>CM060697.1:84350722-85733222 GCA_030686995.1 Artemisia argyi | reverse complement strand
ATGCAACTTTCACTTCACCTTGGCTAATATCCAAGTAGTCGCACTCGGGAAGCCCCTCTTGGCTAGTGATCTCAGTCTCTCTACTTTCTTCTGAAACCCTCTCGTTGAAGAAAGATGAGAAATATTCTCCCCATCTTTTTCTAATGTCCTCTTCGTTGACAATGCTTCGTCCATCTTCATCTTTGATGAATCTAATGTTTCCAAAATCCCTACTTCTCCTCTCATGGGATTTAGCAATCCTAAAGATATCATTTACCCCTTCTTTGGAGTCCAAGTTCTTATACAAAACTTCGTACGCTTTGTCCTTCGCTTGGGCTACTGCCTTCTTCGCTTCTCTTTTGGCTACTTTATACTTCTCCTCTGCATCGACCCTATCCGCTGAATTACCCCCTCTACTCACAAGGAGCTCTCTGAACCTAGACTATTTCACCACAACCTTGGTTTGCACCTCCTCACTAAACCACCAGGATTCCTTGCGGCAAGTCCAGGTTCTCTCTGTCCCACTAGTCACACCTAGGGTCTCCTTAGCTGCATCTTTAATGCAACAGGCAAGGGTGTTCCACATCTGATCCGCATCCATGACATTTAAGTCCGCCGACCGTATAGAAAGTCCCTCTGCAACTTTCGCTGTAAACTCCTCCACCTTCTGACTGTTCAATTTCTTCCACATAATCCTCGGCATCCCAGTCACCCTCCTCCTGCGTCGATGCCTCTCAAAAAGAGCATCCATAGTCAACAATCTGTGTTGGGATGAGCATGTCTCCCCAGGGAAGACCCTGCAGTCCCTGCATGTTCTAAGGTCCCCTCTGCGCACCATCAGATAATCGATCTGGGTGCAGTGCCCTCCACTCTGGAAGGTAATAAGGTGGACATCTCTCTTCTTGAAGAAGGAGTTCACAACGACTAAGTCGTGAGCCATAGCAAACTCCAATATCGCTCGACCTTCATCATTTCTAGCTCCATATCCAAACCCTCCATGGACCCCTGCGTAACCATCTGCAGCCGCTCCTATGTGACCACTCAGATCACCCCCTATAAACAGACGTTGGTCCGACGGGCATTCTCTCACTAGCTCGTCAAGGGAGTCCCAGAAATTCCTCTTCTCTGCGTCGCTGCGACCCACCTGGGGTGCGTAAGCACTGATAATGTTAACTGTCTCTTCCTCAATCACCAAAGTAATCGCCATGATCCTATCGCTGCACCTGTTAACTTGCACTACATTGTCCTTAAGGTCTGCAGCCAAAATGACTCCAACTCCATTTCTCGCTGACCGAGAGCCTGAATACCAAAGTTTGTAGCCGTTTCCCTCCCTCGTGCGGGACCCCTTCCATTTAGTCTCCTGAAAACACGCTATGTCCATCTTATGTCTCCCTAAGGCATCAGCAAGCTCGAAAAGTTTCCCCGTCAACGACCCTACGTTCCAACTACCCACCCTAATCCTACGAGAACCCGAAGGTCCACCATAACCCCTAGGCCCGCCTACCCTCCCTACCCCTACCCCAACCCCTACGCCACCTATCCCTACCCCACCTACCCCTACCCCAACCCCTCCGCTAGGACATGACCTCAGGTGACCATAACCCACTCGGGCGTCTATACTAACTACAAGGAAACAAGGACAAGGACGGGAACAAGAAACAAAAGGGGGAAACGCGCAAAAAAAAAAGCAAACTCAAGGCACCTAAGACGGAAACAAAACAAAAAACAAAACAAAAAAACAAGTAGAAAATGCAAAAATAGACAATAAGCAAAAGGACCTAAAGAAACAAAAAAAATAAATAAATAAATAAAAAAGGCAGGCAACAACTCAAGAGAAAACAAGTAGAAAATGCAAAAGGGAGAAGAAAAAAATAAGAAAAGGGCCTAAAAAGCAAAAAATGGGAAATAGATAACAGGCAAAGAGGGAAAAAGTAAAGCAAATATCAAAAGAGAAGATAAAAAGAAAAGCAAAACTTAGCTGCCGGAGAAGGAGTTTTTCTGGAGGTCAAAGGTGGTCAACAGCGGCAGTAGCGGCGGCGACGGGCTGCCGGTGGTGGCTGAGGTGACGGGACAACCTGGATCGGACTCGTGACAGTGATGGAAACCTCCACACACCGGAGGTGAAGGACCACGCTCCCTGGAAGTCGCCGGAAAAGTACAAACAGAAATAAAAACCGAAACCACTGATCGGCGCGTGGTGGTGCGTGGCGGTTCCGGTTGGTGTCGGGGTTGTGGGGTTATGCTCGGAAAAGAGTGCTGACTTGAATATAATATGTAATAGCAAACCCAGCTAAGAAATAGTTAAAGATCTTGAAAAAAATCCACAAATGGGTTTTGTAAGATTGATGTTTAAAAACCAGATTTGATGTTCAAAAATGATGTTTTTAAGCTTAAGGAAATAGAAAAACAATAAAATTGTAAGTAAAACAGCTCAGGATGAAGGTATAAGTGGGAATTTGAAGTCTAAAACAGAGGCAGTTGCAACTTTGTGGCACAAAGACAGATGTTTAATATCACCAACACAGGTATATTATCCGTTCAGCTTATATTTGATCATATAGGTATATTCAGATTTGAGGCACTTTAAGTTGCATAGTTTGGCTCAAAGAAGTTTATTTTACATGTTACCTAGTTGTGTGTTCAAGTTTTTAGGTATTAAGTAAAAATCTATCACTTTGCAGCCCATGCTCATGTCTAACTGTTTTAGAATTTGGTAGCTTAGATTCTTGTTCTAGGTGATTTAGTTGTTTATGTAGCAATTCGTAAATTTTCATAAGGTAAAATGACTATTTTGCCCTTTGACTTTGACTTTGACTTTTGACTATTTGACTTTTACTGTAATGTAAAAGCAAATACTGCAATCGGTAGTAACCGGTAACTTCCCAAGGTAAATAATTCATTCTGATTTGAATTATTACTCTGAACATTTTCGTTCATCTTTGTCTATTTAACAAGAAGATATCTCGCAAAACGTAAAAATCGCACACAACGCGTATCGACACAACAATAAACTCAACAAGCAAATTTAATTGATTACTATTTTTTTGTCATATAGTATTACTTTTAATATTTAAATTACTTTTATAAGTAATCACGAAAGTTTAATCGTGTAAACTTTTCTCGCGACCAACACAAGTCTTGGATGAGTGAAAATACTCAAATCTCACCAATAGTCATATTTTATATGAACTATTCTCATTATGTCATCTTTACGTGAGCATTTTACTTCTTACATAATACGCGTGCTCAAACCTATATTATTAGGTTTCAACAACGTATACACACTTTGTTAAACTTATTACACTCTTAATATACCTAGTTGGAGTATATTGATGAGTTTAGACATTTTCATAAGTATTATATTCTTATGCTACCCGGTCTTAAGTTTTGAGATTTAAAGGCTTAACATTAGTAATTATCGGGACCAAACTATACCCCGTAAACTAGAAAACTGACAAGATAACTTATAGTTATCTCTTCACCACCTTATGTGGCGTCCAAAGAAAGACACACCGAGACAATGCATATCTTGGTAATTTCCTTTAATGCCACATGTCTTAGATTTTTACAAATTGCTTTATAATTAAGTTTTCATATAAACTAATCCATATACATGACTTCAGTTGTAAGAAAAAGACTACTCGTGTCTGTTGGTCTCCATCTCCATACCGTACACTATATTATCACCATCACTATCTATTAGTTTGATTCAAGTTACAAGATATACAAGAAAGATGAGGGTCTTGATGATTACTACATAATTCTTAAGCTTACTTGGTGATTACAAGGTTGAATAGAGTTATACAAGGGCTAAAGTCAGAAGTATTCTTGGGTGACTAATAAGGGTTAGAATCAAATTGGATAAAGATTTGAAGATAAAGTTGGAGATTAAAAAGGGGTTTAGGCTTTGATTGTTCTTGTAACCACTCAACCTAATCCTTGTAAGAATTATATTTATTTTTCATTTCATTCAATATGGTTGTAACAAGGTTATAATATTTTGATGTAATTTATAACTTGTACAAGTTATATATGTAATATGACTTGATGGATGTTGTACATAAGTAAAAAGATGGATAAAATCTATTTAGAAACCTTTTTAGTATAACAAGTTTGAAACTAGTGATTTGATTAAGCTTTAACATGAAATCATGAACAATGGACTTGAATGACTTTAAGAAGCTGATAGAGGAACTAAAAACATGAATTTGAGCTTTTGAATCATTTAAAAAGGGCTTGTGGTTAAAAAGTTATGCTTAAGTAAAGATAAATAGAAGAAACTTGGTGCTGAAACAAATAGTCTTCTGATCTGATTCATAAAATCGCGATTTCGACCCTTTTCTGGTCCGAACCAGCGAAAGTATAAACACGAAAGTTGTTCAGAAAAATGTTTTGCATGAGACAGCATGGGAATTTTAGCCTGAAGTGAATAACGAAGACTGTAAGCCACAAAAGCCAACTAGACCTGTTTAAGACTAAAAAGTAACTATGACTCAAGAGTCTTTATGGCGTTTTGATCTCTTAAGGCTAAGACACAGCCAAGGATGTTGTCTCAAGACCTTCTAAGCCGAGACATAGCAAAGGTTATGGTCTTGGTTGTTGTCTCAAGGTCGTTTAACCATAGTCTAACCACACGGCTAGCTTGGGTTTGATGACCCGAAACTCGTTTTTGAGACTTGTTCACTAGATTGAACCTTTTTCTCGACCACGACACCCTAGGAAAATGACCTTATGACATATTAACTATATGAATATAATTTTCACAAAGTCTCAACTTACATTTGATCCGCGAAATTTTATTAACTAATATGGTATTTAAAATCGTTTTGAACTCTTTAATCGACAATATTATGAAATGCCGTTATCAATTATTACAACATACATTGAGTTAGCAACATTTACACTTGACGAATGTTACACTAAATCATTTCACGACACCACACTAGTTTAACCAATAGTCATTGATGAAACACGACAAGTGCTTTTATATAACATTTGTCTCGTCAATTACCATTACTTATAAATGATAAGTATTACAACACTAGGGAATTTCATAATCATAAGAGGCCTCTTCGACGTGTCATATCGACGAGTTGTGGATTTACGAATTAAAGTGTCCTGGCTCCTCATACGTTCACTACATGACCTCTAGATTTTGATAGCCCGAACGGTAGTACGAAGTCATTTGTAAAAGGCTAATAGCCAAACCATACTTTAAGGATATTTGACTCATTTACACAACTTAAGACATATGTACAACATCTTAATCAAGTCAATGACTTTACATATACTTGTACACTCATATTGTACATTATATTAAGACGCGATCACTATACTCTCGTAGATTATCATTAAGGATCATGGTCTTGCCATACACTGTCTGTTGTTATAAACTACTACTGGTTACTACGGTGAGTTCATGGCCCCACTTTTACTTGTTTTTAATTTCTTTAGGGGAGAGTACATGCTTATTTATACTTAAACTCGTTGTTGTTATACATATGGACACAAGTACATTGAACATTGTTGATTGCCTAAGTTGCCTTATTTGCCATAAAATCCCCACAATCATGTATCGTTAATTACTCTTATGAGAGTAAGTGCGAATGCTGTGAATAGATCTATTGGGGGTAAACTCCCCCGTCCGTGTTGGTCGCTCCAACAAGAAAACGGACGCATTTCATTTGATGTCGTACAGGTGTAGGGCAAAGCACCTGGTTGGGGTGATACATAACTAACTGTCAAGGCTTCGGTTTCATGAGCTTAGTGCAATGCGAATACATGAACATATTTGAATTACAGTTGTTGTTGAAATCTTGTGGTCCACACTGTTGTTACTTTTACTAAAACCTATGAACTCACTCAACCTTTGTGTTGACACTTTTAGCATGTTTATTCTCAGGTTTCGTAAGACATAACTTTGGATTGGAGCATTAGAGTCGCATGGCTTGTTTTGAAGACTGGGATGCATTGTATTCACCATTCGATAAAACTTTTGTAAATCAATTATGTAATATTATATTTTGGGACCTCTTGTTATAACTATGATATTATTTATCGAATGGAAATTTTCAAAACGTCTCATTTAGAGTAGTTTTCTATAACTTGTACTTTGTGCTATGAAGTAACACCCAAGTGACACTAGCTTCCGCTGCGATAATTTTGGGGGTGTTACAGATTGGTATCAGAGCTCTGGTTATAGAGAACTAGGTTGCATTTAGACCTAGACTATAACTGTTATATCATAACCTTTTATCATAAATATTTCGATGCATCCCGCGCACTAAGTCATAAAGGTGTCATGCGTACTCAAACATTTCAATGGCTATTTATATACATACTTGATGCATTTTTCTATCACTATGCTATTTTCAGAACATCACTATTCTATTTATATAAATACTTGATTTGATTTTTGACCACTTATGCGTGGTTTCTAGAACACTATGTTGATTTTCTCCGATTGTTGTACCCCTCGTCTCTGAGGATGAGTGTGAACATTCGTCCTGTACTTCGGAACACCTACATTGTCTCATACTATATCGCCTTGTAACTCATTGGTTAAGTAGTAGTGTTGTGTCGGGAATTCTTAAATAGGATGATTTATAATATCCTTATTTGAATGGATTGGGACGCCTTTTCATTTAAATAAAAAAATTGTGAATCGTCGAACCATAAGTTTATATTCCTTTATTTACATTGTTTGGGACGCCTCTCTATGTAAATAATGGATTATAAATAAGTGGGCTTATTTGTATCCGATATAACACGAGTATGAACTCAAACTTGGGAATCTCCAATATTCTATCACTCAGCAAAAATCTTAAGATCTCATTTGAACTATCTGATTTCATTATTAAGTTATCACTTTTGCTGTTACAAATCTTTACAATCATGAGCAATTTATTGAGTTAACACACTTGTTACACTATTGACTTGGTACAATCTCGAACTAACAGACTGAGTACGTTATTCCACTTACTATACTTGGGTATGTAAATACCTACTTTACTGTGGTACGTGGACACCTACACATAAGCTATCCTACGAGCTCCTCCCATTTGTTGGCCTTTATTTTAGAGGCATTGTTTCTCGAAACATCCTCTCTCTCCACATCACCAGATACTATCTGTTATTGTTGTTACTGTTATTTTTTCCGTTATTGAATTATTGGGCAGACCAAGCTTGTACAACATGATCTACTAGGTTACGAGACATCTAAAGTGTTTCATCTATTGTGAGTGATCAAACGATGTTACGTTCCCTTGAATATTGAGTGGAAGTTCTCAGATGAACTTTTCCCATAACTTTTCATTGGTTGAGACCATCATTAGGCACACTACTCCCAACTCTTGAAAACAACGGAAATAAGTCGTGATATCAACACCTCGGATAGCAAGGTTCCAAAATTTCAACTCCATTTCTTGTTCCTCATTGGAGGACAGAACTTCTTGATCAACAACTTCTTCAACTTAATCCAAGCGATTTTCTAAATGTTCTCTATACCAATATGTTGTGCAACAACATTCCACCATGACAAAGTATCATCCAAAAATGTGCTTGTGGCATATTTAACTTAGTAGTTTTTAGCACAGTTGCTGATTAACAAAGAACCTATCAAGATCATGGACCGTGAGGTCAAACTACTTAAGTAAAGTCGTATTCCTATTATCAAAGTTCTTTGGAACTCTAGCAAGGACTCGAATCCAAGTGAGAGCATGAAGACTAGATGTGTCGGAAGTACTACTATCTTTTCTCAAACACACTGTCAATAAATGACACTCACTGAACTTCAAAAAAAAGTTCCCTTACATATGTACCCCCACCTCTTCTCGGGCAAAACATCAACTCATAACAAAAACTAAATCATGAGGACATGATTCCCGTAACTGGTGGAGGCTGTAGCAATTCGTAAATTTTCATAAGGCAAAATGACTATTTTGCCCTTTGACTTTGACTTTTGACTATTTGACTTTTACTGTAATGTAAAAGCAAATACTGCAATCGGTAGTAACCGGTAACTTCCCAAGGTAAATAATTCGTTCTGACTTGAATTATTACTCTGAACATTTTCATTCATTTTTGTCTATTTAACAAGAAGATATCTCGCAAAACGTAAAAATCGCACACAACGCGTATCGACACATCAATAAACTCAACAAGCAAATTTAATTGATTACTTTTTTTTTTTTTTGTCATATAGTATTACTTTTAATATTTAAATTACCTTTATAAGTAATCACGAAAGTTTAATCGTGTAAACTTTTCTCGCGACCAACACAAGACTTGGATGAGTGAAAATACTCAAATCTCACCAATAGTCATATTTTATATGAACTATTCTCATTATGTCATCTTTACGTGAGCATTTTACTTCTTACATAATACGCGTGCTCAACCTATATTATTAGGTTTCAACAACGTATACACACTTTGTTAAACTTATTACACTCTTAATATACCTAGTTGGAGTATATTGATGAGTTTAGACATTTTCATAAGTATTATATTCTTATGCTACCCGGTCTTAAGTTTTGAGATTTAAGGGCTTAACATTAGTAATTATCGGGACCAAACTATACCTCGTAAACTAAAAAACTGACAAGATAACTTATAGTTATCTCTTTACCACCTTATGTGGCGTCCAAAGAAAGACACACCGAGACAATGCATATCTTGGTAATTTCCTTTAATGCCACATGTCTTAGATTTTTACAAATTGCTTTATAATTAAGTTTTCATATAAACTAATCCATATACATGACTTCAGTTGTAAGAAAAAGACTACTCGTATCTGTTGGTCTCCATCTCCATACCGTACACTATATTATCACCATCACTATCTATTAGTTTGATTCAAGTTACAAGATATACAAGAAAGATGAGGGTCTTGATGATTACTACATAATTCTTAAGCTTACTTGGTGATTACAAGGTTGAATAGAGTTATACAAGGGCTTAAGGGCTAAAGTCAGAAGTATTCTTGGGTGACTAATAAGGGTTAGAATCAAATTGGATAAAGATTTGAAGATAAATTTGGAGATTAAAAAGGGGTTTAGGCTTTGATTGTTCTTGTAACCACTCAACCTAATCCTTGTAAGAATTATATTTATTTTTCATTTCATTCAATATGGTTATAATAAGGTCATAATCTTTTGATATAATTTATAACTTGTACAAGTTATATATGTAATATGACTTGATGGATATTTTACATAAGTAAAAAGATGGATAAAATCTATTTAGAAACCTTTTTAGTATAACAAGTTTGAAACTAGTGATTTGTATTAAGCTTTAACATGAAATCATGAACCATGGACTTGAATGACTTTAAGAAGCTGATAGAGGAACTAAAAACATGAATTTGAGCTTTTGAATCATTTAAAAAGGGCTTGTGGTTAAAAAGTTATGCTTAAGTAAAGATAAATAGAAGAAACTTGGTGCTGAAACAAATAGTCTTCTGATCTGATTCATAAAATCGCGATTTCGACCCTTTTCTGGTCCGAACCAGCTAAAGTGTAAAACCCGAAAGTTGTTCAGAAAAATGTTTTGCATGAGGCAACATAGGAATTTTAGCCTGAAAGTGAATAACGAAGACTGTAAGCCACAAAAGCCAACTGGACCTGTTTAAGACTAAAAAGTAACTATGACTCAAGAGTCTTTATGGCGTTTTGATCTCTTAAGGCTAAGACACAGCCAAGGATGTTGTCTCAAGACCTTCTAAGCCGAGACATAGCAAAGGTTATGGTCTTGGTTGTTGTCTCAAGGTCGTTTAACCATAGTCTAACCACACGGCTAGCTTGGGTTTGATGACCCGAAACTCGTTTTTGAGACTTGTTCACTAGATTGAACCTTTTTCCCGACCACGACACCCTAGGAAAATGACCGTATGACATATTAACTATATGAATATAATTTTCACAAAGTCTCAACTTACATTTGATCCGCGAAATTTTATTAACTAATATGGTATTTAAAAATCGTTTTGAACTCTTTAATCGACAATATTATGAAATGCCGTTATCATTTATTACAACATACATTGAGTTAGCAACATTTACACTTGACGAATGTTACACTAAATCATTTCACGACACCACACTAGTTCAACCAATAGTCATTGATGAAACACGACAAGTGCTTTTATATAACATTTGTCTCGTCAATTACCATTACTTATAAATGATAAGTATTACAACACTAGGGAATTTCATAATCATTAGAGGCCTCTTCAAGGTGTCATATCGACGAGTTGTGGATTTACGAATTAAAGTGTCCTGGCTCCTCATACGTTCACTACATGACCTCTAGATTTTGATAGCCCGAACGGTAGTACGAAGTCATTTGTAAAAGGCTAATAGCCAAACCATACTTTAAGGATATTTAACTCATTTACACAACTTAAGACATATGTACAACATCTTAATCAAGTCAATGACTTTACATATACTTGTACACTCATATTGTACATTATATTAAGACGCGATCACTATACTCTCGTAGGTTATCATTAAGGATCATGGTCTTGCCATACACTATCTGTTGTTATAAACTACTACTGGTTACTACGGTGAGTTCATAGCCCCACTTTTACTTGTTTTGAATTTTTGGGGGAGAATACATGCTCATTTATACTTAAACTCGTTGTTGTTATACATATGGACACAAGTACATTGAACATTTGTTGATTGCCTAAGTTGCCTTATTTGCCATAAAATCCCCACAATCATGAACCGTTAATTACTCTTATGAGAGTAAGCGCAAATGCTGTGAATAGATCTATTGGGGGTAAACTCCCCCGTCCGTGTTGGTCGCTCCAACAAGAAAATGGACGCATTTCATTTGATGTCGTACAGGTGTAGGGCAAAGCACATGGTTGGGGTGATACATAACTAACTATCAAGGCTTCGGTTTCATGAGCTTAGTGCAATGGGAATACATGAACATATTTGAATTACAGTTGTTGTTGAAATCTTGTGGTCCACACTGTTGTTACTTTTACTAAAACCTGTGAACTCACTCAACCTTTGTGTTGACACTTTTAGCATGTTTATTCTCAGGTTTCGTAAGACATAACTTTGGATTGGAGCGTTAGAGTCGCATGGCTTGTTTTGAAGACTGGGATGCATTGTATTCACCATTCGATAAAACTTTTGTAAATCAATTATGTAATATTATATTTTGGGACCTCTTGTTATAACTCTGATATTATTTATCGAATGGAAATTTTCAAAACGTCTCATTTAGAGTAGTTTTCTATAACTTGTACTTTGTGCTATGAAGTAACACCCCCACTTTTACCCCTGCTACATCAGGTGCCACAACCCAAAACCTCCCTTTGACCACTAATTTTAATTTCTTTATCCTTAGGATTTAGGACCTGGAATTTAGTTTATAGCCTCTTTGCCAGCTTGTGAACAAGTTTGTATTTTCATTTAATTTTTAGAATTTTTTTTTTTAGTAGCTTATTATACCCCCTAAAGTAGCATGCTGAACCATTGTCTCCCCTGCACCCAGCTACTCCATTTTGGCCCAATTTCCTTGACTCAGATCTGGTTCATCTTTTTGAGTTCATGGTTTGATCTTTTGTATTTGGGAAGCCTATAGCACTGAGTTCTTAGATGTGTTCCTTGTTTGCTTATTTGCTAGCTTATTTTTTAGCCTCCAATTGCCCAATTTGTAACCCATTTCTGCTGCTACATCAGCAAGAAATGAGCTTGTTGATTATTGTTTTTGTTTGACTTATGCTTTATGATTTGTTGTTTTGGATGGATTGTGTTGCTTTTCTTGGAATTACTTGCACCGATTTTCCTTGGATGTGGTCCTTGAGCTTATTTTGCCTAAGCAGTCTACCCATTTGCTCCCCTGCACCAGGGGAGTTGTGGTCTTCAGCCCTTTTTCTCTAAGCTTCTATTTGTTTATTAGTGCATTTTAGCTTGTACTTTTGGATGTTTTGAAAATTTCACAGTATGCTCTTCATTATTATGTGCTCATTTGCTTATTTATTGCTTACTTATGTACTTAAGTTTGCATCCCAATGTAGCTTCACTGAAAACTTTACACTGAGTCATCAGTGTTGAGACTTAGTTTCATCAGCTCATTGTAAGCTTGTTTGTAGGTCCCACAGTGAGGGCTTGGGATTTCTGGAAGCCCCATCAACTTAGCTTGCTATCTCAAGTGCTTATTTTAGGCTTTTTAGCTTATTTAATAGGCTGAATTTGCCTTCAAAAAGCCCTGCAGGCTTGAGTAGTTCATTGTGGGTTTGGATTTACTTATTTGAGTTTCCTAGCTTATTCAGTAGGATCTTCTTGTTGTGTTAGCTTAATACCTTTGCACCTAACTTGTTTGCATCCAAATTTGCCTTTGGTTCAGCTTAACAGCTTGTTGTGAGCTTATTGGAGCTTAAATTCTCAATTTTAGCCAAAGCTTAAGCTGTTAAGCACTTTAGATTCCCAACTGCTTATTTTTAAGTTCCTAGGTTTTTGTCTTTATTAAAGTTGTCTAATTTCAGTATTTAAGTAGTTTTGTAAAAAGAAAATCAAGAAAATCCAAATTTAAATATAGTGATAGCTTCTATTTAATAGAATTTATCTTTTTAAATTTTCTTTCAGCTTACTATTAAGCACTTTTTCATTTTTATATTTTTCTTAGACTTCTTTTACATTAAAGTATTTTTAGGAATTTTTCTAGATTTTTCTCTGTTCATTTGCTATTTTTAACAATTAATATTAGTTTTATTAATAATTAATTAATATTAGATAATTAAATAGTAGAAATAGTTTTTATTAAGTACTCCTATATTTTTATATTTTTCCTAGGTTTTAAATGTCTTAAAATATTTATAGAAAAAGTTTTAGGATTTTTACTATTCATTTACTATTTTTCTTTAATTTAATTAGTCTAATTAGTATTTAAATCTTAATTAATTAATAATAAATAGAGAAAAAGTAGGAAAAAATAATTTTAATTTTAAAATTACTTTTATATTATTTTAGCATTTTTAGAATTAAATTTTCATTTTTCTAGCTTAAATTCATAATTAGTGTATTTTAAATATTATTAAGTAATTAATAAATAGTAATTAATTAATTTTATCATTAGGATTGTAAAAATGTAATTTTCATATCCGTAGGTACTTTATTTTACAAAACTCGCGTTTTATTTCGTACGTCTACGTAGAATTAAATTAAACGAACGCGTTTTTAGACTTAGTTCACGTTTTTAGTGTATCTGATCATCAGTCATTGTTCATGTAGTGTTTCTAAGTTATTTTCCTTCCTCATATCTTAGTGTTATCATACAAATCACTCAAACCCCTTCTCTGTCCAAATTCACCCGATCACAAACCCGTTTAGATTACCATCACACCTCGTCGGGACATAACGACCCGGGGAAACCCCTATACTTCCATGGAGATTGACTCTGAGTAGTTTGACTTGGTTGACCATTCACCTGGGCAATTAGGTTGACCGTTTGGAGCCAATCATGAATACCCGATCATCTATCCAAAAAAACCTTTCCCTCCATCCCCTCAGGGAATCCACCTTATCAGTATAGCACTGATAACCCCCTGGGCTCTTGGAGAATGTCACCCACCCGTTCGACTACGACGTGTGGTAGAACACGCGGAATAAATTGATAGTCGGGTTTATCGCCAGTAAACGGCAGTTTACCTCGAAATTTGCTATTTTGGCCGCACCTATACAGTGCAACTGCGAAATGTGCAGGCGATAAAAGTTTAGCACATCGCTCAAGAATCGGGATATAGGCACGCGCTGATTAGCGAATTCAAAAAAGCGCGTATACACCCCTATTTTCCCCTCAGGGAAGTCCGCGATACATGCGTTGGCATCCGGTACCTCCGGATGCACTGCAAGCGGAATGAAATAGTCAGAGGTGAACTGACGTAATTCATCCTCGTCCATCTCAGAGTGAAACTCTTCTAACTGACGAACCATTTCTAAGGAAAAATAAGATCAACTATGGAGCGCACTTACTGTTACCTAATGAAACAGTTGACTCTTGAACAAGCTTTGAGAAATTTTAAAAATGGCGGAAGAATGTATTTTACTGTGAGATTTACAGTGAAAAGGGAGGCGGTGACTTATATAGGGTCACCAAACCCTAAATGATCGCCACGTGGATCCCACTAAGGTAATCGTGTGGCTAGAATGCAAAAGGGTACAAGCACTTTTTCACATATCCCCAAGGACACGTGGATACACTCCCCGTTTACCGAGGGATCCTTGATGTGGAAAACTAGAAGGGGGGTTGAATAGTTTTACGTCCTTTTTAAAATTTATAAACACAAGTTTGTTTTAGAAAATTTCGATTCTAGTTTATGTGAATTCAATACTTGCACTATATGAACAATTGTATGGAAACTAACTAACAAAACTAATATAGTAAAGGTAAATGAATAAGTAATGAGAAGAGTTAGAAAGATCAAACCACAACACAAGGATTTATAGTGGTTCGGCTACAAGGACACCTTCCTTGTTCCTACTCCATTCCCCGAGCCACCTACTCGAGAGTTTTCTTCACTATGTCAACAAACTCCCTTTTTGGCGGAGAAAACCTTACACACCAATTTACACACCAATCTTCACACCACAATTTCGTCACACCTAAGTCACACCTTCTACACAACTTCTTCACACCAATCTTCTACTTCACAACTATCCTATTTCACTACTTATCAACTTCTATTATCTACACAACTAATCTCAAGCACAACACAATATTCACAAATGAATATATATATATATATATATATATATATATATATATATATATATATATATATATATATATATATATATATATATATATATATATATATATATATATATACACTATGCACAACTATTCTTCAACACCTCTTGAGCTTGGTTGTAGAGAGAGTGTTCTTCTTTTGCACTTTGAATGAGAATGGATGATTAGGGATCGAATCACTTGAAACAAGGATTAATATACTAATGATCAAAGGGTTTTGGAGAATGTTTAGAGAGTTATAGATCTGAAAATTTCGTGCAAAAGGTGGGGAAAAATTCCAGAATTAAGGTGGTATTTATAGGAGAAGAATTCTGACAGTTTCTGACAGGGGAGCCTGGCCGGTCCCCTTAAATCATGGCCGGCCCCCTTAAAATTAAGGGGACCTCCCCTTATAATTAAGGGAGCCGCCCAACTGTAACGGCCAGAAAACTTGTCTTTTAGTGGGGAAAGTTTATTTGGTGAAAAACTAACTGATTTTGGTTAAATATTTGAAATCATATATTTAGTATGATTAAAACATTTTTCTTTATTACCAAAAGTGTTTTTCAAAAATATATAATATGTTTATATGATTAAATAAACTTTGTGTTAATTAATTAACTACCCCTTTGATCATGAGATGTATTAAGCACTTGTTTATCCATACCTTAAGTGATTAAGTTGGATATAGTGATATAAACTAGCTTAATACTTGTTTACGTAGTAATTATACGATTGACAATTTTACATTTTGTGATCGTCAAAATATAGAGATATCGAAAGATATGAATAACGTTTTCACACATTATTTATGTCAACAATCTCCCTCTTTTTGATGATTACAAAATTTAAACTCATTAATCTAAAATTAGTATATATTCAAGTATTATTGTGAGTTTATATCACTTCTCCCCCTTTTTGTTAGCATCAAAAAGGTTATCCCATATTAATGTAAACTCCCCCTCGAAGTGTACTCCCCCTCGTTTTGAGGCCAAAAGAAAACGAGATATGGATATCTTGCAAAAAATATTTAGTGGCAAGCAACATATATATGTATATAGCATTCAAGAGTAAAGACTAAGCATAAGCATAACATTAATAATATAAAAAAAAAAATACATCAAGCATTACAACCATAACAAGTAATGCAACTAACAAAAGCCTTAAGGGCTTAGAATCATCATTAAAGTAAAAGACCAAGTCTCAATCATGAGAGTCCTTCTCTAGAGCTTGTCATCCAAAAAGTGTTAACACAATTTTATTTGTAAAACACCAAGCATGTTTAATTGGGAGGAATGGATGGTGAACATGGGGATGGTGATGGTGGAGGTGTATTTGTTGATGGTGGTGGAGGTGTTGTGTTTGTGGTTGGTGGTTGATGCAACATGTTTTCAATATGAGAAAACATGTATTGGATCTCATCTCTTAATTCGAACACAATTGTTCGGTTGTGAATGCAACAAAGGCAAGTGTCTCCATGAGCATCAAGTAAGCTCCATGGGACGGGATTATAGGTTGGTGGGTTGATAGGAGATGATGAGAAATGTGCATCAAGAGGTGTTAATGGTGAGAGAGTGATTGCAAGAGATGTGTTCTCATTGGTAGGTTGTGATGGTTGATCAATTGTTGGAGGAGATAAGTGGGTGTTGATGTAGTCATTTATGGATGAAGTGGATGGTATGGAGGAAGTGGAGTTTCCATTTGTTGAAGGTGTTTTGGAGGGTGCATTTGGTGCACTAGGAGATGAACATTGAGGTGGTGGAGATGGAGTGGTGTTGTCTTCATTTGTAAGATCAATGAAGAGTTATTTGGGTGGAATGATGACAAGTTTTTGTTTCTTGGCATTGTTTGAGTAGGTGGTTCTTGGTGATGACATGATGATGTTTGATGAATGTTTGAGGATGATGGAATGTGAATTAAACATGCATGGAGATTATATAGTGGGAAAACATGTTTAGAAGTGGAATTAATTTGAAATTGTAATGTTATATTCCAAAATCAGTTTAGTTTTTAAGAGAAATGGTAGCTGGGACTAGCAAAAGGGATCACAAGATGCAAAAGAAAACAGTGTAAAAACTGCTCCAGATGGCCGGTCCCCTTAAATGGAGGTCGGTCCCCTTAATTTTAAGGGGGCCGCCCTTTATGATTTAAGGGGGCCGCCCATCTGACGACCCAGAAACCAAAATTTTTCAAAAATTTTCTGAAAAAATGTTATGTTCTGTTTTGTATTTGCAGCAAGCTCTATTTGGACATTTCATATTTGTTTTGGTCAATTAGAAAGCATACATGTCATATAGTAATTTAAACATTAACTAATCATGCAAACATATATATAGTTTAATAGAAGCATGCATTAAAAAGTATAAAAACCATCAAGTAAGCATCCTAAGCAAATATTCAAATAACAAGTACTTCCGAATATACTTCGGACAAATAGCATACAAGACATAAAAATAAGTATTGTTTAACAAACATAATTCAAGCATATCATTTCTTTTTCTTCCCGAAGATACCCTTCAAAGTCTTCCCAATAGATTTGAAGCCACCTCTAACTTCTTCGTGCAAGCTCTTTTGTCTTCTAAGCATCTCGGTAGTTCGTTCATGAAGCACTTCTTCAGTTTGATCACTTGGAGATGGAGTAGAATAGTTGGGATAGTCAAGATCCTCTAAATCGTCAACGAACTCAGAAAACGAAGGGGTACTAGCATCATGGATGTTTTCCTCCTCATCGTCATCGTCTTGCCTTGAGGATGATCCATGAAAGCTATGACGACGAGGTTTACCCTTGTCACTTCGAGTTCGTCGAGCTTGTTTTAGAGCGAGAGTACGTAGAGTGGGGTAGATGGACTCATAGATACTATTGTCAAGATCGGGGTAGTACTCGATAACATGACGATAGATACGAGTAAGGAACATTCCATATGGAAGGTTGGCTTTGGGAGTTTTTCTAGCACACTCAATCCGTTTGATAAAGAAGTAGGCCAAATTGTACGGCTTTTCGACAGCTATACAATACAACATGTGAGCAAGGCTAGCCGGGAGATGGTCCCGATGACCTCCAGTACCAAACGCATTCTCACGAATGAGTTCTTCCCAATGCTTCATATGAGGGCTTAATTCTTTGAGGAGAAGTTGGTATGGAGAGATTTGAACGTTTTTGGATTTTATTTTTCGACTTGTGGTGGCACGATCTATACCAAGGACATGACGAATTTCTTCGGGATGAGGAATTTCGTCAAGATAGGGACCGAAGGTTGGTCGATAGCGATTAAGAGATTCGAGGTCCCACTCGTTTGAGAAAACGGCTTGACCTCTAAATGGAATTTGGAGGATATGACCAAACTGTTCGAGAGTTAGGGTGATAAATTCATTTTGAATCATGAAAGAAATGGTGATGAAACCAAGATCATTGGTTTGGACGGTGACTTGGCTATAGAAATCCATTATGAAGCGAGGAATAATAGGTTCATTTATTTCATAAAGACAATTGAAGTTGATGCTTGAAAACAAGCGATTTATGTACTCGGATTGAGCAAAAGCAAGATCTACTACACGTCCCTCATGAATATTTCTATCTTCAATTTGACGATAGATAAGTCCAATGGAAGGAGATGTGGTAGGGAGTTGAGAAACTTTGGGAATGTAGTTTTTAGTGTGAGAAAGATCTTCGGTAGTTGCTTTGGGCATTTTCACCTAAACACATCAACAATACAAAAAGACCAAAATAAATATAAAGAAAGATAAGAGTATATGTTTATTGTTAAGGCTTATGTTGGAACGTAAACATACTTCGTCACTAATCCTAAGAAGTAGATTACCATGTTCCTTAATATTGTTTTTAACTCGTTCTAGATATATTTTACGAAGTTTAATGAGTGGTTATGGACAAATCCAAATGCCCCTTTAAACATCTTAATATATCATGCAATTTGCTAGATTTACATTAGATTGTAAAACTAGCTATTTCTTGCGAGTTTCTTATGCATGTGATTTGTTTTTGAAAAAGATGGTTTGTATTTTTACTTAAAAATGTCATTTTTAGTAATAAACCAAACGCTTCCTTAACTAGTGACTTATAGCTCTAGTGCGTCAATATATATATGAATTATATATCTTGACGAGTTCGATAAACAATTTTAAGGTTTATGATTATAACAAAGTTTTATAAAAATTATAATGACTATGTTTCGATATTATTTGGACATAATCCAAACACACCTATATTGTGAACCAATATAATTTTTCTTAGTTGCCAAAATGTAATTTCAAGTTTTACAAGTTACACAAGTATAATGTGATTAGTTTTAACACGTTTTCAAATCATTATTCAACAATAAGTTTACTAAAAATTTTGAAAATGAGTGTATGAAATTTTTCAAAAATTTTCGACATGATAGTTTATAATAACTAGTTTCTAGTGTTGATCAATCATCCTAATCCTAGAGGAAGCATTTGGTTATGAAGTTTTAAGGCTTAATTCAAAAGAAATTATGAAATTTGACGAATTTTATAAAACATGCATAATCATGAGTATGATCAAATAAGATGAAATTAGATGAAATGTGTTATGAAAAACTTACAATATGTAATGGTGATTGTGTTAGATGAATTTGCCCTTTGCGAATTAACCCGAATTATGTGATTTGGAAGTGATTTGAGAGGTTTTTGGGTTTATGTTTTCGTCACAGCAGAAGCAGTGGAAGGGGGTATGAAAATGTGGAGTGTTTGGCAAAAGGAAAAAGGAGAAAAACGATTTTGAACAATCAGATGGCCGGCCCCCTTAAACATTAAGGGGGCCGCCCTTCATTTGGCTGCCGGTCCCCTTAAACATTAAGGGGGCCGCCCTCCAAAAATCGATTTTTGTGATTTTGGGTTCTAGAAGGAGCAGAAAATTATTCATATGTATGTATTAGATTTATATTTAATCAAAAATACGTTGGAGGGTATTCGCACGAAAGGAATTACTTGACACTTTTAATCGACAATTTGCCAATTAAATTTTCTTGATCGTTTCGGATGAAATTTATCAAGTTGTCAAGTACACGAGAACGTTGTGGAAGGTTAATAAGTATATGTATATATATAAGTATATATGTATGTAGTATGGGCTTATAAGACGAGAATAAAATAAGGAGACGAATGCAACGGAAGCCGGGAGTTTGTTTCATCCATAGATTTTTCGACTCATCTCTCTTCATCAGCATAAGGCAAGTGAGGAAAAGAAAAGGTTCGTAAACGAACAATTTCTAGTTCTAGAAAATCAACAAATGAGTTTTCTAGGTTATAAGATCCTAGATATAACTAAGTGTATATATATATATATATATGTATATATATTTAGATATAGTATAAGTAAATAAGTATATATATGTATAGAAGTAAAGACTAGAGAGAATAATGAACCAATCAAAATCACATAAAAGCTAGATACTAAACTAAGCATGTATTTGTTTACAAGGAAATAAAAGGAAATGTGTACCTTTTGTCTTCAATGTGTTAAACTTCAAAATCTTCAAAGGAAAGTCCGAACACGAGGTGACATCAAAGATTTCCATGTATGAGTGGCGAAAGTTTTCACGTTGGTCCCCATGGTCTTATTTGACCAAAGTTGTTTGTCCCGAACATGTTATGTATTTGACTTGGGTGCATATATGGTGGAAACATTCCCCATGGATTGAAGTTCCACATTTGTTGATTATTGTTAAAGTTTTGTCTACTTTGGTTTACTCTTGATTGAGGTGTTTTAGGTCTAGGGTAAGAATTATTTGGTTTCCTAGGTGGTGGTGTTTTAGATCTTGTTTTAGTTTTGGACGATCCTACTTCGGTTTTTAAAGATGGTTTATAAAATGGTTTTATTTCTTCATTACTAGCTAGATGTATTTTCTTATCATTTATGAGTATATACTCAGGATTAGGTTTTGAAGGTTTTAGTTCCTTAAGTTCGCTTTCAAATTTAACATTTTTAACTTCACTTGTTGAGGCTTCGGTTGAGTTGAAACCTAGACCGGTTTTATCTTAGGATATTCTTTGAAAACTTATAATTTTACTAAGTGAGTTACTACTATTTTCAAATTTATCAAGTTTACAAAATTCCTTAAGTTTGTTGTTTTCACTTCTAAGTACTTGACATGATTTACATTCTTCAAAAGTTTCTTTACCTTTCTCAAGTTGATGTATTTTTATTTTTAGTTCAAGTACTTCATTTTTTAATTGGTTATTTATGTATTTTAGTGATTTGTTTTTAGCCTTAACTTGTTGTCCTAGTTTACATAATCTATTGTATTCACTATCTAAGTCTTTTTCATCTAATGATAAATTTTCATCACTAAAATATTCGGTTTCGGAACGTACCTCACTTGATGTTTTAGCCATGAGACACTTTTCTTCCTTTGTTGTTTCTTTCTCATCTTCATCGCTATCACTCCAGGCACCTCCAACAAACGCTCTTTGATTTTGATCTCTTGTCATCATTGGACATTTTCCAATAAGGTGATTCGGATCACCACACTTGAAACATTTTCTTTCATTCTTGCTATACTTGTCATCATTATTCTTTTGAGATGTTCTTCTTTCATCGTGTGGTTGTCTAACGAATCTTCCTCGCCTTTTGAAGAATTTCTTGAAATCTCTTACGGCCATGGCATATTCTTCGTCTTCGCTTTCGGAAGATGAGCTATCTTCGTTGTTGGATTCCTTTCTAGCTTTCAAGGCGATTGACTTGCTTTGCTCTCGTTTCCCTTTAATCATTTCGGAGTCCTTCTTTATTATAGCTTCGTAGACTTTTAAATTACCAATTAATTCATCAAGTTGTAGCGTTGACAAATTCTTCGATTCTTCAATAGCCGTCACTTTAGCTCGCCATTTTGGGTGAAGAGCTCTAAGAAACTTCCTAACAAAATTCTTACTAGAGAAATTCTCATCAAGTGCTTTTAAACTTGTGATTATGGTGTTAAATCTAGCAAAAGCATTATCAATTGATTCCTCTTCCGGAATCGTGAATTGTTGAACAAGTAGATCTATTTTGTTATCTTTGACTTGATTATTACCTTGGTGGGTTATTAATAAAGAGTTCCAAATTTCTTTTGCGGTTTCACACATAAAGATCCTTTCGTACTCTTTACATGGTAGCGCATTGTAAATAACCATTTTTGCTTCATTATTTTTAGCAAGTTTTCTTTTTAAATCATCATTTTGTTTTTCAAAAGGTACGATTTCATCTTTCTTAGTTTCGGGATTATTTTGAATAGGTAAAAAATCACCATTGGTAATAATATGCCAAAGATCTAGATCTTTTGATTTCACATAAGTTTCAAATCGATTTTTCCAATATAAAAATCCATCACTTTCAAATAGTGGTGGTCTTTGCATAGATTGCCCTTCTAAATATTTTTCAGATTCCATAGATCGTTACAAGTTTTAAAATACAATATATTTTAAAGATCTTGCTAGACGTGGCTCCTGATACCAATTGTGGAAAACTAGAAGGGGGGTTGAATAGTTTTACGTCCTTTTTAAAATTTATAAACACAAGTTTGTTTTAGAAAATTTCGATTCTAGTTTATGTGAATTCAATACTTGCACTATATGAACAATTGTAAGGAAACTAACTAACAAAACTAATATAGTAAAGGTAAATGAATAAGTAATGAGAAGAGTTAGAAAGATCAAACCACAACACAAGGATTTATAGTGGTTCGGCTACAAGGACACCTTCCTTGTTCCTACTCCACTCCCCGAGTCACCTACTCGAGAGTTTTCTTCACTATGTCAACAACTCCCTTTTTGGCGGAGAAAACCTTACACACCAATCTACACACCACTTTTCACACCACAATTTCGTCACACCTAAGTCACACCTTCTACACAACTTATTCACACCAATATACAACACACCAATCTTCTACTTCACACCTATTTTCACAACTATCCTATTTCACTACTTATCAACTTCTATTATCTACACAACTAATCTCAAGCACAACACAATATTCACAAATGAATATATATATATATATATATATATATATATATATATATATATATATATATATATATATATACACACACTATGCACAACTATTCTTCAACACCTCTTGAGCTTGGTTGTAGAGAGAGTGTTCTTCTTTTGCACTTTGAATGAGAATGGATGATTAGGGATTGAATCACTTGAAACAAAGATTAATATACTAATGATCAAAGGGTTTTGGAGAATGTTTAGAGAGTTATAGATCTGAAAATTTCGTGCAAAAGGTGGGAAAAAATTCCAGAATTAAGGTGGTATTTATAGGAGAAGAATTCTGACAATTTCTGACAGGGGAGCCTGGCCGGTCCCCTTAAATCATGGCCGGCCCCCTTAAAATTAAGGGGACCGCCCCTTATAATTAAGGGGGCCGCCCAACTGTAACGGCCAGAAAACTTGTCTTTCAGTGGGGAAAGTTTATTTGGTGAAAAACTAACTGATTTTGGTTAAATATTTGAAATCATATATTTAGTATGATTAAAACATTTTTCTTTATTATCAAAAGTGTTTTTCAAAAATATATAATATGCTTATATGATTAAATAAACTTTGTGTTAATTAATTAACTACCCCTTTGATCATGAGATGTATTAAGCACTTGTTTATCCATACCTTAAGTGATTAAGTTGGATATAGTGATATAAACTAGCTTAATACTTGTTTACGTAGTAATTATACGATTGACGATTTTACATTTTGTGATCGTCAAAATATAGAGATATCGAAATATATGAATAACGTTTTCACACATTATTTATGTCAACAATCTCCCTCTTTTTGATGATTACAAATAATGGGCGGTGAATATTCGAATTTTTCCCGCCACGTTTGCCACTGATATTATTAGTCTAGCGCACGCGTCCACGACCCGCGCACACTAGACTGGGGGGACATGATGACGTATAGTCTATATTTGGGCCACGAACCCAAATGATAAACACTACTAATGCCCAAGTCCACTATGAGTGGGCTATCATGACAATGATTTCGGTCACACCACTAACGGTTTGGACTCACGAAAGCCCAAACCTAACCAAACTATTTATGGCCTAGATAAGGATCTTCTATTTATGGATAAAGATCCATAGGCCGGATAAGCACTACGCGTGCGAAGAGTGAGGAGCACGAAATCTACAAGGATTTCGTGCCTATATAAACAATGCCATAACTCTCGTTAAAGGTACGACTCACAACCCTAATTCATACACATAACCCTAAAACCGATTACTTACTCTCACACCGGAGGATAATTGTGGGAGACAATCCCACGATGCTTTCTTAGTGCGCAGGTTTCAAGCATTAAGGTCTAATTGGTATGAGAGCAGGAACCCAAACAAGGAACGCCCAACTTTTGTATCAACACTAAAAGAGGGAGTCATCCAAATAACAAATCTTCACTTAAAATTAGTTAGTACATGAGAGGTTTTCACTTGGGTTTCAGGCTTTTTGATGAATGTAGTCTATTGTGAACTTGGGGTGGAGACAACATCCGACTTATCATAACCTGGATGACGGTTGATGAGGAGCCTGCCCAAATTGCCTTCAGCAACAAAAGGGAACATAAACGTGTAGGTTAAGAGCTGTCGCATAGAAACAAATCGACTCATTAACAGTTGCCCAATAATTTCATTTCTTAAAACAGGTCAAATGAATAGATAAAATGAAAATGGGTCGGTCAAATCAATAGTCACCCACTACAAGAAAAAAGCCCTTTTGGCGACATTCTTAACAACGTATTTTATGATTGCGACTTTAGGTGATGGGTCGCTGTAAACAAGACGCAAATTTTTTGCGACTCGTGACATGTGTCGCTAAAAAGAGCGACTAGTATAACGACTTCATAAAATAAGTCGCTATAAATTTGCGACTTCAGTATTTCTTGTCGCCATTTGCATCGCTGTTTTAAAGAGATGTTGCCATCTAAATCGCTTAGCGCGACGCTATTTCTGTAAAAGTCTCTATTTAAGTCGCTAATTAGCGACTTAAATAGAGACTTTGGGTCATTACAAGAAAAAAGCCTTTTAGCGACTTTCTTAGCGACGTATTTTATAATTGCGACTTTAGGTGATGGGTCGCTGTAAACGAGTCGCAATTTTTTTGCGACTCGTGACATGTGTCGCTAATTAGCGACTTAAATAGAGACTTTTACAGAAATAGCGTCGCGTTAAACGACTTAGATGGCAACATCTCTTTGAAACAGAGATGCAAATGGCGACAAGAAATACTGAAGTGGCAAATTTATAGCGACTTAATTTATGAAGTCATTATACTAGTCGCTCTTTTTAGCGACACATGTCACGATTCGCAAAAATATTGCGACTCGTTTACAGCGACTCATCACCTAAAGTCGCAATTATAAAAAACGTCGCTAAGAAAGTCGCTAAAAGGCTTTTTTCTTGTAATGACCCAAAGTATATATTTAATGCAAAAAAAAATCGTTATATTACATTTGAGTTTCTAGTCACCCTACCATACATGATGTTTATACTGTTAATAGGTTCTTATATGATGCCATATATATATATATATATATATATATATATATATATATATATATATATATATATATATATATATATATATATATATATATATATATAAAAGGAAGGGATCAGGTACGTTTTTGGATTTTAGTGCGGATGTACGGACGAATCTCAGCCCTCCATCTAGTCAACCATCTGAAAAAGGCGGAGTGACACGATCGTAAATATCCCGTCTTTTTTCAAAATCGTTAATATCATATTAGTTTTTTTTCTAACAAAAATTCAAAAAAATCTGAAAAAAATTAAAAAAAAATAAAGAGGATAACAAATAATTAAGAATCGCTGAAAAAAATTTCAGAAAAAATTGTTTTCATCGTTAAAGGTATTGTGATATTAGCGTCTGATTTTGACTTTTTTACAAAAGTCAAGATCAGATTTTAATATCACATAATATCATTTTTTTTTTTTTACTAATATCACTTTTTTATAAATGATGGTATTAAGTTTTTTACTAATATCACCGTTTTTTTTATCACTGTTTGTTTTACATGTAAAAAAGCTTAATATCATACTTTCTTAATATCAAAGTTAATTTTTTTTAATATCACCGTAATTTTCTCTTAATATCGTAATAAAAAAAGTAGTGATATTAAGTTTTTTACTAATATCAAAGTTAAAATTTTTAATATCAAGATAACTTTTCTTAATATCGTAATCAAACAAGCAGTGATATTAAGTTTTTTACTAATATCAAAGTGATTTTTTAAGTAAAATCGTTAATATCACGGTAGGACACATAATATCGATAATATCACGGTAGGACTCAAAAAAAAAAAGAAAAAAAAAAGTGCTCGAAAAAATCTGAAAAATAAAAAACATAATAAAGAAGACAATAATAGTAAGGATCCCTTAAAAGGAAAAAAAATTTAAAAAAAAAAAGAAAAAAAAAATCGTTTTAATAGTCAATTGGTACCCGAAAGGTTGCATCAGATTTTGACTTTTTTACAAAAGTCAAGATCAGATCTGGAATGGGTGGTCTAGATCTGTCCGTACGTCCGCACGTAAATTAAAAATCCGCACGTGATCCTCACTCATATATATATATATATATATATATATATATATATATATATATATATATATATATATATATATATATATATATATATATATATATATATATATATATATATATATATCTACATTATATATAACAGGAGGCATTTGAAGAATATGACACCTCATTGCCCAGTCAATGCCCAGTAATTCATTTTCAGCCATGTCATCAGCCATGTCATCACATTATGGCCATGTAAGCAATTTTTATAATTTATTTTGTATTTAATTTTTATATTATAATTAATTTCGAAAATATGGTTTTTGTCCATGTTGGCAAAATTTCGAAATTAATTTTTAAATAGTGATATAGGCATGGTTCGATCCTAGGTTTGTTAGTCCAGCAACAAATATGAAAACCACTATACCAACTCATTTTTTAGATTATATTTTGCAAGTCCAAATATATAAACTTATACAAACAATTATTAACCATTTTAATGAGATAACTACCATATATATATTCCTTAATTATAGTTTTACAGTCTTATTAATTAATATCCGACCTTTTATTCATTATCACACAAAACCGAGTTTCTGCAACCCTAAAACACTGCACACAAACAATACACGCATTTATTTAGATTAATGAATCTTGACATACGATTACTGTCAAAGATTTGAAAGACAAATAACTAAAGATGCCTTATGTTGTTACATTAATGGATGAGCTTATTCTAAAAGGTATCATGCATTCAGTTTCATGCTCCACTGCCTCAATACACTTTTCTCCAAGGTTAGGTCAAATTTTGGAATATGTTTTTTTTATTAGATATTGTTTCAGTTAGATTGTAAACATGCAGCCTTTATTTATTTGATGTTTCATTTACAGCTGCAAATCAACCAATCTATTATCTTCTGTTAATCGAGTTGAGCTATTAGCTACTTCCCACTCAAACCCTTTTAAACTTTTACAAGCCACCACAATCACAGAAGTTATTGATCAAACTCATTAAGTTTATCCTGTTTTGTTGTTGTTTTGTTTATTTTTTGCAGGCTGTTCAACTCAAAGTACTTGCAACTATAATCACAAAGCTACTAAATCTGTTCTAAATTCAAAGGTATTTTTCACTACTCTTGGTTTTTATGAAAATAAATTATTAGATGATCAAACTCATTATTTATTGGAACAATTTTGTAGCCAGTTGCATTCGTTTGCTTCATTAGTGATGTCGAGATCAGTTACACTTTCAATCCATTAACTCACTAATATTCATCTTCGATAGTTTTTTCATTGTTCATATGATTTATGTGTTGCTTATACCTAATTTAATACTTTATCGATGTAGTTCCTCATACATGAATGGGATGGAATATTTAGGTTGATAGATAGTTATGGACTGACAACTGATCCTTGCACACATGTCGTGTGGGTTACCATTAGCTCCTTGATCAGATTGCAAGATACCATAGCAGTGTTATTGATTTTCAGTTGTCCAAGTCTTGATTTGATGCCCGGTTGTAATCATCTGGCCAATTCTATCACATCATTTGTTTGCTCTCTTTGTGTGAAGTCAATCGTTATTATCATAATAATCTTTCATCACTCTCACTTTTTTTTTAAAAAATCACCAGGGTAATCATGTCAATGAAGATATCATGGAGTTAAAGAGAATGCTTCAAAAGGAAATTGCTTTACGAAAATGGGCAGAAGAAGAGATGCACAACCTTAGGAATTCACAACTTCTCCATTCATTGGTCTGGATTTTCTTATATCTAACGTAGATCACAACTTCTCCATTCATTGGTCTGGATTTTCTTATATCTAACGTAGATAAGCTTTACCAAGATCTCACAATGTTTATTTACTGTATTACTAAAAACTATCACAGGGCATATTATCCTCACGGACTAGGCAGGTGTAAATCCTAATGTGGTAAAGCTTTCAAAATTTATTGGATGAAGGGACACATCATAAATAGAAATTAGAATAGGAAGTCTTGCTTCTACAAAGCAAATTATCACAACTGCAAGTCAGTGAAGACGGTTTACTTTGCTGTACGATTTCTAATGATGTGTTTGTCAAAATATATGATGTGCCCAACTATGACATGATGGTCATGTTAAAACTTCCATATATACCTGGTGCTGATCAATGGGTTTGCAAAGGGAATGTCAAAGCCAAGCTTGCTATTAGTGACTGTAACTCCTCATTTGTGCATATATATGATGCTCGAGTTGGAACAAATGAACCCATCATTTCTAAAGAGGTAGTTTGGCTTTGACGTCCATTCATTTTTGCTTTCTAATTTCTGTTGAATAGTCTCCATCTATCATGAACCGAAACTAAATTAGACGTTATATTTTTTTAGATACATGGGAGTCCTATTAAAGTAATGATGTACAATCATGCTTTTGATAATGTGGTATCAGCAGATGCCATGGGAATCATTGAGTTCCTCTTTTGGCTACTGATATTGACGCAGCTGAGGTTAAGATGCAGGAGGCGTTGGAGATGCAAATTGTTGTACAAGAGAAATGTGTTGGTTTGCTAGAAAGCCTTGCAGTGGTGAGTTTGGGATCCTTTTTAATACATGCTTATTTGTTTACATGTTGATCTTCATCTGTAACAGTTTTTAAGGAGCAACAGAGACCGAGCCACGATGAGGAATTAGAGGTGCATGTCACCTGCTGCTTGCACGCTTGCAATGACACGTTTGACACATTGTTCTTCTTTGTGTAAGCATGTGATGGGTGAACAACCTGCTGTTATATGCACATGTAAGTAACACGAGTATTAGTATTAGGAAAAACCTTTGTTGGCACAAGAAGTGACAACTGTAGCGCTTTGCATTTCTTGGGTTGCTAATGTTACAAGTCTAAATTTCCTTCACATTTTCATATAGGGTGGTTAATCCCAAACACCCCACTAGCGGTCCTTAAAAATATTAGATTATTTGTGACTTAAATTGCTCATATATGTTTTATTTTATGGTCGGCCTTTCTACATTTTCTTTATGTGAACATATAGTTCTGATAGTGAAAAAGCAAAAGGAAATGTGCCTTGATATTTTTCCTTATGGTATATTTGAGCTTACTGATTACTTGATCCATTTTAGGTTTTTTATAATGTTCTTAAAGAGCAATATATCGGGCTCAGACATCTGCTCATGAATGGAACCCCTATTCAAAATAGCCTTACTGAACTATGGGCACTCATGAACACGAAGCCGGAACTTCATTTGGAGGTGTTCAGAGAGAAGTGGTGTTGGAATTAAAGTGGTTGAGTTCAGTGGTGGAAGAACGATGAAGACGAGGTTGATAATAAGAAACAGAACTGATGATATTGTTGTGTTAAACGATGTTACAGAGGCGCTGACATAAAGTGGTACATATAGTATTAGTTACAGTGCTGCACAGGTATATTTACTAAAAAAATTGAAACTATAATTTTTATTCAATATGTTATGAGTTGTTCATGGTTTTTGAGTTTAATATGTTACAATATACTATTATATCAATCTTGATTCTATTTCCCAAATAGAAAGACACCAAATTCCTAAAGTACTTGCTGCACTTCTTGGGAAAGAAGTCGTCTTGGTATTGGATCCGCTCTTCTCTTAGCATGAACATTCATAAGCTGTCACCTTTAGTGAAGTTGATGGTTTGTATGAGCTATTTAAGAAGTTGAGCAATTCCATTATAAATGATGGCCTCATTCACAATGTAATATTCAAAGTGATATTCGATGTTAGGTGTATTTGATTTGCATTTTGGACCTAATTAACTGGTTGTTATGACCTGAATTCACCAAAAACAGATATGACTCCTATTAACTGAATAACCAGTTCACACCAGCTGCAAATTATGACTCTTTTGTATAATGTACATATTTCTGATGAAGAAGAACATGAAGAAGATGATGATGATGCAACTAATGATTCTGATCTTTATGATGACGAGTGAGAAAGTGATTATTTTCGTCATTCATCATGTATTCGTCGTCACCAAGAGCCTTTGCAGATGCTTATGCTATTGGAAACCATAAAAGAGTAATGTCAGAAATGCTTCATATCATTATTACTCTATTTACTTGATGGTTTATGCTACATGATAGTATTAACATGACTCAAATATTACTTACTGTAGGTATGGTGGTTGGGATGGTAAAAAGTGGTTATCATATGTATTTGTCTTGGATACAAGTAATGTTCTTGCTATGAATATTCAAATGTTTTTATTGTTTCGGTTTGTACTATTAATACGATGCTAATTTTGACATAGTAAGATAAATGTTATTCCTTCTACACAGTGTCATTGGAATGGACAGAGTTAGCATTTTCAGGAACATTGTCACCATCAAGGTGTGGCATATTGCAGGTTGTAAATCATGAACATGCAAAAACAATATTCAAAGCCTTATAATCAAAAGGACTCCCCATCGCACTTATGGATTAAAAAGGCGAGCAACATGGATTTCACATGGTAAAAGTAGACAAGAATAAATATAATTTGTATTTGCATCATTAATAGTAACCTTTAATTTTTTATTCACAACATATGTGGTTAAATATTTGCGGGTCAATCCAACCGAATCTGTCCATCTTGTCCCATCTATTTAGTTGGTACAAAATTTGTTCTATCAAAATGCCTATTCAATTCAACAATGAGGTAATAATATAAGATCTTAATGTGTAGCCAAAGTTTGAAATTATAAGAATGAACTTTTATGTTTGTTAATTGTAGAAAGAAATGGATTTATATTATCTTGACCCTTGGTATTTCTCTATGCCTTCAAATTCATGTAGCATTGTTCTAGGCTCGAATACCGACTTCCTGATCAACTCAGTATATCGACTGGTGCTTTTCATCCCCTGTGGTATAAAGTTCTAAACTTTGCTCTTTTTTCTTTTTTGCAAAGCACACACTTTTATAATTGATATGAAATGAAATATTAAATCTTTCATATACAACAACGACACTAATAACTACTGTAATGCTAATGAATTTGAGTAGAAACAGAAGTTATAGATACACAAGCTATTTAATGTATTTCCAGTATGCTCTGTCTAAAAATTTGTTGTTGACATGTAGGGCCTTGATTACTTGATTTTTTTAACATTTATAATTGTCTTGCATAATTTATTATATAAACAACCGTTTGATTATTTGTAAACATGTCATATGTTACAAGTGATGCGATCTGAACTGAATACACTTGAAAAAGCTATAAAAGCAGCCATGGTTCATGTTGGAACCATTCGGGAGGTAATCAACGTAATTTTATTTGGACTTTGTATGTATTAGTTCTAGGTTGATGTTGGATGAAAAGTTCTATAGTTAAGTAATAATTGTGGAGCCATACCAGAAGCTACACTCCTACTTATTTGATGTCGATAATATAAGATATAAGATTGATTGATTCCCAGTAATGATCACCTAAGACTAATTGCAATGCTTATACAATGTATGCTTATTAGGTTATAATAGTATCGCGAGATGCAAGTCTTGCCCTCGAGATATGTCATCGTGCAGCTGAACTTCTAGACAATCAAGTTAAAAGATAATTCTAGCTTCCCATAGCATGTAAGAAATTTCGTTGATTCACTTTATACTCTTCTTATATTTACAAATATTTATTGCTTGCATAATTTTTGCTGAATAATATGTAAATGAGCTCAAATAGTGATGCTTCTGAAGTTTGTAGATGATCAATGGGGACAGTCGGTGGCTTTAACTGGTTTGCTACTCATGAAACTTCAGTCCAAAAGGAAACCGTAAGTTCATCTAACCTTCCAATTCCAAAGATTAGCTTTAGTGAATTGATGAATTAGTAATATTTTCCAAGAAAACTATAATTAACACAGTGATTGTTAAATATACACCTACCAAAAGGGTCAAAGAACCCGCACCCTTTTGACCCACGCCAAATTGAGCCATTTCAACTAGAACCCATTTTGACATATTTTAACCCGCCCGCCCCACTCATCTAGCAAATTACCTAAATTCTTAGTGGTGTTATTGATACAGATCATGAATTGATGGAACTTGCGACTTCTTTCAAGTCCACTTTAGGTAAACCAAAACCAAATACTTGAGCATAGCAAGACTGGCCAAGAGTTTCGTAGGTCTACAGATCAGCCTTGCTATGGGATTTGGATTTGCAGCCGGTACTACTGATGGACCGGGGGCTTTTGATTTTAAGTAAGGAGACAACACTATAAGTGAAAAATAATGATGTGGATATTTCTGTGTAGTGGTGGCGATTTTACGGATTAGCTTATGAAAGCGTTGTTTTGGGTTAGATTTTATTTCTGACGGGTCAAATGGTCGTATGCTCAACCAGGTAGAAAGTCAAGCTAAAATTTTTTTCTGATGCATATAACTTACTTACTAATCGCTGCATTACAGAAAAAATTATTTACATGATAATATACTTTTTGTAATCATATTAATGTACTTAGAACTATCTGAAAACATGGAGTCAACCTTTTGTGGTGTATTTCGGGCCACATTAAAAGATACCAGCTATCTATCCCGACTAACCAACACAATATGCTACCTCTGCATCAATGAGTTCAAATTCATTTCAGATGAAGTTTTTATTATGAATTTTCTTTTGTTTTGAAGGGTTACAATTTGTACCATCAAGCTAACAGATTCCTGAGCATACATTGCTTTCAAGACAGGAATACCAAAAACAAGATTATCAGGTAAGGACGCTAATGAAAACAGTGTAAGCGACTACTCTAGCGATCCCCTCTTACTCCAGTTGCACCACAAGGATAGAATAATAACTTTCTGCAACGTGTCAGATGCTATGAACTCTCCAAGAAAGCGTGCATCCTGGTCCTTCTTCTTGCCTTACAGGTAGCTATATATTTACTATCTCGATCATTTTGGGAGTTATATATTTTGTCTGATACTTGTGGGTGGTTATTCGACATCCACTCCTTTCCTTACATATTTCATGGAGGCCCAGGAACAATCCTTCATTAGGTATAAATTTTCATACTAAATGGGTTATTTATCTTGATCGTACTAGATTAATTCGCACTCCAACTAGCCTGGGGACTGCTAAAAACTATGACAAGGCCACATGCACCTCCAATTTTCTGTTTGTCTGATTTTCTTACTACTTCTACTATGTCTAAGTAATTATATTATTCGACAGTTTAACCATGGTAGAGAAAGTGGTGAAAGAACTCTTGACCCCGTGAAAATACTAACAAATCTGAAAAGCTGGAAAATTGAAAAACAAACACGCCTAGAAATTAATGAGAATGGTAGGGTTGACAAGGTAAGTTATATACACAACGAATGATCAACTGTTTAATTTTATACATTTGATATATAAAGGTGACTAAAACCATAAGATTTGTATAGATCTATCACCATCCAAATAGTAAAAAGTTATTGAGGTCCATCAAGGAAGTGGTGAAGTTCATAAAAGAAGAAGAGCTTCAGATAATGACAAAGGCAGCTCACAGGTTAGTTTTAAATCTACTAATGGAGCCAGAGATCTTGAACTAATCAGTACAACGTAAGTTTAACTTTTTCTTATTTTTTATAGTGTTATTTGGATTGCTTTAATGAGTAATTTCTTTGCAAACTTTGTGCAAGTGTAAGAAACTCAAGGAACATGCTAACAAACTTCTGTATAAAGGGAAGTAAGTTTTCAAGGTTTGACGGATGATTACAAAAAGCATATTCATTATAGATACATAATTTTCCAATGTGTGCGAGATTGATATCAGGCTGCTGAGTGCATTTTGGGGAAGGTATCCATTTTGTAGTGATGACCAAATAACTCCTAACCACTTTTTGATAGTGGTATACATATTTTTACTATAAGGTATTATGGTAAAAATGAAACAAAATTTTTTAGCGTATGGATTACAAATCATTTCTTATTATTTATGACCAACAAAATGGGCAGTTTGGGCAGATTGGCTGAGCCGTCAAAACAGGTTAGAGTGTCCCTAATGGGTAAATTTTAAGATGGGCCAAAACTTCGAGCCTAATTTATGCTTTTGGAACAAAAAAAGACGAGTGTGTATCCCTTGATAACTTGAGAATGGTAAAGCATTCTTATATTTACGTCGTTTATAAAAGTAACATATGCATGGTACCATTTTTATACATGCCTTAGCACCAAGTATGGGCTTTTTTCAACATATTATGCAGGCTTTTTTACTTACTGCTACAGATGCAATAAAAGAATCTCGATCCCTAATATTTTAAATAAGGTGAGCCATCAACATCTACATGTTCAGGCTCATGTTACTACTTTAGCTTTTAGTTTTTTTAGCTATATGACAGAAGTAGTCATATTGTTTGTAGTACTTGATGTTTAAATGCCTAAAGTTATACAACAAGTCAACAACATGATCAGGGCAAGCCATACTGACAACAGGATAAGTAATTAAAGATAAACTTATATCTTATATTTTGGTACTCATTATTGATATGTTAAGGCTCATGTTACTACTTTAGCTTTTAGTTTTTTTAGCTATATGACAGAGGTAGTCATATTGTTTGTTGTACCTGATGTTTAAATGCCTAAAGTTATACAACAAGTCAACAACATGATCAGGGCAAGCCATACCGACAGCAATATAAGTAATTAAAGATAAATTTATATCTTATATTTTGGTACTCATTATTGATATGTGTACCTTTTGTAGATATAATAAGCGTATGTTTCATTATTTAGCTCGTCGAGCTAATTCCCGGTGGTCAAAATATGAACACGACCAAGATGTTTAAAGATGCTTATAAGTACGTTAATTAAGTTCTTGCAGGCTCAAATTGGGGTTCTCAAACATATGGCCTTACTACCAGTAATCATCCAAGCATGCACGTACTACTTTTTCATACACAAAAACACATACATATTTATTTCATGCACATTTAAAATATGAAAATTTAGTATAGGCATGTTATCTATTTTTTTTAATAATTTGTTACATATGTTCATTAACCTTTTTGCTTATCGGTCTAATAGGTCTACATAATACTTGCTGATTTCTAAATTGATTATCGGCTTGAAAAACTAGACGCAAATAGTCAAAGTAAATTTGATTGAAGGGGCAAAAAATATGACTACAAGACGCTTGAGAAGCTGCTTATAGATAACCAAGTGCAGACATGTTTTTTCTTTCTACGTTGCAGGTGAAGAACGATGTGGCCGCAATTTCAATTGGCCTTATGAAGGGTCAACATGGAGTACAGTCGAAAGACTTTCATGATCGAGCCTACATCGAGGCTGTGAAGCTTTAGAATAGACGAAAATAGAGGTCGGCGTTATCTGATTTTATAATCATACATATTAGTAAGTGTTGTAATAGTAGCATTACATATATCTATTATCAAACATAAGCACGGGCATGGAAAAGAACGTACAAACGGATGGGTGACGGTAAAGAAAAAAATCGCGTCTGCAGGTGACGAGTTAAAGGTATCTGTGTCCATTAATCGCGAGTTCCTGTCCTACACCTGAGACATCGTAATAACAACTACAAACCCGGTTTTAATTATCTTATATACTTTAGGATTTTGCTAATGACAGCTAACATAACTCTTTTATTATGAACGTTATGGGTTATTCGAATTCAGTTTGTGTAATAAATCTTAATTTGGTTAATCAATAAAAGCATATCACATTTGACTTTTCAGAGTTACATTTGCTGTGATCACGAAAGAGAATGGATTCATGATCAACCTTCTTTCGTTATAGAAAATATGTCAACGATAATTATAAGACATGCCCGCCCATCGGGCGGGCTTTGCAACTAGTATATATATAGGCAAAGGATCACGTGCGGATGGTTTTTTTTAGTGCGGATGTGCGGATGGATCTGGACCGCCCATTCCAGAATCTGATCTCCCATTCCAGAATCTGATCTTGACTTTTTGTAAAAAAGTCAAGATCTGACGCTAATATCACCATACCAATTGATCATGAAAACGATTTTTTTGATTTTTTTCCTTCTCAGCGATCCTTACTCTAGTTGTGTTCTTTTATTTTTTTTATTTTTTCAGATTTTTCTGAGCACTTTTTTCTTTTTTGATTATGAGTGCTAATGTGATATTAACGATATTATGAGTGCTACCGTGATATTAAGCTTTTTTACATGTAAAAATGAACCGTGATATTAAAAACCCATGATAGTTACTGTGATATTATAAAACCAACGTGATATTAAGCTTTTTTACATGTAAAAATGAACCGTGATATTACGATATTAAGAAAAAGTTAAAGTGATATTAAAAAAAAATTAACTTTGATATTAAGAAAGAATGATAGTTACGGCGATATTAACAATTTTTATTTAGAAAAAGTTTTTACGATATTAAAAAAGTTATTGTGATATTAAATTTTTTATTAAAAAAAAGTTTTCAGAATCTGATTTTGACTTTTGTAAAAAAGTCAAAATCAGATTCTGATATCACAATACCTTTAACGATGAAAACGATTTTTTTTTTGAAATTTTTTTCAGCGATTCTTAATTATTTGTTGTCCTCTTTATTTTTTTGATTTTGTCAGATTTTTTTGAATTTTTTTCAGAAAAAAAGCTAATACGATAGTAACGATCTTAAAAAAAGACGGGATATTTACGATATTGGCACTCCGCCTTTTTCAGATGGTTGACTAGATGGAGGGCTGAGATTCGTCCGTACCATCCGCACTAAAAGACAAAAATGTACCTGATCCTCACTCTATATATATATATATATATATATATATATATATATATATATATATATATATATATATATATAAAACATTGTAACTCAAATGAAATTGACTATTAATAAATGATTAATATATTGGAGGAAATCTATATTTTCATATCATTGCGGCGTTGTTTGTCAAATTACTTTTTATTGACATGATGATGTCTTAGTATTTATTATACGTATTAAGTGATTATTTGGTTCACAAAATACTTTTTATTTAACACAAAAGTAAACTATGTTTTCATGTATCAAAAGGTTCTAGTGCCAGAAATAGGGAAGAACACTATCAATTTGAGGAAGAAGAGGGTACCATAGTCATCTTATATATGATATTTCATCTGTTTAATATTTATAATAGAACATGAGTTAAAGAATAAGCTAATAAAACCTTAAACTTAATGGACCCTTTTTAACCTATCAGCTTACGTATTTGATATTTGAAAAATCGCAAGATGTTGAAATTTGACAATACGAAGTCAAGTTCACTATAAATAATGGAGTGCGAGAGCATAAGAGACACATTATTGAGAAAACATAAATGGCACCATCCAAGTTTCTCATTTTCTTTCTTTCTTGTTTTCTCTTATATTTTTTTGTAATTGCTAGAAAAGAGCTTGCTTTGGAGACTACTGCTAAACAAGAACACCATTATCATACCCTTCAACTAAGCTCTTTATTACCATCATCTACTTGCAATCCACCCACTAAAGGTTCGTACATATTCCCTTAATTGAAAACTCTACTTTCTCTATACAAAGAGCACACACACAAAACGTGTCACCACATATATAAATGTTTCTATTTGTATACGTGTGTCTGTGTGTAAATGTGAATGTGTACATATATATACTGGTGCATGTATGTGTCATGTGTTAGCCTACTTAAATATGCGATAAGCTCCTCCCATGACAAGTAAATTAACAGAAGAATTTCATATGTCCCTCTAAAATCCTTCCTAATTTCATATATACTCAAGCCAACTCTTAAATTTCATATATATATATATATATATATATATATATATATATATATATATATATATATATATATATATATATATATATATATCCATTGTTGGCAGTTACTCCGTATAAAATTTGTGACAAGAATTAATCAAGCCCTTTATTCCAAGGTATATAATGTGATTGTGAATTAGATATCACTGTGAATTGATTTCCATTGTGATAACGGAAGTGTTCTTTGATTAAATACTTTTTTTTATTTTAAACTTGTCTAGTTGTTGATTATAGTTATTCTACCATACATGATGTTTATGTTGTTAATAGGTTCTTACGGAGTATATGATGTCATTTAGGTAGAAAAAAAAACATTGTAACTCAAATGAAACTGACTATTAAAAAATGATTAATATATTGGAGGACATCTATACTTTCATATCATGCGGCGTTGTTTGTCAATGCGGCGTTGTTTGTCAAATTACTTTAAATGACCTTATGATTTCGTTGTATTTATTATAGCTAGGCATCAACTGATTATTTGGTTCACAAAATACTTTTTATTTAACACAAAAGTAAACTATGTTTTCATGTATCAAATGGTTCTAGTGCCAGAAACAGGGAAGAACAATATCAATTTGAGGAAGAGGAGGGTACGATAGTCATGAAAGAAATAAAATTGGCAAATATGATATTATGAGTGTTTAAATGGGTACATTGATATTTTCGAATTGGGTTAGATATATATGAAATTAATGAAGTTTTGAAGGGGATATATAAAATTTACCCAATTAAACAAATGAGTGAATACTTTTTACGAGTCGCGGTAAGTCTGATATTTGTAAAAAGAAAAAAACTTACCAACTTGGGTAGACAACCCGGCCATAGTCACTTAGAAACATACAATACAATCAATTGCCGTGAAATAATATTTGATAAGTTTTGCTAATAACCGTTTCTATTTAATTATGTAAATTACAGTAGTACTCACATCACATCCTTTTTTAAAAGACCAATTTACTACTTACAATTAACAAAACTTTTTTTTTTTTTTTTTTTTTTACGTATGTTTAGTAATTTAGCTATGGGTCATATTTGAATAAATTTGAAACGAATTCTAATGATCAGCTATATTATTAATCTTACCAGAGTTCCGAAAACTAGCATCATTATGCACTATAAAATTTGAGATGTAGGAAATAGCACTTAAATTTTGATGTTAAAATCATATTAGTCTCAGTAACAATTATTACGATATGTTGATTATATTGTTGTTGCCAGAAAAGTCTCGGTGATATACTATGTTTGATTGATAGATGAACAATTTTATATTTAATCATAAGGCGAATCGGTCTTTGTATTTAGAAACACTGATATACATGGTTCTAAATCTTTTAAATGTAAGCATCTAAGCATGATGAAAAGAGGATTTGCATTCATCGTTTGTCGGCATACAATATCATGCTATGAGGTTACTGATCTTATAATGGGACTTTTAGGGTCTTACGTACGGAGTTTCTTTTATACATGTACGTGCTCATGCGGCAAAACCACGTGAATACATGTTAAAAAAAAAACATTCTTAACTGAAATGAATTGAAATACAACTTTACTTGAGATGCTAGTTGTTGAGAGAAGCCACGATCTCATCAAAGCATCCTAGGGGTGTCGAAGGAGTGTGCAATAGCTGTTATCGTACAAGGCCTCCATTTAAAATGAGTCACATTTTTATTAGTTTTGCATATAATTAAATACGTATAATATTAAAGACATATGAGGCGTATAATTCATGTTTATATGCAATTTATTTTTAGTTTACAAGTGTAATAGGGCATCTTTGTTATTATTGCCTAGGGCCACCGAAACCATGAGATGACCCTGTCAACACCCTAGCAAGGTCCGACACCCTATGAGATATCACTTGATAGGAATATGAGCCCAAACAATACAGTCATGTAAGCGTACACAGTCAAACACACGAACACCTCGTGCAACCACCACCATACAATAAACAGAGCATAATCAGAAGCTACAAGATCGCAGGAAACACAAGAACGATTACGACACATGAATTTATAGTGGTTCCCATGATCTAGGTGTTCATGGTCAGTCCACTCTTGAATGAGAGAGAATTTACTTAATTTTGCGCTAATCTGCAAGGCTTTGTGCTGAACTGCACATGGTAAAAACCCTAACACATAAGTACAAGGTTTACAAGCATATGTGAGATATATGGGTGGACAGCTAAACCCTAACTTTCTCCACAAGATAAGAATCTAGGGCTTCAATTTACATATGGACCCAAGCCTATAATAGTTACAACCGAGGAGGGCTCTGCTACTGCAGACCCATGAACAAAGCCTACCCACTGTCGCTCTCCTGTCGAAGCCCAACAAAGGCATCTGCAAAGTCTTCTCAGGTCCCATTAGCCTCCACAATCCAACAATATCCCACTTGGAGACTCCGACTACTCTCCATACAATAATTCAAGTAAACCTTCATCATCATCCCCTCAATAATGTCTTCGTTCCAACCTCTCCGTATAGTCAAACCTACGGGACATGCTTAACTAACTAAATGCATATTTAGGTGGCTTTCAATACAAGGTATCATGAATAACATCTTGAAACCCAGATAACATATTCACTCTCTAGTTCAAACCACCTTCTCAGTCCTTGAGAAGGCACACCGAAACCAAACTGGGCTCCGACTGTAGAATTCTTTTCAAGAGAAAACCATCTCTTCGGATTGCTGATCTTTTTCATGTCTGATTATGCCACCAACACTTCATCAAAACCAACAGACCCATACGTAAAAAGTTTCAATGCACGCCAGACCTTCCTTTCAGCAATCAGAAGACCGTCTAAAAGAGCCTTCAGACCCTTGAACGTTCACTTCATAAACTTTACTTTCTCATTGGTAACCTGACCAAAACCACAGACGTCTGGTTTTCCCGGTGAACTCATCTCAAAGATAGCCAACTCCAGTGTATAGATCCTTTAATTTGTTTTCGTCACACATCGTGGCTCCATGAGAAAAAATTTAGTTCACTATCACTGGTCAGCTGCAAGATAACTTGCCATTAGAGAGTTTTTATACGAAGACTCGAACGCTTGTACTTGAAGCTTACCAGATCTGTACAGCTCAGGAGGGCTCTGATGTTGTTGACCCACGAACAGAGCCTACCCTCTATCGCTCTCCTGTCGAAGCCAAACAAAAGCTTCAGCAAAGTCTTCTAGGGTTCCATTAGCCTCCACAGTCCAACACTAGTCTTCTTCAAAATCACTTTCATCCAATAAATGAAAGACAAAAAGAATTGGAGCCCAAGATAGCTAAGTTAACCACCACTATGAGGATAGCTTATCGGGACTTATGGACCATAGATGTCCACACCAAATATTAAAAATTCTTTGCCCACACACTTTAGTTACCCAACTAAGAGAAACATGATTGAAACTGTCCGGTGGGGTTTCATCCACACACATATTATTCGAAATAAATTAATGTTAATTAAACTTAAACTTATAATTAAGATATTTTGTTGTACATTTCAACTTTTATCATTTGATAGTGTACATATCCACTCGTTGAGGTATACGCACAAAAGCATCCATTTAGAAATGTTGTATATATACCTGAATTTTTATCAATTAATTGCGTTACAGGTTATAATTGCTAATAACTTTTCTCTATACACTTTCAAAATATGTGCAAAGCTATATTAGTCTATTAACACTTAATTACGTATAAAAATTGGCTACATTTATAAGTGCGGAAAAATTGTAAATAGATTTTCATTTTCCATACATATAATTCTTTTGATACATTCAAAAGTATAAAAAATCTATTTGTTTATAATTTTTTCACACTTATTGATGTAAATAATGATTACATGTTATTAATAGTTGATAAACTAATAAAGTTTTACACACTTTTTAGAGTGTGTAGATTGTACTATTTTTTTTTAGTTCTTAAGTAATGGATATATTAGTTGATTTTTTTTATCAAACTTGACGCTCGAAGTGATAATATATACTAGCAGGGTACCTGCGCAATGTGGTGGTGGGTATCATGTAATCTAAATATTTGGTGAACAATATTTTTTGATTACATGTTTTTTGTGTTTTTACGCATGGCGAGAATTTTGAGAATAACTGTATCACAAACTATTTCATATTAAAATGTCAATTACCTATGCATCACTATGTAATGGCGATAGAAAATGATAGTCAGTAATATTACAAGGTTGTGATGATTAACGGTGAAAGGTATTTGCTAATCAGTAATGTTGTGTAATATTCGTCAAAATATTATAACGTGTAAACATAGAGAAATGTAAATCAGTTCTTGCAGTATATGATTAACAATATAGGACATTGCTTATATAAATTACGATATTCAAAAATTACACATATTCGTGCTTTATAAATTACATGAAAATCTTTGAACTTTGACGTGTACAAATTTTTTCAATCGAATTTATTAGCAAAATGATTAAGATTTCACTAAACTTGTAATAAAATACATATATAGATGATAAATATTTTTAAAATATGCATTTTTCAAATTTTTAAATGTCCATAACCAAACAAAATTTGGCATTAAACATACATTAATAATAAATGTTTTAAATAATTATGTGTAGAAGATTATTGTTTAATGTATTATACATAGCATTAACCATTTGTGCATATTCTATATTAGTTGTATTCCTTAAAACTTAAAAATAAATTTAATTAAGAAAAAGGTTTTCCTCCGTTATATATGTAGTATAGACAAAACTTATCCATCACTATATGTTTTTATATAATTAATAATAAAAAATAATAATAATAATAATAATAATAATAATAATAATAATAATAATAATAATAATAATAATAATAATAATAATAATAATAATAATAAAATAAAAAAAAAAAAAAAAAAGCCTGTTAACGAAACCATTTCTAGAAAACAATGTACCCTAAATTATGATGATATATGTAAATGATGCTTAAGGGTTTTGTAACAAAACAAATATTAGTTTCGGTTTTAGGTGAAAAGTTCATATTTATTTATTTTCTAACAATCATCTGTATTTTTATATATTCAAAACCATCATCTTCAACCACAATATAAATGTCTTTTGCACGAAAGTTTTTTTTTTTTTTTTTTTTTTTTAACAAAATAATATGTCAAATATGACGATTTTTTTAGCATTTTTGTTGTCATATTTTGTCTTAATCATCCATTTAATCAACATTTCGGCTCTTTCTGTATTGCATAAGAATCATGTGGTTCTTACAATAAGTAGATCCCGTGACACTGCATTGTATGTTTTTACAACAATTTTTATTTCGTGTATCTAAAATTTTAAATTGTGAGATGGACATAAAACCCTCTAAACATGAAAAAACCTCAATCTTACATTTCTTTATCAACATTTTTAGAAATGTAGAAACACATGACCAATAATATATGTCACTAGTCTAGCTGACAGAACTATTTTGTTTTCTGCTTCACATGGAAAGTGTCCTACCTTTTATTCATAGAATAGATGTGAATAAGTTGTTTTTGTTTGCTTTGGTTTGGTTTTGTTTGCAATCATTACTTGGTCTTCATTTCACGACATCGAGTCACATGCACGATAACCATCTGAGACAAAATAGAATAAATTAATCGATGTTAATATACATAACTAGATTGTATCTTACTCTAGACTGATACTAAAGCGGGTGCTAGCATACCTGAATTAAACCTACGAAGGTTGGTTTGATTGGCTTATCGAGTTTAGGCAGAACTGGCAACATACATTGGTTGAGTATAATTTGATTAAGGAGTAATTTTTAGCATGGCTGGAACGTTAGATTGACTCATAAAACTTTTACGACGATAATAATATGACTTTCTTTTGACCTTTTAGACATGTTCAACCCATTTTATTTTTCCATTTGAAAGGTTTTTTTTTTTTTTTTTTTTTTTTTTTTTTAATTTTTAATGTAACTCGTTTTAAGTATAATATAGCTTAAACCAAAGATTTAAAAGTAAAAGTTCTGTGGTTTGAAGACAGGAAAGAATCTGATATATTAACGCAATACGTACATTTTGTTTGTCATAATACCATTTTAGGGTTTACCCTATATACTGAGTATGCAATATGATTTTAAGTTTCTGTTACAGTTACTAAATGAGATCTAAATATATGTAATTAGGTGACAAGAGAAAGGGATCATTGGAAGTAGTTCACAAACATGGACCATGTTCTAAGTTCAGTGAAGACGTAATAAAACCGTTGACTGCGGAAGAAATCTTCACCAATGATGAATCAAGAGTTCACTCGATCAGGGCAAGGTTAACCTTCAACAAAGGGAAAAAGGATACACTGGGCTCCAAAGTCACTCTCCCTGCAAAATCCGGTGAAACCATCGGATCGGGTAATTACTTTGTGACTGTTGGATTAGGTACACCAAAAAAAGACTTGTCACTCATTTTCGATACAGGAAGTGATCTTACTTGGACCCAATGCCAACCATGTGCCAGGTCATGCTATAGCCAGCAAGAACCCATATTTGCACCAGGTGCATCAACCACCTATAAGAATATTTCATGCACTTCTACTGAATGTTTAGGTCTCACTTCTGCAACCGGGAACACACCTGTATGCAGCTCATCGACATGTGTTTATGGTATTCAATATGGAGATAAATCTTTCTCGGTTGGATTTTTTGCAACGGATAAGCTTACCTTGACTTCAAACGACGTAATTGACAATTTTTATTTTGGGTGTGGACAAAACAACCAAGGACTCTTCAATGGTGTTGCTGGGTTATTAGGACTTGGGCCAGACAAGCTATCCATAGTGTCACAGGCCGCTAAGAAATACGGGAAAGTTTTCTCTTATTGTCTCCCATCAACGGCTAGCTCTACAGGCTACTTAACATTCGGAAGAAGTGGAACTGCTAGTGGAGTTAAGTACACGCCACTATCGACCTCACTAGGGGATCCTTTCTATGGTCTTGATCTTAATTATATATACGTTGGTGGAACTCAACTACCAATAAGCCCATCAGTGTTTTCAACTTCTGGTATGATCATAGATTCAGGAACCGTTATCACAAGGCTTCCTCCTACAGCTTATTCGGCTCTAAGTAAGGAATTCAGAGCACAAATGACAAAATACCCCTTGACTAAATCGTTATCTATACTTGATACATGTTATGATTTTAGCAATTATACCACAGTTACCATACCAAAAATAAGCATCCTTTGGAGCGGAAACACAAAGCTTGACCTTGCACCTCAAGGGATCTTTTACGCTAACAGTGCAAGTCAAGTGTGCTTAGCTTTTGCAGCAAATGGGGATGATTCTGTTATAGGTATATTCGGGAATGTTCAACAAAAGACAATACAGGTTGTGTACGATGTGGATGCAGGAAAGGTAGGATTTGCATCTGGGGGATGTGCTTGAACACAAATGAAGTACAAAAGTTACTGCAATATGAAGGTATTTATAAGTACTTTAAAGATCAATTCAGCGAAAAGATTGTTTAAATAAGGTATTATGTTGATTACCACTGCTTGATTTTCGCAACTAAAATGTAAATTACTTGTCTCTGTTTTCACTTCACGAAACATATATAGCTGTAAACTCATACACAATTCGATTTGATGAACTGAGAAAACAATGCAAATCGTGAAATATGTATCATTGAATCAAATTGTATAGTATGATTTTATATGGTTTACATGTAGTTCCTATTTTCTTATTCGTATCCATATAAACAATAAGAATGAATACAAAAAAAAATACTATTCTGATACTATATATAATACATTGACGTAAGCCAAAACCTAGCATCTTTTTTAAATTGCATGTCACATTCATCATATATGGTTCTTGTTAAGCTAAAAAAACGCCTTTCGCCAACAGCTACGCTCAATGACACCACCAATCTCGTGAAAACGAACCCTAACAACAGATTTTTCCTCTTGCCTGTGCTAGAGGTCAGTTGACTTAATTACAAGTGTAAGTCTTCATACAAGAGCAAAACTCAATGTTGCATTTTCACAAATACTACCTTGTATTCATTAGTTAATCAATAAATACCTTCAGAAGTAGAATCAAACAATCATAAGCCACAGAGTTATTTTATAAAAGAGATAATATAAACGAGCCGAGCCCGAGCCTCCAGAGCTCGAGCTCAGCTCGTTTAAGTTTTGTAAAGCTCGAGCTCGAGCTCGGCTCATTTCGAGCCTTATTTTTAAGCTCGAGCTTGGCTCATGGTATTATATTTTACAAGCTCGAGTTTGGCTCGATCTCGACTCGTAATATATCTATTTTGAGCTCGTTAATAAGCTTGTTATTGAGCTTGTTTATAACTAATTTACCTTCGTCTTACATTCATTTATCTAATATACCTACATGAGAAAATAAATGAACGAATGGTTATATGAATGTTACTTATGTTATATTCTGTTAGTCTGACTAGATATTTGAATCAATTATTAGTATGCTAATTGGTTTTCATTCAAGTTAATATAATAATAATGATACGTGGGTATTGCACCCTCGCAACAGGTTTTACCTCTCAAGGGATCTCGAGAAGCTTACAACCTCCACCAGGCAGTGTACCTGATCGTTGTAGTATAGTATAGTGACAAGTATCGGGGGATTGATCATTCAACTCAGGAATAGTGTCGCTAAGATTAGAAAGCCTACTAAACTAGGTCTAGAGGTGAGGGATGATTCTTTTTGTATTTTTATATTTTTATGAAAGCAAGTAGAATCTCGGGTTTTTAATGAGTGGGCGGAATTAGTTGCTAGCCAACTAACCCAATTAACTACTAATGCAATCAAAATAAAATAACAAAAATGAAAATAAAACTATTAAACTAATGTGGTGGAAACAATAATGAGGAAAGTTGTGTTTACTTAGACTTCATTACTCCCTAGATATCTTTTACAGGTTGATAGCTTGTTACAATTGCATGGATGACGGGTCATATTCCTTAATACTAGTCGTAGGGTCGTGTACAATATTCCCTAACTCTATAGGATCCTACTTCACTCCTATGTCTAGCCGTTAGAAGCTCCTAACATGGGATCATTAGAATTCTCCTATGCATTAAATACAACCAAAAATCGTAGTACACCTCCGATCATGTTTCTTAAGACGTTCAAGCAAGTTACCAATGGAAGTCTGCCAGTTTTCTTAAGCCTAACATCGAATACAATCATCTGTAACAATTATAAACAAACAATCAACCCATAATCAACATCTAGGTTTCACTACATCTAAGCAAACACAAGAAAAATCTAGCCTAGCATGTTAAAGAGAAGAAAAGCGTAAGATATAATCACACAACACATAGACATATTGAATGATTTGAATTAATATTGTTAATATAAATATCGCCTAAAAAACGTTATTTATATTTTACGATCTTTGCTAAGTTTTGTTAATGACAAAATATGAATTTAGCTATTAGTAAATCATCACTTTAGTGTTTAAGTCTTGTTTAAACTAAGGTTTACATTTCCTTTTAAACAAAACATTGTTTTTATTTCTTTAATTAGAAAGTGTCTTCTCAAATCATTCATTTATGGCAAGCTTGTGTATTTGACTTGCCATAACATCTTACACATTTTTGGAAGCTTTTCAAATTGGATTTAATGTGTTTGACTAGTTGTTGTTGATGTGACTTTGGTTGGTTTGTGTTATTTATTGTAAAACTTACTGCAAGCCTGGCGGAACCCTGGGAGTACACGGGCGGAACCCATCTGAGGGTTCCGCCGTATCCGCCAGACCTGCTGTTTGTTTTACTATAAATACCAAGCCACTTGTTTGTTTTGTGTAATCACTTTAGGAAATATATTTTGATATACTCTCTCAACTAACTCAGTAACATTTGACTTGTGTGATCCTCTTATGTAGCAAGGGACTTCACAAGATCATTCAAGAAGTTACAAGCTTCAACTCTAAAGTTGCAAGTCTTGTTAGCTTTGTTATGTATAAGTTTTGGTAGTTTATACTTCATTTGTATCATGTGTGTAGAAGTGATCGGTTAGTATTTTAGGCCTTAAAATACGTAGTGTGTCGGGAGTTGTTGTACCCTTGTAAAAGAACTAACGGGAGTGGTTGTACCCTTGGTAAAGAACTCGACATCTAGCTTAGTGTCGGTAAAAGTGTAAGCGACGATGGGAGTGGTTGTACCCGTGTAAAAGAACTCGACATCTAGCTTAGTGTCGGTAAAAGTGTAAGCGACGTTGTAAAGGTTTCTCCACCGGAAAAGGAGCTTCTTGATTAGTGCTTATAACTCTCGAGTTGGAAACTCGAGGCGTGGATGTAGGGCAAGGAAAAAGAGTCCTTCTAGCCGAACCACGATAAACAATCGTGTTGTGGTTTGATCGTTTCTTTCTTTATCTTTGCTTATTACATATTGTTTTTAGTTGAAATTGCTAATCACACGTAAAGCTTTTCAAAGAATTAAACAAGTAAAGTTGTGCTTATATCTTTAAACAAACGTAAAGCTATTAAAAGAACTAAACAAGTAAAGTTAGAATTGTTATTCACACGTAAAGCTTTTCAAAGAATTGAACATATAATGTTGTGTTTATATCTTTAAACAAACGTAAAGTTTTTAAAGATAATCAAGTTAAAAAGTGGTAAACTATTCAACCCCCCTTCTAGTTTTCCACAATTGGCATCAGGAGCTACGTTACTCAAGATCTTTAAAATATAGTGTATTTTAAAACTTGGATCGATCCATGGATTTTGAAAATCTCAAAGAATGGGAACCTATTCAAAACCCACCGCTATTTGAAAAAGAAAACTTCCTTGAATGGAAAAGTGAATTTAAAAACTATGTAAAATCAATTGATCAACATCTTTGGCATATTATTGATGATTTCAAACCAACGAAAACAAGCTTTTAAAACCAAGATGACTATTCTAAACTTGATAAAAATAGTAAAGCTAAGATAATGATTTATAAAGCTTTATCAAGTATCAAATATGAAAGAATGTATTTTTGTCAAACGGCTAATGATATTTGGAAAAATATAATCAACTTTCATCAAGAAATATGTCAAGTCAAAGATAATCAATTTGATCTTACATATGAATTAGAAGTTTTAGAAAAACTAATAGATAGACACTTAGTAGAAGTTAATACATGTGCTACTAGTTTAAATGTTTTAAATGAAGGTACAAGTGAAGATGAGTACGTGTGTCTTGATGAACTTGCTTGCGAATCATGGAATGAAACGGATGTTGACGTAGACAATGATCCGATGGGTGATTGTCAATTTATTGAAACAACAAGCAAGGTACATGTTGAAACCAAACATTTTTGTCTTGACACATTTATCTTAGAATTTTCTAAATTAAAAAATGAGTCTAAACTTTTAGGTAACATAAACCTAAAAACTATCTTTAACAATGAGTCTTCAAAATCTTTTGTGAATAACTTTGAAAAGGAAATCTTGTTAGAAGATAAAATGTCTAGACTTGAGAGTAATGTTGAAATTGATCTAGAATGTAAATTATGTCTAGATTACAAACATGAGATTAAAAAGCAAAATGAGAAAGGAAAAATGTTAGCTAAATTTGATGAAAGCTCAAAATCTCTTGAAAAATTGTTGAGGAGTCAAAGGTTGTTTAAAGATAAAACCGGATTAGGATTTAACTCAAAAAGCACCATCAACTAGTAAAACAAAGCAAGTAAAATTTGATAAACCTAGAAGAGAGATTTAGAGATAATTCAATCTCTAATAGAAACTCATGATAAAAGGATTAAGATTATCATGCTCTATGCTTTTATATGATTATCTAACCTTCTTGGATACATGAGTAATTGAGTTTTCAAGCGTGTCGTCAAACCAAGATTTTACGCTTTGTGTTTATTCTCTTGTTAGCATCTCTATGCAATTTAAAAGGCACGCATTACTTCAACTTGACTTTGATGGTCTCTTGTTTCTAGCATTATGTGTTGTAATATGTGTTATTAGTATTTTTCTAAAATGTTTACCTGTTATTAGTAATAACAAAGATTAGATTCTCTGCGACAAGGAATTTCGTCATTAGTACTAGTAGGAGATATAAGGTGTTTCGGTTCTTTAACCTTCAAGAGATAAACACGAGAAACTCTTGAGTAAGTCTCACTCAACTCTTGCTTACAAGTGAGCTAACTAAGAATTTCCTAAGTGATAAAATGTCTAACACTTTTGTGATGCTTGCAAAACAAACCTTTGTAAAACAACATTCTTAAACACCGTACTTTGGGTCTTAAATTGTGTTTTACTTCAACCACTCCTTTATGATAATTTCACATAAAACACACAAAGTGAAATAAATCACATTAGCATACATTAGGATGTGTGGAAGAAAATGAGTTTTCAACATCTAGGATTTACACATCAAATGTGACACTTAGTCTTATGATGTTGTACCTCTTGGACTTTTTCAAAATGAATAAAGTTCATAGTGTCTTAAGTAAGGAAACCCAAAGAGTCGAGGAGTCGTTGAATATAATATTTAATGAGAGATCACCGCCTTCTAAGATATCATATTTGGTAGATGATGACTTAGTCGAAAGTCCAATGATGGCAAGACAAGTATGTTGTGTAAAACATTAAGGATAAAGGTACAAAATAACATCTTCTCACCTTGAGTCAAACATTGAATCAAGTAAAATTGACATAAGTTATAAAACTTGATTTATAGGTCATAGACTCATAGTTATGTCTAAACAAATTCAACAAAAACAGTTTTTGGAATTTAGAGTAAAACAACTAGTGAAACAAAATAGATTTTTCAAAGTAATCAAGTGATTATAGTGTCAATATTTGAAACACTTTTTGATAATAAAAGCAAGCCCCAAAAGCAAGGGATTTTTAAAGACATTCCTAGTTACTCTATTGTTCTCAATGGTTAAGTTATTGATGACTTATCAAGAGTGAGATTAGTAAATCCGTAGGTAAAACTAAACATAGAGAAATGTTCGGAAGACTACTTGTTCTCATAACAATTAGATCCAACATTATGTTTAGTGTTTGTCTATGTGCTCGTTTTAGAGAAGATCCTAAAACAACTCTTTAGTTGAGCTTGTTTGGATACATCAAAAGGTACTACACAACTAGGATTATGGTATCCCAAAAGAACGGGAATAGAAACCATAGTGTATGCCAAATGGAATTATGTAGGTAAGAAAAGCACAAGTGGTACTTGCACCTTTATACTTACTTACCCATTGATTCTTCAAAAACGCTTATGGTTCTCATATTAGTATCGGATGAAGAAGCACGTCAACAAGCTCCACTTGAACAAGCTAACTCGCGTCAACAACGGTATTCATCTCATCGACATTGTTATCCCTTCAACAAATGAAGCATCGACTTCAGCAACAATCTAATCCATTATGTTCTTAATTGACATACTGTGATCCGTCATCATCGTCTTGGTAAAAATGTTTATTGAGGAACATCTTAACTAAGAAAGTCTTATACGTTAACCATTCTGTCAACGTTTTCACAAAACCTCTTGAATGAGAAGCATTCATCATCCCTAGGCTTAGTCAAAGACTCATAAGACCTAAAACCTTAGTTTTGAACATTAGGATAAAACCAAAAAAAATCAAGACAATCCCTTTTGAAGTTTTCCATGCAGTACCCACGGAACCCTCAGACCATACGGGCGGAACCCTCCCTTTGGTTCCGCCTGGTCCGCCAAATCTGCAGCATGTTTTTAATTTCAAAACCAAACACCCTCTTAACTTAATCATTCACTTTTCAAACAGCCATCACCCTCTCAAAAACACATAACCATACGAAATTTAGGGCTTTCAATCTAACCTCTTCAAATCTAATCAACTTTGTAAGTGTTCTAATCATAATTATCAACTTTGTAAGTGTTCTAATCATAATTGCATTTTTGATTCAAGTATAACATTCTCATTTACATTCATTAACTAGAATCTTAGGGTTTATGCATAGAACTTTTTGATTCATGAAAAACTTGGTTGCTAACCAATCATGTCTTCCATTAGTTAAGAATTGTATCATTTTTGTTGTTATTTTGATTTGCCAAACACACCAAGTGCATTGTCTTTCAAAAATTACAATCCACAACTAAAACATAACTCTTCACCACATTGTTAAAACAAATAAAAAACGTTATTGAAACATTACGTGCATATTGTCTCTTGAATGCTAAAGGGGATACATAATTAATATGTATTTTCGGGTACATTCAATCGAAGACACATTCAATTAGGATAGTCTTGGTTATCTTTTGTTTTTAAAACAAAATTTGCATAACAAAACAATTTAGGCATCAAAATGAGTCAAGATAACCAAGTCTCCACATTGTTTGCATATAGGAACACATTAGAACATCCACATTGTTAAAAGTCATTAACATAAAATTTTGTGTTTTCTAGGAATCAACATGCCTCCCGCAAATTTCTCCGATCACAAGGAAACCCTTAAGTACTTACCCAAACACCATAGGACCAAAGGTCTTACCAAAGATCAAGTTGAAACCTTTAAGAGTCTAGAAAAACGCTATGTTCATGAAGGAAGAACCATGGATCCATCCTTCCTAGAGGGAACATCCATTCGCCAAAACTTTGCCGCAATCAACTTTGATAGCCTCCTAGACATCGATGAGCAAATTTGCCCTAGGTTTATCTTAGAATTCTATGCAACCTTAACCCTTTACTTCGATGACGATGGTGAATTCTCACTAACCTTTAAAACCAATCAAATACCAAACATCATATCCTTGAAAGATTTTGCAACAATTCTTGGTGTCCCTAATGTTGGTACATGTCTCTACACGGATAAGTGGCCTCTTTCTAGTCTTGACTCCATTGAGCATTTTCATCCATACGACAATCCTCTTGCGAATAAGGAAGCAATTCGTGAGCATCTATTTGTTAGAACCTCAACAACTAGGAAGAATCGTTCGGGTAAAGAGGTAGATAAGGACCCTTTTGGTATGGAAATCAATGAGCTCAAACCACAATTTAATAAATGGGAAGAAATTCTTAGAGCCAACGTTATAAGTTCCATAGGAAATAGAGATCATGTCAACACATATCTTAGCTACATGCTCCATAGCATTTCCACCGGTCAACCTTTTAACTTAGCCTATTACCTCGCCAAAAGAATGGCTGACATACCCTTGGTAGGAACAACCGCTCTTCCTTATGGAATGCTTCTCACCCGCCTCTTTAGAGCAATCTCACCCATTCCTCCTAACGATAATGGAATGTGCCTTGACTATTCTCTCGTTCCTCACATCTTCTTCCCTCTAAGTGATAAACGAGTTTTCAAAGCTAAGGGCAAACGTACTCGCTCACCTTCACCATCATCATCATCATCCGACATGAGTGAGGACGATAAACTTCCTAACTCTAAGTTACCTCCTTTAGACTACCTTCAAGAACTCCCCGTCATTGACAATGCATACGAAGAGTTCAATCTAACCAAAGGAATTTTCAAGTGCTTTGGAAGGTACCTAAGCAAGCTCAATAAGAAGATAGACCGGTTGTGAGAAGCGTGATTAAGGAGTGTTTGGCTTATGAAGGTTTTAGAACCTTGTATGTGTTAAACTATGTGATTTGTATTGTTTTTCACGTTCATGTTTTATTACGCTTATCGGATTATGTTTTGTATGAGCTTTTATGCATAATGACAATATTTGAGGTGTTTGTCAATTTTTATGCTTATAGTAAATTTCACTAAGTTTAGTGAAAATCGCTAGCCCCCGGTCAAAGTCATATGATATGAATGTCTACATGCCAAACTTTTGCATTTCCTAATCAGACATATAATAAATTTTCATTTTTAAGAGTTTTCGAAAAATTTGAAAATCGTCTCGCAGGTCAAATTAGTGGACTGTCTGATTTTTCAGACCTGGCGGATCTGGCGGCACCCTCAAATGGGTTCCGCCAGTGTAATTTCTGGGCAACCCAGAAATGGCCTAACGGACCAGACGAAACCCAAAACAGGGTTCCGCCTGTGTTTTGCGAGGGTTCCGCCTGTGTTTCGCGAGGGTTCCGCCAGTCACCTGCAGAAAATTTTTGTCATTTTTCTTAAGTTCAAAACTTGTAAAGTGTCAAACCATTATCTTTAGTGAGAAACATATTCCATTACCTGCAATAACCATATTAGGACAACTCTCACTCACTAAAACAATTAGGAAGTCACTTCCCGCCAAAAATTCAAATTCAAACATAACTAACCCAAGGAACCCTTTTAAATGATCCTTCAAACCATTGGAACATTTTCAACCAAATCACATCCCATGATCACAAAGCATTGAGTACATATGTTGGTCTTTCACTCCACCCTATTCCATTGGATTGACATCAAATGATGTGACATGTTCATGAAAATCATTTGAAACCTCAATCTTTGAATGGTAGAACATCAAATCCAAACATCCATTTCAACATCTCTTCCACCCTATAAATTTGAAAGCTTTGCAACAATTCAAATCACACCATCACCATCAAAATTTCTTCTCACAAAACATCAAAACCACACTTTTGAAATGACTAAATCCAACACCTCATCCGAAACATCAAAATCCTTCTCAAAAACCACTAAGATTAGTGTTAAACCTTGTTGCTTCAACAAAACCGTCAAGCTCATCATCTTCAAGTGATGCTTCGCTTAACATTTCTTCACCTATCCAAGATTTCCTTAACCTCACTACCTCAACACCTTGCAATACCAATGTAATCACTATTCAAGATTTGCTCAATCTTGCTACTCCAACGCCCTCTCCAACACATTGAAACACCAACATAGCCACCATTCCTCCATCAACTAGACCTTCAAGTGATTCAACATCACCTTCTCAACAAGCTCAACCATCAAAAACTCCATCACCTCAATCACCAACACTTACACCAATGGAACTTTTCCATACACCACCAACATCACCACTACCCTATTTGGAAACATTAGAAGACCGATCACCCAAATCATCAAGTCCGCCATCCTTGTCACTCTTTGACACCATTGCTCAAATGGAAACCCAACAACAACATAGTGAGCAATTAGATGATGAACCCCATCAACCATCATTGGTAGAACGGTTGGCTTGTCGTTATGCTAGACCATCAATTTTTCCAAATGATCAAGGTTATACACACTCACAATCATTTGTGTTTCACCCAATTTACAAAGACCTTCATGGTAATCCTTCTGGCGAACCAAGCTTCCGCCATTTTGTTCAAAACCAACAACCACAACAACAAAAACCACAACAACAACAACCATCACCACAAGAACATTCCCAACAATTTGAATCTCTACTTTCTTCTTATAAGAAAATAGAAGCATCCATATGGGAAAAACCTCCAAACCTTAATGATGAGATTGACACTCATTTAAACCACCTTCATGCCTTCAAACGTATGGTTGACTCTCAAATCAACCATATTATGGTTTTACAAACAACACTACACTCAACTAATGAAGGAAGCAAAAACACCTCTCCACCATCCACATTTGCTCCTTCAAGTTCAAACCATCCACCACCAACAAATCAAACCTCTCTTCCACCAAACTTTCCCCGCCATGATTGCGGATATTGCGAAAGAACCGCTCACATTAGTGAAGGGTGTCGAAGGGAAATTCGCGAGCTATCCGAAGAAATGAGGTTTATACTAAACCACATTTTGGATCGTCTGCAATCCTTGTCTCACCCACCTCAACCTTAGAGTCTCCAAAATGAAACAAAACCGTTTCTTTTGGAAAATGTTTCCGATTTAAACCAACAAACCAAAACCGTGTCACCCTCTCAATCTTCAAAATAAAACCCGCTACAATCTACAACACACATTTTCATCCTTAAAACAACCTTAGACTTGTTTTTGGAAAATGTTTCTCATTAAGGAAAATGATGATTTCCTTGTAGCTTTTTATGTTCTTAGTTTATTTTTAGTTTTTCTTTATTTTTAAAGTAGGATGATGTCGTCCTAATTTCTTGTCTTTGACTTTTTAAGAGTCAAAATTTTACATGAAATGAATTTCATTCTACTACAAGGTTTGCATTGTTTGTTGACCATTTAGGTATAATAAGTAAACTATACCTCGCTATGGTAGCATACATATATCTTGTGTTTTAGAAACTAACCTTTCTTTTTGTAGGATCATTATCCATGTTTTCTTTCCTTGATACTCCATTTAGGGGAGTAATATTCAAGGGGGAGCATGAGTATTGCATTATTCCGCTTCACAACTCTTAGTTGTGTTTTAGACATGAAATGCTTTCATGACTTGTCTTGTGAGGCAACTAACATTTTTTCTTGTAGGTTCAAAATCCAAGTCTCCTCTCTTGGCACTCCATTTAGGGGGAGCAAGTGCATACTTCCGCTTCGCTACTCTTCTTTTTGTTTTGACAAAAAGGGGAGAATTTATATATAAACTTGTTTCAAATTTTTTTTTCTTAACTCTTGCATATCACATCATCTTAGCAAAAACAAGTTTTTATACTAACTTTATAAGACTTAACACTAAAACTAGTGGCTTACTTATAACTAAAGTTTATGTTTTATCATCAACAAAAAGGGGGAGATTGTTAATACAAATATCGCCAAAAAAACGTTATTTATATTTTACGATCTTTGCTAAGTTTTGTTAATGACAAAGTATGAACTTTAGCTATTAGTAAATCATCACTTTAGTGTTTAAGTCTTGTTTAAACTAAGGTTTACATTTCCTTTTAAACAAAACATTGTTTTTATTTCTTTAATTAGAAAGTGTATTGTCACATCATTCATTTATGGCAAGCTTGTGTATTTGACTTGCCATAACATCTTACACATTTTTGGAAGCTTTCCAAATTGGATTTAATGTGTTTGACTAGTTGTTGTTGATGTGACTTTGGTTGGTTTGTGTTATTTATTGTAAAACTTACTGCAAGCCTGGCGGAACCCTGGGGGTACACGGGCGGAACCCATCTGAGGGTTCCGCCGTATCCGCCAGACCTGCTGTTTGTTTTACTATAAATACCAAGCCACTTGTTTGTTTTGTGTAATCACTTTAGGACATATATTTTGATATACTCTCTCAACTAACTCAGTAACATTTGGCTTGTGTGATCCTCTTATGTAGCAAGGGACTTCACAAGATCATTCAAGAAGTTACAAGCTTCAACTCTAAAGTTGCAAGTCTTGTTAGCTTTGTTATGTATAAGTTTTGGTAGTTTATACTTCATTTGTATCATGTGTGTAGAAGTGATCGGTTAGTATTTTAGGCCTTAAAATACGTAGTGTGTCGGGAGTTGTTGTACCCTTGTAAAAGAACTAACGGGTGTGGTTGTACCCTTGGTAAAGAACTCGACATCTAGCTTAGTGTCGGTAAAAGTGTAAGCGACGATGGGAGTGGTTGTACCCGTGTAAAAGAACTCGACATCTAGCTTAGTGTCGGTAAAAGTGTAAGCGACGTTGTAAAGGTTTCTCCATCGGGAAAGGAGCTTGTTGATTAGTGCTTATAACTCTCGAGTTGGAAATTCGAGGCGTAGATGTAGGGCAAGGAAAAAGAGTCCTTGTAGCCGAACCACGATAAACAAATCGTGTTGTGGTTTGATCGTTTTTTTCTTTATCTTTGCTTATTACACATTGTTTTTAGTTAGAATTGCTAATCACACGTAAAGCTTTTCAAAGAATTAAACAAGTAAAGTTGTGCTTATATCTTTAAACAAACGTAAAGCTATTAAAAGAACTAAACAAGTAAAGTTAGAATTGTTATTCACACGTAAAGCTTTTCAAAGAATTGAACATATAATGTTGTGTTTATATCTTTAAACAAACGTAAAGTTTTTAAAGATAATAAAGTTAAAAAGCGGTAAACTATTCAACCCCCTTCTAGTTTTTCACAAATACTTATCTTCAATTAAACATGGAAGAATCAAGGGGTTGGAACCCTTGAAAAACTGATAAAATTCAGACTAGGGTTTATTCCCTCAAAGTTGCACCCTAATGAATGAAATTTAGAAAACTATATATAGATTATACATTGTGACGGCGTCATGTGTTAGATCGTGACGCCGTCAACTCGCCGCCTTGGTAAAATCGTATTGCCTAGATCTGTTTGTGACGCCGTCATGTGTAGAAATACTCTGGGTCGTCACTAATGTTTGGATCCTGACGGCCTTGGTGACGCCGTCAGGCCACAAGCTTAAAAACTCTCTGGATCATCACGTGTATTTTCCACTTCCACCTCTTTTGTAACTCTTGACGCCGTCATGTGTAACATCTTGACACCATCAGGTACTGTTCCAGCAAGAAAATTTGAGACTTTGCCGTTTTTTCACTTTTATGCTTCAAAAACGTCCAAAATGCTTCATTTTTCAGATTCTTCCTCAAAAGTACCTAAAATGACAAAAGGAACAATTTAGGGCAATAATTGATCAAATAATCTCGAATTCGGGCTTAAATGACCCCTTAAAAGCGGTATACTTTTCGCCTCATCAAATAATAATAATAATAATAATAATAATAATAATAATAATAATAATAATAATAATAATAATAATAATAAAAACATTTAGATTTTTTTTTACGTCGAACTAATTTGAATTTACATAGATTTGAAAGATAAACGAGCAACAAGCTGCGCCGCTAACCTTTTTTGGATTGCAAAACTATTTCACTTAAAAAGAACATATGTGGATCTACGTGTCATAACATTACTATACATAACACATTGAATTCTGTTGATAAGCTCCACTACCTCATGTGTAAGAAAACAAAAGTATCAAACGTGAAAGGAATAAAAACATGTTGATTTTTAATGCACGCTTTTTCAAGTTTGCCACTTTGTACGAGGCGGCTTTCAAAGTAGCTTGTCCCATTATAAAACCCCGGCTACTTAAAGCCACGAGAGGAGAGACCTCGGTTAGATCCATAGACGCATGTTTCCCTCTAACCCATCCAAAAACCAAAACATCTGCCGGTCTGAGTGTGGATCTTCCATCAAACGGGTCAGTCAAAACGTTCACATGTGCTTCCTTCTTGGCAGAGATCCCAGCACGTCTATGTAGGTCAAAAAGGACATCTCTAACCATATCGTGTCTGTACTTGAAGCATGTGAGCTCATTGCAATGAACTGCGGGTTACCCAAATGAATCCAAACATACCTTGCGATAAACTGAGCATATCTCATCAACCGAAAATAAAGGAATCATAAAGCGATACATAGGGATAGTACGATATTCCACCGGTGACATATGTTAAACTAGCCCTGTCTATGGGGATAGCTAGAAGAAAATCCTGGACATGTGGTGCCCGTAGACACTCAAAAACTGTTCTCTATCTCACAGTCATATCGAAGTGGACTTGGTCACAGAATACCTTCTTTTCGGGATAAGCAACTTGGTGACATTGTTAGCAAGATACGGGGACAAAGTAATTGTTGATGTGTATGAGTCATATACTCCATAACAATTTTGTGATGGGTAAAGGCTTAGAAATGGATTGTGAAATCAAAGGTGCGGAGTAACAAATGGTTACGTTTCTCACGTATGTGGAAAGTTCATTTTCAGAACTGGCAGAAAAACTATTGCCACATTGGTTCAATATATCAAGAACATGTATACCATTGTTTCGTGGGTTGTCGAAAGTGAAGCAATCATTTACTTATTTTTCTGAGTGGGTCAAACGGTTTGGTAATGTGTGGATGGGTAAATTATTGTACGGGTCAAATCAGGTTGTATTGGGTTGGGCCAATCCTAATTTTTCATTCTCAAAATATAATCATTAACAATTAAAGTGTTAAATATTTACAAAAGTATATCATTACATCAATAAAATCTTATCAAAATCGCTCGGGTCGATGGAATCAAGGTATTGTTAATTTGTTACCAAAATACAATTTAAGGGTTACACCTATTATATTTGTGTTTCGTTTTGATTTTTTGCAGGTTTTCATGTTTTGATGTAGGTTCAAATCGTTTATCAATTCATCATATTTTGTTTAAATGAGTGTACTTTTAAGCAATATTGTGAGAGTGGAGTTATTTAAGAAACCATACTTTTCTAGGATACTGAGGGACAAATCACAGCCATCAATCTAAAAAAAAGAATGGTACAGATTAAAAAGGATTTTTGTATTAAAAAAAAATAAAAAGCGGAAGGGTAATTTGGTAAAATTATCCCCCAACTACCCACTCACCATCACACTCACACCCCGTCTCTTTCTCATTCTCATTTTCAGATCTACTTTTTCTCTCTCCAAAACACACACTAAAAACACACACAACACATACTTTTACTCAAATCAAAAGATACACACACACACATCAAAAATCATCCACAAATCGCATCAAAAATTGAAGAAAAAGATGTCGATGATGTTGTTGAAGAACAAATCTTAGCGATTAAGCTTACAGATGAAGCTTCGAGTAAAAAAAATAATAAATACAAGCTTAACATCACTAATTCAGGTGTAAAACACTTTATTTGCATATTTTAATGTTATATTATGCATAAATGGTGAATGTTACTGTTTATATTTTTTTTATAAACATATTGTGATTTTTGTTCAAGTTATTGTGTTTATACATTTTATAAAGAAGATATTTTGATGATATTTTGATATTTGATGATGTTATAGTGATAAGTAAGCTTCAGATCGAGTATGTTGATGTTTATGAAAAAAATATGTTGATGATGACCTGTTAGTGAAAAATCATATATGATAAGTTGCCTGAAAAAACTGTAAAAAATTATGTATTGCATCATATATGATATAAGCTAGGTTTTAAGCATTTATACTATATCATATATGATAATGTACTTGAAAATAAAATACAAGCAGTTTGTGATCTCCTGGTGAGTACTACAAAGTTAGTTTTGTGTATAATATCATATATGATAATCTGCTTGAAATCCAACTTTTTTAACACTATAATATATCATATATGAAAATGTGCTTGAAACTAAAATACAAGCAAGTTTGTCATCTCCTGGTGAGTAATTAAAAGTTAGTTATATGCATGATATCATATATGATAATCTGCTTCAAAGTTAACTTTTTTACCATTATAATATATCATATATGATTATGTGCTTGAAAATTAAATCAAATCTTCTTATTTGTGTAGAGAAGGCCGTTTTCAAGACATCTTGAACGTTACAAGAATCCAAAGGCCCAAGAAGCCCAATGAAAAAGCTCATGAATGTTCATTTCACGTTTAAAATGTATTCTTCGTTTTTTCTTGTAATATGTATGGTGTTTTGACGTCTACGGGCGATTTTGTAAACCATTGGTAACTGGTACAATGTCTTGCTAATATGGTTTAACTTTCTTGGTATTATGTCATTATGTTTATACTGAAATAAAATTGGCGAAACATTTAAATGTGATTTTTGATATTATGTCTATTTTGTTTAAGTTTTATTGCACACATTCATAATCACTTGTAAAATAAATGCATAAGAATAGAAAATATCAAATATAACGGTCTGATAAATTAGTGATGATCATGTTAAATCATATACAATTTTTGAAAAAAATCACATATGATAGTTTGTTACTAACTTGTAAAATACAAAGAATCAATTATTTTGATGAATTTCCAAGTATATCACATGTGAAAAGAATCAATTAGTTTGATGAATTTATCATTGAACCAAAGCCTACTTATTTTTGAAACAACTCTTCTTCTTCTTTAACATATTCTTCATCTCCTTAAACAACAACTACAAGTGGCTTTGCAACTCCAACAAGCTGCTCCAAACCTTGTCATTCTTTAAAGTTAGTGACATTAGAGATTTTTTGCACATATCTGTAAGAAAAAAAAAACAAAAAATTAAAAAAAATGAAAATATAAATAAGTTGTTTCATGACAAAAAGTAAAAAAGAACACATGATATCACATATGATATATCAAATAAAACAGAGTGTATGATATAGTATGTGATATCATATATGATACATCCAACAAAATAAAATATCACATGTGATATCACATATGATATATCAAATAAAATAACCTTGATTATAAACACATTAAACCAAGCTAAAATCATATATGATATACTTCATAACAGCTTAGATCAGCTTATACCAGAAACTTAATTCAATTAAATGCTAAATAATAAGTTGTTCAGATAAGAAAACTACCTAATAATACAACTTATTCAGACTAACTCTACTCTAATTCATAAGCTTATTCGTATAACTCTCTTATCCTCTAATTCACAAGCTTATTCACATGAATCAGCTAAAAATGATAAAATAACAAGATGTGATGAAAATAAGTTAATAAGTTAGCTTATAATTCATCACAATAAACTCAAGTCACAATAATTCATAAGCTTGTTCATAACTCTCCTCTAACTTATAAACTTATTCATACAAAATTTCATCTAATTCACACGCTTATTCATACAACTCTCCTTTCCTCTAATTCATAAGTTTATTCACATGAATTAGCTTAAAAAAATACAGATCGAATGAATATAACAAGAAGAATATGAACCTGATGTTAATAAATTGAAAAACGAGATGATAAGATGATCGATTGACGAATCAAAAAAGATAAACTTGTGTAGTTTGTGAAGATCGATCGAATCTAGATCTATTTGTGTTGTTTTGTTTTTGTATTAATTGTGTAGAGAGAGAAAATAATGAGATGAAGAAAACACACATGTGTGTGTAAATGAATAGAAAGTTTATTAGAAAATATCTATATATATTAGACAAAAATACCCCCTAGTGTAAAGAGGGAATTTAATCTCATCCATTAGATGAGATGAAGATGAAAAGTGAGGATTGATCCTTTAGTATGTAAACAATGTTTGGTCTTCAAATGATCTTACATCATGTTGTGAAGGTAATTCATTTACAATTTTTAATAGAAAAATCTTATTTTGCTCCACACCAAGTTTAAAAATCGTATGTGCAAATGGTTTCTTGACGGGCTTTCGAGAACTAAGGTTAACAAGAAGATGCTAGATTACTTATCTCGATACAAAACAATAAAGATGTTTGATTAAGTTCCATCAACGTTCGCATTATAAATGAACCAAATAACATCATCTTAAAAGCATATTTTTATATAATTAAATTGACAAGATTTATAATTAATTAATACTATAGAAATAAAATTAAGTAATTTACTAAAAGATAATGTTAAAATTTAAATTTTGCTTAAAATTTAATTAATTTAATCAAATTTTAATAACCGCTATTAAACAAAATTTTCTTGCTCTAATTGCTACTTCATTATTGATTTTCAGTCATTATCTTTGCAAGCTGACTCTATTAAATTGAATGGAGGTACTCTGTAATGGAATACTAAAAATGTATTATGATCATATTCAACTAAAAATGCATTATGATCACAAAGACATTAAATAGAAAAGACAAGACATAAACCCTAAAAGCTAAACGGACCTGGCCAATAGCAGGGGCGCAACTTCTAAGGGGCGGGGGGGCGGCCGACCCCCCGAAATTTTTTTTGCGATGTAGGGGTATATAGTTTTCGTGTAGAAAAATTTCGGTATTTTCGGTTTCGCCCCCCCCCCCCCCCCCCCCCCAATTTAATTCGGTTTCGACCCCCCATAGTGTTAGGAAAAAAAAATAGATCCCGACCCCCCACTCGAAATTTCCAAGCTTCGCCCATGGCCAATAGGCCTTTATTATCTAAAATCTCCTCTCAAACTCCTAATGATGCAGTGATAAACATTAAGTTTTGCAAAATCTGAAAGCAAGATCGTTGTGGTCCGAAGGAATGTATATATAGTGTGTGTGATTTTGAACCCACACAACTCATAGAGTCGAGATCCATGCATAACCCATATATGTCATAGTACCTATAAACCAATTATAGCCACCAATTTATATTTTTCATATTTTTTTAAAACAACATATCTTGCAAACGGTAAATTTTCAAGCTACAAAAAAATACCATCGTGACGAGAATTAAATCATCTTTCTATAGATATGCATTGTTATATACTTTTGACAAACTTTTTTTTTCGACATTTTTTTTTTAAATTTCCGCCCAGAAAAATCATATATGATTCGTAAAATCACATATGATTTGTAAAAATCATATATGATTCGTAAAAATCACATATGATTTGATTTTAACGAATCACATATGATTTTTACAAATCATATATGATTTTTCTAGGCGGAAATTTTGAGAAAAAAAAATGTCAAAAAAAATATTCGTCGAAAGTATATAACAATGCATGTCTATAGAAAAATAATGTAATTCTCGTCGCTATGGTATTTTTTTCGCGTAACGATTTACGGTTTGCGAGATATTTAATTTTTTAAAAAAGTGTGAAAGTTTATTTTTATTTTTTTTATTTTGATAAAAAAAATTAGTGGCTAAAATTGCTTGATTGGTTTTATTGTAAAAATTGGATCTACACGGATCTTTTAGCCGCAACTCATATGGGCTAATTTGCTTGTCTAAAATTAATATCGGTAACTATAATATAATAATAGATCTAGCTAGTCGGTTAATTAATACGTAAAGGCCAAGCATGCGTTGACAATACGTAAAGCCCAAGCATGCATAATACTATAAAACATCTCACTCGCTTATATTCCATGTAATTAACCTTTAACTAATTACAATTGGGAAAGTTCGATACAATGCAGATATTTGTAAAAACTTTGACAGGGAAGACAATAACCCTTGAGGTTGAGTCATCAGACACCATCGACAACGTTAAGGCCAAGATTCAGGACAAAGAAGGTATACCTCCGGACCAGCAGAGGTTGATTTTTGCAGGAAAACAACTTGAAGATGGCCGTACTCTTGCCGATTACAACATACAAAAAGGTTGTTCTTTTTAACTGATTATTAACTTTTGAATTTATTTTATTATATATGTTATGTACTACTGTAAATTAATTTGCAAAGGAGGTTTTAGCTTTATTAATTTCAACATCAATTTATTGAATAAAAATTGTTATGCTATGGTTTTGATTTCTGAGTGTTATTGCTTTGCTAACTGTTTTACCATTTCTATTAATTAGTTTAGGAGTTATGGTTGTTTATACAAAAATCAAATCAAACACATGTTGCAATTCTGTTTTTATTATATATCTAAATAGTGTATCGTGTTTCTATCCTTACTAAAAAGTCTAATATTGTATTACTACCATCGCTTGACATACATATTTGTGCTAAGAAACATAGATTTGATGGTATATATTCGGTTGGATTCAGGTTGTAATTTTCTTATTTTGTTGTGTTGTTTAGTTTCTGATTTTGCATTTTTAATTTGTTCAGAGTCGACTCTTCATTTAGTCTTAAGGCTGAGGGGAGGAATGCATCGACACCTTGAGCCTTCCTTGTTGGCTTTGATTAAGAAGCATCAAGACAAAAAAATTTGCCGCAAGTGAGTTCTTCTCTTCTTTGTCAATGTTTACTGTTAGAAGTGGATATGTAATATGTTTAAAAGAAATTTACTTATTTTATATATGCATTTGTAACACATTTCTATTCTCAAAATAATTCGCAAATTGGTTTATAGCAGAATTGTAGAATAGATTAAACCGGCTTTATCTAAATAATGACAGTGACTGAATATAGATTTACCTTCTTGTTCATTGTGGATTATTTTTCTTACAACAATGATGTGCTTTTGAACGTGTTTGAATTCTATAGTTCGCATCTTTTTAGTTCATTCAATGTTTGAGTTTATTATGTGTATTGTTTTCATTGATCATTTCCTTGTATGTAACAAATTGGTTTTTGTTAGGTGTTATGCTAGTCTGCACCCAAGGGCCACAAACTGCAGGAAGAAGAAGTGTGGCCACAGCAACCAAGTAATCAGTCGATCTCTCAGTTTTTTAAGAATGCAAATGAGCATGTTTTAAAATTCCTTATTTTGATTGGTCTAACATTTTTTCCTTTGTGGTTCCAGCTAAGGCCAAAGAAGTGGCGGTGTTTCTACTATTTGTTGGAATTATGATATCATGACATTCATATAAAGTAAACCAAACACATCAAAAAAGCATAGCGGAAGCAATTATAACAAGATCATATAACATTAATTAATTAATCAATAATAAATAGTAAACATACCTTTGTGATTCTAGCCCGAACAAGAATCAATTGCAATCTTCAACTTATGAACCCTAATTAGGGTTTATGTGATTATAAGAATTACCCTTTATCTCTTTTGTAATTCAATCCAAAAATCAAACAAAAGTATGTTTGAATCACATTCTTGTACACACGTACTAAAACAAGTTAAAGTAATGCTAGTTTTAGAACACAAAATTAAACCAAAACCTTTTGTTTAATAAAGAAAATCGATCAACCCTTTAAGGGTGTTAGTTTGATCGATTACTAGAAAAGAAGGAGAGAAAAACAAGTTTAGGGTTTGTGTGTGTGCACAAGAGATACAAACAATGAATCCCTAACCTTGTTTATATAGTATAGTTTACTTTGAGCTCAAGTTACAAAGGAGGTGGAACTCCTTCTAGAACTTTCTTGACCTTCCAATAAATCATACACATTACTTTCCTTTTATTCATCTAATGATCATTAGTCATTTATCTTAAATACTAAATAATCATTATATATTTGTGTAATAAATAATTAAATATAAACTTTTACATTTAATTATTAAACTTTAACTCTCATACGTAAAGTGTGCAATCCCGTGATCTCGAGTTCGATCCTAACATACGACTACTAAAATAATGTCCATAATCTAACAGCTCCGACTTGGACATATTTTAATAGTGTAATCACATCGGTTAGAGTCTAGCAACACTTCGATGCCTCTAGTACAATCTCGAGTAAGGCTCCTGGAAAAACCTTTTAATGATTTCTCATTATTATTATCCTTTTGTTTCTAATACCATGTTAATAAGGATATGGATTAAAGTCATTCCTTAATTAACCATTCTGTTTCTCGTTGTTAGTGATTGATCAAGATTACCAAATCATCTGAACATATTCAGGGAAGATCTTGGGCACGGCCATGCAAACATCTTGACAACCCTAAGAGGGGCCCAGCAATATTAAACTCCAAAAATTAATTTGAAGGAATAAATTCTATCTTGACTACAAGCAAAACCCACAAACTTTGTAACACTTTCGAAAACAACCCTTATGACTACCAGTTACGTATAGCGTTAAGTTGTTCCACAAAAATATACTACATTCATGACACTTATCTTGCATCTCAAGTCTGAGGATAACTTCTCATGATTTACTTAATAACAAAATTCATAAAGTAACATCATGTAGTTGGGATAAGTCCTATATTCGGTATCATTGAATATCATCTGAAATGGCATGTCTACGCATCAATATACTTTAAGTATATTATACCAACCTTCAGATTTGTCTTGATTTAATAATATTCCCATATTATTAACTGACAACGGACAATTTAGAATAACATTTATTCATGGATTAAACATACAAATATAGGATACAATATATTATAAATTAAACGTATCATGTATTTCAATTTATCATAATAATTGTTTAACATCCCTTATCCAAATACTAAATAGATCAATGCATGATAACTCTTGTTGATGAATTATGTCTCAAGCAATGACATTCATACTTGTTGACAAGACATAAATCATCCAACTTTGATCTATCGGAATTTTAAGAATACTTATTTCAAGAATTCAACTATTGAAATTCTTATATGTGCATAGTCAACTATTTTGATAATGCCATATTTCATAAAAATGTGAGACATCCTTAACCACCAATTTATGATAATTAAACTTCCAAACATTTTAAAGTTTAAAGTATTCATATTCTCTTAATGTATAATGCAACTTATGCTTTTAGTAAGCACAACTAGTACATATAGCAAAGAACGAAATCCTTACCATAACTAGTATTGAGTATCATCTCAATTTCATTAGCATCATTGTATGCAAACAACAATATGCTCTTAAAAACTTTCCGTAAACATTAATATCTATTATGTAATGTTTGATGCCTTTCAAACTTTCAAGTTTGTTGGCTATGACAATTTTCACAACAATTGAAAATTGTTCATCTATAGAATTTGGAAGCTGTTCCAGACTTAGGATGTGATTCTATAATCAAACATATTCTTTTAGAATATTACACAAGTTATCTAATAACTTTTAATTAGATATTAATATTGCCAAATCATCTTATAATCAAGCATGATACAACAACACATGATGTTCATGAAAAATCTTTGAGTCATACTTAGATTTTATTCATGCCATACATATCTATTTAGACTTTCTAAATAATACATCATGTTATATTAGATTCATTTACCGCACATGTTTCAATAATAAACATTCATTCCAAGGTTGTATGTATTATTTTTTAAATCTTTCAAGTAAAGTTTCATTCCAAACTAAGAGTTAACTTTTAACTAATATGGAATGTTACTTTTATATGTTTTACAACATATATGATTTAGAAATTAAACATAATACTCCCACTAGCTTTTAGGAATACTTAGAAATTATCTTATTTTAATGATAAATCAAAACATGGATTTAATAATTAAACATAAGAGTAATCTTCTAGATGCATGCATTTATCCATCCATGGATTATTGCACTTTGTTCACTTCTAAAGATTTATTTGAATTCATAAACTCCTTTTGATTACTTATCGTCCTCGCTGAAGTAATCACTCAAGAAAGAGTTTTGATATTACATTGTCATTTCATAAATGTGACAATCATAATCTTTATATATTAATATGCTTATAAAAGAATATTCAATCACAGTTAATTGTTTAAGTGTGATTAATAATCTTATCATAAAACATGCATTAAATACGTGCACAATTTTGTCCATATGATTTCTATACAAAGATTTAAACCACAAAGGTTAACATATCTTTGAAGAAACTCATCTTCATTTTCTAGTCTAACTATTAAAGATAAACCAAATTTCTAAAATCGATTATCTTTATGGACAACGTCTTAATCATTCATATCATGTATACTATACCCAATTTCATATTTGGTAATGTAGCATAATGATTATCAGGTTTACAATAATCCTGTAAATCATATCCATCAGCATATTAATCAAATATCTGAGCTATATTACTATTCTATGAATGATAATTCCATCATTTTGAGATTTAACATTTAAATGTCAAACTTTATTATCATGTTGAGATTTAACATTCAAATGTCAAACTTCATCATGATATTTACTAGTGTATTTTAGAAGATTATGTATCTTATAATTTTATCTTTTAAAGATCAAAACTCCCACTTGCTTTTAGTAATTTAAAGACTATCTTTAAATACTTAGCAAATAAAGAAACAATACAATGTTCTCTTTTGGGATATTACAAATACTTATTAATAGTTCCTGACTTAACTTTGTTAATAACCTCTTCATAAGCAGTTAAACAAATTTAGAACTTCAATTTAAGACTTAATGTGATTCATCACATTCATCACATTCCATAATATGATAATGTCTTACTAATCTTCTAGGTTGGAGTTTTATTAAATATGTCCAAGCCATACTCAATATTTTAACCTTGATAACTTTTGGAAGAAAAGAAGTCATAGTTATCTTTAATCAAACAATATAACAAGAGTTTGATTTTCCTAACTAAACATACCATAAACATTTGATATTTCATTAGTATTAATATTGTAAGACAATCTAACAATATTAAAGATAACCATATTCCTTTTGACTTGTCTATTTACCAACTAATTCATTTTAATGGTATAATCATATTCAAGACAATTACATGCTTTATAACACAAGTACTTTTTACAAAGTCACTTCATGTCCATGTCTTTACAAGAAAACATAAACTGTTATAATCCCACTATACGTTATAAGTCATTTAACAATTTAATAACTTCATGTATATGTCTTAATTAAAAAACACAACAAGATAACGTCTTACTTTATTATAAGTCTTGTAACAATTAAAAGACTTTATGTTTATATCTTTACAATGAAACATAAACATGTTTAACTAAAGTAATTATGAACACCATCTTTTGGTTTCAATAGTAATTTCAAGTTAATTTATTACCTCACAATAATGTGAATAACATTGTTTCTTCATTTATTTATGTCATTCCAAGAACACATGAATATTCAGATTGAAGTAGCATTAGATTACTTAATTAATTTATGTCATTCCATGAATTCATAAATTTATAAATTAAAGTAGTCTTGATATCATATTGACACATGTTCTAATAGGTATCTAATTTAGAAACTGCAAATTCTCATAGTTCAATTACATCAGTTGATTTGCTAGTAATGAAAATATGAAATTCACCTTGTTGTTGCAATCTAGTTAAGCTCTCACATAACATAAATTGTAACACCAAGTGTTTCTAGAATTAATATTAGAACATTATTCTCTTACCTTGTAGTCAAGAGAATCCACTAAATCATATCTTTATGAGTTGTTTCTTGCACACATTAAAGATAACATTTCTCCCACTTGTGCATGGAACAACCTCATATAGTTGATAAACAACATGACATGCATTTGTTTATGTGTTCAATATGATTGTGTCATAGATTTTAGCATAACAAGTATATGTAAAACAACAATGTCTAGTAAGAAAACGTACAAGACTATCTTTAAAAGTATGAGTGTCTACACTTGGAAAGTAATTATCTTTAGCTACCAAGATGTCAAAGCTTGTAACTCCCACTGAATTAAAGATCATTACAATAATTCCTTATTCAGTGATAAGTACACAATACTCCCACTGAATTTGACAACATTGTAAATGTTTCATATCTAGTGAAAACAAATATTGTGTCTTTAACTTTCCTACACCCTTAAATGTCCATGCGTAACAATTACTTATGCACTAAAGAGTGTATTCTACTACGTAAATGATGGACTATCCATCAAATGCTATTAACTTGAAAATTGGGCATGCAATTTCTTCCTTAACAGGTCTACCATCCTACAATGTATGTAGCACCTTTAAATAGTCAAAACAACTAGTTTGTCTTTAAACATTTTGTAGTAATTAGTCTAGCTTCTAATTATAATAACTCATAAAATGTCATACATAATTTTCTGTTAACCAAATATCAAATTTGTTACTAAGAATTTAATCACCGAATGAGGATGATGAAATCCCTATGAAAAATGTACGCAATTTTCTTAACTATTAAAATTTTGCTATGAGTTATATTAGAATTTAGACATATCTAATATTCCTATTATCCTTTCTCATTCATGAAAAGGATAGGATTGTGTCTCACTCTTCCTTCATAGAAAGGAGACTTCTTTTGTCTTTTAAGTAAATATTTCTTAATCAAACATTTGTTTGAAAACAGAACTAGATCAATTTACCAAAGCCCAAAGTGCGTTTACGGTTTGAACGTTGCATTAATACATTAAAACGAATTACAAAATTCAATTTCAGTATTTTCAATAATTAGGTCTTTAAGAAAATAATATACCCATTGGTAAATATTTATATAAACCGTAGTATTTTCTTAAAGCTAGGATCCAAATTGACATAGTACCATTACATCAGTTGATCTGCTAGTAATGATAGTATTCAACAAGGTAATTGTCGAACAATAATTGCCAATATCATATTGCAATTCCTAGATTTATGGGATTTACAATCACAAAACTTTTGTATTGTAAGCATGTTTGATCCCCATCTTAATGCCTTGAGTCCAAGATCTCACTTCCTACTCAATTTAAGTCGTCTAACTTAAAAACTGTAAACTCACAAATCCATCACATCAGTTGATCTGCTAGCAATGAATTTATGAAATTTACCTCTCCATTGCAATCTCGCCAAGTTCTCACATGACGTAAATTACAACTTCAAGTGTTCTTAATTAGATGGCATTCGACTTAATTTTATAAGGGTATTTATATTTTGATGTTATCAAAATAATGTATGAAGAAGCATGCATACAACTTCATAACATTGGTTTTACAAAACATTTTTATTACCAATTTGCTAAGAATAAAATAACAAAGTTTTGATTGAGGTATCGGGTTCACCAATTAAAGAATTACCATCAATTATCGTCCATTATATCGTACTTTTGCATAATCCCAAAAGCTTAGTGTTTCGGATAATCATTGTGGAATTGTGGTTAATTCACCCTTAAGATGACAGTGTACATGTAATGGTTGTTCGGTAAGTCTAATTTACACACAAACGAGCGTTAAGACAGAATGTTGTCTCTCTAAGGCCACAATTTAATGCGAAGCCATCCTTATACCCATCTTATAGTGTGTAAACTTCGGTCGGGCCTAGTTAACCATTACGTACAAAAACATCAATCAACCAATTCTTTGAAATTTAAACTCTTAAAAACCAAAACAATTTCGCCATTATTTAGTCCGTATTATTTTTCTATTCAAAATTACCCTTTTCGTTTATAAACATGTCTAACACAATTAATAAACAAAACAAGTAATGTACAATAAAAAATAAAACAACTAAATAAACAAATATACATAATCATAACAATTAAATATGTATAAACATGTAGCCACATGCAAATCTTATTCAATAGTCCTATTAATAATCAAATCTAGGTGTATAACGTATTAATTCAATTGAGGCTTTCTTCTTCTAGGAAAAAGAGCCACATACATCGATAAATCGATTGCGTAAGCCAAAATTAAATAAATACTACATAGCACATAATTGATTACTTAATATTAGAGTCTTCCCCAATTCGACATCTATTAATAAATTTACATGTTTCGATATAACTTAACAATTAATTTATATTTATATATCCAATTTAAACCATTTAAATTATCACACAATAAAATCCATGCAAATATGCACTTTTTCATGGATTAAGCTTAACAATTAACATATTGCACCAAGATCGTTTACTAAAACGCATAACAAATTACATGACATCCTAGGGTTTCTAATCATATTAAAAAAACAAAACCAAAACCCTAAAACCCTTTAAGGTCTAAATCGACCCATAAAAAAAATTAGGGTTAGGAATCTAAAAAACCCTAAAAAACATGTAACTAAACGAATCAAGATCCAATTTTTTATGCGTTTCGATAATTAATTACACATTATAACGGCTCTAGATGCCACTGTTGGAATTATGATATCATGACATTCATATAAAATAAACCAAACACATCAAGAGAGCATAGCGGAAGCAATTATAACATGATCATATAACATGTAATTAATTAATCAATAATAAATAGTAAACATACCTTTGTGATTCTAGCCCGAACAAGAATCAATTGCAATCTTCAACTTATGAACCCTAATTAGGGTTTATGTGGATTATAAGAATTACCATTTACCTCTTTTGTAATTCAATCCAAGAATCAAACAAAAGTATGTTTGAATCACGTTCTTGTACACACGTACTAAAACAAGTTAAAGTAATGCTAGTTTTAGAACACAAAATTAAACCAAAACCTTTTGTTTAATAAAGAAAATCGATCAACCCTTTAAGGGTGTTAGTTTGATCGATTACTAGAAAAGAAGGAGAGAAAAACAAGTTTAGGGTTTGTGTGTGTGCACAAGAGATACAAACAATGAATCCCTAACCTTGTTTATATAGTATAGTTTACTTGGAGCTCAAGTTACAAAGGAGGTGGAACTCCTTCTAGAACTTTCTTGACCTTCCAATAAATCATACACATTACTTTCTTTTTATTCATCTAATGATCATTAGTCATTTATCTTAAATACTAAATAATCATTATATATTTGTGTAATAAATAATTAAATATAAACTTTTACATTTAATTATTAAACTTTAACTCTCATACGTAAAGTGTGCAATCCCGTGATCTCGAGTTTGATCCTAACATACGACTAATAAAATAATGTCCATAATCTAACACTATTGACCTGTTATGTAATTTTTAGAACTTCTGCATCCTTTTAGTCAAATTTGTTTATAACTACCTGTGAAGATAAACTAGCTAAATTGTTTGTTTAATTCAAGAAGTACCATTGGTTTAAAGTTTTCTGTCTTTTCTTAAGAAGAGACATATATTGCATCTGCGGATGCCCCTTGCATATTTTGCGGATCTACAGGCATTCTAATATACGAAGCTTAGTATTTTTTTATTTTATTTTATTTTTTTATTTTTATCTGTTTGTGGGTATTGTAACAACTAAAGGTGGTGAGGCAAGATATATAGCTTGCTCTTATTCTGGCATCAACACCTCCTTCAAAGTTTCGACTCCTAATAAATATAGTAACAACTATAGGAGATAACTGCTGACATAGCTAGCCACACTAATAAATATAGTCAATTTCTAAATCAATAGCACAATAATATAAATGAAACGGTGGCTACAACTAAAGATGATAGTGATTCAGCGGTTGGGTACCGGGTCAAAACGGATAATTTTGTGCTGGTAGAAATGGCTCGGACCAAGTTGCCCCAGTACAGATTTTGTCCAAATAATCTGAGACTTTTAATCAACCACTGAAGCGTTACAGAACTAATGTTATTCCAATATAGCCTAAATCTTTGAACAAAATGGTTAAAAAGGTTTTCTGGATTTAAAATACGATTCGGAGGACTTTTGACCTGTTTTGACCTTCGGACGACATTGTCGTCGCTAAAAGTATTACCGAAGAGTTTGACTTTTAGCGACGAAAATATAGCCGGTTTTCAAAGAGGATTGCGATTTTTTTTTTTTTTTTGAAAGGCGAAAGAGGATTGCAATTAGTACAAGATTCATGCTTGATATGCTCAACCATAGACTCAAGTCAGATGTAAATGTCACCTTGAATCCCACTTCATTATCAAGGCAAGAATGCCAATCTTCTTTCACCTTTTCCAAAGTGACTGGTCATCATCGAGGTCTGCCATAAGAAAAATAAGTTGGCAAACATGAATCGAAAACATTGTATAGATAAAATGGCTATGCAGGGCCCCTTAAACACAGTGTTCTACTTCTGAAAGGTCTATCTCCAAGCCTCCAAGTATGATGAGTAGGCAAACCAGTTAGACTAAAATCAACTGGCCCAAGTACCATCAAGACTCGAAACAATCCATCCCATAATCAGCGTTATTAGTACATATTGTTAGTATTAGTACATGTATGATAAGTGACATACCATGTCAACACTTCGTCCCTGTCAGAAAGTGATATGTTAACTCCATTTAAAGAAAATTATGCACAACCACTTGCATAAACTCGCATTATGCTCACTGCCAACGTGCAATAACTGTTGTATATGAATGTTATTTCGCAACAGTAGGTAATGTACAAACAACATAGAAGTAAAAACATTACTCCAAGATAAGATAAATACCTTAATAACATTCTAAGTATCCTTAACAGAAACATTAAACCAAATTGCGCAGCATCAAAACCCCACTCGAACATACGAAACCCAAAACCAAATAATACAGCAACATATACCAGTACCATCATGCGAGCAGCATCACACCCGTACTCGAACATGTGAGATTCAGAAACAAACACCGCAGCAACATAAAAGAACATCATATGAACAGCAACAAACATGAAATCAAACAGCGTCATCTTCGTCTTTGAATCTATCAAACACGTACCAAACTAAACTGTACGGGAAGAGATTCCCTGTCCTTTTAAGTACTTTTGGCACTCCGTTAGTTGCTCGAGTCTCCAAGCCTAAGCACCCAGGATTAATACAGTTCTACACACGTAACCGTTGAGTAGCAACAACTCACGATTACAACACAATGGTGGCAACAGAACTAATAAGAACAGAAGCAAACAAAGCTTTGTATTTATGAATGAATATGGCTGTTTTTGTTATATTCATCATACACCCAATGCTCTCCCTTTATAACAATGAAAGTTGTAGACGTGATATAACCCACTCCCAAAATAAAAGGAGATAATGGGAGGTTACCATATGATCAGGTCAAACTTTATCTCAAAATACAAGTGCTACTCTAACTTGTACTAATAGCTTTGTTATAAATACTATCACTTGCAGCTTCAAGTGTTTGTACATTGTGCTTCATAAGTGGCCAAACTTGCCAACATTATTTTGGTCCCAACAATAACTTCTACAAAGACAAGAGTTCTAGCAAGGAATAAAGAAATGTAACCACACAAGTACATGGGCCTAATTGCTAACCTAAATTGGGCCTCTTTTGTACTGCTTAAAGCCTTTTAAACCTTAGACCAATCGAATAGACTTGACGTATGCACATCGCGGTGTTATTTGGTTCGAATTGATTAGTTTTCATGTTATTTGAATTTTTAAGAAACCCAACTTCGATATGAATTCGAAAAAGAGTTTTGGATATTCAGATCCGAGTTGTTTGAATATCTGAAAACAGAAGCCTAACAGGTCAAATACAGTTTGATTCTTAGTGCTTATTTTATCCAAAATAAGCTTCCATTGTCACACATTCGTCAATCTTCAATCTACTAAACATGCACATATTTTGATTTTTATTCTTTCGAAGTACATACCAAGAACGTATAATTTATGAATGCGAAACCGGATTAAGATATATATACCATATCCGAAATAGAGCTAGGTTATTCGGTTTATCAGAATAATCTGTTTACGGTATCAAAAACCGAGTAACCCGTCACGCAACCATTCAATACAGCTAGAATTTGTAGTTGCAACTAATTGATTAGTATGTATACCGATACTCTTGTTTAATCATAAACTCTTTGAAAATGTAATATTTATGCTATAAAACTAGCTTATAAAAGTCATGTGATTTTATGTTATTAATGAAGCCTGTATTGCGTGATAAAAAATATAGCCACGCCTGAACTAAATGTGCTATCGTATTTTGTTGATTTTTTTAGCTTTTTTCTTCGTTTGTTTCGTCAAAAAAGTTAGGCTAAAGTTATAATTAGCACCACGATATTGACTTTGACGTGGAATATTCCATCTTGGAACTGAAACAGGTATACATCGTCTTTATAGATTAATTGACACTTATTGTGATTTGAACACATGCAAAGTTTGTTAAATGTTACTAAAAAGGTGACGATTAAAAAAGTTTTGTAGAAGAATAGTATAAAGTATTTTCTATTCAAAGAGTTTCATTTAAGGCATAAGATTGTTTGGGACTTCTATAGTGATGTTCTTTTTAAGTTATACTTTTAAGATTATATTATTTGATTGAAGATTTTAGTACTTTAATTCTATGTAAGAAATTAGTCAATTACCCACAAAGCATGGATCATGATATCTTAACCAGTTTTCGACTGATAAAGATTGACGATTACAATCGAGATGTCAATTCGTAAGACTTTTGTGTTATTCTGATTACACGTCGAGGATGAGGGACGTGTATCGGTCCCTTCGATGCATCGTTCATGTCACTCACTGTCAACTAATTATATCTTCGGCGTTACCCTTTTCATTGAGATAATTTCTTAGCCAAATTTGTTGTCAATCATTTGTAGTTGACACTTGATTTAGTAGATTGATTTGCATTTCATGTGGATTATACACCTATCTACCAAATAATGATGGATGGTGCATAAAACTTTTTAACTTTTTTGAACTTAGCATAAAACTTTTATTGGGTTGGAAGAAATAGCAGTTTGTACTTTGTATTAAAGCTAAGTAGTTGTATGATCGACATATAATATGTACAAAGATATGACACTTTTCTTACATTAAAATGAACTGAGCTACTAAATTCCAAAATGTGCCACACGAGTGTCTTTGAATCATCCTTATCTTTTGAAGCCTACGAAACCATAATAAAGAGGTCTCGACATTTCTCAAATATTTAAAGCAATTGTAATAGTTGTCACTTTGTCTAAAATGAAAGATCGACAAAATGAGTGGGCTTCACAACAATTAATAGCTTTATGAAAGGGACAACAAACGAATAAATTAATAAAACAAATAAGCAAACCAACAAACATAACTCGGGTCATATTGGATTGTTTGCAACACGTTTAACCACATATTTGTTATATAATCCAATTACTAGGGCTGTAAATGAACTGAACGTTCAGTGAACATTTCATGAACCGTTCGGTAAAAAGTTCATTTATGTTCGTTCGTTTATTAAATGAACGAACACGAACAATATTTTACGTTCGTTTATTTAAATGAACGAACATGAACAAAAGTCTCGTTCGTTCATTTATGTTCGTGAACGTCCGATTAGTCGTTCGTTAATGTTCGTTTATATTTATTTATCTATTTATGTTAATATATCATATCTTTTAATTTTATAATTTTAAAAATTGGTTTGTTTAAACAAAACAACACTTATAAAATAATATATTGTGAAAAATTCAATAAAGTTTATGTTTGTTTGTCTATTTTCATTTATGTTCGATCGTTTATGTTCGTTTAGCGTTCGTTTAGTGTCTTAATGAACGAACATAAACGAACATGAACAATTCATTTTCTTAATGAACGAACATGAACAAGAAAATTCGCCCGTTTAAGCGTCTATGTTCGTTTATTTGTCCGGTTAAAATTAAATGAACGAACATGAACAGGGCTCCGTTCGTGTTCGCCCGGTTCGTTTACAGCCTTACCAATTACTCTAACAAATATGTGTTTTAAAATTGACTAATAGTTTCCATTAACTTTCTATCATCCAATAAACTTATTAGGGCGTGTCTAAAGAAGTTAAGCATTCTATGAGCATAGGACTACAACATGTATGATGGATTGATCGTTATGAAAATTATGCTTCTAATATAACTGAAAAACATAAGGCATTCTGCAAGTCATGGGATATTAATGTTCGCGATTAATTTATACATTAGTAGCTTTTATTTGTCTTTGTTCGTTTAGAGTCAAAAAACATTTGCAATGGTTTGGTTTAGGGCTGAGCATCAAAGGTCCAAAATCGAACCGGACCGACAAAACCGACCGAACCGACAAAAATCGAGCCGACCTGAAAGCCCGTCGATTCGGTTTCGGTTTCATGTTTTACATGTTTTCGGTTTTGAGTCGGTTCGGTTAGGCCTAAAACCGACAAAATCATACCTAAATACACCTAAACCGAACCGATGGCCCGACACAAAACCGAACTGACCTGACGGCCCATCGGTTCGGTTTCGGTTTAGGTTTTTCATGAATTTTGGTTTTCGGTTTTGTCGGTTCGAGTCAGTTTTAGACCGATGCTCAGCCTTAGTTTGGTTGATCTTGTCCACAATGATGCTTCATAAACGTCACACGAGCACACTTTTATTGCAATTTTTTCACGACTTTTATCTCCCAATGGTTTGTACTTCCCACGAGCACACTTTTATGCTTTGCTCGTGGTCACCACTCGAGCTAGGCAACCAAGACTCCAACCCTACACCAGCGCAATGGTGATCAAGGCCCTCTCGACCGAGACAATCCCCACCTCGCGCAATATTTTTACCACTACGAATCCTCTAAGTATTTTAATTAACAAATTCTCAGTTTATCAACCAAAAGTATTTTGGAGAGTTTAGTTTTCTCACAAAATTTAAAATGTCTTCACTCAAAATATTCTTTAAATTGAGTATTATTTCATAGACCTCGTGTAGCATCAACTTTAATGTCTATATGCACCCAGCACCAACAACAATAAATAATTTGGTACCTAAAAGCATATCAAAACTTAGGTAAAAGCTACAGTATGTGCTATCATCATCTGCAATTTACATGTTAATTATTGGTTCATATGCATACACCAAAGTTTGTATTATTCCAAATTTCGACCCCACAACATCCTTACCCATATTAATATTAGGGTTTGTCTAACTTGTGTTTTAGGGGCACAAGTTAAGCACACTAAAAGACAACAGGGTCCCACAGAAAAGGACACATGGATCCATGAAACTGTACTTTTCTGTGGATCCCTATGTCCTTTTTTATGGGGTCCCCGTTGTCTTTTAGTTTGCTTAACTTGTGCCCCTAGGGCACAAGTTAGAAAAATCCTTAATATTATGACCAACCAAAAATCAATCTTAAAATGGATGACGGATAACAACTTAAAGGGGTGGCGACCATGCCTAATGATGCCTAAACATTAATAGTAATTAGCTAATCATGTTAAGCCAACTAATTTCATGCTTTTGGATGCCTAAGTCCATATGTTTAGTGGAAATGTTATGCCGATCGATGCCTAAACATTATTTTTTTTTTTTTTTGAAAATGTAGCAAAACATCAAACGGTAACTCCCTAAACCATTGCAACGGTCCAAAAAATTTAATGCACATTCTCACACCGAATCGGTAATTGATACCGTATGAATTACCGATTTGGCCATGCCGAGGGTGTGGTTTTGTGTTGCCGATTCACGCCGAGCCTTGCCGAACCCAATACCGACTACGATGCCACCCCTAACAAGAAAGAAATAATGAAATATGGACACTAGTGATATCAGGTAATTAGTATAGTGTATAGGGAATATAGTGATTACAAATAAAACAAGTGCAGTATGTGATTTGCTATTATTGTTTTGTAACAAGAACCTATATTTTTCTTCCATCAATTTTTCTTCATCTTCATTCCATCAATTTTGTGGGTGAACCAGCTTTTTCACCCTCAACCAAGCACCAATCATCTTCCATCAATTTTTCTTCATCTTCATTCCCACAAGTTAGTGTTCCTGTCTATGCTGAGCTATCATCGGATACAGAAACATTCCAATGTTGTAAGGGGAAGGAACACGAGTTTTGCATTCGTGCAAGGAAAAACGTCCAAGAAGCGAAAGAAAGGAAAATGAAAGATAAAGAGAAATTTAAGGAGAAGGAGCATGCTGGTATCAAACCTTCTATATCTAAGAAAAAATCAACACGTAAAAAGTCTAAGCAAACTTTCGCCCACGATTTTGACTTAGAGGACATGTCTAATGAAGACGTCGGCTCAAGGTTGGATAATATTAAGAGTTTAGGAAAGTCCATTGGCTTATCATTTGGGGGTAATTTACAAAAGTCCAAAGATGGTTTAACTTTTGCGGAATTCATTAAGGATCTAGAATAACTTGAACTTTAGCGTTATCAATTCAACAAGATAATAGTTCTTCCTCATCTTACGTTCAGTTTTCTGTTATGCACTACTTTATTGAGCTAGGCTACTCCCATTTATCCTCAAAGCTTCCATTGTTGAGTTTCATTCTGGGCATGAAGATTTCAAGGTCTCATTTCAAGTCAAGGTGTCTAAAGGATTTCAAGCTTCATGCTAGTGTTGTGTTTTTTGCTTCAATGGGTTTAGTAGTTTTTCATTTTGTTCTTCCTTTTTGTGATGTTTGCATCTCCAAGTTCATTTGTAATTTTGCAATCCTCAATTCTTGTTGAAGATTGCTTCCGGTTATTTATATATTTCATTTTTTGAAAAAAAAAAAAAAAAAAAAAAAAAAAAAAAAAAAAAAAAAAACCTATAGTGTATGATGTAGTTAATGTATTTTGGGACACATATCAAAATAATGAGCAATTATAAAAATAAAATAAAATAAAAATAAAAACCGCAAAAAAATAGGAAGTATCACTTATAGAAAGGGGGTCCAAATAACCTAATACATCAAAATAATGAGCAATCGTAAGTCGTAACGATATACACTCAGTGAACCTGAGTTATGCTAGGGTCGACCAGTAGGCCATACAAGACTTGTTAAGTATACGATGGAGATATTATATCCTAATCGTATTCGAAATCATTGTTGATAGATGGATGAAATCAAACGTCCTTTCGAGTTTGTACTTTTTCTTTGTCAGGGTAAAAACTATCAAAGCCCAATTCATTAACTATTTTTGTTCTCTTTTTTTTTTTTTTTTTTTTTTTTCTTTCTTATAATTGACTTATCACTAAATTAGTACGTATTAGCGAAACATAACAAGAAGTAGGGTCGATGAAAGGAGAGGAGGCTTAAAGACGATAATGTGGACATCTTACTTGCCATCATGGTCTCATTCACTGCCACAAATTAATATGCTAATATTATTGTTCTAGTCAAACACCAATATTTCATCAATCAATAATGCATTTTATTGTAACAAGTATTTATTATTAATCTACATGATATTGTAAGTTTGTATGACATTGTGTTGTATACCCCCATCCGTCCCCAATGGGCCAAAAAGATGATAGAACTAACAATTATAATATCGTTGTAGACTTGCAATACATTGAAAATGTAACAATAATGAGTGGTGGTAACCCGCCGCGTTACGGCGGGGGTATTTATAAAATTTTGTATTGTAATACGTTAGGTTTACAGCAAGCCGTTATACTGATTCAGTTTAACGATACAAAATTAGGTAGGGCTTCTCGTTGTAAGATCGTGGTATGTTTTTTGCTGACACGTATCGTATTTTTCGAACAATTGTTGTGTGAAGCTATATTTGTAGTTGTCGTACGGCGCCTTTTTTTTGGAATAAATGTTGTGTCAGCCACCAGTGTATTCCGGCGGGCCTAATTTTGACCGTTATAGTTTTAAAAAAATTTAGAATAATTTTAAATTTATTTGATAGATTAAGGGTGCATTTTGAAAGTTCTTTTATTAAACTTCAATATTTTTTATAAAACCGTACGTGCTTCAAAAGCATATCAATATTTGGCTTATTTTGTTCGTTACCGAGAGACCTTTTTGTCAGTATTTTTTTTATTTAAGAAACCGGTAGATATCTGTTACATATTTGGCAAATAAAGTTTGTTATATAAAAAAGTCATAAATATAAAAAAGTTTAGGGTGTGTTTTGTAATTTTTCTTTTTTAATCCGTATGAATATTTTATGGTGTTAATGTTATGTATATAAAATTTAAAATTTTAGTTTATTGATGCTTCGGATTTCGGTCCATCGTGTAACGTGTTGGATATTTAAGTGTAATTGGATTAACTTGTTTGACCAATTTCGTCATAATAAGACATCATTTAGGCTTGGATGTGTGGAGTGCACACCTATTTGAATTTATTATGATCTTAGAGGCGAAGCCCCTAAGGGACGGGGATCCGGGGGCAACGCCCCTGGAAGCGGGGTTCCAGGGGCGGCAGCCCCTGAGAGCAGGGTCCAAGGGCCGGCGGCCCCTGGCAGGGTCCAAGGGGCAGCGCCCCTGGCTGGGGTCGAGCTGTGTATGTAGAAGGTGGTGCTTTTATGTGTGATTACAATAATCGGATAAACTATACACGAAACCTGGGCTGAAAGTGGACCTGATAGGCCCGTTAATAGCCAAAAACTGGGCTACGTGGTGGGCTCAGTCGTGGAATTATTATTTTAAAACATTGGTCACGTTTCCATAGGTTCCTCACCAAATGTATTATACAAGGGCATGGAACCCGCCGCGTTGCGGCGGGGGCCTGTGCTATATTCATATAAATGTTGTGCTGTATAATTGCGATAACGTTAGAAACAACAAAATTGCAGGTTTTTAAAGGTAACCTGCTTTTTTATATAGTGGATATTGCTAGTAGTTACATTAAGGAAGGTTGCCTTTGAAAATTGAAATAAAGGTAACCTGCTTTTTCAGTTAGGAGTGCATATATTGGGTATGCGTCTACTTACTGTACATACATTATAATAGATACAACTGCCACTTGTGGTACGGAAGAAGGGTTGATGTCTGGTGTGGGACTATTCGTGTTTTACCTTCTTGAGCTTTTCGCCAGCCTCTTCGTCATTTGAATCCTTGAATAGTTCTCTCCTAGCTGTAACCTGTAACCTGTTCTCCTTAAAAAGAAGAATATAGTTATTGTTGGCTACAAAGTATAACATGTTCAGATAGCAAATTGTAATGTATGTCAATTAGACTTAAAAGGTACACTACTAGAATCTTGAGCAACAGCGACGAAATTTAGTAACCAGATCAGTCTGTCGCAAAAAAATTGGTTCATAGTGACGAATTAAAGATAGATTAGCTACAAAATTGTCTTTGATAAACTAGCGACAAATTAGTGACAAATAAGTAACAAATTTAGAGATGAATTACGCATCTGTCACAATTCTATCGCTAAATGTAATCATATAGAGACGGAGATAGCGACGAACTTAGGTTGCAACTATTGTCGACAAAACTCTGACGACATAATGATGGATTTTTTTAAGTGGTCTCAAATACGTCACTAAGTTTTTTCACTTAGCTACTAATTAGCAATGGCCTCGCGTATAATAATATAGTTTAGGTGTAATTCTTCACAATAGTTTATTTTTACTTTTTGTTTGCCAAGATAATTGGCAGCACAGTTATTTTTTGTTCCCTCCATTTTTTTCCAAACTCAATAACTATATCTTTTATTTGAAAATAAAAAATTAACAAAAATATGCTAGTTGACATGGTCTAAAATGTTTTGGCGCTGCACATTTTACAAATTCCCTCCCATGTTATCAATTCATAAGAAAAGTAAAATAACTAACACTGATTATACCAAATGTCTTTTATGCATTTTTCCGTAACTAGACGAATACTCGCGCATAGCGACGGTGTATAACAACAAATAGTTTGTGGTTTTGGTGGGACATTTGATGCAACACTTAAAGGTTCAATTTGTAGTCATTGCGGGAAAAAAATATATTAGAAAGGATTTGCACTATTAAGTTAATAGATGTTGTGACAAGTTTTAATCGATGATACCTATTATTTTAAAATTTGAAATCCTATAACCGTTTATTATATAGCATTTCAAAAAGTTAAACTTGCCATTTAATAAATCAATGCATATAGTTCTGTTATTATTATCAAATCTAAGTTAATTTCACAAAAGTTAAACATAAATTAATGCATATATGGTAGATACAGATATGCAAGCTTATATGATAGATTTGCATATATGGTAGATTTGCCATTTATAAGTAAAAGAGATATATACGATATAACTTAAAATCAATATTAACAATATATATCTAATACGGTTGCAAGCTTATACTTAGGCTAGACACGACGGTCATCATTTCCCACACCTTCATATCAGCACCACATCATCATTTAGTAGTTAGCACATCACTACTCTCTTCACCTTTCAGTTTCAATGGTCACTACTCCATTCACCTTAAAAAAAGACCTCACTTTATACAAACATACCTTATAAAATACTCACACACTCACAAACAAAAACAAAATGTGAATGGTGAGGTTGGTCACGACTCTCTCCTCTTTTTTCCTTTGGTAACGCGTGAGGGAAAGGGTTTTAATAGGTGTGGCGCGTGATGGGTGAAAGTGAGGGTGAGACCAGTCTTCATTGCATCAAGTCTTACAACGAAAAACAAGTTAACAATAACAACAATAATATGAGATGTTGTGATAAACTTAAATCAGTTCATTCAATTTATTTATAATATTACAATACTTTTTACCAAATGTTATTATATATTTATCTAACTTTTGTTCCTTTTGTATAATAAATTTATATTATTTCAGGAAAAGGAACATTGCGCGCCATCATAGTTGACCAAAGTCGACTAACGCATCGTGTCTATCGTGTTTCTCGCCAAGATGAAGATTTGAGTATGCAAGTAGCCATGTCGCGTCACATGGACCTTAAAGCAGAAGGTCGGGTTTTGCTACTTTTAAAGAAATAACAAGTCTACTTGTGCGCCGCGCTCCAAGTTGCCCTAAAGTTACACCAATAAATGATAGGGCATGTTTTCTCATTTAGATTACAAACAGGCTAAAACAATCTAAAAAGACTCGTCCAGATACCTGTCACCGAGCCTTTTTTCTTTCAATAGCCATTTAGAGGTCGAAATGGCTTACGAGGTTATACTTGGTGATCGGTCACAACATCAATTTTATTTCCTTTTAATTAAGCATAATTACTCTAGTGATGTTGCTCTTTATTCTATTTTCGTTAATATAGTTCATGTGGTGGTGGGTTCAAACGCCGTGAATTCATCAATCTAAAGGTTAAAAATGATTGTTACCCTAAAAAAAAGTGTTTTTTTATGAATAATAAGTTGGTTTAATAATACGATGATTAATTAATGTTTGTTACTTATGTGTGTGATAGCATTTGGGCCTGCTAAACGTCGACGTCGTTTGGGCCTATTAAATCAGGAAATATACGTGTCCTCTTCAATAGATCAATGATAAAGTTATGTAAGATGAAATAGTTTTTTGGCCGCGATCATCGAGGTTGCTAAGAAGAGTCAATCTCGCAATGAACCATCCTTCCATTTCACGCAGCAAAACAACACTTATGAAATCAGCACTTATGACTACATCTTATACACAACTAATACATATAATTTCGAAAGATATCACGACAAACATATCATACCATGATCAAGACATAATTCCATTATGCCACAGCCAAATGAAACACAATTTATACCACTTATAACTATACACAACTTATAAGAGCTCAAAACGATGCCATACGGACATCATTTGTATAAAAAAACGAACACATATCCACAAATCCCTTATCATTTTGACTACGGTAATAGTGGTTGCTAAGCCGAAAAAATCTAGCACTCAACCATCCTACCATTTTACACATAAAAAAAATAAAAATAAATCGAAAGATCATTTCGAGAAAAAAAAACAAATGTTGTAGCACTTATGATGAAATCAACAGTTAAGACCACAACTTATACACATCGTACAAAATCATTTGATCACAGAGTGTACAAATGGCATAAAATCAGCAATTATGGCCACACATCATACTTTAAAAAATATCACAAACCTTCAACAAACAAAAACACATATCGAGATCAAAATAAAACACAACTTTTAGCACATCATATAAAATCTGCACTTATAATCACATATCTGACGTATCACAAACCTTAAACAAACATAAATACATATCTAAAAATCAACTAAAAGCATACAATCTAAAAAAGACACTGAAATACAATATGTCAACCAATTAGATGGCAATTAGACGTCAGTCCAGATTTTTTAACCAATCAGGGTAATTGGGTATTCACAACGGGTTTATGATATGGCTGAGCAACGTGTCAAATCCGACTCGACCCGGCTCGAAAACAGATTAAGGGTAAAACGTAAACCGCGAACCAAATCGAGTAAAACCTAGTAAACCAAAACCGAACATAAGAAGGTCGGTTCGGGTCGGTTTAGCTAGTTCGAACAAATAGGTATGTTTTGACCTGAACCGAACTGAGAAAACCAAAATATATATAAAAAAACTGAAAACCAAACAGAATAAGGTCGGTTCGGTTTGGTTCGGCCTAGTTTGGCTCGATTTGTCGCTTTAGTTCGATTTTCAGTTGATTTTGCTTTGCCTTAGTTTATAGTGTGTCTAGCGGATGAACAAAAAATTACAATGTTTTTGTTTCTTTTTTTTACTCATAATTGATTTTTCTTTCTTGAAAATGGATAGGTAGACCCGACTCGATACGTGTATGACCAGAACCCGACTCGACTAGGACTGTCAGGACCTGTGACCCGACCCACTCGATCATGTCGTCACCGCCACCTCTATTGCTTCTATGTGTGAGCAAACGACCTGACGGACCGGACCGACCGAGACCGGACTGGACCGACCACATTCGGTCCGGTCCTCAGTCTAGGCTTTTTGGCTAATTCGGTCGTCAGTCCGGTCCAATCAAAAAACCAAAATCTTGCCAAAATCTTGCCTTTTTGGACCGGACCGGACCGACCAACCATAATCGGTCTTGGTCTCAGTCCTGGTTTTAACTTTAATTCGATCTCGGTTTTTGGCCCGGACCTATGCTCACCCTTAATTGCTACCCGCCACTAGACAAACACGAAATAAAACTTCTACCTCCATTTGCCCCATTTATTTTCTTTAACTCCCCCACTAACCTCCACATCTCTATCTCAAACTTCCCCCAAACCCTGACTCCCTGAGTATCGAACCCTAATCATCACCATCTCCATTTTCTTATCCCACCATCCCACTAACCTTTTCTCCCTCGTCTTTTTTATCCCACCGTTCCACTAACCTCATCCCATCTATTTGTTCATAAGTCATAACACATGGTAACAGTTTTTTAATTTGATTGTGGTTTTGAGCAAGGGTCATATATTTTGTAACAATTGTGTGTGTGTGTATGTGATGGTTACTGATCAAGTGTGATGGTTTTGAGGAAGGGAGATAGTTTATTGCGGCCAAATAAGTACCGTACAAGAATGGTAATATATTTTCTAAGTTTATAAGCACTGATTTTCGGATTTTTATTTGTATACACTTGAAATTAAGGGTTTTTGTAAACTGTGATTTGTGATGTGGGTTTTTGATTTTGTTATTTTATTTGATGAATTAAGGTGTGAAGGTAGCAGCGATTAACATCCAAAATCAGTTAGATGAACTTTCTTGGGTAAGGTGTTAACATCATACTCATATTTTCGATGAGTAACTGAGTTGTAGGCATCCAAATGAATAATTTGTATGAATAGATAAGCCTTTTCCAAGCATATAGGTATTTCTATTAAACCGTTATGAAAATGCTCTTGCCATGTGTAAAGGTAGCCAGGGGGACAAGGTCGAGGTCGTTGTGGCTCTTCTGAAAATGCTACACCAAAACCGTGGAAACAAGATGGTAACCGCAATGATGTGTTTGAATTCAAGGTCCATGAGGAGGTATACGCAAGGATGCTAACCAGGAACCATCTCCACCAAATTACATATTCTTACTCAGACTCTACAATGCAAAAATGGTACTAATACACTTTACAAACGATCAAACAACACAAATGCATCCAGAACCTCTACTGATGCCTTTTAAAATGCTAACTTTTGCAGGTGTGTGAGGAATGGAAATTACGATGGAGCTCTAGACTTGGTAGCATATGTTAACAAACTGTCGACAATGCATCCAAATTAAGTTTTTCCTTTAGTCCTTATTACAAGTAGCTTACATGTGAACCTCACTGCAGTTGCTTGATGAGTTAAGGAATTATCACGAGAAGTTTGTATCTAAGCAAAACTCAATCGTGTTGGACAGTGTTACTCCTATTGTTTTGTTTTCACGAGAGTCATCCGCTCAACTATGTGCTTCTTGCAATCTTTACTATCTCCTTTGCGTTGGCAACTGGTCTGGCTTGCTCCTTTACTCACGATAAGTAATCACTGCACATTCCATTAATTAGGCTTTTTCTGGGCTTATTAGGAAACTCTTTTAGATGGTATGTGGTACTCTTTCTTTTCGAGTATATTGGTCTGGGGAAACTCTTAAATCATTTGTTGTCGAAGTCAATAATTAAGTATAATGGGTACAAGTTTAACGTGTATTTGTAATTTTTCTGAGGCTAGGCCAAAATGTGATTGGTTTTCCAGATTATGTAATATATGCATTAAACTGATGTTGGGGGTTATAATCAGAGCCTAAAATAGGAATTTAGTATTGTATGATTTTGTAATTTCTATATAGTTTAAGCTTCTTATATATACTATATGATTAGTGATTACTATGATTTAGTACTAAAATAGTAATTTAAGCTTCGTAAATATACTGTATGATTTGTAGGTTCTATATAATTGAAATATATTATGTGTGACTTTAAACCCGTTTTTCACCCTTTCTCCCCATTTGACCCGTCCTTTTATAGCTAATTTTTACTTCAACCAAATTGTCGGTATTGAATATGGATGCAAAACACTTGACGGTCTTTGTTTTCAGGTTATAAATTTAAGTGTTTGATCAACTGATGACATTTTTATTCACCTTAGCTAACTTTTATGTTAAGAAAGAATGCATTCATGAAGTGATATCCTGTTAACTATTAGTGCTCTGTGTTGCATACTTGCATCTTATGTGACTTATGTGAAATAAAATGATCCGAAATGTACTTTTAACAATCTTTTTCCCCCTCACTAATATAAACTCATTTCGGTGTTGTTCAGGTATATTCTGGTAGGGTTGGGCATATAAGGTTAAGAACTCCACAACATGTAGCGAAAGTTTTTGTTTCCTTGATGATGAGACCACAAGGACAAAAACACAGTTAATACGGCAAAACCGATCTCAACCCGGAAAAATAGCTGCTATTCCGCCACAAAGATGCTCTACTACAACGCGCGGGTTGACCTACTCGTTTTAGTACAAATTTCAAAAAACTAATAGTTGAATTTGTTGTGTTCAAGAACTATCTTGATGGCATTCGTAGAGAGTTAAAGGAGAAATTGAAGGAAGAAATGGAAGTTGAGCTCAAGGAAGAAATGAAAAATGAGCTCAAGGAAGAAATGTGCGAAGAGCTAAAAGAAGAAATGTGTGAAGAGCTCAAGGAAGAAATGCATGCAAAAATTCAAGATATGCTTCATGAATATGGTATCGAGTCATGTTACCCGCCAACCAATAACAAAATAAGGTAATGCAAGTGGACATTAACCATTACACCTTGAAGAGCTTTAAATCTATTTCGGTCCTCTTTTAACTTTTATGTAAGAGAGAATATTTGTTTTAGACTTCCTTTATGTTGTCAAAGATAGATATTAGATTTATTTCGAATTTTGGATATGGATTTTGTGACCGTTATCATTGTGATATTCGTTTGTGTGACATCTTGAACAAATGGCAAATAAATTTATCGTTTATTGATTGATTAGCGACATATTCTATCTTGTGAAGATTTTTAAATCGCGAAAAATTAGTTCAAACATGCTATGAAGTGGTGTTGATTTAAGCGACAAATTGTTAGTGACGGTTTTCAGACAATACTTGTAGTGGCGGGTTAACGACAAATATTTCCATCTCTAGTAGTGATGGAATAACAACAAATATGGGTGGCTGATTATTAGCAATGTATTAGTGACTGTTTCGTCGTTACTATCAGCGACAAAAAGTTTGTCACTACGCCGTCACTGGATGGTCGAATCAAATTTAATTTAGGTAACTTTTAAAAGGTTCTAGTAAGGGGCATGCGACCGCTTATCCGTTGCTGAAACTCTAAAATTTTTGTTGCTAAATTGTCACTAAAAATTTGCGAGGCTCTTTTTTGCGATGGAATACATCCGTCACAATTCTGTCGTTGAAGGGCTTTAGTGACAGAATAGTGATGCAAACTTTCGTTGCTGATGCTTGATTTTCTAGTAGTGGTATGGCTATGCATCAGTTTGAGAGCATCAAAGTACATGAATGCGCAGTAAAGCTTGTAGCTATCGTTGTCAGATATATTTGTAACATCATATAAATATCTACATAGTAACATATAAGTATAAATAACTACAAATGCATAATAAAAATGACCCCCGTTGCCAATAAAAGGAGGTAAAACCTGGGGTAGGCTGATTTTGTGGAGAAAATCTCTGTAAACAATATTTTTAGTGGTGTTTGCAGCCTGCTCTGGTTGATTTAGGATCACCATTTTCAAAGCTTCGGGCGACGTGGCTCTTGATAATGCAACGTATAACTGTCCATGGCCGAATATTGGTTCCGGAAGATAAACGCCTATCTTTTTCAGCGATTGGCCCTGACTTTTGTTAATCGTCATGGCATAGCAAACCTTCACGGGGAACTGCTTTCTTTTGAATATGAAGGGTAGCTTCGCATCGTTTGATGTCAGTAGAATTCTTGGTATGAACACTCTTTGTGCTATTCTCGTGCCAGTAATAATTTTTGCCTCGATGACCTTTGTAAGTAATTGTGTAACGATCATTCTTGTACCATTGCAAAGACCTCCGGCTAAGTTAAGGTTTCTGACTAACATTATAGGTGTGCCAAGTTTTAACTCCAGTGTATGCGGTGGTAGGCCAGGAAAGGTAAGCGTATTTAAGTATTCAGGAGGGTATAGTAGCTCCGTCGCGCCCCCATCATTTGAACGTGGTATTGCTTGGTCCACGCTACTGTAAAAAGTGCTCTCTCCGTGAAGGCCCGCCATTACGTGTCTATTGATGGTGTCTGCCGTCTCATTTTTGGGACATACTATTGCTTTTTCTTGAAAGCTTTCAGCAGTAGGTGTTTGTAAAGTGTCAGGATCGTAAATGAAATTTATCAGCTGGTGTAACCCTTGATCATTAGATGGGAAGCAATGATGGTCAGGTATACATATCCATGAGGTGTTTTCGGGGTCGGTGACATCCGGGGTGCCAGCAACGCCATCGCCTACATCAAGCAACCATTTAGAAAATGTTAGTAGTTGCTGCCTCCGTTCGGCGTTGTCTGATGCATCTTGAAGCCTCATGTTTTCATGAAGTGAAAATAGCTTAAAGTAGCGCCACAGGTAGGACTCAGATATTGAAGAAGCAATAATATCTTGTTTTGTTCCCTTTTTTTTAACGGGGAGTGTCTGTCGGAAATCACCACCAAGCATGACTGTTCTATTTCCAAAGATGTGCGTAGGAGTGTCAAAGATATCTCTGAGTGTCCGGTCCAATGCCTCAAAACAGCGCCTGTCGTTCATTGGGGCCTCGTCCCAAATTATCAAGTCAGTTTGCTTCAATAGTTGACCAAGTTGACTGCCTTTCTTGACAGTACAGACAGACTCATCAGTTAATTCCAACGGTATCTTGAATCGGGAGTGGGCTGTCCTGCCTGAAGGTAACAGAAGTGAAGCTATGCCAGAGGATGCAACTGCAAGAACGATTTTACCTTCTGATCTAAGGGTTGTAATGATAGTTTTCCACAGGAATGTCTTACCTGTACCACCATGGCCATAGACAAAAACAATTTCTTGAGTATTGTTTGCCACAGACGACATAATAATGTTAAAGATTTCTCGCTGTTCTGTGTTTAACTTAGGAATAAGCATATCTCTTTCTCTCGCTAGCTCAACTCTGTTGTAGCACTTTTCTTCCATAATAGCTCTGTTTGTCAAAATGTTTAGTAACCCATCTGGTGGCATAGGCATGCCAAACTCTTGTAGTGATTTGCCATACTGACCCAAGGCAACCTCAAGTTCATATAAGATCCCTCCCTTTAGTTCTGATTCATTCACATGGAGAAAGTTAATGCCATGTATTGATGACAGTAACCTTGGGATATCATTAGACATATGGCGCCAGAACGATTCCCATAGAGCAACTGGCTGAGCAACTTCACAGAAAACTAATATTTGCACGAACATTGCCCGTAACTCAGAGGCTGAGGCAGTCATAGCAGCTTCTTGTAGCGCTATCGACCATTCTCCATCATGTTCTAGCAACCCCAATGCTTCTGCAGCAGCCCGGTTTGTTGGATATGTATAGTTGTTCACTTTGCGAATACTTGGGAAAGAGGTGCACCCTTTTTGATGACATAATAGTAACCGCTGGTAAAAAAGCTCGCCCGAACTTGGATGCACATACGCCATTCTCCCAATGGATGGTTTGTTTTTATTCCTTCTTGGGAACCACTGCTTGTCCTTTTTTGACCAAACAAACTCGGACGGAAATTGCAGGTATGTGAGGTGTCTACCAACAGCTGACCATTCATTAAATTTGAGCCACTCGGTAAGCGTGGTCCTGTATGCACCAGGATTATCCACAACTGATTGTAAGCTTTGTCTCTCTCTTAAAGTTACATGTTGCATACCTTCTAAATGCACCGATAATATCTGGACCAACATGCTTCATGAGGTCCTATGTATCGAGCATCGACAAAGTTCTTTATTTCGTCTACAACTGTAGGTGACTGTGTGTTTGAGGAATTTGGAACGACTGTTGATGGACCTGCTTGTTCTAAAGCTGTTTTGTTCCTTACTATTCGAGCAATAATTCTATCCGTACCTTTGGATATGTATTTAAACAAATACTTTATTAGCATTGTCCAACTACAACATTCCACGTTTATGTGTGCGTAAAAGGCCATGCACAATGCGCGGTTGTACGGTACGACGTAGCCATTGTCCATTTGCACACTATGTCGAGTGCAATTCATGGGCACATCCCTTCGCCTATAATGCACATACCCTACATCATCAATATAGGTCTGTTGGCAATAATCCTTTGGGAAATACTTTTTGCACGTTGTTCTGCCACGCATACATGGAGCGTCTGGGAATGCAGGACCACACGGACCGTGTATCATAAATTCTGAAACTACTCGAAAACCTTCTGGGTCGTTAACCTGATCTGGTAACTCTGCACATACGTACCTGTCCACATCAGCTGCTGTGCTTACCCGGGCATTGTTGTCATTCCAAAGGAGTATATGACAGTGAGGCAACCCGCGTTTCTGGAATTCAACAGTGTATAACACTGCATATAAAAAACTTTGTGAGCACATAAGTTAATGTTTTAGATGCTGTTGAAATGTTAAAGACCTGTAATATATGGTAACTGTTGCTAATATTAATGTTACCTGCACTAATACTTCCGAACGTCCTTCGGTCACGTATATATTTAATAAGGTCATGTATCTTGCGTTCGAACACCCTGTCAACTACATCCGGTCGGTCTGAAGCAGCTAGCTGCGGGAATGCTTGCATATACTCTTCAATCTCTGGCCATCTTACATTGCACGTAAAAGTTACAAAGAAGGACGGGTTTCCATGGACTCGGCATATCGCAAGCGCGTCCAAATAATGGCTATACATATATCTAGGGCCACCGGTGAATGACGCGGGGAGGATTATCCTTGAGCCAACGTCAGACGCATCACGGTCACCCCTTGTAATGGCATCATAGATACCCGACAGATACTCACCTCTTATATCTGATTGATGCTCTCTTATAAAGTCCGTCCTATTCTGCTCGATGCAACAGTATGCCATGACAACATATTGTTGAAAAAGCCGTCCCCCTCTCGTCAGAAGGCTGTATCTATTTATCCGATCATGTATCTGATATGCATAAAATGCGTTCATTGACATCCGTTTGTCATTTTCCGGATCTGTACCATCACCATCCAGCAAACGAAGATCTATATGATACCCTTGTTCGCCATAAATAAACAACAACGGGAAGTGGAGTGCCATATAACCTGGGTAAAGCCTGTTTATCCTTTGCGGTTCACCAGAATGCGCTTCAACAATAATATCAAACTCGGCGTCCGTTTCAGGTCCGCTATCGAACACAATTGCTCCAATAGTATCAGCTGTTGGTAGCTCATGCTGCGCCGACCCCACCATACTAAACAGACTGACTTTGAAATCCGGAAGATCGGCCTGCTGAAGCTTGTCCCTAGCAGTTCTAAACAGCTGTACCATCCCGTTGTGCTGATCTAAAACATCTATGAGACCCTCAACAATATCTGGTCTTAGTACATTTGCACCATTGTTCGTAAAATTATTTAATCTATTGTGTACCTCATGGTCCATATCATAGATGTACAGCTGCAAAAACCTTGGGTTCACCCCTTCGTCAGGACATAACTTACCTATAGAGTGATAGATCTGCCCCGACACTTTGAAAACATATGGCCCTCTGCCATTGTTAACTGTTTCATCGACATTCGCGCCCAATGATGTCATGGCAAACATTTGATTATATGCTCGGACATTCTTCAAAAAGTGTGGGTCTGAAAAAAGTTGCTGAATATAGAGTGGATAATCTTGAGGTATAAAAAGCTGGACCTTCCCGCCGTGGCAACATCGATGATATAAAGGACCTGTGTGGCGTGTAGAGATGGTAAGCCTTTCCTCATACCAAAATCGTGCTTGACAGTGACAACATACACAATCGCACGGCCTGAAAGCTCTGTACTCAGTTGGTGGGCCTATGTGTTGGACATCAAATACAAAAGTTACTATGATGGCTGAGCTAAAGGCTAATAGTAACTCTTGTGAAGAATATACTGCCACTATATACTGTTTACCTGAACGGAAAGCACGCCGCTGCTCGTTCTGTGTGACTGGTGGTGGTACACTTGTAGACTGTGCATCTGTTTCCATCGATGACGTCTGCATCACATCTGGTATTAAATGATTGGCATGTGAGTTTCAATCGCTTTGATGGGAAAACGGTGTTCCATAGCCCGCAAATGTCGAACCGGCCTCAATTTCAAGAGAGGGACAGGATGTTCCTACACCGTGAAGAATGGGAGAAAAGTTTAGCGAATGAAACGAAAAGCTACTTTTTTAAAAAAGTCAGATCCACAAATAGCATGATGTGCTGCTCACCTACAGCCATACTGTCTGAACGCTGGTCAATGAGCTTGGTTGGTGATAAAATGCTGGATCCAGTGTCAGACGAACAGTGGAAATCTATGATGTTGCCTGATATCATCTGGGAGCCACTAAGCACTGAAACTTCAAGAACACCAAATGTAAGTGCAATGAACAATACCATATGCAAAGCGTGAAAAATACAATGTGTAGGACCTGGAAGTGGTTGGCCGTCGATGCTCGCAGCATGTGTTGGTTGGGAGCCTATTATAAATATCATAGCATATTATTAATTTACAAATAGCAGCAAAGTCTGTAAATTAAGAGAAAACATATGAGGTAATTTGAAATCGCAGTTATCATGAAAGCGAATTACATATAGACAATTGTCGACGTCTCCTTTTTGACGGCACATTTTCGTGAGGCAAGTTTTGAAGGGAACTGTCGATGATTCTTTTGCGGTTTTGCCCTTGTCTTTAGTAACATACGTTGCTGCAGCAAAGTTGTCAGCCATTTGTGGAGAAACCGTCCCAGTGACAAAGTCCAACACAACTGGTCCAGAGCGCAAGGCTAGAAAAAGCAACACACAAATGTTTAACATCGAGTTTAGCAATTTTGTTGATACTACAGTATCATAAAGCATAGGAGACCACCAACCTTGGGTCGCAGTGGATTGCTGATGATGTATGTTAACTGTTGGTACAGGTTGTTCATTCCCTAACAACCGCTGTTTATGGCAACGGCCGATCCCATCATGTACAACTATATTGAGACAAACCGCCGCGTTAAACAGGGTCAACATTAAAGAAACGACTGGAAGTATACAGATACAGATATATAAAATACACATTACCAGTTGTTGAATCACTCGTAACACCTTCATAAGCCAACCTTTTAGAAGAATGTCGTTCAGACACTAAAAAGGTGTCACCCGCCTTTCTCTTTAAATGTGGTGCTACACATGCGTGTTGTTGTTGCTCGCACGTAAAAGGGATGCTAGTCTCATGCATATGCATCCCAGTAGACACACATGCATCGGTATTGTTGACAGAGTCGAGTTCATTTGAACATACACTTACATTGTCAGCTGTTCTAATTTTAGCCTTTCCTTTGGTTCTCATGGTCAACAGAATTAAAACATATGTTGCAATTGTTGTGACAAAAGCATGGAGCAAAACATAAGAAACTATGAAACGTATAACAACAAAGTCTATGGCAATTCATGTTAACAAATAACACAAACGTCAGTAAAGTTCTTAAGAATTATAAACAAACAATCAGGTACCAATATTCACATACACTTAACACACAAAAGAACAAAGACCCATTATAAGTACTCCCCTACCGAACACAGCAGGTAGGGAAAAAAAAGCTACAACCAAGGTAAGAAAAAAAGCTGTCATCCAAGCAGAAAGAAACGTAAACAAACAACAAAAAAAAAATGGGTGAAAGCAAGAACAGAAGAAAGCAAAGAAGCTCAGATCTGGAAACGCACCGTGTAAGTCGGCAAATAACCTGTGGAAGAAACTGGTAACTATGAGAAGACAAAGTATTATTCGGATAGGTTATAACCCACATAGAATAGTACGTCGTTTTTTTTTGGGTTACCTCATTGGTCTCCATGTAATCCACTAAGAGGCTTAACATTTATTATTATTAAAAAAAACTTCGGAAGACGGGCCTTTAAGAAATGTACTATAGATATTAGTACGTCGTTTTTTTTTGGGTTACCTCATTGGGCTCCATGTAATCCACTAAGAGGCTTAACATTTATTATTATTAAAAAAAACTTCGGAAGACGGGTCTTTAAGAAATGTACTATAGATATAACAAGGTGGTTGCCCCGCCGCGCTGCGGCGGGTTGGGTTTGTTTTTCATGGTGGTTCCGACAATAGATATCAAGCAGTGTGAATAACGAAGGAACCGTAATCTGAATGGTAGGTTTATTCATACAATATACAACTAAATAATAGAATTTCTTATACCTTTAGTTTGGCAAGTTTATCAAAAATTTGTTAACCTATAAATGTATCCATTTTTAGAACAATGTTGTAGTACCTATTTTCAACTTTAGCTTCAACACTTTTGCTGCATGTTCTTCCTCCGTAAGCTGAACATACACATTTCCTTCTTAAAAAATACCAGCAAACCGAGCAAGAATGTCTTGCAACAAATATTTGATATCATTATTTTGACGACTATAGATCCAAAAATATACCTGCAACGCTTCACTGTATTTCTGATCCCTTTTAGTGCAGCGTCACATGTTTCCATCCACCACATACTGATCCTATAATGAAAGCCGAATAACGTCGAACAGTCGGACATATGTGGCTGTTGTTTCCGTGTGAATTGCCGTCACCATTGTCAACGACCAACGAAACGGAAATCCAAACACCCCTTAAGTAGGAAGTTATGATTAATGAGTAAAGGTTCCATAATAAATGTATTAAATTTTATAACAAAATATGCTGTTATTGAAAAAGCTTGAGCAAGAACTTACACAATTGATTGTTCTTACTTCTTTAATCCAATCAGTGATACTCAATATCAAAAGATCACTGAAACTCATAATCAAATTCAACCCATGTAACAAAATTGTTAGAAAATTTATGGTTTACACCAAAAATATAAGCGGCGTAGATGCATCTGGAACTGTGAATGTTGGTTTGGAATAGCTGAAAGAGATTGACTTGTTATAAAACCCCAGCCGACATTCTCACACATGTGGGCTGAGCACAACACTTAAACCGAGCCAACTAACGGGCTAAAAGTTTATTATTTTTTTATTAGCCACCGACGTCGTGTTTTAGTATATACAAGGTTGGCAACGGACGCCGCGTTGCCGGCGTGCCTGTTTTTTAGCGGAGGCGATTTTGCATAAATAAAGTAGAATAATTAGGCGTTATACGGATATGACAATTTAATTTCTAGTGATTGCACGGCTGCTAAAACTAATCGTTAAGATCTTTGCAATGTCCCAACGCAAACTTAAATAAGCGCATAGTCTCAAACTTATAAGTTTATCCAATTCCGAAGACTAAAAATGCTAAGTTTACTGGATAACCTAAACAATAGCCTAAAAGCTTAAATAGATAAGACTGACCCTTGAGCGCACTTTTTCCGGCACACATAATAACTGCATTCCCACTCTCTGTTCATTTTTCAACATAGCTCCAAACCCGCTCAACATCTTAACCGCCTCATTAGCATGACTAAACTGCTCAGAAGGTTACCACTGCTCCGTTTCATGTTACCACTGATACCTTCATGGTTTCCACTGCACGCTTATTCGTTTCCACTGCAATGTTAAATAGTTTCCACTGCTGAGATACTTGTTACCACTGCTGCCTAATTTGTTTCCACTGCTAGCACACTTAATAACTGCATTCCCACTCTCTGTTAACTGTTCACTTTTCTTCAGCAGTACTTGAATCAGCTATTCCTAGTAAGCTCACGTTTAAAGGTACTGCTGAATCACGTTTAAAGTTCCTGCTAAATCAAAATCAGTGGTATCATACTTTGTACAAACTTGAGCCGACAAATCAAAATCGGTAGAATGGTGACCGGATCAGTCTTTGCACAAACTTGAGCCGACAAATCCTGAGAATAGTTTTAAGCATGTGTTAGGTGACAGTTATCATGCGACAAAAATGAAAAGAAGTAGCATGCAAATTAATTTTTCAGTAACTAAAATAATTTGACCATATGGTTGTGTCTGAGATTGCTTAGCAAAGCTGCTTATTTTTTATTTTTATTATTATTTTTTTTTTTGAAATGGTTTGGCATAAGCAAGTTTAAGCAGCTTATTTAAAACATAATAGTATATAAGCAAGTTTAAGCAGCTTATCACACTTACTTGCTTTCATCCGTAACATTGGTCCAGGTCCATAAATCCATAATTCACTTTTTTGACACCAAGTTCATTAATAACAGATTCCAGAGCCGACACAAATTCTGCATACCAACATATAAATCATTGTATGAACCACTGTATGCTCTTATATACCTCTGAATTTAGATTGCCAAAAGGTACATAAATAGAGCCATCAGTTCGTGTGGCCTTGAGGGCAATTACCATCAAAGGTGTAATCAAATCCATATTTGGGTTGAGGCTTATCTGAATATCCAAAGCCTGTCAGAGCAAAAGAAATATGGATTCAAGACCACGGATATCAATGTAATTATAGCATTAACATTTGCTCAAAAAACTAAATGTAGCGTTTTCACACAAAATATAGCAAAGAAAGACAGTAAATTATTGGTATTGCCAGTGAATTCATCCTTTCACAAAGCAAAATGTTATAGTTGATACTGAATTCATCTTACTTATGCCAGCCTGGATTTAACTTTTTATATTGTTTATCGTCAAACAAATAATCAAGATCATATATGAAAACAATGTTCTTAAACTTATTAGTATTCACTGTATACAAATTGCTCGCTTAATCGATCAGGTTTAGATGTACGTAGTATACAAATTGCTCGCTTAATGATAAGAGGTTTGGGAATTTAGCAGACCTTAAAATGGCTCTTGAACAATCAAGAAAAAAAAAACGCACCTGCATATGCTTTACAAAATCTTTGAGACATGTTGCAGCTTCTTTGATGCGACATCTCCTATGTGCAGCCGTACATCTCTTCGTATTACCTACAAAAGAACATCGCCAACTTTATCTCTCACAATCACGGTTCCAAGAGTCATCATGAATCATGGTTGAAAACCACAGTTCCTTGAAATAATGCAACAAAATCAAGCTTATAACCAATAAAAATCAAGTCTTAAACCTGAATTCAACTCATAACATCTTACTTTATCTCTCACAATCACGTTTTGGTATTACGATTTGAAAATGATTTTGCACCTCACCTTCGTCATTCCCCAATGCGTTGTTTATCCAGGTCCATACATCAACTCAAGTGGCATTGCGTTCGTGTCACAAAGAGATCCGTTTGCCATCTTCCCAAATTGTGGTTCAACCTTTATTAAGGAACAAAATTTTTACCAATAATATACCATTATTCGTTGAATGTAATACAGAAAAATGCACATACAACAAATTACCTACAACGGAGTGGTGTGCAACATCAACTGTTTTGTGCATACCAATTGAATTAGCGTACGTCTTCTGATTGATACCTATAAAAATTAAGAAATATGGTGTTTGAACCTGAAAGTAACAACGAACGCGAAATATTGAGCACCCAAAAAACATTTAATACCTGAATCGTATAGTTATTTTGGTAGCTAATCGAAAAGTGTAAATCCAACCTACTGAGAATAAAGTGTAAATCCAACGAACGCTCCTATTGATGGGTACGTGCCTTCACTTTATTAGCAGCGCACACGTGAGAATTAGTTATTTTGGTAGCTAATCGAAAAGTGTAAATCCAACCTACCTTCACCAACAAAACACGCATAGCCGCTATTCATGTACCAGTTGTGGGTTTCTGTTAATAGTGTAGGTTAAACTATTAGCCGTGTACCGTAAGCATTATATCCATGTACATAGTAACGCATAGCCATACATACCCTGAAACGTCGAATGTATCAGTTAGTCATTCAAATGTAGCATGGAACGGTCGCTTTCCAAGGTTTTGGTGGCATGTACTATAACAGCAAGTCCTTGTCCATTAGCGTATTTTAAACAACTATTTACATGCTGTATACCTGTACCGACAGCAAGTTGTCGGAAATTAGAACACTTTAGAATTGCAATTAAACAATCAAGTTGCAATCCATGTACCTGTTATTATACCTTCGGTTATGACCACGGCTTCCATGTCTCTTTTTTCTTTCATATCTACAATGTGTGTATCCATTGTGTTTGACATGTTCAGAGGCAGTGCACATGTATTTTGGGGGAAGTTGAATCACGTCCGGTGATGTGATTCTTCGTGATCACAACGTCCAAGACCTGAGCACAACACAACAATGCATCAAACATTAACATAAATTTACACAAATAATGATACCTATTATATTAACATTGGTGGCCTTTTATTAACCTTCTATACATATGTGATGCAAATGACAGCATGTTGTCCTTCTCCACCGTAGCTGCAAACACATGAATAAGCCATAAGTTCAAGTAAGCAACCTCGTCAGCCAAAAAAGGCAAGCCAACCCTGATCCTAAATTACACTCATAACCCAATTTGGCCATTATTACATAAATGAAAACATGACACATGCTTACTCTTAGAATCTACTGAACTTAGTTAGCAGTTATATCTCACGTCAGTAGTTATTATTTTTTCCATAAAGTGATATCAATATGTCAAGCTTGCCTACTTTTTTCTACATTACCAAACGTTCTACAAACATTTTTTGTTAATTAAATAAACAATCATAATTATAAACATTGGAGATTTATACTATCTACTTTAAGCACCTATTTACCAATTACCACACATGAACAATACTCTAAATAAGGATCAATATCACATGAATAAGCAGTAACCAAAATCAAATAAGCTACAAAAATCATCCAAAACCATAATCAAAATCAAATAAGCTCATAAGCCCACATATACGCTTAAACAAACACCCCCTTATTTTGGAAAACCTAATAAGCCATTTTTCCCCCGGCTTATCAAGTCGAGCTTACATATAAACTAATACACCGAAAAAAATAATCTTATGAACTTATCTAATTTTAAATAAACCCATAAACCCAAATAGTAACCTAATCAATTACATCTTATATTATTATTGTACGAAACAAACCTGGTTACTCAAAAATTTAGACGCCATGTTGTTATCTCACTTACGAACCAAAGCAAAAAAAAAAAAACGAATCTGCAAAATATTAAAACAAAAAACCAAACTATTATTATTAATAAATTAGAATACAGATTAGAATACAGATGTTTTTATATTTGTATGTATGTGTGATTATATAGAATTGATGAATATGTGTATGTACCTGTAAAAGTACCAATCTGGATGATGGTTTTGGTAACTGGTAGGCAGACGGCGATTTGCAAGAGTTTTGATTTTAGGGTGAGATAAAAACGGGGCAAACGGGCCAGAAAAAACAGGGCATAAAGTGGCAAAGTGGGCTAAGCGCTGGGCCATTTTTTTGGCGGGAAGAAAAGACGCAAAACGGCGCCGTTTGTATCCTGGTTTAATATAAACTTTAATATTATAAAATATTTTACCAAAAATATATTTTCTTGTTTTTGTTTGTTCTGAAATGGAAAAGACACAACACTCTTACCCTTTCTCTTAGAAATTATTGTTTTTAACAAGATGAGTAATTAATTAGGTAGTGTTTGTTTTTTAAAAAGTGTTTCTTAAGGGGGTGGCAATGTTGCATAATCATGCCTAAAACATAATTGTAATTAGCCAATAGAATTAATCCAACTAATTTCATGCCTAATGATGCCTAAGTACATATTTTTAGTGGCAATGTTGTCTAACCATGCCTAAACTTTATTTTTTTTATTTTCAAAATTTATAATTATATTTAACAATTTAATTAAAAACATCAAATTTCATTAATAATTCAAATAAAAGTTACATAATACTTAGGAAAATAAACAGAGCATAGTCAAACACACGAATACTTCTCGTCTATACAATAAACAGAGCATAGTCAGAAGCTACAAGATCTCAAGAAACACAAGAACAATCACGACACAATAATTTAAAGTTGTTCCCACGATCTAGGTGATCGTAGTCAGTCCGATCTTGAACAAGAGATGGAGTATTATTTAACTTTGTGTTGCACATACTTTGTGCCGAACTACACAAAGTAAAAACCTTAACACAAAAGTATTGAGATTTACAATTACATATGAGATCTATATACAGGAGTGGACAACTAAGCCCTAACTTTCTTCACAAGATAAGAATGTTAGGCTTCAACTTCCATATAGACCCAAGCCTATAATAGTTACGGCCTAGGAGGGCTCTGCTGCTGACCCACGAACAGAGCCTACCCTCTGTCGCTCTCCTATTGAAGCCTAACAAAGGCTTCTTCAAAGTCTTCTAGGGTTCCATTAGCCTCTACAATCCAACATTAGTCTTCTTCAAAATCACTTTCATGTAAGAAATGAAAGACAAAAGAATTGGACCCCAAGATAGCTAAGGCAACCACCACTACGAGGATAATTTATTGAGACTTTTGGACCATAGATGTCCGTATCAAATATTTGAAATTCTTCACCGACACACTTTAAGTACCCAACTAAGAGAAACATGATTAAAACTGGATAGTGGGCTTTCATTCACACAGATTATTTGAAATATATTAATGTTAATTAAACTTAAACTTATAATTAAGATATTTTGATGTACATTTCAAGTTTTATCATTTGATAAAGTGTACATATCCACTCGTTTAGGTATGCATACATAAGCATGCATTTAGAAATGTTATACATATACCTGAAGTTATTGGTTAAATACCAAATTTATCTATTAATTCTATTATAGGTTATAATCACTAATTAATTGTATCTCCTCACTTTCAAAATATGTGCAAAACTTTATTAGTCTATTAACACTTAATTATGTATAAAAAAACTAGCTAAATTTATAAGTGTGAAAAAAATTATAAATAGATTTTCATTTTCCATACATATAATTGTATAAAAAAAATTCACGTTTAAGTGCAGAGAAATATAAGAAATGTTCACACTTATAGGTGTTGAAATCATTTTGTAACACTCAATTTCTCATGATTTTCTTAAGTGTGGAAAAATTGGGTATTACAATTAATTTCCACACTTAGGAGTGTTGCGAAACCTTACACTTAATAGAGTGAACTTCTTTTCATACATTTAGAAGTGTAAAAATTATTGTTTTATATTTTTTACACTTATTGATGTAAATAATTTTTACATGTTATTAATAGTTAATAAACTAATAAAGTTTTACACACTTTGTACTATTTTTTTAGTTCTTAAGTAACAAATATATTAGTTGAAAAAAAATTGTATCAAACTTGACGCTCAAAGTGATAATATATACTAGCAGGTTACTCCCTTATTACGGCGGTGGGTGTTCTGTAATCTAAACTTTTTGCGAACAATATATTTTGATTACATGTTTTTCAAGATTTTACGTATGGCGATAATTTTGGGAATAACTTTAGCGCAAACTATTTCATATTAAAATGTCAATTACCTATTCATCACGATGCAATGATGATATGAAAATGGTAGTCGGTAGTATTACAGTGTTGTGAAGATTGGAGGTAAAAGGTATTTGCTAATCAGTATTGTTGTGTAATATTCGTCAAATTTTATATATCATGTAACCGTAGAGAAATGAAAGTTATTTCTTCCGGTACATGATTAATAATATATATGATATTTCTTAGTACCTTGACATATACGATTCTTTTCAATGGAATTTTTTAGTAGACAAGGATTTCACTAAACTTTTACTAAAATACATACATAGATGATAAATGTTTTTTCAATATGCATTTTTCAAGTTTTTAAATGTCCATAGCCAAACAAAATTTAGCATTAAACTTCCATTAATAAATTTTTTAAATAACTATGTGTAGAGAAATTATTGTTTAATGTATTATGCATACCATTAACCATTTGTGAATCTTCAATCTTGCATATTAATTTGTATTCCTTAAAACTTAAAAATATATTTAACAAAGAAAAAGGTTTTCCTCCATTATAGATAAAATTTAACCATAACTCTGTGCATTCATATAATAATAATAATAATAATAATAATAATAATAATAATAATAATAATAATAATAATAAGCCTTTTATTAAAATCTCTTCTAAGAAACAACGTACCCTAAATTATGATGATACATGTAATGATAATTAGACAAAAGTTTCATATGGAATAATTTGTATCTAAAGAACAAATCATACAATCTCAATCATTCATTTTTTTTCATCAAATAAATAAAACTCGCTTTCCTTTTTTTTAAAAAAAAATTTAAAATATCTCACAAACTGTTAATTATCCCGCGAAATTAATTATACCATTGCGACGAAAATTAAATTATCTTTATATAGATATGCATTTTTATATATTTTTAACGAACTGTTTTTTTCTTAAAATTTTCGCCCAGAAAATTCACTTGTGATTCAAAAAATTACATATGATTTATTACTTAAAAGTTACATGTGAGTTGTGAAAAATATCCAATTAAAAGTGATTTTACAAATAAAAAATAACAAATCACAAATAAAAATAACAAATAACATGTCAAATATGACGATTTTTTTTAGCATTATGTTGTCATATTTTGTCTTAATCGTCCATTTAATCAACATTTGGCTCTTTCTGTATTTGCTAAGAATCATGTGGTTCAGATAAGAAGAAGAATTAAAAAACCCTAAAACCGACTCTCTCCCTTGGCCATTTCCCCCCCCCCCCCCCTAACATCTCAAATCGATCTTCTCTAATCTGCCTCCTCTCTTGATTCTTTGTCTCAACCTCATTAGATTATGAATTAACATTCTTTGTTATTTGTTTTCTGATTGGATTTGAGCGTTGATTCATTAGATCTTGTGGATTTGAGATAATCGTTTTTTTAAGGGTTTCAAAATCATTTTTGGTTTTAAAACCGACTTTAGTGTTTCTGGATTCGATTCTCTGCTATCCTAGGTTGGTTTTGATTATTATTATCAACACTATATAACCTTTATTGTCGATTTTATCAATTGATTGTGTTGATTAATATGGGGCCTGGTTAGATTGTTTGTGCGTTAACTCTAAAACCCTAACTTTTCAGTTAGGGTTTTTTCTCCTTGTTCGATTGTTGCTGATGGGTTTTCTTTTTGTTTGTGCGATTTGTGTTTGGGTTAGAGAGAGATGAATAAAGGTTTTCTTAGCAAAAAGAATGTGTCTACTATACCAATTGTTACTATGGGTACTCCTCAAGCTCGACAAGATGCTAGGGTCTCGGAGAACCCTAGTCTTGAATCTGGTATGATTGATAATAACTTGGTTGGGAGCAAACATGACCTGGTGGAGCCGGTTTCACTTGGTAATATTCAAAAGGCCACTACTAGTTTTGGTGAGTTGAGTACACCCTCAATGATGAACCCTAGTAGTGTTAGTTTGAATATGGATGATGCACCTGATTGTTCTATGAATGGTACTCAGAAAGTGGAGCCGATTCCACTTACGAAAGATACATCACTTGGTGACGACTTGGAGCGGATTACAAGTGTTGATACTGTGAAGCACTTGATTGATAATGCGCATCAGAATTTTGATGATGCCATGAATAAAATTCAAAGTGAGATTGGAGCTAATGAAGTTAATATTACAAGTACTCCTCCTTCGCTTGGGATTAATGTGAATATGAATAAGAGTGTTACTTCTGGTCCTAATGCTCACAAGGTTGATACTACTAATGGTACGGGAGTGAAGTTGGTTTCTTACGCGGGTGCTACTTCTAATGAACCTCTGAAACATGTTTCAAACTTTCGTAGGTTGGAATGTAGCAAGAAGAAGGCTGATGTTGACCTTTCAGTTCCAATGAAAGTAGTGGAAGAGGTGAACACGCGGTTTGAGAATACTCTCTACGGTTACTTTCTTGGCCAACGCCTTGCTTTTCCGGTTGTTGATTACTATGTCCGCAATGCTTTTCCGGTTGTTGATTACTTCTAATGAACCTCTGATAGTGATGAGGAAGAGGTTCTTAACACGATCGACGAATCAGCAAATCTTTTTGGTGGAGGTCATGAGCGTGAAGATGAGTTTGATGACTATGATGACTACTCGAAGCAAATTTATGATCTTTCAGGGGAATTGGATGCACTTAATGCCATTTATGGCTTTAATCTCCAAGGTCGTAGGAAGTAGTTTATATTTTTGTCCGAGTCATGCAATATTATGTGGTAGTGGTTTTGTTTTCTTGTCTAGAAAATAGGAAGTATCTTATTATGTAAGCTTTTCGCCTATGTAACGGGCTGAGATATGGGATTCACTCATATCCGTTGTACTTAAATGTTTTTTGGAGTAATATATTTACCGGGTCGTTGACCTTTTACCCAAAAAGAATCATGTGGTTCTTACAATAAGTAGTTCCCGTGACACGACATTGTATGTTTGCTACAATTTTTATTTTGTGTATCTAACTTTTTAAATTGAGAGATGGACATAAAATTAAACCCTCTAAACATGAAAAAACCTCTATCTTACATTCATTTTCAGAAATGTAGAAACATATGACCAATAATATAATGTCACCATCACTAGTCTATACTAGTCTGGTCTGACAAAAGTATTTTGTTTTTTGCTTTAGTTTTAGGGTTATGATATTCATATTCCTTCTCGCACATTATTGGGTATACTTTTTACGTGTTTCACATTCTAGCCTACTTTTGATTAAAGTACTACACGGTTTTTTATCAATTTATGTTTCGTATTTCTGTCATTTTAATAATTTTAACCAATTAAACTTTATACTTTATGTTCTTTACTTTCAACTTTATAGTTTCTAATATAAACAGTATTATTAAAAAAATAATAAAAAGAAAAAAAAAGGCGGGGGGCGGGGAGGGGCGCCTTGATATATATATATAAATAAATTTGGTTTTCAAATAACCTAACTCTAACATACTACTCGTTCTTACTTAGCGGCCTTGATTTCGCGACATCTAGTCACAAGCGTCATAGAACCAAAAACGAAAACAGCCAAAATACAATATATTAATGGATGTTAATTTGTATATGTATACATAACTAGATTGTATCTTATTGTATTATAAAGGACTAACGTTGCAAATAATCATTGGCTTAAACGGTGAAACTTGCAATTTAGGCCTAACCACAAGGACAAATTATGTAACTAACTCTAACCAAAAACCCCATCAGGTGTTAAGATAGATGGGATTAGCAAGTTTTGTACATTTGTTAGGAAAAAAAAAATAGATTGATACCAAACTTAGTAAAAAATAGCAATTTCGATACATTTAGAAACAATTATCATTTTTAGAAATTTATAAACGCGTGACCAATAATGTCACTATCACTAGTCCAGTCTGACAGAAGTATTTTGTAATCTACTTTACTTTTAGGTTATGTTTTGGTACCCCTCCTCGCAGACCATTGGGTGTACTTTTTACGTGTTTCACCCCCTGGCCCATTCTTGTTTACAGTAGCATACATTTTTTTATCAAATTATGTTCCGTATTTCTGTCAGTTTAATACTTTTAACTTATTAAAATCAATATTTTATGTTCCGTACTTTCAGTTTTATAGTTTCTTAATATAAACAAAATTAACAAAAAAAAAAAAAAAAAAAAAAAAAAAAAAAAAAAAAAAACCCTTGTAGATAAGGGTGTTTATGGTTCGGGTAATAAATCGAATAAACCAAAAACCAAACCGAACCGAACCGAACAAAAAATTCGGATTTCGGTTTTGATATTGTTTTGGCTATGTGAACTAAAAACCAAACCGAAAACCAAATTTATATATATAAAGACTATTAAAATTTTATCAAAAAAAAGGCTTTTTATGCTTGAAATAGTGTTTTTTTTTTTTCAAAAATCTATATAATTAAAATTTAAAAAATATAATTTTGTAATTCAAGTACAAAATTCATTTACGGTTTTGACCTATAACCGAACCGAACTTTGGTTCGATTCTCGGTTCGGTTCAGTTCTTGGTTCGGTCACAAATATTTTTGATTCAGTACGGTTTTCGGTTATGAAACAAAGAAAGAAATTAACCGAACAACCCGAACCGAATAAACCAATTAACTCGAGAACATAATCGATGTACACCCCGGGTTTAAATAACCTAACCCTTAGTTTTATTGAAGATTCACATGGAAAGTGTCATACCTTATATTGAATAAGTTGTTTTTGTTTGGTTTGGTTTTGTTTGCAACCATAAACGTACTACTCGTTCTTACGATTTCACCACATCAAGTGACAAGCGTCCTAGAACCAAATTAACGAAAACAGCCAAAATGTTGTTTGATTAGCTGCACATATATTAATCGATGTCAATGTGTACATATATACATAACTAGATTGTATCTTATTCTAGACTGATACTAAACCGGGTGCTAGGATAACTGAATTAAACCTATATACGAAGGTTGGTTTGATTGGTTCATGTAGTTTAGGCACAACTGGCAACATAGATTGGTTGAGTATCATCTGATTAACGAGTAATTTTTAGTATGGCTGGGACCGGACGTTTGATTGACTCATAAAACATTTACGACCATAATAATCTGACTTTCTTTTGACCTGTTAGGCATGTTCAACCCGTTTTATTTATTAGTTTGATTTTTTTTTCTTCATGTAACTCGTTTTAAGTCTTAAACCAAAGATTTAAAAGTATGGTTTTGCTAACCACAGGGCTGTAGTTAAGAAGTGAATTTTTATTACAATTGGTTGTAGAAAACTAAGCAAAGTTATGTGGTTTGAAGTCAGGAAAGAATCTGATATATAACGCGATACATTTTGTTCGTCATAATACCATTTTGGGATTTACCCTACTGAGTACTGAGTATGCAATATGATTTTAACTTTCTGTTACAGTAACTAAATGAGATCTAAATATATAAAATTAGGTGATAAGAGAAAGGGATCATTGGAAGTAGTTCACAAACATGGACCATGTTCTAAGTTCAGTGAAGACATCAAACCGTTGACTGCGGAAGAAATCTTCAGCCATGATGAATCGAGAGTTCGCTCGATCAGGGCTAGGACCTTCAACAAAGGGAAAAAGGATACACTGGGCTCCAAAGCCAGTCTCCCTGCAAAATCCGGTGAAACCATCAGATCGGCTAATTACATTGTGACTATTGGATTAGGTACACCTAAAAAAGACATGTCACTCACTTTCGATACAGGAAGTGATCTTACTTGGACCCAATGCCAACCATGTGCCGGGTCATGCTATAGCCAACAAGAACCCATATTTGCACCATCTGCATCAACCACCTATAAGAATATTTCATGCACTTCGACTGAATGTTCAGGTCTCACTTCTGCAACCGGGCTAACACCAAGATGCATATCATCGACATGTGTTTATCGTATTCTATACGAAGACCAATCTGTCACGGATGGATTTTTTGCAACGGATAAGCTTACCTTGACTTCAAACGATGTAATTGATCATTTTTATTTTGGGTGTGGGCAATACAACCAAGGACTATTCCGTGGTGTTGCTGGGTTAATAGGTCTTGGGCGAGACAAGCTATCCATAGTGTTACAGGCCGCTAAGAAATACGGGAAAGTTTTCTCTTATTGTCTCCCATCAACGGCTAGCTCTACAGGCTACTTAACATTCGGAAGTAGTGGGGTTGCTAGTGGAGTTAAGTACACACCACTATCGACCTCACAAGTGGACTCTCTCTATGGTCTTGATCTTATTTATATATATGTTGGTGAAACCAAACTACCAATAAGCCCATCAGTGTTTTCAACATCTGGTATGATCATAGATTCAGGAACCGTTATCACGAGGCTTCCTCCTACAGCTTATTCGGCTCTAAGTAAGGAATTCAGAGCACAAATGGCAAAATACCCCTTGATTAAAGGAACATATTTACTTGATACATGTTATGATTTAAGAAATTATACCACAATTAACATACCAAAAATAAGCATGGTTTGGAGTGGAAACTGTAACAATTCGCAATTTCAGGTTAACTTTTATTCCCGAAAATTTCACTATTCACTTTTTACTATTCACTTTTCACTATTCATCTCAGAAATTTTTATTTCATATTCTCGTAAGTTAAACTATTTTAACGATAATCCGAGAGTTTGACGCTCGTCGGATCATTTCTGCAAAAATCACAAAGCCGTGTCCGAGATTTACTTTTAGGTTTAAACGTCATTCCAGTATCCCGATATGTCCATAAAACATTATAAACGATAGAAATATGATTTTCTCTCATTTTAGGACAATTCCAAAAGTTTTGGAATTTTACATTTTCCAGTTCAGCGTTTTACGCGAATTACGCGTTTTAGACCCGCGTTTCCAGTTTTAACAGCGTTTAAGCAACCCAATAGAACTTATCACTCATTAAATATGCTAAGATAGGTTATATTGATAAGATTTAACATATTTACAAGTTTCATATTTTTAGGATACCCGATTTTAAGTTTCGTGACTTTAAGACTTACTATTAGCGATTACCTGGACCAAAACTCGCCCCGTAAACACTAGGTGTTATCAACAACTCACCAATCTTATCTTGGAAGTCTTATAAGGTGTTTTTAGCTAGTCATCTAGCCTAGTCATAACTAGATAATATCACAAAATATCTACTAAAGTATAACAAACCAATTTTGTTACTTCATTCATTTTATATCATTTACACTTAATCAAAAATAATCAAACTCATTCTCTTCCTTTCTCTCTCAATACCAACGACCCAAACACATAAAATAACCCATTTTGATCATGATTCTTTCAAGTTTCATCCATCATAAGTATAGCCTTATGTTCCTTGCATGATCCTTAACACCTTTCAACCATAAAATCACCATAAAACACCACAAAAACTCATCAAATTCCCAAGTGTTCTTAGTGAAGATTTTTACTAAAGGTTGTTTTTATGTTAGATTAGTGTTTATCAAGGGATTATAAGATAGGGTTTTTGATATGGAAGCATGGCTATGGTTGGAAAATTTTAGGAAGATTTAGTAGTGGTTCTTGGTTTTGATCTTGGTTCTAGTTAGTTTCTTCACAAGTTGTAAGCAAACCCTATTACACTTTCTTGCTCAATATCATTTTCATGCTCTTTGTGTTTCTTTCATGCTATATATGGTCTTTGTATTGTGTTCATGATGTTTAAAAATGGATAAAACGAGTATTGGTATACATATGTTAACTTATGACAAGCAAACAAGCAAACTAGTGATTTTTATGAAAAACCACGACCACAATAGTATAACTTTGATATTTGACACTTACTTACTGTTAAATAGGACTTAACAAGGAAAACATAGCAATTTGAATCACCCAAAACGAGTACACGAGTCAAAAGTTATGACCGTTTGAAGTTAGCGAAACCAAAACGGCAAAACTGCCTAAATAGCATTCTGATCAAATTATGATTTTGAAAGTCCCACTTCTGGTCCGATTCATCAAAAAGTTAAAACACGAAAGTTGTCCGGAACGACGTTTTCGTTCAGGAACAAAGAAGCTCGAGACCTGAAAATGCTTTCTGAGTGATAATTTTCTTCAAATTCTTAACAGCCCATTTTTAGACCAAAGTAACTATATAATTGTTATAATTAGATGAGACCAAGAGGTCTAATGACCTAAAGCCAAGACCACAACCATGGCTAAAGCCAAGGTTGAGTCTCAAGACCATGGTAACAATGACCAAGGTCACGGCAAAGCCACGGCTAAAGACCATATAACTTTTAAAGATCAAAACTTATATATATGTTATCAAATACTACAATAGTAGGGAGCCTCATGTGAGGAGTTCATTGAGTAAGCCGTCGAGACGAGTTGTGGATTTACGAGTTAAAGTGTCCTGGCTCCTCGAACGTTTACTCCATGACTTCTGAATTATGTCGGCCCGAACGGTAGTAAGAGATATACAACTTATACATGTTTCATATACCACTTATATTCAAAGACTTACACTATATACTAAGTACTACATCATGAACATTATGCAAGACATATATAGGCAATTCGTCGTATTCTTAGACGTTACTCCAAACCTAAGTCGCAACGTTCTATTATAGGCTGCTCATAGAGACTTTCGCGATTCGACTACCATTTTCATTACTCACTACATAGACTTAAGGTGAGTCATAGCCCCTACTCTTTTCGTACTTGTTTTAACTCTTGGGGGGGATACATGCTCAACTACTTGCTTACTTGTACAAATACTCTTAAACATTTATACTTGATTGTCTTATACTTGATGGCATTATATTTGATTTCATACATACATGACTGTCTTTTATCTTTGGGAAGTGGCTCCCAGTAAACTTATATCTTTGGGAAGTGGCTCCCAGTAAACTTATATCTTTGGGAAGTGGCTCCCAGTTTTCTTTGGGAAGTGGCTCCCAGTTGGCTTTGATACATCCTAACATTTGCGAATGTTGGATACATCATAAAAGTGAGGTCTTCGGAGATGAAGTAGAGACTCACTACTAATTGCTTAATTGTCTTGATGAACTTATACATGTCTTTATTATACTATATGTTGGCAGTGGGTTGTGAACACACAGGTTACAAGTCTCTTATGGCGGGACTTGTAACTGAGTGGATTCTCAATGCCTTTGCTGTGTGAACATTCTTTTAAGACTTTTTCAACTGTTTTAAGACAAACTCTATGAACTCACCAACCATTGTGTTGACACTTTAGCATGTTTATCTCAGGTTAGTAAGGCGATACCTAGTGCATGGAACTTAGAGTCAAGCTGCATATTCTGAAGACTTACGCTTTTATCATTTACCATTCAAAACATCTTGTATACATTTATGTATCATACTTTGGAATCTCATGTTTGTAACTTTGAATTCATTAATCGAATGGTAACTTTTCAAAACGTCTCATTTAGAGTTCGTTTTCTATAACTTATACTTTGTATTATGAAGTAGCACCCCTATGACACAGTCTTCCGCTGCGGTATTTTGGGGGTGTTACAGAAACACAGAGCTTGACATTGCACCTCAAGGGATATTTTACAATTTAAGTGCAAGTCAAATGTGCTTAGATTTTGCCGCAAATGGGGATGATTCTGATCTAGGTATAGTCGGGAATGTTATACAAAAGACAATACAGGTTGTGTACGATGTGGATGCAGGAAAGGTAGGATTTGCATCAAGGGGATGTGCTTGAACACAAACGAAGTACAAAAGTTGCTGCAATATGAAGGTATATATAAGTACTTTAAAGATCAATTCAGCGAAAAGATTGTTTAAATAAGGTATTATGTTGATTACCACTGCTTGATTTTCGCAACTAAAATGTAAATTACTTGTCTCTGTTTTCACTTCACGAAACATATATAGCTGTAAACTCATACACAATTCGATTTGATGAACTGAGAAAACAAAGCAAATCATGAAATATGTATCATTGAATCAAATTGTATAGTATGATTTTATATGGTTTACATGTAGTTCCTGTTTTCTTGTTCGTATCCTAAGAATGAATGAATAAAAAAAAAAAAAAAAAAAAAAAAAAAAAAAAAAAAAAAAAAAAACTATTCTGATACTATATATAATACATTGACGTAAGCCAAAACCTAGCATCTTTATTAAATTACATGCCACATTCATCATATATGGTTCTTGTTAAGCTAAAAAAAAGGCCTTTCTCCAACAGCTACGCTCAATGACACCACCAATCTGGTGAAAACGAACCCTAACAAAAGATTTTTCCTCTTGCCTCTGCTAGAGGTCAGTTGACTTAATTACAAGTGTAAGTCTTCATACAAGAGCAAAACTCAATGCTGCATTTTCACAAATACTACCTTGTATTAATACCTTCAAAAGTAGAATCAAACAATCATAAGCCACAGAGTTATTTTATAAAAGAGATAATATAAACGAGCCGAGCCGAGCCCGAGCCTCTAGAGCTCGAGCTCGGCTCGTTTAAGAGTTGTAAAACTCGAGCTCGAGCTCGGCTCATTTCGAGCCTTATTTTTAAGCTCGAGCTTGGCTCATGGTATTATATTTTACAAGCTCGAGCTTGGCTCGTTTGTACGATTTGGCAATGAAAATTTGAAGCTTGGCTCGATCTCGACTTGTAATATATCTATTTTGAGCTCGTTAATAAGCTTGTTATTGAGCTTGTTTATAACTAATTTACCTCCGTCTTACATTCATTTATCTAATATACCTACATGAGAAAATAAATGAACAAATGGTTATATGAATGTTACTTATGTTATATTCTGTTAGTCTGACTCGATATTTGAATCAATTATTAGTATGCTAATTGGTTTTCATTCAAGTTAATAATAATAATAATAATAATAATAATAATAATAACATTTAGATTTTTTTTGATGTCGAACTAATTTGAATTTACATAGATTTGAAAGACAAACGAGCAACAAGCTGCGCCACTAACCTCTTTTGGATTGCAAAACTATTTCACTTAAAAACAACATATGTGGATCTACGTGTCATAACATTACTATACATAACACATTCAATTATGTTGATAAGCTCCACTACCTCATGTGTAAGAAAACAAAAGAATCAAACGTGAAAGGAATAAAAACATGTTGATTTTCAATGCACGCTTTTTCAAGTTTGCCACTTTGTACGAGGCAGCTTTCAAAGTAGCTTGTCCCATTGTAAAACCCCGGCTACTTAAAGCCACAAGAGGAGAGACCTCGGTTAGATCCACAGACGCATGTTTCCCTCTAACCCATCAAAAAACCAAAACATTTGCCGGTCTGAGTGTGGATCTTCCATCAAACTGGTCAGTCAAAACGTTCACATGTGCTTCCTTCTTGGCAGAGATCCCAGCACGTCTATGTAGGTCAAAAAGGACATCTCTAACCATATCGTGTTTGTACTTGAAGCCTGTGAGCTCTTTGCAATGAACTGCGGGTTCCCCAAATGAATCCAAACATGCCTTGCGATAAACTGAGCATATCTCATCAACCGAAAATAAAGGAATCATAAAGCGATACATAGGGATAGTACGATATTCCACCGGTGACATATGTTGAACTAGCCCTGTCTATGGGGATAGCTAGAAGAAAATCCTGGACATGTGGTACCCGTAGACACTCAAAAACTGCTTTCTATCTCACAGTCATGTCGAAGTGGACTTGGTCACAGAATACCTTCTTTTCGGGATAAGCAACTTGGTGACGTTGTTAGCAAGATACGGGGACAAAGTAATTGTTGATGTGCATGAGTCATATACTCCGTAACAATTTTGTGATGGGTAAAGGCTTAGAAATGGATTGTGAAATCAAAGGTGAGGAGTAACAAATGGTTAAGTTTCTCACGTGTGTGGAAAGTTTATTTTCAGAACTGGCAGAAAAACTATTGCCACATTGGTTCAATATATCAAGAACATGTATACCATTGTTGCGTAGGTTGTCGAAAGTGAAGCAATTATTTACTTATTTTTCTGAGTGGGTCAAACGGTTTGGTAAAGTGTGGATGGGTACGGGTCAAATCAGGTTGTATTGGGTTGGGCCAATCCTAATTTTTCATTCTCAAAATATAATCATTAACAATTAAAGTGTTAAATATTTACAAAACTATATCATTACATCAATAAAATCTTATCAAAATTGCTCGGGTCGATGGAATCAAGGTATTGTTAATTTGTTACCAAAATACAATTTAAGGTTACACGTGTCATATTTGTGTTTCGTTTTGATTTTTTGCAGGTTTTCATGTTTTGATGTGGGTTCAAATCGTTTATCAATTCATCATATTTTGTTTAAATCACTGTCTACTTTTAAGCAATATTGTGAAGGTAAATCATTTACAATTTTTAATAGAAAAATCTTATTTTGCTCCACACCAAGTTTAAAAATCGTATGTGCAAATGGTTTCTTGACGGGCTTTCGAGAACTAAGGTTAACAATATTGGTCAATAGAGGAAGGTGCTAGATTACTTATCTCGATACAAAACAATAAAGATGTCTAATTAAGTTCCATCAACGTTCGCATTATGAATGAACCAAATAACATCATCTTAAAAGCATATTTTTATATAATTAAATTGACAAGATTTATAATTAATTAATACTACAGAAATAAAATTAAGTAATTTTCTAAAAGATAATGTTAAAATTTAAAATTTTCTTAAAATTTAATTAGTTTAATCAAATTTTAATAACCGCTATTAAACAAAATTTTCTTGCTCTAATTGCTACTTCATTATTGATTTTCAGTCATTATCTTTACAAGCTGACTCTATTAAAATGTATTATGATCATATTCAACTAAAAATGTCTTATGATCACAGAGACATTAAATAGAAAAGACAAGACATAAACCCTAAAAGCTAAATGGACCGGGCCAATAGGCCTTTATTATTTAAAATCTCCTCTCAAACTCGTAATGATGCAGTGATAAACATTAAGTTTTGCAAAATCTGAAAGCAAGATCGTTGTGGTCCGAAGGAATGTATATATTGTGTGTGTGATTTTGAACCCACACAACTCATAGAGTTGAAATCCATGAATAACCCATATATGTCATAGTACCTATAAACCAATTATAGTCACCCATTTATATTTTTCACATTTTTTTTAAAACAACATATCTTGCAAACGGTAAATCTTTAAGCTACAAAAAAATACCATCGCGACGAGAATTAAATCATCTTTCTATAGATATGCATTGTTATATACTTTCGACGAACTTTTTTTTCGACATTTTTTTTAAAAATTTCCGCCCAGAAAAATCATATATGATTCGTAAAATCACATATGATTTGTAAAAATCATATATGATTCGTAAAAATCACATATGATTTGATTTTAATGAATCATATATGATTTTTACAAATCATATATGATTTTTCTGGGCGGAAATTTTGAAACCATCGGATCAGGTAATTATTTTGTGACTGTTGGATTAGGTACACCAAAAACAGACTTGTCACTCACTTTCGATACAGGAAGTGATCTTACTTGGACCCAATGCCAACCATGTGCCAGGTCATGCTATAGCCAGCAAGAACCCATATTTGCACCAGGTGCATCAACCACCTATAAGAATATTTCATGCACTTCAACTGAATGTTTAGGTCTTATGCAGCTCATCGCATGTGTTTATGGTATTCAATATGGAGATAAATCTTTCTCGGTTGGATTTTTTGCAATGGACAAGCTTACCTTGACTTCAAACGACGTAATTGACAATTTTTATTTTGGGTGTGGCCAAAACAACCAAGGACTCTTCAGAGGTGCTGCTGGGTTATTAGGACTTGGGCCAGACAAGCTATCCATAGTGTCACAGGCCGCTAAGAAATACGGGAAAGTTTTCTCTTATTGTCTCCCATCAACGGCTAGCTCTACAGGCTACTTAACATTCGGAAGTAGTGGAACTGCTAGTGGAGTTAAGTACACGCCACTATCGACCTCACTAAGGGACCCTTTCTATGGTCTTGACCTTAATTATATATACGTTGGTGGAACTCAACTACCAATAAGCCCATCAGTGTTTTCAACATCTGGTATGATCATAGATTCAGGAACCGTTATCACAAGGCTTCCTCCTACAGCTTATTTGACTCTAAGTAAGGAATTCAGAGTACAAATGACAAAATACCCTTGACTAAATCATTATCTATACTTGATACATGTTATGATTTTAGCAATTATACCATACCAAAAATAAACATCCTTTGGAGTGGAAACACAAAGCTTGACCTTGCACCTCAAGGGATCTTTTACGCTAATAGTGTAAGTCAAGTGTGCTTAGCTTTTGCAGCAAATGGGGATGATTATGATCTAGGTATATTGGGGAATGTTCAACAAAAGACAATACAAGTTGTGTACAATGTGGATGTAGGAAAGATTGGATTTGCATCTAGGGGATGTGCTTGAACACAAATGAAGTACAAAAGTTACAGCAATATGAAGGTATAAGTACTTTAAATTAAGATCAATTCAGCGAGAAGATTGTTTGAATAAGGTATTATGTTGATACCGCTGCTTGATATTCCAATTTACGCAACTAAAATATAAATTACTTGTCTCTGTTTTCACTTTATGAAACATAGCTGTAAAACTCATACACAATTCGATTTTATGAATCGAGAAAACAATGCAAATCGTGAAATATGTATCATTGAATCAAAATGTATAGTATGATTTTATATGGTTTACATGTAGTTCCTGTTTTCTTATTCGTATCCCTATAAACATTAAGAATGAATACAAAAATACTATTATGGTACTATATATAACTAGCAGGTACCCGCAACGCGCGCTGGCAGGTACCATGTAATTGATATTGTCGGTGAATAATTGTTTTTTTTTATTTTTTTATTTACGGTGACAATTTGTTTAAAGTTGGCGAAAATCTTTTTGCAGTACGATAAACTATTGAAATTCTGAGACAGTTGATAATATCTTATTTAATGCTACTTTCAATTTTTTTTATCCTATTATATTGTTATTTTTTTTTAAGTGCTTAGGTTTAGATTATATTATGTGGTAAAATGGTCGTATTTGATAGGTTAATTTAAGAAGAATATTAATTGTATATGTTGAATTGATGTATTTGTGCTTTAAATAATTGTAAATATTATTTTCTTACTTGTAATACTTAAAAAGTACTCATGAAAATCTTAAAATTGGTTAAGGGAAAGTGCTAAAATGTATTATAGATTTATAGGTCATATAGATGATGCCTTATGAAGCCTAGTGTGATGAATTATTGGGTATGTCCCCTAGTCGTGAACACAACTCTTTGTTAAAGTATTATCTCATAGTTGATCTTGAAAAATCATAGATTTTTATACAAAGCTCCAAATCATTGTACGTGTGCATTTTATCTTGGTCTATCCTATCTATAGAAAAGAACCCAAATATCTTTCTTCTTTTAACGAACAATACATGTCATGAAAAGGAAAATGACATACTAAGTAATTAAAGTTGGAAGGTGACACTAAAGTTTAAAAAAAATGACGAAGGGTTAAAATAAAGTCTTAATGGGTCGTAGACTCAAAGAAAACCCGAACAACATGCATCCATTTTACTAATTGTAGGTTTTAAGAGCCACTGCATACCATTTTCATCTGCTTCTATCATGCCTCACCCTCTTGCAACATCTCATTCATTTCACAATCTTTTACTTTCACTAATTTGTTCAAACAATCTTTATTTTAAATTTTTAGATCTACATCTTGTTTTTTTATATATAGTTTTCGCTGTGAGGAAAACCTACTTGCTCGAGACAAGATTAAATATTGCTGTTGAAGGTAGCAAACTAAGAAGTTTTGAGCGATTATTATTTTTTTATTTTATTATTTTTTTTAAGAGAGGTGACAATAAAATTCAGTGGTCTTTCAATCCACTGATAAATTTTAATTGATGTTAAATATTGAATCCCGACAGGTTTCAATCGCTTATAATTGTTTTTACTTTCCTTATTATTATTTTTTTCTTATTAAGTGCTTGGGTTATGATTGGTTTGTACCATGTACTAATATAACTGTATTTTTGAGTGAAGGGGTCATTTAGTGATATATTAATTGTATGTGTTGAATAAAATTTTAAGTGTTTGGCTTAATAGCTTGATTAGATTGTCTATTGTGATAAAATAGTTGTATATTTTAGTGATTGGGTGATTCGTTTGTACCATGTGCTAATATCTTATACACCATGTTATGATTGTTGTAATTATAAAAATTGGTTGCATTAAAGTGTTGTAAATTATGTATTATTTCTTGTAAATTTGAAAATTTTAGAGAGAGAGTGCTTCCTCCATTATATGTAACTAGTCGAATACCCGTGCATAGCAACTGGATTTTATAACGACAGATCGTTTAGTGATAAAGAAAGTTTATGGGTTATAAATGAAAAATAATAAAAGTTAGGGGTGGCAAATCTTGCCCAATTTGTAACTTTTGGGCGATTTTTGACACATTTTTAAAAGTTTGGGGCGTTTTTTGCCCCATTGCATTTATTTAATGGGCTCTTACAGGCAAAAGATAAAACAGATATTATTAGATGGGTTTTCGAATCACACAATTCAACTTTCAAACAATTACTCTCATTTTTTTTTCGACCAATTCACTTGTCACTGGTAACTATAAAACATTCCAACTATTTTAATTTTAATTTATCTCATTTATTAACTATTTTATGCATAATTATTTAATACTCTAATTAATTGATAGATATATTTAATTAGTTGCATTTTTATTCATTTAATACTCTATTTTTTTTAAGAAAAAATAATTAAATATAGTTAAGACTTAGATGCTTGATCTTTTTTTACAAGATGAATTAAAGAGGTTTTTAGGACTGTTCCGAATGTTTTTAATAGTTGAATTATAATTTGCTCGTTTTAGCCCGTGCCCGTTTGGCCCGATTTATAATTTGTCCGTTTAGCCCGTGCCCGTTTTAACCCGTGCCATTTTAGCCTGTGCTCGTGCCCGCCCGTTTTGCCACCTCTAATAAAAGTTTGAAGATTTAGGGATTAAATGTGTTGACTTATTGACTTTGATACTTAAGCTCATGTCAACATAATGTTTTGAAACCCGGTTGAACCGTTCCGGTCGAAAAATTGGTCGATTTAAACTGAGTCATGCTTTTAATAACTGAACCCGTCGTGTCCAGTTTTCAAAACTATATGTTTTTCCCAGTTGAACCTGTTGGTCCGGTCCAGTTTTCAAAACTATATGCAACATCAACTTGTTAGCTTGTATAAAGTTTTGTGTGTTTTATTAATTTGTATAATGTGTATAATAACATATACTTTTCATTTTAGGGTGTTTTAAAAATAACATTAATTAGTGTGTTTAATTAGTTTATATTTTATATTATGTTGTAGCTTGTTTAAATTGTATATTGTAAAATTTTATTGTACTTTTTTAGTAAGGGGTGTTTTAATTGATTGTTTTTAATTTGATATAGATGCTTTTAATTGGTTGTACCATATGAATAAATTATTGTAATTTTAAGTTATGGGTGTTTTAATAAGAGCATTAATTACACAATTCATTTTCTCTCACCCTTTTAGTATAGAAGGGTAAAATAGGGATTGACTGAAAATTCAGTTTTTCACTTTTTCTCTTTGACTAAATCTACATTAGTATAGATTAGGAAGTCTTAAAACATTAATAGAGAGAAGTGTCTATTACTCTATTTGCATTATAAGGTAGGTAGTATAGATGCATTGACGTGAGCCAAAACCTAGCCTTGTTTTTAAATTGCATGTCTCATTCATCATATATCTATGGTTCTTGTTAAGCTAAAAAAACGCCTTTCACCAACAGCTACGCTTAATGACACCGCCAATCTCGTGAAAACGACCTCTAATGACAGATTTTTTCTCTTGCCTATGCTAGAGGCCAGTTGACTTAATTACAAATGTAAGTCTTCATACAGGACCAAAACTCAATGCTGCATTTTCACAAATACAGTGAAATACTTCCTTGTATGCATTACATAATCAATAAATATCTTGCGAAGTTGAATCAAAAAATCATAAGTCACAGGAGTTATTTCATAAAAGAGAGACAGGGGTGGGAACGAGCCAGCTTGCTAGAGCTCGAGCTCGGCTCGTTTAAGTTTCGTAAAGCTCGAGTTTGGCTCATTTCGAGCCTTACTTTTTAAGCTCGAGCTCGGCTCATTTATACGATTTCGCAATGGAAATTTAAAGCTTGGCTAGATCTCAGCTAGTAATATATTTATTTTGAGCTCGTTAATAAGCTTGTTGTTGAGCTCGTTTATAACTAATTTACCTCCGTCTTACATTTATTATATCTCATAGCGAGTATTCGTATATAACGATGGGGTTTTATAGCGACAAATATTATAGTTACGATATTTTGGGTAATTAATAGACAATATATATGTGCATTATTGATCTACAATTGAAAAAGGTGGCAAATATAAATTTCAATGTTTTGAGCTTTGAACTGATAATTCATAACAAAAACAATTCTTTTGTTTATAAACAATACTTAAAAATATTAATTTATTAAAAAAACTTTGAAACACTTGTATTCTTTGGTAGAGCTACTTGTACATTTTAAACTATACATGTGCTCTTGCCTGCATAAGCTCTATGTAGTACAATTGTTACAATATGAAAACTATCATTCAAAGATAGCATGAGATATCTTAGCGGAAACTACAACATACATTTATCACATGTCTTAACCATTCTTGTCCATGCTTGAATAGTTTGTAAGACTTTTGTGAAAAAACATTTTTTCTATTAGTTCACAACTTTGTCGGTTGGAGTGGAATTTGTTTTTGCTATTCTTAAAAAGTCTACGCCTTTTTTTCAAGTCATTTTTGTCTATAACTACATATGAAAGTAAGAGAAACATTCATATGACGACACTTATTTTGATGCACATCGAGGGATTAATTCTCATCATCCATTTAGTTAGATACGATGGTGAAGATTCAATCTACCTTTTTCTCTTATAAACTCTTTTTAAGTCCAACTATATAAAGGTTTTTCTTTTCATTTCTCCTTTATTCTCATTTATATCATACACATTAAGGGTCCGCTTGGTTCAAAGTGGGGAAAGGGAAACGGAATGCAAAAGAATGAGTGATATGGGTAATTAATACATTACCCCTCAATTTACTCTATAATGGTTGATTACTTACTACGGGGTAATCAATACCTTTGCACTTCCTAACCAAGCACCATATATTGAGTGATGTGAGCCATTTTAAATATATTACTCATTCCCCACCCCCTTTAACCCTTTACCAAGCACCCCTTAAGTGTTTTTCTCTCTCCTCCCTTCCCCTCAAATTCAGAGGTTCATCTTCTTCATCATCTCGATCCATAATCATTCTTCAATTCTTCTGCCAATATTCATTCCGATCATCCCAGTATCACGTCGCAATCATCATTAAGTGTGGTAGATACCGGAGTTTGAACTAAATATTCGACAGTGTGCAAATTTCCAAGTATTTTTTATCTTTATTTAAACATATATGTGAAAATACAATAACTCAAAATATCATACATATTACAATTTATTGATGATAGCAAAACAATACACCCTATGGTAACCAACATGTTTTTCATCGTTCTCTTAAATAGAGAGCCTCGTCTTTTTGTGTTTTCGTGAATAGCGTATTATCGATCACAAATCTGATGGAGCTATTTGAAATATTTATTTACAATATTTTGTAAATAAAGATATTATTAATTATGTTTTTGTGTGATTATAGAAGGATCTTTAAAATCTATTTATAATAAAACACGACATAAAAACAAGCTAACAAAACTCTAAACCTAATAAATCATAATCCTTCAGGCTTATGTCTTAACCTATCATCTAACATCCCTTTCAATCTAAACGGGATATTTCCAGACGTACAAATTAGATAAATATTGAAATCCTCTTCGTCTTCATTCTTATTTTCTTTTTCTCCTCTACTTTATCGTTCATTTGCATAGAGATGGACTTGTATTTGGCGACATAATTGTATATTGCTTCGCGGTTTCCTCAATTTTTTTATGACGTTTGATTAAAAAAAAAAAAAAAAAAAAAAAAAAAAAAAAAAAAAAAAAAAAACTTTACGTCATGGCTTGCTTTGCCTTTTTATAGGTGATTCTTACCTAAAGCTCGAAGATATTATTGATTGTGTTTTTGTGTGATTATATAATGATATTTCATGTTTATTTATAATAGAATATGAATTAAAGAATAAGCTAATAAAACCTTAAACCTAAATGGACCATTTTTAACCTATCATCTAACAAATTTGATGTGTGAAGAATCACAAGATATTGAAATTTGACAATACGAAGTCAAGTTCACTATAAATAATGGAGTGCGAGAGCCTAAGAGACACATTATTGAGAAAGCGGAAATGGCACCATCAAAGTTTCTCATTTTCTTTCTTTCTTGTTTTCTCTTGTCTTTTTTTGTTGTTGCTAGAAAAGAGCTTGCTTTGGAGACTACTGACGAAGAAGAACACCATTATCATACCCTTCAACTAAGCTCTTTACTACCATCATCTACTTGTAATCCATCCACTAAAGGTTCGAATATATTCCCTTAATTACAAACTCTACTTTCTCTATACAACAACACACACAGAATGTGACACGATATATATACATGTTTCTATTTGTATACGTGTGTCTGTGTGTAAATGTGTATGTGTATACTAGTTATAATACCCGTGCACTCACGGGCTTTTTTCAGAAAAATTTAATTATATAGTATTATCGTTAAAAAATAGAAAATCTTATGTATATTTTAAAAAGTTAGAGTATCAACATGTGCGAAAGTAAGAAATAGTTAGCAGATCTAGAAATTGTAAATATAACCGTGGCATCGACCTTGTATTTGATTCTTGAGCGTGTCTCCTTATAATGTTATTGAGCCAAAGGTTCTTTGATCACATGGGTTTACACATAAATCAAATTTATTTTAAATTTTTTGTTTTCTATATAGATATATAAAAATTTATCCGTGAAAATTATGATATAAGTACAACTAATAAGTATGCATGAGTTTTTCATTATGTATTAATATCAATTAATATTTTGTAAAAATTTTATTGGATGGAAGATTTAACTTTGTTTAGCTGACATATATGTTAATGTTGAGGTTGTTGTTGTTGTTTAACTTTAACTATTGATATCATGTTGTACAAAATATGCGAGTTTAGTAGCACATAATGAGCATTGATGAAGTTAAAATATACTCCGTAAAGTTTTTTAAAAATATTTTTCCGGATATCCGTATATAAACTTTAAATAACAGAAGCTGAACCCACATCAGCATAAGTAGTAACAAACCAGTGATCCTGTAAGATTTCGTGACCACTATTTCTACGCACACCCCTACTCTTAGTTCGCACATCTAAATAGGAAATACAACAAACATCAAAAGACAACTAAACAACAAACAATGTACACGTATAACACGGCGCGACACGATTTACGAAAACACATAGATGAAACTGAATAGATGCACAAAACACATAGACGACAACCAATAGATGCAAACACAAACACGATTCCAATAAAAGAAAGCAATAAAACGAAGATGAAGCAAAAGACAACCTATTTTTAGCTACAGGTAAGAAGATTCCGGCAAAAGGTCGAGAAAAGGCAGAGTAAGAAGATAAGTATAAGGAAAGCGGTGACCTCATGAATGTAAAAACCAAAAAGAAGAAGAAGGCTTAGATCATGGGCCTGGACAACACGCATGGGGCAAGCCCAAAAACCGGAAAAACCTAAATGACATGGTGTGCGTCATTTTGCGACGCTGCGTTATATATATATATATATATATATATATATATATATATATATATATATATATATATATATATATATATATAGTAATAATTACATGAGTCGTTATAAGTACAATCGCGTATATTTATTTTCATATCACAGTAACTCGTACTTACCATTTAATATTTATATTACTGTTAATATAGATAGAATTTGACGTATATTTATATTTAACGTACATAGTAAAAAGATACTACCTCCGTCCCATATTAAGTGCCCACTTTCATAATGCACAAAGTTTTAGGAGATTCCATTAATTAAAATCTTCACCAATCAAATATTACTTTTACCCACTAAACTCTCATCTTATTGGTTGAAAGGTACAAGTGGACACTTAATTTGGGACATCCAAAGATTTCATTGTGGACACTTAATATGTGACGGATGGAGTATTTTAATAGATAAAAGTTTAAAACTAATATTTATTTTAAAAGTATTTAACGTATATTAAAACTAATTCATACATTTATAAAATTTTGTAAGTTTAATGGATAGAAGTCTCAAACAAATACTAATACTCATGTATTGTAAACAAAGTTTATATTATAAAGTGTAAGGGGTTATTTGTTTATTATCTAAAGTTATAAAAAAACATGAAAATTTATAATTTTACACCCAACTCCGTATAATATATTTAAAATTCAACCACTAATGTTTTATTAATTGCCTCTTTTTTTTTTTTAAGTTTTAATTTTCATAAATTTGATACCTATATTTTTATGTGTTTTTTTTTCTTTAATCAAATTCTCCACTAAATTTATTAAAGTTTGACCAAAACTAATTCGTACATTTATAAAATTGTGTAAGTTTAATGGATGGAACTCTCAAACTAATACTAATACTCATGTAATTGTAAACAAAGTTTATATTATAAAGTGTAAGGTGTATAAAGTGTAAGGGGTTATTTGTTTATTATCTAAAGTTATCAAAAAACATGAAGATTTATAATTTTACACTTAACTCTATATAATATATTTAAAATTCAACTACTAACGTTTTGTTAATTACCTCATCTTTTTTTAAGTTTTTATTTTCGTAAAGTTGACACTTATATTTTTATGTGTTTTTTTTCTTTAATCAAATTCTCTATCAAATTTATTAAAGTTTAACTAAAATCAATTCAATTTTGACTTTTATTTGGCTAATCATATTGCTCGATTTCGCCTATGTATCAAAATTTAGCATTCCTATTGATCTAAATTTTTTTTCACTAAGATTGTTTTTTCAAAAAAACTTCGAAATGATGTAATTCCTTTATGATATAAAAGATATACTAGCGTATGTATGTGTCATGTGTTAGCCCCTTAAATATGTGATAAGCTCCTCCTATGACAAGTAAATTAAACAACCGAGTGAATACTTTTTACGAGTCGCGGTAAGTATGATATTTGTAAAAAGGACAAAACTTACCAACTGGGTAGATAACCCGGACATAGTCACTATTAGAAACATACAATATAATAATTGCCGTGAAATAATATACGGAGTATTAAGTTTTGTTAATAACCGTTTCTATTTGATGATGCAAATTACAGTAGTACTCACATCACATCCTTTTTAAAAAAACCAATTTATTACTTACAATTAAAAAAAATAAAAAAATAATAATAAAAATAAAAAATTACATAAGCTTAGTAATTTAGCTATGGGTAATATTTGAATAAATTTGAAACAAATTCACATGATGGGCTATATTAATCTTGAGTAATGCTATTTAGGCCTACAATCTATGTCTAAATATATGTTTAATGCATAAATTACTTATACAATTGTATTATACATTTTTTCTCTCAAAATTCCCTCACCAATCACTTTTTCAAATCCACCAATCAAATTATTAGACATACAAGTAAGATTGCTAATTAGGTATAAGAATCATTTTTCAATAATCTTTCAGAGTTCCGGAAACCAGTGTCGTAGAAAAACCATTATACACGATAAAATTTGAGATGTAGGAAATAGCACTTAAATTTTGATGTTAAAATCATATCTGTCTTTGTAACAATTATTACGATATGATTATATTGTTGTTGCCAGAAAAGTCTCGGCGATATAGTATGTTATAGATGAATAGTTTTATATTTAATCATAGGGCCAATCAGTCTATGTATTTAGAAACATTAATATAATAGGGTTATAAATCTTCAAAATGTAAGCATCTAAGCATGATGAAAAAAGAGGATTTGCATTCATCGTTCGGCAACATACAATATAATGCTATGAGGTTACTGATCTTAAAATGGGACTTTCAGGGTCTTACGTACCAAGTAATTTCTTTTATACATGTACGTACTCATGCGGCAAAACCGCGAGAATACATGTTTAAAAAAACTTTTCTTAATTGAAATGAATTGAAATACAACTTTACTTGAGATGCTAGTTGATGAGAGAAGCCAGATCTCATCACAACCAGAGAGGTCTCGGAACTCGGAAGGAGTGCAATAAGTGTCGTCGCACAAGACCTTCATTTAAAATGAGTCACATTTTTATTAGTTTTGCATATAAATTACATATAATATTAAAGACATATGAATCATAATTCAAGTTTATATGCAATTTCTCTTTAGTATACAAGTGTAATAGAGCATCTGTGTTGTTATTGCCTACGGCTACCGAAAACCACGAGACGGCCCTAGTAACACCCTAGCATGCGCCGACACCCTATGAGATATCACTTGATAGGAATATGAGCCCAATCAAGACAATCGTGTAAGCGTACACAATCAAACACTCGGACACCTCGTGTAACCACTACCGTACAATAAACAGAGCATAATCAGAAGCTACAGCATCACAGGAAACAAAGGAACAATTAAAAACTGGAATTTATAGTGGTTCCCACGATCTAGATGATCATGGTCAGTCCACTCTTGAACAAGAGAGACTATTATTTCACTCTGTGCCGAACTGCACATGGTACAAATCCTAACACATAAGTATCGAGGTTTAAAATTATATATGAGATCTATATATATAGGGGTGGATAGTTAAACCCTAACTTTCTCCACAAGATAAGAATCTCCGCCTTCAACTTTCATATGGACCCAAGCCCATAATAGTTACAGCCAAAGAGGGCTCTGCTGCAGACCCATGAACAAAGCCTACCCACTGTCACTCTCTTGTTGAAGCCCAACAAAGGCTTCTGCAAAGTCTTCTCGGGTCCCAGTTGCCTCCATAATCCAACAATTTCCCACTTAGAGACTCCAACTGCTCTCCATATAGTAATTCAAGTAAACCTTCATCATTATCCCTTCAATAATGTCTTCGTTCCAACCTCTCCGTACAACCGAACTTACGGGACAACTAACTAAATGCAGAGTTAAGAGACTTTCGATACAAGGTATCATGAATAACATCTTGAAACTCGGATAACATATCACTTTCTAGTTCAAACAACATTCTCAGCCCTTGAAAAGGCACACCAAAACCACATCGGGCTCCGATTGCATAATTCCTTTCAAGAGAAAACCATCTCTTCTGCTTCTGATCTTTTTTGTGACTGATTCTGCCACCAACACTTCATCAAAACCAGTAGACCCATCCGTACAGAGTTTCAATGCATGCTAGACCTTCCTTCCCAGCAATTAAAAGTGCCTCCAATAGTGCTTTGCGGATGTACTCATCAAGGTTTACATGTGAAAACGCCTTCACACCCTTGAATATTCACTTCATAAACTTTGCTTTCCCGTTAGTAACCTAACCAAAACCACAGATGTCTGATTTCCCCAGTGAACTCATCTCAAACCTAGCCAACTCCACTATACGGATACTTTAATTTGTTTTGGTCACAAATTGTGGCTCCATGAGAAAACTTTTAGTTCACTATCACTGGTCAACTGCAAGATAACTTTCCATTAGATAGTTTTTATACGAAGACTCAAACTCTTATACCTGAAGATTACCATCTGTCTACAGAGCTCGTACTTGTTCCAATGGTCCTACTAGCTTTGACACTTCCCTCAGTTCTCGAACCTGTACTAGTTCATGAAATCTCAAGAATAAATGAAAGCACGCCATGACTTACTAAATCTAACACATGAATTTCACATGGCGAATTTTAGAGATTTCTGCTCATTGAGCCTCTCGCGTAACCTCTTACAAAATCACTGACAGAGTCCCTCAAGAGGCCTCTCATCGAGCCTCTTACTGATAGATTTCAACCTTTCAGCCTCCCAATTGACACCTTCTGTTAAATTCCTGCTCGACCATTCCATCATAGAAATCATTCCGACACTGGAATTTCAACCCAGTATAAGGGCTCCTAATTTAATATGCATGCAATAACCTAAATACCTTTTACCACCTACCACATCTGATCAACCGAAGCCAACATGGTACCCTTCATCGTCCAACTTCCCTACAAAGGTTAAGTTCCTCTTTGAGATCATGACAAAGCCTCTAAATCTTCAGGATCCAAACAATAACATAAATAGTCTTGAGGGGCATGTCCTTAATACCCACAGCAAGAACCTTCACAATTGCCTCCAACAATTTACAAGAGCAAAACTTGTAGTTTTTCATCATTCCCATGCACAGGACCACATGAACTGATACAACCGAAACCTAAACAAGGATTTACAATATTGCTCTCCACAACAACCTTCTGTATCTTTAGAACCATCTGTGATAACCTTCACAGCAACAGGCTCATGATGGTAGCCTACAAAGGCTTCGTAATCACAGCCTAACACTCTGTTATACCGTTATTGTAAACAATTCCAATACGTGTCGTTCCAATTGTTCTTCTATGACACTATCATTCTGTAACCTAGCCTACATCGAGAACCCAAGTAATCCTTAGTCTATCTCTGCAACCTAAACATACTACCCAAGTAATCCAAGGTCCGCCTCTATAACAATCGGACTAGTAGAGCCCCTCTTAAGCTTGCACAGCCTCCTCCAGAATTGCAGAGCCTAATAGCCAAAATACATCATCAACCTCGATATTAGATCTAATTCTTTCGCCTTTTGTTATTGCTCTCATGATACTCGAACGTGGCTCTGATACCACTTGTTGAAAGAAAACATGATCCCACCACAACACCCTAGCAAGCTCCGACACCCTATGAGATATCACTTGATAGGAATATGAGCCTAAATAAGACAACTGTGTAAGCGTACACAGTCAAACACACGAATACTTCTCATCTATACAATAAACAGAGCATAGTCAGAAGCTACAAGATCTCAAGAAACACAAGAACAATCACGACACAATAATTTAAAGCTGTTCCCACGATCTAGGTGATCGTAGTCAGTCCGATATTGAACGAGAGATGGAGTATTATTTAACTTTGTGTTGCACATACTTTGTGCCGAACTACACAGAGTAAAAACCTTAACACAAAAGTATTGAGATTTACAATTACATATGAGATCTATATATAGGAGTGGACAACTAAGCCCTAACTTTCTTCACAAGATAAGAATGTTAGGCTTCAACTTCCATATAGACCCAAGCCTATAATAGTTACGGCCTAGGAGGGCTCTGCTGCTGACCCACGAACAGAGCCTACCCTCTGTTGCTCTCCTATTGAAGCCTAACAAAGGCTTCTTCAAAGTCTTCTAGGGTTCCATTAGCCTCTACAATCCAACATTAGTCTTCTTCAAAATCACTTTCATGTAAGAAATGAAAGACAAAAAGAGTTAACCGCTACTACGAGGATAGCTTATTGAGACTTTTGGACCATAGATGTCCATATCAAATATTTAAAATTCTTCGCCGACACACTTTAAGTACCCAACTAAGAGAAACATGATTAAAACTGGATAGTGGGCTTTCATTCACACACATTATTTGAAATATATTAATGTTAATTAAACTTAAACTTATAATTAAGATATTTTGATGTACATTTCAAGTTTTATCATTTGATAAAGTGTACATATCCACTCGTTTAGGTATGCATACATAAGCATGCATTTAGAAATGTTATACATATACCTGAAGTTATTGGTTAAATACCAAATTTATCAATTAATTCTGTTATAGGTTATAATCACTAATTAATTTTATCTCCTCACTTTCAAAATATGTGTAAAACTTTATTAGTCTATTAACACTTAATTATGTATAAAAACTAGCTAAATTTATAAGTGTGAAAAAAATTATAAATAGATTTTCATTTTCCATACATATAATTGTATAAAAAAAATTCACGTTTAAGTGCAGAGAAATATAAGAAATGTTCAAACTTATAGGTGTTGAAATCATTTTGTAACACTCAATTTCTCATGATTTTCTTAAGTGTGAAAAAATTGGGTATTACAATTAATTTCCACACTTAGGAGTGTTGCGAAACCTTACACTTAATAGAGTGAACTTCTTTTCATACATTTAGAAGTGTAAAAATTATTGTTTTATATTTTTTACACTTATTGATGTAAATAATTTTTACATGTTATTAATAGTTAATAAACTAATAAAGTTTTACACACTTTGTACTATTTTTTTAGTTCTTAAGTAACAGATATATTAGTTGAAAAAAAATTGTATCAAACTTGACGCTCAAAGTGAGAATATATACTAGCAGGTTACTCGCTCATTACGGCGGTGGGTATCCTGTAATCTAAATTTTTGGCGAACGATATTTTTTTATTACATGTTTTTCAAGATTTTACGTATGGCGATAATTTTGGGAATAACTTTAGCGCAAACTATTTCATATTAAAATGTCAATTACCTATTCATCATGATGCAATGATGATATGAAAATGGTAGTCAGTAGTATTACAGTGTTGTGAAGATTAGAGGTAAAAGGTATTTGCTAATCAGTATTGTTGTGTAATATTCGTCAAATTTTATATATCGAGTAAACGTAGAGAAATGAAAGTTATTTCTTCCGGTACATGATTAATAATATATAATTATATATGATATTTCTTATATAAATTACGATATTCAAAAATTACACATATTCGTGCTTTATAAATCACATGAAAATCTTAGTACCTTGACATATACGATTCTTTTCAATGGAATTTTTTAGTAGACAAGGATTTCACTAAACTTTTACTAAAATACATACATAGATGATAAATGTTTTTTCAATATGCATTTTTCAAGTTTTTAAATGTCCATAGCCAAACAAAATTTAGCATTAAACTTCCATTAATAAATTTTTTAAATAACTATGTGTAGAGAAATTATTGTTTAATGTATTATGCATACCATTAAGGCATTAACCATTTGTGAATCTTCAATCTTGCATATTAATTTGTATTCCTTAAAACTTAAAAATATATTTAACAAAGAAAAAGGTTTTCCTCCATTATATATGAAGTATAGATAAAACTTAACCATAACTCTGTGCATTCATATAATTTGAAAATAATAATAATAATAATAACAATAACAAGCCTTTTATTAAAATCTCTTCTAAGAAACAACGTACCCTAAATTATGATGATACATGTAATGATAATTAGACAAAAGTTTCATATGGAATAATTTTTATCTAATAAACAAATCATACAATCTCAGTCATTCATTTTTTTTCATCAAATAAATAAAACTCGCTTTCCTTTTTAAAAAAAAAAAATATATATCTCACAAATTGTTAATTATCCCGCGAAATTAATTATACCATTGTGACGAAAATTAAATTATCTTTATATAGATATGCACTTTTATATATTTTTAACGAACTGTTTTTTTCTTAAAATTTTCGCCCAGAAAATTCACGTGTGATTCAAAAAATTACATATGATTTATTACTTAAAAATTACATGTGAGTTGTGAAAAATATCCAATTAAAAGTGATTTTACAAATAAAAAATAACAAATCACAAATAAAAATAGCAAATAACATGTCAAATATGACGATTTTTTTTAGCATTATGTTGTCATATTTTGTCTTAATCGTCCATTTAATCAACATTTGGCTCTTTCTGTATTTGCTAAGAATCATGTGGTTCTTACAATAAGTAGTTCCCGTGACACGACATTGTATGTTTGCTACAATTTTAATTTTGTGTATCTAACTTTTTAAATTGAGAGGTGGACATAAAATTAAACCCTCTAAACATGAAAAAACCTCTATCTTACATTCATTTTCAGAAATGTAGAAACATATGACCAATAATATAATGTTACTATCACTAGTCTATACGAGTCTAGTCTGACAAAAGTATTTTGTTTTTTGCTTTAGGACACTGTCAGTCATGATTCCGAAATCGTTCATACCTCCGAAATCCACCAATAATATCATTCCACCTCATTCATACTTTTTCCATACCTCCCAACCCCATTTTAGTGGCAACCATGCCTTTTTCATACCTCCCAACTTTTTTTTTTTTTTTTTTTAAATTAAATTAAACAATTTAATTAAAACATAAATATTTCATTAATAACTAAAAGAAAATTATATAATACTTAAAAAAAACAAAAAAAAAATATAATTAAAAGAAAATTACATTATACCGGATGGCACTAGTTCGGACAATTCGCCGGGGGGACTCACTAACGATTCGGACGAAGAAGAAGATAAAACCATTGTAAAAATATGTGAATTTTATATATGTGAATTGTATTGTTTGTGTTAAAAATGTATGTGTTTAGGTTGAATATATATAGGGGAAAATTTTATTTTATTTTATTTTTTGGCCAATGCACGCTCCTCCAACGTCCAAAAAATTTAATGCCCAACGGTTAGATTTGCCTTGAAAAGCCCATGCTTCCGAGGCAATATTTGCCGTTCAATGCTTGCCGTTGATGATGCTGGTGGGGTGGCGGCGGTGTTCACCGCCGGCATCACCTTGCCGGTGGGTGATGCCGCCCCCACTGCCACCCATCTTAGTTTTAGGGTTATGATATTCATATCCCTTCTCGCACATTATTGAGTGTACTTTTTACGTGATTCACCTTCTAGCCTACTTTTGATTAAAGTACTACACGGTTTTTTATCAGTTTATGTTTCGTATTTCTGTCATTTTAACAATTTTAACCAATTAAACTTTATACTTTATGTTCTTTACTTTTAGCTTTATAGTTTTTAATATAAACAGTATTATTAAAAAAATAATAAAATGAAAAAAAAGGGGGGGGGGGGACCTTGATATATATATAAATAAATTTGGTTTTCAAATAACCTAAGTACCTAACTCTAACATACTACTCGTTCTTACTTAGCGGCCTTGATTTCGCGACATCTAGTCACAAGCGTCATAGAACCAAAAACGAAAACAGCCAAAATGTTGTTTGATTAGCTGCACCTAACCATCCGAGACAAAATACAATATATTAATGGATGTTAATTTGTATATGTATACATAACTAGATTGTATCTTATTGTATTATAAAGGACTAACGTTACAAATAATCATTGGCTTAAACGGTGAAATTTGCAATTTAGGCCTACCACAAGGACAAATTATGTAATTAACTCTAACCAAAAACCCCGTCAGGTGTTAAGATTGGTGGGATTAGCAAGTTTTGTACATTTGTTAGGAAAAAAATAGATTGATACAAAACTTAGTAAAAAATAGCAATTTCGATACATTTAGAAACAATTATCATTTTTAGAAATTTATAAACGCATGACCAATAATGTCACTATCACTAGTCCAGTGTGACAGAAGTATTTTGTAATCTACTTTACTTTTAGGTTATGTTTTGGTACGCCTTCTCGCAGACCATTGGGTGTACTTTTTACGTGTTTCACCCCCTGGCCCATTCCTGTTTACAGTAGCATACAGTTTTTTATCAAATTATGTTCCGTATATATGTCAGTTTAATACTTTTAACTTATTAAACTCAATATTTTATGTTCTGTACTTTCAGTTTTATAGTTTTTTAATATAAACAAAATTAACAAATAAATATAAAAAAAAAAAAAAAAAAAAAAAAAAAAAAAAAAAAAAACCTTGTAGATAAAGGTGTTTATGGTTCGGGTAATAAATCGAATAAACTGAAAACCGAACCGAACCGAACAAAAAATTCGGATTTCTGTTTGGATATTGTTTTGGCTATGTGAACTAAAAACCAAACCGAAAACCAAATATATATAAATATATATATATATATATATATATATATATATATATATATATATATATATATATATATAGACTATTAAAATTTTATCCAAAAAAAAGGCTTTTTATGCTTGAAATAGTGTTTTTTTTTTTCAAAAATCTATATAATTAAAATTTAAAAAATATAAATTGTGTAATTCAAGTACAAAATTCATTTTCGGTTTTGACCCATAACCGAACCGAACTTTGGTTCGATTCTCGGTTCGGTTCGGTTCTTGGTTCGGTCACAAATATTTTTGATTCAGTACGGTTTTCGGTTATGAAACAAAGAAAGAAATTAACCGAACAACCCGAACCGAATAAACCAATTAAGTCAAGAACAGAATCGATGTACACCCCGGGTTTAAATAACCTAACCCTTAGTTTTATTGAAGATTCACATGGAAAGTGTCATACCTTATATTGAATAAGTTGTTTTTGTTTGGTTTGGTTTTGTTTGCAACCATAAACGTACTACTCGTTCTTACGATTTCACCACATCAAGTGACAAGCGTCCTAGAACCAAATTAACGAAAACAGCCAAAATGTTGTTTGATTAGCTGCACGATATATTAATCGATGTCAATGTGTACATATATACATAACTAGATTGTATCTTATTCTAGACTGATACTAAACCGGGTGCTAGGATAACTGAATTAAACCTATATACGAAGGTTGGTTTGATTGGTTCATGTAGTTTAGGCACAACTGGCAACATAGATTGGTTGAGTATCATCTGATTAACGAGTAATTTTTAGCATGGCTGGGACCGGACGTTTGATTGACTCATAAAACATTTACGACCATAATAATTTGACTTTCTTTTGACCTGTTAGACATGTTCAACCCGTTTTATTTATTAGTTTGATTTTTTTTTTCTTCATGTAACTCGTTTTAAGTCTTAAACCAAAGATTTAAAAGTATGGTTTTGCTAACCACAGGGTTGTAGTTAATTAGAAGTGAATTTTTATTACAATTGGTTGTAGGAAACCAAGCAAAGTTATGTGGTTTGAAGTCAGGAAAGAATCTGATATATAACGCGATAAATTTTGTTCGTCATAATACCATTTTAGGATTTACCCTACTGAGTACTGAGTATGCAATATGATTTTAACTTTCTGTTACAGTAACTAAATGAGGTCTAAATATATAAAATTAGGTGACAAGAGAAAGGGATCATTGGAAGTAGTTCACAAACATGGACCATGTTCTAAGTTCAGTGAAGACGTAATGAAACCGTTGACTGCGGAAGAAATCTTCACCCATGATGAATCGAGAGTTCGCTCGATAAGGGCTAGGACATTCAACAAAGGGAAAAAGGATACACTGGGCTCCAAAGCCACTCTCTCTGCAAAATCTGGTAGCACCATCGGAACGGGTAATTACATTGTGACTATTGGATTAGGTACACCAAAAAAAGACATGTCACTCGTTTTCGATACAGGAAGTGATCTTACTTGGACCCAATGCCAACCATGTGCCGGGTCATGCTATAGCCAACAAGAACCCATATTTGCACCATCTGCATCAACCACCTATAAGAATATTTCATGTACTTCGACTGAATGTTCAGGCCTCACTTCTGCAACCGGGTACAAACCCGGATGCAGCTCATCAACATGTGTTTATGGTATTCAATATGGAGACAGATCTTTCTCGGTTGGATTCTATGCAACAGATAAGCTTACCTTGACTTCAAGTGATGTAATTGATAATTTTTATTTTGGGTGTGGGCAAAGAAACCGAGGACTATTCGGTCGTGCTGCTGGGTTAATAGGACTTGGGCGAGACAAGGTATCCTTAGTGTCACAGGCCGCTAAGAAATATGGGAAAGTTTTCTCTTACTGTCTCCCATCAACGGCTAGCTCTACAGGCTACTTAACATTCGGAAGTAGTGGGGTTGCTAGTGGAGTTAAGTACACGCCACTATCGACCTCACAAGGGGACTCTCTCTATGGTCTTGACCTTAATTATATATATGTTGGTGAAACCAAACTACCAATAAACCCATCAGTGTTCTCAACATCTGGTATGATCATAGATTCAGGAACCGTTATCACAAGGCTTCCTCCTACAGCTTATTCGGCTCTAAGTAAGGAATTCAGAGCACAAATGACAAAATACCCCTTGACTAAAGCAACATCTTTATTTGATACATGTTATGATTTTAGCAACTATACCACAATTACCGTACCAAACATAAGCATGGTTTGGAGTGGAAACACAGAGCTTGACATTGCACCTCAAGGGATCTTCGCTGCTTTTAGTGTAAGTCAAGTGTGCTTAGCTTTTGCCGCAAATGGGGATGATTCTGATATAGGTATATTGGGAAATGTTCAACAAAAGACAATACAGGTTGTGTATGATGTGGATGCTGGAAAGGTAGGATTTGCATCTGGGGGATGTGCTTGAACACAAATGAAGTACAAAAGTTACTGCAATATGAAGGTATTTATAAGTACTTTAAAGATCAATTCAGCGAAAAGATTGTTTAAATAAGGTATTATGTTGATTACCACTGCTTGATTTTCGCAACTAAAATGTAAATTACTTGTCTCTGTTTTCATTTCACGAAACATATATAGCTGTAAACTCATACACAATTCGATTTGATGAACTGAGAAAACAATGCAAATCGTGAAATATGTATCATTGAATCAAATTGTATAGTATGATTTTATATGGTTTACATGTAGTTCCTGTTTTCTTATTCGTATCCGTATAAACAATAAGAATGAATACAAAAAAAAATACTATTCTGATACTATATATAATACATTGACGTAAGCCAAAACCTAGCATCTTTTTTAAATTGCATGTCACATTCATCATATATGGTTCTTGTTAAGCTAAAAAAAACGCCTTTCGCCAACAGCTACACTCAATGACACCACCAATCTCGTGAAAACGAACCCTAACAACAGATTTTTCTTCTTGCCTGTGCTAGAGGTCAGTTGACTTAATTACAAGTGTAAGTCTTCATACAAGAGCAAAACTCAATGCTGCATTTTCACAAATACTACCTTGTATTCATTAGTTAATCAATAAATACCTTCAGAAGTAGAATCAAACAATCATAAGCCACAGAGTTATTTTATAAAAGAGATAATATAAACGAGCCGAGCCCGAGCCTCCAGAGCTCGAGCTCGGCTCATTTCGAGCCTTATTTTTAAGCTCGAGCTTGGCCCATGGTATTATATTTTACAAGCTCGAGCTTGGCTCGATCTCGACTCGTAATATATCTATTTTGAGCTCGTTAATAAGCTTGTTATTGAGCTTTTTTATAACTAATTTACGTTCGTCTTACATTCATTTATCTAATATACCTACATGAGAAAATAAATGAACAAACGGTTATATGAATGTTACTTATGTTATATTCTGTTAGTTTGACTCGATATTCGAATCAATTATTAGTATGCTAATTGGTTTTCATTCAAGTTAATATAATAATAATGATACGTGGGTATTGCACCCTCGCAACAGGTTTTACCTCTCAAGGGATCTCGAGAAGCTTACAACCTCCACCAGGCAGTGTACCTGATCGTTGTAGTATAGTATAGTGACAAGTATCGGGAGATTGATCGTTCAACTAAGGAATAGTGTCGCTAGGATTAGAAAGCCCACTAAACTAGGTTTAGAGGTGAGGGATGATTCTTTTTGTACTTTTATATTTTTATGAAAGCAAATAAAATCTTGGGTTTTTAAGGAGTGGGCGGAATTAGTTGCGAGCCAACTAACCCAATTAACTACTAATGCAATCAAAATAAAATAACAAAAATGAAAATAAAACTATTAAACTAATGTGGTGGAAACAATAATGAGGAAAGTTGTGTTTACTTAGACTTCATTACTCCCTAGATATCTTTTACAGGTTGATAGCTTGTTACAATTGCATGGATGACGGGTCATATTCCTTAATACTAGTCGTAGGGTCGTGTACAATATTCCCTAACTCTATAGGATCCTACTTCACTCCTATGTCGAGCCGTTAGAAGCTCTTAACATGGGATCATTAGAACTCTCCTATGCATTAAATACAACCAAAAATCGTAGTGCACCTCCGATCATGTTTCTTAAGATGTTCAAGCAAGTTACCAATGGAAGTCTGCCAGTTTTCTTAAGCCTAACATCGAATACAATCATCCGTAACAATTATAAACAAACAATCAACCCTAGACTAGCATGTTAAAGAGAAGAAAAGCGTAAGATATAATCACACAACACATAGACATATTGAATAATTTGAATTAATATTGTTAATACAAATATCGCCTAAAAAACGTTATTTATATTTTACGATCTTTGCTAAGTTTTGTTAATGACAAAATATGAACTTTAGCTATTAGTAAATCATCACTTTAGTGTTTAAGTCTTGTTTAAACTAAGGTTTACATTTCCTTTTAAACAAATTATTGTTTTTATTTCTTTAATTAGAAAGTGTCTTATCACATCATTCATTTATGGCAAGCTTATGTATTTGACTTGCCATAGCATCTTACACATTTTTTGAAGTTTTCCAAATTGGATTTAATGTGTTTGACTAGTTGTTGTTGATGTGACTTTGGTTGGTTTGTGTTATTTATTGTAAAACTTACTGCAAGCCTGGCGGAACCCTGGAGGTACACGGGCGGAACCCATCTGAGGGTTCCGCCGTATCCGCCAGACCTGCTGTTTGTTTTACTATAAATACCAAGCCACTTGTTTGTTTTGTGTAATCACTTTAGGACATATATTTTGATATACTCTCTCAACTAACTCAGTAATATTTGACTTGTGTGATCCTCTTATGTAGCAAGGGACTTCACAAGATCATTCAAGAAGTTACAAGCTTCAACTCTAAAGTTGCAAGTCTTGTTAGCTTTGTTATGTATAAGTTTTGGTAGTTTATACTTCATTTGTATCATGTGTGTAGAAGTGATCGGTTAGTATTTTAGGCCTTAAAATACGTAGTGTGTCGGGAGTTGTTGTACCTTTGTAAAAGAACTAACGGGAGTGGTTGTACCCTTGGTAAAAAACTCGACATCTAGCTTAGTGTCGGTAAAAGTGTAAGCGACGATGGGAGTGGTTGTACCCGTGTAAAAGAACTCGACATCTAGCTTAGTGTTGGTAAAAGTGTAAGCGACGTTGTAAAGGTTTCTCCACCGGGAAAGGAGCTTGTTGATTAGTGCTTATAACTCTCGAGTTGGAAACTCGAGGCGTGGATGTAGGGCAAGAAAAAAGAGTCCTTGTAGCCGAACCACGATAAACAATCGTGTTGTGGTTTGATCGTTTCTTTCTTTATCTTTGCTTATTACATATTGTTTTTAGTTAGAATTGCTAATCACACGTAAAGCTTTTCAAAAAATTAAACAAGTAAAGTTGTGCTTATATCTTAAAACAAACGTAAAGCTATTCAAAGAACTAAACAAGTAAAGTTAGAATTGTTATTCACACGTAAAGCTTTTCATATAATTGAACATATAATGTTGTGTTTATATCTTTAAACAAACGTAAAGTTTTTAAAGATAATCAAGTTAAAAAGCGGTAAACTATTCAACCCCCCTTCTAGTTTTCCACAATTGGCATCAGGAGCTACGTTACTCAAGATCTTTAAAATATAGTGTATTTTAAAACTTGGATCGATCCATGGATTTTGAAAATCTCAAAGAAGGGGAACCTATTCAAAACCCACCGCTATTTGAAAAAGAAAACTTCCTTGAATGGAAAAGTGAATTTGAAAACTATGTAAAATCAATTGATTAAGATCTTTGGCATATTATTGATGATTTCAAACCAACGAAAACAAGCTTTGAAAACCAAGATGATTATTCTAAACTTGATAAAAATAGTAAAGCTAAGATAATGATTTATAAAGCTTTATCAAGTATCAAAATGAAAGAAAGTATTTTTGTCAAACGGCTAATGATATTTGGAAAAATATAATCAACTTTCATCAAGAAATATGTCAAGTCAAAGATAATCAATTTGATCTTACATATGAATTAGAAGTTTTAGAAAAACTAATAGATAGACACTTAGTAGAAGTTAATACATGTGCTACTAGTTTAAATGTTTTAAATGAAGGTACAAGTGAAGATGAGTACGTGTGTCTTGATGAACTTGCTTGCGAATCATGGAATGAAACGGATGTTGACGTAGACAATGATCCGGTGGGTGATTGTCAAAATCTTTTGTGAATAACTTTGAAAAGGAAATCTTGTTAGAAGATAAAATGTCTAGACTAAGGGTGAGCAAACGGACCGGATGGACCGGACCGACCGACAAAACCGACCGGACCGGACCGGACCGACCACATTCGGTCCGGTCCTCGGTCTAGTCTTTTTGGCTTGGTCGGTCCTCGGTCCGGTCGGTCCGGTCCGGACCGACCAAAAAACCGAAAAAACGTGCCAAAATATGCCTAATTGGACCGGACCGACCAAAGACCGGACCGAGACCGGACCGACCACATTCGGTCCGGTCTCGGTCTATGGTTTTTCCGGTTCTCGGTCCTCGGTCCGTTCGGTCCGGTCCGGTCCGGTTTTTGGACCATGCTCACCCTTAGTCTAGACTTGATAGTAATATTGAAATTGATCTAAAATGTAAATTATGTCTAGATTACAAACATGAGATTAAAAAGCAAAATGAGAAAGGAAAAATGTTAGCTAAATTTGATGAAAGCTCAAAATCTCTTGAAAAATTTTTGAGGAGGCAAAGGTTGTTTAAAGATAAAACCGGATTAGGATTTAACTCAAAAAGCACCATCAACTAGTAAAACAAAGCAAGTAAAATTTGATAAACCTAGAAGAGGGATTTAGAGATAATTCAGTCTCTAATAGAAACTCATGATAAAAGGATTAAGATTATCATGCTTTATGCTTTTATATGATTATCTAACCTTCTTGGATACATGAGTAATTGAGTTTCCAAGCGTGTCGTCAAACCAAGATTTTTCGCTTTGTGTTTATTCTCTTGTTAGCATCTCTATGCAATTTAAAAGGTACGCATTACTTCAACTTGACTTTGATGGTCTCTTGTTTCTAGCATTATGTGTTGTAGTATGTGTTATTAGTAGTATTCTAAAATGTTTACCTGTTATTAGTAATAACAAAGATTAGATTCTCTGCGACAAGGAATTTCGTCATTAGTACTAGTAGGAGATATAAGGTGTTTCGGTTCTTTAACCGTCAAGAGATAAACACGAGAAACTCTTGAGTAAGTCTCACTCAACTCTTGCTTACAAGTGAGCTAACTAAGAATTTCCTAAGTGATAAAATGTCTAACACTTTTGTGATGCTTGCAAAACAAACCTTTGTAAAACAACATTCTTAAACACCATACTTTGGGTCTTAAATTGTGTTTTACTTCAACCACTCCTTTATGATAATTTCACATAAAACACACAAAGTGAAATAAATCACATTAGCATACATTAGGATGTGTGGAATAAAATGATTTTTCAACATCTAAGATTTACACATCAAATGTGACACTTAGTCTTATGATGTTGTACCTCTTGGACTTTTTCAAAACGAATAAAGTTCATAGTGTCTTAAGTAAGGAAACCCAAAGAGTCGAGGAGTCGTTGAATATAACATTTAACGAGAGATCACCTCCTTCTAAGATATCATATTTGGTAGATGATGACTTAATCGAAAGTCCAATGATGGCAAGACAAGTATATTGTGTAAAACATTAAGGATAAAGGTACAAAATAACATCTTCTCACCTTGAGTCAAACATTGAATCAAGTAAAATTGACATAAGTTATAAAACTTGATTTATAGGTCATAGTTATGTCTAAACAAATTCAACAAAAACAGTTTTTGGAATTTAGAGTAAAACAACTAGTGAAACAAAATAGATTTTTCAAAGTAATCAAGTGATTATAGTGTCAATATTTGAAAGACTTTTTGATAATAAAAGCAAGCCCCAAAAGCAAGGGATTTTTAAAGACATTCCTAGTTACTCTATTGTTCTCAATGGTTAAGTTATTGATGACTTATCAAGAATGAGATTAGTAAATCCGTAGGTAAAACTAAACATAGAGAAATGTTCGGAAGACTACTTGTTCTCATAACAATTAGATCCAACATTATGTTTAGTGTTTGTCTATGTGCTCTTTTTAGAGAAGATCCTAAAACAACTCTTTAGTTGAGCTTGTTTGGATACATCAAAAGGTACTACACAACTAGGATTATGGTATCCCAAAAGAACGGGAATAGAAACCATAGTGTATGCCAAATGGAATTATGTAGGTAAGAAAAGCACAAGTGGTACTTGCACCTTTATACTTACTTACCCATTGATTCTTCAAAAATGCTTATGGTTCTCATATTAGTATCGGATGGAGAAGCACGTCAACAAGCTCCACTTGAACAAGCTAACTCGCGTCGACAACGGTATTCATCCCATCAACATTATTATCCCTTCAACAAATGAAGCATCGACTTCAGCAACAATCTAATCCATTATGTTCTTAATTGACATACTGTGATCCGTCATCATCGTCTTGATAAAAATATTTATTGAGGAACATCTTAACTAAGAAAGTCTTATACGTTAACCATTCTGTCAACGTTTTCACAAAACCTCTTGAATGAGAAGCATTCATCATCCCTAGGCTTAGTCAAAGACTCATAAGAACTAAAACCTTAGTTTTGAACATTAGGATAAAACCAAAAAAAAATAAAGACAATCCCTTTTGAAGTTTTCCATGCAGTACCCACGGAACCCTCAGACCATACGGGCGGAACCCTCCCTTTGGTTCCGCCTGGTCCGCCAAATCTACAGCATGTTTTTAATTTCAAAACGAAACACCCTCTTAACTTAATCATTCATTTTTCAAACAGCCATCACCCTCTCAAAAACACATAACCATACGAAATTTAGGGCTTTCAATCTAACCTCTTCAAATCTAATCAACTTTGTAAGTGTTCTAATCATAATTGCATTTTTGATTCAAGTATAACATTCTCATTTACATTCATTAACTAGAATCTTAGGGTTTATGCATAGAACTTTTTGATTCATGAAAAACTTGGTTGCTAACCAATCATGTCTTCCATTAGTTAAGAATTGTATCCTTTTTGTTGTTATTTTGATTTGCCAAACACACCAAGTGCATTGTCTTTCAAAAATTACAATCCACAACTAGAACATAACTCTTCACCACATTGTTAAAACAAATGAAAAACGTTATTGAAACATCATGTGGATATTGTCTCTTGAATGCTAAAGGGGATACATAATTAATATGTATTTTCGGGTACATTCAATCGAAGACACATTCAATTAGGATAGTCTTGGTTATCTTTTGTTTTTAAAACAAAATTTGCATAACAAAACAATTTAGGCATCAAAATGAGTCAAGATAACCAAGTCTCCACATTGGTTGCATATTGGAACACATTAGAACATCCACATTGTTAAAGGTCATTAACATAAAATTTTGTGTTTTCTAGGAATCAACATGCCTCCCGCAAATTTCTCCGATCACAAGGAAACCCTTAAGTACTTACCCAAACACCATAGGACCAAAGATCAAGTTGAAACCTTTAAGAGTCTAGAAAAACGCTATGTTCATGAAGGAAGAACCATTGATCCATCCTTCCTAGAGGGAACATCCATTCGCCAAAACTTTGCCGTAATCAACTTTGATAGCCTCCTAGACATCGATGAGCAAATTTGCCCTAGGTTTATCTTAGAATTCTATGAAACCTTAACCCTTTACTTCGATGACGATGGTGAATTCTCACTAACCTTTAAAACTAATCAAATACCAAACATCATATCCTTGAAATATTTTGCAACAATTCTTGGTGTCCCTAATGTTGGTACATGTCTCTATACGGATAAGTGGCCTCTTTCTAGTCTTGACTCCATTGAGCATTTTCATCCATACGACAATCCTCTTGCGAATAAGGAAGCAATTCGTGAGCATCTATTTGTTAGAACCTCAACAACTAGGAAGAATCGTTCGGGTAAAGAGGTAGATAAGGACCCTTTTGGTATGGAAATCAATGAGCTCAAACCACAATTTAATAAATGGGAAGAAATTCTTAGAGCCAACGTTATAAGTTCCATAGGAAATAGAGATCATGTCAACACATGTCTTAGCTACATGCTCTATATCATTTCCACCGGTCAACCTTTTAACTAAGCCTATTACCTCGCCAAAAGAATAGCCGACATACCCTTGGTAGGAACAACCGCTCTTCCTTATGGAATGCTTCTCACCCGCCTCTTTAGAGCAATCTCACCCATTCCTCCTAATGATAATGGAATGTGCTTTGACTATTCTCTCGTTCCTCACATCTTCATCCCTCTAAGTGATAAACGAGTTTTCAAAGCTAAGGGCAAACATACTCGCTCACCTTCACCATCATCATCATCATCCGACATGAGTGAGGACGATAAACTTCCTAACTCTAAGTTACCTCCTTTAGACTACCTTCAAGAACTCCCCGTCATTGACAATGCATCCGAAGAGTTCAAGCAAACTAAAGGAATTTTCAAGTGCTTTGGAAGGTACCTAAGCAAGCTCAATAAGAAGATAGACCGGTTGTGAGAAGCGTGATTAAGGAGTGTTTGGCTTATGAAGGTTTTAGAACCTTGTATGTGTTAAACTATGTGATTTGTATTGTTTTTCACATTTATGTTTTATTACGCTTATCGGATTATGTTTTGTATGAGCTTTTATGCATAATGACAATATTTGAGGTGTTTGTCAATTTTTATGCTTATAGTAAATTTCACTAAGTTTAGTGAAAATCGCTAGCCCCTGATCAAAGTCCTATGATATGAATGTCTACATGCCAAATTTTTGCATTTCCTAATCAAACATATAATAAATTTTCATTTTTAAGGGTTTTCAAAAAATTTGAAAATCGTCTCGCGGGTCAAATTAGTGGACTGTCTGATTTTTCAGACCTGGCGGATCTGGTGGCACCCTCAAATGGGTTCCGCCAATGTAATTTCTGGCAACCCAGAAATGGCCCAACGGACCAGACGGAACCCAAAACAGGGTTCCGCCTGTGTTTCGCGAGGGTTCCGCCAGTCACCTGCAGAAAATTTTTGTCATTTTTCTTAAGTTCAAAGCTTGTAAAGTGTCAAACCATTATCTTTAGTGAGAAACATATTCCATTACCTGCAATAACCATATTAGGACAACTCTCACTCACTAAAACAATTAGGAAGTCACTTCCCGCCAAAAATTCAAATTCAAACATAACTAACCCAAGGAACCCTTTTAAAGGATCCTTCAAACCATTGGAACATTTTCAACCAAATCACATCCCATGATCACAAAGCATTGAGTTCATATGTTGGTCTTTCACTCCACCCTATTCCATTGGATTGACATCAAATGATGTGACATGTTCATGAAAATCATTTGAAACCTCAATCTTTGAATGGTAGAACATCAAATCCAAACACCCATTTCAACATCTCTTCCACCCTATAAATTTGAAAGCTTTGCAACAATTCAAATCACACCATCACCATCAAAATTTCTTCTCACAAAACATCAAAACCACACTTTTGAAATGACTAAATCCAACACCTCATCCGAAACATCAAAATCCTTCTCAAAAACCACTAAGATTAGTGTTAAACCTTGTTGCTTCAACAAAACCGTCAAGTCAAGCTCATCATCTTCAAGTGATGCTTCGCTTAACATTTCTTCACCTATCCAAGATTTCCTTAACCTCACTACCTCAACACCTTGCAATACCAATGTAATCACTATTCAAGATTTGCTCAATCTTGCTACTCCAACACATTGCAACGCCAACATAGCCACCATTCCTCCATCAACTAGACCTTCAAGTGATTCAACATCACCTTCTCAACAAGCTCAACCATAAAAAACTCCATCACCTCAATCACCAACACTTACACCAATGGAACTTTTCCATACACCACCAACATCACCATTACCCTATTTGGAAACATTAGAAGACCGATCACCCAAATCATCAAGTCCATCATCCTTGTCACTCTTTGACACCATTGCTCAAATGGAAACCCAACAACAACATAGTGAGCAATTAGATGATGAACTCTATCAACCATCATTGGTAGAACGGTTGGCTTACCGTTATGCTAGACCATCAATTTTTCCAAATGATCAAGGTTATACACACTCACAATCATTTGTGTTTCACCCAATTTACAAAGACCTTCATGGTAATCCTTCCGGCGAACCAAGCTTCCGCCATTTTGTTCAAAACCAACAACCACAACAACAACAACCATCACCACAAGAACATTCCCAACAATTTGAATCTCTACTTTCTTCTTATAAGAAAATAGAAGCATCCATATGGGAAAAACCTCCAAACCTTAATGATGAAATTGAAACTCATTTAAACCACCTTCATGCCTTCAAACGTATGGTTGACTCTCAAATCAACCATATTATGGTTTTACAAACAACACTACACTCAACTAATGAAGGAAGCAAAAACACCTCTCAACCATCCACATTTGCTCCTTCAAGTTCAAACCATCCACCACCAACAAATCAAACCTCTCTTCCACCAAACTTTCCCCGCCATGATTGCGGATATTGCGAAAGAACCGCTCACATTAGTGAAGGGTGTCGAAGGGAAATTCGCGAGCTATCCGAAGAAATGAGGTTTATACTAAACCACATTTTGGATCATCTACAATCCTTGTCTCACCCACCTCAACCTTAGAGTCTCCAAAATGAAACAAAACCGTTTCTTTTGAAAAATGTTTCCCATTTAAACCAACAAACCAAAACCGTGTCACCCTCTCAACCTTCAAAATAAAACCCGCTACAATCTACAACACACATTTTCATCCTTAAAACAACCTTAGCCTTGTTTTTGGAAAATGTTTCTCATTAAGGAAAATGATGATTTCCTTGTAGCTTTTTATGTTCTTAGTTTATTTTTAGTTTTTCTTTATTTTTAAAGTAGGATGATGTCGTCCTAATTTTTTGTCTTTGACTTTTTAAGAGTCAAAATTTTACATGAAATGAATTTCATTCTACTACAAGGTTTGCATTGTTTGTTGACCATTTAGATATAATAAGTAAACTATACCTCGCTATGGTAGCATACATATATCTTGTATTTTAGAAACTAACCTTTCTTTTTGTAGGATCATTATCCATGTTTTCTTTCCTTGATACTCCATTTAGGGGAGTAATATTCAAGGGGGAGCATGAGTATTGCATTATTCCGCTTCACAACTCTTAGTTGTGTTTTAGACATGAAATGCTTTCATGACTTGTCTTGTAAGGCAACTAACATTTTTTCTTGTAGGTTCAAAATCCATGCCTCCTCTCTTGGCACTCCATTTAGGGGGAGTATCGTCCAATGGTGAGCAAGTGCATAATTCAGCTTCGCTACTCTTCTTTTTGTTTCGACAAAAAAGAGGGAGAATTTATATATAAACTTGTTTCAAATTTTTTTCTTAACTCTTGCATATCACATCATCTTAGCAAAAACAAGTTTTTATACTAACTTTATAAGACTTAACACTAAAACTAGTGGCTTACTTATAAATAAAGTTTATGTTTTGTCATCAACAAAAAGGGGGAGATTGTTAATACAAATATCGCCTAAAAAACGTTATTTATATTTTACGATCTTTGCTTAGTTTTGTTAATGACAAAGTATGAACTTTAGCTATTAGTAAATCATCACTTTAGTGTTTAAGTCTTGTTTAAACTAAGGTTTACATTTTCTTTTAAACAAAACATTGTTTTTATTTCTTTAATTAGAAAGTGTCTTGTCACATCATTCATTTATGGCAAGCTTGTGTATTTGACTTGCCATAACTTCTTACACATTTTTGGAAGCTTTCCAAATTGGATTTAATGTGTTTGACTAGTTGTTGTTGATGTGACTTTGGTTGGTTTGTGTTATTTATTGTAAAACTTACTGCAAGCCTGGCGGAACCCTGGGGTTACATGGGCGGAACCCATCTGAGGGTTCCGCCGTATCCGCCAGACCTGCTGCTTGTTTTACTATAAATACCAAGCCACTTGTTTGTTTTGTGTAATCACTTTAGGACATATATTTTGATATACTCTCTCAACTAACTCAGTAACATTTGACTTGTGTGATCCTCTTATGTAGCAAGGGACTTCACAAGATCATTCAAGAAGTTACAAGCTTCAACTTTAAAGTTGCAAGTCTTGTTAGCTTTGTTATGTATAAGTTTTGGTAGTTTATACTTCATTTGTATCATGTGTGTAGAAGTGATCGGTTAGTAGTTTAGGCCTTAAAATACGTAGTGTGTCGGGAGTTGTTGTACCCTTGTAAAAGAACTAACGGGAGTGGTTGTACCCTTGGTAAAGAACTCGACATCTAGCTTAGTGTCGGTAAAAGTGTAAGCGACGATGGGAGTGGTTATACCCGTGTAAAAGAACTCGACATCTAGCTTAGTGTTGGTAAAAGTGTAAGCGACGTTGTAAAAGTTTCTCCACCGGGAAAGGAGCTTGTTGATTAGTGCTTATAACTCTCGAGTTGGAAACTCGAGGCGTAGATGTAGGGCAAGGAAAAAGAGTCCTTGTAACCAAACCACGATAAACAATCGTGTTATGGTTTGATCGTTTCTTTCTTTATCTTTGCTTATTACATATTGTTTTTAGTTAGAATTGCTAATCACACGTAAAGCTTTTCAAAGAATTAAACAAGTAAAGTTGTGCTTATATCTTTAAACAAACGTAAAGCTATTCAAAGAACTAAACAAGTAAAGTTAGAATTGTTATTCACACGTAAAGCTTTTCAAAGAATTGAACATATAATGTTGTGTTTATATCTTTAAACAAACGTAAAGTTTTTAAAGATAATCAAGTTAAAAAGCGGTAAACTATTCAACCCCACTTCTAGTTTTTCACAAATACTTATCTTCAATTGAACATGGAAGAATCAAGGGGTTGGAAACCTTGAAAAACTAATAAAATTCAGACTAGAGTTTATTCCCTCAAAGTTGCACCCTAATGAATGAAATTTAGAAAACTATATATAGATTATACATTGTGACGGCATCATGTGTTAGATCGTGACACTATCAACTCGCCGCCTTGGTAAAATCGTATTGCCTAGATCTGTTTGTGACGCCGTCATGTGTAGAAATACTATGGGCCGTCACTAATGTTTGGATCCTGACGGCCTTGGTGACGCCGTCAGGCCACAAGCTTAAAAACTCTCTGGATCGTCACGTGTATTTTCCAGTTCCACCTCTTTTGTAACTCTTGACGTCGTCATGTGTAACATCTTGACGCCATTAGGTAATGTTCCAGCAAGGAAATTTGAGAGTTTGCCGTTTTCTTCACTTTTATGCTTCAAAAACGTCCAAAATGCTTCCTTTTTCAAATTCTTCGTCAAAAGTACCTACAATGACAAAAGGAACAATTTAGGGCAATAATTGATCAAATAATCTCGAATTCGGGCTTAAATGACCCTTAAAAGCGGTACACTTTTCGCCTCGTCAAATAATAATAATAATAATAATAATAATAATAATAATAATAATAATAATAATAATAATAATAATAATAATAACAACAACAACAACATTTAGATTTTTTTTTACGTCGAACTAATTTGAATTTACATAGATTTGAAAGACAAACGAGCAACAAGCTGCGCCGCTAACCTTTTTTGGATTGCAAAACTATTTCACTTAAAAAAAACATATGTGGATCTACGTGTCATAACATTACTATACATAACACATTGAATTCTGTTGATAAGCTCCACTACCTCATGTGTAAGAAAACAAAAGTATCAAACGTGAAAGGAATAAAAATATGTTGATTTTCAATGCACGCTTTTTCAAGTTTGTCACTTTGTACGAGGCGGCTCTCAAAGTAGCTTGTCCCATTGTAAAACCCCGGCTACTTAAAGCCACGAGAGGAGAGACCTCGGTTAGATCCATAGACGCATGTTTCCCTCTAACCCATCCAAAAACCAAAACATATGCCGGTCTGAGTGTGGATCTTCCATCAAACGGGTCAGTCAAAACATTCACATGTGCTTCCTTCTTGGCAGAGATCCCATCACGTCTATGTAGGTCAAAAAGGACATCTCTAACCATATCGTGTCTGTACTTTAAGCCTGTGAGCTCATTGCAATGAACTGCGGGTTCCCCAAATGAATCCAAACATGCCTTGCGATAAATTGAGCATATCTCATCAACCAAAAATAAAGGAATCATAAAGCGATACATAAGGATAGTACGATATTCCACCGGTGACATGTGTTAAACTAGCCCTGTCTATGGGGATAGCTAGAAGAAAATCCTGGACATGTGGTGCCCGTAGACACTCAAAAACTGTTCTCTATCTCACAGTCATGTCGAAGTGGACTTGGTCACAGAATACCTTCTTTTCGGGATAAGCAACTTGGTGACGTTGTTAGCAAGATACGGGGACAAAGTAATTGTTGATGTGTATGAGTCATATACTCCGTAACAATTTTGTGATGGGTAAAGGCTTATAAATGGATTGTGAAATCAAAGGTGCGGAGTAACAAATGGTTACGTTTCTCACGTATGTGGAAAGTTCATTTTCAGAACTAGCAGAAAAACTATTGCCACATTGGTTCAATATATCAAGAACATGTATACCATTGTTTCGTGGGTTGTCGAAAGTGAAGCAATCATTTACTTATTTTTTTGAGTGGGTCAAACGGTTTGGTAATGTGTGGATGGGTAAATTATTGTACGGGTCAAATCAGGTTGTATTGGGTTGGGCCAATCCTAATTTTTCATTCTCAAAATATAATCATTAACAATTAAAGTGTTAAATATTTACAAAACTATATCATTACATCAATAAAATCTTATCAAAATCGCTCGGGTCGATGGAATCAAGGTATTGTTAATTTGTTACCAAAATACAATTTAAGGGTTACACGTATTATATTTGTGTTTCGTTTTGATTTCTTGCAGGTTTTCATGTTTTGATGTGGGTTCAAATCGTTTATCAATTCATCATATTTTGTTTAAATGAGTGTACTTTTAAGCAATATTGTGAGAGTGGAGTTATTTAAGAAACCATACTTTTCTTGGATACTGAGGGACAAATCACAGCCATCAATCTAAAAAAAAGAATGGTACAGATTAAAAAGGATTTTTGTATTAAAAAAACAATAAAAAGCGGAAGGGTAATTTGGTAAAATTATCCCCCAACTACCCACTCACCATCACACTCACACCCCGTCTCTTTCTCATTCTCATTTTCAGATCTACTTTTTCTCTCTCCAAAACACACACTAAAAACACACACAACACATACTTTTACTCAAATCAAAAGATACACACACACACATCAAAAATCATCCACAAATCGCATCAAAAATTGAAGAAAAAGATGTCGATGATGTTGTTGAAGAACAAATCTTAGCGATTAAGCTTACAGATGAAGCTTCGAGTAAAAAAAAGAATAAATGCAAGCTTAACATCACTAATTCAGGTGTAAATCACTTTATTTGCATATTTTAATGTTATATTATGCGTAAATGGTGAATGTTACTGTTTATATTTTTTTTATAAACATATTGTGATTTTTGTTCAAGTTATTGTGTTTATACACTTTATAAAGAAGATATTTTGATGATATTTTGACATTTGATGATGTTATAGTGATAAGTAAGCTTCAGATCGAGTATGTTGATGTTTATGAAGAAAATATGTTGATGATGACCTGTTAGTGAAAAATCATATATGATAAGTTGCCTGAAAAAATTGTAAAAAATTATGTATTGCATCATATATGATATAAGGTAGGTTTTAAGCATTTATACTATATCATATATGATAATGTACTTGAAAATAAAATACAAGCAGTTTGTGATCTCCTGGTGAGTACTACAAAGTTAGTTTTGTGTATAATATCATATATGATAATCTGCTTGAAATCCAACTTTTTTAACACTATAATATATCATATATGATAATGTGCTTGAAATTAAAATACAAGCAAGTTTGTCATCTCCTGGTGAATAATTAAAAGTTAGTTATATGCATGATATCATATATGATAATCTGCTTCAAAGTTAACTTTTTTACCATTATAATATATCATATATGATTATGTGCTTGAAAATTAAATCAAATCTTCTTATTTGTGTAGAGAATGCTGTTTTCAAGGCATCTTGAACGTTACAAGAATCCAAAGGCCCAAGAAGCTCAATGAAAAAGCTCATGAATGTTCATTTCACGTTTAAAATGTATTCTTCATTTTTTCTTGTAATATGTATGGTGTTTTGACGTCTACGGACGATTTTGTAAACCATTGGTAACTGGTACAATGTCTTGCTAATATGGTTTAACTTTCTTGGTATTATGTCATTATGTTTATACTGAAATAAAATTGGCGAAACATTTACAAATGTGATTTTTGATATTATGTCTATTTTGTTTAAGTTTTATTGCACACATTCATAATCACTTGTAAAATAAATGCATAAGAATAGAAAATATCAAGTATAATGGTCTGATAAATTAGTGATGATCATGTTAAATCATATACGATTTTTGAAAAAAATCACATATGATAGTTTGTTACTAACTTGTAAAATACAAAGAATCAATTATTTTGATGAATTTCCAAGCATATCATATGTGAAAAGAATCAATTAGTTTGATGAATTTATCATTGAACCAAAGCCTACTTATTTTTGAAACAACTCTTCTTCTTCGTTAACATATTCTTCCTCTCCTTAAACAACAACTACAAGTGGCTTTGCAACTCCAACAAGGTGCTCCAAACCTTGTCATTCTTTAAAGTTAATGACATTAGATATTTTTTGCACATATCTGTAAGAAAAAAAAAAACAAAAAATTAAAAAAAAATGAAAATATAAATAAGTTGTTTCATGACAAAAAGTAAAAAAGAACACATGATATCACATATGATATATCAAATAAAACAGAGTGTATGATATAGTATGTGATATCATATATGATACATCCAACAAAATAAAATATCACATGTGATATCACATATAATATATAAAATAAAATAACCTTGATTATAAACATATTAAACCAAACTAAAATCATATATGATATACTTCATAACAGCTTAGATCAGCTTATACCAGAAACTTAATTCAATTAAATGCTAAATAATAAGTTGTTCAGATCAGAAAACTACCTAATAATACAACTTATTCAGACTAATTCTACTCTAATTCATAAGCTTATTCGTATAACTCTATTATCCTCTAATTCACAAGCTTATTCACATGAATCAGCTAAAAATGATAAAATAACAAGATGTGATGAAAATAAGTTAATAAGTTAGCTTATAATTCATCACAATAAACTCAAGTCACAATAACTCATAAGCTTATTCATAACTCTCCTCTAACTTATAAACTTATTCATACAAAATTTCATCTAATTCACACGCTTATTCATACAACTCTCCTTTCCTCTAATTCATAAGCTTATTCACATGAATTAGCTTAAAAAAATACAGATAGAATGAATATAACAAGAAGAATATGAACCTGATGTTAACAAATTGAAAAACGAGATGATAAGATGATTGATTGACGAATCAAAAAAGATAAACTTGTGTTGTTTGTGAAGATCGATCGAATCTAGATCTATTTGTGTTGTTTTGTTTTTGTATTAATTGTGTAGAGAGAGAAAATAATGAGATGAAGAAAACACACATGTGTGTGTAAATGAATGGAAAGTTTATTAGAAAATATCTATATATATTAGAAAATAATGAGATGAAGATGAAAGGTGGGGATTGATCCCTTAGTATGTAAACAATGTTTGGTCTTCAAATGATCTTACATCTTGTTGTGAAGGTAATTCATTTACAATTTTTAATAGAAAAATCTTATTTTGCTCCACACCAAGTTTAAAAATCGTATGTGCAAATGGTTTCTTGACGGGCTTTCGAGAACTAAGGTTAACAAGAAGATGCTAGATTACTTATCTCGATACAAAACAATAAAGATGTCTGATTAAGTTCCATCAACGTTCGCATTTTGAATGAACCAAATAACATCATCTTAAAAGCATATTTTTATATAATTAAATTGACAAGATTTATAATTAATTAATACTATAGAAATAAAATTAAGTAATTTACTAAAAGATAATGTTAAAATTTAAATTTTGCTTAAAATTTAATTAATTTAATCAAATTTTAATAACCGCTATTAAACAAAATTTTCTTGCTCTAATTGCTACTTCATTATTGATTTTCAGTCATTATCTTTGCAAGCTGACTCTATTAAATTGAATGGAGGTGCTCTGTAATGGAATACTAAAAATGTATTATGATCATATTCAACTAAAAATGTATTATGATCACAAAGACATTAAATAGAAAAGACAAGACATAAACCCTAAAAGCTAAACGGACCTGGCCAATAGGCCTTTATTATCTAAAATCTCCTCTCAAACTCGTAATGATGCAGTGATAAACATTAAGTTTTGCAAAATCTGAAAGCAAGATCGTTGTGGTCCGAAGGAATGTATATATTGTGTGTGTGATTTTGAACCCACACAACTCATAGAATACTTGAGATCCATGCATAACCCATATATGTCATAGTATCTATAAACCAATTATAGCCACCCATTTATATTTTTCATATTTTTTTAAAACAACATATCTTGCAAACGGTAAATTTTCAAGCTACAAAAAAATACCATCGCGACGAGAATTAAATCATCTTTCTATAGATATGCATTGTTATATACTTTCGACGAACTTTTTTTTTTCGACATTTTTTTTTTTAAAATTTCCACCTAGAAAAATCATATATGATTCGTAAAATCACATATGATTTGTAAAAATCATATATGATTCGTAAAAATCACATATGATTTGATTTTAACGAATCACATATAATTTTTACAAATCATATATGATTTTTCTAGGCGGAAATTTTGAGAAAAAAAAATGTCAAAAAAAAATGTTCGTCGAAAGTATATAACAATGCATGTCTGTAGAAAAATAATGTAATTCTCGTCGCTATGGTATTTTTTTTCGCGTAACGATTTATGGTTTGCGAGATATTTAATTTTTAAAAAAAGTGTGAAAGTTTATTATTATTTTTTTTTATTTTGATAAAAAAAAAATTAATGGCTAAAATTGCTTGATTGGTTCTATTGTAAAAATTGGTTCTACACGGATATTTTAGCCGCAACTCATATGGGGCTAATTTGCTTGTCTAAAATTAAAATCGGTAACTAAAATATAATAATAGATCTAGCTAGTCGGTTAATTAATACGTAAAGGCCAAGCATGCGTTGACAATACGTAAAGCCCAAGCATGCATAATACTATAAAACATCTCACTCGCTTATATTCCATGTAATTAACCTTTAACTAATTACAATTGGGAAAGTTCGATACAATGCAGATATTTGTAAAAACTTTGACAGGGAAGACAATAACCCTTGAGGTTGAGTCATCAGACACCATCGACAACGTTAAGGCCAAGATTCAGGACAAAGAAGGTATTCCTCCGGACCAGCAGAGGTTGATTTTTGCAGGAAAACAATTTGAAGATGGCCGTACTCTTGCCGATTACCACATACAAAAAGGTTGTTCTTTTTAACTGATTATTAACTTTTGAATTTATTTTATTATATATGTTATGTACTAGTGTAAATTAATTTGCAAAGGAGGTTTTAGCTTTATTAATTTCAATATCAATTTATTGAATAAAAATTGTTATGCTATGGTTTTGATTTCTGAGTGTTATTGCTTTGCTAACTGTTTTACCATTTCTATTAATTAGTTTAGGAGTTATGGTTGTTTATACTAAAATCAAATCAAACACATGTTGCAATTCTGTTTTTATTATATATCTAAATAGTGTATCGTGTTTCTATCCTTACTAAAAGTCTAATATTGTATTACTACAACTGCTTGACATACATATTTGTGCTAAGAAACATAGATTTGATGGTATATTATCCGGTTGGATTCAGGTTGTAATTATCTTATTTTGTTGTGTTGTTTAGTTTCTGATTTTGCGTTTTTAATTTGTTTAGAGTCGACTCTTCATTTAGTCTTAAGGCTTAGGGGAGGATTTTTACGAAACATTGAGCCTTCCTTTGTTGGCTTTGGTTAAGAAGCATCAAGACAAAAAAATTTGCCGCAAGTGAGTTCTTCTCGTCTTTGTCTTTTAATGTTTACTATTAAAAGTGGAAATGTAACATGTTTGAAAGAAATTTGCTTATTTCATATATGCGTTTGTAACACATTCCTCATCTCTAAAGAATTCACAAATGGATTTATAGCAGAATTGTATAATAAATTAGACCGGCTTTCTCTAAATAATGACAATGAATGAGTATAGATTAGACCGGCTTTTGAACGTGCAGTGTTTGGATTATATAGTTTGAATCTTTTTAGTTCATTCAGTGTTTGAGTTTATTTGGTGTATTGTTTTCGTTGATCATTTCCTTGTATGTAACAAAATTGGTTTTTGTTAGGTGTTATGCCGTCTGCACCCAAGGGCTACAAACTGCAGGAAGAAGAAGTGTGGCCACAGCACCCAAGTAATCAATCGATTTCTCAGTTTTTTACGAATGCAAATGAGCATGTTTTAAAATTCCTTATTTTGATTGGTCTAATATTTTTTCCTTTGTGGTTCCAGCTAAGGCCAAAGAAGCGGAACGGTTTCTCATATTGACCTGGGAGTGTTTTCTCTGCCGGAAAGGAACTTGTTTTGTTATTTTTAGAGCTACTGCATCTTTTTTAGTCAAATCTGTTTATAACTACCTATGAAGGTAAACTAGCTAAATTGTTTGTTTAATTCAAGAAGTACCATTGGTTTAAAGTTTTCTGTCTTTTCCTAAGAAGAGACATTTCATTTGCGGACACCCCCTGCATATTTTGCTAATCTACAGACATTCTGATACGAAGCTTAGTATTGTTTTTTTTTTATCTGTTTGTGAGTATTGTAACAACTAAAGGAGGTGAGGCAAGATAGCTTGCTCTTATTCTGGCATCAATACCTCCTTCAAAGTTTTGACTCCTAACAAATATAGTAACAACTAAAGGAGATAACTGCTGACACAGCTAACGGCTAACCACACTAATAAACATAGTCAATCACTAAATCAATAGCACAGTAATATAAATGAAACGGAGGCTACAACTAAAGGTGATAGTGGTTGAGCAGTTGGGTACCGGGTCAAAACGGATAATTTTGTGCTGGTAGAAATGGCTCGGACCAAGTTGCCCAAGTACAGATTTTGTCCAAATAATCTGAGACTTTTAATTAACCACTAAAATGTTACAGAACTAATGTTATTCCAATATAACCTAAATCTTTGAATAAAATGGTTAAAAAGGTTTTCTGGATTTAAAATACGATTCGGAGGACTTTTGACCTGTTTTGACCTTCGGACGACATTGTCGTCGCTAAAAGTATTACCAAAGAGTTTGACTTTTAGCGACGAAAAAATAGCCGGTTTTCAAAGAGGATTGCAATTGTTATTTTATTTTTTGAAAGGCGAAAGAGGATTGCAATTAGTACAAGATTCATGCTTGATATGCTCAACCATAGACTCAAGTCAGATGTAAATGTCACCTTGAATCCCACTTCATTATCAAGGCAAGAATGCCAATCTTCTTTCACCTTTTCCAAAGTGACTGGTCATGATCGAGGTCTGCCATAAGAAAAATAAGTTGGCAAACATGAATCGAAAACATTGTATAGATAAATGGCTATGCAGGGCCCCTTAAACACAGTGTTCTACTTCTGAAAGGTCTATCTCCAAGCCTCCAAGTATGATGAGTAGGCAAACCAGTTAGACTAAAATCAACTGGCCAAAGTACCATCAAGACTCGAAACAATCCATCCCATAATCAGCGTTATTAGTACATATTGTTAGTATTAGTACATGTATGATAAGTGACATACCATGTCAACACTTCGTCCCTGTCAGAAAGTGATATGTTAACTCCATTTAAAGAAAATTATGCACAACCACTTGCATAAACTCGCATTATGCTCACTGCCAAAGGCGAAGCTTCATAGGGGCCGGGGGGCGCCCGACCCCCCGAAATTTTTTTTGCGATATAGGGGGTATATAGTTTTCGTGTAGAAAAATTTCGGTATATTCGGTTTCGACCCCCCAAAAATTTTGGTATACCTGAAATATAGCCTTAGGAAGAAAAAAAATTTAGATCCCGACCCCCCACTTACAAAATCCAAGCTTCGCCACTGCTCACTGCCAACGTGCAATAACTTCTACAAAGACAAGAGTTCTAGCAAGGAATGAAGAAATGTAACCACACAAGTACATGGGCCTAATTGCTAACCTAAATTGGGCCTCTTTTGTACTGCTTAAAGCCTTTTAAACCTTAGACCAATCGAATAGACTTGACGTATGCACATCGCGGTGTTATTTGGTTCGAATTGATCAGTTTTCATGTTATTTGAATTTTTAAGAAACCCAACTTCGATATGAATTCGAAAAAGAGTTTTGGATATTCGGACCCGAGTTGTTTGAATATCTGAAAACAGAAGCCTAACAGGTCAAATACAGTTTGATTCTTAAGTTTAGTGCTTATTTTATCCAAAATAAGCTTCCATTGTCACACATTCGTCAATCTTCAATCTACTAAACATGCGCATATATTGATTTTTATTCTTTCGAAGTACATACCAAGAACGTATAATTTATGAATGCGAAACCGGATTAAGATATATATGCCATATCCGAAATAGAGCTAGGTTATTCGGTTTATCAGAATAATCTGTTTACGGTATCAAAAACCGAGTAACCCGTCACGCAACCATTCAATACAGCTAGAATTTGTAGTTGCAACTAATTGATTAGTATGTATACCGATACTCTTGTTTAATCATAAACTCTTTGAAAATGTAATATTTATGCTATAAAACTAGCTTATAAAAGTCATGTGATTTTATGTTATTAATGAAGCTTGTATTGCGTGTACAAAATATAGCCACGCCTGAACTAAATATGTGCTATCGTATTTTGTTGATTTTTAGCTTTTTTCTTCGTTTGTTTCGTCAAAAAAGTTAGGCTAAAGTTATAATTAGCACCACGATATTGACTTTGACGTGGAATATTCCATCTTGGAACTGAAACAGGTAAACATCGTCTTTATAGATTAATTGACACTTATTGTGATTTGAACACATGCAAAGTTTGTTAAATGTTACTAAAAAGGTGACGATTAAAAAAGTTTTGTAGAAGAATAGTATAAAGTATTTTCTATTCAAAGAGTTTCATTTAAGGCATAAGATTGTTTGGGACTTCTAAAGTGATGTTCTTTTTAAGTTATACTTTTAAGATTATATTATTTGATTGAAGATTTTAGTACTTTAATTCTATGTAAGAAATTAGTCAATTACCCACAAAGCATGGATCATGATATCTTAACCAGTTTTCGACTGATAAAGATTGACGATTACAATCGAGATGTCAATTCGTAAGACTTTTGTGTTATTCTGATTACACGTCGAGGATGAGGGACGTGTATCGGTCCCTTCGATGCATCGTTCATGTCACTCACTGTCAACTAATTATATCTTCGGCGTTACCCTTTTCATTGAGATAATTTCTTAGCCAAATTTGTTGTCAATCATTTGTAGTTGACACTTGATTTAGTAGATTGATTTGCATTTCATGTGGATTATACACCTATCTACCAAATAATGATGGATGGTGCATAAAACTTTTATTTTTTTTTTACTTTTTTGAACTTAGCATAAAACTTATATTGGGTTGGAAGAAATAGTAGTTTGTACTTTGTATTAAAGCTAAGTAGTTGTATGATCGACATATAATAGGTACAAAGATATGACACTTTTCTTACATTAAAATGAACTGAGCTACTAAATTCCAAAATGTGCCACACGAGTGTCTTTGAATCATCCTTATCTTTTGGAGCCTACGAAACCATAAATAGGTCTCGACATTTCTCAAATATTTAAAGCAATTGTAATAGTTGTCACTTTGTCTAAAATGAAGATGACAAAATGAGTGGGCTTCCCAATAATTAATAGCTTTATGAAAGGGACAACAAACAAATAAATAAATAAAACAAATAAGCAAACCAACAAATATAACTCGGGTCATATTGGATTGTTTGCAACACGTTTAACCACATATTTGTTATATAATCCAATTACTCTAACAAATATGTGTTTTAAAATTGACTAATAGTTTCCATTAACTTTCTATCATATAAACTTATTAGGGCGTGTCTAAAGAAGTTAAGCATTCTATGAGCATAGGACTACAACATGTATGATGGATTGATGGTTATGAAAATTATGCTTGTAATATAACTGAAAAACTTAAGGCATTCTGTAAGTCATGGGATATTAATGTTCGCGATTAATTTATACATTAGTAGCTTTTATTTGTCTTTGTTCGTTTAGAGTCAAAAAACATTTGCAATGGTTTGGTTTAGGGCTGAGCATCAAAGGTCCAAAATCGAACCGGACCGAGAAAACCGACCGAACCGACAAAAACCGAGCCGATCTGAAAGCCCGTCGGTTCGGTTTCGGTTTCATGTTTTACATGTTTTCGGTTTTGGGTCGGTTCGGTTCGGCCTAAAAACCGACAAAATCATACCTAAATACACCTAAACCGAACCGAACCGATGACCCGACACAAAACCGAACTGACCCGACGGCCCATCAGTTCGGTTTCGGTTTCGGTTTAGGTTTTTCATGAATTTTGGTTTTCGGTTTTGTCGGTTCTGGTCAGTTTTAGACCGATGCTCAGCCCTAGTTTGGTTGATCTTGTCCACAATAATGCTTCATAAACGTCACACAAGCACACTTTTATTACAAAATTTTCACGGCTTTTATCTCCCAATGGTTTGTACTTACCCACGAGCACACTTTTATGTTTTGCTCGTGGTCACCACTCGAGCTAGGCAACCAAGACTCCAACCCTACACCAGCGCAATGGTGACCAAGGCCCTCTCGACCCAGACAATCCCCACCTCGAGCAATATTTTTACCACTACGAATCCTCTAAGTATTTTGATTAACAAATTCTCAGTTTATCAACCATAAGTATTTTGGAGAGTTTAGTTTTCTCACAAAATTTAAAATGTCTTCACTCAAAATATTCTTTAAATTGAGTATTATTTGATAGACCTCGTGTAGCATCAACTTTAATGTCTATATGCACCCAGCACCAACAACAATAAATAATTTGGTACCTAAAAGCATATCAAAACTTAGGTAAAAGCTACAGTATGTGCTATCATCATCTGCAATTTACATGTTTCATTTCATGACTAATTATTGGTTCATATGCATACACCAAAGTTTGTATTATTCCAAATTTCGACCCCACAACATCCTTACCCATATTAATATTATGACCAACCAAAAATCAATCTTAAAATGGATGATGGATAACAACTTAACAAGAAATAATGAAATATGGACACTAGTGATATCAGGTAATTAGTATACTGTATAGTTAATATAGTGATTACAAATAAAACAAGTGCAGTATGTGATTTACTAATGTTTTAGTTAATGTATTTTCGGACACATATCAAAATAATGAGCAGTTATAAAATAAAATAAAAAACCGGAAAAAAAATAGGAAGTATCACTTATAGAAAAGGGGTCCAAATAACCTAATACATCAAAATAATGAGCAATCGTAAGTCGTAACGATATACATTCAGTGAACCTGCGTTATGCTAGGGTCGACCGGTAGGGCATACAAGACTTGTTAAGTATACGATGGAGATATTATATCCAAATCGTATTCGAAATCATTTGTTGATAGATGGATGAAATCAAACGTCCTTTCGAGTTTGTACTTTTTCTTTGTCAGGGTAAAAACTATCAAAGCCCAATTCATTAACTATTTTTGTTCTCTTTTTTTTTCTTATAATTGACTTATCACTAAATTAGTACGTATTAGCGAAACATAACAAGAAGTAGGGTCGATGAAAGAAAATGAAAGGAGAGGAGGCTTAAAGACGATAATGTGGACATCTTACTTGCCATCATGGTCTCATTCACTGCCACAAATTAATATGCAATATTATTGTTCTAGTCAAACACCAATATTCATCAATCAATAATGCGTTTTATTGTAACAATTATTAATCTACACGATATTGTAAGTTTGTATGACATTGTGTTGTATACCCCCATCCGTCCCCAATGGGCCAAAAAGATAATAGAACTAACAATTATAATATCGTAGTAGACTTGCAATACATTGAAAATGTAACAATAATTGATAATAAAATATTTTGCCAAAAATATATTTTCTTGTTTTTGTTTGTTCTGAAATGGAAAAGACACAACACTCTTACCCTTTCTCTTAGAAATTATTGTTTTTAACAAGATGAGTAAATAATTAGGTGGTGTTTGTTTTTAAAAAGTGCTTCTTAACAGTCTTTTAATTTGACTCGTTTAGACGCGATCAAACATTTGGGTCATTAAGTGCATTTGTTTTTTTCTTCTGGTTCAAAGGCAGTTACAGGCTCAAACCTCTTAACCAACAAGATGTGTTAAGGATGTCTTATTGCCTCTTAATGTCTTATAATGTTTATGTGTCGTAAAAATAAAATTGCATCATATTCATATCATTCATATATTTTTTTAGAAAAAAACAAACAATATTATCCCATTCAGATTCAGACATTTACGTCTCAGATTCATATTCAGATTCAGATGTGCGAATCAGATTTAGATTCAGAATCTTTTAATAAACAAACAGCACCTTACTTGTGTTTAAATGAGATGAGAAGAGATCATTTATATATCAAAATTTTTCTACATTAATAGATCAATACTAGTCAATCAATTTTTATATTAAATAACAAATTTGTTTAAAATTAAAATATTTTAAACCGTGAATCGTTAAACGGAAAAAATTACATCATTGCCACGAAAATTTAATTATCTTTTAATAGACAGACATTTTGATATACTTTTGATAAACTTTTTTTTGCCAATTTTTTAAGTTCTTTCATCTTTCTTCGTTCTTGAAATTTGCATGAGCTATCACATGACACTAACTTGAATATTCGGATATTTAAACATGTAATGAAAAACGAACATAACTTTTTTTACAAAATTCTAAATGTTTCAACTTTTTTTTCCTTGAAAACTAAACGTTCAAAAATTTTTTAACCATCTATAACACATTATATTTCAAACTGTAAATTAGTGCACTTAATTCATCAAAGTTTGATCAAACACATAAAATAACATATGACTTTTACCACAGATGATCTCACTCACATGTGATTATAGAAGTTTAATAAAAGAAGTGCAATTATAAATAATTAAATATAATGTGTGATATATGGTTGGATAGTTATAATGAGTGTTTACATTGCAAAAAAAGGGAGAAAGTCTTTGATTTATACACAAATACTAATGTCAATTTTTATACAATTGTTTAGTGTTCAAACTTTTATATTAGTATTAAATCACATGTTATATGTCATGCGAATTTCAAAACTAAAAAAACGTAAAAAGACAAATAATAATAATAATAATAATAAAAATAATAATAATAATAATAATAATAATAATAATAATAATAATAATAATTTGATGCGTGATATCCTTGTTGATATATGCTCCAAGGTGGGGATCATGGTGCGCAAGGAGGCACAAATGGGCTTTCTTTCAGAGGAAGGGAAAGAATTGCGTCCTGCAGATGTGCTATTATTCAACTGGCTCAAAGGTAAGGATGTATGTCTGGATGTGACTGTGGTCTCTCCGTTTGTTGGGACTGGGATGACTTCATGGGGCCCAAGGATAGCTTTGAGTAATGTTGTGAAAAGGAAAAGGAAGAAGTATATGACCAAGTGTGAAAACAATAGATACAAGTTCGTCCCTTTTGCCTTTTCTAGGTTCGGGGAATTCGAGGCGGAAGCGTTGAATACACTTTCTCGTATCAAGTCTATTGTCAGTAGCCACTCCAATAATATCAAGAGCGGTGCTTTTACTTTTCATCAAGTTAGTTTTTGTATTCAAAAAGGAGTGGGAGCTGAGATTGTGTCTAGACTCCCCTCCAATTTTATGTAATCGTTCATGTTTTTATTGAAAAGCGATGTTTTATAATAATAATAATAATAATAATAATAATAATAATAATAAAAATAATTCATCGATGATATATAAAAGTGTCCGCCTATTTAAAATAATACATAGTAAAATGCTCGTAGTGTATGTATAATTTGTTGCCTATTAAAGGTTCATGAAATATTTAAATTATAAAAAGATGAGTGTAATTGTATTTTAATTAAAATATTAATTAACTTTTATTTTTTTCTTAACAAATACTAAATGACTGATGTTTATCTTCTGTTATGCGGGAAAAAAATTGATATTTAAATGATCCCATTAACATACCACAAACTTTATGGCTAGTTTTGAAATAGTAAGTTTGTTCATCTGAGCCTAGGGCTGAGCACCGCAGGTTCAAAACCGAACCGGACCGACGGCCCGTCGGTTCGGTTTTGGTTCCGGTTTTTCATATATTTCGGTTTCGGGTCGGTTCGGTTCTTTCCGGTTCGGCCCAAAACCGACAAAAACATGCCGAAATACACATGGACCGACAAACCCGAACCGAACCGACGAAAACCGAACCGAACCGACGGCCCGTCGGTTCGGTTTCGGTTTTTCATGTATTTCGGTTTTTTCGGTTCGGGTCGGTTCCGACCCGATGCTCAGCCCTATCTGAGCCGACTCCGGAATATTAAAAAAGGTAGTCGTTTTAAGCAATGTTGCAAAAATTGTGAATCGGTCCCGAGGCGGTCGAGGGCCGTGTAGCGATTTTTGGCCGATTAATCGCCGATTCCAAGGTCCAAGGCCGATTAATCGGTCGATTACCTTGTAATTCGCTCCAAGGTCCAAGGTCGTTCAGCTTATAATCGCCGATTAATCGTTCTTGTAAGCCGATTTTTGCAACACTGGTTTTAAGATTATTCAGCACGAAATTTTGAGTCGAAAATCAGGTATACCAAAAAAAAAGTTGTAAAAGTATCCTTTTTTTTTATGTAAAATGTTATTTCTTTCTATAAATTGTTCCTACTTATCCTCTTACTTACAGGATTCTGACAAATATCAGAATTGACGGCTTGAATACAAAGAAAGAATGAATGAAAAAATATATATAATATTATTGTATGTAGAAGGATTAGATAAAGGATATTGTGGATACTTTAACAATTTTTTTATTTATTTATTTATTTTTTTTATTTATTTTTATTTTTTTTTATTGTTGTGCTTTAACTTCCTTACAAATATATCCGACCAATCGAGAATTTTCTACAAGCTTCTTGTCATAGTTATGACGTCAACAATTTATATAAAATTATAGTTACGCTTAACTGCAACTTCTACGAATTAATTGCAATAAATGTACAATTCGAAATATAATGAAGTTTAAATCCTTAACCTCTTATTTGATCATAACATACTTTACATATAAAAAGTTCAATTAAGAACTCATTATGACCTTCGAGGTCCGACCAAATTTATTTAAATATGGAAAAGCCGGTAAAGAAAAGCAAACACAAAAATAAAGTTAGTGAAGATTGATAAGTAGTTGAGGAAAATTTGTACCTAAACATAACATAAGGTGAAAAGTAATGTGAGTTGTGGGTGCACATATAAAGCATTTTTTGTGTAGTCATTGCTTACCTGAATGGAATTTCTTTTTCTAACTTTTCCCACCAACAAAAATCTTTTTCCAATTTCTTAATCTCATATGCTTTTCTTTTTCCACACTTTTTGAAATGTGAATTAAAGAAAATGGAAAATTCATGTTATAGTATCTATCTAATGATGCTATCTCGGGTGCGTTTGGTCTTTCGGCATGAATCATAATGGTTATGAGTTTGATAGAAGTAGTCGGCCTCTCAGGTATGAAAGATTCATACTTTACCTTTTTTAGATATATGAAGTATGAAATATATCTATCATTCTCATATGTAAAAAATTACGTTTTAACAAATATATGATTGAAATGAAAATTCATTCCCTGATTTTCATTTCGGGATACCACCAAACGCACCCTTAGTTACCGAGCTCTTTACTATTTTACTCTTAGACCAGAAGTAATTGTAATCAAACTTATAATATTTACGTCAACATTATATTATCATTCAGTACACCATTAAATCAACTATTAAACAACTGTAATTGTGATTATCAAGACAACACATAAAAATGCTCACTTTATACAAACGTGTCACATAATATACTTAAAAAAAAGTGCATCACCAAACCTTTGCCGAATTCTTCCTTTATTTCTTTCTTTCACATGTGGTTATTAGAGGGGTTGTAAAAGAATTGGCGCCTTAAAATCGTTACCACCGGTGGTTGTCAACCACCGTTACACATAGTCATGACTAATTGTAAGAAATAATGTTGCAGATTTTAAATGATAGAAATGAGGTTTTGACATGGGAACACAATTGTGGAGAAATAGGTATCGATGGTTGGTCTTCATCCAATGAATAAGTCAATAAACCAAGTTGAAAAGCTTTTAGGTAAAACGAAAATACTTTGATTGTTTTCAACCTCGATTATTAAATGTTAGAAACATGAATCACTCTAGCTACGATCTACTGTATTAATTACAATGACTTAAATTTGTTCGAAAAGAAGAAAAATTACAATGACTTTTTAGAGCCTAGCTAATTTCAAGGAAACGTCTAAAAGTATAAAGAAGAAAAGCTTATACGCAACCTTGCCGCACCATAATTCAACATAATGCAAATTTAACCAATAAAATGTTGTCAAAACATTTCATGATTCACCATACCTCACCTTTATTTTTAGTGGCAATCATGATGCAAAAAAAAAAAAAAAAAAAAAAAAAAAAAAAAAAAAAAACTAATTATATTATTTTATTTATTTTATTATTAATTATATTAAACAATTTAAACAAAACATTAAATTTTATTAATAATTCAAAGAAAATTACATAATGCTTAAGAAAAAAAACATAATAATATCTAAAAATTGTAAGGTCATCCATATTTCGCCGCGTACTCACGTTTTTTGGTAATAGCAATTTCTCGCATACCCGGATCAGCTATGTAATCGTGCGGGTCGTTGTAAAACTTCATCGCTCGTAAAAAAGCCTTTTCTTCAACACCACGTAGTTGTGCCGCCATCAACTTTTCGGCCAACTCATCCTTTGCACGTTTTTCTCCACCGCCTCCTCCATTACTTGTGATTTTTTTGCGGCATAAGTTTCAAAGGTCGCAGCAACACTATTCTTTGACGATGACTCGCTATCGGTCTTTTTGCCTTTTTTTTCGTGTAGAAGTTGTGTCGTCATTCAAATCCAGAAGAATAGTCTCAACATTTTCACTGCTAGATTCCGACGACTTTCTCCGTTTCTCGGAATTAGACGAAGATGTTTGAACGACACTTGGTTGTTCTAACCATTTGTCTGCTTTCCTAACGATCTCTCATGCTTCATTATGAGTAAAAGTTTTGCCTTTTGTTTTCCTTTTATAATCGGCCATGGCATTTTTCATCACGTCAAGATCGTCACAACCACTATCACGAACATGGTTCTACAATTATAGAAGTAACAAGTATAAATTACGACAACTATATCAAATACAAACTATAAAAAAGTATAAAGTTTAAAAATATACCGATTGGATGCATAGCCCGTTAAAAGTATTTATTTCGGTATTCATATTTTTCCACTTTGTGTTCAAGCTATGGTGTGTTCGACTAGTATTTCCCACGGTTATCTTGAAATGGTCTAGAATTCTTTTCTAAAAGCTTTCACTCTTTTGTTGATTCCCGACTTTTGGGCATGTCGAGATATGAACCCAAGCTTTTGCCAAAGCGACCTCTTCGTCCGTCGACCAAAGTTCCTTTTTAGCTTTAGTCGGGTTTTTTATTTCTTCAACTTCTTCAAAATCATCATCATTTTCTTGACCACCTAATAAATAATATAACAATTACTTATACCGATTAAAAAAAATACAACGATTATATATATATATATATATATATATATATATATATATATATATATATATATATATATATATATATATATATATAACGATTATAAAAAAATTATAACGATTTAAAAAAAATACAACAATTATAAAAAAAAATATATATAACGATTATAAAAAAAAAAAATACAACCATTATTAGAAAAAAAAATACGATTATAATAAAAAATGTTTAACGATTTAAAAAAAATAAATAAATTACCGACTGGATTTAGAAATTGAGTTTCGGGAACAAAATCAATTTCGGCATCCTCGTTATCGTAAAGCGGTAGTTCACGTTCTACACTTGGTTCATGTCTTGGTGGACCGTCACGGAAGTCGTTGAACGGGTTGAATTCACTAGTCATTGCTATATTATAAAGGCTTGGATTCATCAGTGGAGGTTGGTGAAAATATTGGCGTTGTTGTGATGGTGGATTCACCGGTTGTGGTGGGGGATAGTAAGGTTGAGGTGGAGGTTGGGGATAGTATGGTTGAGGTGGAAGTTGTGGACGACTTGGTTGTGATTAAATGGGTTGTGATCGAGAGCCTCGTCCACAACCTTTGGACGAGTTTGAACCGCGTTTTGATTTTTGTTGATTCATTCTTTTTATACGAAAGAAAGAGTTGCAAGTGTGAATTAGTGGAATAATTAGTAATTTTAAAATGAATGTGTGAATACATTAACAAGTTTAAGTGTATATTTAAAGGGATTTTTTTTTTCTTTTTTGAAAATTGCCTCAAACGGTTATATCATTTAATTTACCAACGTTCGCCTTTTTTGGGGAACAATCCATACCGATTCGGTATGGGTTACCGAAATGCATGCCGAATTGGCTAAGCCGTTGAGATTGTTTTCCATGATGCCGCTAGGCATTTGATGCCGAAGATCCAAACCGAATAGATTGCCACACCCCTTAGGGATGTTCACATATCATGTAATATTAACAGGAAACGAAAATCGAACTAAAACTAAAAAATCGAATCAAGTTTATAAATGAACCGAATTTGCCGAAATCAAACCGAATCAAATTAAATATTCGGTTTTCGGTATGATTTTGTCAATATGAAGACAGAAATCGAAACTCAAAATCACACACACACACACACACACACACACACACACACACACACACACATATATATATATATATATATATATTAAAAACAACATTAATGTTCTTTCCTAGTATAAAACTATAAATGCGATATTTTTTAAGCTTGAAAAATAAATGGCTAAAAACTATATTTTATATATATATATATATATATATATATATATATATATATATATATATATATATATATATATATATATATATATATATATATATATATATATATATAAAAATTATGTGATTACTATCATTCGGGTCAACCCGAAAACTGAACCAAATTCAAACTCAATTCTCGGTTCAATTTAATCCAGTTTAGATTCATTTCTACCATGAAAGAATCTTTAACCCGGATAAACTGCACAACCTGGTAACTAAACGATTGACGCTTCTAAATGAGTGTGAGCTATCACACTTACCTTTATTGTCTCGCGTTACCCCCTATGTACCACCCACCTCTCACACATGAGACAAGACAAAAAGAGGAAAAAGTGGTGACCACCTTCACCATTCGTTTTTTTAGTAGGTGTGTGATTCGCCTCAAACAGTCAGATAATTATTAGTCAACCACTTGTGAATGGTCAACCGTAAAAGTCAAACGTCTAAGGCAAATGCTTCCGTGGAATACAGTGTTTCCCCGGGTCGTAATGTCCCAACGAGGTGTGCGATGTTTTATTAAAAACGAATATGTGATCGAGTGAATATGAACAGGAAAGGTATAAGTGTGTGTATGAGTGATTACACTAGGGTTTTATAACTTAAATAAACTATTAGAACGGTTACGTGAAACCTAGATATCTAAAAACGTTTAATAATAAAAAAACGCGTACGTTTAATTTAATTCTACGTAAACGTACGAGACAAAAAACGAATTTAACTAAAGTAGTAATTTGCAAACCTTAGGGGCTTAAATGCAAATTAAATAAACTTAAAATATTTAATTTATAATTACTAAATTATTTAATTAATTATTATTATTTAATAACTATTATTAATTATCTAATAATTCACTAATAAATAATAAAATGTAAAATAAGTCTTAGAAAAATAAAATTAAACTTTGTAAAAGTCTAAAATATTATAAAACTTATTTTAAAAATAAAATTATATTTTTCACACTATTATTCTAATTATTATTAATTAATAACTATTTAATTATTATTTAACTATTTATATGTTTTAAATTATTAAAAATACTAAAAAGACTAAGATAATTAAGAAGATTTTTATAAATCTAATTAACCATCACAGGAATCCTAAAAAATTATAAAAACTTTATTTTATGTATTTTTAAACTAGTTTATTAATTATTATTCTATTTATTTATTAATTACTAATTAAACTATTTAAAATTTAAAAACTATTATATGAACAGTAAAAATTCTAGAAAAATTACTAAAATTATATTATGACTTATAAAAGCTAGGAAAAATATAAAACCTAGGTGTTGCTTTATAAAAAGCAATTATGCTATTTAAAACTTATTTATTGATTAATTACTAATAAAACTATTTTTAATTCTAATAAATACTAAATTACAAAATAAAAATCTGAGAAAATTATTAAAAATACTTTAGCCTAAAAGGAAATTAATAAAAATATAAAATTACAAATTACTTAATAAAAAGATAAAAACTAAAATTAAAATTAAATTATACTACGTATTAAATAGAAACTATCACTTATTTTTATATTGTCTTTTCTGGAATTTTCTTTTACCAACCTATATTATACTTAAAAATAGATAACTTTTGTAAAAACAAATATTTTATAACTTAATAATAAGCTAGTTATAAGCTACTAACCCTAACAGTTGACTTATGTTGACTGAAAATGAAAATAAGCTCACAAGAGCTTATTGTGGGGTCCACCTAGGTAAAACTAGTTCAGCTAAGTCAAATGAACATATATAAGCTAGAAAAAACACTAATGGTACACTGAATAAGCCAAAAAGCCACAATAAGCTTATGCTTATTGGTTTTCTGAGACAGATTATGGGACAAACTAGATGGCTTAAATCAGGTGGGGTCCAGTGAGTCCAAGGTCAAACTTATGGTCAACTATTGTTCCCTGGTAGGAGGGGGTTGGGAGAACCTAAGTTGGAGGTGTGAGGCCCACTGTGGTGGTCACAAATCACCACCAAAGTGGTGGTGATGGACTGAGTCTGATGAAGCAGGGCAATACCTTGCCTTGCAGGTTACTTTGAGAGTGAGTGGGGCCTAGGGAAAAAATATTAAAAATATAAACTAAGTGGAATCTAAAACTAGAGCTGGTAGACAACAAGTCCACAAAAGCTCAAAGCTTGAATCACAATACACAAATCTATAAAAATCCCATTAGTTTTGTGAAAATCTGAGAATGACAATTTGACTTTTTGCTCAAACTTGAATTTTTGACTTTATTGAACTTCTAATCACTACTACTGATTTAATAAGTTGTTATAAGTGATTATTAGACTGAATTAAGCTCTATAACTGACTTGTGTAATAGTATGATGAGGTTTGAGATCAAAATACCTCAACAGTTATCTGTGGTAAGGATTGTGAGGTGATTTTGACTTTGAAAGCTATGACCTGCTGGTTTTATGTTATAACTATACTAGTTTACTACTAAGGATGATGGCTGAGTAAATTTTAACTTATGAGAATCACAAGGACACAGTGAAACATGTAAATCCAAACACCCCTTATGTGATGGTCTGTCAAGGTTTTTCAATGGAACTCAAAGATTCAAACTTCAATTATGCAAAATAAGAAATTACTAACTTAATTAAACTCTAATAAGTAACTTTTATCAGGAAAATAAGCAGTAGAGTAAGCTATGCCTTATTTGGCTATTTTTGGCTTTTTAAGTGATTTTAAGTAAAATAAAGAGAAAGCTTAAATTAAACTGATGTTACAGATGAAATATAGTTATAAACTAATAACAAGCAATAAATTATAATAATAAGCTATAATTAAGCAATAGTACAGTGAAATGGAAATAATGCAAAAATAAGAAAATGCTTACAACTGATAGAAGATGAAACTGAATGAACCAAAGAACTAATCACACCCAGACTTATTCAATAAGCCAGAAATTACCCAAATAAGCTTGTCACATCAGCTTATTCTTCAAAAACTGCTTATTTGACCCTATGTTGACTTTTTTTTGGCTTTTTCTAAATTAAACTACTAGAGTTTAATACAGGCTCAAGAAAAGCTACAATAAGCTTATCTGAGCTTGTATGAAAGGTAAGAGGGCTTATGTGACCTCTAATTAGTATATATGACTTAATACGAATTAACAAGAACATGAAATTCCATTAACCTCAGAAAATGATACAATACTTGATAAATTACAGATACTTGAACTTAAACAAACTTAAATTGATAACTAGAACTTAAATTGAGATTGAAATAAGCAACCAGTAACTTTTACACTACATACGATTTGAATTATACTAAACCTAATCTAATATCTTTCTCTTCTGCTTCCTTTCTCCTTTTTAATGGACTTCTAGGGTTTGTGGGACCCACAGAGGCATTTCCCACCAATCCTTAGCCGTTGATAAAGTCTAAACAATCCACACCGTTCAAACCTGATTTTTCGCGCCAAAAAGTCAAACTGTCAGTTTGAGGTACTGTGTGTTGCGTGGAGAGGTTTTTAGGGGTTTTGGAGGTTTGTGGAGGTGGAGGGATAAGGTAGTACAGTTGGGGTGGTGAGGTGAAGGCAATACCAGGGTGGTTTTGGGTTGCAGAGGTGGTGGCGGTTTTGGGAGGGAAGGGGTATTGTGAGTGGTGGTGTTTGATCGGGTGTTGACCCGGTATTATTTATTTAAGGGATTGGGCTGGTGGAACTTGGGCCAGGGATTGGGTTAGGATAGTGGGTGGGCTGGTTTATTATATGGATTGGATTTGGTGGTATAATATATAAAGGATCCGTTTGGTTTTTTAATAAAAATCACAAGGACCAAATTTGTAATTTAAGCAAAGTTGAGGGGCTGTTGTGGCCTTTTTCCAAATTTATTTATAAGGACCATATTTGCCAATATTGAATAACCCAAGGACTCAAAATGTAATTTTCCAATATTTCAATACCCGGGGACCTTTTCTGTCAATTCACCAAACTTCAGGGACCAATTATGCAATTTTACCAAACTTATCACCCAAGGACCATTCTTGCAAAAGATTATTAGTACAAGGACCAAAATTGATTTTTCTCAAAGTTTTTACATCCCAGGGACCATTTATGTCAATTTCCAAAGTACAGGGACTAAACTTGTAATTTTATGAAACTTTGCACCAAAGGACTAAATATGTAACTTTATGATTAAAAAGGACCTTTGATGACTTTTTCAAGTTTTTAGAATAACCAGGGACTAGTTTTGCCAATTTATGAAACTTGAGGGACTGAAACTGCTAATTATGCAAACTTTGTACGTTTTTCATCTGTTTTTGCACATTTTGCATTTGAAACATATAAAACACACTTCTAAGATATTTTCAGTATTATGATGCATATTTGAGTGTTTTTAGATGTTTTGGCAGCTCAGATTAGTATAAAATGATGAGTATTTAGACACTCATCAGTGTGTGTATTTTGTGAGAAATGTTTATATAAAGTAGAGTATTTTTTTGGAAGTGGATAAAGTGATGACCATTGAAGCTGAAAGTTGAAGAGAGTAATGATGTACTGAATGGTTTTGTAACACTGATGTGAATATGAAATGAATGGTGACTATGTCTAGTCTTAAAAAAAGGATTGAGATTATTAAATGACACTAGAAGGGTACCCGCGCGTTGCAGCGGCGGGTACTCTGAAATAAAATTTTTAAATAAAATTAATAAAAATGTTACGGGATGTCATTTCGACACCTAAATTTGCTTGGTCACAGCTTTGTGTATCGAGTCGAGTTTTATTATGTCGAGTCTTGGTCACAGGTTCATGTCTAGGTTAAGATGGAGGGTTGTATATTTTGTTTAAATGATTGTAATATTGGGTGTAGGGGTGTTTTTAATGCTATTAATGTAGAATGAGGATTGTACATTATGTTTAAATGATTGTAATATTGGGTGTAGGGATGTTTTTAATGTAAAATGAGAGTTGTACATTATGTTTAAATGATTGTAATATTAGATGTAGGGGTGTTTTTAATGCTATTAATGTAGAATGAGGGTTGTACATTGTGTTTAAATAATTATAATATTGGGTGTAGTGGTGTTATGCTATTAATGTATAATTCTAAGGAAAGTGGTATGAATTTTGATTCATGCTAGTTTTTGTTGTACACAATGCTTTGGTTGTTGTAATTATGAAAACTGTTTGCTTTAAAGTGTTGTAAACTATGCATCACTTTATGTACATCTGAATTTTTTAGATAGAGAGTCCTTCATTCATTAAAAGTAGTATAGATAACTATTAAAATGTAAAAAATATTTGTGATATGTTGAAAGTCGGACACAAAGTTAGCCATCTCTTTTAGTTTTGTTAATCTATTTTATAAACGGATAGAAGTAACGTAAACAAATAAATGAATGAAGTTTTCTTGTTAAGATGATTATAACTCATACGTAAGTTATTTGATTGAAACATCCTCATAACTATTTCCGATCATATCTCTAGCTGCCCAATACATTGTATTGTGTCTAGCGAGTTTTTGAACTTGAAATTTTTGTGAAAAGATTGTTTTACATTAAGTCATTTAGTATTAGTTTCAAAGATATTAAATCATCTAGGTGGTGTTTGTTTTTTATAAAGAGACTCTTAACAGCCTTTTAATTTGAATCGTTCTGATGCGGTCAGATATTTTGGTTGTTCAGACCATTTATTTTTTTTCTTTGTTTAGACGCGATCAGAGACAGTAAGATTTTAATAGTCAAGACTTGAGAGGGGTGTCTAAGTGTCTCTTGTTGACAAAAATAAAAATAAAATAAAAAAATACAGGCAAGCAAATGTGCGGTTCAAGCATTTACGTCTCATATTTAGATTCAGATACGCAGTTCAGATTCAGATTCAGAGTCTCTTAAAAAACAAACACCACCTTAGTATTAGTTTCAAACATTCTCATAACCGGACCACTGGGGCATTGGTCCAGTGGGTGAGACTTTCATTTTTTAGTCAATATTAATTTTTTTTTTGAAAGGCATTTTTTTAGTCAATATACTCGGGTTCGAATCTCATCCCTGACACTTTGCTTTCAGATAGGTACTCACATCCGCAAAACCTAAGGCTCACTGGATACAATTTAGGGATAAGAGCTCAAGAGTCCGAAAGTTTCGGCTTACTCCAATTGGTGCCCCACTAGGCCAGAAGAGTTGCCCGGAGATAATCTTTCAGGGTAGCCCCACCAATCTACTTCTTTTATTATTTTTATTTTTTGGATACTGTTTGGTACGCGGCTTTTTTGGAGCTGGAAGCTTTTTGTTACAAAAAAATCTCCTCCAAAATAAGTAGCTCTGTTTGTATACATCAACTTCAAGCTTTTAATTTAAACAAGTAGCTCCAAAATGAAAAGCTGATTCATAAAGCTTTTAAAATATTTAGGAGCTGTTAAAACATAGAATTACTGTTAACAGCTAATAATTAATTTAACATCTAATTTACCAAACACTTTTATTGGAAAAAAAGATACAGCTTGTAGCTTTGTAGTTTACAACTTATAGCTTACATTTTACAGCTTACAGTTAGTTTTGCCAAACATAGCCAATTTGTTAAAAAATATATAAATAAAGAAAGAAAAGTTTCAAATGTATATTAAAATACAAATCATTCGACTTAATCATTTCGCAGAATTACAATATAATATTTATAGGAAATCGGATTTTCAGATATTAAAACTATTTTTGCCATATTAAATACTGTAGGAGTACTTTTTTTTTTGAAAAGTTCTGTAGGAGTACTAGTGTAAACAAACAACGCAAGAGTTGATGGTATACCACCACTAGGGGTGTTATCGGATCGGGTCGGGTTATCGGGTCTTGTCAAGTCGGGTGAGTCGGGTTTTGAATTTTTAAAAACTCACCCGCAACCCCACTCAGATGAGTCAACGAGTTTAATGACAGCTCGATTGGAAAAGAACAGTAACAGTGTGGATCTGAAATACAGTTGTCACGGTATTCTCTTAAACTGTCCCCACGATCACTCCCTTACTGCCATGTGGATTCACAAAGAGCCATATGTATTTTCTTGAGGCAAGTTATTTCGAATCTCTCGTATCGCGGGTTGTACTGTTTGATCAAACATTTTTTGATGTGATGCAACTCATTTTCTTAAGAATTACTTTAATAAAAGTTTGGTAACAATTGAATTCAACTTTAAGAAATCATGCCCTTGACTAAAAAAAAAAAAAAAAAAAAAAAAAAACTTTTATCATAACTCAACAATTTACAAATTTAACCTCTAAATTAAAATAATAATAACTAGGTTAATAACTGATACTTCATTTAATAAATAACATAACATTAAAACTTAAACATTGCAATAAGAAAATTAAAAAAAAAAATAAAAAAAATACATGATAATAAAAAATGGAACACACGAAATTTAAAAACATACAAATTATAAATACTTATTCCTCATCTTCGGAATCTTTTTCTTGTTGTTGTTGTTGTCATTGAAGATGTTTTTACCAAAGATGCTCCATAATGTCTAGTTAGAGTTGATTATGCGTTTCTCTGTCACTTATTTCTTTTGCCTTCCGACGTTAGACATCACATCTATCGACTCACATTTCTTGCCTCATACGTGGTGACAGATCCACCTACATTTCGCCATACTCACGTAGTGCAGACTTTTAATCTTTTAAAATCATGTTATGCAAAATAATGCAAGAATACATGATTCTACATATCCTGGTAACTTTTATTTGACGTGTCGGTTGTTGTATTATACCCCAACGTCCTTTAAGCACATCAAAAACACGTTCGACATCCTTTCATGCAATTTCTTGTTTCTTTTTAAAATAACCATGTTTATCGTCAGTTGTTGCCGAGAATCACTTGACGAAAGTTGCCCAATGTGGATAAATTTCTTTTTAAAATAACCATGTTTATCGTCATGGTTCCATTTACCATATATGGTGCTACAGGGGCGACGTCATAAAGAATTTCGTCGATAATGGAGAGTTATCTAAAACATTTATATCGTTATTCTCTCCCGTCATCTCAAAAAATGCATGCCAAATCCATATATCTTGCAAAGCAACAGCTTCAAGCATTTTTGTTGGGTATTTTTTTTATCCCCCTACCATATTGCCCTTGCCAACCCACCAGACAATTTTTCCACTCCCCATGCGTACAATCAATGATACCAAGCATTCCTGAAAAACCATGATAAGACTCATGTCTTTCATAAATATTTCGAATGTCGGTATATGTTGGTTTTCTTAAATAATTTGGCATAAACAAATCAATAATGCACTTGTTAAAATTATCAAGACAATCACATGAAGTATGCTCACCCATTTGTAAATATTCATCAAACGCATCGGGTGCGGTGCCCTATGACAATTGATTTGTGGCAGATGTACACTTCATAATAACACTAATACTCATCTGACCAGTAGCATCGGATCTTTGGCTAAAGAATTTAAAATGATCTGGAAGAGGATCGGCAAAATAAGATTCAACACATTTGACTGTTTCTATAAATAGTTTCCAGATCATACGATATCTTCTTCGAAATTTCCGGTACGGATACTTACAACCTGGATTGAAATAGTTGTTCATCAAACGTTCTTCGACAACCTCACATTCACAATAGATCCGGTTACGGGTCACGCGAGGTCAAGTTGCTTCTTGTTTCAACTGTTGCTGATATTCGTACGCAGCCATTATAAAGTATAAGTCAGCTTCGTCATCTACATCGAACCAGTTATTAGGTTCTTTGTCAGTTTGATTCTGATCTATTGTGAATTACATAAATTTAAGTGAGATTTGTGGAAGTGTGAAAAAAAGTTGTGTGTTAATTGGTTATTTATAGTTGTGCAAAATTTGTTTTGAATTTTATTATTATTATTATTATTATTATTATTATTATTATTATTATCTGCCCGTTTTTAAACGGTAAAGGGTGCAAAGTGTAGATTATTATTATTATTATTATTATTATTATTATTATTATTATCACTTTATTAAAAACTAATAGAATTTACAAGAAGTTAGTGGGGAGCCGAGATAATAATTGAGCTCCCACTCCTCTAGCTATATTATTAGAAACATCACTTTATTATTATTATTATTATTATTATTATTATTATTATTATTATTATTATTATTAAAGGCTGCTTAACGCAGCCTTAGGGGGTAACGTGCCTTTTAACGAACGAGCTTAACTCACTTGCACGGTATCATAACTTTCACCTTAAAGTGATTGAGTTAAGCTATAATTCAATTTGAAAGTTATAATACTGTATGCTCTAATGAAAAATATCAAAAAATACATTAGACAAAAAGTACATATATTAGAAATATATCTTAGTTACATTTGTAGTTTAACACTTGCATTGCATAGGAATGATGAATATTGATTTATATAGATGTACAAAGTATGTTTACTTGTTTAAATTGGCGGGGAAATATGATTATCTGTATCGTTTTATAAATGTGTCAATTGACCTAACCATTTCTAACAAAATCTAACATCACTTTGTGAGCAAAAAAATAAATAGAAAGCTTTACGCTAACAAAAAGGAAATAAATGAAAATATATGAAAAGTACTTCTTTCTAATAAACAAACGACACTTTAGTCAGGAGTTAGGATCCAACCTATAATCAATTTTCTGAAAATCTTTCTTGAAGAATCAAATTGACTTTTGGGGTGTTATTTGCTAAAAATACTAAGGCGTCGTTTGGTTTAAAGGTATGAGAATGCATGAATGCTTTTATTTCCGACATAGTTGATTGGTTTATTGGTTTGACTTTTAAAAATGGGTTGAAACCCATAAAAATGGGTATTTCTCATGCCCATCTATGGTGATAGGTTTACAAACTCGTTCCATACCAATATCCATAGTCATTCTATATACATATCAAACACACTCTAAGTGTTTGTTTAAACAATATCACCCTTGTGTATTAGACGATGTCTAATGCTGACGCGGTAAGCTTTATTACAACTTTTTGTCGTAAAGAAAAGTTAATCTTCAAATGATCTCCACGCATAATTTTTTCACGAAGTCTTTGCTTATTTTTCTTGCAATAATTTATGTAATTTTTGACTTGAGGATGATATTTTCAAGTTTGTGAAGCAAACATTCATTGCACATATTAGTCATTTAATCTAACGCTAAAAGGTTTTGCTGTAATTTAAGAACTTCTAGAAATAGTTTTCTAAAAAGATTTGTCTGTAAAAAAAATATAAAAAGAGTAATATATATATATATATATATATATATATATATATATATATATATATATATATATATATATATATATATATATATATATATATATGGCCATTCATGTGAAAAATCTAATTTTTGTAAGAACGCGAGAGCTAATCCTAGCCACTTATTTTATCCTTCTTAAACTCTGATCTAATGGCTAATATTAGCTAACTATTTTTTTTTGAAAAATTTCAAATAATTTTCAAAATAATTTCAAAAAAATTTCGATTTTTTTTTTAAAATTTTCAAACTTTTCAAAAAAATTTCAAAATTTTTTTTGAAAAATTTGCGAATTTTTTTTCCACATGTGACGTAATTTTTTTTTTCACATGTGATGAAAAAAAAATTTCACATGCGACGAAATTTTTTTTCACATGTGACGAATTTTTTTTTCACACCTGACAAAAAATTTTTCGTGAAAATTTCCAATTTTTTTTTCCACATGTGACGAAAAAAAAAATTTCGGGAAAAAAATTTTCGAATTTTTTTTTCGGAAAAAAGATTCGGAATTTTTTTTTTCGAAAATAAAAATTTTTCGAAACATTTTTTTTTCGAAAAAACATTTTTCGAAAAAAAAAATTTAAAAATTTTTTCAAATAAAAATTTTCAAAAAAAAAATTTTTGAAAAAAAATTTTCGAAATTTTTTTTTCCGAAATTTTTCTGAAAATTTTCGAAATTTTTTTTGAAAATTTTCAAAACTTTTTTAGAAATTTTCAAAAAGTTGATTAACTAATATTAGCCATTAGATTAAAGTTAAAGGAGGATAAAATAAGTTGTTAGAATTGCTTCTCGCGTTTTCACAAAATTTAGACTTTTTATTTGAACGCTTCAATATATATATATATATATATATATATATATATATGGTTAGAATTGCTTCTCGCGTTCTCACAAAATTTAGACTTTTTATTTGAACGCTTCAATATATATATATATATATATATATATATATATATATATATATATATATATATATATATATATATATATATATATATATATATATATATATATGGAAAATGTGTAATAGTTTATATGCTCCCAAACTAGCTAACAATATCTTTAATTAGTTGAATTATCTTTAACCAAAAAAAATAATAATAAATAAATAAACTAGCTAACCATATCTTTAAATATTGAAAATATTATTATAGATGAACCTGCAATTAAAATAATATTCTAGTTAGTTAACAAATAAACTATATAAAGGTCGTAGGGGACCTTCATCTATTTTCTTTGAAGTCGCAAGGGGACCTTTCAAGAAACAAAACAACAACAACATATAAATATTTACGTATTTTAATTTGCTTGTGTTATGTGACGACGAGTACACAAATAAATAAATAAACAAACCGACCGACAATATAATATGAATAAACTTTTTATTCCTTCTACCTTGAATAATGAGACTCTAACAAAGAAATATTATTGTAGTATTAAACTATTTTAATGTTTGTGTTTTTAAATTATTTACGAGTTTAAAATAAAAAAAGTAATAATAGTTTCTTTTAATGAAATCTCTGTTGCCATTTGTTGTTCGATATCTCATCTATCTTGACGATTTTCATTAGGCTGATCGTAATGACGAGCCGATCCAAGATTGGTGTAGCCAATGAGTTCGTTGATATATTCTAATACATTAGAACGGTACCCGCGCAATGCGGCGGCGAGTACTTTGTGACTATATTTTGCTGTCGGTTACACGTTTAATTGTATTCATGCTTTACAAGTGGAGATTTTCTGCTTTCATTTTTTGTTTTTTGTTTTCAGTTTTCTGTTTTTAGTTTTTGGGTTTTTCGGGTTTTCAGTTTTTCTAGTTTTACAGTTTTCCAATTTTTTAGTTTTACTTTTTTCAGCTTTTCAGTTTTTCTGTTTTCAGTTTTCTGCAATTATTCTTCTTCAATCAATATTTGAAATCTTTCCATAATAAGAAATAAAAAGTCTGAATTTTAAGTTTTTTTAATTATATAATTGTTCTAAATGCATTATAATATAGTATAGATATACATAATATAGATACATATATATTCCTAAAGTTCATATAGGCTTGCTACTTGCAAGACTAATCGAGTTTTTGTTGTTAATATTGGGCTTGAGCTCACAAATGAGCCGCAAACTTGGCTTGAACTCAGGCTCTTGCTCTATTAGGCTTGGCTAGCTATAAACTTTTTTTGAGCCAATCTGGAGTTGCTCACGACCAACTTGGCTCGTTTACGCCCTTATCTGTCTTTAGCGAAAATTACACTCTAGAACGATTATATATGTTGGCTTGATATGTAACATACTGTATACATGGTCGAGGTTGTCTAAATCTTTTGTGGAGTATTTGATATGTCTTTTCTTGATGCTTGAAATATGTGGTTTTTTAAGTTACAACTTACAACTACTTACGTACCAAAAATCCTAGTAATCATTGAAATACACATTTTTTGAAACGCGAATAAAGAACAACTGTTTTCTTCCCCAACGACTACTGTGACATTTCAACTTCATTGCAGTTATACGTATATATGTCAATTCATGCTTGAATTTTTTTCCAAAACTATAGTGAGTGGACAGAAAATAGCATTGAATGGAAATAACATATGTCATCCGATGTGTTAAGTTCAAATTTTAAAACCAAAAGAGTTAGGATTTGTTATGTTCAAATTTTGTTAGGTCCAAACAACTATAGAACGGTCATGTCATTTATTAAAAATAGAATTTTTTTTACATGATTTGTGTCTTCGACTGTGGCTCGAATCCCGCAAGTTAGGCAACCACGATCAGAAACATTGCCGAAAAGAATAATGTATCTATAACACTTAGGGTTACACCTCATTATAGAAAACTAAGCTCATATTTAACATATTAAACAGCAAATACCTAAGGCGGGCCGTAATGCATGGTTGTCCTTGTGATCAACCTCCAAATAAGACACATTTTCCTCATTGCCCCACCCATGTTAGACGCGTTCTAGGCTAAAAGGAGAACTCGATCATAAATAAAACCGAGTCGTGTGAGATGTTTGTGCGTAGGTTTTATTTAATTGATTTTTGTGGAGTATATTTTAGTGGCGTCCTCGGTCTACTCGTTATACTAAGTTGGTCATAAAGTTGTTAAAAAAAAAAAAAAAAAGACAGTAATGTTCTTCGTCCTGAGATGAGTTTCATTACATGTAAGCCTAATTTTAATAAGATGCAACTGTTTTGAATTTTGATATCTAACATAACTTCATAAAAATCCATTCAATATCATAACTTTTTTTCCCCTTCTTTTTAGGTTATCTGGATTTTCGACTTGACATTGCGAGCAGACTAATTACATAACAATTATCTTTTTGAATAGCTCGAAGTCAGCGCACGTAACCATGGACTCAAATAATACCAATATCCCATCGTCACAAAACAAACATGACTCAACATTTTTTAGATAAAAATGAATCACACCTCATTCACAAATGTAAACACGAAACCAATTTGATTCACCAAGACGGAATTTGAAACTTTTATATGAGCAAACGATTTTCATGCCACATGTTACACACAATAACCATAACAAAAACAATTAGTCAAAAAGATAAATCTGGAACATATAATCTTGTCTCAAATTTTAGTTTTTTAACATTAATCACCAATAATAGGTGACTTAGTGGTGAAACACATGTACTATGATTATTAAAATGTGAGCAGTATCAATTTTATTTATTTATTTTTTTTGAACGGCGATTTTTATTAGAAACTAGCAAGGAGCTAGAAAATTACAAAGAAATAATAGATGGGTTTTTAAACCAATCATCCCAACTAAACATAGTATCAATTTTAATTTTAATTTTCATTTGATGCAAATAACTCTAGTGTGTCTACGTTGTAACTATGATTATATGCAATTTTTATATTTGTGACGATAAGCTCAAGTCAGAAGAATTAAACATAAAAGTATAATCTTATAACATATAAACCAAGTTAAATACGCTCATAAACTCGTATATGAAGTTAGACAAACACTTCTATGGGTTTTCAGACCATCAAATTATATCGCAAGACAACATAGGTTTAAGTTTTTCTTCTTACGCAACCGATAAAATCTCAAACGCAAAAGTTAACTAAAAAAAAGGTAAAAAAAAGACACACATCACACGTATACAAATCTTTTGGTTACAAATTTCTCTCACTAAATCCATATACACACACAAAATCTTTCACCATCACACGCAAGTATTAAAAAACACAGTTTTAAAGCACAAATTAAGCACTTCTTTTCGACTACTTTTCGTGTTAAATTATTCCTTTTTATGTTAGTTCAACTGCTATCTCACCACTTTCCTCATTAAAAAACAATAGTGACATTTAAACATATACTCCGTAATAAAGCATTGATCGACATGCTAACTAGTATATCTAATTGTCAGGGTAGAACCAAGACCAAATATAAAAGCGTTCACAAATTCTTTTAAACCGTAATATAATATAAACACATTTCGATAGACCGGGTGCATTTAAAATACATTTAAAAAAATTGAGTTTTTTTATTTATTTTTTCTTTTTTTTTTGGTCATAAATTAACACTACATCTAAAAATTTCATGAGGTTCCTGGACATCCCCGAAAACTCCTTGGTTCGTCCCTGCTAATTGTATGTCTAAATTTACATGACAACATCTATTATTAACCGCAAAAATATCTATTTCTAAAATAGTAAAGCTCCTTTTAGTTAAAGAAAAAGTTTGTAAACTTTCTATTTTTAGAGTTAAAAAAAAAAGTAATTTTTCACAAAACATAAAAAACGCGTTCATATAATATTGTTTTCTATTCTCAAAAACAACGAAGGTTACAAGGAAAATAAAAAAAATGTGTTTTGTAATTTCCTTGTTAAAGTAAGAAATGGGCAAATTTTCAGTTTCATAAAAAATTTAACAAGAAACATTAATTTGAACGAAATATCTGTTTTTTTTTTTTTTTTTATTTTATACAAAACATTTTATAAAAAAACAAGGTCTTTACTTTTAACTAAAGCACCCTAAAATTTCCGCGTAAAATCTCTTTTGACAACGATCACTTATTTAAATCATATTCTTGTTGCTTATTAACCAACTTCTTTTAAATATTCAATTCAAATATTTTTAGACTTTACTAAGGTGGGTCGCTACTACTTCTTCATTTTAATTTTATTAATTAAACCAAGATTTGGAGTCTTTAAATCACAGTTTCAACAAATTAGATTACTTTCCTTCCCTCAATGGGACATTGCCTTATCAAGTGACATCTTTATTTATTGATTTCAAGCATCTTTACTTATTATGATGGATCTTGAAACTGGCTCTCATCATAAAAATGCAAAGGTGAGTCAGTCAGATTGCTTTCTTTTATTTTGCTTCAAATTTGATTTGAAATAGGCTTGTTTTTTTACAAATGGGTATGTTTTAAGTTGTTAAAATATTGATTTTTAAGTACTAATTTGTAAAAGTTTTGATTTTTAAGCAATACCCATGTGAAATATGCTTGTTTTCTCAAATGGGTTGGTTTTATTTTGTTTAAATATTGGTTTTTAAGCTATACCCATTTGGAAAAATGAGGTTTTTTTCAAATGGGTATGTGAAAATTTGTTAAAGTTTTGATTTTTAAGCAATACCCATTTGACATATAAGTGTTTCCTCAAATGGGTATGTTTTAATTTGTTTAAATATTGAGTTTTAAGCTGTGCCCAGGTGAAATAAGATTGTTTTCTCAAATGGGTATGTACTAATTTGTTAAAAATATAATTTTTTAGATAATAACCATTTGAAACAATAATCATATATCAAATGGTTTTTTTTTTTTTTTTTAAGCCGTACCCATTTGAAATAAGATTTTTATTTCATATGGGTATGTGATAATTTGTTAGAGTATTGATTTTTAAGCAATACCCATTTGAAAAATAAGTGTTTTTATTAATGGGTATGTTTTAATTTCTTCAAGTATAGATTTTTAGGGAGTACTAATTTAAAAAATTGTGTTTTTTGGGCTATTTTACAGACACAATCATGGAAGGCAGTTTTGACATTAGCTTACCAAAGTTTGGGTGTTGTTTATGGTGATTTAAGCACATCACCATTATATGTATTTAAAAGCACATTTGCAGAAGACATTCATCATTCAGAGACTAACGAAGAGATATTTGGGGCACTTTCGTTTATTTTCTGGACTTTGACTTTAGTCCCTTTGTTGAAATATGTGTTCATTGTGCTTAAAGCTGATGATAATGGTGAAGGAGGCACATTTGCGCTGTATTCATTGCTTTGTAGACATGCTAGAGTTAGTTCATTGCCCAATTGTCAATTAGTTGATGAAGAATTGTCAAGTTATAAAAAGGAGGTACCTAATTTAGCCCTGAGTAATTTCGGCTCAAGGCTTAAATCCACTTTGGAGAAGCATAGAGTTCTGCAGAGGTTTTTGCTTGTATTGGCTCTTGTCGGGGCTTGTATGGTCATTGGCGATGGTGTTCTTACTCCTGCACTTTCAGGTTTGTTTTTATGTACAGTGATTTTTTGGTCAATTTTCGTTTATATATATCACATCATTTTTTTGAGCTGTTTTCCATAAAAAGATGGATTTTGAATGACACTAACTATTGGGTTGTTTTGGGTGACTGTTTAATTGACTATGCGTTATGATTTGATTATATGCGCTTGTATTACACTTAAGGACAATTATAATATTTTGTTCTTTTTGCTTTGTGCTTTATTTTTCTTGTTTTCATCACTTGCCGGATTTAATAACGGTTGTGATGAATTTGCAGTATTTTCAGCAGTTTCTGGTCTGGAACTTGCAATGGCCAAAGAGCATCACAAATGTAAGATACCTCGACCTTACACATTAATTTTCTGATTATAAAGCTGTCATGTTAATGAAATTGAATAATTGATTGATGATGGGTCAATCATCTAAATAATCTTGGATGCTTGGTTCCTTACCAAATTATTTGTCTTTAGTTTGTGGCCTTTAGTATAAGCAGAATATTTGTCATTCTTGACCAGCAAAAATTCCCAATTATTAAGAAATTGCGAATGAAACAAGTTAAAGTTTTCCATCAAATAAAGTATGTTGATCAGAAAAATTGTCTAATTTAAAAATAAAATAAAAACTTGTGAATGAAACAAGGTAAAGTGTCCAATCATAGTCAACAGCCTCGTTGTTTGCATTCCTTCTATGTAGGAAGATTTTACTCAGAAATCCTAGGTTGGATCTTTGGCCCGTTTCAAGTTCCACAACATTGGGATCACTTATAATTATCAACATAATTGACAGTTGGTCAATAACTTATTAAAAAAAATGCAAAGTAATATGTAGTTTACGATTTGACCAATGAATTTGAACGATAGTGTTTGCCTTTTAATGACAAAAAATAAAATAAATAAATAAAAATAAAAAATGACTTTTTATATACTACACACCGTACGTGAACCAAGGTTATGCATAACTTACTTGGAGAGACATCTATCTAAAGTATAACCAAATTAGTGGGTGTTCTGTTTACGTTTTATAAGTGATTTCGTGCTGCTTGATAAATCTGAATTCGATAGTTAAATAAATGCTAGTATATGTAGGCATTTTGACATATACATAATGAAAAATTAATTAGTGTAAATTTCTTGTAAGAATTTTTTTCGCCTAATGACATACCTTAAGGAATGGATCACACATCATCTACCACTAAGGTGAGGTCACTGTACTTCAAAAGGTTATTTAAGGTTATGGAAGCAATAGTCATCTCTCCATAATCTTGAAAAGACCGACGTGTTTTCGAGTTGTAATTTTCTGATGTCCCCCATTAATACGTGTGACCCACATTTGATCACACGATAACATTATGCATCAAAAAGTGTGTTTTATGATGAAAAGAAATGGTATATTGTTGCAGACGTTGAAGTCCCGGTTGCATGTCTCATACTGATTGCTCTATTTGCCCTACAACATTATGGGACCCACAGGGTCGGGCACTTGTTTGCCCCGGTGGTTATCTTGTGGCTCTTGTGCATCAGCTCTATCGGTTTATACAATATTATTCACTGGAACCCTCACATCTACAAAGCACTATCTCCTGTTCACATGTATAAATTTCTGAAGAAAACTCAAACTGGAGGCTGGAAATCTTTGGGGGGTATCTTATTATGCATCACAGGCAAGTACACTTTCTAATATTACACGTAAAACTCTTTTATCTTGGGTAAAGTTGTCATTTTGCTGAAATGTGGGTTGATAGTTTAGGCTCGGAAGCTATGTTTGCAGATCTTGGACACTTTTCTCAGCTGTCTATCCAGGTATGTGTGTGCACAATATTACATGTAGGGGTGGTTAAATGGACGGATCATACGGGTTCGCTAATGATTGTGGGTCAAAATGGGTAGTTTTTCTCATGGGGCTGGGCTTAAAAAACATTTTATCAATAAAAAGTTTTATATTTTTTTATAAATGATATAATTACCTATTTTTTCGAGTAAATATGATTTATAGATTACATTTTATATATCCACCCATTTGACCTGTTGAAAATTAAACAACAAATTGACTCGTTCATAAGTAAAAAAGTCCAACTGCCATCTCTAGCTGCTTGCCCTTCTTTTTGCCGTTTTCTTGTTTTTGATGTAGGTCTAATTTTATTTCTCAGATAGCATTTTCGTCATTCGTGTACCCGTCATTGATTCTTGCATATATGGGGCAAGCTGCTTATCTATCTCAGCATCATGTTATTGAAAATGACTATCACATCGGATTCTACATCTCCGTACCTGGTATTTTTCTTTTCAACTTCTAATGTATTTGGTTATATACTAAATAGCTCTTTGGTCGGGACTACAATTTAGTGATTGTTAATTTTGTTTGTGCAGAGAGTTTAAGGATCCCGGTGCTGTTGATAGCAATATCTGCTGCAGTCGTTGGAAGCCAGGCCATAATTACCGGAACGTTTTCGATCATAAAACAATGCTCATCTCTTGGATGCTTTCCCAGGGTGAAAATAGTCCATACCTCGTCGAAATATCATGGGCAAATTTATATCCCAGAGATCAACTGGACCTTGATGCTGTTGTGCCTAGCTGTTACTATCGGGTTTAGAGATACCAAGCGTATGGGTAATGCTTCAGGTATGTTGTTATACTTCCATTTTAGAATTAAGACAGTTTATTAAATTACCAAAATACCCTCTTATCTTGTTATCCAAACAAATATCGTATTTTGATCTTTTTTGTATCCTGATCAGGTTTGGCGGTCATTACAGTTATGTTGGTTACAACTTGCTTAATGTCACTTGTTATCGTTTTATGCTGGCACAAAAGTGTTTTTGTTGCAATCGCTTTTGTGGTGTTTTTCGGGACGATTGAAGCGTTATATTTTTCGGCTTCACTTATCAAGTTTCTTGAGGGGGCATGGGTCCCTATAGCACTCTCACTCATCTTCATGCTCGTGATGTACGTGTGGCACTATGGTACCCGTTTAAAGTATGAATTTGATGTCCAAAACAAAGTATCAGTTGATTGGCTACTTAGCCTAGGCCCAACCCTTGGTATAGTTCGAGTTAAAGGAATTGGGCTCGTTCATACAGAGCTTGTTTCTGGAATTCCTGCAATCTTTTCCCATTTCGTGACCAACCTTCCGGCTTTTCACCAAGTGCTGATCTTCCTTTGTGTAAAATCGGTCCCGATCCCACACGTGAAACCCGAAGAGCGGTTTCTGGTGGGCCATATAGGCCCACGGGAGTACAGGGTGTATCGGTGTATTGTCAGGTACGGTTATCGTGATGTTCACAAAGATGATGTAGAGTTTGAAAAGGATTTGGTTTGTAGTGTAGCTGAATTTATCAGAAAGCAAAAAGATGTATCTACACCGGAACAAGGCAATCATGACGAGGTAATGACAGTTGTTGGAACGCCTTCCACTCATGTGGAAGGAATTCAAATGATGGACGGTCAGGATGGGCATGGTAGCCCCGAGCTTCAAGAAATACAAAGTACACCCGTGAACCAAGTGAAAAAAAGGGTGAGATTTGTAGTACCGGAAAGCCAAAAGATCGATGAGAACTCACGGTCCGAGTTACGGGACTTGATGGAGGCCCGTGAAGCCGGGGTAGCCTACATTTTGGGACACTCGTATGTTAAAGCAAAACGAGGGTCAGGTTTGATTAAAAAGATTGTTATAAATTTCGGTTACGAGTTTTTGAGAAGAAATAGCAGGCACTCGACGGACTCGTTAACTGTACCTCATGCGTCAACTCTTGAAGTCGGAATGGTGTATCATGTGTGAAGAAAATGACTGCTTTTGTAAATGCTTTTTGTTTATTATTTTTGTAGCAAATATATAAAATATCAAATGGTATCCGGCGATCCATTGCTCCTTGTGGTGGTCGTGTGCCGCGGTTAGCAGTTTTTTTTACAAGTTTTGATAGAAGGTAGTGGCAGATACAAGAAATAGGTATAGTTTGTATTTGGTTCTCACTACTTCAGATTTTCAGGATCACTAAATATACATATATATCTTGTTTGATGGCTAATCTTCTTGTGAAAAGTATATAATGTTGGAAACTCTATACTCTATAGCCTGTTTTGTTATGAATAATATTAAATGATAATACTGATCGTAATAAGAAGAGTTCATTATAGATGTCGAAGTTTAGGGCAAACAGTAGTCGAGCTTTAGTCGACTGAAGGTTAGTGAAAAAAAGTTCGACTGAAAGATGCAAAAAATTGAAACACTTGAATACTAAAATCACCAAACACATACATAAAAAGCCCAATTGAAGATCTACAAAAACCTATCAGCAAACACATGTCGATGCTTTATCCAATATCTTTATATTGGGAAAATTGTTCAAAATACATAACTTGCCACCTCTTATTATTTTATGCTATGATTTTTTTTTCCCTTCCTATTCTTATTGTATACACAAACTTTATTAATCTTTTTATTGTAGCGATGAATCTGACTTGGCATAGAGTTAATTACATAAATTTACATGAATCGTCCATGTGGCTCAAAACAATTACGCCATTCGTCCTTGAAACAATTACATAAAAGGTCCCTGTAGCTCAAGAGTTAAAATATTTGCATCGTTAGTCCTTATTGAGTTAAAATATTTGCATCGTTAGTCCTCATTGACTATTGAGATAAAATATTTGCATCGTTAGTCCTCATTGACTATTGAGTTAAAATATTTGCATCGTTAGTCCTCATTGAGTTAAAATATTTGCATCGTTAGTCCTCATTGACTATTCTTACGTTAAATATTTGCATTGTTAGTCCTCACTGAGTTAAAATATTTGCATCGTTAGTCCTCATTGAGTTAAAATATTTGCATCGTTAGTCCTCATTAACTATTATTACGTTTTTATCTATTCTCGTCCGTTTTTCTTACGTTTTCGTCCGTTTTCACATGTTTTCATAGGTTTTTATCAGTGTTCGTCCGTTTTTACACGTTTTCATTCATTTTTCTCATGTTTTAACCGTTTCTTCCGGTTTTCTCACGTTTTCATATGTTTTTATCTGTGTTCGTACACTTTTATTTGTTTTCGACTATTATTTTATGTTTTCATCTATTTTTTTTTTATGTTTTTATCCGTTTTCATCCATATATATATATATATATATATATATATATATATATATATATATATATATATATATATATATATATATAATGTATGAAAACGGATAAAAATATATGAAAATAAATAAAAACGTATGAAACTTGACATTTGATAAAAATATTTTTGTATCGATTTAAATCACGATTTTGACCCCTTTCTGGTCTGAATCATCAAAAGTGTAAAGCACGAAAGTTGTCCGGAATAATGTTTTACATCAAGACACGCGAGATTTTAACCTGAAATTGCAAAACAATGGTTGTTTACTACCAAAACTTAAGCGGTTTTCGACCAAATTCATAACTTATACACTTATAAACTCTTGTAACTTATACAAATATTTTAACTCAATGAGGACTAACGATGCAAATATTTTAACTCTTGAGCTACAGGGACCTTTTATGTAATTTTTCAAAGACGAATGGTGTAATTGTTTTGAGCCACAGGGATGATTCATGTAAATTTATGTAATTAACTCTGTGTCACGTCAGATTCATGGATACAATAGGAAGATTAAGAAAGTTCGTGTATACGATAGGAAAAAAAAAGTTCATAGCATACAATACACAATAGTAAAAGGTGGCAAGTTGGATGTATTTTTGTACAATTTCCCCTTTATATTCAACCAACGAACCAATTAATTCCAAAACAAATAATCGATCTTCCAAACCAAAAAAAACAAAAAGAGCCAACCAGTAAACTAATTTGGCTAAAAGAAAGAAAAAACAAAAACCAGTTTATGGCAGGCGACTAAAAAGTCGATTCTTTTCGCATCATCGGCGAGTAGCTGATAACCAGAGGACAACTATTTGCGGAGGGTTGGAACTAAAGCTCCAATACCATTACGAATAATATTGACTGATTACTTGTGTTCACTTTACATGAGACCCGATATTTATACAAATGATTAGCCAAACACTTGAACTTGGGCCTAAACCAATACAAATACAAATATAATTCTAATTCTAATACAAATCCACTAGTTTCTTCATAAGCATGACTTGAACTTTAGTGAGTTTTTAATCAGGTGAACATTTCTAGTTAAAAGAGAACACTTGTTTCTTGTAGATAACGTAAAAGGTTGGAAACACTTCTTGCATAGTTTTTGTCGGACTCTATAGGTCCGGTGAGCTGGTGTTTCTTTCACGTGGCTCAATCTGATATGTTAGCTTGGTGCAAATTGGGCGAGACCCTGATACTATATTTGCTATCATACTACGTCTCTTGACATCATTGGCGGAGCTTGAAAGATTTTCATAAGAGGGCTGAAAAAAATTCAAAGTTCAAAAAACAAATTTTGGGAAGGCAAGACTGAAACAGTTTTTTTTTTTTTTTAAATGAAATGCAAACTATTTTACACTAATGGGCTTACGGAGGGCCAACACCCTTCCTAAGTCCATTAATATTCTGTGATATATCGTGTGTACAAGACTACAACTTGAGTTGTATCATAAGTTTTCAGGTTGGACTTGAAGCTCCATAAGCAAATAAAGAATCGTAGATCTACGTACTGCAGGATAAACAAATCATTTGCAGTCTATGATCATAGTTTCGGTTTAATTTAAAACGTTACAATTGGCAATCTATATAACCTATGGCAAAGTATAGGCGTATAGCACTTCTTGTGCAATATTCATCGAAATGTAGGTTCAGGTTAACTAAACCATTCTCCATCATAGATATAAGCATATGATATTTGACATCTCCTATATGGTCATTTGAAACAAATTAAGACTAAACTGGAAAAAAAAAATGTCATATAGAAAAGATTTTGTTGTTGGAGGTTAACTAGACAACTAGTTATAAGCAACAAACCGCTTCCACGCTTATACTTAAATTACTTGTTGTATTCGGACCACGTCTCTATATTGTAATAAGAAAAATAGCATATGTTAACGTTGGCTCGCTTTGGGTGTTTAGTCCAAGACGAAGATCCAAAGTGAAAATAAGTTTGTGCGATAAATATGGGTAATTAATAAGTTCGTTGGAGACTGAAATAAACTCGGTGTTGGATAAATGATTAACCGCCAAGGTTATTATTTTCATATTACCATAGTTATTGTACTCGGCCGTGATCACTGTGTTGGTGCACGTGAGTATTAAGCTAGTCCCGGTGCAAGGGCGGAGTCAAAGCATGGCTACTTGTGGCACATGCCACATATAAGTTAAGTAGAGATATCTTATGAAGGTTTTTTTTTTTTTTTTTTTTTTTTTTTTTTTTTTTTTTTTTTTTGATGTCCGTGCCACATATGCGTTTAAATAATCATTTTGACTCACGAAAGCTACAAACAGTAGTGTCAATGAGGGTGTGCAAGTGGTGCGGTCGCACAGGGCCCCTCAATCTAATGAGCCCCTTTTCTTCTAGTTCAGTAATATTTATAGCTACGTTTGTGTACTTATGCTATATATACGAATGTATCTTCTTTGTAAATTCAATTAGTTAAATATTGTACAACATATCTTGTCACAATAAATAAAACATCATTAACAGGTTTTATTATAAGAAATTTTTATAAATAAACACACACTTTTAAATTTTTTTTAGTATTGATGGGCCATTTTTATTCATTTGTCGGCACAAAGCCCATTAATAGACCAAGGCACCAAGCCAACCTTATTTTCTTAGAAATGATTTAATTCATGTTGCCTTTTAATTAGAAGCATAAGCAAAATTGACTCACTAAATCTAGGAATGGCAATGAGGGGTTGAGGCGGGGCGGCTATCTCCATCCTCAAACATGATTACAAAATTCATCCCCAAACTCGCTCCAATCCTCATTGGGATTTAATCGGGGCGCCCTATTGGGGCGAGATGTTCCTCCAAACCCGCCCCGTATCTTGTTGAGGATCTTATCGGATTGTCTTCTTGGGGCGTGATGTTTCACCAAATTCGTGTCTTTCCCTGTTTATTATTGTTTTTACATTAACAATATAATTTTATGCAATAACTTGAAATATCGAGAGGCAATTGTTAATAAATTTATCATTAGCCTTATTAAGTTCTCAATAAGGATATTAAACATAAAAAATAATAAGCTACTCTTGTCACAAATCAACTTGTTTTGAATATAATGACACGAAACAAGCTTTTGTTGATCACAATTTTCAATCATACAAATATTGAAAATTAAAGGATTATATATTTATTAGGTAAATACCAACGTAGTAATATATGTGTAATTGTATATGGATATATTTGTACATATATCTATTTTTTTGGGCGAGGCGGGGATGGGATGTTGTGCCCCGTCCTTGCCCCAAACCTAATAAAAATTCCCGTTAAGGCCCCTTAACCCACTCCGTAACTCGATAAGCATGCCCCACTCAACCTTGAAATTTTCGATTTCCCCATCGGGTTCAAGTTTTTTTTTTTTTTTTTTCCATCCCTAACTAAATCTCACGCGAAAGGGTAGCTTGTTGTTGAGCAATCTAGGTACCTCTGTTGACTTCTATACGATTTATGCAATATCGTGCATTCAAAGTTAAAACTTGGGCAATTTTTTTGTGTGCCACACATGGTTAATATTCCTGGATCCCTGACCTGGTAGTTAATATGATGTCTTTTTTCGACGATGCATTTACTTCAAAACTAGATGAGGCCTCTTCCCTACCTAGGCAACCAATAGTGTATATGTCCAGCACGGCTTAAAGGTTGGGTCCTCATGACGAGAGTCGGGTTCATCAGACCTGAAACGTCTGTCATATACGAAAGTGAAATAAAGATAAGAACCAACAACCTTAGGTTCCATGATTTATTCCGTTTAAAAAATATATTTGGCTTAGCATATAGTTTGACAAGACTACATAACAAATATTTAACTATGGCAGTTAACATGCCTTTAGTGCAAGTTTTATAATGACACGCAATAAACTTGTGATGTATACCAAAAAATAGATATCTAGAGTATTCGGTCATCCTTAATTTCCGGTATGAATATATGTCATTTTGCACATGAGCAATTATATGTTGATTTTTTGTTTGGAATATTCTTGTTTTGAAAGCAAAGTTATACTAAGAAGATTCTAAAATGAAGCATGTGACAAAATAAAACCCGTAACGTTGTGTGGGGCCCAAGCAGGAATATAGATAGGGACAAAGCCCATTTCATAGCCATCCCATGCCTTTGTGGGTCGTTGTTCCAAGTTCCAACTATCAACTATGGCATGTCATCTTATCTTGTATTTATATCTTGTTTCTTTTCTTATAGCAAATATTGAAAACGAACCAAGTTTTTCTCTTCAAGTTATTTGGGGAATGAAATATTTGACTCAGATTTGCACCACTTACAATCGATGAAATAGCCACCCTCATATAACATGCACATAGTCGGACTTGAACACTAAACCTCTCATGACAAGCAGAGAAGATTAAGGGTGTGTCTAGCGCTAAGTATTTAAGAGCGGTGAACGTTGAGCGTTGTGATCTTTAATGCTCGTTTGACAAATACAAAATAGCTTTATTTATTTTTACGTAATGCTCATTAATGCTTCAAGAAGTAGCATTTAGGAACATTGAGCATTTAGGAGATGTTTTACACATTATGATTACACCTACAGTTACGTTACCAAACGTTTTTATAAAAGAAAAATATTGTTCATTGCTACTGTTAATTTTGCCAAATACACCCAAAGTTGATTATAACTACATCATTTGGTAGAGGTTATTTATAGCAACGTATGAGCTACATTTAAATAAATAAATAAATAAAAAAAAAAAAGCTTGAGCAATGAATCTAACACGATAACCACTCAAGGGTGGCTAAATGATAAAACGTCTATAGCTATAATTACTAAATCGGATTTGAATACTGTTTGAAGCAATTAAGCAAACAACCCTGGAGTTATCAAATGAACATCCTCAAAGGGGAGATGAACCCTTTATGTCCGTGCGGCAATAGACTTGAGACAAGTAAATTAGTCTACCAAAATAATTGGAAATTATGATAATACAAAAAACATCTAATACAACTAATTACATGTTACATTCTTTTCTTCGACCTCTATATATCCAGCTGATAAACCAAATGACAACTAAAAGTAGTGACATCTCAATTTAACAATAAGTCATACGCGTATTTAACGTAAACATCTTACGTATATAGTTAATACTAAAACGGTACCCGCGCAATGCGACGGCGGGTACCATGTGTTTATATTTTGCGTTATTTGGTTACATTTTTAGTTGTCTTCATGATTTATAAGTAGAGATATTAAAAATAGTTAAGGCAAATAATTTTATTTTGAATAACCAACCGTTTTTTAACAAACTTCTTAACCAAATTGTTTCTTAACAAATTAATTTTAAAATCTTTTTAATTTTTATAATAAGTAAGAAAAAAATCTAAGTTTTAAGCGTTTTTAATTATAAAATATTTTCAAATGCATTATACTAATGTAAATGTTGAAGTTCAAATTAATTCAAATTATAAAGAAGTTTTATTAAGCACGTGTCCTAATAAAGTTTATATGGAGCTATTTAAGTGTCTTTAATCTTTCGTATTTTTGAAAAATAATTGTGGACCATACTAATTAAGGTCTTAATTGCTTGTAATAATACTAGTGAGTTAATATGTATCTTCGCCAAAGATTTTGGGTAGACACATTATTACGAAAATTAATGAAACAAAACTGTCACGTTTTAGTAAGAGGCATTAACATATTACCATTTTACCCATTGATATTTTGCAAAACCGTTATCGCCTTGTCGGATATTATTAACCCGTTGATTTAGAGGAAATTCTTGAAAAGCCCCGGAAGTACATATGTGTTAGCCTAAAAAAAATTCAACTTTCCCAAATACTTTATTGGCGACTCTCTCTTATAAATTTTTGGGCAACTCTCTCAAAATTGTGACATGTGACCCTTTAGTAGGTGGGCTTTTTTTTATTTTGTATAAAGTAAATTACTAATACACCCTCACTCACTCACTCTCTCTCATTACACCACCCAGATCTGTCAGGGTGTATAAAAGAAGAGTTATAACCCATTTAGAGTTAACTCTTTTTTCCTTGTCTCTCTAGCCGCCACCACCACCTACACCATCACCGGCCGTCCCACCGAACAATAATGAAAGTGTACAAGTTTTAAAACCATGGGTATAAAAGAAAATGTGAGAGTATATATGTAATTTACACTAAAAGAAAATGAAAAATAAAGGTAATTCTTGAAAAGCCCCAAAAGTACACATGTGTGTACCTTATATGCCTAAAAAAATTCAACTTTCCCAAATACCCATGGGCGACTCTCTCCCATAAATTCTTGGGCAACTCTCTTAAAATTGTGACATGTGTGGCTTTTTTTATTTTGTATATAGTAAATTACTAATACACCCTCACTCACTCACTCACTCACTCTCTCTCATTACACCACCCAGATCTGTAAGGTGTATAAAAGAAGAGTTATAACCCATTTAGGGTTAACACTTTCTTCCTTGTCTCTCTAGCCGCCACCACCACCTACACCATCACCGGCCGCCCCACCTAACACCACCACCAAAGCCTTCATCGTGACCTCCTTTGCTTGTTTAACAACCACACGCGCCCTTGAAACCATCACCACCACCACTACGCGCCATCACTACCACTCCTTAGACTAGATCCGTGAAGAAAAAGGGAAGACCCACCGTTTTTCACCTCGTGTGATAACGGTGGAGGTGTAAAACTCGTATATAACAAGTTGTAATAATTAATTCGAATGGCTTTTGGATGATATTTTCGAGGTTGTTAATATTTTTGGATTTTAGGTTTAGGATTATTTTTTATTTTTGAAGAGTTTGTGGTTGTGTTGGATTGTAGCCGAGACCCTAGAGGTCCGTTTGGATTTGTGGCCGAGAGACCCAAGAGGTCTGTTTGGTTGAGGCCGAGACCGTAAGGGTCCGTTTGGTTTGTGTTGCCGTACCATGTTGATGATGATATTAGATTGTTGTTATTATTATTTTTGGATTGAGACATGGTCTCAACCGAACCATACAAACTCATGTACTGTAACACTTTCCTTTGAAGATCTTGAATTAAAAGTTGTACTTGCTACAATTGATTTAACTTGTACTTTCTTTGTTATATTTTTACTGTATTGAACTAATATAGATGAAAGTTTTAGGATCTGTATATTTGATTTTGTTTTGGATCTGTGGATTTGTTTGGTTTGTGATTATATGTAGATCTATGTATTTGATTTTGATTATTGTTGGAAAAAAATGTGAATCTTGTTAATAAGAAGGCGCCATATTTGTACTTGTTTATCCATCAATTGAGTGGTGGCCAGAGTGGGTGGTGGTGGTAGCCGGAGTAGGTGGTGGTGGCCGGAGTAAGTGGTGGTGGCTGGAGTTGGTACAATAATGAAAGTGTACAAGTTTTAAAGCAATAGGTATAAAAGAAAGTGTGAGGGTATATATGTAACGAGCAGGTGAGCCCGCGCGTTGCTGCGAGGCGGCCATGTTTAGAAGATTATACAAAAAGAATTAAATAAGATACATCTTTATTAAATAATTATATGATCTGTAGAGTGTATTCATACATTCATGTGTGAAGTCAAATAAATAATGTGCGGAAAAGCAGGTAGAACTGCACAAAGAATTAGTAAGAGTACTTTGCATGTAGAAGCATGTATGCTCCTTAAAAGTGACTCCATAACATAAGACTACAAATGACTAAGTATGACACTTCGGAAATTCAGTATCCGTTACCATCTCCTAGGCATTTTGAGTCCTTAATCTTACAGCAACTCGAGTGATGGCACAGATTGCAATTCCAACTCGCAACCATCACTTCAACCTGTAACAAATCATAATCTATATCTTAAGCCGATTTGCATAATCATCAACCACATGCTGTTGTGAAATACACTTAGGCGCAAGAAAATAAGCAGGACCAAATTTGATATAATATTACACTAAATAGGATAGGGCAAATCAATCACTAACATACCTAATGTTGAGAATATAGTATGCGTAACATTCAAATATTGTCATTTAAAGTGCTTATTTACTCTAAATAAACAAATAAGTATGCTCCATCGTAAAAATCAATGCAGGCTGATGGACTAAATCTTCATATATACCCCTCATTACACCATATGCAATGTTTGTAATGTGTGTGCTAAAGTGCATACCCTGTCCTGTAACCATTTCACAGAGGTAAACAAAACATCAAATCCTAAGCCTAACCTTTTATCACCCTAACAGCAAAGGCTTAAAACAATCTATAACCATTGACGACTAACTACTGTACATTTCAAATATACCAGATCAAATTTCCCAACCACAGCCTATCTCAAGAACTCGATACTTCATTTAAATATTGTTCCAATCTTTGTTCTCGGGAAAGTAAATCAAGTTTAAAGTCAGAACTGTTTGAAAACTAATTCAAAATACAAATTAAATGTAGTAATCTGATTTCTACTTTAAAAATTTTTCCGTGATAATTCTCAAATTGAATAAAAGAAAAAAAAAAACTAATGAAGCTGTTTACCTCATCAAGAAATTTCAGAAAACATCTGGGTCGCATTCACGTGAAGCTACAAAACATGGGCTTTTCGGCTTCTGCATTGGTTCCTTGCAGAGTGGCATCCCCTAAACCTGTTCCTGCAGTTTTTCGATGCTTCTAGAAGTGGATAATCTCATGTGTGGCGATCCCAGTACAATGTGTACGGGTAATTTTCCAACTAACCTTCAGTTAAATTTTCCGTATTTCGCTGCATATCATCACGCATTCCTACAAATGTAATAAGATGCCGTGTGCTGTAAGGGCTAAAATTAATTCACGGATATCTTTTGGGTCAATTTTGGGAGCCTTAACTCACCTTGTATAGGTTGATGATGATAGTTTGCAGGAGCACAAATAGATGCAGAAGGATGGACCAGAGTGTCGTTAGTACCTGATGCAACCAAGAAAAAGCATGTAATAAAATTAATAGTAGGATATACATAGTATGATGTTTACTGCTTTAGGACTTGTACACACCTGTATTGTAATCAAGGCAAGTAGCACCGTCTTGTCCACCTGCAATCTGCATGTTGTTGTAGCGCGTTGCTGATGTGCTTTTACAATCCTCTGGAGTGTCGTCTTTAGTGTTTATTAATGAGTGTTTGGTGGGAGCATTTGCAGGTTTCAATTCTGTTTCAAATGGTTGCTCATACGTGTCCTACAAACAACACTTACCTTCCAAACACCTCATGCGTAAAGACCGGAATGTTCACGAAATACTTAAAGTTAAAAACCTGAAAATAGTGAAGTGGTTCTACAAATGTCTTGAATTATACATGATGCTAATAAAGTGCAAGAAAATATGCCCATTATTGACACCTCAGGTATTACCAATATGTTTTAAGGTTTGAGTAAAAGCAAGTATGGTTTTAATTTTTTTACTGATTTGGCGAATTTACATATCTATCTCTAGATTTTGGAACATACATTTAAAGCCACTCATTTCAAAAGTAAAGTAGTATTCTATCCACACTAAGATCCACATTTTGATTTTCTTCCACCAAATATACCTTATTCAAGTCCATAATTTATTGAAGATAAAGGACATAGATATATAATCTTTCTTATATTATTTTAACACTGACTCATCAAAAGTCATAGCTAAGACAGATTTTATAACTGATTTCTTTCCCGCACTTCGACATAGAAGTAAGCAAATAAATGCAAATGAGGTTAATTAATATAATAAAGGTACAAAGCGCAAACGAAAAAATTCATGCTCTAAGTGTGTTAACTGTTAAGTAGTTGTTTAATGGAAGATACACATTTTAAAGTTTAAAGTCAACCTAGTCATCTTTGAAATCAAACATCAGCATGATATTATGTATAAATTGAAGATTAAATAGCAATATCATCACCAGTTTTTCTTATGTACAACTACCTACCAATTTCAGACTTATGTGATATTTTCTGGTGTTTGGCTATGGTTTAGCAACAGCAACAATTGATACTAAATATTCTCTTATTTAAGTGTCATGTTTAACATAAAACATTAATTAGTAAGCATTTGCGAATGTGGAACTAAACTAAATAAAATGAACTCAATTGACAAAATATACTACCACATACTTAAACAGCCTCTGTTTATGCTCTAAGCCACAAACATATTTACATTACTCAAGGGAGATGGGTGATGATGCCAACGCGCAAATGAACTATGGTTCAATAATTGAATGTTGGTGGTGCACCAAAAAATTGTCAATCCCATAATCAAAATTAAACGTAGTACAAAATTAGAAGAAATAATTTTGGGTATTGGTGTTAGTAAAGCTACAAAATTAACGTGGGTAAAATTGTATAACTTCATACCTGGGATTAAAAAAACTCATCTACATGTGGATCTCGAATTTGTAATCTTTTTATAATGTGATTCTTCAGATCTTTGTTTCTTTTTGTTTATGTTCTTCGGGTTTTGGCTTTAACAACTTCATTCTTCTCTCAAATGACTGTATCTTATCGATCTAATACACTTAAAACTTAAAAACTGACCCTTTGTTTTGACATTATAGCAAACTCAGAAAGCACTCATGACAGGAACAAACACACCTATAGTTTCCATACCATCAATCAGAACCCCAGTTGCTCATCTTTTTCTCAACTCTGAAGAAAGCCACTTTTCCAAATTGGTTCTCCATTATCCACCAATAATTCGAGCGGCACAAAATCGTGTTAAATTTGGCTAAGCACTGTTACAAATGAAATAAAAAGGCATATGTTAGAATTATTTTGTAGATTTTGGACCAACCAAATCCAGTATTGCTCAAACCCAGAATCAGAATCTAAAATTTAAACATTTTAAAGAAATTTGGTTCAATATCTTCATTAATGTATACATTATCTTCATTAACCAAAACCCATAAAAAAATCCATCATATATAAAAATTTGACAACATTTAAAAAGGAGCTTAAACAGAGTTAGATGCGATGGTGTAATCCTACATCCGACACCGGAGACGCTTTCTTCTCAGACTCCATTTTTACTTAATTCGAGCTTCTAAATTTACTCGATTGATTGATTTATTTATTGATGGGTTTCGAGTTTATTTAAATAGATTGTAATTGAAGGTCATAGATTGAACTTGAAGGTCTAGGGTTTACCACAACACCGGATTTGGCCCTGTGTGAAGAAGATGATGAGAAAGATAGAGGCGGTGGAATTTTCTAGTAAGGGGAGTGTGTGTGGAAGATTATAGAAGGGTTTTTGTTTGTGTGCGTGTATGTATCTGTGAGGAGGAAATAAATATCTAGAAATACATACGTACTGTTTGTGTCATTAACTGTTTGTAAGTGTGTAATTAACCCATGAACAGTGCGCAAAACAGTAAGTTGATAACCTTTGGACCACATACTGTCTGATTAATGGTTTGTAATGACGTTTTTAACCACCCCAGCTTTGCAACCCACATTCCCATCTTTATATATATAGTATAATTTACACTAAAAGAAAATAAAAAAATAATATAAAAAGCCAAACTTTTTAGCTAAAAGACAAAATAGCAAAGTCGCCCAAGAAAATAGGGCCCAGTCGCCCAAGAAATTAGTGGGGTAAGTTGTACTATGAAAGTACATAGTGAGGACATCCAAAGAAACACGTGTCACAATTCTGGGAGAGTTGCCCAAGAATTTTTGGGAGAGAGTCGTTCATGGGATATTTAAGGAAGTTGGATTTTTTTGGGGCATATGGAGTACATACATGTATACCTTTGGGAGAAAGAAAGAATTAACACTAAAAAATAATATAAAAAGACAATAGTTTTTAGCTAAAAGACAAAATAGCAAAGTCGCCTAAGAAAATAGGGCCCAGTCGCCCAAGAAATTAGTGGGGTAAGTTGTACTATGAAAGTACATAGTGAGGACATCCAAACAAACACGTGTCTCAATTCTGGGAGAGTTGCCCAAGAATTTTTGGGAGAGATTCGTCGATGGGTATTTAAGGAAGTTGGATTTTTTTGGGGCACATGGAGTACACACATGTGTACCTTTGAGATAAAGAAAGAATTAACTCGTTGATTTACTAGTTAACTACTCCGTATAAAATTGATACTTGCTTCTTATTAAATTAAATATTCATTTTAATAATATACATAGTTTCAAAAATACCCATTAGGTGCACTCTTCAACGACCAAATAGCATCTTTATTCATTAAAAAGGAAACCGGACCGAACCGAGAAACCAGACTAGACTAACCGGATCTGACCGAACTTATTTCGGTTCGGTCTTCAGTCTACACTTTACCTCATGTTCGGCCCTCGGTCCAGTCCGGTCTTACGTACAACCAATCATTTTACCTTCTCGAACCGGACCGATAGAAGAACCAGACCGGACAGGACCAAAAACATTCGGTCCGGTCCTCAGTCCGTGATTAGGGCTTGGAAGATGGTGATTTTTGTTTATGTTAAGTGTGAAAGATGGTGATTAGGGTTTTAAAGATGACGTTTTTGTTTTGGTTGATGATGAGTTGACTGGGGTTTAAAAGAAAAAAAAATAATTCAAAGAAAAATTAAAAGAGGATTGAGTACGGGGAGAGTTGTAATACATGACATACAATGTTATAAAACAACTAGGAAGGGGAGATAACCACATATGGTCATAAATAACTTGTCATACACAAGGTTTAACAAGTGTCGGTATTTATGCTATATGTCTCATGGTTGGATTTAAAAGGATAGGGGTTTTAGGCAGATTTTCGGGTGTATAAAGGAGAAATAGGAAATGAATTTGTTTCATAGGGCCACTTTATCAGCACTTACTAAATATTTAAGGGTGGTATCCTAGGTTTATCCTTAAAATGCTTAAAATTCAGAAGCTAGTATTCTTATGGGAGGGTTCTCTAAGGTTTAAAGTATCGGAACTATCTACCATGGATGCCAAAGGGTCGTAGGTAATACATATCCTTTAGTATTACTTTGTGGAATTGGACGGGATCTAAGATAAGCTATAACAAGTATCCAACTTGTTGGGTTTCTTAGCGGCTAACTTAATATCTAGGGCTATAATAGGGTTCGGAATGTCTTAAGGTAATCTAGTAAAAGGAAGGATTGTGTGATGGTGTTTCTATCTTAAATGGTGACTAGGGAATGATAACTATGGATTTGCATATGGGGATGGCAAGGTATAACTTAGTCGTAACTTATCTTATATCATAGGTAACCTATCTTATATATCCTAAACCTAACAGGTACCATTATATAAATCCTATGATGAAATTCTAAACTAAAGGTATATACGATAAGGGTGTACTAATTGGTAATTCCATAATAATAATCCTTAAACTTAGGGGCTAGAGTCGGAAGGGCTTCCTATATCTAATTGGTGAAAAATCTAATTATCATTGATTATCTCTTCTAAGGTATAAATCCTATTGGGTTACTACCTAGTTATTGCTATGACCTTTTTCTATCTTCAATAAAAGGTCAATAAAGAGTTCACCTAAACTATTCAGGATATTCTCAACCTAATCTTCCTAGTGTTCTAAGTGTGTTCTAAGGGGATCTCCTCCAACCTCAAATTTCCAAGATGAGGTAGGAAGATTAGTGAAAAAGTATAAGGGGTTCTAAAGTATAGGATCGCTTCCTAAATAGGCTAGGCTCATTACTAGGTATGTGCGATAAAGGATGTGTGGTCTCCTAGGCAACATTGATCTTTCGGGTATAAAGAATCCTTGGGGATCAAACGTTAGTAAGGGTAGTATTGGGGTAAAGGCAAAATAATTAGTAGACGGAAAAGAGCTAGTAGGGGAGTACGTGATGCTTTTAAGCATAAGATGGATTATAGGGAAAAGGCGAGAAACTTAGAGAGGCTAGTGAATCTAAACTATTCCAAGAGTTTTCCTAAGAATTAAAGGGGGAATGTTTCGGGGTATAATCCAGAACATTTGGAGAGGGAATAACATTCTCCGCATGTAAACTGGATGGGACGATAGTAGGATAGGGGGAATGGACATGTCTATATAACAACCCGGTTGAAAATAACCTATGTTACTTATAAAAATAGCAGTTATGGGATATCTACTTAGGCTAACCTTTTGCACAAAGTGTTTAGGGGAAAGGCAGTGACACTGAGGACTTTCTTGGGTTTAGGAAAAGTAGTTGTAGTTTACGTTTTGACCTTGTTCTCTAAAACTGAGGCTCTGATGCCAATGTGTAACACCCCCATTTTCACAGACAGCAGCGGATGTTAGGTCTGGGGTATTACCTCATGGAATCATAGTCACAATAATAGAAAATGACTCGAAAAGAGACGTTTTTATAAAATGAGTTATCATTCATTAAAATATCAGAGTTTTTATTAAGAAGAGGTCTCAAAGTCTAAGTGAAATGTTGTGTTTGAATGATAACCGGTTTGAAAGTCTTCCAAGTCCAGTGCCACTCAGTGCCATAGGTTGGTCAGTTACCTAGGATACATGCTTAAAGATTCAACCAAAAGGTTGAGTGATATTCATAGGTTTTAGTTGAAAATAGATGAATACGAGTTTAGTAAACCATGGGATATGTTGTTTTACACCCATTTAAAGTAGGTAGAAAACGTGTTTAAATAGTTTGTTTCTGTATTGTATGATCAGTACAATACTGAGGAAGAAGTGTTATTGCACTAATCTCATGAAACCGCATGTTAACAGTCTAGATCATGGGGCACTGCAGACCAAACCATGATGGGACGAGAAGGATAACTTGCCAAAGTTAATCCTTTAGAGGTTTCAAGTATAGTACTTATTGGTACCCGGCTGGGGCAAACCAACGGGAGTTGTCAAACTCCAATAGATCTATCAACTATACTCGCGTTCACTTGGGTACCCCCACAAGTGATTATGGTTCATGAATTTTAGTTATGTAATAGTGGCAGAAAGTAAAACTCGTGCAATAACCAAAGAAAAAGACTTGTATTCGGTTTAAAGAAAAGTAAGCATGTAACCCCCTCACAGGGTTTATAAAGCATTTAAAACGAGTGAGGCTATGAACTCACCTGGGCTTTAGGAAAATCTGATTGATGTAAAAAGTGACTCAGGGATTAGACTTCTGACTCACGTACCCTGGGGGTAGTGTGTTGGTGCGTGTGTATGTCAAGTCTTAGTTATTGTTTTTAGGTTTTTCAAGTAATCACACTTAGGGTTTCTAGATTTAGTTATAACATAACACCGTTTGGGCCATCGTAATTCAGGAGTATAACTTCTCACATGAAGCTCCCTACTATTGTATTATGCTGCAAACATAATACCGTTCGGGCCATCATAATTCAGAAGTATATAACTACTCACATGAAGCTCCCTACTATTATGTTATGTTATTAAGTACTATATTTAAATATAATGTAACACCATTCGGTCCATCATAATTCAGAGGTCATATTGTAGTAATTGTTTGAGGAGCCAGGGTACTTTAATTCGTAAACCCAACAAACTCGTCAAAACGAATACACAAATGAAACCCCTCACATGAAGCTCCCTAGTATTGTGATACATCATATAAAAAGGATAGTACTTTTATTTATTAGGTAAATACTTCATTTAAACCTTTAAGTTTATAAGTTGACATTATTTATCCTCTAAGTATATATATTTACAAAATCTACCCTATACTTATATATATATTAAGTTTTAACTTTATAGATTATTCAAATTTAGTCCTTATACTTATATATCTTATAGAAATGGCAGAAATGACCCTTAGACTTATAAGTTTTCAAAAATTACCATTTATACCCTTAACTTAACAACTTTTAGAAATCTAGCCCTAAACGTTTATAACTATATTAACTTTTATCCTTAGGTCATATAACTTGGCAAAATAGATCCTTATACTTATTACTAATAAGAAATGTCAAAAACAGTCCCTAGACTTAGTATTTTCATAAAGTTACCATATATACCCCTATGCATGAAAACATTTGCAAAACTAGTCATTTTTCCATGCAAATTATATTTTTATGAAACAAAGAGTTTTCTAAGCTTATGCATTATTAATATTATCTTATATAAGTGACCTAGACCAGCTTATAGCTTATGAAAAGGGATTATAGCATAAAAACTTGAATTCGACTCATATTAGGGTTTTAAAAAGAAAACAAGCAAGTTCTAGTGATCAAGGCTTAGACAAGGGTTCTAATATGATCTAAGGAATCTTAATACTATCTTAGGTAAGTACTAAAGTAATTAGGACGAGTATAAAGACTTACATGGTCAAGGTGATGGCTAACGTGAGTTTTAGGGTTTTCTTGGCTAGAAATGGAACTCGACAAGGATCCTAGGCTATCTTACTAATGCGTAGGGATTGCACCAGGCTTTACCTCTCAAGGGATCTTGAGAAGCTTACATAAAATGAACATAGAATAAAAAGGGATGGTAGTCCGTATGTTTTTTCTCTTTTTTTTTTTTTCTTTTTTTTTTTCTATTTTTTTCTTTTCTTTTTCTTGATTTTTTTTTTTTTTTTTTTTTTTTTTTTTTTTTTTTTTTTTTTGCATACACTCTTACCCTACCATCCAAAATAATACATCATAGGGAATGAAAATTCCCTTGCACTTGAATTTTTACATACTTTACAAATATACTAATCTAATGACTCGAATTAAGAAAATCAAAACACTTGGAGTACTTTTAAGATTAACGTACATACAGGGGGAATAATATGATGTTCTTCCCCATTACTCCATAAAATAAGTACTTTACCCATGAGTCCCAATCATCCCAAAACAATATGTACAAGGATATGACTCGACTTAGCAACCATGTAATCAATTAGATTGTTAACTTAGGGTTTAACAAATAACAATAATGCACTAAAGATGAGCATATACACGGAAGGCTAAGGCGATTTGGGTGTACATTTAAGTGGGGTGTAACAAATTCTTCCTTTAAGTAAAATGCTTAAAGTTAGAAACGAAAAGATAGGCTCGGAGGGGTGTACTAGGGGTTTCGTGTACTCAAAATGAGTACAACGCTAAGGGTGTGGGAAAAATTAGTTGACTTAACTAGCCAAGTAATATGACTTAAATGGTCAAGTAATTATGATACGGGTTTAACACAAGGGTGATCCTAATGCCTCTTATCATGTAGTAAATCCTACTACACGAATGTAGTCTCACTAGCGGTCTCGGGATGCATCACTAACGCAAGTTCTAGAATCTAAATGCTATCGGTACACTCATAAGCACTAATAGTAAATGCTTTTCCTATCAAATCTAAAGGCGAACCTCACATATTTGGGTGGAAAATTTTTCTGAAAGTACGGTTTTGTGCTAGTCATACAATCTCCTATCCATGAGACGCTTGCTATGGCTAAAGTCTCACTCCTAAATGTTGTAAAAAATTTTAAATTTGGCGCTAAAATTGCACTAACAAGTGTTTCTCATAGTTTTATTACACATCTACCATTAAACAAACAAACTCAAGCGAAAGTGTATTTGTAAGGTATCATCATTTTACCCTCCCCTTACACTTAAGATGAACATTGTCCCCAATGTTCAAGTAAAGAATGTAAAAGTGAAAAAGTAAAAAGAATGAAATCAAATACTCCCCTGATTCGCTCGGTATGGATAATAAGGTGGCCAGGTTAGATCTTCCTCCAAGAAAATGAACAATCAAAGCTTCCCTTCCAGAATATAAATCATCTTCTTGTCATACATAACCTGTAAATCCTGAGAAAACAAACAAAGCAACCTCGCATAAAATCGGCGGCAATCTATATAAGTTACTAAATCCTAGAAAACAAAATAAGATGTAATGCTTGTGGAATGAAGTTTGCAGATTTCCTGGAGATTATAAAACTTAATAATTCAACAAAAACTTTAAAACTCCGTTAGAAAAACAAAACTGGTAAAATTTCCAGATTTTTACACGTGACGCCGTCAAGAGTAATCTCGTGACGCCGTCAGAAGTGACCTGCAGAAATTCTTATGTTAAGTTTCCAAAAAATTTCTGGAAAAACTTGGTCCTACTTCCTGGAAAACCCTGCAAAACTTCATTATGACTCGATACAAGCATTTGACTCTAACAAATACGAATATACATGTCCATTTAATATTGTGGAGAATCATGATCGGTTTGTTTCTTAAAAACATATTTGGGGTTTCCCCTTACACTTATCTTTTGCAAAAATACCTTTAGGTGGAGTTAAGACTAGGCCAAAACAACAAAGTAAAGTATTTCCACTTTTTAGTTTAGAAACATGATCTACCAACAATAAAAATAAAGCATGCATACGGAAACAAATAACAAACAAACAAAATAAAATCACACAAAGCATGGGTTGCCTCCCAAGAAGCGCTTTTCTTTATTTACGAGTCTTGTAGCTAGACTCAAAGTCATGGGTTACTACGTGACCTCATCATTGGTTTCATTCTCTAGGTCGTCTTCTAAACTAGTATCGCTTTTATAGTGTAAGTACTTCGGGTCTTCGAACTCGAAGACATCTTCTCGATACTTAGAATCAAGCTTACTAACATCCTTAAAGAATCCACATGATAAATCAGAAGTGTTCTTACACCCTCTCCAAACATCTTCATCACACAAAATAAGTTGGGAACTTATCCTATCAAGCCCGTCACAATCGATTTCCTTAAGATCTTTTCTCTTGTATGGCGTTTGGTATGAAACCCTCCTAATTCCATCAGTGAAAGTCATGATCCCGTTCCGGTCATCAACTATCAAATTAGTGATTTCACAAAAGGGTGAATTCCGTAGTAAATGCCATATTTCCTACGAACACCTGGATTTCATGATCTTTACCAACCACTTTCTCTCCCTTGTAAATCATTCCCCATCTGCAGATATTGATATAATGGAATAGGGACATAAAATTCTTCGGCAGGAATACGTTAATGTAGACGTTATCGAAGTACTTATGACCGATCATGCAGGGAATTTTGAGATTATTCGGGTCACTCCGTCTTATCTTCCCCAATTCTCCATCCCTTGATCCATATAGATTCCGCTCAAGGGAAGGACGATACTCGTATACCTCCTCATTACCCCTACGAAAAATTACCTTCTTAACACCATTGGTGAACAATGCACTTCCATCCTTCTCATCAAGGATTACTCCCGATTCATTGATAAATGGTTTCCCAAGAATAAGGTTGGTTAATGTTCGATTGGTGAGAGGGTCCACATCATCGACCACAGTGAGGGCAATATTGTAAACAAGTTCTCCAATCATGATTGATAGATTTCTTATTACCCTTGCATCATCGACTCTCTCGCACACTATGCGTTCTGGAAAGGCTTCTTGGTATAAGGAAAGGGGTATTATGTTGTCTGGGAAACTAGGATCTATATGACTATCGGTTAAGAGCTTTTCCTTAATGGTGCAGGAAATCTTAAAAACTTTAGGGTTGCTTTCATTAGTCCTATCGCTACTCCCACTGGTAACATCCTCCATTTTTCTCTCGGGCTCCTCTAGAATAGATTTACCCAAAATGGCTGGATTTCTCGTATGCACTTCCGATCTCTCTTTCCCTTCATCCGATTTGCCAGATTCTTGCGCGACGCACTGCTCGGACGAGCTGGTAGGGCTTCTGGCCAAATCATGGTTCACCCTTGAGGTCTCATCTTTAGCTGTATGACCAATTTTTTCAGTTTGTTGTTGGTTTAGGTTAAGTGTAGAAGCAGATATCGTGGTGATGGTGTTTACGAAATGTATTGGTCCTAGGGGGTTGACAGGTTCTTTTTCTTTTGGTGATAGATGTTTGAATAGCTTACTAGGACTTTTTATTTTCACAGGGGAGGTTGGCGGACTCATGATGGTAACAGATTTGACCTCATCAATGTGAATAGGTTTTTTAGCAGCATGCTTTTTGATAGCAGTTAACAGATTACAAATCCTGTTATTCATTTCGGCCTGCTGTTGTCTAAATCTAGCCTCGAGCGTAGAGAGCTGTAATTCTTGAGATAGAATGAATTTTTGCAGAGCATCTTCACAACTTTGCCTAGGAATGCTTTGTGATGGAAAATGCTCGGACCAAGTGAGTGGTGAGGAGCCATTGAAGGATACGCTCCGCGTCTGGTACCCTCTGAAATTAGGTTTATCCTTCCATGCCTCATAGGCCTCGTCAGAAGTTCGAGGGCCTCGACCCTCGTGTGACGATGTGAATTCGTTATAAGCACGTTTTGGAAGCTCCATGCAGTTATGAGTCTCGTGAGGGCCATTACATAATTTACATGTAGAAGCGATTCTGCTTACTTGGCTTGAAGGCTTTTAAGCTTCGTAAGATTCCATGAGAGACTTGACTCGAACTTCAAGTTCCATGATCCTACGGTCGGGGGTGCTAGAGTTGTTCGAAGGCAAAGATATTGCCTTGACCGTTTTGTTCAAATCATGGGGATCATTCCAACTTTCGTTGTCTTAGAGAGCAAGATCTTCTATGAGTTCCCATGATTGTTCCGCACTTAGATCACGTCGCTTACCACCGGCCGATTGGTCAATGGCTCGCCTCGTGGAGAGATCGATATGGTCATAAAAGATTTGGACGTGGAGCCAAAGATCTATGCCATGATGAGGTACTTTTTGGAGTAAGTCCTTGAAACGAGTCCATGCTTCATAAAGAGATTCATTTTGACATTGTTGGAACATCAAGATGTCATTTCTAAGCTTAGTAGTTCTCCCTGGTGGAAAAAATTGAGCAAGGAAACGAGTGGTGATATCATCCCATGTGGTGATGGATCCCGCGGGTAAACGCTCAAACCATTGACTAGCTTGATCCCGTAGAGAGAATTGGACTAGGCGTAATCGGGTTGTCTCTCTAGTTTCAACATCTAGGTTTATGGAGTCTACGATTTTAAGGAAGTCCTTAAGATGTTGATTTGGATCTTCGGAACGAAGTCCATGGAATGCACATCCGCTTTGCACCAACCGGATGGAGTCGGATCGCAAGGGGGTCACATTGGCTCTGGTGAGCTCAATGGTGTTTCGGTAGCCTTGGTGGCTAGGTCGGGAATACTCTCCTAAGGTTCGGGGCCTAAGAGGTTCTAGTGGTGGGTTTTGTTGTGGTGGTATGACGGGTTCAAAGATGTTCCCATCGTCCATGATGTCGGGTGGCGAAAAGTTATGAACAAAAACACAAAGAAATAAGATAGACTAAAGAAAATCTAAAAATAAAAATAAAATCTTACTAGAAAGGAATCTAGCAAGTAGACCTAATAAAAAGAGATTCTAACCTAGACAATAACTATTCCCCGGGCTGCGGCGCCAAAAACTTGATGCGTAGGGGTTGCACCAGGCTTTACCTCTCAAGGGATCTTGAGAAGCTTACAACCCCCACCAGGCAGTGTACCTGATCGTTGTAGTATAGTATAGTGACAAGTACCGGGGGATTGATCGTTCAGCTAGAAATAGTGTCGCTAGGATTAGAAAACCTAAATACTAGTTCTAGAGATGAAGGATGATTATTTTTATATTTTTATATTTTTTAGAAAGCAAGTAAAAATCTCGGGTTTGAAGGATTTGGGCGGAATTAGTTGCTAGTCAACTAACCCAATACTAAGATGCAATCAAAATAAAATACCAGAAATGAAAATAAAACTTAATGAAACTAAGGTTGTGAGCAATAAGTGGAGAAATGTGTTTACTTAGATTTCACTACTCCCTAGATATCTTTTACACGTTAATTACTTGTTATAGTTGCGTGGATGACGGATTGTATTCCTTAATACCATTCATGGGGTGGCGTACTTAACTCCCCAATCCTATGAGTGCCTACTTCACTCCTATATCGAGCCGGCTAAGAAGCTCCTAACATGGGATCATTAGAATTTACTCATGCATTAAATACAACCAATAAAACCTAGTACACATCGGTTCATGTTTCCTAAGACGTTCAAGCATGATACCATTTGGAGATCTGCCAGTTTTCTTAAGCTTAACATCGAAATCATTCATCCAATACAACCATAAACAAGTAATCAACACATAATCAACATCTAGGTTTCATTAGATCTAAGCAAACACAAGATAAATCTAGCCTAGCATGGTGGAATCAAGACAAGCACAAGATATAGACAACCAACACATAGACATATTGATTGAATTAAAAGAACACTTATCTCAATTACACATGTAAGGATTCAAGGGCTAAAAACCCTTGAAAAACCTGTAAAAATCGTATATGGTTCAGCCTTAGGGTTTCTCTAAACTTGTTCCTTTTTGAATGAAAATTAGAAAACTATATATAGAAAATTGAGTCTGACGGCGTCAAGAACAAATGGGTGACGCCGTCATCTCGCCGCCAAAAGAATTCTCGAACTGCCTTGATCTACATCTGATGCCGTCATGTATTAAGTTTTTCCAGGCCGTCATGTATTTTACTCTTGACGCTCTTCCTTGTGACGCCTTCATTTCTGTACTGGGCCGTCATGAAATTTACTCTTGATGCCGTCAAATTGTTACTCTTGACGCCGTCACCTACTGTTCCCAGCTTGGAAAATTAAGTCTTTGGCGTTTTTTTCACTTTTATGCTCCAAAAACGTCCGAACTGCTTCCTTTTCCAGATTTCTCTCCCAAAATACCTAAAATCACAAAAGGAACGATTTAGGGCAATATTTGATCAAATAAATTCAATTCGGGGCTTAAATGACCCCTAAAAGTGGTTCATTTTTCGCCTCATCACTTACTCGATTTCTAAGGCTTTTATGGGTCAAAGACTACTACTACTTACAGAATATTGAAGGTAGAAAGAAATGGTGATGTGATTTGGAAATTATATGGCAACGAGGGTATTTATATCCCTCGTTATCCTTGGGGAGGAAGAAAAGAAGGGTGTGGTGTCATGAGGGGGAGGGAGGTGACTAAGGTGAGCTAGGGGCTGACTAAGGTGAGCTATTTTCATAGGTAGGGGGCTTGTAGTGATGGTGAGGCTAGGGCTGCAATCAAATCAAGCTTTTATCAACTCGATCGAGTCAAGCTTTTATCAAGATCAAGCCCAAGCTCAAGCCCAAAAATTAGCTCGAAACATATAACAAGCCAAGCTCAATCTTTTGATAGCTCGGCTCGAGCTCGTATCAAGATTTTTCAAGCTTTAAATATAAATATATTCCTATTGTAAATTCAGATAAATAACTAAGGATAATTTGAGTATTAACATAATTATAAGGACTAACTTTGTAAATAATTGAAAATTTATTATAAAAGGTCATTTAAACCTAATTAATCCAAACATTTTGTAGTATTCACACTTCTTCGCCGCATTTTACTTGTCTTCATTGTATTGTTAGATAACTACTCTATAAAAGCTATGTAGTTTTTGTTTCCTCGTTTACTAGCCATTGATATGTGTAGCTTTTTTGTATTTGTCCCATTGATCATTTTACTTGCCTTCATTGTTTTTATTGTCAGATTTTAATATACATATCCATGCGTGTCCTACCTCGGTTGCTCTTGGTTTTGTGAAAATCTTACATTGGATTATATATGAACGCATGAGTTAATATTTTTTTCTTCTACAAGTAGACATGCTCTTGTTTTTACTTGTGCCAAGCTTTAATCAAAAATTTCAAGCCAAGCTCAAGCTTTTCAAGCCGAGCTCAAGCTTTAATTGAATTTTTCATGCCAAGCTCAAGCCTAGATGATTAATGCTCGTCAAGCTATCAAGCCAAGCTCAAGCCTAACTTATAAATTTCAAGACAAGCTCAAGCCCTGTTAAGCTCGAGCTCGGCTCGACTCGATTACACCCCTAGGTGAGGCCACAAATGGGAAGTGTACACAAGTAGGTGATGAACCTACTTGTAAGGTGCTATGGTGGTGTGTGCTAGGCTGCTTAGAGGTGAAAATAGGTGGATAAGCTGCTAGGTAGCTAGGTTGAGGTGCATGAGGTGCTTAGGTTTAGTTTTGTACTAGTTTAGGTTTAATTTAGACCTAGTTTTGTTTGGTAAGAGATTAGGGCTTAGCCTAGGGTTTAGTGCCTAGATTAGGGTCCTAGGGGTGCTTAGTGACTAGGATTAGGACTTTGGAGACTTATATTAAGTGGTGGTAACTTATGGTAAAGATTTGGGAAGGTTTAACCTAGTTTTGGGGCTTATAAAACCTAGTTAGGGTTTTGTGCATAAGTGATGAAGCGAAAAGTGTACCGCTTTTAGGGGGTCATTTAAGCCCTAATTCGAGATTATTTGATCAAATATTGTCCTAAATCATTTCTTTTGTCATTTTAGGTACTTTTGGAGAGAAATCTGGAAAAGGAAGCATTTTGGACGTTTTTGGAGCATAAAAGTGAAGAAAATGACAAAGTCTCAAAATCCTTGCTGGGAACAGTACCTTACGGCGTCAAGGCTCTACAAGTGATAGCGTCAAGCTTGGCAAAAGAGGTGGATATGGCAAATACACATGACGGCCCAGAACTATTTCAAGGCAATTTCACCTGACGGCGTCACCAAGGCCGTCAGGGTTAGATTACACGTGACGGCCCAGAGTAAGTTTACACATGACGACGTCAGGATTCAACCTGACGACGTCAGATGATATAGAGTGATGACGTCAGGAAGAAGGCTTACACAAGAAGAAACCTTAGTAAAACCGTCACAAGATGATCGAGACAACAACTTGCGCGAGGAGTAGCTAACACTGTTTTGGCCATAACTTTTGCATACGTACTCGGATTTGAGCGATTCAAAAAAGGAAACGATCGGGATGAAAAAATCTTCGATTTGGTGAAAAAATGGTCGTGATTCCGTCATTCCTTACGGGCAGAGACTGTAACAATTCACATGATACCTACATTATATTCGCCACAAGAATCCTACATTATATTCGCCACAAGAAATCCTATCTTTTCACCGACATCGCTTCAAATCATGACATAAACTAAACTTCGGGACGAAGTTCCCGTAAGGGGTAGAGACTGTAACAATTCACAATTTCAGGTTAATTAATTTTCCCGGAAAATTTCACTATTCACTTTTTACTATTCATTTTTCCCGAAATCTTATTTTTGTTTCTTGGCCTCGAGTGATAAATCATTTCTATGACAAATTAAAAGTTTAACTTTCATAAGCTCATTTTCGTGAAAGTTATTAAGGAATTACACGTTTTAGGGTAAAACGTCATTCAGAAATTCTACGCACAACGAAACTCGACCACGTTAAGTGACCCCACATCAGAAAAATGTTTGACACACTTATGATTTATTTGAGAATTAATCATGACTGAGAAAAACATGACCAAAATAAGCCTCGGCCGTGAAAAACTGGAATTTTCAGTTTTTAAGCGTTTTTACTCAGCCGTAACCTTAGCCTATACCTGCACCGCATTTCTAAGGCAATTTGAGTTTTCAACTTATTACAAAAAGTCAACATATTTTCCCCCCTCCATTGACCAAAAATCATCCCTTGATTTTATAAGTCATTCCTTGATTTTTAGGCTTACAGTTTGATGTCTAAAAGACATTTAATACCAACCGACACTGGACTGAGCCTAGTCTAGACATTGTAAGTCATTTTAAATCATTTATAACCTATTAGAAAAGTAATATTTTACTTTTCTCAATTTTACGCAATATTCGTACGTTTTACGTATTACGCGTTTTAGACCCGTGTTTCCAGTTTTTAGCAGGATTTTACCACCCAAATGGAACCTACCACTCATTTTATATTTTATTATGGAGTATTTTGACATGTTTAACCATTCTTCCAAGTTTCGTATTTTTACGATACCCGGTTTTACGTTTCGTGGCTTAACCATTTACGGTTAGCATTTTACGGAGCCAAAACTAACTCAATAACTTGGATAATATCCTCAAAAATCCACACTTGCTCCCCATGCTTGGCCAAACCGCCACTAGGGGGGGGGGAGATTCACACTAGGTGGCTTGATCTTGTGCTTAAGACCTTAAGATGGTTACAAGTGTTCACCTTGGTCTCCAAGTTTTGGTAATTTCCTAGTAAACTAACCTCCTCAATGGACTATAAATACTCCCTCCCCCCTTGTGTTGTTGCCGTACATACCACACCCCACAACACTCTCTCCATAGCTTTATTTCTTCCAAATTATAGCAAGGTTCAAGTGATTCTTCAAGGTAGAAACCCTAGTTAGATAATCATTCACCAAAACTCTTCCATAACCTCATATACTTGGTGATTTCTCTTGAGTTTTAATCCACTCAAGTCACCTTAACTTTCATCATCTCTCTTTCAAGATTACAAGAGTAGAAAGATTGCATGAAGTGAAGTGGGTTGAAGCAAGTCTATCAAAGTCCTATCCTTACATATTAACTTCCTTTCATCTTTGAAAGCCAAAAGTTGTAAGCCAAACCCTAACATGCTTCTTGTTGAATAATCATGTTCATGTTATTTACATATTATTCATGCTATATTATGTCTTGTATTCATGTCCATGATGTATAAAAGTGAGTAAAACAAGTTGTTGTAATTGATTGACAAGATAAGTTACTAAAACAAGTAAACTAGTGACTTTCTTGGTAAGACCTGATCAAAATGGTAAAAATATGATGTTGGATCATTACATATTACAGTAGAGGACTTAACAAGGAAACCATAGCAATTTGAACCACCTAAAACGAGTATACGAGTCAAAAGTTACGCCCATTTGAAGTTACCAAAGATTTCCGGCAAAACTGCCTAAACCACACTGTTTTGCATTCTGACTTTTTGAAAGTCATACTTCTGGTCCGATTCATCAAAAAGTTAAAGCACGAAAGTTGTCCGGAACGCCGTTTTCGTTCAGGTGCAAAGAAGCTCGAGCCCTGAAAACGCTTTCCGAGTGATAATTTCTTCAAATTCTTAACAACCCATTTTTAGACCAAAGTCATTACATATAGGTTATGGTTTATGAAGACCAAAGGGGTCTTATGACCTAGAATCAAGACCACAACCATGGCTAGAGCCAAGGTTGAGTCTCAAGACCATGGAACAATGACCAAAGGTCATGGCAAGGCCATGACGAAATGACCATACAAGCTTACTTAGGCGAAAACATGAAACAAGGAATTGGCAAGAACTTGAACAAGCAATTTGGATCTACTTCACTTAAAAAGGAACCATGAGATATTACAAAGAGAAAATGGTCATACAAGACTTATGAAACTTCCCCTAATAACAATCTTCATGTAATAATAAACTTTCCTAAGTTTATTCAAATATTGGACATGTAACTTTTCGGATCATAACTTATATCTATATATTTTATCAACTACTACAATAGTAGGGAGCCTCATGTGAGGAGTTCATTATGTAAGCCGTCGAGTTGAGTTGTGGATTTACGAATTAAAGTGTCCTGGCTCCTCGAACGTTTACTAACATGACTTCTGAATTATGTCGGCCCGAACGGTAGTAAACGATATATAAGACATACATGTTTCATGAATCATTACTTTCAAAGACTTACAATATACATCATACCACATCATGGACTATAATGCAAGATATATATATAGGCACTACTTCATATTCTGTACTCAAATCCTAAGTCGCAACATTCTATTCTAGGTTGCTCGTAGAAGTTCTTACGGCATATCCATCATTCTCATTATACATCATCCAACTTAAGGTGAGTTCATAGCCCCACTTTCCATTACTTAATTGTTTTACAAACCCTTGGGGGGAATACATGCTATTTTAACCGAATACAATGCTTTCAAATTATATGCTTGCCTGATTGTTTTATTATCACTAAGTACCTGCCTTGCTGAACCGAGATCCCTATCATGAACCATTTAATCACTAGCAATAGTGAGCGCGGATATTGTGAATAGGCCTATTGGGATTGACGAATCCCATTTGTAGTGAATACGTTCATACAAATGCATTAATATTTGAGACCTGGGTATGACAGCAACATACCTACCGGGATAAAACCGCCGATCGATATTGGTACCCGTTAACGTTTTGGTGTCATAAGCTTAGTGAATAATGTGATAATACATTTTATGGGCGTATAATAACGTAGCCTGCCTGTTTTGTTTTCCAAACATTGGTGTGAGTCCATAGCTCACACTACCAACATATTGTGTTCAAACATTTAACAAACTCTATGAATATCACTCAACCTTTGTGTTAACCTCTCAAGCATGTATTTCAGGTTCATGACGATCAAGGATGACACGGAAGGGCACGGATACTCAAGAGGGCTATAAATTTTATTATCATTCAAAACTCATTTAATGTAAATTGTAAACATGGAACCATTTGGGACCTCATTTTGTAATCTCTGATATTTATATAATTGAATGATAAATCTTTTAAAACGACTCAATTGGAGTTCGTTTTCTATTATTGTGACTATTGTGCCGTCGAGTAACACCCAGTTTGAATTCCGCTGCAACCATGAATTGGGGGTGTTACAGATTGGTACCAGAGCCATGGTTATAGAGAAACGGGTCTAATTGAGACCTAAACTATAACTACAATTACAAGCAAAAATATTTTTATAGCCTTCCGCTCTCCGTGTCTTCCATCCTCCAGACGATTATGGACTTATTAAGCATTTTTATGCTACACAAACATAATTGCATATTGATATATGTACCCTTAACATAATTGAGCATTTCCCCGTAAGCATTCTATACTACATGAACAAATTAGTATATTGATATATAAACTCAGTTTATTTTCAATCATTTATCTAAACAATGGACTAAACATATCTGTGTATGCCTATTCTAAGGCATTTCGGCACAGCCACACTCTCCCAATCATGTTCCTACTCCAACATTATATGTCCAAGACATTGTAACAAATTACAATGGTCTCATTCACTTTTCAAGACATTGTATATTACAATGGTCTCATTCACTTTTCAAGACATTGTATGTTACAATGGTCTCATTCACTTTTCAAGACATTGTATGTTACAATGGTCTCATTCACTTTTCCAAGACATTGTGAGATACAATGGTCTCATTCATTTTCCAAGACATTGTGAGATACAATGGTCTCATTCATTTTCTAAGACATTGTGAGATACAATGGTCTCATTCATTTTTCAAGACATTGTGAGATACAATGGTCTCATTCATTTTTCAAGACATTGTGAGATACAATGGTCTCATTCACTTTTCAAGACATTGTGAGATACAATGGTCTCATTCATTTTCCAAGACATTGTGAGATACAATGGTCTCATTCATTTTCCAAGACATTGTATTATACAATGGTCTTAACCATTTCTCAAATGTTTTGAGTCACACAATGGTCTAACCTACTTCCCAGACATTGTGAATTGCACAATGGTCTAACCTACTTCCGAGACATTGTGTTTTGCGCAATGGTCTCTAGAATTATTCCATCACATCATCAATATCATTTCATATGATATCAAAAACCCGTCACAACCTATCGATTTCTAAATAGAAATATGAGATTTTAAGAGGACAAACAAATCCATTACCTACAAAAGCTGAAGTTCAGCCCTACATTCATCAAAGTTTTCTTATGAAACCTTCATTATTAAAAATTCGTGATCCTGGCCAAGTATGTTCTATTTTAGAACTACTTAAAATTTCCTTTCCATACGTACCTACCTTTACTATCTTCTATGCAATGGAATATGAAAACATAGGTTACAAGTCTTGTATGGGCGGGACTTGCAACTGAATTGTTTGACATCGCCTTTGTTTAGTGGACAGTTTCCCAAAAGCAACGGACATATCAAAAGTATACCTAATTTAGGTATTTGAAAATTTTATCGAACCTCGGCTAAATATAGACTAGTCACCTATATTTAACCTAGGGACAGTGGAATATAGTCTGACTAACTATATTCGACTTAAAATTTTCAAATACTGAGAATAGTTGTACTAGGGTTATGTTTAGATTGATTTCCTACATGAACACGATAAACCACCAGAATACATTAAAACAATCTAGAGACACGATAGTGCCTTACCACTCAGCAAGATCTTAACACCTTATTTATATGATCTAAATTCATTCTTGAAAATTTTCATTTATGAGATAATCCGAACTACTATCTTGGGATAGTTATCAATTATTCTCTTCATCCTGTAGAAGTACTATCCTGTTTAGGTCCTAAGGATACCATCCCGTCATACACCTTTAAAATTTCTTAAAATTTTAAAGCAAACTTGACATCTCTACCAATATTAACATTAAGCATACACTACGCACTTTTGTTCACCAACATATCACATCATTATCATCACAAGTCCAAATACTCCATACATCCAAGATCTGATAAGATGTATCATGATCTTAAACTACTCTATTGGTGGCCAAACATGAAAGCCGATATTGCAACATACGTTAGCAAATGTCTTACATGCTCCAATGTAAAAGCCGAACATCAAAAACCATCCGGTCCATTGCAACAACCAGAGATTCCTATGTGGAAATAGGAAAGAGTTACTATAGACTTCATTACCAAGCTCCCAAAGACATCAAGCGGTTATGACTCCATTTGGGTCATAGTTGATCGTCTCACAAAATCCGCACACTTTATACCAATCAAAGAGACTTACAAAATGGAACAACTTACTCGACTGTACGTCAAAGAAATAGTCTCAAGACATGGTGCACCGATATTCATCATATCGGACCGAGATGGTAGATTTACTTCCAATTTCTGGCAGTCCCTCCAGGACACCTTTGGAACAAATCTAGACATGAGTACAGCGTATCATTCTCAGACCGATGGTCAGAGTAAACGAAACATTCAAACACTTGAAGACATGCTTTGAGCTTGTATAATAGACTTTGGAAAAGGATGGGATACTCATCTACCATTAGTCGAATTTTCCTACAGCTATCATACAAGTATTAAAGCAGCTTCATTTGAAGCACTTTGCGGTTGAAAGTGTCGTTCACCTGCTTGTTGAGCTGAAGTGGGGGAAGTTCAACTCACTGGTCCAGAACTCATCCGTGAAACAACGGATAAGATTGTACAAATCAGAAGTCGACCACAAGCCGCAAGAGATCGACAGAAAAGTTATGCCGACACACGACGCAGACCCCTAGAATTCCAAGTCGGAGATAGGGTTATGCTAAAGGTATCGCCTTGGAAAGGCTTGATACCTACATTACATTGCTCGGGTATGGCTTGATACCTACATTACATTGCTCGGGTATGGCATGATACCTACATTACATTGCTCGGGTATGGCTTGATACCTACATTACATTGCTCGGGTATGGCATGATACCTACATTACATTGCTCGGGTATGGCATGATACCTACATTATATTCGCCACAAGAATCCTACATTATATTCGCCACAAGAAATCCTATCTTTTCACCGACATCGCTTCAAATCATGACATAAACTAAACTTCGGGACGAAGTTCCCGTAAGGGGTAGAGACTGTAACAATTCACAATTTCAGGATAATTAATTTTCCCGGAAAATTTCAGTATTCACTTTTTACTATTCATTTTTCCCGAAATTTTCCCGAAATCTTATTTTTGTTTCTTGGTCGAGTGATAAATCATTTCCATGGCAAATTAAAAGTTTAACTTTCATAAGCTCATTTTCGTGAAAGTTATTAAGGAATTACACGTTTTAGGGTAAAACGTCATTCAGAAATTCTACGCACAACGAAACTCGACCGCCTTAAGTGACCCCGCATCAGAAAAATGTTTGACACACTCATGATTTATTTGAGAATTAATCATGACTGAGAAAAACATGACCAAAATAAGTCTCGGCCGTGAAAAACTGGAATTTTCAGTTTTTAAGCGTTTTTACTCAGCCGTAACCTTAGCCTATACCTGCACCGCATTTCTAAGGCAATTTGAGTTTTCAACTTATTACAAAAAGTCAACATATTTTCCCCCCCTCCATTGACCAAAAATCATCCCTTGATTTTATAAGTCATTCCTTGATTTTTAGGCTTACGGTTTGATGTATAAAAGACATTTAATACCAACCGACACTGGACTGAGCCCAGTCTAGACATTGTAAGTCATTTTAAATCATTTATAACCTATTAGAAAAGTAATATTTTACTTTTCTCAATTTTACGCAATATTCGTACGTTTTACGTATTACGCGTTTTAGACCTGTGTTTCCAGTTTTTAGCAGGGTTTTACCACCCAAATGGAACCTACCACTCATTTTATATTTTATTATGGAGTATTTTGACATGTTTAACCATTCTTCCAAGTTTCGTATTTTTACGATACCCGGTTTTACGTTTCGTGGCTTAACCATTTACGGTTAGCATTTTACGGAGCCAAAACTAACTCAATAACTTGGATAATATCCTCAAAAATCCACACTTGCTCCCCAAGCTTGGCCAAACCGCCACTAGGGGGGGGGGGGAGATTCACACTAGGTGGCTTGATCTTGTGCTTAAGACCTTAAAATGGTTACAAGTGTTCACCTTGGTCTCCAAGTTTTGGTAATTTCCTAGTAAACTAACCTCCTCAATGGACTATAAATACTCCCTCCCCCCTTGTGTTGTTGCCGTCCATACCACACCCCACAACACTCTCTCCATAGCTTTATTTCTTCCAAATTATAGCAAGGTTCAAGTGATTCTTCAAGGTAGAAACCCTAGTTAGATAATCATTCACCAAAACTCTTCCATAACCTCATATACTTGGTGATTTCTCTTGAGTTTTAATCCACTCAAGTCACCTTAACTTTCATCATCTCTCTTTCAAGATTACAAGAGTAGAAAGATTGCATGAAGTGAAGTGGGTTGAAGCAAGTCTATCAAAGTCCTATCCTTACATATTAACTTCCTTTCATCTTTGAAAGCCAAAAGTTGTAAGCCAAACCCTAACATGCTTCTTGTTGAATAATCATGTTCATGTTATTTACATATTATTCATGCTATATTATGTCTTGTATTCATGTCCATGATGTATAAAAGTGAGTAAAACAAGTTGTTGTAATTGATTGACAAGATAAGTTACTAAAACAAGTAAACTAGTGACTTTCTTGGTAAGACCTGATCAAAATGGTAAAAATATGATGTTGTATCATTACATATTACAGTATAGGACTTAACAAGGAAACCATAGCAATTTGAACCACCTAAAACGAGTATACGAGTCAAAAGTTACGCCCATTTGAAGTTACCAAAGATTTCCGGCAAAACTGCCTAAACCACACTGTTTTGCATTCTGACTTTTTGAAAGTCATACTTCTGGTCCGATTCATCAAAAAGTTAAAGCACGAAAGTTGTCCGGAACGCCGTTTTCGTTCAGGTGCAAAGAAGCTCGAGCCCTGAAAACGCTTTCCGAGTGATAATTTCTTCAAATTCTTAACAGCCCATTTTTAGACCAAAGTCATTACATATAGGTTATGGTTTATGAAGACCAAAGGGGTCTTATGACCTAGAATCAAGACCACAACCATGGCTAGAGCCAAGGTTGAGTCTCAAGACCATGGAACAATGACCAAAGGTCATGGCAAGGCCATGACGAAATGACCATACAAGCTTACTTAGGCGAAAACATGAAACAAGGAATTGGCAAGAACTTGAACAAGCAATTTGGATCTACTTCACTTAAAAAGGAACCATGAGATATTACAAAGAGAAAATGGTCATACAAGACTTATGAAACTTCCCTTAATAACAATCTTCATGTAATAATAAACTTTTCTAAGTTTATTCAAATATTGGACATGTAACTTTTCGGATCAAAACTTATATCTATATATTTTATCAACTACTACAATAGTTGGGAGCCTCATGTGAGGAGTTCATTATGTAAGCCGTCGAGTTGAGTTGTGGATTTACGAATTAAAGTGTCCTAGCTCCTCGAACGTTTACTAACATGACTTCTGAATTATGTCGGCCCGAACGGTAGTAAACGATATATAAGACATACATGTTTCATGAATCATTACTTTCAAAGACTTACAATATACATCATACCACATCATGGACTATAATGCAAGATATATATATATATATATATATATATATATATATATATATATATATATATATATATATATATAGGCACTACTTCATATTCTGTACTCAAATCCTATGTCGCAACATTCTATTCTAGGTTGCTCGTAGAAGTTCTTACGGCATATCCATCATTCTCATTATACATCATCCAACTTAAGGTGAGTTCATAGCCCCACTTTCCATTACTTAATTGTTTTACAAACCCTTGGGGGGAATACATGCTATTTTAACCGAACACAATGCTTTCAAATTATATGCTTGCCTGATTGTTTTATTATCACTAAGTACCTGCCTTGCTGAACCGAGATCCCTATCATGAACCATTTAATCACTAGCAATAGTGAGCGCGAATATTGTGAATAGGCCTATTGGGATTGACGAATCCCATTTGTAGTGAATACGTTCATACAAATGCACTAATATTTGAGACCTGGGTATGACAGCAACATACCTACCAGGATAAAACCGCCGATCGATATTGGTACCCGTTAACGTTTTGGTGTCATAAGCTTAGTGAATAATGTGATAATACATTTTATGGGCGTATAATAACGTAGCCTGCCTGTTTTGTTTTCCAAACATTGGTGTGAGTCCATAGCTCACACTACCAACATATTGTGTTCAAACATTTAACAAACTCTATGAATATCACTCAACCTTTGTGTTGACCTCTCAAGCATGTATTTCAGGTTCATGACGATCAAGGATGACACGGAAGGGCACGGATACTCAAGAGGGCTATAAATTTTATTATCATTCAAAACTCATTTAATGTAAATTGTAAACATGGAACCATTTGGGACCTCATTTTGTAATCTCTGATATTTATATAATTGAATGATAAATCTTTTAAAACGACTCAATTGGAGTTCGTTTTCTATTATTGTGACTATTGTGCCGTCGAGTAACACCCAATTTGAATTCCGCTGCAACCATGAATTGGGGGTGTTACAATACTTGTCACTATACTATACTACAACGATCAGGTACACTGCCTGGTGGGGGTTGTAAGCTTCTCAAGATCCCTTGAGAGGTAAAACCTGTTGCGAGGGCGCAGTTCTCACGTATCAAGTTTTTGGCGCCGCAGCCCGGGGAATAGTTATTGCTTAGGTTGGAATTTATTTTTAATTAGGTCTACTCATTAGATTCATATCAAGTGAGATTTTTATTTTTTTTTATTAGCTTTCTTGTAGTCTATCTTTTTCTTTGTACCCTTTGTTTGTAAAACCATTTTCATTTGTCACTATTGCGGATGAAATTCCATTTAAATCATTGACAATGGAGGAACAATTATATTTCGCTAATAGATTTGCTTCCTATCATTCCAAAGTATTTTTGCGTGATCTTAGAAATATCCAAGAGGATTTGGGGGTAAAGTTAGATGGGTTTGATGAATTTTATGCATGTGTGATTTCTATTAGACGATCATTATCAGGATCAATTCCTTTTAGTGAGACCCTTTGGATGAATTTTGAGGAAAGCACCGCAGCTATGGGCCATAAGTATAACGAATTGGTAGATTCGTATGAGCAAGAATACCTAGTTTCTAAGAACATGAACTTAGAATCAAACTAAGATTATGAGATGGTTAGTGTTGAACTACCTAGTTGCATGAGCGGGGTAGATTTCACCAAAACATAAGACACACATGAGGTTAGAGTTGAGCCACCTAGTTGCATGTCCTGGTTAGGCACTACCACAATACAAGATGAACACATAGGTGATCTTGATGTGATGGAAGAGATAGTAGAAAACCCAAGCCCACTAAGTATCTCACAAGTCCTACCATCATTTGAGGCATACACACCGCCCGTGACTTACCCGGAAGAAGTAGAAGAGACTATAGGAACCCCAATAGAGGTAGAGCCCTTAGACCAAGCACCACTTGAGGATATAGGTTTGAATACTTGTAATGATAACCTTACTCCTAAGTCTAGGGAATTTCCTAGTGTTGATGAACCGGAACCTCAATGTTTACACAACTTTCCATCCTTAGATATACATCTAGGAGACAAAAAAGGAACCGACCACCCATCAATCAATATTATCCGGGTAGTTTTAGGATGAAGGAAGCCATTCACTCACCCCCTTCACCTCACGTGGTGTATTTCCACCCTAACGGTGTGTATCACTACTTCCCCCTGCACTTAATCCTAAGTGTAGGGAAACGTCCCCTATTTCCGTTAAATAAGGGTAGAGTCAGGCTCATGACTCGAACAAAAACAAGCGCTTCTTGGGAGGCAACCGATGTTTTTAATTGTTTGATGTTTTTATTTTATTTGTTTGTTTGTGTCATATATGCTTAATAATAGTTGATTAATTTTCATGTTTCGAACAATTTGTGAAAATGCTTTCTTTTGTTTTTAACCTCGTCTTAATCGCATATAAAGGTATTTTACAAAAAGATAAGTGTAGGGAAGTTTATATTTTGTTAAAAAGAACAAAATTCGAACATGAAAAATTCACAATTCATGATTAGCATATATTCTATCTTGTTTGTGTGTCAATACTTGTGGATATGTTTAATGAGTTTCTATTTGTAATTTATTCCACAAGTATCATATCCTTTTATTGTTTTGTTTTGTTTCTATTTCTATGTTTGGAATTACATCTAGTTGTGATTTTTCTTTGTTCGGTTTGATGCTTTGGTTTTTGTGTTTGTTGATTACAGGTTATATTTGGACAAGAAGATGATTACATTTCTGGAGTGGAGCTTATCATGTTCATTCTCTTTGAGGAAGATTTAACCATGTTGTCACATTATCCACACTGAACGAATCAGGGGAGTATTAGTTTATTTCATTCTTATTTATTTTTACTTTTACATCTTTTATCTAGAACATTGGGGACAATGTTCGGTTTAAGTGTAGGGAGGGTATATTAGAAACTATAACTCTACTTGATTTTTGTTTTGTTTGATAGTGAATGTGTAATAAAACTGAGAGAAATATTTGTTAGGGCAATTTTAGCACCAAATTTAATTTTTTTTGCAACATATAGGAGTGAAACTTTAGTCTTAATAAGCGTCTCATGGATAGGAATTGTATGACTAGCACAAAAACCATACCACTCAAAAATTTCTACCCCAAAAATGTGAGGTTCGCCTTTAGATCTTTAGGAAAAAGCATTCATTCTTAATGCTTGGAGTGTACCGGTAGTATTTAGATTCTAGAACTTGTGATAGCGATGCATCCCGAGACCGCTAGTGAGACTACATTCGTGTAGTTAGGATTTACTACATGATAAGAGGCATTAGGATAACCCATGTTTTTACACTTGTGTTTTATATAATTGCATTGACTTCATTAGTCAAGTCATTCTCCCACACCTTAGCGTTGTACTCATTTTTAGTACACGATACCCCTAGTACACCCCTCCAAGCCTATCTTTTTCGTTTCTAACTTTACGCATCTTACTTAAAGATAGAATTTGTTTACAATCCACCCCAAATGTGCAACCAAATCGTCTTAGCCTTCCGTGTATGCACTCATCTTTAGTGCATTATTGTTATTTGTTTAAACCCTTAGTTAGTTGTCTAATTGATTACATGGTTGCTAAGTCGAGTCATATCTTGTACATATTGTTTTGGGACTATTGAGACTCATGGGTAAAGTACTATTGTAATGGAGTAATGGGGATGACGTCAATTATTACCCCCATATGTGCATTAATATTTAAAAGTACTCCAAGTGTTTTGATTATCTTGATTCGAGTCATTAGAATATTTGATTGTGAAGTATGTAAAAGCTCAAGTGTAGGGAAGAAACGAGCTCCCTTTGATGTATTATTTTGGATGGTAGAGTAAAAGTGTATGCAAAAAAAAAAAAAAAAAAAAAAAAAAAAAAAAAAGAATCGAAAAAATAATAATAATAAAAGAAAATAGAAAAAGAAAAGAGAATAACATACGGGCTACCATCCGTTTCTTTTATTTATGTTTAAGTCAAATAGTGTCTTGAAAAAAATCAAAAAAGAGTCGTAGTTAGTTCAAGTTGAGTCGAGTCTTGGCTTAGCAATGCCTCATTGTACATGTAGTTAACTAAGGCAATTGACTTGCCACCAGTAAAATATCCGTTTATCCAACAAAACCGTGTTTTCCATATCCCCTACAACTAACGTTATAACCCTTTAAAAGACCTCTTTGATAGTCTATCCTAGGTGCTTACGCCAAGTAGTGGAGGTTTTTTATCCTTTCTGATACGTGGGAATTGCACCAAGCTTTACCTCTCGAGGGATCTCGAGAAGCTTACAACCCCCACCAAGCAGTGTACCTGATCGTTGTAGTATAGTATAGTGACAAGTACCGGGGGATTGATCGTTCAACTTAGGAATAGTGTCGCTAGGATTAGAAAGCCTAAAGACTAGGTCTAGAGGTGAGGGATGATTCTTTTTGTATTTTTTATATTTTAGAAAAGCAAATAAAATTCTCGGGTATTGGAAGAGTGGGCGGAATTAGTTGCTAATCAACTAACCCAATGACTAAAATGCAATCAAAATAAAATAACAAAAATGAAAATAAACTAAATTAAGATAGTGGTGTGAGCAATATATGGGAGAATTGTGTTTACTTAGATTTCACTACTCCCTAGATATCTTTTACAGGTTAATTATTTGTTACAGTTGCGTGGATGACGGATTGTATTCCTTAATACCATTCATGGGGTGGCGTACTTACTTCCCCAATCCTATAAGCTCCTACTTCACTCCTATGTCGAGCCGGCTAAGAAGCTCCTAACATGGGATCACTAGAATTTGCTCATGCATTAAATACAATCATAAAAACCTAGTACATATCGGTTCATGTTTCTTAAGACGTTCAAGCAAGTTACACAATGGAGATCTGCCAGTTTTCTTAAGCCTAACATTGAAATCATTCATCCATTACAACTATAAACAAGCAATCAACCTATAATCAACATCTAGGTTTCATTACATCTAAGCAAACACATGAAAGATCTAGCTTAGAATGTTATAATCAAGACAAGTATAAGATATATTCAAACAACACATAGACATATTGAATGAATTGAAAGAAGACTTATCTTAATTGAACATGAAAGGTTTCAAGGGGTGAAAACCCTTGAAAATACTGTTACAAACGACCTAGGGTTTATTAGGTTCGGCCCTAGTATTCTCCACACAAGTTCCTCCATTTATGAATGAAAAATAGAAAAGTATATATAGATTTTTTGAGGTGACGGCGTAAAGAGTAAATTTCTGACGCCGTCATCTCGCCGCCAATAAAGTTCTCGGACTGCCTAGATCTGGGTTTGACGCCATCACGTGTAATCCTTCTTTAGGCCGTCACCAAAATAACTCTTGACGCCCTTCTTCTGACGCCTTCAGGTTTTCTCTGGGTCGTCATGGATTTTGCTCTTGACGCCGTCATATTTTCCTTCTTGACGCCGTCAGGTACTGTTCTCAGCATGGAAAATTAATTCTTTGTCGTTTTCTTCACTTTTATGCTCCAAAAACTTCCAGAATTCACTCCCAAAGTACCTAAAATCACAAAAGGAACGATTTAGGGCAATATTTGATCAAATAAATTCAATTCCGGGCTTAAATGACCCCCTAAAAACGATTCATTTTTCGCCTCATCACTTTCCCAAGCCTATGGTAATCTATTTGCTATGACAGGTAGTGAGTGATATTTTTTCATTTCCAATTATGACATATAAATTTACAACACCTGAGAGATGAGAGTATCCAAATACTTAATGTGAGGTGCTAGTGTATAATTTCCGTGCTTGTTTTGATTAAGATGGAACGATCATTTGTTGTAATTACTTTTATATTAGTGTTAAATGACCCCTAACTTGTATTTTTATTAGTGGAAAAGCTCATTTGCTTGAGGACAAGCAAATCCCAAGTGTAGGGATATTTGATGAAGCGAAAAGTGTATCACTTTTAGGGGTCATTTAAGCCCTAATTCGAGATTATTTGATCAAATATTGCCCTAAATCGTTCCTTTTGTCATTTTAGGTACATTTGGAGATAAATTTGAAAAATAAAGTATTTTGGACGTTTTTTGAGCATAAAAGTGAAGAAAACGACAAAGTCTCAAAATCATTGCTTGGAACAGTACCTGACGGCGTCAAGGCTCTACAAGTGACAGCGTCAAGCTTGGCAAAAGAGGTGGATATGGCAAATATACATGACGGCCCAGAACTATTTCAAGGTAATTTGACTTGACGGCGTCACCAAGGCCGTCAGGGTCAGATTACACGTAACGACCGAGAGTAAGTTTACACATGACGGCGTCAGGATTCAACCTGACGACGTCAGATGATATGGAGTGACGACGTCAGGAAGAAGGCTTACACAAGCAGAAACCTTAGTAAAACCGTCACAAGATAATCGAGAAAATCACAACTTGCGCGAGGAGTGGCGGACACTGTTTTGGCCATAACTTTTGCATACGTACTCGGATTTGAGCGATTCAAAAAAGGAAACGATCAGGATGAAAAAATATTAGATTTGGTGAAAAAATGGTCATGACGCCGTCATTCCTTACGGGCTGACACCGTCAATATGGGCCGGGCAGTAAAGAACCTATAAATATAACATCATAACTTCACTTTTGTTAAGCCCTAAACCCTAAAGTCGATTCCTGGGTTTAAGTAGGTGTTTTTCCAGCAACTTAGAGGGTTTCAATCACTCCATAAACATCTTGTAATGGTTTGTTGATTCTATCTTAATTCATGTCTTCAATTATCATTATTGTTGCTTGTTCTTCATTAATTATGCTTGGCTAATTCATCTTATGTCTACTTATCATTGTGTGAAACTTGTATATAATTGATTAGATTTTATTGATGTCTTTGTTGATGTTTGTGTCTATCTTCATCAATTAAGGTGTAACAACTTCAATAGGTCTAGTCGATTTAGCTTATAATTCTTGATTCCTATTGTCTCTTGTTTGGTTGATTGAATTCGATGTTAGGCTTAAGAAAACTGGCAGACTTCCAATTGGTAACTTGTTTGAATGTCTTAAGAAACATGATCGGAGGTGTACTACGATTATATGGTTGTATTTAATGCATAAGCAAATTCTAGTGATCCCATGTTAGGAGCTTTTAACCGTTCGACATAATAGTGAAGTAGGAGCTTATAGAGTTAGGGAAGATCGTACACGGCCCTACGAATGGTATTAAGGAATATAACCCATCAATTAAAACAAGATATGACAATTCAATAGGTAGAATTGGATAACTAGCAAGGAGTAATACATCATAGGTAGACATGCTTCACTTCCCTTGTAGAATCTTAATTTACTTTTCTTGCACATTAGTTTAGTTAGTAGCTTTTGGGTTAGTTGATTAGCAACTAATTCCGCCCACTCTTCCAATACCCTAGATTTTTACTTGCTTTTAATAAAATATAAAAACACAAAAAGAATCATTCTTCACCTTTAGACCTAGTTAGATTAATTTCAATCCAAACGACACTATTCCTGAGTTGAACGATCAATCCCCCGATACTTGTCACTATACTATACTACAAGATCAGGTACACTGCCTGGTGGGGGTTGTAAGCTTCTCAAGATCCCTTGAGAGATAAAAGCTGTTGCGAGGGCGCAATTCCCATGTATCAATAAGGGACTTGTACCTAAGCTCTAAGGGGTTATACTAGGGTTTAGGGGTGCTAAGGTGTCCTATCGTTGCTAAGGTAACTCATACATATGCCTTGAACACTTTCAAACAAGTTTAGATAAGCAATTAGGGTTTTAAAGATAACCCTAAATACATAGGGTTCAATTAGGGTTTCTGATAGATATAGTATACTATAGTGATAGATTACTTAGTGTAATGATGTTTAGAACCTATACTTGACATATCGGGATGTTTACATGATTTAAATATAGTGGTGTTGGGCATAGATGGATACGTGAGCAGGTCTAGAGAGTCATGCATGTAATGAGTATGAAATAAAAGCAAAAATATACCTGTGAAAATACCTTGTGGTGAAAATGATATTGATGAAATTTTATGGGTTATTACACACGTAATCCTTACATGAACAATAATTGGACTCCAAAATTCGTCACATGATGAGAACAATGATGGAACTTCACTATATTTATTGAGGGCGGTGAATCAAAGCTTAAAATAAAACTTCACGCATAAAAAATAAAAATAAATAAATAAATAAATAAATCCATATAGCTCTGTATAAATAATAATAAAAAAAATTTAAAAAAAAAAAAAAAAAAAAAAAAGGAAAACACCACTACTAAGGCTACTAGCAGTAAGGACCAAACTATCGATCCATTTGGTGGTCTTGATCGATCGTCTCTATTGTGGTTAATTATTGGAATAGATCGATCCCTACTTTTTGGGAGGTTTGGGTCGTCCGAGCGATTTAGATCGTCTTTAGTTTTGTGTATGTTTGTGTGTATTTAATTAAATATAATAGGTATTTTTGTGGGGTATATTTTTTGTAGTGTAGGTCGCCTTGGTGTGGTAAAAAATCGCCTGTAGGTCGTTAGAGAGAGAGAGAGAGAGCTAACGTGGCGGATAAAATGGAGGTCAATCGCCTCCCTTACTGAGTCCAGCTTAATGCGAAAAAACGAACTACACTTCAGATTTGTTTTTAGAAACCTACATTTACATTTTTGAACCCTTTTAAGAAAACAACGTTTTGAAATTTGAAACTACAAAGCAGGAATATGCCAAATTAGTGAAATAACCAATTGAAACTTATCTCTACTACTTATAAATAGTGTATATGCATTCTTGAAATCTTGAATCTTAAAACTTAAAAAAAGATAATTTGCCAAAATTACTCAAAGAATCCCTTAATACACCTTAAAATTGATCAATTTTAAACTTGACAATTTGCAAAAACACACATTATATTAAGTTTAAAAAACACACGCTTTGTATTTCAAAAAACGCGTGCTTTGCATCAAGGGTCGAACCAGAATCACGATTTCGCAAGTATAATTATTTGCCACTAAAAACCGTCGATTTGCGCGAGTATTCGTCTAGTTTCTATAACTCTTCAATGCTTAATGGATTCACGTTAACTCATTAAAGGTCAAATAGTTTCTTTAAAAGAATTGTTTTTCTAACTTGTGCCAGGATGACACAAGTTTAAAGCATTAAATAAACAAATTTATTCCCTAAAAACCTTTATTTCTATATAAAACAATGATAAATTTGATAAACACCGTCAATTTAAGAAACTATTAATATTAACAATATGTAAATATGGTAATTTCATTATGTTTAATGATTTAAAGCTTATGCCACCATGACACAAGTTAGAAAATTCAAAGAATGAATACCCAAATTAACACAAACAAGTTTTCCAATCACAACTTTAGATTTATGAAATACATCACTGAGTTGCAAATATGAAGTTGTTGATAATATATGATGAGTGTGTAAATACTCATCATTTTTACCTAATCTGAGCTGCCAAAACATCCAAAAATACTCAAATAAGCACCATAATACTGAATATATCCCAGAAGTGTTTCAGATGCAAAATGATAAAAAAACAGATGAAATATAAACAAAGTTTGCATAATTGGCAGTTTCAGTCCCTCAACTTTTAAAACTTGTCAAATCTAGTCCCTGGTTATTCTAAAAACATGAAAAAGTCACCAAAGGTCCTTTTTGAATCACAAATTACATATTAAGTCCTTTGGTGTAAAGTTTCACAAAATGACAAGTTTAGACCCTCAACTTTGCAAAATTGACAAAAATGGTCCCTAGGATATGAAAACTTTGAGAAAAATCAATTTTGGTCCTTATACTAATCTTCTATGGCAAAAGTGGTCCTTGGTTGGAAAGTTTGGTGTAATTACATGTTTGGTCCCTGAAGTTTCAAGTTTGGCAGAAATGGTCCCTGGAATTTCAAAAGTGGAAAAAGTCAACAAAGGTCCTCAAACTATTCATCCTTGGCAAGAATGGCCCCTTTGATAAGTTTGGAATGATGTCAAACTCAGCACCTCAAATTTCAGAAAATTACAAAATTGGTCCTTGTTACTAGTTACTAAACCAAACTGTACCCTTAATATTAAAACACCCCAAAAACAAATCCAATCCAAACACAACACCACCCAGCCCAACATCCCTTACCCCAGCCCAACCCCTAAGCCCAAAACCCTTTGAAAACCGTTTTAAATAATCAAACGGTCAAACCGTTTGACCAAACCACCCTTCCCCCCAAAACCGCCTCCTTCCTCTGCAAAACCACCTCCCCTCTCCATCACCACTTGCATAAACATCATCACCACTCCACCACCTTCATCTAACATCACCTCCACAATTAATGCCCCCCCCCCCCATATTACACGCAACAGTCCCAATTGCTCTGTTTCTGTTTTGGCGCCAAAATCCACAAACGGCCAAGATTAAACCTCCATCATCCAACGGCCTATATTATTGATGGGAAATGATCAGAGAGTGTTTACAAACCGTAATTGGTGCCTATAAAAGGAACAAGATGGAGTAGTGAAGAGTAGTAGTTAATTTTAGTTAAATTTAGTATCGTTTTCATTGTAGCTTTTAAAATTAGTTATAATCTTCGTTTTTAAAGCTTGTAATATCATTTTCAGTGAATGTTAATTCAGTATTAAGCAATCAATCCTCAGTTTCTTTTCTAAATTTTAAGTTTGCAATTTAAATTTACAATATAAGCTTTTATTGATTAGTTGTTTAGAGACTCACAAGCTCACATAAGCTCCCATATAGCTTATAAAGCTATTAGTAACCCTTAAAAATAGTTTAGCCATAACAAAAATAAAAAATACAAAAAAGTCAACAAAAGTCAAATTCCAGGTTTCATGGTGAATTTTGGATTGCCCTGGGTTAGTGGTCTTGTGGAAGGCCTATAGGTTGGTTCTTTGGTCCTTGGTTCATGGTTTTGGCTGGAGTGCACATTGTAAGAATCTCATTTTCCATCTGTTGCTGTAGCTTGCTTGTTATTGCTTGATCTATGCTTATCTGAGCTTATTTTGTCTTATTATTGCTTAATAAACTAAGTTTAAGTCATAAACTAGGTTGTTGATTCAGTTTACTTAAGTTTTAATCAAGACTTAAGTTTGACAAGTTGTTTGGAAGAACCTGTTGTGTTGTGTATTTGTAAGACTTAAAGGTAGAAACCCATTGCAGCATCTTTCTTAATACCTAAGGGGACTAGAAACAACAAGGTTTTAGTGGATAGAAGCTTTAAAGTCAAAATTACCAAATACTTGGCCTAAAATCTGTCTGTGTTGAAATTCTAGTAGCATAATGTGGAAAACTAGAAGGGGGGGTTGAATAGTTTTACGTCAATTTTATTTTATAAAAACTTTGTTTGCAAAATAATCGATTCTAGTTTTATGTGAGATCAATAACCAACACTTATATAAACTAATATCTACGAACTAAAATGACAACAATATAAGTAAATAAGTAAAGAGATAGAGATGGAAAGATCGCACCACAAGACAAAGGATTTATAGTGGTTCGACTACGAAGCACCTCTTCACCCTACTCCACTCCCCGAGCACCTAACTCGCTAGTTTTTTTCACTACGTCAACAAGCTCCCTTATGGCGGAGAAAACCTTACACAACTTTTGCTTACACCAATTTACGACACTAAGCTAAATGTCGAGTCCTAATAGTAGCTAGAACCAATCTCACACCACTACACACCTTCTTCACAACTTATGCACACAACTACTACTACACAACTTCACTACTTCTCTTTCACAACACAACTTCTACTTCTACCCAATACAACTACTTCTATTCACAACTACTAACACACCTAGATCTATCTATTACACAACTTCTACACCTTTACAATATACACAAGCCTACAATACTTCTTAACAAGATGTTGGAGGAGTATTCTTCTCTTGCACTTTGAATGATGAAGGATTGGATCACTTGAAACAAGAACTAATATGTTTATGATCAAATGATTTAGGAAGATGATTTGAGAGAATTAGAACAGAAAGTTTTAGTGCAAAAGGTGAGGAAAAATTTCAGATTTGAACCAGTATTTATAGGCAAAAGATTCTGACAGAGGAGAGTATGCCGGCCCCCTTAATTGTGTGCCGGCCCCCTTAATTGCCCATGTGAAACGGCCAAAATCTTTGTCTTTTTCTGGGAAAAGTTTATTTGGTGAAAATTTAACTGAATTTGGTTAAAAATTTGAATTCATATATTTATTATAAAATAAACATTTTCCTTTAATTACCAAAAGTGTTTTTCTTAAATATATAAAATGTTTATACCATTTTATATAAATTGTAATTAGTAAATAAATCTTCCTTTGATCATAAAATGTATTAGACACTTGTTTATTCATACCTTAAGTGAATTAGATGGATATAATGATATTTTATCACTAAATACTTATTTACGTAATGATTTTACGTTTAATGAGTTTATATTTTGTGATCGTCAAAACATAAGGATATCGAAAAATATTAATAACGTTTTTACGCATTATTTATATCAACACATAAGTCTCATTTAATCTCACTAGTACAATTCCTAGCTTATTTTAGTCTTATTATAGCCTAATATATCATAATCAGTGAGTAAATCAAGGTCTAAGTTCATAAAAGTCAACTTGGTTCATAATTTCAAAAAGTCAAAAATACTCTTGTCTCAGAAAACCAAAAATGGGAGGAATTGTTTTGATTTTTGTGATTGGATTGAGACCCTGAGCTTTTCACAAATCTTAGTTTATCAGCTTTTCTTTCAAAACCTACCATCAGCTTATTTTTGTGAATTTTATACAAGCTTGTGCAAGTGCTTCTTTAAGCCTGCAGGGCAACTTTCCTTTTTGCACCAGGGCACTTTATGCATTTGGTCAAGTTTTCAAACCCCCCTCCAGGGTGCAAAAAAAAAACATAAGAACTTGATTTTTAGTTTTTTGAAAAGCTCTACAGCTTATCTTTTTAGATCATCAATAATATTGGATCTCAGTTCACTGTAGCATAGCTTATTTTGGTCTTTAAGTTTGCTTATTTCACAATCATATACTGAGTCATCAGTATAAGTGACCAATATTCCTAAGACCATAGCCAGTTCATTATTGGGCCCCACCCTTAGCGTATTGGCTTTTTGGAAAGCTAAGCAACCCATCTCGATAGTTCAGGGCTTATTTCACCATTTCAAGCTTATTTGATAGGGCTGCAAGTAGCTTTTAGGTTGTCCATTTCTCTGAGTACACTGAGTGACTCATTGTTTGAGCCCATAATCCAAGCTTCACCCAGTGCTAAAAAATAAGCAATAAGCCCAGCTTACTGGCTTATTTGAAAGTTGACCAGTTCACCTTGGTAGGTCAATCCTTATTTTGGACTCCCCTTGACTTCTGTGGACCCCACAGAGGTCCAAAACCCTTTTGTTTGGCCTGTCTTGGCCTAGTAGTGTGATAAGTGCTTATTTGGTTCATAACAGCTTATCCAGAGTGCTTATTTGTTCCTTTTGCCTTATTTCAAGTTAATATACATCTGTTGTGGCTTATTTGTTCATTTCTTAGCTTTTCTAAAAATCACAAATCCTAATAAGCTATAATAAGTCAACTGTTAAGCACAAGGGGGTGCACATAGCTTATTAATAAGCTATTTCAAAAGTGTCTACATAAAAGTTTTCTATTTTTAGCTTATAATCATCTGTCAATAAGAAAAACAAACAAAACCCAACTTTAACAATAGTGATAGCTTCTATTTAATAAAATTTATCTTTTTAATTTTGCTTTTCAGCTTATTAATAAGGATTTCATCATTTTTATATTTTTCTTAATTTTCTTTTATCTTAAAGTATTTTCAGTAATTTTCCTAGATTTTTCTCTTTTCATTTAGTAATTATTAGAATTAATATTAGTTTAAATAAATAATTAAGTAATATTAGTAATTAAATATTTTATCAATTTTAATTAACAACAGTACCTTTTTTATATTTTTCCTATGTTTTATAAATCATTTAGTATTTTTAGAAAATAGTCACTTAAATTATACTATTCATTTTCTAATTAGTAAAATAGTCTAAAAATAATTTTATAAGTTTTTTATAATTTTTTAGGATTCTTGAGATGGTTAATTAGATTTACAAATTTTTCTTTAATTTTCTAAGTCATTTTTAGTATTATTAGTAATTTAAAATAGCCTAAATAGTTTAATTAATATAACTAGAATTTAATTAATAAAAAATCCAAAAAAAGACAAAAATATATATATTTTTAATTTTAATTTTATTTTATGTCATTTTAGAATTTTAGAAATAAATTTTGCAATTTCCTAGTTTAAATTTGTATTATTAAGTTTTTAAATTAAATAGTTTAAATTAAATAGTTAAGTAGTTTTTATTTTTATCTAAATAATTATTATTAAATAATAAAATAATCAAAAAAATAATTTTCTTTTTAATTTCCATTTTCGTTTATAATTAAGTTTGTAACATTTTCATTTGCAGCCCCTGTAGTTTTAAATTGTCTAAAACTCACCTTTTCTTCAGTCCGTAATCAATTCTGATTTCTGATTTGTGTTTGTATACATCTCTCTTTACTGTGCTTGTTATATACTGTTTTCCAAATAACATCAGTAGTGTAAATCAAACCCAAATCAACTTTGGTTACTGTCCTCAGCGCCACTCGTTCCCATAAACGTTTAAACTACAATTTCCTCTCCCAGGTGGGCCTATCAACTGCACCCGGTTGACTGGTTGGTTTGGGAGGAGTCAAAATTTAGCGCCGCTGCCGGGGAGGTTGTTGCGTATTTCAAAACGTTTTAGGTTTGAGTGGTTTTCAAAACCCCTCCTGTACAAATACCATCACTTTGTAAATTTTTGTGAAAATCAAAATCATAACTGAAAAAAGTTCATTAACACTTTTTCTGAAGTGTTAAAAACACCAAAAAAATCATAAACAAAAAAACCAACTGTGAAGTTAAATTACTTCGTTTGCTTTAAGATTACAACCTACACAGGTAGAATACGGAAGTTCTGACATTAAATTGCGAACTGAAAAGAGATCCATTTATTCTCTCCCGCCACCCTGCGAGTAATTTTAAAAGAACGATTTCGGTTAACGAATCAGTTCTAAAAATATTATCCAAGTTTTTTTTACCTATACACGAATAGCCAAAAACATTTTACTGTGAATAAATTACATAAAAGATTACCACCGCAAACCAAGGCAGAACACCTACCAACTGGAGGTGTGAACATAATAAGTTCTCAAACATAAGATAAAAACTTGTCATTGTATCCCTGTGAGTGGTGTATCTTTTATAAAGAAGCCATTCACTTGTGATTATTGGTTTAAGTTCACTGTGGTTTTGCCTCGATCTTGTTTTGAAAAATTGTTTTAGTGCATGCGCACTCGTTCACAATCACGATGTAATCGTCATAGAAACGTAATCGAGTAACATACTGTTGAAGAAGAACACACTTTAAAAATGGACGACGAGCCCCCAAACCCTCCCAAGGAGGAGATAGTTCCTGACACTCGAACAATGGAGGAACTATGTCAACCTACCATGCACGGGAGAGGTGGACCCATTGCACCACTTACAATTGGAGCCTCGGATTTTGTACTAAAACACAACATGATACAACAGGTCCAGAATTCATGTTAGTTCCACGGTTTGCCGGGTGACGATGCTAACAAGCATCTCGATAAATATTTAACCGTCACCCAGAGCATGAAACAAAATGGCGTCACCGAAGACGGCCTGCGTTTATACCTGTTCCCATATTCTCTCACTCATCATGCGACTGCTTGGTTCGATCGACTTCCTAAGAATTCGATCCATACCTTTGATGAGATGGTTACTAAGTTCTTGGCAAAATACTTTCCACCATCCATGGTTACAAAGCTGAGAAACGATATTAGTAACTTCAGACAGCTTCCCGAAGAGTCCTTATTTGAGGCATGGGAACGCTACAAACTTGCTATTGATCGGTGTCCCAATCATAACATGCTTCTTGTCACCATTATTGATACCTTTTATAATGGTTTGACTCTTCGTCATCGTGACACCATCAATGCTGCTGCTGGGGGCACCTTTATGAAAAGGACCCCTGAAGAGTGTTATGACTTAATTGAAAACATGACTGCCCATCACAATTTTTGGGACTCCTCTGCAGAGAGGAATGACTCATGTAAGTCAGTCACTCCGGCAAATAATGAAATAGCTGCTCTTACCAAAAAGTTTGATGATTTGTCTGCTGCTGTTCTCCGAATTCACCAGACAAATCACAATCAGCAGATTAAAACTGTTAGTTGTGAAACTTGTGGTGGTCCACACCCGTACCATGAGTGCCCACCCTCTGGTGGCTTCACTCAAGAGAACGTATTCGCAGCCCAAGGTTCCTACAATACGGGAGGTAATTCTTACCAACCGCAAGGGGACCGAAATCTGTTGAGTTATCGTTCCAATAACTACATTGGACCACCAGGATTTAATCAGTCCCAGAACCAAAATGGTCAAGACAGAAACCAGAACTTTAACCAGAATCAGAACCATAACCGAATGAACCAAGGTTTTAACAACCAAGGGAATTTCAACTCTGGTCAACACCAGGTTCAACAAAATCAAAACCAAGGAAATTATAACCGTAATCAAGGTCAGAACAATTACCATCAGGGTAATTTTCAACAACAAAACCACTTCCAAGGTAATAACAACCAGCAACATGGGATTTCCATAACAATCGGGCTCAAAATTTTCCTAATCAAAATCAAGCCATTGTTCCAACTGGACCATCATCTGATGAGTTATTAAAACAGTTTATGAAATCCCAAGACGAATTGAACAAAATGCTGGTCAGTCAGATCTCTGAATTGAAGAAGTCTTTAAATGATCGACCGTCGGGCTCAGGTACTTTACCTAGCAATACGATCGCTAATCCGAGGGGCGATGTAAAGGCGATCACCACAAGAAGTGGAGTTTCTTATAAAGGACCCACAGCTCCGGCTACCTCTGCTCCTATTCAGGTAGAGGAATGTGACACTGAGGATACTACGGATACGGTACTTCCTACTAATAACGGAGGTACCAATGACATCCCTCCTCCAGTTGTCCCGATCCCGACTCCCCCTAAAAGAGTCGTGTTTGAAACTCCCGAAGGTCCTGTTGAAAATCCAAAAGCCAACCCAAAACCATCGATTCCATATCCCTCACGATTGCAAGACCGGAAGCTCCGTGAAAAAGCTAATCATCAGATGGAAAAGTTTTTCCAAATTTTCCAAGATCTACACTTTGATATTAGTTTTGCGGATGCTCTCCTTTTAATGCCCAAATTGGCATCGACAATCAAAAACCTATTGAGCAATAAAGAGAAACTGTTTGAGATGGCACGAACTCTACTCAATGAAAACTGCTCTGCAGTTCTGTTGAAACAACTTCCCGAGAAGCTAGGAGACCCCGGGAAATTTCTAATACCATATATTTTCTCGGGGATGGTTGAGTGCTTTGCCTTGGCCGATCTTGGTACGAGCATCAACTTAATGCCCTACTCAGTTTGGAAAAAGCTCTCTCTTCAGGAACTTAGTCCCACATGCATGACTCTCGAGCTTGCAGACCGTTCAATTTCACGTCCCCTTGGTATTGCCGAGGACGTATTTGTAAGAGTGGGAAAGTTCCATTTTTCGGCAAACTTTGTCGCAGTTAATTTCGATGCGGATCCAAGAGTTCCTCTCATTCTTGGGAGAGGATTCTTAAGGACGGGTCGTGCATTGATCGATGTTTTCGATGAGGAAATCACGTTACGAGTTGGCTCTGAAGCGATAACGTTCAACCTTGATCAAACCTCGAGATACTCCTCGAATTATGATGCTGAATCGGTCAACCGAATTGATGTCATTGACATTGCATTTGAGGAGTATGCTCAGGAAATCCTTGGATTCGCTGATAGTTCTCCGAGTGGCAATCCCACTCCCTCTTCTCACCCCATAATCGCTAATTCTTCTCTTTCCCTCACTCCGTTTGAGGGAAGTGATTTTGTCCTTGAGAAAATAGAGGCCTTTCTCAAAAGTGAATCGGTTCCTGAAGGAATTGATAACCAAGAGATTGACCCGGAGGGGGATATCTTTCTCCTTGAGAAATTATTGAACAAAGATCCCTCTCCTCTTCCTGTTCTACCTCAACAACTTCATAACGCGGAAATCAAATATGTTGAGAAAAATGATGATTTCCCTGAGGTCAAACTTAAGGACCTGCCTCCTCATCTAGAATATGCATTCTTGGAAGGTAACGATAAATTACCAGTCATTATTGCGAAAGATTTAAAGGATGAGGAGAAAAATGCGCTGCTTAAGGTTTTAAAGTCCCACAAACAAGCAATTGCTTGGAAGCTCTCAGACATAAAGGGTATTAACCCGGATTTTTACACATAAAATCCTAATGGAGGATGACTTTAAGCCTGTCGTGCAGCATCAAAGACGGATAAATCCAAAAATCCACGAAGTTATCAAGCAAGAACTTCTAAAACATCTCGATGCTGGATTGATTTACCCATGATCAGACAGTCCTTGGGTCAGCCCCATACATTGTGTTCCAAAAAAGGGTGGCATTACGGTTGTCACAAATGAGGATAACGAGTTGATTCCAACTCGGTTGGTTACAGGGTGGCGAGTATGTATCGATTACAGAAAACTAAATGAAGCCACCCGCAAGCACCATTTTCCTCTGCCCATTATGGATCAAATGCTAGAGAGACTAGCGGGGAATGAGTATTATTGCTTCCTCGACGGCTTCTCAGGTTACTTCCAGATTCCATTGATCCACAGGATCAAGAGAAGACTACCTTCACATGCCTTACGGGACATTTGCCTATCGTCGCATGCCTTTTGGGTTATGCAATGCTCCGGGCACTTTCCAGAGGTGCATGATGGCTATTTTCCACGACATGATCGGGAAAACCATGGAGGTATTCATGGATGACTTCTCAGTCATCGGGAATTCTTTTGACTCATGCCTCTCCCATTTAGAAAATATGCTTCAACGTTGTGAAGACACTAATCTTTATCTAAACTGGGAGAAGAGCCATTTTATGGTCAAGGAGGGCATTGTCCTCGGCCATAAAATTTCAAAAAGTGGGATTGAGGTCGGTAAGGCCAAAATTGATGTTATTGCTAAGCTACCTCATCCCACCACTATTAAAGGCATAAGGAGTTTCCTCGGCCATGCCGGGTTCTATCGGAGATTCATTCAGGATTTCTCCAAAATAGCCCGGCCCATGACTCATCTTCTTGAAAAGGAAGCTCCTTTCATCTTTTCCCCCGAGTGCGTCGAAGCTTTTTTTACTTTAAAGAAAAGGCTCACCGAGGCACCGATCCATGTTGCCCCCGACTGGGACCTACCCTTCGAATTTATGTGCGATGCTAGCGACTTCACTATTGGTGCAGTTCTGGGGCAACGCAAAACAAAACATTTTCAGCCAATACACTGCGCAAGTAAGACCATGACTGAAGCTCAAACGCACTATACCACCACAGAAAAAGAATTATTAGCTGTGGTATATGCCTTTGAGAAATTTAGGCCTTACTTAATCCTAACCAAATGCGTGGTGTATACGGACCACTAGGCTTTGAAATACCTGTTTGCTAAACAGGACGCAAAGCTAAGACTGCTCCGTTGGGTCCTGCTCCTTCAGGAATTCGATATAATCATACGAGACAAAAAAGGAGCAGAGAACCTTGCAGCTGATCACTTATCCCGGTTAAAGAATCCTCATCAGGATATTCTCGAGAGAAAAGAGATTAATGAAACTTTTCCTCAGGAGACTCTCAATAAAATCTCTACCCGGGATGAAACCACTACCCATGGTTTGCCGATTTTGCAAACTATAATGCGGGTAATTTCGTTGTGAAAGGGATGTCATCCCAACAGAAAAGAAAATTCTTTAAAGATGTAAAACATTACTTATAAGACGACCCCTACTTGTTCAAAATATGTGCGGATCAAGTCATCCGACGGTGTGTCCATGGCCAAGAAGCCATGGAAATTCTTAAAGCTTGTCATGATGGACCCATGGGGGGCATCATAACCCAAACTACACCGCCAAAAAGGTGTTTGATTCGGGATTCTTTTGGCCCACAATCTACAAAGACGCCCATGAACTTATGAAAACCTGTGAGGCTTGCCAGCGTCACGGGAATATTTCCAAAAAGAATGAGATGCCGCAAAATGCCATCCAAGTCTGTGAAATATTTGATATGTAGGGCATTGATTTTATGGGGCCGTTCCCGTCTTCACGAGGGAATAAATACATACTCGTGGCTGTCGACTATCTGTCAAAATGGGTTGAAGCAAAAGCTTTACCCACCAACGATGCCCGAGTAGTCGTTAAATTTTTAAAGTCTCTCTTTGCCAGATTCGGGACTCCTCGTGCCATTATTAGTGATCGTGGCACACACTTCTGCAATGAACAATTTGCAAGAGTGATGTTGAAATATGGTGTAACTCACCGTCTTTCAATCGCATACCACCCACAAACAAGTGGGCAGGTGGAGGTCTCAAATCGGGGTATTAAGAGAATTCTGGAGAGGACGGTGGGAGAAAACCGTGCCTCTTGGTCGGATAAGCTGGATGATGCATTATGGGCTTTCCGCACTGCTTACAAAACACCCATCGAGTGTACTCCATATAAGCTAGTGTATGGGAAAGCATGTCATCTTCCGATCGAATTAGAACATAAAGCCTATTGGGCCTTAAAACATGCAAATTTCAACCTTCACACAGCGGGTGATCACCGCAAGGTTCAACTAAACGAATTAAACGAACTTCGTGATCAAGCTTATGAGAATTCTTTGATTTACAAGGAAAAAACCAAGAAGATACACGACTCCAAAATTAAGAACCGTGCTTTCAACATCGGTGACAGAGACCTTCTCTTCAATTCATGATTGAAGATACTCTCAGGAAAGCTTAAAACCCGCTGGTCTGGGCCATTCACTGCAACAAAAGTATTTCCATATGGAACTGTTGAGTTATCTCAATCTGACGGTTCCAACTTAGTGAATGGCCATCGGTTAAAACACTACTTTGGAGGGGACTTACCACCAATGGTTGTCCTGGATATCCAAACTTTCCCCACTAACCAATGAATTCGGGGATCGAGTCAAGCTAGCGACTCGATAAACAAAAACAGTAGCATGTATAAGGGGTTTTCACTCTAAGTGTGGGGGAAGTTACCCCTGCTATGGTCCACCATGTATATATCTTATAAAAAAATGTGTATATATCTATATAAATAAAGTGAAAAAAGTTATTTCCATATTTAGCTTGTAATATTTTCCCTTTCCGTTCAAAGAGTCGGCATAATAGCCAGGACTTTGAATATTGAGGACAATATTCAACTCTAAGTGTGGGGGGGGGGGGGGGAATTCAAGCGAATTTTATCACATTATATCTTCTAGTACCCTCATTTTTAGCCAAAATTTTAATTTTTTTTCACTTTATTTCAAAATTTTTATGGTTATCAGTCCACCTTGTCTAAACCACAAAAAGATAGGCTAATCCAGGAGCAAACGGCTCTTGGTAAAGATATCTCAAAACCGTTGATGGCTGACAATTTGCCCAAAATTGTATGGGATTCAACTCACTATATCTTAAATCATGAAGAGTTGGCTAGCCCGCAAGGTTATGACTTGTGGTAAAGGCAGTGGAAAAACCATAATTGGTAATCAGCTAACCAAGATGATGACTTAATTTCCATCAAAGAGTTGGCTAGTCCAGAAGCAAACGACTTTTGGTAAAGACAAATCAAATCCGTTGACAGCTGATGATTTGCTCAAAATCATATGGTTATTAGTGTACCATAGTTCTTACTTGAGCTAAAACATTTAGCTACTCTAAAAGTAATGGCTTTGGTAAAGAGACTTCAAATCCATTAAGTTTTCTCAAAAGATTGCTAGGGACTAGCAATATTTTAGTGTCGGGGATTGATGAGTGTGTAAATACTCATCATTTTTACCTAATCTGAGCTGTCAAAACATCCAAAAATACTCAAATATGCATCATAATACTGAAAATATCCTAGAAGTGTGATTTATATATTTCAGATGCAAAATGATAAAAAAACAGATGAAATATAAACAAAGTTTGCATAATTAGCAGTTTCAGTCCCTCAACTTTCCAAACTTGTCAAATCTAGTCCCTGGTTATTCTAAAAACATGAAAAAGTCACCAAAGGTCCTATTTGAATCACAATTGACATATTAAGTCCTTTGGTGTAAAGTTTCACAAAATTACAAGTTTAGTCCCTCAACTTTGCAAAATTGACAAAAATGGTCCCTGGGATATGAAAGCTTTGAGAAAAATCAATTTTGGTCCTTGTACTAATCTTCTATGGAAAAAGTGGTCCTTGGTTGGAAAGTTTGGTGTAATTACATGTTTGGTCCCTGAAGTTTCAAGTTTGGCAGAAATGGTCCCTGGAATTTCAAAAGTGGAAAAATTCAACAAAGGTCCTCACACTATTCATCCTTGGCATGAATGGCCCCTTTGATAAGTTTGGAATGATGTCAAACTCAGCCCCTCAAATTTCAGAATATTACAAAATTGGTCCTTGTTACTAGTTACTAAACCAAACCGGACCCTTAATATTAAAACACCCCAAAAACAAATCCAATCCAAACACAACACCACCCAGCCCAACATCTCTTACCCCAGCCCAACCCCTAAGCCCAAAACCCTTTGAAAGCTATTTTAAATAATCAAACGGTCAAACTGTTTGACCAAACCACCCTTCCCCCCCAAAACCGCCTCCTTCCTCAGCAAAACCACCTTCCCTCTCCATCACCACTTGCATAAACATCATCACCACTCCACCACCCTCACCTAACATCACCTCCACAATTAATGCCCCCCTCCATATTACACGCAACAGTCCCAATTGCTCTATTTCTGTTTTGGCGCCAAAATCTACAAACGGCCAATATTAAACCTCCATCATCCAACGGCCTATATTATTGATGGGAAATGATTAGAGAGTGTTTACAAACCCTAATTGGTGCCTATAAAAGGAACAAGATGGAGTAGTGAAGAGTAGTAGTTAATTTTAGTTAAATTTAGTATCGTTTTCATTGTAGCTTCTAAAATCAGTTGTAATCTTCGTTTTTAAAGCTTGTAATATCATTTTCAGTGAATGTTAATTCTGTATTAAGCAATCAATCCTCAGTTTCTTTTCTAAATTTTAAGTTTGCAATTTAAATTTACAATATAAGCTTCTGTTGGTTATTAGTAGTTGTTTAGAGACTCACAAGCTCACATAAGCTCCCATATAGCTTATAAAAGCTATTAGTAACCCTTAAAAACAATTTAGCCATAAAAAATCAAAAATACAAAAAACTCAACAAAAGTCAAATTCCAGGTTTCATAGTGATTCAAGTTGGAGCAGGGTAAATTTTGGATTGCCCTGGGTTAGTGGTATTGTGGAAGGCCTATAGGTTGGTTCTTTGGTCCTTGGTTCATGGTTTTGGCTGGAGTGCACATTGTAAGAATCTCGTTTGCCATCTGTTACTGTAGCTTGCTTGATCTATGCTTATCTGAGCTTATTTTGTCTTATTATTGCTTAGTAAACTAAGTTTAAGTCATAAACTAGGTTGTTGATTCAGTTTACTTAAGTTTTAATCAAGACTTAAGTTTGACAGGTTGTTTGAAAGAACCTGTTGTGTTGTGTATTTGTAAGACTTAAAAGTAGAAACCCATTGCAGCATCTTTCTTAATACCTAAGGGGACTAGAAACAACAAGGTTTTAGTAGATAGAAGCTTTAAAGTCAAAATTACCAAATACTTGGCCTAAAATCTGTCTGTGTTGAAATTCTAGTAGCATAAGTCTCATTTAATCTCTCTAGTACAATTCCTAGCTTATTTTAGTCTTATTATAGCCTAATATGTCATAATCAGTGAGTAAATCAAGGTCTAAGTTCATAAAAATCAACTTGGTTCATAATTTCAAAAAGTAAAAAATACTCTTGTCTCAGAAAACCAAAAATGGGAGGAATTGTTTTGATTTTTGTGATTGGATTGGGACCCTGAGTGATGAGGCAAAAAATGAACCACTTTTAGGGGGTCATTTAAGCCCGGAATTGAATTTATTTGATCAAATATTGCCCTAAATCGTTCCTTTTGTGATTTTAGGTACTTTGGGAGTGAATTCTGGAAAAGGAAGCATTTTGGGCGTTTTTGGAGCATAAAAGTGAAGAAAACGGCAAAGACTTAATTTTCCATGCTGAGAACAGCACCTGACGGCGTCAAGAGGAAAATTCTGACGGCGTCAGGAGTAAAATCCGTGACGACCCAGTGAAAACATGAAGGCGTCAAGAGAAGGGCGTCAAGAGTATTTTTGGTGACGGCCTGCATAAGGAGTACACATGACGGCGTCAAACCCAGATCTAGGCAGTCCGAGAAATTATTTGGCGGCGAGATGACGGCGTCGAACATTTGTTCTTGACGCCGTCACCTTAGAAATACTATATATACTTTTCTATTTTTCATTCATTAGAGAGGAACTTGTGTGGAGAATACTAGGGCCGAACTTGAGAAACCCTAGGTCGTATTTTACAGTATTTTCAAGGGTTTTTACCCCTTGAAACCTTTCATGTTCAATTAAGATAAGTCCTCTTTCAATTCATTCAATATGTCTATGTGTTGTTTGAATATATATCTTATGCTTGTCTTGATTTCAACATGCTAGGCTAGATCTTTCATGTGTTTGCTTAGATGTAATGAAACCTAGATGTTAATTATATGTTGATTACTTGTTTATAGTTGTAATGGATGAATGATTTCAATGTTAGGCTTAAGAAAACTGGCAGATCTCCATTGTGTAACATGCTTGAACGTCTTAGGAAACATGAACCGATGTGTACTAGGTTTTATTGGTTGTATTTAATGCATGAGCAAATTCTAATGATCCCATGTTAGGAGCTTCTTAGCCGGCTCGACATAGGAGTGAAGTAGGCGCTTATAGGATTGGGAAAGTAAGTACGCCACCCCATGAATGGTATTAAGGAATACAATCCGTCATCCACGCAACTGTAACAAGTAATTAACCTGTAAAAGATATCTATGGAGTAATGAAATCTAAGTAAACACAATTCTCCCATATATTGCTCACACCTTTATCTTAATATTGTTTATTTTCATCTTTTAGCATTTTATTTTGATTGCATCTTAGTAATTGGGTTAGTTGACTAGCAACTAATTCCGCCTAACTCCTTCAAAATCGAGATTTTTACTTGCTTTTATAAAAAATATAAAAATACAAAAAGAATCATCTCTCATCTCTAGACCTAGTCTTTAGGTTTTCTAATCCTAGCGACACTATTCCTAGCTGAACGATCAATCCCCCGGTACTTGTCATTATACTATACTACATCGATCAGGTACACTGCCTGGTGGGGGTTGTAAGCTTCTCGAGATTCCTCGAGAGGTAAAGTCTGGTGCAATCCCTACGCATCACTGAGCTTCTCACAAATCTTAGTTTATCAGCTTATCTTTCAAAACCTACCATCAGCTTATTTTAGTGAATTTTATACAAGCTTGTGCAAGTGCTTCTTTAAGCCTGAAGGTTAACTTTCCTTTTTGCACCAGGGCACTTTGTAGCATTTGGTCAAGTTTTCAAACCCCCCTCCAGGGTGCAAACCAAAACATAAGAACTTGATTTTTAGTTTTTCGAAAAGCTCTACAGCTTATCTTTTTAGATCATCAGTAATATTGGATCTCAGTTCACTGTAGCATAGCTTATTTTGGTCTTTAAGTTTGCTTATTTCACAATCATACACTGAGTCATCAGTATAAGTGACCAATATTCCCAAGACCATAGCCAGTTCATTTGTGGGCCCCACCCTTAGCTTATTGGCTTTTTGGAAAGCCAAGAAACCAATCTTGATAGTTCAGGGCTTATTTCACCATTTCAAGCTTATTTGATAGGGCTGCAAGTAGCTTTTAGGTTGTCCATTTCTCTGAGTACACTGAGTGACTCAGTGTTTGAGCCCATGATCCAAGCTTCACCCAGTGCTAAAAAAATAAGCAATAAGCCCAGCTTATTGGCTTATTTGAAAGTTGACCAGTTCACCTTGGTAGGTCAATCCTTATTTTGGACTCCCCTTGACTTCTGTAGACCCCACAGAGGTCCAAAACCCCTTTGTTTGGCCTGTCTTGGCCTAGTAGTGTGATAAGTGCTTATTTGGTTCATAACAGCTTATCCAGAGTGCTTATTTGTTCCTTTGGCCTTATTTCAAGTTAATATACATCTGTTGTGGCTTATTTGTTCATTTCTTAGCTTTTCCAAAAATCACAAATCCTAATAAGCTATAATAAGTCAACTGTTAAGCACAAGGGGGTGCACATAGCTTATTAATAAGCTATTTCAAAAGTTTCTTCATAAGAGTTTTCTATTTTTAGCTTATAATCATCTGTCAATAAGAAAAACAAACAAAAACCAACTTTAACAATAGTGATAGCTTCTATTTAATAGAATTTATCTTTTTAATTTTTCTTTTCAGCTTATTAATAAGCACTTCATCATTTTTATATTTTTCTTAATTTTCTTTTATCTTAAAGTATTTTCAGTAATTTTCCTAGATTTTTCTCTTTTCATTTAGTAATTATTAGAATTAGTATTAATTTAGTTAAATAATTAAGTAATATTAGTAATTAAATAGTTTTATCAATTTTTAATTAACAACAGTACCTTTTTTATATTTTTCCTAGGTTTATAAATCATTTAGTATTTTTAGAAAATAGTCTCTTAAATTATACTGTTCATTTTCTAAATTTTTTAATTAATTTAGTTAAATTAATTCTTAATAAATTAATAAGTAAATAATTAGTAAAATAGTCTAAAAATAATTTTTATAAGTTTTTTATAATTTTTTAGGATTCCTGAGATGGTTAATTAGATTTTTAAATTTTTCTTTAATTTTCTAAGTCATTTTTAGTATTATTAGTAATTTAAAATAGCCTAAATAGTTTAATTAATATAACTAGAATTTAATTAATAAAAAATCCACAAAAAGACAAAAATACATATTTTTAATTTTGAATTTTATTTTAAGTCATTTTAGAATTTTAGAAATTAATTTTGCAATTTTCTAGTTTAAATTTGTATTATTAAGTTTTTAAATTAAATAGTTTAAATTAAATAGTTAAATAGTTTTTAACTAAATAATTATTATTAAATAATAAAATAATCAAAAAAAAAATAATTTTCTTTTTAATTTCCATTTTCTTTTATATTTAACTTTGTAAAATTTTCATTTGCACCCCCTGTAGTTTTAAATTGTCTAAAACTTACCTTTTCTTCAGTCTGTAATCAATTCTGATTTCTGATTTGTGTTTGTATACATCTCTGTTTACTGTGCTTGTTATATACTGTTTTCCAAATAACATCAGTAGTGTAAATCAAACCCAAATCATCTTTGGTTACTGTCCTCAGTGCCACTCATTCCCATAAACGTTTAAAATAGAATTTCAATCTCGTTGGGACTTAACGACCCGGGGATTTCCCTGTACTTCTACGGATTTTAAACACTTGACTTACCTCTCCCAGGTGGGCCTATCAACTGCACCCGGTTGACTGGTTGGTTTGGGAGGAGTCAATATATTAAGTTTCCAAACTTTGAGCTTTCTCACGTATAAATTTGTTAGAAGGGCACGTAAATATGTATTCCCACTGTATAGGTAATCACTATTATTTAGGATACTAGAGCAAGGGGTATAGTGAAGAGGGGAGCTCTCCGTTTCCGATGTGGCACCTCTTCACCCCTCGCCACCATCCCACCTCGCTAGCGCTTGCCGTTTGTGTTTTCGCCATGGAAGTGAAGCAGAAACGGACAAAACAAGTAGCAGTTTATTTCTTTTCTTTTTCTTTCAGATGTATAAATCAAATTGTGTTTTGTGTGTGTGAATAAAGTGTGAGTGTGTGCATCAATCGAATGAAGAAGATGACAACCCCTTTTTTGTGTGTTAACTTGTATTTTTATTGTGTTGTGTATATGTGTGTGTTACTTTGAATTTTTATTTGAATGAAATGAATTTAGTTTGTTTGGAAAAATGTAAAAGAAAATGCAATTGGAGGTGGGTGGAGCTGAAATGAAAATTTTGTTTTATGTTATAAGTAATGTGGTATTTTGAAGTGGTGGTTTTGAAATGACGGCATCCGGTGAAGCCCAAATGAAGATGTTTTGCTCTTACCATACTTTATGTTCTCATAACACAACTCATCATTGTCTCCAAAAGTATTTTTCGCTCTAATTTAATGCTTAAAAAAAATTAAATGTTTACCTATTTGACACTAATTCAATGCTATAAATAGAAGAGTAAATTGCATTTTTCATTTACATGGTTTTGCCAAATTGCATGTTTGGTCTTTATTTTTATGAAAGTGCAACAGTGATCTTTATTTTGAAGTTTTAGCTGCATGTTTATTCTCTTACCAAAGTTAAATGACTAAAATATCATTTTTTCCATATGGACGAAACATGCAATTTAACAGTTTATTGTTTTATTTAAGTTTCTTTTACAAATTTTATCTTTATGGTTTGCACACAATGACACCTTGAGCCCTTTTTTTAAAGTTTTTTTCTCGAATCATCCCACCTACCTACAACCACCACCTACCACCACCACCATCGTTTTTATAAGTTTCGGCCGTTTTTATACGTTTTCGTCCGTTTTTATACGTTTCGCCCGTTTTCCGACGTTTTCAGACGTTGTTATACGTTTTTGTCCATTACTACAGGGTTTCATCCGTTTTTATACGTTTTCGTCTGTTCTTATACGTTTTCATCTATTTTATGAGCTTTTATCCATTTCGTCCGTTTTCTTACACTGTCATACGTTTTTGTCCGTTTTCTTCGATTTTTCTTACTTTTTCTCTGATTTCGTTCATTTTTCTACGTTTTATCCGTTTTATGCATTTTCGTTCGTTTTTATACGATTTCTTTCGTTTTTATCTTTTTTTGTTCATTTTATACATTTTCGCCCGTTTTCATACGTTTTCTTACGTTTTTGTCCGTTTTGATACGGTTTCGTCCATTTTTATATGTTTTCGACAATTCTTATACGTTTTCATCTATTTTATACCTTTTTATTGCCTTTTCATATGTTTTTATCCGTTTTCTTACATTTATCCGTTTTTATCCGTTTTCTTACGTTTTATCCATTTGTATCCCTTTTCGTCTATTTTTTAAACATTTTCATCCGTCTTTATACATTTCATCCGTTTTTATATGTTTTCGTCCATTTTTATACGTTTTCATCCGTTGTTCTTACGTTTTCGTACGTTTTTATCCGTTATTATAAGTTTTGTACATTTTATACTCTTGTATACGTTTATTACCTTTTAAAAACGTACAAAAAACGGACGAATACATATAAAACGTATGAAAATGTAAGAAAATGTATAAAAACAAACAAAAACATAAGAAAACATACGAAGGCATATAAAAAGGATTAAAAACGAATAAAAGCGTAAGAAAACCGTATAAAACGGACGAAAATGTACAAAATTGGATAAAAACGTAAGAAAAATGGGCGAAAACTTATAAAAACGGATAAAAACGTAAAAGAATGGATAAAAACGTAAGAAACCGTATAAAAACAGATAAAAACAAAAATGTATAAAAACGGATAAAAATTGACGAAAACATATAAAAACAGACAAAACCTATGAAAATGTGAGAAAAACAGGCGAAAATGTATAAAACCGGATGATGGTGGTGGTGGTGGTGGTGGTGGCGGCGGGTGGTGGTGGCTGGTGGTGGCGACGGTGGGTTATGGTGATGGTGGTGGTGGGCGATGGTGGTGGTGGTGGGCGCTGGTAGTTTGTGATTGTGGCGGGAGGTGACAGTGGTGGTACGTGGGTGTGGGTAGTGGTGGTGGTGGGTGTTGGTAGTTGGTGATGGTGGACGGTGTTGGTGGGACCTAGTAGTTGGTGGTTGTGGCGGTGGGCGGCAGCGGCGGCGATGGTGATGGTGGTGGTGGCAGGTGTGTGAGATGATTCGAGAAAGAAATTTGGAAAATGTGTCATTGTGTGCAAACCGGACAAAGTTTGTGAAAAAAGTGAAATAAAATAATAAATGAGTAAATTACATTTTTGTCTTTTTAAAAAAAAAGTATTTTTGTCATTTAACTTTGGCCAAGAACAATCATACCACTAAAACTCAAAATGAAGACCATCATTAAACTTTTAAAAAGATGAAGACCAAACATGCATTTTGTCTAAACCGTAATGAAAAATGCAATTTACTCTAAATAGAAGCACTAAATATTGTGTTACACTATATTGTTCACATACCGGTCATCTTATTTGAAATATACATATTTTTTAAACCTTTGATTCTTAACTAAAAATATTAAATTTAATTTATATAAACTATATTTTTAATAAGTCTTTAATTAATACATTTACAATAAGCCAAATATTAGTATATGTTATTTAACTTCTTTATTTAATTATTGTGTTGATTTGTACTCTAACTTGTTTTGTGAAAACTATTGAATCAACTTTCATTTGGTGGCGTAGCAAATACATTCTATAAATATATATTCTTTTCAACATTATGTTAGTGTAAATATTTTGTTATAACACTGAAGATACTCTCAAAGACCTTCAACTTCAAATATGTAAAAGGTTTGATCACATCAAACTATCAAAGCCTTAAAAAGTTCAAAGGGACTATTTTGAGACCCACAGATTCTAGGGGGCATGTGTAATTGTGTATAACTTGTCCCAATATGTTACACTTGAGGAAGGTCGTACACCTGTCAAAGTTATCCTAAAAAAGTTGACTATGGTTCGTCTTTGCAATGACGTGTCATGTTTTGATTTGTTTCCATTTTGAGACCCACAGATTCTAAATGGGGAATTGATTTGCACTTCTGTACACTCATAGTTGTACCACACTTTTCTTGCATATTATGTGGGCAAATCAAAATGTAAAATATGCAAACCATGTCCGGTTTTAAATCTATTGTCGATCGGTGGACGAGGAAAATGGGAAAGAAATTTGTTGTTTATTTTAAGACTTTCCTCCTCGATACACATCAAACCATTACCATTTGCCATTAGATTATTCATTAAACATGTTTCAAATTTATATAAGAATATTTAATTAGAGTTAAAACTTGCTTTTCTTGGAGAAATAAGCATAAACCTTTTATTTATCCGTTTGTCCGTTTTATTTGAAATTTTTAGTTGTATTAACTACTTTTATTTGGTTAGGTCAACTTTGTTTTATGAACTTTGATCAGACTAGGTACCATTTTCTAGCTTGTGAAACTTTCATCTTGAAGCTTTGGTTGATTTTAGAGTTGATTTCATGAAAAGTAACACGTAGTATACTCATGCAATGAAAAGAGATGTACTTACTACTTACTAGTAGTTTCCTTCTAGTTGCAAATTTCACATCAAACACATTTTTTTTTTTTTTTTTTTTTTTTGGTATCAGTTTAGCTGTCAAAGCACGATGATGATATTGATGGATTCAACATCAAAAAGATAAACTTGTTGATATTTGTCATTAAGATTAAAAAAAATAATAATAAAATAAATAAAATAAAAAATAATAAAAATTGTCTTGGCAGGTAAGGGAACAACACCAACAACCGAGTACTAAACGTGTTGGTATTTAGAGCTGGCAATTTCGACACGAAACACGAAAACACGACACGACACGACACGAAGTTAACAGGTTTCGTGTTTGGGCTTATCGTGTTTCGTGTCGTGTTCGTGTTCGTGTAAGATGACACGATAAGATAACGTGTCGTGTTCGTGTCAAGACCTCGTGTAACCTGTTAAGACACGATAAGACCTGTTAAGACCTGTTAAAACCCGTTAAAGACATGTTAAGACCTGTTAAAGACCTGTTAAGACCTATTAAGACCTGTTAAAGACCTGTTAAGACCTGTTAAGATTTCGTGTTTTAGCGTGTCAAGACCTCTTATCGTGTCTTATCGTGTCGTGTTCGTGTGACCTGTTAATTTTCGTGTTCGTGTTCGTGTTTTAAGATCTGACACGATTAGCTTATCGTGTCGTGTTCGTGTCAAGGCTTAACAGGTCCGTGTCTTATCGTGTTCGTGTCGTGTTCGTGTCGTGCGCACCTGTTATGCCAGCTCTATTGGTATTTGGCAAAATAATTTGCAACAAACATATGTTTGGCTAGTTTCTTAGATACTAATATATCTAGACATTTAATTACATAAAAGCCAACGACTTCTTTTGTTAAATAGTCGTCCATAGTAGTTGTTCTTGTCATACACTTTTGGTTATCAACTACAACTTTTGTTCATTTGTTTTAAACACATCGCTATAAAGACTTAACAAAAGAAACACTTTTTTCCCTTTGCCAATTATCAAAAGTAAACCTAACATTGTTTGTTAACATCATTCCCGCAACAAACGTATCAAACAAAAACTTGTGGACTTGTGGTTGTAAGAACATTACTTATTCAAAAGAGCTACGGATTATAAAAGGATTATCTCAAAATATGACCCTTTGATTGAAGAGATCTAATGTGTCTTATCTTAGCGACGTGTCTTTAACAATTTGGATACATGGTTATTTGATTTGAACTAAAGATAGACTTGTAATTATTTTAGTATTATGATTAAAAAAAAAAATGATAAGATAATCAAGAAATGTTGAGTGGGTGTGGTCTAATCTCATTGGATTTGGGATTAGTCAATGAATTAAAGAATGACTAGTCTTTGTCTTTGCTTATCTACAATTAGATATTACCTACTTTTCAAAATCTCTTTGCTTAATTATTTGTTTAATCTTAAGAGTGCCCAAAAGATAATGTTGTATAATATTGAGTTATTGACAGCCTAACCTTTTCTCACCAGGTTAAACTTTAAGTTTAAAATAATAAGTGAAAAGTAATTATTAATATCTTTTGAGATTTGTTTGAAAAAAAAGCATTTCGCCTAACAAAACAAACATTAAGCAAACTTATACGTAGTAATTACTAACTCCCTTCTAAGAATTTGACCTCATTTGACATTAATTTAGTTGAAATTTACACGGTGAACTTTAATGGCGATATTTCAAGTTTTATCTACTAACTTGTTTGTATATTTGTTTTTTATGATTAGCATGCTGGATAATGAAATTAGTTTGAGTGATTCTATAGTTTCCTTAAAGACATTCTTAATTATCCTCTTAAAAGCATGCGGTTTAATTTTATTTGTTAGAAAAGATGGTTCAAATGGGCAAATAATAAAAAAAGGTAATATACTTGTCACAATTTCATCAAATGGGTAGTGAACTATTTTATTTTATTTTGAGGGTAATTTACTTTCAAAATCATCATCTTTAGGGTATTTTGTAAAAATTTTGGACAATTTTGCCCCTCATAGCTAACACAAATTTTTTTTTCCCGAAGGGCAAAATTGTCCAAAAATTTTGCAAAATACCTAAAAGATGATGAATTTGAAAGAAAATTACCCTCAAAATGAAAAAAATAGTTCACTACCCATTCGATAAATTTGTGGCAAGTATATTACCTTTTAATATCATTTGCCCATTCATTTTCTAACAGTCTAATCAGAAACAAGCATGTAACATTAGTAAGAAGTTAAGAAATATTTGTAGGGGGCTAAGTGGTCGTTTAGTTGGTGAAAAATTTTCTATTTTTCTAAGAAATTTTTCATATAAAAAGAGAAAAATTGAAAATCCGTTTAGTTAAAAAAAATTTCAACAATTTTCGAAAAAAACGTGAAATTCTCATTCTTTAAATTTTAACTAAATGCTTGAAAAACTCATTCTACCCTTCTTACTTTTTCATTCTCTATGAATTTAGAAACGAAAAAACAGAAAAAGATTTCACCAACTAAACGGGCTCTAAATCATTTCCCAATTAGTTTTTCTTTTTAAATTTGTAGAAATTACTTGAGGTGCCTATATATGGAAAAATAAATAAATAAAAAATTACGCGTTACTAAATTTACCACAAAAACCCGAACAACAAGCACAAGTAGAGGTGCAACATTGTACCCGGTTTTTTTTTGACCGACGGGTAAACCGGAATCGGTTTTTTACAAAACCGGTTATAAGAAAACCGATCCGGTTTTTTATAACCGAACCGGTTGGACCAGTTATGTGTTTTTTACCCGGATCAGGTTTTTACCGGTTATATAACCGGGTATACCCGGTTTTTAAATAAAACTGGTTATAACCGGTTTTATTTATTTATTTATTATTATTATTTTTTTTATATATATATATACACGTGGCCCGTTTAAAAAAAAAATTACCGATATAAATTTAACCGGTTTTACCCGGTTTTTTTCGGTTATTTTTAGCCGTTTTTAAAAAATAAATAAACAAATAAAAAAGGAAAAAGTTACCGTTAACCGGATTTAACCGGTTATTTTCGGGTTTTTTTTGGGTTTACCGAGAGTAACGCCCGAAGCTGTGGAAGTATGTGTATGTTTGAAAGATTATTTGGAAGTATGTGTATGTTTGAAAGATTATTTGGAAGGTCCAATATTAGATAAAGAAGTTGAAAAAAATATATTAAGAGAAGAAGATAAAATGGAGATATCACCTTCGAATACCGAAGGCGAATTAGATGAAGGTGAGCTTGAAGAATTTTATGTTGAAGATGTAGATGTACAAGATTTTTTGGAAGAAAATGATCTTGACGATAGTAGTTGAGTATAACGGGTGATGGCAATGCCGAAGCTCGAACTTGATTACACTAATATGTTTTTGGGTGATGGCCCGAAGCTCGAAATGTATTAGTATTCATATGTTTTTATGATTGTATTGTTTAAATAAAAGTTATGGTTGTATTGTATAAATAAAAGTTATGATTGTATTTTTTTGTTGTATAATTGTATTGTTTAAATAAAAGTTATGATTGTATAATTATATTGTTTAAATAAAAGTTATGAGAATATTGTTTAATTATATGTTTGATAATTAACAATTTTATTAAATAAATGTTCGAAGTTTTTAGTAAAATTCCAGAAAAAAACGAACCGATAAAAAATCCGAATCCGAACATTTTTAACCGTAAAAAGCGAACCGGTAAAAAACCAAAAAAAACCGATTCCGAAAATTTATAACCGAAAAAAACTAATTCCGAACATTTATAACCGAAGAAAACCGATTCCGAAAAACCGAAACTGGTTATTAGAAAAACTGGTTTTTTTATAACTGGTTATTGAAAAACCGAAAACCGAAAACCGAAAAAAACCGATTTTTTTGCACCTCTAAGCACAAGTACATACATTTGTAGAAGTCATATGATCACTCAAATAAGAAGTCGGATGTAACATTACAACAAACACACTCTAATTAAAAAACGCTCATTATCAAGTACTAGCTGGGTATTCGCGCGTTGCAGCTGCGGGTACTCTAAAATTAAATTCTCCGATAAATCATGTATTTTAGTTTATTATGTTGTTTCTAAAATTAAATTTACGTATATCAAAATTTTCGTTTAGCCCATGCTCGTTCGGGCTCAAGCCCATTTGACCCCGTTGCCAGTGCAAACTTTAATATTTGTATAATGTGCTTTATTATTTGTATTAGTGACATTTAATACAAGAATTATGTTTGATTTGTTTGTACAATATGCTTGATAATTTGTATATTTTTATATAAAGAATGTTTTAATAACTTTATTAATTGTATTTATTTACCAGTTAATTAACTGACTACATTAAATAACATTAATGTGATGTTTTGTTTTGTTTTTTTAATATGTGCATTAAAGTGGTGTACATTATGCTTCTTGTCTTGTAAGTCTGAAAATTATGTGCATTAAACACTATGTTTTTTTTCTTGTAAGTCTTAAAAAATTACAAGCATTGAAAACTATACTTGTAACAATCGAGACTCTTTAAAGACACTTAAATTTCTAGACTTTTAATTATATGTGTATGCATCTTTTCTATTAAAAAAATATTTTTTGTTTTAAACATTTTAAGTGTTTGAAATATAGATGTCATAAATAAATTATAAGATAGTATAAATTAATGCCAGTGACCAATTATTTTTGCTTTAGAGGATGCACATCAAATTCCCAAAAATAGTTATGCGTTGTCATAAAGATTTCAAGTATACATTTTCTTGTAAGAGCATTGGGTATCGTAACCTGTTGTTAAGTTTTAATACACTGTCACGTCAGCGTCACATCAGCTTTAATTTTTTTTTACCTTAACTTAAAAAAAAAACACCCCTTATCATAACTTACATTAACTCTATATTTTAGGCCCATTTTTTTTTCATTTATAAAATTAAAAAAAAAAACACATTTTCTTTAAAATTATAAAACTTAAATATACAATAACTGGTTTTATTTCATTTTTTATTTTTTTTTATTCTTTTTCCTCTTAGAAAAAAAAAACCACAATGACTGAAACTGTCAAACACCGAAACTCTCATTCTTCCGCCTTTCTTCCACCTGCAAGTTTAAATACACTAAGGGTTTGGCAAAATTAGCTGTAACTTATATTTTGTAAGCTGTAAACTGTAAGTTGCAAAGCTGTTAACATGAGCTACAAACTATATCTTTTTTTTAATAAAAGTGTTTGGAAAGTTAGTTGTTGAATATAATTATAAGATGTAAAATGACATAAAAGGACATATCTATAAGAGCATTGATTGGCATGCCTAACTCATGTGCCTAATTATATGGCTAATCTTATGTGTCATCCCACTATTGGTGATACTACATGGACCCGCTTTTTCATAGACCAATCAAACACTTTCACGTCCCTTTAGGCATAAAATTAGTCACACAATTAGGCATCCCAATCATTTTCCTATCTATAATTGTAAATAAATGTTTGAAGGGTATATCAATAATTTAAAGTTTTAACAACTCCAAATGTTTAAAAAGCTTCATGAATCAGCTTTTCATTTAGGAGCTATTTGTTTGAAATAATAGCTTGAAGTTAATGTATCCAAACGGAGTTACTTATTTTAAAAGATATTATTTTTTAATATAAAGCTAACAGCTCCACAAAAAGCTCGTGCCAAACAGGCCCTAAAACACACACATAACACACACACACGTTGTGTTTATATACACACACCAAAACTGTAAAACATGCACTAAAACTGACCAAAACCCATTTAAATTCGAAAAGAAAAAAGAAAAGAAAAGAAAAAAGTTTTAACGCAGCGTTAAGGGGGTAACGCAGCGTGTTAACGCCCCCTTAACGCAGCAAGACGGTGTGGTTAGCGCAGGTTAACGCGCTGATGTGGATGGTTTAATGTGGGGGGGGGGGGGGGGGTCATTATACCGAATGCTCGAATAAAGATTGAATAAATTTCGGGAAACATTTGTTATATATCTATTCAGATTATTAGAAATAAATATCTTTAAGACCAATTGTAAAATGGTCATCAGGGTGATTTGATGGTGAAAAACTGCCAGCCAAGCACCTTTATATCTCTATCACCGCGCGCCTCGCGGCAGTGGATTTTTGGCTATTGTTTGGTGTATATCATCAAACCCATTACACTTTTCTTTTTTGATGGGTATATTGTGAGGTATTTTTTATAAAGTGAGGCACTTTATGTGTTTGATTTAGTGGTCACCACTACAAATGGTTGGTGGTGTGCTGAATAGTAGTGTGGCATTGACGTAACATTGAGGGTCGACGGTTTGAGAAGGAGGGGAAGACCTAAGCTCAGGTGGGAGGATAGACTTAGGCTAGACATGAAGGAGCTTCTCTTGTCCGAGGACATGATCTCAGATAGGAACGAGTGGAGAGCTAGGATTAGAACTTGCGGGTAGTTTAGGTCGTGTGGTAGGTTGTCTTTGCCTTGCCCTTTTGCGTTTTAGGTTTGGTAGGCCCTTTTGCTTCTTAGGCGTTTTGGTCTCTTTGCTTGTCCCCTTTTAGGTTTTTAGTAGGCTAGTGGTGTCTCTTTTCCCTTTGCCTTAGCTTTTCCCCCCTTGGCCTTTGCTTTAGCCCCCTTGCCTTAGTTTTTGCCCTTTGCGTTGCCTTTGCTTTTGCCTCTTGCTTTGCTTTGCTTGTACTTTGTGTTGTCTTCTTGCCTGCTGCCTGCTTGCTTGTGTTTGTTTTGCCTTTGCGTTCTTGCTTGTGTTTGTTTTGCCTTTTCGTTCCTTGTTTCTCTTGCGTTCCTCTATGCTTTGTTTGCTTGCCTTACTTGCTTTGCTCCTTGTTCTTTGTTTGGTTCTCTGTGCTTTGTTTGTCTTGTTGCTCTTTTGCTCCTTGCACTTTGGGTTTCTTTATCACTCACACATGTGCACGTGCCGGAGGTCTCCCTGGAAGCAGTCTCTCTACTCCTAGGCTTTGCCTGGGGTAGGGGTAGGATCTGTCTACACTTCTACCTCCCCATACCTCGCTCTTGCGGGATTGGGCATGTTGTTGTTGTTGTACAAGGGAAGGGTAGAATAGTAAATGCAAAAAAGAAAAAAAAAAAGAAAAAAAAAAAACAGTAACCATGGTTAAGAAAAAACCAATAAGCTAACCATAGTTAAGAAGTGGGAGGGGGATGATGATGGTGGCAACTTTATCCTGTTTCTCTCTCTCTCTCTCTCTCTCTTAAAAGAAAAACGTTATAATAATAATTAATGAATAATCTCTCATCAATATATATCTCTATCTCTTTTCTCTCTCTAAAAAAACACACACACACAAAAACTGTTGGCAGTTCCGTCTATATATCTATCTATCGCCGTTAACAGTAAGTTTATTACAGTAATTTCATTCTTTTCATTTTTCTATTTGCTGCATGTTTTATTTATTTGTAACAAGATCGCTTTTTCTTTTTTCTTTTAGTTTATCATTTTTTATATGCAGTTTCTGTTTTGAAAATGAAAATGAATAAGATAACTGTCGTTTTTATATATTTCTTTTTAAAAAAAAAATGTCTGAATTTGATTCACATGTGTGTTTTAATGTTTGGATGTGAATTAGTAATTGTTTTATTTTGTTAATCTTAATAGATGTTAATCCTAGGCAAGAATTAAGGTTTCATAGGTTTCATTTTGTAACTTATTGTGTCTTTGGGAAGACTTTGATTTCCAATGTCGATACACTTTTTTTTTTTTTTTTTTTTTTAATGTTGAATTTTGATTTTGATTTTGATTTTTTTTTTTTCATTTTTTTTCTTTTTGCAAAAGATGTAAAGTCAAATATGTTTAGCAATGTTCTCCCAATTTATTATGATTTGCGAAGTGCATATCTCAAATTGTTGCTTCCTTATTTTTGTAGTAGAGATAGCGTTTTGTTAGTAGAATTTAAGGGAAATGTTGATGAATAGATTATAGACATCCTATTTTGCAATACACATCCAAGCTGTTTGTCATGATCGCCATTTGTATGCCGTTTGAGTTTCTACGGATAATGTAGCTATATAGTGTGTCTTTGCTGCTGACCTTGGTCCGTATCTTTATTTCTTGGTGAACATCGTGGTTATTAGTCCTTTAAGTTAAATAAGTTTCCAAATTGCCCATTTTTGCACCTCTTACTACGTTAGTTTTAAACTGTACTAATACTGTTCTTCCAGTATGATTATGCATTCTGATAATATTTTTATACATTTCATACTTGTTTGGCCTTTCTTCGACTAACTATATGGAGCAAGTGTCTTTTGAGTTTTTCACAAGACTTATCGTTCTGTTATGCATATATTGTTTGTGTTGACTAGGTGTACAGCTTTGCTTATAATATCCCTGAGCTTATTATATTGATACGTGTTTAGACTTTACATAGTGGTCTGGATAGTTGAATAACTAATATCTTATGTAAGTCAACCATATTCTGAGTTCATCTTTTCTCACACGCTTTTGGTATATGCTGTGCAGGATCATTGAACCACGTACCGTTCTAGAGGGTATACTTTTGTTCGATACACCAAGCTGTATGATAAAGTGAAGAACCACTGCTGCACACATAATGGCATCAAAATCTTCTTCAAACATTTTGGATATGGTTTCTGATAAGCTACTTGATATCCCTCAAACCCCAAGGGCTCTTCCACGAGTGATGACGCTACCTGGAATTATTAATGGTTATGATGGGGATTCAGATAGTATGTCATCTGGTTGTCGGGAGAGAAAAATAATTGTAACAAATATGTTACCGTTGCATACTCAGCGAGATCCAGATACCCTAAAGTTGACCTTCAGTTTTGACGAAGACTCGCTCTATTGGCAACTAAAGGATGGATTTTCTCCTGAAACTGAGTTTGTTTATGTAGGCTCACTCAAAGTTGAAGTAGATGCTAGCGAGCAGGAAGAAGTTGCTCAGAAACTTCTAGATGAATTCAATTGTGTTCCCACGTTTCTCCCTCACGACCTTCATAAAAAGTTTTATGATGGTTTCTGTAAACAACAATTATGGCCACTTTTCCATTACATGCTTCCCATTTGCCCAGACCATGCAGATCGCTTTGACCGCCTTCTTTGGCAGGCGTATGTATCTGCAAATAAAATATTTGCTGATAAAGTTATGGAAGTTGCTGACCCGGATGATGATTATATATGGGTTCATGATTATCATCTTATGATCTTACCCACTTTCTTAAGAAAACGCTACAATCGTGTCAAACTTGGTTTTTTTCTTCATAGCCCTTTTCCTTCCTCAGAGATATACCGAACTCTTCCTGTAAGAGATGAAATTCTGAAAGGTCTTCTTAATTGTGACCTTATTGGTTTTCATACGTTTGATTATGCACGGCACTTTCTGTCGTGTTGCAGTAGAATGATGGGGCTGGATTATGAATCCAAACGAGGGCACATTGGACTTGATTACTTTGGTCGAACGGTGTATATCAAAATTCTACCTGTAGGCATCCAGATGGGTCGCCTTGAAAATGTGTTAAACCTTCCTATCACAGCGAATAAAGTTAAAGAAATAGCTCAACGTTACAAGGGGAAAAAGCTCATAGTTGGGGTTGATGACATGGATATATTTAAAGGCATCAGTCTTAAGTTACTAGCCTTTGAATATCTATTACAAAACCATCCCACGCTTCAAGGTAACCTCGTTCTGATCCAAATTGTGAACCCTGCAAGGAGTACAGGAAAAGACGTGCAAGAAGCAAAAAGGGAGACATATTTACTTGTAAATAGGATCAATGAGGCATTTGGTTCACCTGATCATCAGCCTGTGGTCCTAATTGACCGCCCAGTTGCTCGTTATGAAAAGTCTGCCTATTATTCAATGGCTGATTGTTGCATAGTCAATGCTGTTAGGGACGGAATGAACTTGGTTCCGTACAAATACATTGTTTGCAGACAGAACTCGCCCTATTTTGATAAGAAGGAAACTGAATCCCCTCGAACAAGCATGTTGGTTGTGTCTGAATTTGTAGGGTGTTCACCGTCATTAAGTGGTGCTATACGAGTCAACCCGTGGGATATAGAATCTGTTGCTGGAGCTATTAGTTCTGCTTTTACAATGAAAGAGTCAGAAAAACAATTGAGACACGAGAAACACTATCGTTATGTAAGCTCTCATGATGTGGCTTACTGGGCTCGTAGCTTTATGCAAGATTTGGAGAGAGCATCTAAAGACCATTATAATAAACGGTGCTGGGGTATCGGTTTTGGTCTCGGCTTTAGAGTCGTTTCTCTTTCTCCTAGTTTCAGAAAACTATCTCCTAACTACATTGTCTCTGCATATAAAAAGTCGAGCAGACGGGCAATATTTCTGGATTATGACGGCACACTTGTGCCACAGTCGTCTATTGTAAAGGCTCCTAGTGAGGAACTTATCAATATATTGAGTACATTGTGCAATGATCCGAAGAACACGGTTTTCATTGTGAGTGGACGAGGAAGAAGCTCTTTAAGTGAATGGCTTGCTCCTTGTGAGCGGCTTGGTCTAGCCGCTGAACATGGTTATTTCACAAGGTATTAAAGTTCACATATTGATTTGAAATCATATTATCTATGCATAAAATGACGTATTCACTTTTGATTTACAGGTGGAGTAGTAAATCTGAATGGGAATCTAGTCTCCCGGCTACAGATCTCGAGTGGAAGGAGATTGCAGAACCAGTTATAAGACTATATACAGAGGCAACCGATGGTTCATACATCGAGACCAAAGAGAGTGGTCTGGTCTGGCACCACCAAGATGCTGATCCTGACTTTGGTGCCTGTCAAGCAAAGGAGTTGTTGGTGCATTTAGAGAACGTGCTTGCCAATGAACCAGCTATCGTAAAACGTGGTCAACAAATAGTTGAAGTCAAACCTCAGGTATTCTCACCTTCTATATCTGTACCATATAAATCATGCAAGAAATCATATGCTTAATTTGGATTTTTTACTTTTTCAGGGTGTGACGAAAGGACTTGTAGCACAAAAAATCCTATCGACCATGGTCGAAAAAGGGGAATCCCCAGACTTTGTGGCATGCATAGGGGACGACCGGTCAGATGAGGATATGTTTGAAAGCATCAGGAACACAGTTTTAAGTGCCTCAGTCACTTCAACTCCAGAAATATTTGCTTGTACGGTTGGACGTAAGCCTAGCAAAGCTAAATACTACTTAGACGATACGGCAGATGTGATAAAATTGTTGGGAGGGCTTGCTAACGCTTCAGATCCGAAACCCGGTAACACTGCAAGATTCCAGGTTACTTTTGATACCATTTTTTGAGATAGACCAGCAACATGTACAGTTTTCCGTTTGAAAAAGAACTTTTAGGATTTAGGATCATGAATCTTTAACCTGATCTGGTGTGCATACCGGTGGAACTTGGCATTTGTTATAGTGGGGTGGGTTGGGGCGTTGTATGTCATGTGTCCATCATTCATTGTAATGGGGTGAATCTTTAGGGACAATCGAGTTCTATTTACAGATGCATGGGCCTTGATTAACACAAGGCACATATTTTTAATGTATAGCTACTCTTTTGCTTCCATGAAAGCTCACTTCCATAAGTTTTCTGTTTCCTACTTTTGGGCATCTTGTGAGCATATATTCAATCCTTACAGTCTAACGCCGGACAGTCTCGCCATGACTAACATACTAATTTAAAAGTATTTTTGTTTTCAGTATGTGTTATATGTCTCATAACACTATTGAAGACACTCGTTTTGTATAATCTAACATTCTTTAAACATTTTGGCTAAGAAAGTAGTAGACACTCGCAAACTTTAAACTTCTGTGATACGGTTTATTTTGGTGAAAATATTTTCAGACTGCATTGATGGTCGTATTCTTGGTTGTACTGGTATTGAATATATTGGAAAATGGTGGAATAGATGGATTCGTAAAAAAGTTTGCGTATTTAACTGGAAGTTGCTTCAAGATCGTCGTCACCCTGTTAGATGGTGTTTTATGAAAGAAGTTTGATTTGGATACTCTGCGCTGTCCTCTTTTGTCGAATATTCATTTGAAAAGGCTCTTAAACGTTGTTTTTTAAACCACGAAGTTGATTTTATAAAAAGAGGCATTTTCTCTTGATGGAAGTCGGATGTTCCAAACTTTGTCTATGCGCATCGTCTAATTCATTACCATGATGGTGGTTCGATCTGAGATGCTAAATATAGGTTGGCTATATGGCATACGGGCATGATGGTTCGTCAGATATTTGGTGTTCAGATCCTTGGTCGGTGGCAGTTTTTTCGGGGTGTGGGTGTTAAGTAGTCTTGGGTTTGTACTAATTGTCCAGTTTTTGCTGTTTTCTTGTTGGAGGGGGTTGGGCAATCCTTTTTTTTGGGCGTGATATTCAAATATTGGTTTGTTGTATATTTTTGGGCGATATGTGTTTTGCCTTTGAGATGGAGTGCTTTTAAGCTTTATAAGTTTTAATACATATGCTGCGCCGTTAATGACAGTGGTAAAGCCTATGGTGGTCAGTGATTTAAGGGCGAGAGAGTGAATATGTTTTGACTTGAGAGGAAGAAAAGTATGAGAATTTTTTTAATGAAAGAATTTGATTGGTTTTTATACAGTCGACCAAGACCAGATTCTATACATCAATTTTTCAAGTTGATGATACATAGGGTCATACAAAAGAATTAAAATCCACAAAAACAGGCTTGACAAGGAAAACTTAGATATGTTTTGTTGCAAGTAAAACGCTTGTGGACTCTCAAACTGAACTAACTCACTAAGCCAACAAAATTTATGCCAATGTGCAACTTAAGGCCCGTTGTATGAAGCCATAAGCAGTTAAGCACAATATAGCATTTTATCCCCACAATAAAAGCATTATAGCCCCACAATTTCTTGATAAGATTTGCTTATTAACAAGGATTTTCGTCCTGCGCGTTGCAGCGGGATCTAAGCAACATCCTAAAGTTACCTATGTGATAAGCTATGTGATAAGCTACTCGTAATTGTAATATATAGTTTTGAGACAGTATATATCTAACATGTTGATGGTACTTACGTCATGTGGCATCTAATTTACACCAACGATTAGCCTATTAAGAGGCATTTACATTGCTTGTTGCTACAAAAAGTCCCATGATGTTGTAAATAGTGCACCAAGAGTTTCGTCAAAAGGATTTCCATGTTTTGTGCTACTGATCGTGAGTGATCACTTTGTGCTTTTCTGCTACTACTATCTAGAGGATTAAGATTCGTTGTCATAAATAATCAAAGAAAACCCACACACTTTACCCTTTTTAAGTTTGTAATCATATATAAATAATCATGTCCTGCTTCAAAAACAGTGTGGCAAAGTAGAAACTGCAATTTGTTCCGGACATCATTTGCACAGCCACACACTTGTTCAAACAAATACACTACGGAGTAGGCAACTAGTGCAACTTTAAGCCATTACTTCCTCGTTCTCCCTTAATTTATGCAGATATCTGACTTTGTGGGTGTTTGAGACTACATGTAAGCAAACAATGATCCCCATAATCTGATAAACGGTTTTAGTAAGCACTCCGAAACATGAAAGTATGAAACACCCACAAAACTGCTCAAAAGTCATTTTATCACATAAGTCATAACCAATTTTAAAGACCTCCCTATGACATATTTTCAGATCTGTAAGCGCAAGTGCACAATATAAATACAGCATATTCATCTGTCGGCTGCCAACTGTCGATAGGGGTTTTATATATTTGCCTATCAGCAGCATTTCCTTTTTCTGTTGAACGAAAAACTTAATAGCAAAATGGGTTTAGCAAAAAGAAAAGGTTCCCTTTTAGGCTATTGCTTTAACTGGGATACTTTATTTACTGTATTTACATGACAGTTTACTTAAGGAAGGATTTAAGTACACAAAGATAATAATCAAAACGTAGAAAAAAGGTAACAACTCGAGGCACATTTATATTATTTTGTACAGGTGACACTTATGGTTCTATTAAAGCTCACCTTTATGGCAGTTTTTATACCTTCCAGTTTCCACGAAAACCAGATTCTACACTTTTGGGTTGTATAATTATATTTTGAGTTCATGGGATCATAATCTCTATAATTGTATTCCTGAAAGAATACAAGCCACAAAAACAGGCTTGACACTTTGACAGTTGACAAAGGAAGGCTAGGTGTGCTTTGTGGGCTCTGAAAGTGAATTTGTCAGCAAAACTCTGGCCATTTAAGGCCCAATGTAAAATAGTACAAGCCATAACCCATAAGCACAACATAGCTTATATTTGAAGATATTAGATATGAAAGCATTATAAGCCCCCACAATTCCTTGATAAGATTCTCTTGTTGAACAAGACCATCCAAAGCATTTTATTTATTTATTTATATATTATTTATTTATTATTATTATTTTTAATTTTAAATAGTAATTTGCAAAAATAATCTATCTGGTTTGTCAAATTTGGTACTAATTATTTCGATTAGAAACTATTGGCAAGTATCATTCTCAAGAGGCTAAATGTTTAACAAAATCCTTATTAAGGACTATTTTTGCAAAAAGTTTAGCACAAATCATCCCTCTTGGATGGAAAGTGCTAGACATTTTGACTTTTTAAAGATGATATTTGCCAATAGTTTCTAATGAGATGATACTTTGCCAATAGTTTTGAACTTATCAACGAAGTCATTGCAAGAAATCAGTTTAATATAGTCTTGAACAAATTTTAGACACATTGGCTAGTTAATACTCCGTATAATTCTTACGACAATAATCTATGATACTATATAAAGAGAAATGATTTTGTTGTTTGCCTTCGTTTAATGATCAGACTTCACAGTTTGTTAATCTTCTTGAATCGGTATCTATGGAGAAGGGTTTGGGACAGAAAACTTGTAAGAGAAATAATATAAACTGAATATGTATTGATCGATTGATTGTTGATTACAGAATCCTACCTATTTATACTAGATGAATCGGTCCCTTTGATGAAGAGGCATACCGATTCCCATAAAGTAAATGACACAACTTTTCTAAACGTTATAACCTAACTAAACGGGTTATAACGTTATCTATTGGACCCAGCCCAAACACAATGGGTCGAAACTTTACAGAATACATAAAAATTACACTAAACTACCCTAACTTTTTTGCTTCTATAACATTATGGTCCAACATTCACCCCCTAATGTTATAGACGCAAATCGAGTCTTCTTCTCTTGTCTTCACAACATCGTTGGTTCATCATCACTTTGATAAATGAGATGTGCTTTTTCTTCCTTTTCTTTCTCTTTGTCCATTCGCTTTGTACATTCGTATGCGAAATTACCATATTCACCACATTCATAGCATTTGAATCTGCTCTTGTCATTGCTTGTTTGACCAGCACTTCTTCCACGTCCTATTCCTCTTCCACGTCCTCTACCATGGCTGTTTCTAGAATTATTTGTACTTGCTAATAGTAATTTGCTTGGATCATACTCTTCTGGTTCATCAGTACTCTTAATACGTTCTTCAAATGCTGTTATTCTTCCAACGGCTTCTTCGAATGGCATGGTATCTATTTTTGAGTATTGTTCAATGGTTGCCACGATCGGTAAAAACTTCTTTGGAACCGAATTTAGTAACTTCCTGACAATTGTCTTATCTTTGAGTGTCGAACCAAGGTTTTTAAACCTTACCCTTATACTGCCCAACCTTCCATAAAAGTCACTTATGGTTTCATTTTCTTTCATCTTCAAGGTTTCAAGTTCGCTTTTTAAAGTTTGTAGTCGTGCCTTCTGAACAAGATCTGCTCCAAGATATAGAACTTTGATCGCATCCCATAGTTCCTTTGCACTTTCGTATTGCGCAACTTGCATTAAAATATCTCCCGGTAACGTTTGGAATATCATTGCTTTCGTTGTATGTGCCTTCTTCTCATCCACCTTTTCTGTTGAATCAATAGCTTCCCAAAGACAATAAGCCTTTAAAATCGATTCCATCAGAATTTCCTACTGGGTGTAATTTGAATCCGTCAACTGTACGCATTTAAGTGCTATATTTTCTTGAACTTTAGACATGCTGCTTCCTTCTTTATCTTTCGTCATGCTTGTACCACACAGGTTTTCCTTTTGCTTACTTGATCATACCACACAGGTTAATACCACAAAGGTTTTACCACGAAGGTTTGTTCCACGAAGGATTGTACCACGGAGGTTTGTTCCACGAAGGATTTGTACCACTAAGGTTTTGGATTCTTGCTTACTATACCACAAAGGTTATGATTTCTTTCTACTTTTCAACAACAGCCTCTTCTTACTTTCTAATTTATATAATTCTAATTCTGAAATATATAAATTGAAAGCGATAAATACTTAATAATAACGATCACTTACAATCTTTTTCTGTAATTAGGGCAAACTTTCGATCCCTTCTTTCTTTTCTTGCTGCAATCGATGGCCTACTTGTACTCGTTCTTCCCTGGATTAATTAACCGTTAGCTTTGATGCCACTGTTGTTTGCCTTCGTTTAATGATCAGACTTCACAGTTTGTTAATCTTCTTGAATCGGTATCTATGGAGAAGGGTTTGGGACAGAAAACTTGTAAGAGAAATAATATAAACTGAATATGTATTGATCGATTGATTGTTGATTACAGAATCCTACCTATTTATACTAGATGAATCGGTCCCTTTGATGAAGAGGCATACCGATTCCCATAAAGTAAATGACACAACTTTTCTAAACGTTATAACATAACTAAACGGTTTATACCGTTATCTACTGGACCCAACCCAAATACAATGGGTCGAAACTTTACAGAATACATAATAATTACACTAAACTACCCTAACTTTTTTGCTTCTATAACATTATGGTCCAACAGATTTGCACGCTCCCCCAATTAATTGGATAGGGTGCGTTTGGTTTGAAGCTAGGATTCGGAATGAGTATTGGTTTGAAAGAAAAAGGATTGGTTTGAAAGAAATGAAGAGAGAGAAAATGATTGATTGATTTAAATGATATTTGTTTTAAGATTTAAAATATATTTTGAAATTGAAATTATTAATTTTAAAACATAAAATAAATATATGATTATGAGTTAGGACCTACTAAAAAAAAGTAAAAAACAAAAAAAATTTGTATTATGCACAAGTTACTATAAAATAAATAACAAAAATCACTATCTTGCCTTGGTATGAATCTATGGGTATCAACACAACTTTTTATTCCATTGTGGTGAAACCTTTGTCAACCAAACATCAACATACAACATTCGTTCCATTACTTTTATTCCATACCCCTCAACCAAACGGACGCTTAATGTGTCAATCAATTGGGCTCATCTCTCTTGTATAAAAAGTAGGGCTGTAAACGAATCTGACGAACACGAACGAAGCTCTGTTCATGTTCATTCATTTAATTTTAACCGGACAAATAAACGGACACGGACGCTTAAACGGACGAATTTTCTTGTTCATGTTCGTTTATTAAGAAAATGAATTGTTCATGTTCGTTTATGTTCGTTCATTAAGACACTAAACGAACATAAACGATCGAATATAAATGAAAATAGACAAACAAACATAAACTTTATTGAATTCGTCACAATATATTGTATTATAAGTGTTTCTTTGTTTAAATAAACCAATTTTTAATATATAAAATTAAAAAATATGATATATGAACATAAATAGATAAATAAATATAAACGAACTTAACGAACGCCTAATCGAACGTTTACGAACATAAATGAACGAATGAGACTTTTGTTCATGTTCGTTCATTTAACTAAACAAACGTAAAATATTGTTCATGTTCGTTCATTTAATAGACGAACGAACATAAACAGACTTTTTATCGAACGGTTCATGAAATATTCACTGAACGTTCAGTTCGTTACCGCCCTAATAAAAAAACATTTATAAGCCAGTTAAGTTTTGTTTTCCACTTTAGGATTGGGCCATATTGAATATACGTCTCCCCTAACCACCACTCCATAGCTCCACGCCTCCACCACTTTATCCGGCTGCTATCACCACCACCTTATACAACCATTGACTGACATCTACATTGCAAAACGGTTTTTTTTTTTTTTTTTTACCAACATATTAGAATGATTAATTCATCATAAATTTTACCACCATGTGTTATGTGTATAAGAGGATTGCTTATTTTCCCTCTTATAAGTACAAGCAGATAAGTTTATAAATAACTCACAAAACTAAACCTTGATGGATGTTTGCTTTTGAGTCTAGTTATGGATTATCATCTCGTACGATCGTTTTTAGGGTACTTTTATCATTTTCTTGGAGGTACTCCGTAGTTGTTATAGTACAATTTTTATAAGCTTTCCCGTGGATTTTCAGAACCCAATTGTTTTCAAGTATGCCTGAGGAAGAAAAAGTTGAAATAGACGATGGAGCATTAGAAGAAATGAAGGCTGAATTAGAACAAGTGAAAGCAGAATGGAAAATGAAGAGGAAACGACGTTTATTGAAGGAAGCTGCTAAGGCTGATATGCGTGGGCTTTGCTACTTGAGTCGTATACCTCCACGAATGGATCCTCTAAAGCTTCGTCAAATTTTGTCTCAACATGCAGAGCTCGAAAGAATTTATCTTACGCCTGAAGGTTGTTACTCTTATTTCTTACTTTGTAGTCTTTTTGTGAGTTATGAGTATTGTGAGTGTATTAGCAAACCTGGAATTATTTGTTATGTTATTATTGGAATCGAATGTTTTACACATGTAAATAATATCTTTATACAGATCCTACTGCTCATGTGCACCGTAAAAAAGCTGGTGGCTTTCGTGGACAAGGTTTTACAGAAGGGTAAGTCTTACGACTTGGGTGGTTTTGATTGCTACATACCAGTGGTGAGTGGTGTATTACATGGGTTCACTAGAATATATTGACACTTGTTGTATGCCTGCAGATGGGTTGAATTTACCAACAAAAATGTTGCTAAAAGGGTTGCTTCAATGTTAAATGGTGAACAAATAGGTACGTGTGCAGGCAATCATATATGATTTTTTACTTATTTAGTTACAAGTTGTAAATTTAGTTGAGTAAGTATAATTATCTAACTTTGCATGCGTTTAGGTGGGAAGAAAAAGTCACAGTTCTATTATGACCTTTGGAACATCAAGTACTTAAGTAAATTCAAATGGGATCATCTTACGGAAGAGATTGGTATGTCCTTGCTCTTTATGCCACTTAAACAAATTCTTAAAGCGGTTACTCAAACTGTGTATGAAATAGTTGAGCCATTTGCACGAATTTACCCCATTGTTTCAGCTTTATAATAAATTTGAAATCTTTATTGCATTAGTATGTCTTCTAGTTCTTAACTCGACTTTTTGTAATACAGCCTATAAGAATGCCACAAGAGAGCAAAAATTAGCCATGGAACTTTCAGCAGCTAAAAAGGAGCGGGACTTTTATCTTGCAAAAGTTGATCAGTCTCGAGCTCTAAGTTCTATAGATGAACGACTGAAGAAGGTATCCTTCAACTTCTGTTTACATGTTATTTTTTTGACTTGCAAGTCACAACTAACAAAAGTGTCCTGACTAGGAAACTTCAAATGAAACAAATCATTACATGACATGAGACCTAAAATGAGAACTTTATATACAGTTTAAGATTCTTGTGATTTGTTCTTATTTACAAGATTATTGGAATTAATATTATTTGTGTAGAAACGTAAGATGGAACAAGCAAATGGATCGACTTCAGAGATTCCAGATGATCAACAGGTGGCAAAAGTGACTCGCCATTTTCCTCAAACAAAACCAGTAACAGATGGTGGTGATAAGCAAAAGCCTGGACTTTCAAAGTCCCTTTTGGCTGGGGTGAGTGTGTTTGTAGTGTACCTTAATTGAAATATGAAGCATGACGATCATTAATACTCTGTCTATATATGCTCTTGTAGGTTTTTGGTGGTTCCTCATGAAGTCCAGGGGATTGAAGGATACTATAGCTCGTGTATACAAACCAATTTTGTATTGACCTGAACAATTTTTTGTACTAATACACAGTTTCGTATGACCACTTTGGACGGTCACTACTCACTACACAACCGCAGGACTATTGCCGAACCACTGTTGGAAAAGTAAAACCACTCACTTCCGCAAAATATACACACAAAACAAATTTTTTATCGCCACTATGCGCGGGTACCTTGCTAGTTGCTACATGAACTGGTCTTATTCATTTACAATAATACAGTAATTGGTAGCTTCAAATTTGCCAAATAGATAACTTCTGTGAAAAAAGGTGCACAAGGCAAACTCAATGATAACTTCAAAAAATGCAAAAAGAAAATGTATTAGTATCATTTCTGCTTTCTATTTCACTATCTGTATACTGGCTAAAGAAATCCTACAAACAAGTATTCCAATATCAACATTGCTATACACTATATGCGAAAATGGATTTTAAAATTAATGTCATCTAGATGCTACAAGAAAAACCCAAAGATCAATGACCCATGATTCAGGGTGCAATGCTTCATCTGTTGTCGGCTCAACTTGATGTCCCAAAACAAGCCAATTCTAGCTGCAGAGACTACCACAAGCCATGATTAGAAAATGAGGGTTTCCACCAAAGGACAGAGCGGGTTGGGTTTAATGTGGGTAATCTTTAGAGTATGTGTCAAAATGGCCCGGACAGGGGGCTGGGTTGTCTAGTGAACCAGAAGATCCAATGCCACACCATGTCCCTGCACTTGAGCAGCACAAATAGCATTTTTCACTATAAAATAAAGTCAACAAGACTCCTTGAGCTGCAAAAAAATCGATGGAAAATCTTTAGGCCATCCGTTTGCTTGGAGGGCAGGAAATCACCTTTTTAATCCACCAATGGGGTTTCTTTTTTTCGACCCCCCCTTTGAAATGGCCTCTTAGCTCCTGTTTATGATTCAGCATATCCTTTAATATGATGCTTGTTTCATGTTCCCTCTGTCATTTGTCCCTGCTTCCTGCCCTTGTTTGTGCTTATCTTTTACAACTGAGTCTTTATGTACAAGTATTTGAATTGAAAAAATGGTAAAGCAAAACCTGCAATATCCATCAAGTCTTAACTATTGTCTGTTCTCTAGCATAGTCTAACTTTCTTTATAATTAAGAACCAGAGTTGGTGAGATGGGTAGGTTAACTCTTCGTTCCATTTTCTTATAGATAATCAACCTGTTATTTATGATTCCATAAATCAGTGCTTCCAATATTATTCTTCTTTTTATAACTCGTTTGATTCGTTTCACTTTTTATTGTTATTATTATTTCTGTTCCACTCGACCCCTTCATAAGTGGATGGGTAGAAATTGCCATCTCTAGTAGTTGATGCATATCCTATCTCATAGTATGTTTCCTACGTCACCATATGAAACATTCTCACGAAAGTTGTACCAAACTTTTTAAAAGCACAACCGTTGGACCGGTCACGTTTTACCTGTCATTAGATTAAGATACGCTAACTGAAGTTCTACTATTCTATCTAGTGGTTGATTGCAATTTTGACCCATTCACAGTGGGCATTTGGGCTATGTTGTATCTCTAGTGGATCAAACGGGTAAATTTTCAGATAGCATGAAAGGATGCGGGTTGAAGGTCAATCAAGTCTAAAAACCTCATACATCATTTTATTTAAAATGTTGTAGATGATACTTACGGAGTAATTTAAGATTAGTATAGGGGATACTCATAAAAATGTTAGCATAACTTTTGGACAAATGGGGTTTTAGGTTATCCCAAACCGACCTGTTTAAAGCTACTTGTTTTGACCAGTGTGACCCGACCCGCCCATTTAGCCAGCTCTATCTCCCTATAAATATTTCTCAATTATCCTGAAATAATAAACATACATGGTAGTGACTTACATACCCTTCTTATGCCCTGATGCGGGCCACTTTTTTCATGCCAAATGTTGATTTAACATTCCTATGGAGGTGGACTTAAGCCCCGTGAACTAGTCGGAAACCACGGTTACCCAAACTAAAATAAAATGGCGTGGCTATCTACGGAAGAACCGTAAAGCTTTCCAATAACAATTTTGATGGTCTGCTTCCTAATTTTTCTTTGGAAATACTTGATTTAAGCAGTAGCAAACTAGAAGGAGAAATTCCTAGGTGTTTCTTTAAACTTGGACACCTTAGCCGCCTCTTACTATCATCAAACAACCTGAGCGGTGTAACTGAAACTAAACATTTTCAGGGTCTGAGCAGCCTAAGACTCTTGATGTTTCGTTCAACAACTTTTCAATCATAGCAAGCAGCAACAGCTCTATCGTGTCTCGCCTTCCACTGTTATACTCGTTAAAATTTGGCTTCGTGCAATCTTCAGAAGTCCCCTAATCTACGAAACCAATCACGATTGATAGCTCTTGATCTTTCAGTCAACAAAATTGATGGAAAAATACCAAGCTCTATACGGAGAGTTGGGAATGGAAGGCTGTTATTTATGAACCTTTCTCACAACCGGTTAACCGGCCTTGAAGAGCCCTATACTTTTCCTAATCTCGCTGTACTTGACTTGCATTCCAATCACCTAAGTGGGGTGATTCATGTTTCACCAATAATGGCTAACTGCATTGACTACTTGGACAACCTTCGCCATTCGTCACTTTTTGAAATTAATTGGAGAGACTTCAGTAACTATATATCTCTTTTTCTTTTTGGTAATTTACTTACAGGGATATGATGATCCCCAAAACCATATGCAAGGTTCTCTACCTTGATTTGTCTAACAATCGTTTAACCGGAATGATACCACAGTGTATGATTGAATTTGGCAACGGTCTTGGGGTAATGAACTTGGCAAAAAATGGTCGGACTGGTCAAATCGAGGGAGGGAACATTTCCAATAACCAGTAGCTTGAACACTCTAGACCTGCATAGCAACTCTTTGGAAGAGAAGATTCCACGATCTCTAGGCAATTTCAGAATGCTACACGTGTTAAACGCCTTGGCCGGGAACAACAGGATAAATGACACTTATGCGTTCAATTATCTTTAGGTAACATGACCAAATTGCATGTACTTGTTCTGCAATCAAACAGGTTCCATGGATCCGATCATTGTGGTGAATCCCAACACAACTGGTCAAATCTTCAGACTCTATACATACTTAACAATAGCTTTAGCGGTGTTGTCCCGCCAGTTCTTTTTTCAGGCAGTGGAGAGCGCAGCTATGATGACCATTGATAATAGAGCAAGTACTACGCAGCTCAGGTTTAGGGTGTTACGTGACTTTAACTATCAAGACACTGTAACAGTTACGGTCGTCAAAGGATTTGAGTTGGAGTTAGTCAAAATCATATCTTGACACTCTTCACATCCATTGATATGTCTGAGTAATTACTTTTCAGGGGATATACCAAGCACAATCGGCCAGTTCAAAGCACTGTATCTTCTGAACGCAACACATAACGAGTTAAATCCACATACTACTTCATCATTAACGGTAGGCATCTGAAGGTGCCATCCTGTAAGAAAATTTTTAATATTTTAAAATTGAAACCCTAAACACAATGGAAAACAAAAATAAAATAACAGATCAGGGTAAGGGACAAAGAGAATATACTACATATCAGTTAAACAAAAGCACTAAAACGACAATAAATTAGGTACTATTTTAAACTAGGGTTGGATATCAAATCTGTACTAAAGCGAAATGTATAAAAAAAATAATAATGTGGAAAAAGAAAAGAAATGAAAAGAAGAAAGAAAGAAAACGTGTTTAATCGGTAAAGACGAAAAGCCAGCCTTAGATGGTATTTTTTGTTTTTTACAAAATGAAGGGTCGAGTAAGTATAGATATAAAAAAGTAAAAAAAACAAGGGAGGCCGGGGGGTGGTAATGTAACTGCATGTCTACTATATAAATAAAGGGGCATGCAAGAAAGAAACCCTAATAGTAAAATTTATTGATTTTGAGATGTCCGTGTCGGCGGCTAAAAAGAAACGTTTGTGGAAAGATATTTTGAAGAAGAAAGGGTTGCCGTTGAACACAGGTTTGCTTAAACCTTATGTTCCTCCTAAGAACATGTCATTCGAGGTTCAATTTCACGAATATGTTAAGGGGAAGGCAGGGAATGATAGGAAACGTGAAGAAATGGGAGATGTTGCGTACACCAAGATGCGGATGGATCAAGCAAAAGAATTAGAAAAGTTATTTGATGCCAATGACGAGCTGAATAGGGTGATAGCAAAAATGAACAAGAAGGAAAAGAAGAAGAAGAAGAAGATGATGATGAAACGAAAACACCACATCAACAACAACAACAAGCAGAAGAAATTTTAGTTTATAATTTTAATTCATGTCACCTTAATTAATTAAACTCTGGTATTGTAATCATGCTTTTGCTTGATTGAATGGATATCTATCTATCTTTTGTTTGCTTATTGATGATGATTGGTTCTTATAATTATTATTATTATTATTTAGTTTGTCAATTATTTGCTTGGTTTTTAATGATGATGCCATTTGATGTTTTGAGATTAAAAATCTGCTGATTCGCTTTGTAAAGATTTTTCCCCATTTTCATATGTTACGATCCTGTGGCTGCTTCTTCTTTCCCATTTGGGATATACATATATCTACCTTTGAAATTTAGAATACTTCAAGAGGTTCCTCTTGGTCTCTTTGAATCCGGATTTTAGTTTCACACACTTGCAATTGTCTGTGATCAATTCCTTTCCTGTGCTGAATCGGCTAGCAAATCACCCATAAGGAACACACTTAATGCTGCTATGCGCTCCACAGCTCCACCAATGGGGTTTCTTTTTTTCGACCCCCCTTTGAAATGGCCCCTCCCACATATCCCAGCTTTAATATGATGCATGTTTCATGTTCCCTCTGTATCCTATGTTACTTGTCCGTGCTTATCTTTTACAACTGAGTCTTGTGTACAAGTATATTTGCTAAAGCAAAACCTGCAATATCCATCAAGTCTAACTATTGTGTGTTCTCTAGCATAGTCTAACTTCCTTTATATATAAGAACCAGAGTTGGTGAGACGGGTAGGTTAACCTACTAACACCTCTTCATTCCATTTTCTTATAGATAATTAACCTGTTATTTATGATTCCATAAATCAATGCTTCCAATATTATTCATCTTTATATAACTCGTCTGATTCGTTTCACTTTTTATTGTTATTATTATTTATGTTCAAAACGAAACAATACCACTCGACCCATTCATAAGTGGATGGGTAGAAATTGCCATCTCTACTAGTTGAATTCAGCGTTAATACTTCATCATGCATATATACCCTATCTCATCAGTGTGTTTCCTAGGTCACCATATGAAACATTCTCACGAAAGCTGTACCAAACTTCTTAGAAGCACAATCGTTGGACCCGTGGCGTCACTTGCACACCTTTTAGCTGTCATTAGATTAAGATACGCTAACTGAAATTCTACTATTTTGTCTAGTCGTTGATTGCAATTTTGACCCATTTACAATGGGCATTTGGGTTATGTTGGCTGTTGTATCTCTAGTTGATCAAACGGGTAAATTTTCAAATACCATAAAAGGATGTGGGTTGAAGGTCGACCAAGTCTAAAAACATCATACATCATTTTATTTAAAATGTTAGATGATACTTACGAGTAATTTAATATTAGTATAGGGGATACTCAATAAAAATGTTAGTATAACTTTCGGACAAATGGGGTTTTAGGTTATCCCAAACCGACCTGTTTCAGTATGCACAAAAGCTACTAGTTTTGACCACTGTGACTCGACCACCCATTTAGCCATCTCTAAGAGTATAAGAGCGATCAGTGTGGGCTCGCCACCACGTCGCCACGGTGACATGGCATTCTCACCGTGGCTCACCACCACACCCTGTGATCTCGCCACCTTCCCTCTCGTCGTCTGCACGACGAGCAATTTAATCTGCAAAAGTGGGGCCCAAATGAATATAAACGGTTATATTTTTATAAATATAGCCATTAATTTTTTTTCCTCTAACAAATCCCACATTTATTATTATTATTATTATTATTATTATTATTATTATTATTATTATTTATGTGTTGTAGTTTCTCATGGTAGCAGCAGAGACATCAGTTGCGAACTTGCGATTAAGGTTGCGTGGTGGTTGGTATTTGTATAAGGTGTTTTATAATGGGCTTATTGTTTGTTGGGTGACTGAGTCATTTAGGCCCACACGTTTGTTATAGCCTACACAGGTTTCTTGTTTTTTTAAGTGAAAATATAACATATTAACATTTTGAGTTTGTTTTTTCGTATCGTTATTTGAAGTTTCATATGTTTTTAATATGTTCAATTGTATAAAAAATAAAATAGGAAGTGGTAGGACTCAAATGAGTAAGTTGTGATAAGGCCATAAGAGGGTTATAGAAGGGGGTTGTTACGGTGATATGACACCCCGTGAGACCCAAATGATTAGTTTTACTTACTCACCACACCTAAGGCTTTAAGGTGTCATGAAGAGCTGAAGCTCCTCATTTGGGCCCCACTGGTGCCATATCACCATAACACAACCTCTCCAAAATACCATTTTTATCATAACATAACACAACCTCTTCATTTGGGTCTCATTACTTACAATTTTATTATTTTTTCAATTTTCCAAATAAACAAAATCATTCATAAAAATAAAATTACAATACAACATATTAAAAAAACATACGAAACATAAAAATAACTATACGGAAAAAAAATACAATACGAAACCAAAATACAATACGAAAAAAACGCAGATGACGATACGATACGAAAACACAAATCATCCAACGGTTCTCATCAAGTTTTTATATTGATCTGTAATAGTTGGTGAGATTTTTCTTCTGATTCCAGACTTGCAGCACTTGTTCCCTAACATCATTCAAGGCAATGTGGAGACGCATATCTAATTCCTCAGTTATTAGCAGCGTTTGTATATCGATGTTGATAACTGGCTGGTTTTGAGGCATCTCACGTAACCTTTCGACCTCTTCACTACGGCTCATCATATGGAGCATAATACTGAGTTATCTCACCTAACAAATTGTTAACTAGGTGGATTTCTTTTTCCTATTCAGTGTGTCATCGTTTAAGGATAGCCTTTTGCACCTCGTTTGGGTGTTGAGCTATAGTGTTTGTGTGAAAATGAGTGATACTTGAGAGAGTTTGATAATAATTTGTGTGACAAAATATATGATGGTAACTGAGTATTTATAGGAGAAAAATAGCTGTTTGAGCATATCAAATTTAAATTTTGAAACTGTTGAAAAAATTTAAAAGTATATTCTTTTATTTGAAACTGCTGCAAAAATTTAAAAGTAAATTCATTTATTTAAACATAAAAGTTAGAATACGAAATTTAACATTACAACACCAAAACGAAAACGCATACGAGGTTTTTTTTGAGAATATTTATAATGAAGCAGAATGAATGAAGGACAAAGATAAAAATATCCTCCCGCATTTCATTCTAGTTCATATAAATATCCTAAAAAAAAAAAAAAAAAAAAAAAAAAAAAAAAAAAAACTATGTTAAAATAAAAATAAAAATGAAGATACGATGCGAAATTTAAAATACAATACATAATCGTCCTAAGTGTATTTTTCATGTAGCCAAATAAACTTCCCCTCGATTTGTTTTACTATTTTCCCCGCCTTGCTAAACAGAGCATTATGGATCTCATAATCTTTCGTAGATTCTTTGTTTAAAAAAGTCTCTATTTGAGGGCGATTTTCAGGCGGAATGTCATTGCATTTCTCATATGTTTGTCTCAAATCATCTTTAGCTTCACATGCTTTTTCAAATTGCATGGCTAAGTTGCACAACGCTTACTGACGAGCTCTATCCTCCGCAATTAGTTTATCAACTAAAGCCATAATTTCATTGATCATATGTGGGAGTGAACAAGCCATATCTGATTTTTTTATAGGGATGAAGTGTTTTGAAAGAGAAGTTGTGTGTAAATTTTGTTAAAATAATGTAGTATTTATAGTGTATAATTGTGTTTATTTAAAAAAAAAATGTTCCACAACGTTCACCTGCACAACTTGTTTGTCGTTTACTTCGTCGTCTGCACGGCGAGGCACCAAACGGCGAAGCGGCTTAGTGCGGCGGCGAGACAGTGACGAGGGACGGCGAACACCATATAGGCGTGGCGAGCACTTCTTCGCCAAAACACCGGATGCTCTAACTCCCTATAAATATTTCTCAATTATCCTGAAATAATAAACATATATGGTAGTGACTTACATACCCTTATTATGCCCTCATGATGCGGGCCAATTTTTTCACGCCAAATGTTGAATTAACTATAAGCATTTGGTCTAATAAATTATTGTCTTAGCGTACATCATTATTCCTTGTAACGATTCTTGTGTATGCTATAAGCATTTGGTGCGAACTCATCATAGAGTTGGTCGCGGTTTCACGGGAGCACGATAGAATTTTGCCTTGTAGTGCTAACTTTCGTGAAAAATATTGAACTTTCTAAAATGCACTCGGTTTTAATGCATTTTGTTTCTAGTTACTGGTTATTTACTCCATCAATAGGTGAAAAGTAATTTAGTTTTCACTAAACTCATCATTTTAATCAAAAATTGTTTTAATTTTTTTTTCTTATACTATATTAAAAATAAAATAAAATAAAATAAATAAATAAAAAAATAAAAATTGTTCAACCGGTCACTTTTAGCTCTTGTTTCGTCCCCTGTTGATAGGTCAGCGTCGGCGTTGCTCGTCACCACCATGGAAATGGAAACGCCGATCCCCTTTGCTAATTCTTTTTTCCCGAGTTTTTCTAATGTATCTTTGCGTGTTTGATGTATATTTTGGCGAAGAACGTGATCAATGATGATGATGAAGCCATAACGAGATAAAAGTGTTTGATCTGCCAAAGTAAAAACCTTTGAATTCTTAAAGATACAAAAAACTTATACGGAAATGATGCTTTACTTTATTTTATTCTACGTACTTTAATACAGTGGACCACTATCTTCCATGCTCAATCTTTTGCAGCCCCAGAAGGTGATGTATCATCACCCATTTGACCCAATCTAACGCAAAGCGTTTGAGTCTTTTTATTAGTGAATCATATCATCATGTGCATTGCTTCTATTCTGTGATATTTATAAGCTAGAAAACTATAATATATTAACATGACCTAGTAGTTTTGAATTTTTATGTTTTTACAAAAAGTTTTTGGTTCATGCATCATTAGTTACACATTTTGGGAATGCCCGACAGCCCAACAAAGTAGTCGGAAATGACTATGAGGATACCTCATTTAAGCGTGTAAATCTGAGTCAAATACTCGTTCTCTCTAAATAAACTTAACATGAAGAAACTTATCCGTATAACCTCTAACCGTGTATATTTATAAGCTATTTAAGCTTTTGTTTAACAAACTTTAAATCTCGAGCATTTCCTATTTATTAGTGCAAATTTTTTGCCATCAAATTTGATTTTACTTTGCACTTATTGGTGTTATCTTAATACCAACGCCAAAATGATGGATTTATGATTAAAATAATCTAAGACTGTAATATGTTACTACTATATTTCAAACTATATATTAATCTTTTTTTTAACAACTACTGCCTACTGGTATATATATTAATCTGTTATAGATGTGAATGTTTTTCTTTAACATAATTGCACTGGCGATTTGAGACCCGGGTATCAAGGACCAGGAGTATGATCTGAAAAAATAAAGTTAAAAAAATGACAATGTCGATGTACCAATGGCATATTGGCATTAACTATTAGTTATGATTTGGTTGTTGTTGCCACCAACAACCCAAAAAAACAGCCACAAAGTATTACTCCTTACTTTCAATTATTTATTATTTTGTTTTTAAATATTGAACATCTATTACGAGTAATACTTGAATTGTCATTTTTCTAATAATTACATTTTGGTCGACTGACAATTATTCACTTGAGCTTACAAAAGATAAGCCAAATAATTAAGATTAAGACAATGTGATTGAGACTTTGAGATATGCCTTTTGGCGATTAAGCCTATCTTGATGACTTGACCCTTGGGCCAATGATATCGAAACTTGAATTTGTATCCATGCCTCCATGGGATGTTCATATTCTAACTCTTTAAGATGTACTAACTTTAGAAACCATAGACGTACGGAGTTTTGGCAGATATTAATATAGCGAGTAATAACTAAACTTCCGGTAGATAGCATAATAGGTAATAATATTTCAGTAACTTTGCTTTAAAGTCAAATATTGTAATAATTTATAAATCCATGGTTTTGTAAAATCTAAGAATTTTTATAAAATAATATTAATTTTTTTATACTTATATAGTTATAATACCCGTGCACATGCGAGTTTACATAAATATTTTATTATGTATTAATATTGATTAATATTTTGTATAAATCTTTGTTACATGAAAGATATGACTTTGTTAAAATGTCATTGTGTTATGTTGATGTTGTTTAGGTTTAACTATTGATATCATGTTATAGACATTATGCATGTTTAGTAGCACAGTCTCATGTATTTATTTCATCTTAAGCCTTCAAATTTTAAACACATTTACACATGTGTTAAACTTAAAAAGAGGAATAACATGAGTCGTTATTGAATGCGAATAATTAAAAAATGAATGTCCTTACTTAATGGCATAAAAAGAAATAACATGAATCGTTTGTATATGTATAATCTCATATATTCATTTACATATTACTGTAAGTCGTGTTTTTATTTCAATTTTTATAATTTTGTACATATGCATTAATTTTATATATAATGATAATAATATTTATAAATAACAACAACATATATGTTGTATTTCTTTATAAAATATTAATGATGAGGGTATAATGTTTAGAGGTATTTATTAAGTTTATGAAGTTATTAAAAAACATGGAAATATTTAAGTTCGTATAATTGATTTAAAATTTAACACAACTAAAGTTTTATAAATTACCTGATCTATTTTTTTACTTTTATTTATTTATTATTATTATTTTTACAAAATTAACACATATGTTTTTATGCATATTTGTTTTGCTGGATGAAATTTAATTAAGTTTGACCAAATTGAAGCTAATTTTGAGTTTTATTAGCCAATAGAAATGCTTTTATTTCTCTTACTTGACAAGATCGAGTTCTCTTATTGGTCAAATTGAAAACTCTTCAAGATTTTATTGTCCATTTTGTATGTACTCTTATTATATAAGAGATTGTTTAGAGTAAATAACATTGTTTGTCCCTGTGGTTTTGTGTCGGCAGCAAGTGGTTTGTCCTTTAACAAAAGAATGCATCATTGATGCCTAATTAAAACTTTATTCGTCGTTAGTCCTTTCCTCTAACGGCTCTCATTAACGCTCTCAAAGCACCTCACGTGAGGGTATTTTTATCCTTATAAATCTGCACGAGGGTATAACAGACAAGATATGTAACCATGTTGGGCCGCCACTACCAACTAAAAAACAAAACTTGATTAATAATACATATGGTACTATTGGTGGAAATGGCGGAGACAGGTGGCGTGGATGTGGGGGGGGGGGGGGGTTTGGTGGCGACGATGGAGTTGGGTGGTCGGTTTTGTTTTAGGCGAAGACACGATTATTAGTGAAGTTTTTTGTTTGAAAAGGAATATATTACTATGTTAAACTTGAAGAACATGTAGTTTTAGTTGTTTGAGATTGGAAAATATTATGATAAAGTGAAAGGGGTTTTGTTTACTTTGCACTTTACGACTATTAAAGAAGCTTTGTGGATAAAATAAGAGAAGTTTATTTTCCTTTGATATCAGGGTTTGATTTTGATTGTTGTTTTAAAGAAGGTTGTGAATGGAAGAAGATGGTGGCGGATGTGGAGATGAATATGTATATAGGAAGAAGATGGTGGCGGATGTGGAGATGAATATGTATATAGGAAGAAGATCGATTGAGAAAAAGACCAAAATACCCTCACAAATGTATCACTTAACAGGCATTAGTGAGGGTTGTTAGAGAGAGAGACTAACGACGGGAAACATTTAGCAGTTAAGGACCAACGATGGATTTTTTTTTGGCAAGAGACGAACCACTAGTCAACGCAAAACACAAGGCCGGATGGTGGAATATACTTTATTGTTTATAATCTTTACAAATAAACATTACGTTTTGCTCAACAAAGCAATTTGCTTACGAGCAAACATAAAAAAACAATTGAGAATATATATATATATATATATATATATATATAGGGTAAAAGCCATATATTAGCAACGTACTTTCACAAAATTTCAAATATAGGTAACAAACTTTGTTTATTACTAATCTAGTCATTGAAACCGGCTAATTTGTGACGATATAGTAAATATGACCTGCTGAATATGGAAAATGACCGACACGTCATCAATTAACGACCGTTAGTGGCATATTTTTTCATCGTTAGTCCTTTTTACTAACGACCGTTAGTCCTTTAACGGAAATTCGAAATTAGAAAGTTTTTTTTTTCTCTCATTTTCGTTTTAATTAGAAAGTTTTTTTTTTTTTTTTTTTTCGTTTTCGTTTTCATCCATTTTTCTTCCGCTTTCGTCCGTTTTTATTACGTTTTAGTCCGTTTTTATTACGTTTTAGTCCGTTTTTCTTCCGTTACGGAAGAAAAACGGACTAAAACGTAATAAAAACGGACGAAAGCGGAAGAAAACGGAAGAAAAACGGACTAAAACGTAATAAAAACGGAAGAAAAAGTAATAAAAACGGACTAAAACGTACGAAAGCGGAAGAAAAATGGATGAAAACGAAAACGAAAAAAAAAAAAAAAAAAAAAAAAAAAAAAAAAAAAAAAAAAAAAACTTTCTAATTAAAACGAAAATGAGAAAAAAAAAAAAAAAAACTTTCTAATTAAAACGAAAAAAAAAAAAAAAAAAAAAAAAAAAAAAAAAAAAAAACTTTCTAATTTCGAATTTCCGTTAAAGGACTAACGGTCGTTAGTAAAAAGGACTAACGATGAAAAAATATGCCACTAACGGTCGTTAATTGATGACGTGTCGGTCATTTTCCATATTCAGCAGGTCATATTTACTATATCGTCACAAATTAGCCGGTTTCAATGACTAGATTAGTAATAAACAAAGTTTGTTACCTATATTTGAAATTTTGTGAAAGTACGTTGCTAATATATGGCTTTTACCCATATATATATATATATATATATATATATATATATATATATATATATATATATATATATATATATATATATATATATATATATATATATATATATATAAACTTTTTTATATCGGTAATCATGGTTTTTGACTTTTTAGTCGAGTAATTCATATGATTAAAAACAATCATCGCACAAACTCAAAGCAGGTAAAACTCTCATTTCTTTTTGAAATGACTACTATAAAATTAAGAATATTACTAGATTCACCAAAAGTTTACAAAAAATCATCCACTCGCTGACGTGGAAGAGTGGTGATTGGTTGGTTTTCTGTGGGCCACAGAAAACCAACCAATCACCACTCTGCCACGTCAGCGAGTGGATGATTTTTTGTAAACTTTTGGTGGGTGTAGCACTCCTCTAAAATTAATGATGGAGATAAAAATGATAATGTAATGAAACATATTAAAAAAATGTTTACCTTCTGAGAAAATCCCAAACAATATTCTTGTGTTTAATTGAGTTGAATAAAGTAGAACATTGAATGCAAAAACCAACTTATCATTAATGCAAAATTCAATAAAATGTTATTTAGCTATTTAATAACGGAATTGATTGGCACATTTTTAATTTTTATTGACACACTTTAATAATGTACCAATTAGACAGTTTACTAAAGGGTGGTACTACCGTTACCATTAGTACCATCCTTTACACGCTTTATTGATAGGACAAATAGTTTTTACCATTTTTTGTTCCATATCTTTTTTTCTTTTACTACTTTTAACTTGTCAAACTTTATATTTTATGTTTCGTATTTTTTTTTCGGCAGTTTTACCTACTTTATTAACAGTCGGCAGTTTTACATACTTTATTAACAGAACAAGACAATTTTTTTTTTTATTTTTTTTTTGTTTTACTACTTCTGACTTGTCAAACTTTATATTTTTATTTCGTATTTTATATTTCGCAGTTTTATTAAAACAAAATTATAAAAAAATAGGAGTAGTATTTATATCACTTTAAGAGAGATAGAAATAACCTAGGCCATTTACTAATGGTATACCGATCAAAATTACTAATGTAAAACATTAACAATTAGTTCTTAATGGATAATAACTAAATTATATACTTTGCCTATCTGAAAATAGATGTAACATTCATAATTAAAAAAAAAAGAGAGAGAGAGAAAAGAAAAGAAAAAAGAGTGAAGATCAGAATTTAATTTCGTTTCACTATAAGTTTGTTGAAGCATCTTTCACTCGCGAGGGCAGACTTGTTGCTCATGTTTAGTCGCATTGGAACATCTTCTATAAGCGTGACTTTTGTTAAATGATGACCTGCATCGTTTTTGGCGAGGCTTTTTGTTTGTGTGTATGTGAGCGTGGTGTAATGGGGTACAAGCAACCAGTGAGTGATGACTATGAGATTTCGAGTGAGGAATGAGTGTCCATAAGAGAATGACGTAGAACTAATGTTGAATTGATTGCCGAGTGAGGAAATCCCTTTAAAGAGTGAAAGTGGTTGACTACTCAGGCATCCTTCCAGTTTCAACTAAAAAACACGATCTATGAATATTGGTAACCCACAACTTCAAACTTATAGACATCGTATCTACTACCAATGTGGGACGAGTTGTTACAAACTCACATAGTTAAACTTCTGAAGTCCTTGTCATACATACATCTAACTAGGGTCCACACCCAGAAGATGCATGAGCTTCGTGCCCATCTGTTAGCAATAAAAATATGTATTTAGAAGTGATGGTCATTCTCATACATGTAACTTTGTAATGTGTCGTAGATTACAATAGAATAGTCAATGGGCTTATGGTTTGGACTAATCTAATAAGTTATAAGTTATGTATTACAACTAGTCCATACTTAATGTAAAAGTCCAATCCATGACCAAGCCCATCCAAGCCCATTAGGGTGTTACATCTCTTACTATATAAACACCTCAAATGAGTCATTTGAGGTGTGTGCTTGTGTGTGCTTGTGTGTGTATTGTGTGTGTTTTCTTAATAAAAGTTCTCTTCATCTCTTATCTCTATTTTATACATCTTAACGCCACATATCATACATCAAGTCACCATCTTTACTTCATCTAGTTCTTATATTTGTGTAAAAGTTGATATATCTTAGGTCCTACAAGTGGTATCAATCGCCTAACAATGATTTAGGAGTGTGTGGAAATCGTTTTCATCAAACTTTCTCTTTAAAAGTTTCGTTTTTTATGTAAAAACGTGTACTTTTCATTAAAAAGTTTTGATTTTTACGTGTTTTAGTGTTAAAGTTGTTGTTTTTATTGAAGCTTTAGTGATTCTAAGTGTTTTGGGATAGATTTGATCAAAAGAATCAAGTGGAAAAAGTGTTTTTGGTTGAAAAAATCGGATTTTTGAAGTTTTCTGGTCATCCTACGCGTAACTTTTGGGCATAGTACGAATATCCAGCTGTGAACAGTACTTTTTGTCCTTTTTACGCATAATTTTGGCCTAAAATCCTTTTCTTACGCGTAACTAAGGTCAAAACCCTTTTCTTACGCGTAACTCCGGTCCAAACCCTGTTTTTACGCGTAAGTTGAAGTCTACGCACAAGATTCTACGCGTAAGTTGAAGTCTACGCATAAATTCTTACGCGTAAGTTTCAGAATTTTACGCATAACTTCATCAAAGGTCTTCTCTTCGTGCTACGGTGACTCAGTACTTCCCTGACTTGGATAAGTTTGTGGAATACTTCGACACGGGATATCTTTCAAGCTTGGATAAGTTTGAGAGATCAATTTGGTTGAAAAAACCTTACGCGTAACAATTCTTACGCATAAACTCTAAGTTTACGCGTAAAATCAAAGTTTACGCATAAACATTTTTGTTTACGCATAACTTAGATCTTACGCATAACTTACAGGTTACGCATAACATCTTACGCGTAAGATTATTCAAGGTTTACGCGTAAAATCAAGCTTTACGCGTAAGTTTCGGACTTTTGACTACCAAACTTCAAACGGCCATAACTTTTGAACCGTAACTCCGTTTTCGACGAATCAGCTGTCAAAACGACCGCGAGACCGAGAAGAAGGACACGTTGAATTATCTAAAGATCATTCAAGCCCACCTTCGAGGCCCAAATCCACTCTGAACGGAAGTTATTGAGGTTTTAAGGTTTCAGATCAAATTTTTCACCATAAAAACTTGCATCAACTTACACTAAACACTACTCCTACTTCGTTGGAACGATCCGAGAATCAACTTTATCCATCTACACTTCATCAATGGCTACTCAGCAAGATATTCATGCAGCCGGTGCGGAAAACCGACCTCCGATGCTCGAAAAAGGTGGATATCTCCCATGGACAAGCCGCATGCTTCGTTACATCAAAACAAAGCCTGATGGTAAACTAATGATCAACTCCATTACAAATGGTCCATTCAAGCCAAGACAAGTTCAAATTGAAGGTAATCCAAATGCAACACCTCCTACTCAACCATTTGTGCGTGAACAAACAGAAGCAGATTACACAGAGGAAGACAAGAAGCAGATCGCCGCTGATGATATGGCAATGCATTTAATCCAACTTGGATTACCACGGGAGATCTTTGCTGCGGTCGACAGTTGTGAAACTGCTTATGCTATGTGGGAACGTGTTAGAAGGATATGTCATGGAACAGAGATTGGACAACAGGACGTTGAGAACAAACTTCTTACGGAATGGGAGAACTTTACATCCACTAAAGGTGAACAGATTGAATCTTACTACACAAGGTTTTGCACTTTGATGAATGAGTTAATCAGAAACAAGTTGACACCTCGAACAATTGCAACAAACATCAAATTCATCAATAACCTTCCAGAAGAATGGGGTCGTTATGTTACAATTGTCAATCAAACAAAGGATTTACATAAGGTGAATTATGATCAACTCTATGACTTTTTGAAGCAAAACCAAGCTGAGGCTAATGAAGTAAGGAAAGAAAGATTGGCAAAGAATCATGATCCTCTCGCATTAATTGCTACTACACCAACACCGCTACCAGTGAACACTCAACAACCACCATCATCTTCCATTCAAAACTACATGCAACCATCATACATTCAACAACCAACACCGGTCTACCAACAACAGTTCTACCCACAGCAACAACAACATGTTATTCCACAACAGCAATACCAACAATTCCAAGAACCAGAATTCACTGAAAATGATGAAGCTACTGCAGCATTGACCCAAGCGTTTGCTTTTCTGTCAAAGGCATTTCAAGGACGCTATTCTACACCAACAAACAACAACCAAAGGATTTCATCGAACACTCGCAATAAGCAGATTGCTCAGCCGAGTTTCAATATGGGCAACGGAGGCCAAATGGTTGGAGTTTATGGGAATCAACAAGGATATGCAACTGGAATTAACATGGGGAATCAGAATATGCTGAATGCAGGGAATCAGAATGCAGGAAATCAGTATGGTCAGTATGCAGGGAATCAGTTGGGTCAGTTTGTTGGAAATCAGAGGGGTCAGAATGTTGGTAATCAGGCGATGGGTAATCAGAATAGAAATGTTGCAGCTCCAGTAGTTGGGAATTTGGGAAATGTGAATCAGGGTAATCCGGTTAAGTGTTTCAACTGTCAGGGTGTAGGTCATATGGCAAGGAACTGTCCTACTAAGCCGAACAAGAAAGATCTAGCGTACTTGCAGAAAGCAGTGATGTTGGCACAAAAGGCAGAGGCAGGATTTCAGTTGAATGCCGAGGAGAATGATTTTATGGCTCTTATGGATGACATGGAAGATAGAGAGGATATCGATGCGAACTGCATATTTATGGCGAATCTTCAGGAAGCTAAGTATGACACGGATTCTGACACACTTCCTGTTTATGACACCAATGCACCATCTGAGGTATCACAATTCAACACATGTCACAATAATGATATATTTGATATGTCTCCTCATGAGGAACAGCATTCTGAGAAGCTAGCACCCACTTATGATACATACCTGGACACGCCAAGTAGTAGCAATACTCCTTCAGCAACTCCAGATGTGAATCATAATGGAGGCTTCGTTTCACAGCATGCTGAGAATGATGAGGAAACACGTGCTTTGTTTGAATCATTATTGAATAATTGTCGTATTGAAATTGAGAATGTGAAAAAGGTCAATTGCGATGTTAAGGCCGCGAATGTTAAATTGACCGCTGAGCTTGAGAGTTACAAAGAAAACGTTAAAGCTTTTGAATTTCATAACAAAAGATTGTCTGAATTAGAAACTGGTTATCAAAATTCCGTTTCAAGAGAAAAACAATTGCAACTCAAGTTTGACACACTTGATGTTAATTCTTTCAAAAAGATAAAATCTTTAAACGCGGAAATTTCTGATTTACAAAACCAACTTTCTAAACAAAAATCAGCTTATACCAATCTTGAAAAAGAGAGGGACGAGCTGAAAAAGGACTTTGCAAAGAAAGAAGACAAACTTTTGGCAGAAATCGTAGAGTCAGAACACATGATTGCTCACTTAGAAGAATTGGTGGTTAAGTCGGGTCAGTCAAGTCAAACAATGAAAATGATTTCAAATCAAACTAATCCGGTTTACCATACGAAACATAAAGTGGCTCTCGGTAACAACACCCCCAGTAATCTCAAGAAAGCTCAGCAAGAACAGAATGTGTTGTATAATGGTAATATGATTTACACCAAACATGATCCTCCCGTCGTTCGGGATTCTGTGCAAACGATAGAACATGTTGAAGAGAGCATTTCTAAAATGAAACAAAAGGATTTGAAACCCATTGATTACAACAAATTGAACAAACTTTCGGGAATTACTTTTGTTCCACAAAAAGAACCATCTGTGTTTTCCATAAAACGACCATTCTCAAAAATGTTTTCTAAGAAAGTAATTGTTTCCAAATCTCTTTCAAAAATGGAACAAATTTCTTCTAACAACACTTTTAATACAAGTGAGGCTAGAGAAATTTTGGATGACGTTAAAAAGAGAATTCAAGAACTTCAAAATATCGTTGCTTCTAAAACTACAATCAATATTAACAACTTGCATTCCAGTTTTCATATTGAGCAGAAAAAAGTTTTTGAAAACGAAATTACTATCCCACTGAATAACATCAGTGCGAGGGTAATCCATTTTGAACGTGCTTTCTTAAAAGAAACGGCCGACTTTGTCAAGGACCACAAATCCCTGGTAAACGAAGCTAACGAAACTCGTGAAAACATGAATGTTTTGGAAAACCTAAATGATTCTCTCTTCGAAGCTGTTATGACCACTGACATTATGTCCATCATTTTACAAACATACTCTGTTCAAGACGATGAAAGACTGAGAGCTGAGACCTCCGAAATTGTTTCAAAATATGAAAATGCTCTTATAAAGCTTGAAAAAGAAAATGTGTCATATTTTAAACAACTTGATCGAAAAAAGGAAGAATGCAAGTATGACAAATTGTCGTATGAGCGTGCCTTAAAGAACATGAAAGAGCAAAATGATCTTTTGAGAACTCAGCTTGAAAGTCAAAAAGGAAAGGGTGAGGAAACTAAGTTTGCAAAACCATTGACTTCGGAGAAACCAAATGTTTCAAACACGGTTCAAAAACCAAAAATGTCAATTTCACGGTTTGCTCCAAAAGTCGATGAGAAAAAGGATTTGACAAAACCAGTCACTCCAACACCCTTGCCCAAGAAAAGTGAAAATGATAAGATTGTTGATAATGGAAAAGCGGTTGTCGAAACACCAAAAGTGATAGCACCTGGCCTTTTTAGGATTAGTCCCACTAATGCGTCTGCCTCCACATCTAAGACAAATGCGTGCAAAAAGGATAATTCTAAAGAGTCTAGTGATGCTAAAAAGGACAACAATATAAATCCTAACGCGTGTGCCTTACCTTCTACAGGATTAGAAAGCACCTCTAGGAGCAGCAGACTAAAGCCTAGGAGCAATACAAGGAACAATAGAGTCTCGCCTGTTTCTAAGAGTAGTAGCAAGAATAAAGTTGAAGAAGTAGAAGAACACCCTAGGAATTTATCGCTTTGTAATAAGAAACATGATTCATCTGAATGTAATGTCGAAAGTACTGGTTCTAATGCATGTAATGACTCTGTTTGTTTAATATGCAAGAAATGTTTAATTAATGATGTTCATGATGAATGTGTTTCTAAGAATGTGAATGTTTCGCCTAAACAGAAGTATGTTCCAAAGGGAACTAGTGCCAGATCTAGATCTATAGAAAGATTAGTTTCACGCTTTAAGTCTACCACTAGTAGTCGAATGCCTAGGAACTACCTTAAGTTTTGTATGTGGATACCCACGGGTAGAGAGTTCACTCTTCAGAACGGAAAATTAGAAATAACTCAAGCTAAACAAGTAGCAACTGTCCATGAGTGTGATTCTGCTTTTACTCCTAACCCCATGGAACCCAATTCAACACGGTTTCCAAATACAAACTCTTCTGTTCTTGGCAGGTTATCGAAATATGTCTTTGGATCGTCGACTCGGGTTGCTCCAAGCACATGACCGGGAATTTAAAGCTGCTGATCAATTTCGTCTGGAAATTCATGGGAACTGTACGCTTTGGAAATGATCATGTAGCAGCTATTCAGGGTTATGGAGATCTTCGGTTTGAGAATTTTTTAATCACTCGAGTTTACTACGTCGAAGGGTTGGGACACAACTTGTTTTCAGTCGGGCAGTTTTGTGATGCAGATTTAGAAGTTGCATTCAGGAGAAACACGGTTTTTATTAGAAATTTGGTTGGTGATGATCTCTTAACTGGTAATCGTGGTACAAATTTGTATGCTATCGACATCAACCAAATGGCTTCTACATCACCAATTTGTCTTATGACAAAGGCAACCGAAACTAAGTCCTGGCTGTGGCATAGACGTTTATCCCATCTCAATTTTGACACGATCAACAAGTTAGCCAAAGACAACATCGTCACCGGACTTCCTAAGTTCAAATACACCAAGGAACACCTTTGTCCATCATGCGAACAAGGAAAAAGTAAAAGAGCATCATATAAACCCAAAACCGTACCTAGTTCGGAAGCAAGGTTACATATGTTGCACATGGACTTATGTGGCCCAATGAGAGTTGAAAGCATCAATGGGAAGAAGTATATTCTTGTTATTGTCGATGATTATTCAAGATATACATGGGTAAAGTTTCTGAGGTCAAAAGACGAAGCACCAGGTACCATCATCACCTTTCTGAAGCGTATCCAAGTTCTACTTCAAGCTCTAGTAAGGATTGTAAGAACAGATAATGGCACAGAATTCACTAATCAGGAGTTAAGAACCTACTTTGAAGATGTTGGAATAACACACCAAACATCAGCTGTTAGAACTCCACAGCAGAATGGGGTAGTTGAAAGAAGAAACAGAACTCTTGTGGAAGCTGCTCGCACAATGCTGATCTTTTCTAGTGCACCACTATTCTTATGGGCTGATGCTGTAGCCACTGCTTGTTTTACTCAAAACCGATCCCTAGTCCATCCGAGATTCAATAAAACCCCATATGAGCTAGTGAACAACCGTAAACCTGACATCTCTTACCTTCACGTGTTTGGCGCTTTGTGCTATCCGACGAATGACAGAGAAGATCTAGGAAAGTTAAAAGCTAAGGGTGATATTGGAATCTTCATTGGATATTCAGAAAACTCGAGGGCATTCAGGGTGTATAATAGAAGAACGAAAAAGATAATGGAGACGATGAATGTGAAGTTTGACGAGATTTCACAAATGGCTTCTGAGAGATACGCTCTAGAACCCGCGCTTAATCCGATGGCTTCTAATCAAAACGGATTAGGACCCGGACCAAACCAGCAGACTTCTGGACACATCAGTTCAGGACTCATGCCTCAAGGAGCTCAATCAACAAACACGGACAAACCTTCAGAACAAGAACTGGAAAATTTCTTCGAGTTAATGTTTGATGAATATTATGGTGGAACTTCGACTAATGCATCTCAACAACATTCCGCTGCACCCGCTCAAAACCATCAACCACCACCACCACAGGATGCATCTACCACAATCGAAGCTGAAGCACCAACGATCTCAACATCATCAACATCTACTCCAGCAACTCCAGTACTTGAAACTGTTCTACCAAACATTGATGAGCAAAATCAAAACACAAATTTTCAAGAAGAACCAACAAATAATTCAAACAATGATGCGTTAGAAGAAGAAGAAACATTTGAAAACCCGTTTGCAACAGACTCTGCTGAATCTTCTTCAAGGTTACAAGAACCATCTAACACACATTCGTTCAACCAAAGGTACCCTTCTACGTTTCAATGGACAAAAGACCATCCGTTAGTACATGTTATTGGTGATCCTTCAATGCCAGTTCAGACGAGGAGACAACTTGCCACCGATCTCGAATTGTGCATTTACGTTTGCTCAATAAGCACCAAAGTACCTAAGAACATTCGGGAAGCAATGGCAGAAAACCCATGGATTGAAGCGATGCAGGAGGAATTTCTTCAATACCTGTTACATGACAGTTGGGAACTTGTTGAACGACCACTTGATAAACGAGTTCTTGATCTCAAGTGGTTGTGGAAGAACAAACTGGATGAGGAAATGACTGTTATTCGCAACAAAGCTCGTCTCGTGGCTAAAGGTTATCCACAAGAAGAAGGGATAGATTTCGAAGAATCATTCGCGCCTGTAGCTAGACTTGAAGCAGTCCGGATTTTCTTAGCCTATGCAGCTCACAAAAACATCACAGTCTATCAGATGGATATTAAGACAGCTTTCTTGAATGGAACTCTGAAAGAAGAAGTGTATGTGAGTCAGCCAGAGGGATTCATCGACAGAGATCATCCAGACTACGTCTACAAGCTTAAGAAAGCAATTTATGGTTTAAAACAAGCTCCAAGAGCGTGGTATGACGAACTATCATCTTTCTTGCTTAAAAACAATTTCACAAAAGGAACGGTTGATGACACCTTGTTTATCAAAAAATTCAAAGATGACATTTTGATCGTTCAAATTTACGTGGATGACATAATATTTGGATCAACCAATCCTAACCATTCAAAACATTTTGAAAATCTCATGAAAAGCAAATTTGAAATGTCCATGATGGGGGAACTAAAATTCTTTCTTGGTTTACAAATACATCAATCCCCTCGTGGTATTTTTATCAATCAAGCTAAATATACAATAGAGATTTTGAAAAAACATGGAATGGAAAATTGTGATTCTGTTGGTACACCAATGGTCACTTCACCAAAAATAGGTGCTGATTTGTTTGGGAAACCTATCGATCCGAAGAAATATCGGAGCATGATCGGTTCTCTCATGTATCTAACCGCTAGTCGACCCGATATTCAATTTGCTGTATGTTTGTTAGCACGGTTTCAGGCAAAGCCTACCGAACTTCACCTCAAAGAGGTTAAACGGATCTTTCGGTACCTACGAAGCACCATTAACATGGGACTTTGGTATCCGAAGGATTCGGAGTTTAATCTAACAGCATTTTCAGATGCAGACCATGCTGGTGATCAAGTTACAGCAAAGAGTGCATCAGGTGGAGCACAATTTTTGGGTGAAAAGCTTGTAAGCTGGTCGTCAAAGAAACAGGATTGTACTGCACTTTCAACCGCCGAAGCCGAGTATGTGTCTCTATCTGCGTGTTGTGCCCAAGTTCTTTGGATGCGGACACAGCTCACAGATTATGGCTTTACTTTTGACAGAATACCTATGTATTGTGACTCAAAAAGTGCCATAGCCATCTCGTGCAATCCCGTACATCACTCTAAGACGAAGCATATCAAAGTCCGCTACCATTTCATCAAAGAACACGTGGAAGAGGGTACTGTTGAATTATTTTTCGTTAAGACTGATTATCAACTCGCCGATCTATTTACTAAAGCCCTTCCAAAAGAACGGTTTGACTATTTAGTTCGACGAATTGGCATGCGAAGCCTAACTCCTGAGGAGCTAGAACGTCTTCTCGAATCTTCCTGAAAAATGTTTTCAAAATCGCTTCGCTGTAAATATTTTTGAAAAAACAAAATACAAAATTTGAAAAACCAACAAAAACAAAATACAAAAATATAAAATTTTCAAAAAATACAAAAACAATATAAAATCAAAAAATCCAAAAATATTCTTCTCTCGACATGTCTCTCGTATAAATCAATATTCTGTACGTTTCTAGAAATATCATTCAACAATGATACGGACATGTACAGATGCTTGAGCGGGAGTTCTTTCTAATGTTTTTCTAAAACATGTCGTTTCTCAAAACTTTCTTCACAATGGCTTTCGTATACTTCAGTACGAAACCCGTACGTTCAATGATGACTTCTGATTATTTTCAAATCAAGGACTCGTACGTTCAATGACGAACTCTTTTTCAAAAAAAGTTCGAGTCTAAACAAACGAAAAAGATTTCAAGCATAAACTCGTTTTCAAACAAAATTCTTGAGCACTTTTTCAAGATTGTTCAAAAGATTTCTCAAAATCTCTCAAAATGAGTGCTCAAGAAAACTCCCTCGAAACCCTTAAATTAATTTTAAATATGCTATCATTAAGGGGGAGTATAAACAACTAAAATGTTCCGATTTCATGCAAAATCAAATCTGTCTTTCTCTCCAAAAAGCCTTTTATTAATTAGTTGATATCAAAAATATCACGATATGCTATTTTTGAGGGGGAGAAGACATGATTAAAATGTGATCAAAGATGTTTAAAGTTTGTGGCTGAATCTCAAAAGAGCTCGACTCAGATATAACCAATGAATTGACGAAGCTTAAAATGTCAGTAATCGAAAAGACTTGTCCTGGACGGGTAATAATTTCAAGCTAGTCCAACTAGTGATGTAAGCGTGTCTCGAATAGGACTTGTCTGAGTAGAGTGTACCGTATCGAGAGACTTTCTTTGGACTTGACCAGGACGGGTAATAACTTCAAGCTAGTCTAACTAGTGATGTAAGCGTGTCTCGAATCGGTCATGTTCGCTGAAAGTGGATCAATTCAAAAGTGCAAACTCCTCTCGCATGTGCAAATTTCTTAAATATTCATGAGCACATGTGAAGGGGGAGTCCTTCAAAAAGAAATGCAAAACTCTCGAAGTGTCAACAATGTGTTTTATATTCATAAACACTTTGAGAGATTTTCAATAAATGGTTTCATGGCAATGATAGGATAGTCATGGAGTTATAAGGTGACTAAGGTTAGGAAAAACCGTCCTATGATCTGCCAGAGCCGGAGGGATCTACCCAAGGACAAATCCAATAGATTAGAATTAGAAGTCCTTAGGTATGATTGAAAAAAGGAGAAAATGAGAAAGGAGAAAGAAGGGGTTGAAGAATTAAAAAGAAAAGTTATGAAAAAGGGTGAAAAGAAATAGCCCTCCAAATGTTCAACCTTAGGGCAGACACCGGGTACAATTCATATGCTACTGGTTGTTACTAAAGTGACACCGGTATTGAAGACAAAGACGTCATGGACCCAGTGACGCACTGCACTAAACCTTCTTAACCACTCAAGTTCTCTTAAAAGAGCTTGTTTCATTCTCACGGGGAACCGGCATAATCTATCGATCTGTCTCTTAGAGATGGTTGATATTGAAGCAGGAGACCTCTCCCTAATCTCCGCATAGGAAACCAAATGTGCACTTATCGAGTCTAGAGCCCCGAGATTCATCAAAAGATCTCATAGGAACACATGATATCTCTACACTGGTTGTTCAACATTAAGGACGCCAGATGTAAACTTAAGAGTCCTACGCAGATCTTAGCAATCTGCCAGAACATTTATGAGAGGATTCACTTTTGTGATTCTCAATGATTGAATGGAAACTCCTGCCAGGGTCAACATCAAGCAGCCCTGACAGCAGGTCACTTCGGTAATTCTTATGGGTTACGCTTAGTGTTCGCGGTGGTTTCAAACGGTCTACAGTCGTGGAGTGATCCCCAGCGACTCACCCAGTCATTGAGCTACTAAGTAGGTCTTGTAAGCTCTCTCGAGAGTATCTGACATGGGAACGGCCTTGGTAAGGGTTAGAAGGAGTCTTCACACTATGCTGTTGACGATCTCTAATTCTTATCTGTAAGTACCGGATGTTTTATTGCTAACTGTTTTCATGCAGGGACACTTCATCTCCGTGGCGACAGATTCCACGTGCTCATACATACATCTGGAAGTTAAAGAAAGCTCCCTCAAAGATCTATTCAACACAAAGTTCAAAGGAAGATTCTACGCCAATAAGAAGAATCTACAAAGTATAAAGACTAAAGATCAAAGTGTAAGAAAGGGAACTACGTGCATATGAATATCAAAATCCAAAGATGTATGAGCATGTTGGAATGGCAAACAACCACTACAGACGCAGAAGTGACAAAAGGCAGATAATCCCACATCGCAAAGGAACAAAGAACGATGAAAAATCAGTTTTCAAAGATCACAAAGCATGAAGGAACAAAGACTAAAGACTATTCTACAACGACACTCAAAGTTAAAGACAAAGAACACAGAAGACCCACTCACGTGGAGCATCATTCGAATGACCAACCCTTAGGGGGAGATTGTTAGCAATAAAAATATGTATTTAGAAGTGATGGTCATTCTCATACATGTAACTTTGTAATGTGTCGTAGATTACAATAGAATAGTCAATGGGCTTATGGTTTGGACTAATCTAATAAGTTATAAGTTATGTATTACAACTAGTCCATACTTAATGTAAAAGTCCAATCCATGACCAAGCCCATCCAAGCCCATTAGGGTGTTACATCTCTTACTATATAAACACCTCAAATGAGTCATTTGAGGTGTGTGCTTGTGTGTGCTTGTGTGTGTATTGTGTGTGTTTTCTTAATAAAAGTTCTCTTCATCTCTTATCTCTATTTTATACATCTTAACGCCACATATCATACATCAAGTCACCATCTTTACTTCATCTAGTTCTTATATTTGTGTAAAAGTTGATATATCTTAGGTCCTACACCATCACACCTCGAGAGGCTCATCACAACCCCATAGGTCGTGCTTTTGATAACATTTGTAATGTCCTTTAAAGTTGAAAGTAATGAACTACTTGAGTTTCTTTTCGGTTTAGTCAAAAACCATAGTATAAGGATACTAACATACCACAACTTCAAGCTTATTAAATAATCAAACGCCTTATTTATCTATTACCAATGTGATACAGATCGTTAGATGCCTCAAAATTATTATCTCTGTTTTAGATGTTTCAAAATAATTGTTCACTTTCAATTTCAACTAATAAAAAAAGAGTTTAATATATAAGAATAATATTTAATTGATTAAAAAATTTCGTAATTTCAATTTTATTAAACTGCGTATTTTTTACCGGAAGACGATAGCATTTTACCATGACACATAAATCTCCAATAAAGTATATTCTCAACTCTCAAGTCCAACAACACACTACACGCTACACACTGTCCTCCTCCACTTGCCAATCCCATGGCCCCTCCCTTGTCTTTTCCACACTCAAATCTTCCACTTTTATAAAATTAAATTCCCTTTCATTTCTCCCACATTTATCAAAAATCATTCTTTTTACAATTTCTTTAAAAAAAAAAAAAACCCATAACTAAAAGCACACCTTTTCATAAATAAATATGTAAACCCATTTCACACATTGTCACTAGGTTTCAATCTTTATGTAATGCACCTTTGATCCACTCTCACTCAGTCACTAAAAAATGGCCAAAATAGTTTTATGTGTTACTATTTTGCTGTTACTTAGTGTGCCATTATCATCTTCAGCTGCTTCAACTAGCTCACCTTCAAGTACATTTTTATAAATCTTTTTATATAAGATCTGTTTATAAAATGTGTTTATCTAATAAAGTTTGTTTTTTTTGCAGGGATTATTAATGGGTTTTTCTCAAATGTTGCTTCTGCTTTGATGAAATGGGTTTGGTCACTTAAACCCCCTATTAAAACATGTAATACTAGATCCTTATTTTTTTGGGTTTATTGTTTTTTTGCATTTTTAGTGTGTTAAATGTGGTTTTAATTTGTGGGTTTTATTTTTTATAAATGGGTTTATTAAATCTTGCATTTTTTTTTTTTTATGTTAAATGTGATTTTTAATTTTAATAAAATGGGTTTATTTTAGTTTGCATTTTGATTATATAAATGTGGTTTTTAATTTTAATAAAATGGGTTTATTTTAGTTTGCATTTTGATTATATAAATGTGGTTTTTAATTTGTGGGTATTTCTGGGGTTTGTTTTTTATAAATGGGCTTGTTATAGTTTTGCATTTTTATCAAGTTAAATGTGATTTTAATTAGTGGGTATTTCTGGAGTTTTTGTTAATAAAAATGGGTTTTAGGAAATTTGCATTTTTATTATGTCAAATGTGGTTTTAAATTTGTGGGTATTTTTGGGTTTTTTTGTTTAGAATTTCAGACAAATGGGTTTATTTTAGTTTGCATTTTGATCATGTTAAATGTGGTTTTAATTTATGGGTGTTTGTGGTTTATGTTTTTTATAGATGGGTTTGTTATAGTTTGCATTTTGATTATGTTAATGTGTTTTTTTTTGAAGTGTTTTAATATGTGGGTATTTGTTGTTTTTAGCAATAAGTGGGAGGCCAATGATGAAATTTGAGAGTGGGTATAATGTGGAGACTGTATTTGATGGGAGTAAGCTTGGGATCGAGCCTCATGCTCTTGAGGTTTTGCCTAATGGAGAGCTTCTTGTTCTTGATTCTGCTAATAGTAATCTTTACAAGATCTCTTCCTCTTTGTCACTATGTAAGTTTACTCTTTTGTCCCTTGGCTTATTTCACTTGTTTCACATTCATAGATGCAATTTGATCCCATTTGTTTGTGACCCATAAAAAAAAGAAAGAACGAGTCAGGATCATCTCAGAACATCTAATTTTGGATAAAACAGTTTGAGTACACACTATTGGTAATATTGTAAATAACTTGATTTTTATGTGGAGTTCGTCACTGGTTTATTTGTGGTTTATATGATCTACATTGTACTTGTGAGATCTTTAGTTGTAATGAATTGAAATGAAAACAAATTTTCAGATAGTAGACCGAAGTTGGTTGCTGGATCGGCGGACGGGTATTTTGGGCATGTAGATGGTAGGCTTAGAGAAGCTAAAATGAATCATCCAAAAGGTCTCACGGTTGATGATAAAGGAAACATATACGTTGCCGATACTGACAACATGGCAATTAGGAAGATAAGTGATACAGGTAATTTGGTCATATACATTTACCAAAATTTTCTGACGACTTTGACGAATAAAGTATGTTTTTGCTAATATTTGTTATTATTGTTTTTTTGGTGTAGGGGTGACGACAATTGCAGGTGGGAAAGGGGGCCGTGGGGGACACGTGGATGGACCAAGCGAAGATGCTAAATTTTCTAATGACTTTGATGTGCTCTACATTGGTAGTAGTTGTTCTCTTCTTGTTATAGACAGAGGAAACCAAGCTATCCGTGAGATCCAACTTCCCTTCGATGATTGTGCTTATCAGTATGGAAGCGGTTTTCCTCTTGGTACACTATTATTTCTTTTTGACTATTGGTATCCCAAAGTATCCAAATCACCGTCATATTGAATTCTGTGAATGTTTTGTGCAGGGATTGCAGTTTTGGTTGCAGCGGGCTTCTTTGGTTACATGCTTGCATTGCTGCAACGCAGAGTTGGTAGCATGATCTCCAATAAAATGGTAAGTCCTATGTTCTTCACTCTATTAGAAGTGCCTTACTTTTGGTGGATCAAATACAGTATTTTTCAGTTGTCAAATTTGCGTATTTTTTTTTGTTTCTCACTAACTTCTTTCTGGTTAGTAGCATTGTATAAAGTGTGGTATAGGTAGCAAACGATTCTCATGAAGCTCAATAAAGTTTCTAAAATCTTAAGCTGAAAGTGGGTAGTTTGACTTTGAAAGTCAAACCATACTTCTTTCATAACTAAGAGTAGAAAATTCATAGTTTGACTCTGATGTAAAACATAGCATTCGTTAGACGTCAAAGTTTTATTCATTTCTTGCAGGACGAAACTCAGACAACTATGAAACCAACCATCGCTCCGACCCCACCATACCAGAAATCAATGAGGCCTCCACTGATTCCATCAGAAAACGAGCCGGAGAAACTAGAAGAGGGTTTCCTTGCATCTCTTGTGAAGCTCATGTCCGACGCCACCGCATCATTCACCGAAATCTTGGGAAATATCTTTCCAGGCTTCAAAAAGCAACAACTGAATTATAACTACCCAGACCAACAGCCATTTCGCCAAGACCACAAGTACTCATCAAACCCATGGCCTGTTCAAGATAGTTATGTGATTCCCGACTCAGATGAACCACCTCCTTCAATCGAGACACGAACCCCGACTCCAAAGAAAACATATCCTTTCATGACAAATGATGCGGAAAAAATGCAACAGTTTCGTCAAAGCCGCCATCTTTACAGTGGGTGGGATCGTGATTATCAACAACCGCAACAACAACAACATCAACAACATCAACAACAGCAGCAACAGCCGCAACAGCAACAGCATCACAACAGGTACTATTCTTCAATGCCGGAAACATACTATGAACAAAGCAATGAGAAAACTAACGAGATTGTCTTTGGAGCGGTTCAAGAACGAGCTGAAACAATGGTCATCAAGCCATTAGACCATTATGCGAATCCAGTTTATGAACATCGTGCTAATAAGACTCGTTCTCGCTCTCGTCCTCGTGGTCATACTCGTGGTGATTGATGGCTTGTGTGGTAATAAAACGCGGGTATTGAAATTATTTCACTGTGATAAGTATTTTTGCAATGTGTAAGAGTATAGTAGTAGGGTTCTATAGAACATATATAGCATATGTGATGCAGCATTGTTATGAAAAGTGAATATGAATTTCCTCATGAAAAATGTGCTGTATGGTCATAGTTATCTTTCTGAACTGTCGTATTTGTTACTGCAAGTCTGCAACTAAATATTTGTTCTTGCGGCATATACTACGAATGAAAGAACTATTCTGGACCAAAAGTGTCCGATTGATTCCGAAATTTGAAACTTGTGTACTATACTGTATATGAAGATGCAATAATATGAAAGGGCTTAATAATCGCTTAAATTCAGCAAGTGTTACTATTTCTAGTATAGTCAAATATACATTTGTGTGCCAACTAATATTCTTAGCAGATTGTATTAATTTAGGTGTTATGTATAGATTGGGTAAGGTGGGTGACATTTAAAATGCTAATAGAAAATGCATCATGTGCAGGTGGGATCAAGAATGTTTCTGCTGTCTTTGTACCCTAGCAACCAACTTGTTAATTAAATATTGTTTTATGTCATGATCTAAAATATTGTGTTTGAAAAAAATAATAATATTTGTTTTGAAGTTACTTATTTGTTTTATGTCATGATATCTGTTTTAATAAACAATGGTCTATGCAAGTATTCTAGGTAGATAACTAGATACAAGGGTGATAGTCATATATAACTAACAAATGTAACACCTAACTAATAATGGTCAAAGACCTAAAATACCAACGCATTTTTTCAAAATTTCAAATACGGGGGTAATGTACTCTTTAAAATACAATTATCACTAACCAAACTTTCAAATTGTTAAACATATCACCATTATCACTAAATAAATTTGCATCGTTAGTCATTTATAGATGCATTATTAGTTCTTTATATTTACGACCGTTAATAAATAATTGAAAACTTGGTTATTTTACGTTTTCGTTCGTTTTTACACGTTTTTGTCTCTTTTACACATTTTTGTCCGTTGTTGCATGTTTTCGTCCGTTTTACGCGTTTTCGTCCGTTTTTGCACACTTTCGTCTGTTTTACACGTTTTCATCCGTTTTTACATGTTTTCATCCGTTTTAACACGTTTTAATCCGTTTTTGCACATTTTCATCCGTTTAACATGCTTTTGTCTGTTTTTACATGTTTTCGTCCGTTTTTGCACGTTTTCGTCCGTTTTACACGTTTTCAACCATTTTTTACACGTTTTCATCCGTTTTTACTTGTTTCGTCTGTTTTTGCACGTTTTCGTCTGTTTTACACATTTTTATTTGTTTTACACGTTCTTGTTCTTTTTTACACGAAAACGTTTGTACACGTTTTCGTTCATTTTACACGTTTTCGCCCGTTTTTACACGCTTTCGTCCGTTTTTACGTGCTTTCGTCCGTTTTCACACATTTAAATATGTTTTTACACATTTTCATCCATTTTTGCACATTTTCGTCTGGTTTTTGCACGTTTTTGTCCGTTTTTACACGTTTCGTCCGTTTTTACACGTTTTCATCTGTTTTTATACGTTCCCATCCGTTTTTGCACATCTTCACCTAATTATTTCATCTATTTTTACATGTTTTGCGTCCGTTTTACACGTTTTTGTCTATTTATGCATGTTTTCGTTCATTTTTATACTTTTTGATCCGTTTTACAAACAAAAACAAGTAAAAATGGATGAAATTATTAAAAAAAGGACGAAAACATATAAAGACGGATGAAAATGTGTAAAAACGGATAAAAATGTGTAAAGTAGACGAATAAATGCAAAAACGGACAAATTTGTGCAAAAACGGATGAAAGCGTGCAAAAATGGACAAAAGCATGTAAAAATGGATGAAAATGTGTAGAAAAGTCAAAAGCATGTACAAAAGTGATGAAGACGTGCAGAAATGGATAAAACATGTATAACAGACGAAAACGTGGAAAAAGAGACGAAAACACGTAAAAACAAAGAAAATCGTTTAACAACGAGACGAAAATGTGCAAAAATGGATGATAACATGCAAAAACGTATGAAAACCTGTAAAAATAGTTGAAACATTTCAAACGGAAAAAAACGTGCAAAAACGAATGAAAACGTGTAAAAAACAGATAAAAGCATGTAAAAACGGATGCCAACGTGTAAAAACGGACGAAAACATGTAAAACAGATGAAAACATGTAAAAACGGATGAAAGCATGTAAAACAGATGAAAACATGTAAAAACGGATGAAAACGTGCAACAACAGACGAAAACGTGTAAAAATGGATGAAAACGTAAGATAACCAAGTTATCAGTTATTTACTAACGGCAATAAGTATAAAGGACTAACGATGAAACTATAAAGGACTAACGATGCAAATTTATTTGGTGATAATTGCGATATGTTTAACAATTTGCAAGTTTGATCGGTGATAATAGTATTTTAAAGAGTACATTACCCGTATTTGGAAATTTAGGAAAATACGTTGGTATTTTAGATCTTTAACCCAACTAATAAACTTAACTAACTACAATAAAAAAAAATACAGTTTTGTACTCACATTAACATAGAACTAGGTAGTTAAGCCTACTTGGTCGTGAATCAATCAATTAAGGTTCAAACTTCACTAATTACACTGTTGAAAGATAAGCTCAAATGAAACACATAAGGATAATGTGAAAATAAGTCAAAATAGTTCCAAAACTGTACTCGTGTTAAGACTTAAGGGGCTAAAGAGTAAGATTAAGAAGAGTTGAAAGGACTAAAGTAAAAGTTGAAGATTGCCAGCTCTAAAAGGCATTTTACAAGTTAATTTATTCATTCAATCATAATTTTTGCTTTTATTAACTTTCTCATCTTTGTGTGTTTTGTTGATAAGAGTATAATCGTTTAAAGTGTATTTTGTAATATTTTTTTCTTTGTTTTCTTGAACTTAAAACATACAACTAATAAGTGTGGCTAGCATATGCATTTTATAAAAGAATAAAAGGAGAGGTTGGTTGAATAATTTTTGGTGTGAAATCTTTAGTTTTGTGGCTGTTTTATAAATTTCTACATAGTATCAGAGCAAGGTTTTGCTCGATATAAAGGGTTTCTGAACCTTTTTCCCGGTTCTTGGAAAATTAGGGTTTCGTAAAAAATTGAGATTTTGTCATTAAAGGTTAGATCGTGTTTTAATAAGTGTTGAATTGATGTTATTAGTGTTAGATCTAATCGTTCTTGAGTTTATTTGAATTTTTTCAAAATTAGGGTTGTAAGATTTGGGAGTTTCTAAATCTTGGTGTTTATTACTGTTGTTTGAAGTGTTCTTGAGTGTGTTTGAGTCTAGATATGTGATTGTGGGGGGTTAATTGGTTTGAAAAAAAGAAAAAAGGTCAAAACTAGGCTGGTGTTTCCACTGTGATGTTGTTTTGATAATAAGATCTTGATCTTGTTTGATTGGAAGCTTGCGTGTTCTGTAAAACCTCCCACGCTCTATTCTTTAGGTTGTTTTCTTAGGTTTTTATATAATTCGTGGATTAGGTCAAGGGATATTTGAGAAGTTATTGGTGTTTTGGTTTGGTAAAGAGATTATTTGTGTTTGTGGATTTGGCATAAGGCCTTGTTTGTTTGTTGATGTGTTTGTTTTGTTTTTTGCTTGTTCCTGTTTGTGGTTCTATCTGTCTTTCTGAGTTTATCTGTGCTTTTTCATGGCTCTCAAAATTAAGAGAGTAAAGATAGTTGATGATGGTAAAAATGGCCATGATAAGAAACAAAATCATGCTGGTAGTAGTGAATTAAATCTACACGTTAATGACCCTTTGTATTTACATGCAAATGACACTAATGTCACACCTTTAGTTTCTTTACCAAAAATGCTAAGCATGTCTGAGATGAGTTAGAAGAAACCTATAATTGTTAGATGTATATTTTGATGTAGCCTTTGGGCTTTATTATATAATAGGCCTAGTTCATTTATCTTTATGTTAGACGAAAAAGTGACGGTCATTAGTAGCTTACGAACCTTGTAACATGTAATAGACAAGTCGGGATCACGGGCTTGGTCATTTAAGCTAATATATACTACCTCCGTCCCAATTTATTTGTCCACTTTTGGTTTTCAAAGTCTTTTTTTTGTCAACTTTGACATTAAATATGTTTGTTTGTGTTATTTAATATTTATTGCAAAATATATGAACATATTGAGTTTTAAGTGTATTTTTAATTTGTATAATTTTCATCAACTATTATATAACACAAAAAAGAATATTTATGGTCAAAGTTGACAAAGAAAGACTCAAAAAGTCAAAACTGGACAAATAAATTGAGACGGAGGGAGTACGAGTTATAGGCTAATGCCCGACCAAATCCAAGCTTGACCCAACATAAGCCCAAATGGAACAAGTCTCTCAATATGTTGAGAGACCTCTCAACATATCATGCTCAAGTATAGATAAGGCTCTCCTAGAATGTTAGGAGGGTGTGAAACCTTGTGATATTTTGTTATTTACAAGCAAAGTATTTTTCAAATATAGTATCAAAGCCAAAAGATCTCTAAAAACCCTAAACAAAAATCGACCCTCTCTTCTCTCTTTTCTTACATACATTTTTTTCTTTTCTTTTTCCCTCCTCTTCTTCTAAATATAACAATAAGGGTAACAATATTAGGTTGGAGATTTTGTTTTACAATATCTTTTGTTTAAGGCCATTATATTCGCTTGTTCCTGCATGTCGACTAAGACGAAAACGAAGGAAAATAAAAAGAGATGACATAACTAGATTGTAAGATGTTTGAATTAAATATTTGAAGGATATTGATTGGTACAAGAAAATCAATGGGTCGGTGGTATTTAATTCAGCTTGATGCTCCTTTTTTTGTAATCTTTTTACTTTGTTTTGTTGAACTTAAAACATACGGCCAACACTTGTGGCTAATATAGGCACTTTATAAAGGGAAAAAGGGGAGGTTGATTGAATAATTTCTCATGTGAAATCTATAGTTTTGTGGTTGTTTTATAAGGATGGCCAAAGAAAAAGTCGGAAATGGTCATGGAAGATAGTTCAGTTATGTTGTGTACTTCTAAGTTAAAATTTTGCTCTCCTCGAATAACTTGAATATAGAAAACAAGAAGCGACTAACATCATCTAAAAGACTAAAATCATTGAAAACTTATTACGGAGTACTTATGACCGATAAAACAGTTCACTAGTACACAATGAATATTATAATTAGTAGTTAACTAAATCAAGAATAAGAACGAATAAGAAAATTAGCAAAAAGGGTGTCTCACGTGGTGAATGAAAGAATGAAAACAAGTTAGCATGATGGGCACATGATCCACCAACGGTAAATTCCAAACATGACAAACATTAGAAAAAACATATTTTCAAGATCGCACCCTGTCTTAATCTTGTGCATGCCCACTAATTATTTTCTTTTTGGCTCTTTTCTAACGTCATATTTCTTTAATATGCTCATTTTTCTGTTAATAAGTGCTTCGATTTGATTTAATGTCGGGGCATCTTTAGAGGAGTGCTGACGGTGCGATTGCATATAGTGTCAATTCTTGACGAAGATCACAAAATTCCATGCACTTCTATTATATATATACACAATACGAGGCTCTAGTTTAATTAGTTCATGTATTATTGATACATATGTGTTTTTGTGTGTGTTTAAGAGCCTCTTTGTGGTAACGGCACGGGCCACTTAAATCCATGAGACGACCCTTTTTAATGTCATTTACATTTTTAAAGGGTCGCGCTAAACATAACTTTAAAAAAGGTTAATAAAGAATTCATTCTTTATTTTTGTCATTAACCAGACGATGGTTATAAATTATGATTATATTTACATAAGATAACTATTGTTATCATGTTATGCTTAACTTACAATAAAAAAAATATATATAACCACAATAAAATTATATTCCATAAAAATACAATGAGGGTCATATGCTTAAAGATCATATGTAATTATTCCATCAAACTGCATAATTTTCTATATTTTCGTCGATTTTTTAAGCATTTTTGTTGATTCTCATCATCACATTTGGATTGGAATTCTTAATAAAAGAGGTTGCAGATTATATCTTTGTCATTTCCTGATTCCATGTATAATAAGCTTCAATGTATGAACATATATGTGATTACGGGTTACCCTTATTCGACCCGTTTATATAATGTGTTTTTATGGGCTAAACACATCCCCATCTGATCAGAATGGATCAAATCATGAACCCTTTTTCATCTGGGACGCGTTTAAGGTGCGTTGATGATCTCATGTTGTTAAACATTATTTTTTGTTTGATCAATGTAAAGTGAGGGTGTGTTTGGATGTGTTCCTGTTGTATGAAGTTGTGCTAAACATATACTAGTAATAAGCATTTTTACTACCCAAACACTAAAAACTAGTGATCCCATAGGAATACGTAAATTCTAAATGCTAAATGTCAAAAAATTGCAGGGATATGATTCAGGCAATACGTGCATGCAAAACAGCAACAGAGGAGCGTAGTGTTGTTAGAAAAGAATGTTCTTTGATCCGGGCAGCCATTAGTGACAATAGACAAGATTATAGTCACCGTAATTTAACAAAACTCATGTTTGTCCACATGTTAGGATATCCAACATATTTTGGTCAAATGGAATGTCTCAGATTAATCGCAGCTCCTGGGTTCACGGAAAAGAGAATAGGGTATCTTGGACTTATGCTGCTTTTTGATGAAAGACATGAACTTTTGATGCTAGTTACCAATTCATTAAAACAGTATGTGATCTGAACTATTTAGAATCTTATTATCTAATCATAGCCAGTAGATGGAGTGCTTGGTAAATTTTGACTAATCTAAGTCATTTTACAATGATTATTCAAAAATGAATCTATTGACCCTTTAATAATCAGAATCAGTTTCAGTGTAGCCAAACATAAGAAACCGGTTATCTATGATTTGACATAATATTAAAAGAGAATCATTTTCAAGTATGATTCTCATATCATATGCAGAGACCTTAACCATAGGAACCAGTATATTGTCGGACTAGCTCTTTGTGCTTTGGGAAATATATGCTCTACAGAGATGGCTTGTGATCTTGCCCCTGAAGTCGAAAGATTGATGCAATTTCGTGATCCAAATGTTAGGAAGAAAGTGAGTGCACATATGTTTTCGAGCTTCACTCAATGTATTTTTAGAAAATTTACTTACACATGTTTATATATTGTATAGGCAGCATTATGCTCTATCAGGATTATTAAGAAAGTTCCCAAGCTTGCAGAAAATTTTGTATATCCTGTTGCCTTGTTACTTAGAGAAAAACATCATGGAGTTCTTTTAACCGCAATCCAACTTTGTATTGAATTGAGTAAAGTTAATGAAGACGCCCTTGAGTACTTTAGGAAGGTAAATTAATCTTGATTATTTTAGTTTTATTTGATGAACCTGTTTTGTCTTTTATTTTTGACACATTTTTGTATTTGATCCAGAAATGCACAAAGAGTTTGGTAAGAGCTTTGAAGAATGTTGTAAATAGTCCACATGCACCAGAATATGATGTTTCTGGGATTTCAGACCCTTTTCTTCATATAAGATTGCTTCGTGTTTTGCGTGTATTGGGTCATGGAGATACTAATGCTAGTGAATATATGAGTGATACTCTTGCTCAGGTCATATTTCTTCTTATATAATGCTACATTGTAACATATTATCTTCATATTTAAATCTAAATTCAAAAGTTATAGGTGGCAACAAGAACAGATTCAAGTAGGAATGGGGGAAATGCTATCCTATATGAATGTGTAAAAACTATTATGAGCATAGAAGATATCGGTGGCTTGCATGTACTTGCAATGAATATATTAAGTCGGTTTTTGTCTAACCGTGACAACAACATCAGGTGAAGTATGACATTAATACTCACATTCTCTTTTATATTAGTATTGTATAAACTTTAACACCATTAATGGCAGATATGCTGCTCTAAACATGCTAACGAAAGCAAAGGCAATAGATGGTCAAGCCGTTCAGAGACAACGTCCAACAATATTAAAATGTGTGAAGGTACTATGATCATAATAAACCAAAAACAATATCACTTTACTTTATCCAGATTTCTACAAGGGGCTCGTTCTTTTTCCTTCAGGATTTGGATGGTTCAATACGTAGACAAGCCCTTGAACTTGTATATCTTCTCATAAATGAAAGCAATGTAAAACCTCTGACCAAAGAGTTGACTAATTATCTAAAAGTAAGCGACCACGACATTAAGGAAGATCTTACTCCCATCATTTGCTCCATTGTAGAAACGTAAGTTAGTTAAGTATTTTCTCCATTGTACTGTGACTAGTATGCAAATTGTAATAATCTAAGGTTTTCTCAGGTTTTCTTCAGATAAAATTTGGTACATGGATCAGATGCTGAACATTCTATCTGAGGTATATAAAGTCTTGTATAGAATATATTAAGTTTTTGGATTACGTAACGAGATGCTAATTTCTTGTGACATAATTAGTAGGCTGGAAACTATGTAAAGGATGCAGTATGGCATGCAATGATAAATATGATATCTAGTTCTTCCAATATCCAAGGATATTCAGTAAGGTCACTTTATCGCGTAATCAAAATATCAGGTCATCAGGTATTAACAAAGTTAGTTCTCGATATTAAAATTGTGAATAGTATTTTAGAATGCATTAGTAGTGTGATATTAATTTATATTGCTACTTGTTATAAAACAGGAAACACTTATTAAGGTAGCAGTATGGTGCATTGGGGAATATGGTGACATGCTTGTTAGAAATATTGAAATGCTCGATATAGAGGAACACATGACCGTGAGTTTGCTTCTTCAGAACGACATTCTTTATGTGTATTGTATTTTATACTTTTCTAATGTTGTAATTTGGTTTGATCAGGTAACTGAGTGTGATCTTGTCGATGTTGTAGAAAATATTTTTAAGCATCTTCTGTTTGATCTTACTACAAAATCCATAAGTTTGATTGCTTTGTTGAAACTATCTTCACGTTTTCCTTCTTGTTCGAAGTAAGCTTATCACTAATTATTAAAAAATATTTAAAATAGAAATAGATGATTATTTAATGAGTGTTACTTTCAGGAGAATAAAGGGTATCATCACTCAATCTAAAGGAAGCCTTCTGCTTGAACTGCAGCAAAGATCTGTCGAATTCAACTCCATAATTGAAAATCATCAAAATATAAAGTCTGCATTGGTTAAATATATGCCGGTTCTTGATGAATCAACATCTAATCAAAGGAGGGCTGGTTCTGTTTTTAAAGCTGATATGTTAGACTTATTTGGTCCTAATATTATAAGTAAGTAATTCTATTCTACTCAAATTAGCCTGACAATTTTTTCCTCACATTAGTAACATATATTTTTTTTTTATTTAAATAGATGACGGCGGTCCTACATATCCATCCATCGTTGCATACGAGAGTAGCTTGTTGACCATAATGTTTGACTTTTCAAAGAGATCCGGAAGTTTAGAGACGACTGTCATTGAGGCAACATTTAGAAACAAGTCTTCTAACGTTTATACAGATTTCATGTTCCAGGCAGCAGTCCCAAAGGTAACGGCCTTTTTTACTAATCGTTGCAATTTATTATTAAGTATCAGAAATTTTGACTTTCTTGTTGTGTTCTGATCGATATCGTCCTATAATTTTAATATACAGTTTATTCAGTTGCATTTAGAGCCTGCTAGTAGTAACACTCTTCCTGGATGTGGTATAATAACTCAAAAGTTAAATGTGACCAACAAACAACATGGCAAGGTATATGTTAAACGTCCTACCGACTCAAAATGAAACGATCATTTTCATTTTATATGAATACTTATTGTAAATCAAGTAAATAACACGGATCCTTTTTTATTCACTAGAAATCACTTGTCATGCGCATACGGCTAAGTTACAAGTTAAATAACAAGGATACAATAGAGGAAGGACAAATCAATTACTTTCCACACGACTTGTGAGCCTAAATGTCCATGCTTTTTACAATTTGAAGCTTGATTTCACAAGATTCTATTTCCCCTTCAAAGGTGTCGTTTGTGGCGCTGATGTGGCCAATGGTGAGAATACTTGAGCTTTTAGGTTCACTCTGTGTATAATATGAACAATTTCATGTATGCCAATTTTGAGAGTCAAGTTTTGGCAACATAGGTTATAAAGTTTTGAAAGCTTATTGATCAGAAGTTTTGTTATAGATGGAGAACCCTTAGTGTTCTCAGGATTTTTGCAGTATATATGTAAATTTGTAGCAGAACAAAGTGGTATAGTTTATTAATCTTCAGTAGTTCAGTTTAACCTCTTAAGCTTTTCTTCTTTTCTAAAGTTGACCCTCTTGGCATGTTGGTGACATAAGCTTTATTAGGTAATTCAGTTTTTCAAACTATTATAATGACTTGTTTAGTGCAATGATTGTTTTAATTTTCTGTTTTGTAAAAAGAGATAAAGAAAATCATAATGATGTTGCAAGCTTAATTCTGAATTTTGATAGTAATGCTGGTAGGAAGGCATTGGTCCATACATTATATTATTATCTAAGGTATATGTAAGGGATGATGTATGCATACATCACTTGAATATTGATAAAAGCTTGATGTATGCATACATCACTTAAATATTGATAAAAGCTCAGTTGCACAAGAGTTGCAAATTTCACTTCAGACCATCAAAGAATCATTTCGGTTTCGCTTCTGTCAATTGGCTAGCTATAATCTTGCAGTGAAATTGTAAATCACTTTTTCTGCAATAACTGCAAACTAACTAGATCTTTTCCATCGTCCCAACTTCGCTAAAATGGCAAGATTCTGGTCTAAATTGGCGTAAATGAATCCAAATTTATTATACTTCAAGTAGCGAGAAACTGTTTAGAACTTTTGAAAATTCAGATGATCAATATATACCCTATTTTTAACTAGTTTATTTTACTTTTTTGGGTAAAAGGTCAACGACCCGGTAAATGTATTACTCCAAAAAACATTTAAGTACAACGGATATGAGTGAATCTCACATCTCAGCCCGTTACATAGGCGAAAGGCTTACATAGCAAGATACTTCCAATTTTCTAGACAAGAAAACAAACCATTTAAAGACTCGGACAAAAATATAACCTACTTCCTACGACCTTGGAGATTAAAGCCATAAATGGCGTTAAGAGCATCCAATTCTCCTGGAAGATCAGAAATTTGCTTCGTGTAATCATCATAGTCATCCAACTCATCTTCACGTTCATGACCTCCACCAAAAAGATTAGCTGATTCGTCGAACGTGTTAAGCACCTCCTCATCATCACTATCAGTAACCACAATATCACCCACCTTAGAGAATGGGTTAGCCCTCTTATTGGCAGATGCAGACGGAATAGGAACACCTTTATCATCCAAGAGGGTAGCTTTCCCATCGATAAGTAGCTTTTCAAGCTTACTAATTTTCTCAACTATAGGAGTAGAACCACCTTCCTTAGTTACCATTAAATCACTCACAAGGGGTTCTTGTGATGTAGTACCAGTCTTAACCAACGCATCCTCATTAACTTCCATTGTACAGCAAGCATCCACATCCATGTTGGTGTCATCAGTAGGAATACCAAACGTATCCGTATCATCCATATTAAGAGCATCAAACTGGTTAGATGTAGAGATCGTTGTACCACTAGAACTAGCCACATCAGGAGTTTTCTTCTTATTGCCACCAACATTCTTGGGTTCAGGAGGAGTCTGTTTTGGTTGATACTGAAACTTCTTACCCACAACAGGTTTAGTAAACCCTCCTTTACCCAGAATTGTAGAACTACCTTGTTTTCCTTTCTTCTTGTTATTGACAGTCTTGAAACTATCATCAACAGGCTTAGTAGGCTGAACAGGAGGTATAACAACCTTAGGGCAGTCAGTCAGAGTATGACCAAATATCTTACACTTGTCACAACGGGGTGGTTTCCACTCATATTCTACCCGTATCTTCTCAATAGTCGAACCCGTACCATCAAGTAATGGTATCTCAACAGTGAGGCTTTCCCTAAGCACCTCATCCGATCTAACTTCTATCATACATCTTGCAAAACTACTGCGGCCCCACGATTCCTTACACATATGGCTTGTAAAAGCATCAAACCTTTTAGGCGTGCCAATCAATGTGGCAAGAAGACTGAGGCCATCATCAGAAAACATTGCAAGGGGAACATCATGGAATTTAACCCACACCGGGATGTTAGTCAAATCCTCTTTCAGTAGATTAGTGTTCAAAGTCCAAGGTTTAAGAATAATAAGAACATTTCTAATCAACCAAGGACCGTTCTCCAGCACATCATCAACACCTTTCTTCGAATTGAACTTAAAGAAAAAGAATCCCTTTGCATTCATCATAACCTTTTGCACACCAAACTTAGCCCATGCATTGCGTACATAGTAATCAACAACAGGAAAAGCAAGGCGTTGGCCAAGGAAATAACCGTAGAGAGTATTCTCAAACCTCGTGTTTACCTCTTCCACTATTGTCAAAGGAACAGAAAGGTCAACACCATCCTTCTTTTTGCTACATTCCAACCTCCGAAAATTAGACACATGTTTCAGAGGTTCATTAGAAGTGACAGCCACGTAAGAACCCGACTTCCCTCCACTAGTAGTATCAACCTTAGAAGCATAAGGACCAGAATTAAGCCCAGTATCACATGAGGAAGAAGCCTTATTAGCAACAATCTCACTTTGAATATTAGCCATGGCTTCATCAAAGTTCGTATGTGCCTTAGATAGCAAGTTCGTCACAGTATCAGCACTAGTACTCGGCTCCAAGTCATCACCATGTTGTGTATCTTTTGTAAGTGGAACCGGCTCCACCTCAGACAACAAATCAACACCCTGAACATTAACGTTACCATTCCCACTAGGCTTGGACACAATAGTAGCAACTTTGGAATTCAAAAAACCCTTGTTCATCATCTCTCAACACCCACGACCTCAAAACCCAGACACAACAGCACGCATGCAAACAAGATGAATATTGAAACCCTAATCGCTTAGGGTTTAGATAATAAATGCCCAAATCACTAACCTCCCATCATAACAATCGAATAGTTAAAGTTAAGATTGAATGAGTATGATCGATTACTATAACTCACAAGATCGATTCAAGAACCCTTGAAAGGGATTCGTAAAATCGACTGAGATCCAGAAACGCACGATCCAAGAGAAAAAACCCTATGAACAATCAATCAGAGATCATGAAACAGATGGAGATCAAGAATCATGCACTAGATTGATTGAGATAGTCGATTAGAAGTAAGGGTTTTTTTTTTGAGTCGTTCTTTCTTTTTAGTCGCCAGAGAGAAGTAAGGGTATTTCAATTCACAAGTTGTGTAGTAATTATTGAGTTTAGTTTATTTTACTTAAATATGGAAAAAAAGGTAAACAAGATATTCAGTGATGTAGAAAGTAGGGAACAAAATAAATATATTTTGAGACATGAAATGCAAAATAAAAGCTAGTGGTTAAAGAAAATCTTTCAGTTCATATATGATTACCCCCACAAGCCATCCATGAGCACTAATCTTATGTCAACTCTTTGTTGTTAGAATCATGAATGCCTCTCATCACTTTCCATGGACCCCACCTGTCTTTTACCTCACAATTCCACAACCTCTCAAGTGATTATTAGGTGAAGGTTCCAGGTTTCATAAAGTTATATAGCTCTATTACATTTTACATCGATAAGATTTTGAGTCTATTTGTTATGTATTAATTAAGTGTACGTGTTATTACAGCTACTTAATAGTTTGTTGAAGTGTTAAACGCCCCTCTACATTAGTTAGATATGCTTTAACAATCTCCCAGGCTTAAACATACATATCACTTCGATGCACAAGTAAATTTTGGATTAAGCGTTTTTCAAGATAATGTGGAGAGTGGAGACTAATCGACTTTTCTGAACTAGAGAGTATCTATATCAGCAGAACACTGAAGCTAGTTATCTAAGAAGAGGAAAACTCTATTCTGTGTAGAAAAGCCGTAAAAATAGTCGAAAGTGACTATCCGATTAGAACAACAATAATGTGTATTACCTACCAAGAAGTCATTCGAAATTTGATACCAAACTAAAACGACAAATCTAATCAATTACTGTACATTACATCCAATTATTTTGCTAAAAAAAAAAAAAAAAAAAAAAAAAAAACCTAGTTACACTGTATCAGCTGCACCAGATGGTGATGAACTCTTCGGTTCATCATTAGAGGTGATGCATGTTAGACGATTAGTATTTGGCCCATCATATATTCGGCCCATTGTGTATCTTATATATATTGTATCGTGTATCAAACTATTATTCATTCAATAATACAATTATCATAAACTTACATGCAATAGTAATTTTCAACTAACACACGATATAAGATACGGGAGAAAAACTCAAAGTCAATAGTAATTTTCAAGGATAAAGAAAGATGTATAAAAACCGTAGAAAGTGGCTACCTCCGCATTTTAGAAATGAGATATTTCATGTCGGTTGTTTTCTTTTTCTTTCATTATAGAAAAGTCTAGTTTGGAGAGATTGTGGTATATAGCTAAACAATAGTATTGTAATACAAATATTGGGCTTATTTGAGGGGGACTAGCACCCGCTACTAAAAGTGAAAAGTTTTTATCGTAACAATAATGTAATAATGTGTATTACCTACCAAATAATCTTAAAGAGAACCCAACTAAGTAACTAAAACAAGAACAAATACATGTAATGTCATGTATTTTGACAAAGTATGGTAAGTTTACATTGACAAAGGATTAGACCATATTGTTCTTGAAGAATCTTGAAACTTATGTCGATCTTTTTTGGACCAAAGCCAAATCTTTGAAACAGAAAAGCTCTCACCTTCACCTCCCTTACTAATTTCTTTACCGTTTCTGCCCTCGTCATTCTCAATTCTTGAATCACTATTTCCAGTATTACCCCTCATACTACTACCCTTATTGTGGCAAAACGCCACATGCAAATCTGAATTTGCCACCACATACTCATATGATCCCATTGAGTAACACCTTCTTTCATCAAGATTACCATTACTAGTTTGACCCATTTCTTGTTTCTCGTCGCCTTTCTCACCATTTACGGCTCTAAATCTCCCAAGTCTAACAGAATACACCCTTTCAGATTGCTTAAAACTACCAGAAATCTCTTCATGCACAACAGCATTACCTGAATTAGACCCCTCATGATCACCATCATCTTCTTGCCTTGCATGATCATGACCATGGTCAAAGTCAAAGTCAAAGTCAAAGTCAAAGTCAAAGTCAAAAACTGGATTAACAACCGAGAACCCATGAGCAAAAAGGTTTCCTCTACATAAAGGACAAGTTGAATTTGAAAGCAACCAAGTGTCAATACAATGAGCATGAAAAGCATGGCTGCATACAGGAAGTAGCCTCAGTTTATCCTCTTCTATAAACTCGCAAAGACAAATAGCGCAATGAAGCGACTCTTTTGACCCCACTAACTCTTTGTAGACAAAAACCGGTAAAGCGTCAATAGATGACTGATCTAAGCCAGAATCTTGTATGTTAAAAAGCTGTTGCAACTGTCTTTGATAAACAGCAATGTCACCATCACCATTTTCTTGAAACGTTGTGGACTCGTGATGAGAATTAGAATAAAATCTTATTTTCTTTATGAGGAGCCTCAGAAGAAAGTGAAGTGCACCACCAATAAAGAACATAATTGCTATTATAATCACAATGTTTCTAGCAAAATACAAATATGAACTGCTAGAACCAGGAGGTGACATGGAGTCTTGTTTGATTATTGGTCTAATCCGGCGCATTTTAGCAAACGAGAATTGTACAAAAAGATTCAAATTTCTTTCAAGATTTCATAAGAAATGCTTCATTTGGCAAATGGGAGTGTTACAACTTTCAAAATGCTTATATAGGAGGTGAAACTGAGTTTTTTTTTCGATAAGTGGTTTAATCAGCGCGTTTTAGCAAATTTAATCAAGTTTGCATGTTTATGAGGTTGATTTGCTTTTGGAACAAGCCTCAATACATGAACTCAATAAACAATCAACTCAAACAACTATATAGCTAAAATGACAAGAAGCTCACTTGGATTAATTCAAAACAACACGAGACTAAACAAATATCGGCTTCAAAATAATATTTGTGTACTCTTGAGCAATGAAAAAAATGTTTGTAGCTTACCAAGTTCGCGTTACTGGAAATCTATCTTTGGCTTTTGCTGAAAAAACAGATAAAGAAATCTCATGATAAAAGGGAAATTTGGTGTTTTTGTGGTGGTAGCGAACATTCTGAATGGATTTTTGTTGGTGTGTGGGACTTGAATGTTTTAATGAACTTCCAAAAAGTTGTTAACATCTTTAGGCCCAGCAAAGACAATTGGGACATGTGGTTGTTTTAGCATTTAGCAAGGGTAACTTTGTCATTTCCCAATTAAATATTTAAGCTAATTAGGAGTACCACTGAGGCGATTTGTACATCTCTATCGATACTACATACAATGTATTTTTAAGCAATACAAGTGTTAATGGATCATGTACCCGATGTGACACTACAAATGTTTTTACTAAATTATATTCCATAACATTTTAATACCTCATTTATGAGATGTGAGATTGTGAGCCTGTAGTGTCTTCATGACCTCATCAACCTGGCAGGCATACTTGGTTCATAATCAATTCACTCAAGACCTAATTGTATAAGTATTTATTGTTTAGTTGTTGCAGGTCTTCACATACGTGCTTATTTCACTAACCAACTCAATTACTTTTTAGATAGTTGTTAAATATTGAAACAACTTTTGAGTTAACAATAATATTCGATAATCATATGATTCCAAAAGTAAATACAAAACTGATGTAAGTTCATCTACTCAAAATTAGGAGGGAAAACGCACAAAAGTTGAAAATTAGGCCAAAAGCTTAAGTTATATTCTCAATTATAGGTCACCTTAAAGGCCAATACATACTTTTTTTAGCACAAGGAAACTATAATTTCTATATTATTGTTTTCTTATCTCCGATAAAACATAATAACATAGGGGTGTTGATCGGTTCGGTTTTCGGTTATTCGGTTCGATTAATTCGGTTAAAAAAAATTTTAGGGTCAAACCGTGAACCAAACCAAACCGAATTCAAATTCGGTTTTTGGTTCGGTTTGGTTAAATTCTAGTTTGGTTTGGTTCGGTTCGGTTTTCGGTTTAACCAAATTACACACTTTATTTAAAAAAAAAAGAAAAGTATACAAATATATGTTGCCAAAAAAGTTATTTCAAACATAAAAAATATTTTTTAATATTAGGATAGAATTTTTTTGTTATTTATATATATACAAATATAAATATATATATATATATATATATATATATATATATATATATATATATATATATATATATATATATATATATATATATATATATATATATATATATATATGGGAAAATCTTAGCTACAATTAATTGTAGCCAATTGGCTACAATATTGTGCTATAAATGTGGGTCCCTGATTTATTTTGTGGGTCCTGATTTTTTTCTGTGGGTCCCTGATAGAATGCTAGTGTATTTTTTATGAAGGATTGTAGCCAATTGGCTACAAAAATTGTAGCCAAGCTATCCCCTATATATATATATATATATATATATATATATATATATATATATATATATATATATATATATATATATATATATATAACGTTTTATTGATCTTTATATATATATATATATAAATATATAAAAAATATATAAATTTATATGAATTCGGTTTTCGGTTTTGATTACCAAAACCATATCCAAACCGAGAACCGAATTAAAAGTTCGGTTTGGTTCGGTTTTGGCAAATTCGGTTCGGTTACAAGTTCGATTCGGTTATTTTCGGTTCGGTTCGGTTTTGGTTTTCGGTTTATTCGGATATTTCGGTTTTTCTGCTAACCTCTAAATAACGTCACCAATAATACCATATCGCATACTCGCATGTGCTCATTCCATTTTTTTTTATTGTGTGGGCTGCAAAACACTAATGGACAGACTCACAAACAATATGCAGAGTTATTGGGCTTTAAACTAACTAAGGCCGAAAAGCATGTAAGCAATCACAAACACTGCCATGCAAGTGCAAGTTGTAGTTCCACGATTTGCTTTGGCTAATATTAGACGACCATATCTACTTATTTTAGTACATTGCAACCATAAAAAAAACACAAAGAAAACCTTGATATGAAAGGAAACAACATCAGGATTAAAGTTAATTAGGAAAATTCTATACGAATTTTGGACTGTATACAGGTTGTAACGATGATTTGGTCTTTTCCCTATAATTCATAATTGATTGCATATAATTTCCATAAATCTTATTACCTTCATATCTTTGCCATAATCATATTTTTACAATTTAGTATAAATATATTACATGTCTAATGTCTTCATAGGTTATCCACAAAATCGTTCATCAAGAACCTTAAACACGTACAAAACATTAACACAAAAGTTTGTTTCTACAATGATGAAGTTTTTGCTACTCGTTATTGCTATCTTAGCAACCTCATGCACAGCAAGAATTACTCCAACAGCCGTCCCAACGGTCTCTCCAATGGCTAGCCAGACACCATCTCCATCTCACACTCCTACACCCGTCCCTGCTCCAGCCTCCGCTGTCCCTTCTCCATCCGCATCGCCAAAAACTGTGCCATCGTCACCAGCACCATCTTCTCATGTTTCTCCTGCTCCATCACCACAATCGGCTGATGTTCCAACTAGTGGCACCTTTGCTGACGGATGGGCTAATCGGGCTTTGACAGTTGGAACTGCACTCGCCAGTGCTGCATTTGTTTCGGTCTCTTTGATGTGAAGATCATGAGATTAGACAAGGGCGAGATTCATTTTTTGATTGTTTTTTCAGTTTTTAGTAACTAGCTTATTATTTTCTATTATTGTTCTTGTTTGTACTTATTGTGGTCTTATTATTATTAATCTTATCTAATCTTATTGGTAGTTAGTAATTTTAAATGTTACTAGCTTTTAATTTTTCACTATTTACCAATTAACAAATCAAATATATATTTATCTCCCAAGATATATCACTTTACAATCTACATAAAGGGGTAAACGAGGTTGGGATAAACTTTTTGTGAAATTTATATAACGGGCATGTTTGAAGTTAAACATCCATTATCATATCATAAGAAAATCAGCATTCGTCTAACCATAGGCGAATCTTTTGACAATCGTAGATACAACCATTCCCCATTCAATAATAGTGGAATTGAAGAATAGGAAGAGAAAAAGGAGAATTACCTATCTACAACCGAGTTATTCTCTTCGAAAATCCTAATAAATAATTTGGTATGTTCTTTAGTTATTGATGGTTGTAGTTTAAATAATTTGATTTCAAGAAAATTGATTAATTTCGAAAAATTACCAATGGAGATTTGACCAATTTAAGGTTACCAAGTTGTAAGGTTATGGTGTCCATTAGAAAATTCTATAAAGTAGAAGTACCTTGTATTGTGGATAATATTGATGAATGCCAAATTTTATTTGAAAAACCATGACAACGTGAGGTTAATGGTATGCATAATTTTAAACGAAAATACATTTTCTCATGGGACGAGAAAAATATTGATGTTTTTCCACCCAAAAAAACAAAAATTTGTTTACCAAAGAGGTTAAGATGGAAGAAAAGATATTGGAGACTAGGTTGGTAAAGAACATGTTAACGCCACAGTCAAGAATACACTATCTATCCCGAGAACTTGAGGACCTTTTTTCTTTTCTTTTCAAGAGAGTGAGAATGATAAGAGGGAAACAAAGAGATATTTAGCATTGTGTGTGGATAAAGAAGAATGTGGAAGACGTGTGAAAACGTGAAGAGACGAAAGAAAAGAGTTCTCGAATTAATGTGAAACGCAGAGTCACTCAATATGAGTTTCGTCGTGAGTAAATGTTTGAGGTAGATGAAGCTATTGATGGTGAGAACTCGAAGGTGAATTCTTTTCAAGTGAGAGGGAATGATGTGGACAATGAAGTAAAGAAAACAAGAGGTGCTTGGATCATTGTTTTGTTGGACGGGAAATAATTGTTTGGCATCTAGGTAGATGCATAGATTTCAATAACTTCGTGGATGGATATTTATGTTAATTGACATCTATGTTCTACCTTGATGACAATCTTTATTTTATTTTATTTTATTTTTTATTTTTGCAAATTTACTTTATAATAAATTAGGAATTGATTTTTTTTTTTAATTATGTATTTTTTGGAAAAGTTATCATCACCAATAAATATAGGGCATATTTCATTGTAATTTTTGTCTTTTGATTGGTTAATAAATTGTGTTTTAAGAGTTATTTTTTTGTTACTTGAAAAATGCCTCATTTGTCACCCTAAATTATGATTTATCAAAATTCGCTTCGGCGTGCTGCGTGATTCTAATACGAACAAGCTAGTCAATCAAATATCACAAAGCTTTCAATTTCTTTCCCCCTTTATCTATTTTGGACGAAAGCGATTATTCGTTCACAACAAACTTCTCAGTACCCTCCATCACCACACTCGGCTTTAACCCAATATTAAGCCCATTTAACACAAGTTCCCTTATGCCTTTTTCTTGCATTATTTGCTTATAAAACTTTTACAATGATTACATGACTCAATCATGAATGAGTAACGTTTGTTACATTTATGGCTTTGGGATATTTTTTGTGTTTACACATGCTTGACTCGTGATGAGAACATAATGGCCATGACTTGTTTTGATAGATATAAGTGGAGTGAGGCGAGAAAAGCTGCACAAAACTGAGAGGGTCTAGACGTGGTTGAAAACGTATGCTCATTTATGAGTTACATATGTTGTTACTGAGAGGGTCTAGTTGAAAGGATTAAGCTTGTCACGGCTCAACCTCGACCACTTGATGAGCCTAGAAGATCAGTGATTAACTGTGTTTCTTAAATCCGATAATTGTTGGGACATAACTATGAGCTATGCTACACATAATATTACTGGGTTCCGGGATACATGGTCATGTCTTCATTAGACATAACACCCTCTCAGTGATATCAACTTTCGTTGTAAGCACATATTACAGCATATAAATGTAACACATAAAATAAATACAGTAAAACTTAAAACGAATGAAATGAATTGTCTTAACATCTTTTAATTTCGATCAAAATCAATGAGAGAGTTGTCACAAAGGGTTGCCAAAAAACTTACACCACTATAATTTATGAACCCAAAAGAAATTTTCTGATATTTCATCTAGAACTTTATCGGGTCATTTACTTTTAACTTTGCCCTTTTTATTCTTCTTGTTGTTTGTTCCTTTCTTGTTTTTCGCCTCCTTGTTACAGCCACAGCTTTCATTTGTTGACACCACTTTCACCTGTGAATCATCATTTGATTCCTGACTCATAGTAGAACATGTTGCCTCAGGAGACGTCCCACAACTTTGAACAGAAGGAGCGGTTTTTGGTGGAAACAATTCACTCATAATCTCCTCTTTAGATTTCATAAGGTCAACAAATATAGCACAAGGAGCATTGATTAAAGGACTCACATCTCCAGAACTCGCTATCAGGAGAGGATCCTCTACACTTAAAAACGCTTCTGAAACCACTTCTGGATTCAAGTTCAAGCAATCACCGTCCCTTCTTCTTAAAAGATCAGACACAAACTTTTCTGGAAGCAACTTAGCAACATTGTCTCCATCCAACAGCAAATCAAGTAGTACTTTTGAGCAATCACATACTTGCAGACAAACTAAAGAAAGTATCATCATCAGCTTCAGTGCTAATATTGGAGGGTAATGAGTGGGGCAAACCTTTGATTTTTTAATCCATGATGCAGTATTGACTTTATTGTAGAAAATATCTTTGACTATTTTAACAATAAAGTGTACCGTATCATCTGGAATTGTCTGTTTGGACATGGATAATGATGTATTCAGAGTACCAGTAGAGTCGAAAGATGTAAGCCATCCGACAAGAGAAGATTTTGAAGTGAAAATAATCTCTGAGGAGAGAGATGCAAAGAAAAGAAGACGATCCAAGAGATACATGAAACTGTGAGGAGTTATGTGGCAAGGACACTTGCACTTTGGAGTAAACGTATCTTCCAGAGCTTGTTGAAGTTCGCGAACAACAAATGTGTCTTTCTTTCCATTATTCCAATATTTTTCAAAACATGTCTTCCATAAGGGTTCTTTTTGAAGTACCCTCATAACTATCTCAAAAAGTACTAAAGTTTGTCTGCAACTAAAACATATCATCATTATCCTCCCGATTGCCCAATAGGTGGGCTCACTTTTCCTGTCACCATATTCAAAAATTATCTGATTGAGCACGTTGATAGAAAGATCAGTCTCTCTTAGAGAAATTAAGTCCTCGGATACTGAATCCCGCCAGTCTACTGGAAACACAAGATTAAAATACTCCCTTGTAGAGATTTCTAGAAAATTTTGCAGCTTCTTTTTCGAAGGAGAAGTGAGATTAAGATGCTGGCAGTCTAAAAGAAACTTCGTAACTTCAAAAATGTGAAGAAGAGATGTGCTTTGGTGAAAGGCCCAGCCGTCTGAGTTTAGCTTATGAAGAAGACGTTCAAGAGTTTCAAGTACTTTTATCCCGACAGAAACTAATTCCGACTGCCAATAAGATCGAATAGCAAACACCAACTCTCTGCAATCTATAGTTAGAAGCTTGCCATCCCTATGAACACCCCTTCGACCATAGCTTTTTATCCAATCTGCATCCTTGTTGACTAACAAGTAAAGTATGTTTCCTTTTACACACTGTTTCCTCACCCCAAGATAGATTAAACTGAAATCAACATGACCCTCGTGTTTATTTGGTTCTTCATTGTGGAAAGTTCCAAGACTCTCGAAGATATTGACAACATTCTCCTTCCACAAATTCCAATAAAAAGTCAAGCTTCTAACGGAAACTCGGTTCTGAAACATCATTTCTTCACAGTGCTTGTTTATATCAATCGGTAACTCGTCCTCCCACTCATACTTAGATAAAACTTGATTTAAATGAACATCTAAGATTTTCCTAATCGACAAAACTTCTCCCATTAAACTCTTGTTTTCTTTGGAAACATCCAAATTACTCTTCAGTTCAGTCAAACTACTTCGCTGATCAGAGAGAACCTTAAGCTCATTACAAACAAAATCATACAAAATGTCTGAATCTGTTTTTGCAAGTAACTTTACTCGATTGCAAAGTTCTTCCTTCTGATCAAACTGCTTCAACGGCCAACCTCTGTTTCCATTTCCCCATAAAGAACGAAAAAACACATACCAAAGTAATAAAACCGCTGCCTCCTTAAAATGTCCAGCCTTCTCCAAAAGATCAGCCTCTTTTATAACATCACCCCATGACCTCACTAGCTCGGCAGCTTCAAGAAAATGACCTGACTCTTCTTCCAAAGATAAAAGGTCATCAAGACAGCCTCGCGACCTCAAGAATACACGCTTAGATTCTATAGAACAAAAAGCTCTGACAAATTTCATCATGGATTTATGATCCTTGTTCTCATGGTATTCGAGAGCACCAATTTCTAAGAATTCTTGTTCAATTTGTCTGACTTCTTTACATCTAACATTAACATGCTCTTTCCAGTATTTTATATACTCCAACCCTTCATTAAAAAAATTCCCTTTTTTGCAAACTGACAGACAGTTGGCAAACTGATTACCCTTGGCGTAAGCTTCCGCGGCTTCACTATAACATCCTGCTAGAGTGAAACATTCCGCAGCTGCATCAATCTTTCCACATTTGTACAAATACAATTTTCCTACACAAACACAATAGTTCAATTTAGTAATGGCAAGATGGACTGACGGGTAATGATTTAAAACAATATTATCTAAATCTTTGATTGTAAATAATCAGAAGTTGTATGCATTCAAATTGAACTTTGGGTGCCGTCAAACAGTTTGAACCATTTGGCCTGTTCCCGTTTTAGTGAAATATTTTTAGGGTAAACTGTCAATATAGGTAAACCAAATTTGCCAATGTGGAACACAAGTTTACAATATGGTAACATAAGGTAACCATTCGTAAGTAAATGGATGGAACCTGCTACTCTTCAAAGGATACAAGTGTACAATCCAAGTGTTTGTTTAGAAACGAAGATTCGTGTTTATAAAAAGAAGTTACCAGCTCTTTCAAACTCCCCCAAATCACAATAACATGATGCTGCAGACTCAAACTTTCTAATAGACTCGAACATTCCTGCTGCTTCTCTAACATAACCTACAAAAGCTTCATGATTTGTTTCCCTTATTTGATCAGCGGATGCTCTAAGACCAGAAGCTTTGGCCAATTTTTCCCACGTTGTGTCACCAGCTCTCTCAAAGCACAAAGTCGCCATCACAAAGTTATTCTCGTAAAAAAACTGAAAACCATGTGCTAATTATGTCAAATAAGGTAATAAGAATACAAACCATAGGAAACATAAAGCTGTAGTAAATCAAAAGCCAACCTTTTTACCACGCTCCCGCCACTCCTGAGGGGTGCTAGCAACCCGCATTGACTGAGCCACTGAATTATCCAGCTTTCTTATCTGAACGAGTCCCCTCATTTTCCAGTAGTCAAACATCGGTTTAGAGAGCTCCTCTTTGTTCTCGCATATCCATAGCCTTTGCCTTGTTCGAGTTATAGCCACATATAATTGTTTCAACTCAGAACACAAAACACTGTGTCTTTCCTCACTGAATGTTGGGAAAGACCGAGGAAGTTTATCATCGAGCCAATCATACTTCTTCATGTATTCATATATAACTCTCCATTGGTCGTTCAACGGGGATGTCCCAAAAAAGTTGTACAGCAATACGTCCTAAATAATCATGGGAATAAAACATTTGGAAACAGAAGCAACTTCAGATCACGAGAATTAAATGATAAGTATTTAACACAAAAGGATATGAATCTGACCTGAAACTCAAGACCCTTACACTCCAATATAGTGAGAACAAGTGCATTTTTTCCAACAGATTCACAGATTTCAGTTTTTGCACAATCATCACGTACTAATATCACCTGGTCAGCACCAAATCCAACAATTTTTCCAGTAGTTCCTGTATCACCGAAGATTGTCACTAATGCATTTTCATCACTATCACACTCGAGCAAAACAGGAGCTTCTCCAGATATAAGACTAATTTCAGGCTCTAACTTGTCAACTGAGTGAATAAAGTAATGGTAGATAATGTCAATGACACTCTGAGCTAAATCGAGGACAGCAGCATGCGTTCTGAAATTCTGTTTTAGTTGAAAAATCTCAGTTACAAGACCTTTTTCACGGTTTCCAGATTCTTTAGTACTTAAGAACTCCTTATAGAACAAAGATCGTATATCTTGAAACCTAAAGTCAATCCCTCTTGCTATTGTCTGCGCTGTATCACCAGCAAAAATAAAACCTTCATCGACATTTTGGCAAATATATTTAAAAAGAGAAATCTGCCTCATACTAAGATCTTGGACCTCATCAATATAAACCAGATCCATCTTGTCACCTTCATAAGTCCCATTTTTAAGCCGATGATGAATGTCATTTACTAAATCACCCAAATCGAATTCTCCCCTTCGGGTCTTCATTTGTTCATAGTCTTGATAGAGTCGGTAAACATTCTCTCTTTTCTCTTTAGTTAAAGTGGAAGAACGACTTTCGGCCAATAAACGGTAACCAACAAAGCTTAATTTTCCATCACTGCAGTCCCCTGCTTGAAGCCCTCCTTTTATATGAGATATAATTTCGGTGAATACCCTTGAGGGATCAAGCTTTTTGGTTAGTTTTGAATTAAAGTGTGGCCAGTAAAGTGAACAGAACCTATCAAATGTAACCTCCCTTAATCTTATAAAAGTTTGAAATGCAACAGCTCTTGAACTTATACAGTTACCATGAGAACTTTCTCTTGCGTCACGGAATCTTTCAAAGAACGAATTCCCCAATGTACCATCCAACATCATCAGAAACTTTTGAAATGTTATAACAAGCGGATAATTTACCACAGGAATATTGGTAAAAGTGTCTGGAATATCACTGAATTCTGATGTTATCACATCCATATCATCAAGATTGATATCCGCTGATGAATTCCCAATACTTGAAACACTGTCAAATAGATTGATTCTTGAAGTCAGAACAAGACAATATATGATGGAAAAAGGGGGAAAAAAATAAACAGAGTATTTGCACACCTTGTAAGATGGGAAACATTTTGTTTCACGGCGTAACACAATTTTGGGCTGACAGTCACAAAGAGCTGGCGAAGAACACTCATTTTGTCATCTTGATGATCATCAGCAACTTCGGCACCCCTATATTGGATGCTCTCCTCTTCATAAATCCCTTCAGAAGCAATGTGAAATTTTTGTTCGCATTGGAACAACTTCGTTGTCAATATGGTAGTTTTTCCAGTTCCTGATCGGCCAATTATAAACGAACTTTTGGGAGACATAATTATGTCCATTTGTTCATCAGTAACTTGCATCGGTAGATCAAGTTCTTTACCAGAAAGCAAATGCCTCAAGACCCCACGTGACAATGAGTAGAACTTCATCAGCAACAAGCTTTCACTCACTTTTGAGTTTTCAACAATATTTCTAGCATCACCAGGATACACGCTCCCTTTACTTTCATTTTCAGAATCACTTAAATAACGAAATCTGATAATCTCTTGGGATGTCGGCCAAGTCATAGGAACTTCCAAGTTCCTAAAAAATATAAAGAAAATGAAATCAGCATATATAATCACTACTTTAAGAATTATGATTAGACTAATAAAAGAATTATGATCATACCCCTCTAAACATTTTTCTGCGCATCGACTAATAAAAGCATCTGTGTATGCCGAAAATATGTTCTCAAGGCGTTTTGTGAGTTTCGAAATCTCGTCTAAGGCCAATATGTCCCAGACCTTTAAAACTTGTACGTAACTCACTTCCTTGATGATGTCAATAGTGCAAATCACATACAAACCGTCAACCTTAAACTGCTTTATAATTTGTGAAGAATTTCCACAACACAAGTCTACACTAATGTTTTTGGGCCGCCATCCACCAGAAAGTTTCAGTAAAAGATTTAAAACCAGCTTCTTCAAGCGAGAACCCGTCAGCTTTCCAAATGATCTTCTGAAGTCATCACTGAAGAGAACCTGATGGCACAAAGATTACGAGATGATTTAGTAAGAGATTATTACATACCTTCCAATTTGCATAAAGATTATATTACCATCAATCAGTCATCATGCTCTAACTCTTTTAGAAACGATCTTCTGAGAACTGTTGCTGTTCTATATAAGGTTTTAGATTATAATCATGAACTGCTGCATTCATGGTTTTGTTGTTTAAATTCTCTTTTCTCTCAAATAATTACATGCGGCAACATAACTAGGTTAAAACAGGTCTAGTGTGTAATTCGGTTAATCTTTTTAGTACGATTTAAAACTAAATTTTAAAATAATTATCTGATTATTTTAATAACACTGTAGGAGGTTGTAAGCAATAACGATAAACTTTGGGCAGCTTTCAAAACATCCTTCCCAGGTTCCTTTTTATCTATATTTTTCTTTGACCCATTACACTAGTTTGAGACAAAACATAACCCAAATCGACCCATTCATAAGTATATGGGTCTCAATTGTCAAATCGACAAATATTGCAAACTGAACTAAGTTATTACACATTGGAGCGGTGCAAGAGGAATCTTATAATTTCTTAGTATTTAGTTTTTAATCACATACCTTCCATTTTGCATGTTTAAAAAGTACACTATTCCCATTAACCAAGTCATCAAGTTGGTCTAACTCCTTCTTTGATTTTATAATCGTCGTCTTCAAGCATTCATCAGCATCAGCGTCAAACAAACAATGGCGATTTCTTGCATCAGAGACTACTTCTTTCCATATAGACTCACTCTCAGTCAGGGTTCTTACATTTCCTAGTATCCAAAGACAGTGCCTACACACAAATGGAAGACAATATTATTCGTTTTCAAAAAAAGAAAGTATCTTGTCATTTGATCAGAAAGTGAGAGAATCACACACCGTGCTCTTGTCAAGGAAACATTAGTCCTTTGAGGACAAGATATAAAACCAACAGACCCATGACTATTCGATCTTACAGTCGATAAGATAATGATATCTTCTTCTCCACCCTGAAACCCATCAATTGATTTTACCTTTACTGAAAATCCATCAAGGTTCTCATACTTGTGAGCAAGTTTTTCTTGAATCGAAACAACTTGGGAAACATAGGGAGATATAACACCAATAGAAAGCTTCTTCTTTGAGTCCTTCCATCCTATAAATGTGAAAGAATATGTTAACTTGGGTTAATACGTTTAACTACTTTGATCATAAACAGAATTTAAGATGACAACCACTATACACACCTCTATAGATATTTTGTACAACTTTAGTCACAATAGCCACCTCAACCATATTTCTTCGGCTTTTTCCATAATCATCTTTTTCATCTCTTCCACCAACGACATTTATAAATGAATAGGAACCGAACATTGGTCCTGAAAGATACCTATTTTCATAATTCTTCGATAACACATTCTGACCATCTAGGATTTGATTTTGATAAAACTTCAAATTTGGGAAGAAACTGATGGAAGGATGCATTCTGTATTGAACATTGAGAAGATGCTTAGAATGACCCAAACAACTTAATCGGTCAAATAAGCTTCTTCCAAAGCCACATTCAATACAAACCTGTCAAACATTTAGTCTGTTAAAATAGAGCTTAAAACTAAAATCAAAACAATAGTCTGAAGGTACAGAGATAAGCATAGACTTACATTGCTATTAACCATTGCAGGTAATTGACGCTCATCTCCAACAAGAATAGCATGCTTCATTCCCGGAAGTTGAAGGGGAATGGTGGATTCTGCCTCTTTCAACTGAGCAGCTTCGTCTATGACCAGTATATTGAAAGGCTCCATACTGACAGCATGCAACTTGTAGGAACTTGAAGTTGTGCAAAATATGACAGAAGCTCTTTCATAACAAAATTGTTTTATAGCATATTTGTTTGAAAAACATGGAAGTGCAAGTCCTTCAAGAGATATTTGCAGAGTTTTTAGCAAAGATAGACATGACTTAACAGAATCATCCTGCAATGGTTTAGAATTGAAAAGGTCTTCAAGTTCTTCCGAAACGAAATTCTTTTGAAACAACATATATTCCAAAGAACTCAAACTGTCCATAAGAAAAATCATATTCTGGAAATTATATTCTCCCATGAAACTTCTTGAGATATGAGTACAAAATGTTGCAATGCACCTTCTGAGTGGTGGTGCAAAAGAAGTGAATCGCCCTTGCACAAACTCAATAAATGATTTGATTTCCAACATTGTTCTTCTACCTTCATTCTCATTTCTAAGTTGGTTGTTTTTCAAGAATTCATTTTCTATAAAACTATAATATCCAGAAACACAATTTTCCAATAAATCAATCATAGATCTTATGCAATGCTTCCAACCAGTCACTGGCCCTAGGCATTCTGCAAGCCTCTCAATCCGATGCTCGAGATAGATTTCTTCAATGTCAGTACTAACGTTCAATATATCCTTGTTGCCAAACAAGAGCAGATCTCCAACTGAACAGAAATAATCACCACTTGCAGTTGTAAATTTGTATGATTCTCTTACCAAACTTAGTACACGTGAGGCTAACTGTACTATAGCCACATTCGTTGGAGTACACGTAAGAGTCTTTTGCTTCATTTGCAGAAGGATGAAAAGCAAAACACTAACTGTCGTTGTTTTCCCCGTTCCAGGTGGTCCCCATATTTGTTCTACAGATGAAGTATGACAACATTGTATTCTACAAAGCGTCGTTACAACTGCTTCCCTCTGGGATTCATTCAAATTAAGCAAAAGATGTGGATCAAGTTTTTTAGATACCATACTATCGTAACCAAAAGGACAGATGTTGCACTCCTTAACCTGTAAACAACATATCCATAATAAGTAACCATATCATCATCTTTGACTAAAGAAATGGAAATTTTATTTAACCAATTTCTCACCTTAGAGTCAGAGTAAAGGACCTCTTTGATGATATTAAGATTTCTATGCATGTGCAAAGAATTCCATATTCTTTTCGACGTTGATAAATTCATCACAAAAACTACAAACATCCCTTCTTGGAATTCAATTGGTATTGATGCTTTAACTTTCATAGATGTACTATCATCTTCACTATTTTTAACCACTGAAAAAGCCCAAGTTCTTCCCAACCGCTGCAAATCAGAAATGGTTTCGGGCTTCCCATCTACTAAAATAAGCAGATCGCCAGATATCGTATGGTAATCATCTTTGCCACGTTCACTAATTTGATTTTTCCAAGGGCCAACAGTAACATCATAGAGCATATTTTCACCACTTTTGGACTCGTTAATAGATAAAATATCAGCAAATGGAGCTCTACAAATGATGTCCATGGAAGAAGCCAGCTCGAAGCGTGTTTCCTCTAGTAAAGGATAAGCAAATGAGCGAAAATAGTGATCTTCTGACTCAAAAGTAAGGGGTATGTTCTCCACCTATAAACAATGAATCAAGTCACCAGAAATATTCATGCAATGAAAATGTGTATCTAAACGCAAAAGTATGTTTATACAACTATTACAAAACAGAATCAAACTACGCAATGATATAAAAACAGATTCACTGTCGAACCATTTTGTTTTTAACTATGAAAGAGTCTAACATGTTTATGTTTTCACCTTTTCTAGTCCAAATGAAAAGGATTGTAACATTGAGTTCAAGGTCAAATGGGTCAAATTTTGACTTTAAAAAAATACGAGTAATATTTTAAGGGGCGTTTGGCAATTCTTACTTTTAACTCGTTCATACTTCCTTATGGTTAAGTGCTTGTTTACTTTAAAAGATTAGCATATGAAAAGTTTCATCCAAACGTTAATATATGCTCATATGCTTTAGGAATTACAGTAGTGGAAATGTTGACTATAAGGTCAAATGGGTCAATCTTTGACTTCAAAAGATTTGATGATCTTTGATTATTTTAGGGGGTGTTTGGCAATTCTTATTTTACACAGTTTCATATCTACTCATTTTAAATTACTCATACACTAAAATATAAGCATACAAAAAGCTTCATCCAAATACCAAAAAAGCTTCTCCGCTTTAAGAATCAGTAGATAACTGATAACCACTTAAACACCCTTCATAAATATCTGAATTAAACATTTAACTAGCTTTAAAGTTCCATACTAAGGATATATGGGATTGCTTATTTTATCTTTTTGTGGTTCTAGGTAGATGCAGATAAACAACACTTAAAAAACTAGTGTGTGGATTTGCTTATTTTACGTTTATTTATATTAATTTTTGAAGAGTGGAGACCGTTCAAGGGTTGTAAATTAGGCCATTAGTGTAAAAAACCAAATTAATCCCAAAAAAAATCAGATACGCATAACCAATTGGATTATCCAAACATGCCAAAATGCTTATCTGCTTATAACTAAGTGGATAAGCAGAAAAAATAAGCAATCCCAAACACCCTCAAAAAGAAACTAAAATAAAAGTTTCGAATGTATTCGGGTTATCACTTGTTTTTCCATAAACCTACCTTTATAAATATCCAAAACAAACCTTAAACTTGATAACAAAACTTGCTATAGTTTTCTATACAGAGGGTGTTTGGTTTTCCATATAGTAGTATAAGCATATCGAAACACTCCAAACAGCTTATGTACTTAAAACTAAGCAGATAAGAAATTATATTAATAGTAATAAGCAATCCCAAACACCCTCACAACGGACATAAATTAAAAATAAGAATCCCAAATTTACAGACAATAAGGGGGTGTTTGGATTAGCTTATTTGAAAGCCCAAACACCCAACTCACAATAAACATAACTAAAGTAAGAAATAAAAAAAAGAAAAAAGATGGACCTTATTCTTATAGACATGTTGATCAAGAATATGATCAAGAGACCATGAAAGAATCAGCTTCGTAAACTCATCTTCATGATGCTCCCCCATAATAATAAATAACAATGCATAAAAATAACTCAAATGTGGGTTTTTATAAAATCTAACAAATGGGTTTTCGTATTTAGTTTATAAAATGAAAAGGGTTTTGTTTTCTTGGAATGAAATGAAGGTTTATGAATCAAACAGTGATCATCGCATAATGTAAGGCACGAGGTGGATCACCCGCGCGTTGCCGCGGGATGTTTTGCTAAAGAATGTATTAAAAAAAAAAAAAAAAAATAAAAAAAATAACGGATGAACAGTAACTTAACGACCGTTAGTTACTGTACATTCTACTGTTCATTGTGAGGTAAATTACTGTAGCTTTGCGCTACTGTAGCAATTGCTACAGTAACGCCTGATAAATGTTATATTTATAAATGATTTTTATGATCCAGTTATGGACCGCCGCGTTTTTCTTTTTTTTTTTCTTTTTTTTTTTTTTGAACTAATATGTAAAAAAGCTTATTTGAAACCCCAAACACCCAACTCACAATAAACATAACTAAAGTAAGAAATGCTTAAAAAAAAAAAAAAAAAAAAAAGATGGACCTTATTCTTATAGACATGTTGATCAAGAATATGATCAAGAGACCATGAAAGAATCAGCTTCGTAAACTCATCTTCATGATGCTCCCCCATAATAATAAATAACAATGCATAAAAAATAACTCAAATGTGGGTTTTTATAAAATCTAACAAATGGGTTTTCATATTTAGTTTATAAAATGAAAAGGGTTTTGTTTTCTTGGAGTGAAATGAAGATTTATGAGGGTTTTGGAATCAAACAGTGATCATCGCATATTATAATGCAAGGTTTTTAAAGCATGATTTTTATGATCCAGTTATGGACCGCCACGTGGTGTGTTTTTATTTGCTATGTGATAGTGCGCCAAACATTACTATTTACTGCTCCATTTGGTCTAAAAATATTTGTCCAATATTTTAGCTAATCAAATACAGTAACCTTTTAGTGAAATGATATATTGATTGTTAGAAAGATGTACGTAGTTAGTGAAAAAAAATTAAAATGCGTGAATATGAAGTAGACTAATAAATTAGGATGGAGAGAGTAGTATTTTTATTAAGTCATGTTTAATTAAAAGATTACTTAATTCAGACACTCTTAGGGGCTGTTTGATAGGCTATTACTTTGATTCGGTCAGCGCCAAGATTGTTTGATTCACAAAAACTAACACCCTTAGTCATTTATCATATTCTGAGCGATTTAGCTTGAGGTGGGTGCAAAACCATTCGGCATGTAACAATTAACAATGTAGCCTTGTCTTACAATTAATTATTTATAAACTTATCTATTTTTTTTTTTTTTTTTTTTTTTTTTGAACGGCGGAATTTATTAAGACTTTAGCAAGGAGCTAGAAAAGGAATTTCAAAGGATTGTTTAGCCAAGAGTTCCAACAAAGAACTTTATGACCTCTATGCTTAAACCAAGAAAAAGAAATCATATGAATAAAATCAAACAAGACGCTTTTTTTCATAGGATGAACATTAAAGACGACACTATTCCGATATCGCCATATAGACCAAAGAACTGCTGAAGAAATGCAATATACCCGATCTTTCGCAACCCTAGAAGCTCTCCAATCTTCGAACCATTGCAACCAATAAAAGCAAGAATTGAATGTTGGCATATTAACATTAATCCAAACACGAATAAGCCGCCATAAGTTAATAGTCATATCGCACCCGAAAAATATGTGATCATTCGATTCCACACCCACGTTGCATAGGACATGAAATAGAAGTAATTTCTAAACCCCGCGAAGATAAATTTAAACAATTCGGAAGTCTATCTAAAATAAGACACCAAATGCATATATTTACCTTACGGGGTAAGATTTTAGACCATCAAGTACATGGAGAGAGCGAAGGAGGAATGGCGTTATCCACATGAATACGAGTATCAAGAACAGAAAACACATCATCTATGAGCGATGCTCCATTGCCATGAATCTGGCGAGCTGTTCACAAAAACACAGGTAACTTTTGATAAAAACTTCTCCAAGGTTTCTTCATTCTTGCTTCCTAAATTTTGCCGAGACCAATTCCATGACCAAATACCATTCGAAAAGCCGATCAGAAAGAAGACATTTAGCATCGACATCCAAGTGAAATAATCGATTATATCTGGAACTCAACGACCCATTACCAATCCAGTTGTCCTTCCAAAAACAAATAGAAGAACCATTTCACACATTATGCCTTAACGTGTGCATAGGGATGATATCTTTGGAATGTAACATGGAATATGATTTCACAATGTTCGCCCACGTACCATTAAAAATACATCCTTTTAAATCAGTTCCTGTATCGTCCCCATGAATGGCTTTAACCACTCGAACCCAAAGGGAATTTAGAGAAGTCACAAGACGCCACCTCCATTTTTGAAGGAGAGCAAGATTAAATGCTTTCAAGCTACCGATATTCAAACCACCCTTGTCATAGGAAGCCAAGATATTATCCCATTTAATCCATGCCATCTTCTTATGGTCTTTACTACCACCCCAGAAAAATGAGGCCTGAAGAGATTCCAGACTTTTAAGAACAGATTCCGGGCATTTAAAGATTGATAAATAAAAGTACCGAGGCTTCCTAAAACTGCTTTTATTAACGTTAAACGCCCACCAATAAATAACAAATTTGCTTTCCAAGAAGATAATTTCTGATGAAATCGATCTATCAAAGGCTGCCAATTCATTATTAAATTCATATTCGAGCCTATCGGTAAACCAAGATAGGTAAATGGAACTAAACCTAGAGCGCAACCAGAGGCACGTGCCATGTCTTCAAGTTCCTCCAACGAAACTCCAATCCCATACAGGTTTGATTTTGCAATATTAAGTTTAAGACCTGAAGCAAGATAAAAGACATGAAGCACATGAATTATGTTGTCTATATCTTGAGAATTCCATTGTAATAACGACATCACCACCGGTTCAGCTAGCCCACAAAAATCGTCCGAAAATGATATTCTTAAGTTAATAGAGTTACAAAATGCATACTAATTTACAATGTTTAAAAAAATATTATTAAATTGCAAGAGTATCTCGAGAACCAACATATACACTTTTTAGAATTTTCTTTTGATAAACTTCCCGTAAAAACTAAAAACTCTGTTTTATAAAAATCGGACGATTTTTTCAAAACAAAGTATGCAAAGGTGTAAAGTGCTAATTATATATTATTTATTTATTATATATATTGGTATAATAATAATTATACTCTTTAAAGTAACCACATGACTTATTGAATTTATTATTTTTATTTTTATTTTTTTTTTCGGAAACGGCAAATATATTAAGAAACCTAGTTAACGGGAAACAAAGAGAAAAACAATAGGCTCCAAGCAGGAGACAAAAAAAAATAAAATACAAGAAAAGAGACCTATAAATCACCCAAGACTAAAACGCTACCCATTCCCAAGTGAGGAGAAACAAAGGTTGGGAGAAGACATCCACATGCACCAGTCAACACCAATTTTAGAGCACCTATTTGAAACCCATAGACGAGACATCTGTTGGAGATGGGGAAAAATATCTTTACGGAGAATAGAAGGCACGTCACTAGGAGACGCGTGAACTACTTCATTTAGCCACTTCCAGATATACCAGACAAGGGACCAAGTAACCCCATGGAAAGCTTTAGCAGCCCACTTGTTAACGAAAAAGATCCTGGACCCATAGATAAAATCATCCAATGAAAACCCCGACAAATCCACACCCCACCAGCTCCCAACCTTGGCCCACACCGATTTTACTAAAGGGCAATTGACGAGACAGTGATCTAAAAGCTCAATCTCCGAGTAACAAAGAGGACAAAGGGTGGACGAGACCGGAATACCCTTAGTGTACAAGTTGGGCTTTGATGGAAGTCTATCTAGAGAAGCACACCATAAGCAAATGTTGACCTTTTCAAAATCCAGCTATTCCAAGGGAATTTCCTACCCAAGCTCAAGGAGTCAAGAATACGGTCATGAATTATAGTCGAAAGACTTTGAACACTGAATTTTTGAGAGCTATGTAAACCCCACTGCCAATAATCCGAAGTATCACCAGATATGGAGATGGAACAAAGTAGTGACGTTAAGGACAAGATATCATCTAACGAGCGACCACGTGGTGGAACCCTCCAATTCCAGCAGCCGTGCCAAACCCCAGAATCTACCACCCATCTATCCTTAAACTTACAATCTTTATGTATTTCAAGAGCGTACAGACGTGGGAAACGATCTTTCAAACAAGATCCGGATTGGAGCCACGGATCTAACCAAAAGGAGGTGCTTTCACCATTACCAACCTTGATGTAAAAAGACTTACTGAAGGGGATACCAAGGTTATCAATCGCCATGATACTCGAAGTGATTCCATGCCAAGTGCCTTTTTTTAAACCATGAGATGAAGTCGTGTCAAAACCACCTAAGTCACCATGTAAAACTTTAATGACCCACCTCCACAATGCGTTATGCTACGTTAAGAAATGCTACTTCCATTTACCTATCAAACCAAGATTTTTTGCGTGAATTGACCCAATACCCAATCCACCAGAATCATGGCTGGAACATCCTTTGTCCCATTTAACCCAAGTAATTACTTTTCCCCCTTCTTTTATACCCTAAAAGAAACGGCTACGGATACTTTCCAGTTTGCTAAGCACCTATAGCGGCGCACGAAAAATAGAAAGGAAATATAGGGGGAGACTTCCCAGCACCGCTTTAGTAAGAGTCAAACGCAGAGAGGCATATAGATTTCCAGGATGAGAGGCGTCTAGTGAAAGAATCGATCACCTCAAACCAACTACTAGCTTTGCTCATATCTCTACCAACGGGTAGACCAAGGTATATAAAAGGTAGAGAGTCGAAGCCTGATGCGTGGGAATTGCACCAGGCTTTACCTCTCGAGGGATCTCGAGAAGCTTACAACCCCCACCAGGCAGTGTACCTGATCGTTGTAGTATAGTATAGTGACAAGTACCGGGGGATTGATCGTTCAACTCAGGAATAGTGTCGCTAGGATTAGAAAGCCTAAAAACTATGTTTATAGGTGAAGGATGATTCTTTTTGTATTTTTATATTTTATGAAAGCAAGTAAAAATCTCGGGTTTTGAAAGAGTGAGCGGAATTAGTTGCTAGTCAACTAACCCAATAACTAAGATGCAATCAAAATAAAATAACAGAAATGTAAATAAACTAAATTAAACTAGTGGTGTGAGCAATATATGGGAGAATTGTGTTTACTTAGATTTCACTACTCCCTAGATATCTTTTACAGGTTAATTACTTGTTACAGTTGCGTGGATGACGGGTTATATTCCTTAATACCAATCATGGGGTGGCGTACTTACTTCCCCAATTCTATAAGCTCCTACTTCACTCCTATGTCGAGCCGGCTAAGAAGCTCCTAACATGGGATCACTAGAATTCGCTCATGCATTAAATACAACCATAAAAACCTAGTACACATCGGTTCATGTTTCTTAAGACGTTCAAGCAAGTTACACAATGGAGGTCTGCCAGTTTTCTTAAGCCTAACATTGAAATCATTCATCCATTACAACTATAAACAAGCAATCAACCTATAATCAACATCTAGGTTTCATTACATCTAAGCAAACGCACTAAAGATCTAGCCTAACATGTTAAAATCAAGACAAGCATAAGATATATTCAAACAACACATAGACATATTGAATGAATGGAAAGAAATCTTATCTCAATTGACCATGAAGGGTTTCAAGGGGTGAAAACCCTTGAAAATACTATTACAAACGACCTAGGGTTTATAAAGTTCGGCCCTAGAATTCTCCACACAAGTTCCTCTCTTAATGAATGAAAATTAGAAAAGTATTTATAGATTTTATGAGGTGACGGCGTCAAGAGTAAAATTCTGACGCCGTCATCTCGCCGCCAATAAAGTTCTCGGACTGCCTAGATCTAGATTTGACGCCGTCATGTGTATTCTTGTTCCAGGCCGTCACCAAATTTACTCTTGACGCCCTTGTTCTGACGCCGTCACGTTTTCTCTGGGCCGTCATCCATTTTGCTCCTGACGCCGTCATAAAATCCTTCTTGACGCCGTCAGGTACTGTTCCCAGCAAGGAAAATCAAGACTTTGCCGTTTTCTTCACTTTTATGCTAAAAAACGTCCAAAATGCTTCATTTTCCAGAATTCACTCCCAAAGTACCTAAAATTACAAAAGGAACGATTTAGGGCAATATTTGATCAAATAAATTCCAATTCCGGCTTAAATGACCCCCTAAAAACGGTTCATTTTTTGTCTCATCATGTACCTTTACACTTGAGATTTGCTTGTCCTCAAGCAAATGCGCTTTTATTCTAGTCAAAATACAAGTTAGGGGTCATTTAACGCTAATATAAAAGTAATTACAACAAATAATCGTTCCACTAAAGACCAAATACAAGCACGGAGGTCATACACTAGCACCTCACAAATAGTGTTTAGATACTCACATCTCTCGGGTGTAATAAAGTATATATCACAATATGGAAATGAAAAACATCTCTCACTACCTGTCATAGCAAAATAGATTACCATAGGCTTGGGAAAGGATCAAACCTCCACCACATGGCATAAGCACCTAGGATAAACTATCAAAGAGGTCTTTTAAAGGGTTATAACGTTAGGTGTAGGGATATGGAATACACGGTTTTGTTGGATAAAGGCAAACTTTTACTGGTGGCGAGTTAATAATCTCGGTTAATTACATGTACAATATGGCGTTGCTAAGCCAAGACTAGACTCGACTTAAGCTAATAAATGAAAAATAACAAAAACATAAAATGAACATAGAATGAAACAGGATGGTAGTCCGTTTTTTTTTTTTTTTTTTTTTTTTTTTTTTTTTTTTTTTTTTTTTTTTTTCATACACTCTTACCCTACCATCCAAAATAATACATCATAGGGAATGAACATTCCCCTTACACTTGAATTTTTACATACTTTACAATAAACTAATCTAATGACTCGAATTAAGATAATCAAAACACTTGGAGTACTTTTAAGATTAACGCATATATGGGGGTAATAAAATGATGTTCTTCCCCATTACTCCATAACAATAGTACTTTACCCATGAGTCCCAATTGTCCCAAAACAATATGTACAAGGATATGACTCGACTGAGCAACCATGTAATCAATTAGATAATTAACTAAGTTATAAATGAAAAGATAGGCTCGGAGGGGTGTACTTGGGGTTTCGTGTACTAAAAATGAGTACAACGCTAAGGTGTGGGAAAAATTAATTGACTTAACTAGCCGAGTAATATGACTTAAATGGTCAAGTAATTATGATACGGGTTTAACACAAGGGTGATCCTAATGCCTCTTATCATGTAGTAAAGCCTACCACACGAATGTAGCCTCACTAGCGGTCTCGGGATGCATCACTAACGCAAGTTCTAGAATCTAAATGCTACCGGTACACTCATAAGCACTAATAGTAAATGCTTTTCCTATCAAATCTAAAGGCGAACCTCACATATTTGGGTGGAAAATTTTTCTGAATGATACGGTTTTGTGCTAGTCATACAATCTCCTATCCATGAGCTACTTGTTAAGGCTAAAGTTTCACTCCTAAATGTTGTAAAAAGTTTTAAATTTGGCGCTAAAATTACACTAACAAGTATTTCTCATAGTTTTATTACACACCTACCATCAAACAAACAAACTCAAGTGAAAGTTTATCTTATAAGGTATCATCATTTTACCCTCCCCTTACACTTAGGATGAACATTGTCCCCAATGTTCAATTAAAGAATGTAAAAGTAAAAACAGGTAAAAGAATGAAATCAAATACTCCCCTGATTCGCTCGGTATGGATAATATGGTAACCAGGTTAGATCTTCCTCTAAGAAAATGAACAATCAAAGCTTCCCTTCCAGAATATAAATCATCTTCTTGTCAAACATAACCTGTTAAACCTGAGAAAACAAACAAGGCAACCTCGCGTAAAATCAGCGTCAATCTATATATGATAATAAATCCTAGAAAGCAAAGTAAGATATAATGCTTGTGGAATGATGTTTGTAGATTTCATGGAGATTATAAAACTAAAGATTCAACAAAAACTTTAAGACTCCGTTAGAAAAACAAAACTGGCAAAATTTCCAGAATTTTACACGTGACGCCGTCAGGAGTTTCTTCCTGACGCCGTCATAAGTGACCTGCAGAAATCCTTATGTTAAGTTTCCAGAAAATTTATGGAAAAACTTATGTCCTACTTCCTGGAAAATCCTGCAAAACATCATTATGACTCGATACAAGTATTTGACTCAAACAATTACTAATACACATGTTCATTTAATATTGTTGTGGTTCATGCTCAATTTCGTTCTTATAAACAAATTTGGATCTCCCTTACACTTATCTTTTGCAAAATACCTTTATATGCAATTAAGACGAAGTTAAAAACAAAATAAAGCATTTTCACAATTTACTTTGAAACATGAGCCACAAACAACAAAAATAAAACATGCATACAGAAACAAATAAAATCAAACAAACAAACAAACAAACAAATAAATAAATAAATAAATAAATCTTGGGTTGCTTCCCAATAAGCGCTTGTTTTTGTTCGAGTCACGAGCCTGACTATACCCTTATTTAACAGAAATAGGGGAGGTTTTCCCTACACTTTGAATTAAGTGCGGGTGGAAGTAGCGATACACACCCTTAGGGTGGAAATATGCCTCGTGAGGAAAGTGTGGTGGATGAATTATATGCTCAAACGTGTGTGCTCCTATCATCATAACCTTACCTAATTCAATTGGGTTAATGGGTGGATTAAGATTTTCTCCTAGAAAGGGATCATTTTCTATCAACTTCGAGAGACTCCTAGTTGGGGATCCATCTTGACCTAATAAACCCGGTTTAAACCCATAATGTTTCTTATGATCAATCATGAATGGGTGATGTAAGCATGTAAGGTTATGTTCCACTCCTATATTGGCTTCCTCTCTACATGGCTTAAAGTCTACCACCTTTATCCTAAGACTATCCGGACTGCATGGGTTGATGGGTGGGTCGGCTCCTCTTTTGTCTCCTAGATGTATATCTAAGGATGGAAAGTTGTGTGAAGATTGAGGTTCCGGTTCATCAACACTAGGAAATTCCCTAGAACTAAGGGTAAGGTTATCACTATAAGTATTCAAACCTATATCCTCTAGTGGTGCTTGGTCCAAGGGTTCTACTTCCATCGGAATTCCTAAAGTTTCTTCTACTTCTTCCGGGTAAGTCACGGGCGGTGTGTGTGCCTCAAATGATGGTAGGACTTGTGGGGTACTTGGTGGGCTTAGATTTTCTACTTCATCATTCCTTGTGTCAAGATCACCTATATCCTCAACATGTGTTTTATTATAATCTAACCCTAACATTTTACCAAGTATCTCAAGTGCTTCTCTAGGCATCTCAACTTCTATATCCGAATCATAAGGATCATCCTCAATATTCTGACTGCTATATTCAAATTGCCCAAAAGATTCATCATGTGTTTCTTGAGATTCATCATCATCGATCATAAAACCTAGGTCTTTTTGATCAATGTGATCATGTTCGGCTAAATCCTCCATCACATCAAGGTCACCTATGTGTTCATCTTATAATATGGTAGTTCCTAACAATGACATGCATCTAGGTGGCTCATACGAAACTATCCTAGGTGAAGGCTCATATGGTGCATAGGTTTCACTAAGTGAGGCATTTTGAGGGGTTGATAGAGCTCCTAAGGTGAATTCTTTAAAAGTCTTATGCACTTGGCCTCTTTTCTCAAGGTACTCAATAAAATCAATATAAGATCCTGTCCTCCTCATTTCATTCGTCCATCTTGGTATATCCAAACTGGTGTAATTATATTTTTTCTGGTAAAACTCTAGTGTCGGACTTGGTGGATTCACGTTCTCCATAATGGCGAACGGAAGAGTCAATGGAAAGGTTTTTACGAACAAAGACACGAAGAAATAAGATAGACTAAAGAAAACCTAAAAATAAAAATAAAATCTTACTAGAAATGAATCTAGCAAGTAGACCTAATAAAAAGAAATCCTAACCTAGACAATAACTATTCCCCGGCAGCGGCGCTAAAAACTTGATGCGTGGGAATTGCACCAGGCTTTACCTCTCAAGGGATCTCGAGAAGCTTACAACCCCCACCAAGCAGTGTACCTGATCGTTCTAGTATAGTATAGTGACAAGTACCGGGGGATTGATTGTTCAACTCAGGAATAGTGTCGCTAGGATTAGAAAGCCTAAAAACTAGGTCTAGAGATGAGGGATGATTCTTTTTATATTTTTATATTTTATGAAAGCAAGTAAAAATCTCAGGTTTTGAAAGAGTGAGCGGAATTAGTTGCTAGTCAACTAACCCAATAACTAAGATGCAATCAAAATAAAATAACAGAAATGTAAATAAACTAAATTAAACTAGTGGTGTGAGCAATATATGAGAGAATTGTGTTTACTTAGATTTCACTACTACCTAGATATCTTTTACATGTTAATTACTTGTTACAGTTGCGTGGATGACTGGTTATATTCCTTAATACCAATCATGGGGTGGCGTACTTACTTCCCCAGTTCTATAAGCTCCTACTTCACTCCTATGTCGAGCCGGCTAAGAAGCTCCTAACATGGGATCACTAGAATTCGCTCATGCATTAAATACAACCATAAAAACCTAGTATACATCGGTTCATGTTTCTTAAGACGTTCAAGCAAGTTACACAATGGAGATCTGCCAGTTTTCTTAAGCCTAACATTGAAATCATTCATCCATTACAACTATAAACAAGCAATCAACCTATAATCAACATCTAGGTTTCATTACATCTAAGCAAACACACAAAAGATCTAGCCTAACATGTTAAAATCAAGACAAGCATAAGATATATTCAAACAACACATAGACATATTGAATGAATTGAAAGAAATCTTATCTCAATTGAACATGAAAGGTTTCAAGGGGTGAAAACCCTTGAAAATACTGTTACAAATGACCTAGGGTATACAAAGTTCGGCCCTAGAATTCACCAAGTGACCAGGTTGAGAGCAATTTTACTCATTGATAAACTCATTTCTGGAAAATTTACTTCATTGACAAAAAGTTAGTTCACCCAGCCTAGTTTTCAAAACATCCAACCGTTTGTCAAAAGGATTTATAATGAATAACTTATGGTCTTCCAAACTTTCCTAAAAACTGCCCAGAATCTGCCAAAACAGCCCAAACACCTCACTTGACTGCTATTTTCCTTTATGATCGAGACCCGTATGGACAAACTTCAGTTCTGTGACTTTTTAGATATGGTGAAAATCTTCTCAAAACTACTGAGCTTCTTTCCTAACTCTTAATATTCACTATTTCGCGACTAGTTTTGCGAGACCATTTTGGTCATATTTTCAAGTTATGAAAAGTGTCATTTTACGACGAAAATACTATATTTACCGATAGAACACCAAACGAGGATCGTGGAGTACCGTTTCAACGTATTTACATGGAAAGTGGTTATTAACTTAACGAGACATCAAAAATGTATTTTTCGACGATAAACATTATTTTCAAAACTAACGAGTGGTATCGATAACATACGTATTTGCATGTGTAGCATCATTTCATTTCTTACATTAGATCATATCATTCATATTAGGTTGCGGTTAGAGATCGTGCCTCATTTCGTGTATCCACTTTTGTCATCGTAGCTATCACACCAGGTGAGTCATAGCCCCTACTCTTTTAATTGTTTTGTAAACTCTTTGGGGGAGAATACATGCTCGTTTTACTTAAACGCATTACTCGCTTTACATGGTTGATTACTCAAATAGTTCCAGCTTTACCTAAATATATGTTTGATCACCTGCATTTCATTGATATGTTTGATTACTTGTATTTCTTTGGTATGTTTAATCACCTGCATTTCATTGGTATGCTTGATTACCTGCATTTCATGGGATTGATCATCCTTGTTTATATGACCTCAAGGTCACCAATTGTTCCTATATGTCAAACGTAATATTGTGGTATTCCCTACTTGGCTGTGATGTCAAACGTATTGTGGTATTCCCCACTTGGCTGTGATGTCAAACGTAATATTACTGTTTCCTTACTAGACTTATTTTATATGACCTCATTGTCATTATTGTTTACCTGGCGACATTGTCAGACTTATTTTATATGACCTCATTGTCATCATTGTTTACCTGGCGACATTGTCAGACTTATTTATATGGCCTCATTGTCTGAATTATTTATATAGCTGTTTTGCTATATTTATCTTGGAATTTAAATACAAGTATTACTTTTGTTCACATAGATCATATTTGGCAGTGGGTCGTAAACACATAGGTTACAAGTTTCTTATGGCGGGACTTGGAACTGAGTGGATTTACGATGCCTTTGCTGGGAAATCTTCATTCATATGCATTACATTCTTTTTCACAAGACTCTATGAACTCACCAACCTCGTGTTGACACTTTAGCATGTATTTTCAGGTATTAATCAATGGCACGCTACAGGAGGTTTTGGCAGGGCATGACATGGTCATAGAAGACTCTGATTATTCATTTGGGGACCGTTTTAAACTATTTTAAGGGCCTACTTCCGCACTACTTTTAACAATGTAAATTCAACATTTTTGATTAAACTATTTTATTCTAAATGATTCAAGTGAAAACCATTTTTAAACTTGTGTTGTAATACCAATTGAGTTACACCCCAGCTACATGTATGCTTCCACTGGACCCGATTTAGGGGGTGTGACATTTTATGAGGTGACGGCGTCAAGAGTAAAATTCTGACGCCGTCATCTCGTCGCCAATAAAGTTCTCAGACTGCCTAGATCTAGATTTGACGCAGTCATGTGTATTCCTGTTCCAGGCCGTCACCAAATTTACTCTTGACGCCCTTGTTCTGACGCCGTCACATTTTTTCTGGGCCGTCATCCATTTTGCTCCTGACGCCGTCATAAAATCCTTCTTGACGCCATCAGGTACTGTTGGGAATAAAATGCACAAGTTAAAGAGTCTGCCAAATGATAGTTAAGCCTGCCTCTTTAGTTTTGTTGAAGTTGAAGATATACTAACAGTACCTTTTGGGTGAGAAGGTACCGCTAGTTGATGAAGGTCCTGCCAGTTTAAACGACAACTTGTTATATTTTATTTAGAGATATTTAGTTGTATTATTAGCCTTTGTACAAAGTTACACGCTTAGTAGAAGTAGTACAGAGGTCTCAGTAGATAATATGGAATGTTTTACCTTGAAATGTGTAATATTAGGATAAGATAAGTCTCTAAGTATATTATATTAAGCAACTTGACAACTTGTAATAAGGGCTCCTTATACTATAAAAGGAACCCTTAAATCACCTTCTTAGATACAACATATAACTAGATCAATCACTGCATGCATAACTTCCATTATTAAAATCCTTTTCACGTATCAAAGATTCAAGGTTACATTTGTAATCCTGGTGATAGTTTAGATCACCCGTATTATTTCATAAATAATATTGAATCGTTTTGTGTTATTCATGTTGTGTTCATCACTCTAAATTATTCACGTTTACTTATTCACCACCTTTGTTCCTTTAGTATGTTCTAGTAAATTCCGCGTACTAAAACATATTCATTCATAAATATCCCAAACACATTACTAAGACTAACATCTCAAGTGTTTGAACATATAATCCTTCCACAAGTGGTATCAGAGCGAGGCTGATATTTACGACATAAAAGAACAAAGCAAAAATGGATGTTGAGCACATTCAAACCAATGTGGCTGCAAAGCTTCCATTACTCAAACAAAATGAGTTTGAGATGTGGAGACTGAGGGTTGAGCAATACTTCCAAGTGCAAGACTATGCACTTTGGGAGATTATTGAAGAAGGAAACTCATTCAAACCAATAACCACCACCTCCACAGTAAACGATGCACTTGTCACAACTGTGCAAGTAAACCCAACAACCGCAGAAGAAAGAATCCAAAAGAGAAATGATCTTAAAGCCAGGAGTATGCTTCTCATGTCTATTCCGAATGACCAGCTCTTAATCTTTAACAAGTACAAATGTGCTAAAACCCTTTTTCAAGCTATTGTGGCTAGATATGGTGGTAATGATGCCACCAAGAAAACTCAGAAAACACTTTTAAAACAAATGACCAGCTCTTAATCTTTAACAAGTACAAATGTGCTAAAACCCTTTTTCAAGCTATTGTGGCTAAATATGGTGGTAATGATGCCACCAAGAAAACTCAGAAAACACTTTTAAAACAACAGTTTGAAAACTTTTCAGCCACAACAAATGAGTCTTTGGACAGCATGTTTACAAAAGCTTTCTAGTCAGTTAGCCATTCATGAGGTGATAATATCTCAAGAAGACTTAAACTCCAAATTCCTTAGAAGTCTACCCTCTGAATGGGCCATCCATGTCATTGTCTGGAAAAACAAACCAGATATTGATTCCATGAGTCTTAATGATCTTTACAGCAACTTTAAAATAGTAGAGCATGAACTAAAGAAGTCTACTAGTTCAAGCTCAGGAAATATGGCATTTGTGTCATCTCATGGTACCTCCAAGAAAGTTGATGAAGAAAAAGATGGTAGAGAAGAAGGTACTTCCAGCACAAATTTTGGTACTGCCAGTACTTCTAGCAGTACCAAAACTATTTTAGATGAAACAATTGGTTGTGCTTTCCTAACATCACAACACAATGGTTCCATATTGACCTTTGAAGATCTTCAAGAAATCAGTGATGATGATCTTGAAGAAATGGACATAAAGTGGCAGCTTTCACTTCTTAGCATGAGGGCTAAGAAATATTTGATGAGGACTGGAAAGAAGATTGTCATCAATGGTAATGAACCTGCTGGGTATGACAAGTCTAAAGTGGAGTGCTACAATTGCCACATGAAGGTCCACTACTCAAGAGACTGTAGAAGACCAAAGAAGCAAGGTGATAAGGGAAGAGTTTTTGAGAACAAGAACAGGGGAAACAATGAGAACAAGAGCAAGGAAGTAGACATCACTGAAACAAAAGCTATGGTAGCTATTGATGGGCTGGGTTTTGATTGGAGCTTCATGGGTGAAGAAGAGTCAGCTTCAAATGAAATGGCGTTAATGGCTTTCTCCAATCCTGAGGTACAAATTACTAAATGTTCTGCTACTTGTGAAGTTTTTAAAGAATTAGAAATCTTAAGAAAACTCTATGATGAACTGAAAGTAGAAGAAAGAAAAACTCATCAAGACCTAGTTAATCATAAGTGTGGTATGGCCAAACTTGAGAAACAGATAATTCACTTTAGAGAAAATGAACTCACCTTTTCTGACACAAAAGCTATTCTTAATAGAGACATATTTTTAAAAGATGCTGAAATAAGCCTATTAAGAACTGAGTTTGCTAAAGTGAAACAAGCAAAAGATAATATTCAACTAACTGTTACAACATTAGAAAATGCTTCTGCATGTACTAGAAGTATAGTTGAAAACCAAATGAACAAGAAAATCAAATCTGGGATTGGATACAACACATGTCCACCTCCTTACAGAGGAATTCCCTGTCCCCCAGGTATAGATCTTGCTGAATCAGGTTTACATGAACTCACTCATAAACCACTAGAAAATGTAAAACTTGTAGAAAATAGTGAACCTTTTGAGAGTGCAAGTGATACTTCACTCTCCAAAGAAAAGGTGCTCACTGATAAGAGCTCAGATGATACATCTATTGAAGATTGGACATCTGATGAGAATGAAAAAGAGACTGTTTCAAAGAAAGGAAACAAAGTAGGACCAACCAGTCCTAAAAGTGTAGAAAATATGACAAAGACTAAAGTTGTTCTAAAAACAGTTGAATGTTGTGCTAAATGTAATAACAAACCTAGAGGTAGTCAGAGAAATTGGAACAATCTTAAGTCACACCAAATTGGTGATAATTTTGTTATGTACAATAAGGCATGCTATTACTGTGGTAGTTTTAATCATACTCATGCTTATTGTAACAATTGGGTTTCTGGGAGTACATCAAAGTCTAAAACAAATAACACAAACCCCAGAAAAGGTTTTGTGAATTCTAACACACCAAAAGTCAATCATAATGTTAGACCAAATGAGCCTGTTTACCCAAAATTCACTACTAAGGGTGCAAGTAATATTTTCAAACATACACCAAGAGTTGTGAAAAGTCTCATTGAAAGAGATTATGTGGTTAAAACACAAAATTGGAGACCAAAACCAAAAGGTCCTGCTAGACCAAATGGTACTGCCAAATTTGGTACTGTTAGACCAAAAACCACAAAATGTATTAAGAATAAAAATGCTGTTAAGTCCTCAGCATGTTGGATTTGGAGACCACTCCAATCAAATGGTGCATCAACAGTCCTAAAGAGGTTTGATTACATTGATGCACGAGGCAAACCCAAGTCAGTCATGGCTTGGGTACCCCAAGGAAACTAATATGTGTATACATGTGCAGGAACATTCAAATGATATTGCTGATCAAGTATATGTAGATAGTGGATGTTCAAGGCACATGACAGGCAACATGTCTTACCTCACAGACTTCAAATCATTTGATGGAGGATATGTTACCTTTGGGGGAGGAATCAAAGGAAAGATTACTGGTAAAGGTACAGTTAAAACCAGTAAATTAGATTTTGAAAATGTGTACTTTATGAAAGAACTACAGTTTAATCTCTTAAGTGTCTCTCAAATGTGTGACACAAAGAATAATGTTCTTTTTACTGACACTGAATGCCTTGTACTTTCTCCTGATTTTAAAATTCCTGATGAAAGTCAAATTCTTCTTAAAATCCCTAGAAAGAACAATATATACATTGTTGATTTAAAGAACATTGTTCCTAAAGAGAGTTTAACCTATCTAGTAGCAAAAGCCTCATTGGATGAATCTATGCTTTGGCATAGAAGGCTTGGTCATGTAAACTTTAAAACAATCAATACAATTGCAAAATATGATTTGGTTAGAGGTTTACCCAAAAAGATTTTTCAAAATGACCAAACCTGTGTTGATTGTCTAAAAGGCAAACAACATAGAGCTTCTTGTAAGCCCAAGACCCATAACTCAATTTCTCAAGCTTTATACATGCTTCATATGGACCTCTTTGGTCCTACATCTGTGAATAGCTTGAATGGTAAAAAATATTGTCTTGTAGTTACTGATGATTACAGCAGATTTTCTTGGGTTTTCTTTTTGAGAACTAGGGATGAAACAAGTGAGATCCTTAAGTCCTATATTACAGGGATAGAAAACCAAATTGATAAGAAAGTAAAAGTAATTAGATGTGACAATGGGATAGAATTCAAGAATAGAGTTATGGATGAATTTTGCAAAGAAAAAGGAATAAAAAGAGAATATAGTGTAGCTAGAACCCCACAGCAAAATGGAGTAGCAAAAAGGAAAAATAGAACTCTTATAGAAGCTGCTAGAACAATGCTAGTAGACTCTAAGTTGCCTATTTCATTTTGGGCTGAAGCTGTAGGTACTGCTTGTTATGTACAGAACAGGGTTCTTGTGATTAAACCTCATAGAAAGACTCCTTATGAACTTTTGTTTGGTAGAACACCATCTCTAAGTTTTATGAGACCTTTTGGATGTCATGTCACTATTCTCAATACCAAAGATCGTCTAGGAAAGTTTGAAGGAAAAGCTGATGAAGGCTACATGATAGGGTATTCTTTGCAAAGTAAGGCCTATAGGGTGTATAATTGTTGCACTAGGCTAGTGGAAGAAAATCTGCACATAGAGTTTCAAGAGAAACTACCTAATGTTGCAGGCATTGGACCAGATTGGTGTTTTGACATTGATAAGCTTTCAGAATCTATGAATTATGTGCCTGTCACAGGTACAAATACTAATGATAATGCAGGTTTTGAAGATAATGTTGAAACAAATGATGATCAAGATTACATCTTAATGCCAATTTGGAAAGGATTGGATTCATCTTCAAGTCATGGAGAGCCTTCAAATACAACAAATGAAGGTGTTGGAGATGATCATGGAACTCAAGGTCAAGGAAATCAAGAAAATTCTGCAAATAAAAATGGTATTGCCAATTCACAAGATGGTACTGCCAGTTCAACAGATGGTACTGCCAGTTCACAAGTTGGTCCTGCTGAACCATTAAATGTTCTATCAGATGATTCCTTACCAGAAGATGTAGGGATTGGCAATCTTCCAATTACCTATGATGTTCCTACAACACACAACACAAGAATTCTCAAAGATCACTCCATTGATAATGTGATTGGCAGCATTGATTCTGGTGTTAAAACAAGAACTCAAGTCTTATCTTCAGACCAAGATGGGTTTGTCTTAGCTGTCTATGAAGAAAAGAACCATGAAATTGCCCACATATGCCTGTTTTCATGCTTTCTCTCACAAGTAGAACCCAAAAACATTACAAAAGCCTTAGATGATTCAAGTTGGGTTGAAGCAATGCAAGAAGAGCTACTTCAATTCAAACTTCAGAAGGTTTGGATACTGGTTGATTTGCCCAAAGGTTACAGGGCAATTGGAACCAAATGGGTTTTCAGGAATAAGAAAGATGAAAGGGGAATAGTGATAAAAAAAACAAAGCAAGATTGGTGGCCCAAGGGTATACTCAAGAAGAAGGAGTGGATTATGAAGAAGTTTTTGCTCCTGTTGCAAGAATTGAAGCAATTAGGCTATTCTTGGCCTATGCTTCTTTCATAGGCTTCACTGTTTACCAAATGGATGTCAAAAGTGCTTTTTTATATGGTACTATTGAAGAAGAGGTGTATGTTTCTCAACCTCCAGGCTTCATTGATGCAGAATATCCAGACAAGTTGTACAAGGTTACCAAAGCTCTTTATGGTCTACACCAAGCTCCTAGGGCATGGTATGAAACATTGGCTTTCTATTTATTGGAAAATGAATTTCAAAGAGGCAAGATTGATCCAACTTTGTTCATCAAAAGAACCAAGAAAGACATCTTGCTGGTGCAGATTTATGATGATGACATTATCTTTGGATCCACAAACCAGGAGTTGTGTGTGGAGTTTGAAAAACTTATGCATAATAAGTTTGAAATGAGTTCCATGGGGGAACTTACTTTCTTTCTGGGTCTCCAAGTGAAACAATCAAATGAAGGCATATTTATCAGCCAAGATAAGTATGTAGCAGAGATCCTAAGGAAGTTTGGGTTTGTAGATTCAAAGGTTGCAAGTACACCAATGGATCCAGAAAAGGGGTTACTCAAAGATGTTGAGGGTGAAGATGTTGATGTGCATAATTACAGATCAATGATTGGGTCCTTGATGTTCCTTACATCATCAAGACCAGATATCATGTTCTCAGTGTGTGTATGTGCAAGGTTTCAAGTAAATCCAAAAGTTTCTCATCTCACAGCAGTCAAAAGGATCTTTAGATACCTCAAGGGTCAACCTAGGTTGGGTCTATGTTATCCAAGGAAATCATCTTTTGATTTGGTAGCTTATTCAGACAGTGACTATGCTGGTGCAACCCTAGACAGAAAATCCACAACTGGTGGATGTCAATTTCTTGGCTGCAGACTCATATCATGGCAATGTAAGAAGCAAACAATGGTGGCCAATTCTACAACTGAAGCAGAATATGTTGCAAGTGCAAGTTGTTGTGGCCAAGTTCTTTGGATCCAAAATCAATTGCTTGACTATGGGAACAATTTTCTTAACACCATTATTTACATTGACAATAGCAGTACTATTTGTATCATTAAAAATCTAGTTCAACATTCAAAAACAAAACACATTGAAATCAGACACCATTTCATAAGAGATTGCAATGAGAAAAGGTTCATACAAGTTGTCAAAATTGATTCTGAAAAGAATTTTGCAGACCTTCTCACCAAAGCTTTTGATTTAGGTAGATTTAAATACCTGGTAGCAGGTATTGGTATGATAAATCTTTAAAAAACATGTGTTTTTGTACATAAAATAAACAAGTTCTGGCCTTTAAACATGGTACTGCTAGTTAGTCATAAGGTACTGTCAGTACATAATTGGTACTGCTAGTTTAAAATTTGCTCTATTTTTGTTCATCTTGATGCTTAAATGTTGACAATGCTATAAAACAAGTGCTCTGCACTCTGTTCTTTTGGTCTACGACTAACAAATTCCAGGTTACTCATGGTGGATAACAAAAATCATGATGTGGAAATGGTAATCAGTTCACCAAGTTTTACAAACTTAAGAGCTGGCTAGTCCAAAGCAAACGGCTATTGGTAAAGACTTCTCAAATCCATTGATAGCTAATAGTTTGCTAAAAAACTATAAGGTAATCAGTTCACCAAGTTTTACAAACTTAAAGAGCTGGCTAGTCCAAAAGCAAACGACTATTGGTAAAGACTTATCAAATCCGTTGATAGCTGATAGTTTGCTAAAAACTTTAAGGGATTTTTACTAAAATTTCAAAGAGACTGCCAAGTTATATTTCTAAATACAAGGTACTGGTAGTTCAAATTTTAGTACTGGTAGAGTAAAATGGTACTGCTACATAGCCGTTGAGTCTGTCAGGTTAAAAAATATAGTCGTTGTTTTGAAGGGTATTTTTGTGAATTACTCATGTTTTCCTCAAATTAAGGATATAGTTATTATATTAAAAGATCTTTTTGACCGCCTCTTCAATTACTTATCCATATCTTTAATAGTCGGTCAAAAGTAATTTTCTCATAATCAATCCTTATCACAATTCACACTCACCTTTCATCTTCTACCAGTACAACAATAAAATCCCACCATCATTATCAAAATTTTCCTCAAAACTTTCACCATTGCTCATCTAAGTTTTGTCAAACGTCACAACCAATTAGCATTTTTGGAAAAGTCTGAGGAAAATGAATCTTTTCATCAAGCAGTGGATTTTCTAAACAATTCTTATATCAGGTTTGCTTTACTCATGAATCCCACTATTTTTGAATCTCAAATTTTACAATTTTGGCAAACGGCTAGAGTTAAAACTCTTAGTAATGGGATTCAAGAGTTAAAGGTCAAAGTGGATGGCAGAACCCTGACTTTTACCGAATCATCCATCAGAAGACATCTTCACTTAGATGATTCAGATGGTATTAGTCAACTGCCTGATACTAAAATCTTTGAAAATTTGACAAAAATGGGGTATAATGTGACTTCTACAAAGCTTACATTCCTTAAAAAGCATTTTACCCCTCAATGGAGATTTTTGATTCATACCATCCTTCATTGTTTAAGCCAAAAGAAAACCTCATGGGAGCAGTTTAGTGGTAACATGGCTGCAGCTCTCATTTGCCTGGCAACAAACAAGAAATTCAACTTTTCAAAATATATTTTTGAAGGATTGGTTAAAAATGTGGACAGTGAAACAAAGTTTTTGATGTACCCAAGGTTTATTCAGTGCCTCATCAACAAATCCAAACATTTGTTACTTCCCCCAAACAAATCTTTTAAAACTCCCAAACTTACACACAAGGTGTTTTCAAATATGAAAATTGGTTTTCAAGGAGAAGAAGTACCACTTTTTGAGGAGATGTTACCACAACATTCTGAAGAACCATCCACATCATCTGATCATTCATCACCAGTACCATCAGTCACACGACTAGTACCATCAGTCACACCACCAGCACCATCAGTCACACCACCATCACCAGTACCATCACCATCTCACCAACCAACACAAACACCATCTGAAACATCACCATCCTTATCACATCATAACTCACCACCCCACTCTCCTCCACATCAAAGTTCAGATGCTCAGACTGTAAAGGAAATAAAGGAGCAAGTGCAGCACTTGAAAACTACTCTTGAAAGTCAAAACAAACACTTTACAGAGATTAACACCAAGCTAGTTAAGAGGGTTGAGAAATTAGAGTTAAAGGTGAAATTGTTGAAGGGTAAAAGAACTTCTCAGTTGGTTGTTTCTAGTTCTTCAAGTTCAGATGCAGAAGGTTTGGGTCTCTCTTCCAAAAAGGGGAGGATGGGTAGTTCTAAGAGTGAAGAAGAGATTCAATTTCAATTTCATGAAGGAACTCAAGTGATTGATGAAGAGCCTGCTAGTAAAGAAAAAGAGCCTGTTAGTGCAAAAGATACTGCTGAAGCAGAGCAAGAGTCTGCTGGGATTCAGAGGCTATTGGCTATGAATTTAAAAGTTTCTGATCAAATGTTCTACAAAAGAAAAAGGGGATCACAGCCTCAGGGGAGGTTTCTTGTTTCTGATGAACAATCTGCTGCTCCAAGTCTAGAATCGTCACCAAAAGACAAGGGCAAGAAAATTGTGTTTGAAGATGAACCAGAGCCTAAAAAGTTGAAGAAGAAAGAGCAAGTACAATTGGCTGTAGATGATAGGTTATCCAAACAACTTCATGAAGAAGAGGTCATGGGGGCTGAAGAAGAGTCAAGAATTCTACAATAAAAGTTTGATGCTCAGCTGCAATATATCATTTCCATTGATCCAATTGTAAGGGGTGAAGCTTACACTCTTGTGTGTGATGAGTCTCTTAGCTCAGATGAAATGACAATCAAGCTCAATGATTTCATCACTAAGAAATACAATCAAGAGGCATTGGATGATGTCTATCAGCAGATCCAGAAGAATCAGAAGAAAGGATTTAAAATGCCTCATTCTGAGGCAGATCAGAAGAAATTCTTCAAGATATATCTGAAAAGAGAAGTGAACATGAAGGATCATCAACTCAAAGGTAAATCATTTGATGAATTGAAGCTTCTATACTTAGAGGCTTACAGAAGAAACAAAACCAGTTTTCTCATGGATACACAAGAAAGGCCTTCCAAAAGAAGAAGAGATGATCAGAAGGATCAAGCAGAGAAAGCAGACTTGCCTCCTGTTCAGTCAAGAGAAATGGTTGTCCATGTTCCACAAGTTGTCTTTGCTGAACCTTTACATGCAAGGCATCCAATCATAGATTGGGAAATCTACAATGATAAGTTTGGTAAAGCATGGAAGATAACAAGAGTTGGAAATAAGGTTGAAATTTTCAAGAACTTTGAAAATCTACTTAGAGCATGTAGCAGAATGGATTTAGATGAATTGTGGGACTTAGTTCAAGAGAAGCTGAAAACCAAGTATAAACCTGATGCAAAGGAGCAAGAGCTATGGGTGGAATTCAGCAGATTATATGATCCAAATCCTACTGATACACATTGGAAATTTCCTTACTATGATTTATCTGTTACATGGGAATACTTCAGCATGAGCCATGTTCATCATCTTTCCACTTAGAGTGGAATAGAACTCTTTATGCTAGGTGAGAAGGAGTATGCTTTAAGCTATGAAGTATTATCAGTCTTGATCTCCAATAAGCTATTGTGTGAAGAAGAAACTGATGCAGTCAAAAGATTGAAGGAAAGCATATTTGATCAGTATGAAAACCTAAGGAGAAATAGATAAGGTTTTTGGAAGAGTTCCCTCAAATCCTCAAGATATGAATTTTATTCACAAGAAACTTGGTTATTTTAAAAGGGAATAACAAGTTTAGGGGAGGATTGTTGGGAATAAAATGCACAAGTTAAAGAGTCTGCCAGAAGAGCCTGCCAAATGATAGTTAAGCCTGCCTCTTTAGTTTTGTTGAAGTTGAAGATATACTAACAGTACCTTCTGGGTGAGAAGGTACTGCTAGTTGATGAAGGTCCTGCCAGTTTAAACGACAAGTTGTTATATTTTATTTAGAGATATTTAGTTGTATTATTAGTCTTTGTACAAAGTTACACGCTTAGTAGAAGTAGTACAGATGTCTCAGTAGATAATATGGAGTGTTTTACCTTGTAATGTGTAATATTAAGATAAGATAAGTCTCTAAGTATATTATATTAAGCAACTTGACAACTTGTAATAAGGGCTCCTTATACTATAAAAGGAACCCTTAAGTCACCTTCTTAGATACAACATATAACTAGATCAATCACTGCATGCATAACTTCCATTATTAAAATCCTTTTCACGTATCAAAGATTCAAGGTTACATTTGTAATCCTGGTGATAGTTTAGATCACCCGTATTATTTCATAAATAATATTGAATCGTTTTGTGTTATTCATGTTGTGTTCATCACTATAAACTATTCACGTTTACTTATTCACCACCTTTGTTCCTTTAGTATGTTCTAGTAAATTACGCGTACTAAAATATATTCATTCATAAATATCCCAAACACATTACTAAGACTAACATCTCAAGTGTTTGAACATATAATCCTTCCATAGGTACTGTTCCCAGCAAGGAAAATCAAGACTTTGTCATTTTCTTCACTTTTATGCTCAAAAATGTCCAAAATGCTTCCTTTTCCAGAATTCACTCCCAAAGTACCTAAAATCACAAAAGGAACGATTTAGGGCAATATTTGAACAAATAAATTCCAATTCCGGCTTAAATGACCCCCTAAAAACAGTTCATTTTTTGCCTCATCATATACCCTTACACTTGAGATTTGCTTGTCCTCAAGGAAATGCGCTTTTATTCTAGTCAAAATACAAGTTAGGGGTCATTTAACACTAATATAAAAGTTATTACAACAAATAATCATTCCACTAAAGACCAAAGACAAGCACGGAGGTCATACACTAGCACCTCACAAATAGTGTTTAGATACTCACATCTCTCGGATGTAATAAAGTATATATCACAATATAGAAATAGAAAACATCTCTCACTACCTGTCATAGCAAAATAGATTACCATAGGCTTGGGAAATGATCAAACCTCCACCACATGGCGTAAGCACCTAGGATAAACTATCAAAGAGGTCTTTTAAAGGGTTATAACGTTAGGTGTAGGGATATGGAATACACGATTTTGTTGGATAAAGGCAATCTTTTACTGGTGGCGAGTTAATAATCTTGGTTAATTACATGTACAATATGGCGTTGCTAAGCCAAGACTAGACTCGACTTAAGCTAATAAATGAAAAATAACAAAAACATAGAATGAAACGGGATGGTAGTCCGTATGTTTTTTCTCTTTTTTTTTATTTATTTTTTATTTATTTATTTATTTATTTTTTGCATACACTCTTACCCTACCATCCAAAATAATACATCATAGGGAATGAACATTCCCCTTACACTTGAATTTTTACATACTTTACAATAAACTAATCTAATGACTCGAATTAAGATAATCAAAACACTTGGAGTACTTTTAAGATTAACGCATATAAGGGGGTAATAAAATGATGTTCTTTCCCATTACTCCATAACAATAGTACTTTACCCATGAGTCCCAATCGTCCCAAAACAACATGTACAAGGATATGACTCGACTTAGCAACCATGTAATCAATTAGATAATTAACTAAGGGTTTAAACAAATAACAATGCACTAAAGATGAGTGCATACACGGAAGGCTAAGGCGATTTGGGTGTACATTTAAGTGGGTTGTAACAAATTCTTCCTTTAAGTAAGATGCTTAAAGTTAGAAACGAAAAGATAGGCTCGGAGGGGTGTACTAGGGGTTTCGTGTCCTAAAAATGAGTACAACGCTAAGGTGTGGGAAAAATTAATTGACTTAACTAGCCAAGTAATATGACTTAAATGGTCAAGTAATTATGATACGGGTTTAACACAAGGGTGATCCTAATGCCTCTTATCATGTAGTAAATCCTACCACATGAATGTAGTCTCACTAGCGGTCTCGGGATGCATCACTAACGCAAGTTCTAGAATCTAAATGCTACCGGTACACTCATAAGCACTAATAGTAAATGCTTTTCCTATCAAATCGAAAGGCGAACCTCACATATTTGGGTGGAAATTTTTTTCTGAATGATACGGTTTTGTGCTAGTCATACAATCTCCTATCCATGAGATGCTTGTTAAGGCTAAAGTTTCACTCCTAAATGTTGTAAAAAATTTTAAATTTGGCGCTAAAATTACACTAACAAGTATTTCTCTTAATTTTATTACACACCTACCATCAAACAAACAAACTCAAGTGAAAGTTTATCTTATAAGGTATCATCATTTTACCCTCCCCTTATACTTAGGATAAACATTGTCCCCAGTGGTCAATTAAAGAATGTAAAAGTAAAAACAGGTAAAAGAATGAAATCAAATACTCCCCTGATTCGCTCGGTATGGATAATATGGTAACCATGTTAAATCTTCCTCCAAGATAATGAACAATCAAAGCTTCCCTTCCAGAATATAAATCATCTTCTTGTCAAACATAACCTGTTAAACCTGAGAAAACAAACAAGGCAACCTCGCGTAAAATCGGCGGCAATCTATATATGATAATAAATCCTAGAAAGCAAAGTAAGATATAATGCTTGTGGAATGATGTTTGCAGATTTCCTGGAGATTATAAAACTAAAGATTCAACAAAAACTTTAAGACTCCATTAGAAAAACAAAACTGGCAAAATTTCCAGAATTTTACACGTGACGCCGTCAGGAGTTTCTTTCTGACGCCGTCATAAGTGACCTGCAAAAATCCTTATGTTAAGTTTCCAGAAAATTTATGCAAAAACTTATGTCCTACTTCCTGGAAAATCCTGCAAAACATCATTATGACTCGATACAAGCATTTGACTCAAACAATTACTAATACACATGTTCATTTAATATTGTTATGGTTCATGCTCAATTTCGTTCTTATAAACAAATTTGGATCTCCCTTACACTTATCTTTTGAAAAATACCTTTATATGCAATTAAGACGAAGTTAAAAACAAAATAAAACATTTTCACAATTTACTTTGAAACATGAGCCACAAACAACAAAAATAAAACATGCATACGTAAACAAATAGAATCAAACAAACAAACAAACAAATAAATAAATCTTGAGTTGCCTCCCAATAAGCGCTTGTTTTTGTTCGAGTTACGAGCCTGACTCTACCCTTATTTAACGGAAATAGGGAAGGTTTTCCCTACACTTTGAATTAAGTACGGGTGGAAGTAGCGATACACACCCTTAGGGTGGAAATATGCCTCGTGAGGAAAGTGTGGTGGATGAATTATATGCTCAAACGGGTGTGCTCCTATCATTATAACCTTACCTAATTCAATTGGGTTAATGGATGGATTAAGATTTTCTCCTAGAAAGGGATCATTTTCTATCAACTTCGAGAGACTCCTAGTTGGGGATCCATCTTGACCTAATAAACCCGATTTAAACCCATAATATTTCTTATGATCAATCATGAATGGGTGATGTAAGCATGTAAGGTTATGTTCCACTCCTATATTGGCTTCCTCTCTACATGGCTTAAAGTCTACCACCTTTATCCTAAGACTATCCGGACTGCATGGGTTTATGGGTGGGTCGGCTCCTCTTTTGTCTCCTAGATGTATATCTAAGGATGGAAAGTTGTGTGAAGATTGAGGTTTCGGTTCATCAACACTAGGAAATTCCCTAGAACTAAGGGTAAGTTTATCACTATAAGTATTCAAACCTATATCCTTTAGTGGTGCTTGGTCCAAGGGTTCTACCTCCATCGGAATTCCTAAAGTTTCTTCTACTTCTTCCGGGTAAATCACGGGCGGTGTGTGTGCCTCAAATGATGGGAGGACTTGTGGGGTACTTGGTCATCATTCCTTGTGTCAAGATCACCTATATCCTCAACATGTGTTTTATTATAATCTAACCCTAACATTTTCCCAAGTATCTCAAGTGCTTCTCTAGGCATCTCAACTTCTATATCCGAATCATAAGGATCATCCTCAATATTCTAACTGCTATATTCAAATTGCCCAAAAGATTCATCATGTGTTTCTTGAGATTCATCATCATCGATCATAAAACCTAGGTCTTTTTGATCAATGTGATCATGTTCGGCTAAATCCTCCATCACATCATGGTCACCTATGTGTTTATCCTGTATTATGGTAGTTCCTAACCATGACATGCATCTAGGTGGCTCATACGAAACTATCCTAGGTGAAGGCTCATATGGTGCATAGGTTTCACTAAGTGAGGCATTTTGAGGGGTTGATGGAGCTCCTAAGGTGAATTCTTTAAAAGTCTTATGCACTTGGCCTCTTTTCTCAAGGTACTCAATAAAATTAATATAAGATCCTGTCCTCCTCATTTCATTCGTCCATCTTGGTATATCCAAACTGGTGTAATTATATTTTTTCTGGTAAAACTCTAGTGTCGGACTTGGTGGATTCACGTTCTCCATAATGGTGAATGGAAGAGTCAATGGAAAGGTTTTTACGAACAAAGACACAAAGAAATAAGATAGACTAAAGAAAACCTAAAAATAAAAATAAAATCTTACTAGAAAGGAATCTAGCAAGTAGACCTAATAAAAAGAAATCCTAACCTAGACAATAAATATTCCCCGGCAGCGGCGCCAAAAACTTGATGCGTGGGAATTGCACCAGGCTTTACCTCTCGAGGGATCTCGAGAAGCTTACAACCCCCACCAGGCAGTGTACCTGATCCTTGTAGTATAGTATAGTGACAAGTACCGGGGGATTGATCGTTCAACTCAGGAATAGTGTCGCTAGGATTAGAAAGCCTAAAAACTATGTTTATAGGTGAGGGATGATTCTTTTTGTATTTTTATATTTTATGAAAGCAAGTAAAAATCTCGGGTTTTGAAAGAGTGAGCGGAATTAGTTGCTAGTCAACTAACCCAATAACTAAGATGCAATCAAAATAAAATAACAGAAATGTAAATAAACTAAATTAAACTAGTGGTGTGAGCAATATATGGGAGAATTGTGTTTACTTAGATTTCACTACTACCTAGATATCTTTTACATGTTAATTACTTGTTACAGTTGCATGGATGACGGGTTATATTCCTTAATACCAATCATGGGGTGGCGTACTTACTTCCCCAATTCTATAAGCTCCTACTTCACTCCTATGTCGAGCCGGCTAAGAAGCTCCTAACATGGGATCACTAGAATTCGCTCATGCATTAAATAGAACCCTAAAAACCTAGTACACATCGGTTCATGTTTCTTAAGACGTTCAAACACGTTACAAAATGGAGATCTGCCAGTTTTCTTAAGCCTAACATTGAAATCATTCATCCATTACAACTATAAACAAGCAATCAACCTATAATCAACATCTAGGTTTCATTACATCTAAGCAAACACACAAAAGGTCTAACCTAGCATGTTAAAATCAAGACAAGCATAAGATATATTCAAACAACACATAGACATATTGAATGAATTGAAAGAAATCTTATGTCAATTGAACATAAAGGGTTTCAAGGGGTGAAAACCCTTGAAAATACTGTTATAAGTGACCTAGGGTTTATAAAGTTCGGCCCTAGAATTCTCCACACAAGTTCCTATCTTAATGAATGAAAATTAGAAAAGTATTTATAGATTTTATGAGGTGACGGCGTCAAGAGTAAAATTCTGACGCCGTCATCTCGCCGCCAATAAAGTTCTCGGACTGCCTAGATCTAGATTTGACGCCGTCATGTGTATTCTTGTTCCAGGCCGTCACCAAATTTACTCTTGACGCCCTTCTTCTGACGCCGTCACGTTTTCTCTCATTTTGCTCCTGACGCCGTCATAAAATCCTTCTTGACTCCGTCAGGTACTGTTTCCAGCAAGGAAAATCAAGACTTTGCCGTTTTCTTCACTTTTATGCTTAAAAACGTCCAAAATGCTTCCTTTTCCAGAATTCACTCCCAAAGTACCTAAAATCACAAAAGGAACGATTTAGGGCAATATTTGATCAAATAAATTCCAATTCCGGCTTAAATGACCCCCTAAAAACGGTTCATTTTTTGCCTCATCAAAGCCACAATGAATTATACGAGCAAGATTAGCCACCTCTTCACGCGGAACACCAATACCATAAAGTTTACTTTTTGCAAGATTAACCTTAAGACCAGAAGTGTCTTGAAAGCATTTGAGGATATTAACCAAGGATGAGGCATTACACAACGACCACTTTCCAAAAAAAGATTGCATCGTCCGCGTATTGAAGAAGAGAAATATTAGCACCATCGCCTGCTAAAGACAAACCCTTGAAAATATTCTTGTTACAAGCTTCAAGAACAGTAACCTGGAGAGCTTCTGCCACAATGATGAATAAGAAAGGAGAGAGCGGGTCCCCTTGACGAAGACCGTGCTCCATTGAGAACTCTTTAGAAGGCGACCCATTGACAAGAACCGAGACCGATGCTGATTCCAAACAACCTTTTATCCAAGTACACCATCGAGGCCCAAACCCCATTTGAAACATGATGTCAAGTAAAAAAAAGCCCAATTTACACTATCAAACGCTTTTTCAAAGTCAACCTTGAAGAGAAGTAGTTTGAGCTTTTCAGAAGAAGCGTAATTAATAATCTCATTTGCCACAAGGACTCCATCAAGAATTTGACAACCACTAATGAAGGTCGTTTGATTTGGCCCAATAACTTTGTGGATGACTTTGGCTAGACGCAATGCTAAAGCTTTTGAAATAATCTTATTGTTGATACAAAAGTTGGGCGTTCCTTATTTAGATCCCTGTTCTTGTACCAATTAGACCTTAATGCTTGAGACCTGCGCACTAAGAAAGCAAACAAACACCGTTAGGCTTATCGTGGGATTGTCTCCCACGATTATCCTCCAGCCTGAGAGTAAGTAATCGGTTTTAGGGTTATGTAGAAGAGTTAGGGTTGTGAAGTCGTACCTTTAACGAGAGTTATGGTTTTGTTTATATAGGCACGTAATCCTTATTGGATACATGCTCCTTACTCTTCAATCTATATCCGGTTTGATATATTTCCCTTAAATAGGAGATATCTATATCCAAACCATAAATAACTTTGGTTTGGGCTTTCGTGAGCCTAAACCGTTAGCATGCTAGCCAAAATCATTGTTATGATAGCCCACTCGTGGTGGGCTTGGGCGTTAGTAATGTTTATTATTTGGGTGCGTGACCCGAATATAGACTATACGTCATCATGTCCCCCCAGTCTAGTGTGCGCGGGTTGTAGCCGCGTATACTAGACTAATAATATCAGCGGGAAGCGTGGCGGGAAAAGTTCAATATTTTCACAGCCAAAAAGTAAAACTATGTATCTAGTCCCAAAATATCTCAAAAATACCTCGGTAAATGAGGAGATCGTCCACGTGTCCTTCGAAAAACGTGAAAAAGTGTATGTACCTCATGGTATTCTAGCCATACGATAGAGATAGTGGGATCCACGTGGCACTCATCCTAGGCAAGGGGAAAACCCTATATAAAGGGTTCCCCGTTTCACTGTTATAACCACAGTGAAAAAAAACGCCATTTCCCTTTAAATCCTTCTTTAAGAAAACTAATATCTTCGAGAGGTAATTACGCGCGCGCCTTAAAATGGTCCATCAGTTAGAAGAATTCCGTTCTGAGATGGACGAGGATGAACTTCGTCAGTTCACCTCCGACTATTACATCCCTCTCGATGTGCATCCGGAATTACCGGACGCCGATGCATGCATCGCGGATATCCCTGAGGGGAAAATAGGGGTATACACACGCTTTTTTGAGTTCGCAAACCAGTGCGTGCCTATATCCCTATTTTTGAGCGACGTGCTCAACTTTTACCGCCTACATATTTAGCAGCTGCACTGTATAGGTGCGGCAAAAATAACGAATTTCTAGGTAAACTGTCGTTTACTCGCAGTGAGGCCTACCATCAACCTTTTTCGCGCGTTCTACCACACGTCGTGGTCGAACGGGTAGGTGACATTTTCCAAGCGCCCAGGGCGCTATCAGTGTTATACTGATAAAATAGACGCCCTAAAGGGTTGGGGGAAAAGTTTTTTTGGATAGATGATAAGGTTTTCACCACGCTCTCTGGGTTTTATACTCAAGGAGGGCTTCTAAAGGATGAGCGCCCAGATCCCGGTACATACAACGTGGAGGATGCGGAGATCATTAATGAGAACCGCATCCCAATCAACACCTATCCCGAGGAGTTCTTGGTGCACATGGGAATGAGCCGCAACTACTTTGGGGAAAGTGATGAAGTGCCAACATTTTTGGATGGAAACGGCCGAGGTGGGTGCTTGTCCTTTCTTATCCTCGCATTTATAATGTAAGCTTCCTTGTATATATTGATTTTATTCACTAACTTGCCCTTTTCCTGTTCATTCATGTGTTGCGCAGAGATGGATCTATTTGCCGTGGTGAAGTTAGCAAAGCCTACGCAGGTGACTGTGGGCGTGCGCCCTCTGAGGGAAGGTGAAGTGCCCATCTTGGAGGCTACTGCTAGGCGCCTGCTGGAGCTTGCACGAGAAGAGTCTTCTAACGCATCACAGCCTGTTGTGAATGTGAGACCAGTGCAGACTGTGCCTGCGCAGGGAGTGGTGGTGCCTGAGGTTGCGCGCGCTGAGTCTTCCACTAGTGTTGGGATCCTCAAAGTGGATACTGATTCTGAAGAGGAGTGCCAAGGTGCGAAGCGTAAGGCTGCTGATGATGGTGGTGAGGGTACCTCCAAGCGCAAACGTCATACCATCATTATGGATGAGTCCACAGAGGAGGAGACGTCATCGTCTATTGATGTGCAGGAGAATGCTGGGACTTCTCCTCCTACGTAAGTAACCTTCATTTGAGTATTTATATTTATTTGTGTTTTACGCAGTGCTATTCTTTGATTTCTTTATGTCTGTGTGTAGTGACAGTGCTGCATTGGGTGATGCAGCGTTTGTTGAGGGATCGGTGTCGACCCAAGCGGCTCATAAACATGTGGAGGAGCCGCTGAAGGTGGGTGAGGAGCTATCTGCACAACAGCTAATGGAGGAGTTGGGTGCTGCTGCGGCGCGTCAGGCTGAGTTGGTCACTCAGCTGAAGGCGCGATATGTTGGTAAAGGTAGCAGTCTTGCTCAGAAGGATGAGGAGATTTCTCTGCTTAGGGCGCAGTTAGCTGATGTGCGGGCAGATGTAGAGTCCGCAACTGCATATGCTAGGAGACTCGCGGATGAGAAGCTGTCTTTGATGGCTGAGGTAAAGCAAGAGCGCGCTGAGACTGACCAGCACAGGGCCAATTGTGCGTTGGGCTTAAGGTACCTTCAAGAGAATAGATCCCATCACTTTGCCAATCTCAATGAACTTCGCGAGCGTGTGGAGGAGGCTCTGAAGGTTCACCAGAGTAAACTGTGCAAATTGAGTATCGAGTATGATGAGGAGTTGTATCCTCATCTTATGTCTAGTATTGCTGAGTGCAGGTATGTATCTTCTTTTGAATTCTTTGTTCACCAATATGTGTCATAATATCTTCTAACGCGTGTATTGTTGTATCCATAGGTGGTTGATCATCCATGGTCTGCGCTTGGCATCCATGGGCATGCTGGAGTCCCAGGAAGTCGTGGAGGCGTTTAGGAAAGTTGTGGAGTGCGCTATGGCGCGTGGCAAGGCGCAGGTTGCAGAAGAGCTTCATGAGAGCAAGCTATTGACGGTGCCACTTGCAGAGGTGCCTGGGTATACGGCGGATGCTTTTGATGAGCTGGTGGAGGCCATGGAGAAGATGAAGGTCTTCGATTTTCCTCATATCGCCCGCTTAGAGCGTGATCAGGATTATCCGATCAGTGTAATCATGCAAGGCCTGACTCTGGCCAAACACATAGCTGAAGATACGGAGGCGCAACCTGACTTCTTTTTGAAGCCAGACGAGTCGCAGCTGAAGGTGCCTGTCTTTGCTCACCCCCGCCACATGCTCAATCCCTTCGCTCTTGAGAAGGAGATTTCTTTGAAGAAATGCTTAGAGGCGCATGAGACAAGAGCTGCACATAAGAAGGGCGTGAAGGGGAAGGCCATTCTCTGCGGTGTTGGCGTAGCCCATCTTCCCAGGTCTGATGGGATTCCCGTTAGCGTGCCAACGGTATCTCAGGAGGATAGTAGCCTTTTACGAAGGCTGAGTGAGGCTGGGGAGTTGGCGTCTACAGCTAGTAGCTCAAGTCATAGGCGTGCTCATAGCATTTAGACATGTATGGATTTTTGTGGATGTAGTTTGTATAAACTCATGATTCGTATAATAATATTTATCTTTTTTTGTACGCCTTGCTTGTATTATTTGTACTTAGAGTGTTCTCTTTTGTGTAAAAGAGTATCCAAGACTCAAATTGAAACTGAGACATACAAAGAATGACTTGTATTAAGCACGTAACTTAAAAAATCATAAGTGTAAAGATAGACTTGCATTGTGTTGCAAATACTATATCAAATGACCAAGAGTCTTGGCTCATAAATAGCTAAGCATGTACAGTGCACGTGATGTTGCGCATCCTTCGTGGAATGCGCATTTGAACTTACTCCAATGTCTTGAAAGTAAGGCGCTTAGCAAGGATACGTGATCCAGTGTTGATGGGTTTGCAACCCTCTTACTCAACGAGTTAGTTAGTAGGTTTACTCATCCTTTCTGCCATCGTAGGTCTTAATAAGTGCATGCACGCCATTTAGGCAAAAATATAAAATAACAATATTGAGACATAAGGAAAAATGTAAGCAATAAAGTTAAATGTGTTATGGAGTTAGCTAGAAACCACAACATTTTATTAATACTTGCAAGTTTTTTAAGATAAAAGACAATTCCTAAAAGAAAAGAAAATTCAAATACAGACATTTATTGGGCACGTAGTAAGGTGCAAGGTTGTCTGCGTGTGGGCCGTAGCCTTGCCTAAAGATAACATCTCTTGAAATTGCAGATATTCCAAGTGCGTGCCAGCTCATGGCCTTCCATGTCGCGCAACTTGTACGCACCATAGCCTAGTGCATCTGTGACCTCATAGGGTCCTTCCCATTTGGGTCCAAGCTTGCCTGTGTCTTCTGTGTGGCTTTCGTCATTAGTGCGGTATACAAAGTCTCCTGGCCTGAATGAAGTGTGTTTGACTTTTGCATCGTAATACTTCTTCATCTTTGATTTAGCTTTTGCTTCACGTATAGCTGCGCGTTCGCGTCTTTCTTCCAATAGGTCCAAGTCTATGCGCCGCTCATTGTCATTTGTTGTGACATTTATTTCCGCCGTACGGATAGTTGGCATTCCAATCTCAGCTGGTATGACAGCTTCTATCCCATAGACAAGAGAGAATGGTGTGTCTCCAGTACTGGTTTTTATTGTTGTACGGTGCGCCCATAAAACATGTGACAATTCATCCACTCATCTTCCTTTATGTTTGTCGAGGCGTGCTTTTATTCCCTCGCCCAGACTGCGATTCACGCGTTCGATTAAGCCATTGGTTTATGGATGCTTAACTAAAGCAAAGTGTTGTGTAATGTTTAATTGCGCGCACCAGTCTTTGAACAGGTTATCACAGAATTGTTTTCCGTTGTCTGAGATAATTTCTCCAGGTAGTCCAAAGCGACATACAATGTTGTCCCACACAAAGCGTTTGACTTGGTTGCCTATGATGCTTGCCACTGCTTTTGCCTCAATCCACTTAGTAAAATAATCTATAGCTACGATGAGGAATTTAAGCCCTCCCGCCGCAACTGGAAAAGGGCTTGCAATGTCAATGCCCCATTTATAGAATGGCCATGGTGAGGTGATGGGGGTTAGCTCTTTTTGTGGTCGGCGCGGAATGGGTCTATGGACTTGGCAATCGCTGCATTTCTTTATCATGTCTCGCGCATCGCGATGCATAGTAGGCCAATAGTAACCTAACCGCAGGGCGCGTGCCACTACAGACCGTGGTCCTGAGTGCATGCTGCATGAGCCAGCTTGAATCTCTCGGAGTACGTAATCTGCCTGGAGAGGTCCAACGCACCGGAGCCATGGTTGTAGGAATGAACGTCGATATAGGACGCCATCTCGGAGTTCAAACCTCTGCGCTGTGCGCCGTACCCTACGAGCATCCTTTTGATCTTTTGGTAAGATTCCTTTGCTTATAAATTCAATGATAGGTGTCATCCACGTAGGATTCTGTTCTTCTATCACCGTGGATATTTCCAACTCCGAGATTGATTTGTCTTTTAGAGTTTCCACCAATACCTGTTTTGATAGGTGCGCAAAACTTGTAGATGCGATCTTGCTAAGCGCGTCAGCTTTCCTGTTTTCTCCTCTAGGGACTTGTTTGATGGTAAACCTATCAAAATTCTGAATAAGGGACTTGGTTTTTTCGAGGTACTGGGCCATGTGTTCATCCTTGGCTTCATATTCCCCTAGCACGTGATTGGCTACCAGCCTGGAATCTACATTTGCCTCTAGGTTACGTACACCCATTTGAGTTGGAATGCGAAGTCCAACAAGTAGGTCTTCATATTCTGCCTCATTATTTGTGGCTGTGGATTCAAAGCGCAGTGCGTAAGTGAATTCCACTCCATCTGGATTAGTGAGGATAAGGCCTGCGCCTGATCCATCCACGCACGAGGATCCGTCTGTGAATAGAACCCATGGTTCTTGTAATTCTACCTTGTTTGTTGAAGGTGGAGTATCGGTATCTGGCTTCTCAAAAATGAAGTCAGTTAATATCTGCCCCTTGATTGCAGTGCGTGGTTTATACGAGATGTTGTACTCGCTCAATAACACACTCCATTTTTGTAGCCGTCCTGATGCGTCAGGTTTAGAGATAACTTGTTTGATAGGCTGGTCCGTTATGACAGCTATTGGGTGCGCTTGAAAGTATCTGCGCAGTCTTTTAGCTGCAAATACTAAAGCTAGGACCAGCTTTTCCATAGCCGTATAGTTAGTCTCTGTCTTCTTGAGTGCTTTGCTCACAAAGTATGTGGGTGTTTGAACGGAGTTCCTATCTGTCAATAATACTGCGCTGATTGCTCCATGAGTTGCAGATAAGTACATGATCAATTCTTCCCTTGGTCGGGGTGCGACAAGTTTGGGAAGCGCTGCAAGATGTTGCTTAAGTTGTTGGAAGGCTTCCTCTGCCTCCTCAGTCTAACGAAAGTCTCCCTTTTTTGTGCACTTCGTGAGTGTTTTAAAGAGAGGATGTGACTTTTCTGCTGATTTGGACAAAAAACGGTTTAGCCCAGCTAGCTTTCCGTTTAATGATTGGACTTCTTTCAATGTGCGCGGTTGATAACGCTCAAAATTAACATGTTTTTAGGAGCGTTATTGTGGATTTTATGCATATATTTTGGTCACTTTTATGAACTTATGGTACTTAATGAAGTATATTCTCTATTTTAGGTTCATGACAAAGAAAATAAAGGAAAAGACGTAAAAATGATCAAAAACGAAGATTTATGAATGTACGGAGGAATTCCCGACAAATGAAAGTCTCTTGGAGTATATTCGAGAAGATAAAGTCATGAAGATTGTCACTCCAAGGACTCAAGAATAATGCACAAGAAGGAAAACGAGAAGTGAAATTAAGAAAATAAGCTCAAACGAAGAATTATTGGAAGACTCGTTGTTCCCGACACACCTTCACCATTTTGGCCATAAGTTGAGCGTACGAACTCCGATTTAGTTGATTCAAGCGGCCACAGAAAGCTAAGAGAAAGATCTACAACTTTCATGTTTATCATTTTCTGCCAAACTCATCCATCCGATCGGTAGGAGCCCGCAACCGATTCGGATGGAACTGACTTTTTCATTCATCCGGATCGGATGGAATGCAACCGATCGGTTGGATGTTTGCTGACCTCCCCAAGTCATTTTTAATGCATAATTAAGTGTCATTAAGCCCCAAGTCCGATCATGTCTCCATAATAACTCCTAAACCTGGCATTTTATGACAACTTAGTGCCCAAGAAACTTGCTTGGAGGCTAAGGTTGATTTCTACTACAAATATGAGTGCTTAGGCTTAGTTCTAAGTGTGCATTCCTAAAAGAAGGATTGTCACCAAAACAAAAGTGCATTCCTAAAGGAAGGATTGTCACCAAAACAAGTGTGCAATTCCGGCCTCCACCTTAAAGGAAGAATTGTTACCAACTTATCATGGTGAATTTCAAGCCTCCACCCTAAAGGACGAATTTTCACCAGGTGCATCTCTAGCCTCCACCCTAAAGGAAGATTTGTCACCACCTTACGAGTGTGAAATTGTATCCTCCACCCTTAAGGACAAATTTCCACCACCTTATCTCACCCAAAAGACCACAAACCTCTACTGTTCATGGAGGACGTATCACCAAGAAGTATTGGAGCGATTCTCTAGTTTGGTTAGATGTTGTAGTTGATTGGAGGCTTGAAGGTTGCTATAATCTTTCACCTATGCCTACTGTAATTCATACTTTGGGTAAACTTTGTTACTTTTATATTACAAGATGTTTGTTATTGATGTGATTCTTGTGATGAATGTTCTTTGTGTGCTTGTTCTCTTATTGCTTATCTTGTGGTTTGATCTGTGACAATCATAACCACCAATTTGTTACTTACTTAAACAAACAAACGACACTTGAGTGCAACCAAGTCTCTTGGGACGACCTTGACTTACCACTCCTATACTACAATTGACTAGGGTATACTTGCCCGAATGTGTTCCGAGTTAACCGGTAATTCTTGTTTCTATAAATTTAAAACATGGTTGCTAATTAGCACATCAAGTTTTTGGCGCCGTTGCCGGGGAACGAACCCGGGTCACCCGCGTGACAGGCGGGAATCACATCAATAGTCCTCTTTAGATGTTTACACTTGGTGCTTACGCCTCGTCGGTGAAGTTTTGTTTCTTGTACAAGCCTATGGTAATAAACAAATCATGACTGAGCAATGAGTGTGATTTCTCTTATATATACTCCACTACCTAAATAAATGAGTGATTGAGTGAATTATACTTTGTTCCTTTTTCGTGAGGTGTTTAGAAATGTTAATCAAGCGAGAAAATCTATGGGTATTGTCAAACATCTCAATTTTCACCATTAAGCTTAAAAACGATGATCTTATTTTGTACTTGTACTTTATAGATTTGCATCATATTTTTCTAATCATTCTTGTGCACCATGTGGATTTATTTTCTTTAATTCTAGATTTGCTTGAGGGCAAGCAAAGTTTAAGTGTGGGGGATTAGTTAACACTCAAAATTAACATGTTTTTAGGAGCGTTATTGTGGATTTTATGCATATATTTTGGTCACTTTTATGAACTTATGGTACTTAATGAAGTATATTCTCTATTTTAGGTTCATGACAAAGAAAATGAAGGAAAAGACGTAAAAATGATCAAAAACGAAGATTTATGAATGTACGGAGGAATTCCCGACAAATGAAAGTCTCTTGGAGTATATTCGAGAAGATAAAGTCATGAAGATTGTCACTCCAAGGACTCAAGAATAATGCACAAGAAGGAAAACGAGAAGTGAAATTAAGAAAAGAAGCTCAAACGAAGAATTATTGGAAGACTCGTTGTTCCCGACACACCTTCACCATTTTGGACATAAGTTGAGCGTACGAACTTCGATTTAGTTGATTCAAGCAGCCACAGAAAGCTAAGAGAAAGATCTACAACTTTCATGTTTATCATTTTCTGCCAAACTCATCCATCCGATCGGTAGGAGCCCGCAACCGATTCGGATGGAACTGAGTTTTTCATTCATCCGGATCGGATGGAATGCAACCGATCGGTTGGATGTTTGCTGACCTCCCTAAGTCATTTTTAATGCATAATTAAGTGTCATTAAGCCCCAAGTCCGATCATGTCTCCATAATAACTCCTTTCACCTATGCTTATTGTAATTCATACTTTGGGTAAACTTTGTTACTTTTATATTTCAAGATGTTTGTTATTGATGTGATTCTTGTGATGAATGTTCTTTGTGTGCTTGTTCTCTTATTGCTTATCTTGTGGTTTGATCTGTGACAATCATAACCACCAATTTATTACTTGCTTAAACAAACAAACGACACTTGAGTGCAACCAAGTCTCTTGGGACGACCTTGACTTACCACTCCTATACTACAATTGACTAGGGTATACTTGCCCGAATGTGTTCCTAGTTAACCGGTAATTCTTGTTTCTATAAATTTAAAACATGGTTGCTAATTAGCACATCAGCGGTGAAGGGAGATCGATGACGGCTTTTGTCTTTTCTGGGCAAGGCTTGATGCCGTCAGGTTCTATTAAATATCCAAGAAACATGCCTTCTATCGCGCCAAAAGTGCACTTCTTTGGATTTAGCTTCATGTTTATCTTTCCCAATGTTTTGAACGTCTCCTCGATGTCGCGCACCAATTCCTCCTCAGTATAACTCTTTATAACAAGGTCATCGACATAAACTTCTAGGTTGCGACCTACTTGCTTTTCAAAGGCCATGTCCACCAATCTCTGGTATGTTGCTCCTACGTTCTTTAGACCAAAGGGCATTTTTGTGTAGCAATAGACCCCTTGACTTGTGTGGAAGGCTGTTTTTTCTCTCAGCCATCTGAATTTGATGATACCCTTTGTATGCGTCTAGGAAACATTTAAAGGGATATCCACACATGGATTATATCTTCCAGTCTATTTCTGGTAGCGGATAGCAGTCCTGTGGACATGCTTTATTGAGATCAGTAAAGTCGACGCACATTCTCCAACTGCCACCGCTCTTTTTTACCATTACTGGATTGGAAAGCCAATCATGGTAGTAGACTTCCCGCATGATGCCTGCGTCTACCAGTTTGTGTACTTCTTCCAAGATGGCTTTTGCGCGATCTAGGGCTTGGCCGCGCTTTTTCTGTCGTATTAGAGGAAATCCTTGTCGGATTTGTAGTTTGTGCTCCGTGATAGATCGTGGCACTCCAGTCATGTGCTTTGGTTCCCATGCAAAGATATCTAGGTTCTTTTGCAAGAGTGCGCACATAGCTGCTTTGCCCTTGTCAGATAGAGACCCTCCAATTGATATTTGTTGATCTGGGTAGTCAGGGTGGATGGCGACCTTTAGGTTTGGTATTTTAGCTGCGCGCTGTTCTGGAACACTCTCCACTTCACTGGTTACTGTGTTACATTCTTTAGGCGGCACGGTAGTATTGTAGAGGGTGACAATGCCCCCTTCTACTGGGATTTTGAGCATCCCGTGTGCTGTGGATGGTACAGCACGCATGGATGATATTCCAGGTCTCCCAATGATGCCGTTGTACGGTGAAGGAGACTTGATTATCATGAAGTTTATCCAGGTTGCTGTAGAGTGCTGTTCATCACCAACGACTACAAGTAAGCGTAATTGCCCCATAGGCCATATTTTTTCTCCTGTGAAGCCAGTCAGCGACGTCGTGTTCGGAATTAACTGGCTTTGTATCTCTGGTCGCAGCCTCTTGAAACAGTGTTCATACAGAATGTCTGCGGATGCTCCTCCATCAATATACATGCGACGGATATCGTGTCCCCTAGTATGTATCTCAATGGTTAGCGGCTCTACCACTGCGTTGTCCGCAGCTAGAGTGAGGAAGGATATTTCATTCCCAATAGAGAATGTTTGACTGACCTTTTGCTTTGTCTTGCGCTGCCATGACTGTATCATGTAAATAATGCCAGCCTTATCTTTGGATGGCTCTTTCTTACCTCCATTCTTTTGTTTATCCTTCCCTTCTTTAATATTCTTAATGAGATGATCCATTCTACACTCCTTTACTAGTTTGTCAGTTAGTTGTCATAGTTGGACACACTTGTTTGTGGTATGGCCCTTTTGTCCATGGTATTCGCAGTATCCATTCCCTACATGCCGATCCTCCAGAGTGCGCATTGGTGGGGGTTTTGGGAAGTTTGCGCCTTCTGTTACAAATATCTCCCTCGGAGTCTTTGTGAGGGGTGTATACTTGTCATTATCTCGTCCACTTCCCTGACTGCGATAATTCTTGCTGGGATTGCTGCTCTGATCATTGGATTGTCTCCTAGGCTGGTCTTGCTGCCTATAATTTAAGTAGCCTTTTTTACTGTCCGCATAAGCTGCTTCTCCTTGGACGAAGGACCTTGTGCGCTTCATTAGTTCATCGAAGATTTGGGGAACCTTATCATTTAATTTCCTAATGAGTTCTGGGTTATTAATCCCATTCATGAACCTTGAAATTTTTAGCACTTCAGGACATGCCTTGACGTGTATACATTCATCCTTGAAGCGCTCCACATAAGCACTGGTTGATTCCCTTTGGCGCTGTTTCACTCTGGCCAGTTCAACAGGGTTCTTAGTGCACTTCCTTCTCTGAGTGAAGTTCAAGCGGAATGCTTTCCGCAACTCTTCAAACCCGTCTATGCTCCTTCGTGGAAGCTTGCTAAACCAAGTTCGCGCACTCCCTACTAGTGTGGAGTTAAACATATGACACCACACAGGTTGTGGCCAATTTTCGATAGTAGCAGCGGATTCGAAAATTTTTAGGTGGTCATCAGGATCACCCGTTCCATCATATGTTTTAATATTGGTGGGCATGCGCCTTTTCTTGTGGTCAGAATAATCGCTGATGCGCCGTGTGAGTGCATCAACTTTTTGGCGACGCCAAGGAAGAGATATGTCTTCGTCTTCTTCCTCACGACGTCTTCCTCTGGACTTCCAATGTCCTGTCTCTTTATCCTCGTTGTCCGAGGAGTCACTTGAGGAGAAGTCATCCCTTTTGCGACGCTTGCGCCGTTTTTCCTCAGAGGAAGAGCTTGAAGGGCTTTCACTTGGGGAAGTTCATCTTCCCAACCTGTCATGAATTCTTCTGCTTCCAAACCTTGAGGAGCTCTCGCTCGGTGAGCGTTGTCGTCCAAGTCTATCTTGTATCCTGCGACTACCAAGTCTGGAGTGAACATTGGTACGCCTCTCACCGTCTTCGTATTCCTCCGAGTATTGTGAGTTAGATGCTGTACCAAGTCTATCATGGACATTGGTACGTCTTTCATTATTTTCGCGCCCCCCTCTGGTAGCGCGGTGGGGATGTTTATGGGTTAAAGTTAAGCCGGGCTTGTAGGCTCTGGCTCGACCTTCTCCTTTCCTCCTCTTGCATGAGGCTAGTTAAAGCTTCATAATTCTGTGACACAAAATTACTTAGCGTCAATTCAGGCGCGTCCTATCCTAGTGCAATAATATCTGCTTCTGGGTTAGGTCCCCTATCTCGATTAGGCGCGCCTGGTGGCACAGTGTTGTCCACAATAGGTGCCGTTTGATGGGGAGTGTTGAAGAGAGTACGCTGAAGTTCTTCAGCGCTTGGTACCACCGTGGTGGTTTGAGTAATCTCTGTGGGCAGTTCTACTGCTGGGAGAATTAGGGTTGGGCCCGGTTCTTGGTGGCCAGGCGCACTGGTTGTTCCAGAGGCTTGCCTAGAGGTCGGATCTTGATGGTTCTTCCTCTGGGGGTCACCACGTGTTTTTTCCAATTGCGGAGTCCGCTGGCTTGAGTTTTTGTGTTTCGTCATTCTAGTTCTTAGTGTAGGATCCCACGGATGGCGCCACTTGTTGATACAAAAGTTGGGCATTCCTTATTTAGATCCCTGTTCTTCTACCAATTAGACCTTAATGCTTGAGACCTGCACACTAAGAAAACAAACAAACACCGTTAGGCTTATCGTGGGATTGTCTCCCACGATTATCCTCCGGCATGAGAGTAAGTAATTGGTTTTAGGGTTATGTAGAAGAGTTAGGGTTGTGAAGTCGTACCTTTAACGAGACTTATGGTTTTGTTTATATAAGCACGTAATCCTTATTGGATACGTGCTCCTTACTCTTCAATCTATATCCGGTTTGATATATATCCCTTAAATAGGAGATATCTATATCCAAACCATAAATAACTTTGGTTTGGGCTTTCGTGAGCCCAAACCGTTAGCATGCTAGCCCAAATCGTTGTTATGATAGCCCACTCGTGGTGGGCTTGGGTGTTAGTAATGTTTATTATTTGGGTGCGTGATCCGAATATAGACTATACGTCATCACTTATAAACACATCCAATTAAGCTTATCGGACGGTAATTAGAGAACTCAATAGGGTCACTATTCTTTGGAATAAGGGCAATAAAAGATGGGTTGCACTCACGTGATAAACACCCAGACGCTTCAAATTATTATTTTTAGTACTTACTTGTATTATCCTTCTATGTGGGACAAATATAACAAACATTGTTTTTAGAGAACTAAATTTTCTTAGTATAATGTAAGTGGTTTTTGAAATTCACTATGGTATTATTATTTAATGATAATTTGTAACTACGGGCTATTGTCAATTACTTTAACCTCATACCTTTACAATATACCAGCTACCAACTCAGTATTGTCATAATATCACGTGGCTAATCTATAATTTTTATATGAAAAATATTGTTATTGAATAAAATTATTAAAAAATAAAATTGTCGTCATCCGTATATCAATGTATCGTAAAATTTAAAATTAAAAAAAAATTCGTTAAATGTTCAATTGAATGGTACCCGCAGCTGTAACGCGCGGGTACTCTGCTAGTAATTTATTATGGAGTTTACTTTTCAAAAATCTCATAGCTATGCCTAAGTTTTTCTCGTTTAGCCAACGCAAAATTTATTTTTTCATTAAAAATTAGTTCAAGCTCGTAAAAGATTACAGATAAGATCTAAAACTTTTATGCTAAAGAAAAAACGTACCCACCTGTTATGTTGGTTTGATCATACACAAAACCACACCAAAAGCATATATGCCAAATATTCAAATAGCTAGGAAAACAAACGACTCGACTCATTACATTGCTTCAAAGACTTTTATGTGGTTTGTTCAGAATTTGTGCATAGTACCGACACAAATTTTCTTGCTATGATTGGTAAATAGTCTAACTATTTTCTCACGATTGGTATGTCACTATTTAGTGTAATCTTTAAAGTACCATTAAAAATGTAATCTTTATTTTTTAAAGTACAAGAGTATGAGTATTTTGGCAAGAAGCTTTTTTGATCATTAAACATTTACAACTGAAAGATCATTTGGCAAAGAGTGTTTAGCATGAAGCTTTATAAACGTTACTTTTTTTTATAAGCGTTAGCGTTTAGTTTTTACGTTATTTTACGCTTTATGATCACTTATATAACTACTACATTACTAAAAACATTTACAAAACAAACGCTACTTCTAACTACTACTGCTATTAAGTTTACTACTAGTACTAATCTTGTTAAACATACCATGTATGTTTGTCTATATGCAATCAGCTCATGAATGGAACTAATTGAAGATTTGAAGCGCAAAAGTTGTTTGCACGAAAGAGATCTCAAAATTAGGCCCAAGCCCAAAATATTGGTCGCCCTTTAAACCCTTTGAGCAATATCATCTTGGCTATTTTTTGTTGCTTCAAGCTGTAATTTTCGCAACTTTTGGTTAAAAAAAAAAAAAAAAAAAAAAAAATTGTATACTTTGAGGTCATTTTTTTCAGTTATTAAGTGTAACTTGATATAAGTATATACTCCGTATATTTCACATTATACATGCATTAATTGTGTTTGATCAGCTAAGAACAACAACTGTTTCATTAATCATATGAAATGACCTCTCACAATGGTTAAAATAAGATGCAAAGCTTTTCTAGTTTTTTAAACTTTTTCTATAGATCTCTCACAAATCGCTTCTTAAAAATGCTATCAGTATATTTAATCTAATGGTAGAGGAGGTCCGGTGGATGTTTACCAAACGACGTTGATATTTGTTCGCACTTCCCTGCGAAAACGTTGTATAATACAACTAATTGCAATAGTTTAGAAGAAACAAAAAAATCCTACTGCGCTAATGCAAATTTTCATCAACATATATGAATATGAATAGTTTATAAAATATTTCAATGTATTGTAGTTTGCAAACTTTTGAACGTAAATTTATCTTTGTGATAAATTTATGGAATGCGATATATCGAACAATTTTTTTCCTACATGAAGCACGCTTATATTGTACTGTAATAATAAAGGTTTTTGAATCTTTTCATAGTTGGACGAACTTGAGTTATATGAATATTCATGTAGCTATAGAAAGTTTAGACAAAAAGAGAATATGTTTAGATACAAACTAGTTATAATGCTCGCGCACACGCGGAGTTTTTTCTAATTTTTTGAATAATGTATTTTTTTTAATTAAAAAATAAATAATTTAATCTTTGTTTTGTTTTATTTTGGTTTTTAATTTTGTATTATACGATGAAGAGAACTCGACTATGTATGGTTATAATGCCGGTAAACGCATGAGATATTTTTAACATTCTTGAATAATGTATTTTATATACTAAAAAACCAAAATGTTGACTTTCTTGACTTAGACTTGAATAAGTTTAATGCCACTTTACTTGAATAACGTATTTTTAATATATATAAAGCAAATAATATTAATATCGCAAGCCAACCATGTATAATTGATATCACACTACAACAATAATAGTACATATAACTTTAAGTTGCACACAGAAAGACACAGACTTTGTGGGTTATTCATTGTTGTCGTCTATAAGCAATTTTGCCTCAACGTGTCCACTTATAAATCCACTTTTTTCCCACATCCTTTGTCTCCATCTTCGATGATTTGGGTCAATAAGCGCTGGGTAACGGTGATGAACCAAGTAAGTATCCAAAGCGTTATCAACCTGAATGTTCTCGAGAAACGCAATAAGTACTTCATGTTCAATATTTCGAAGGCCAAATTCATCTTCCATTTGCACTACTCGGAAATAATATGCAATAATATCGTTAGTTATGGGCCTTTAAAAGAAGCAAAATTAATTTAAACTACTCAAAGACACCGTACTACAATAATGCAAATCAATAATAGGTAAGTATATCTCACATAGTATGGAGTAAGATAAAAAGCATTGTTCTTATTGTTTAAAAATATTTTATTCTTTTGGAGGATCTTAGCATGTCTAACAGCTAGTATAAAATATCCAAATCATCACAAATTTTGGTCACAAATCCGGTTCAGCTTAATTGCTAAATCAATAATATTTTATTCTCCTAAAATTATGAATAACAACTATGAATTGTTTAAAATGAAATCACCATCACCACGGGCCATGCAGTTGAACCGTATAACATAGGCTACTTAATGGATTAACATCTACTAAGTGCAGGCTTTTTCTAGCTCAAACCATTATATAGTCCTAGATCACAACAAAAAATTAAAATCAATGTCTAGATCAATAAAAGTAATTCTTTCAATAAAAGTGAGATGACATGTATGCTAGATCAATAAAACTAAGATGACATGTATGCTAAAGAGAGGTATATCTATTGACAACACCTTCTCTTAGTACCCATATATAGAAAATAACATTTAAGCCACAAAATAGAAAATATAAATATCTTTGAATTACAAACTTTTAACCCATCAACATAAATATGTGCAAACCAAAATGTCCAAATACCTGTGATGATGCCAGCGATTGGAATCACCATGTAAATTATCTAAGACCTTTTCAGCAAGAAGTAGCAATAAGCCTTTTCAAGATTCTATAGAAAGATTTGCAGAATAACTTCTTGAAATGAGTATTCGGTATCCCATATTTGACTGTCATTATAGACGGTAATCCTTTCATGAAATTAAAAAGAACTCTACTCCTAGATTATTACTAAACAAATATAGTTATTTTATTCATATCTGCACTAATTACTCATACAAATAATGGATCAAATTGGTTGAACGGGTCAAAGAGGTCTACAGTTTTCCAAAGCGTATTTTCTCTTCATCCAACCTTTCAAATTATAATAAACAAATAAATAAATAAAAAACTTTTCTAATCATATGTTTGGTTCACAGAGCATGAGCCGACCTGTTCTAATCAACACCAAAAGTTACCAATTTTAAGCCATTACTCAAAGCCATCTGACCCACCAAGAGTGATATCAGATACACACCTTTAGTCAGCAAGCCATAGAAAATCATGTATTCTTGGGAGATGAAACATAAATGCCTTTGAGTTTGGATCTTCTACACATCAAAAAAGCAAATTTAACACATAAGATATCCAAGTTTGATCAAAATGTGACTTTTAGTGGAAAAGCATACAAAAATCTAGATAAGAAATGCTTACTTTTGTTTGCTGGTCCTATGTATACATAGTGAGTATTCACGTCTTTATACAGAATATGTTCCACTACACGCTGAGCCTTTTTTTTTCATATAATCTTCCTGGGCCATTTTAGGAAAATCGGTTCCACAATCTTGTCGACATTAATTTACCCAAATAATTTCATTGATAAACGGCCGTGGAAAGTATAGATCACCTTGAAAGTCACCATTTACTTGACTCATAACTTTCCTATGTTCACCTTTAATCGTTTAAGAGCATTTTTGTTCACCGTTTTCACAACAAAGCCACGTCAACCTGAAGGAGCTAGAATGTATATAATTAAAACAAAAACTATAATTCAGCAATCATGTTAAACAATTGAAACATGCTATAAGGCTAATTTCCCACACTCTAGGATCGACTCATTATGGCGCTCTTCTTTTGTAACATTATAAGTGAAACATAAATTCATTCACATAAATAGCTCTAAAGTAATAGTTGTATCTTTTATGTGATTAAGGAAATATTAAGTTAGGTCTAATATACTTTTAACTTTGAATGCAATGACGTGTCTTCATGAGCACAGAGTACTAATTTGGTTACATTAACTAACCATATGATTCGATAAAATGCCATCACAGTATCACATGACCTTTCAAAATCACAAAACTTGTTGATAAGAGGATGTAATAAATGCAGCTTCTATTTGACCCACTAAACATGAAATGTCACTTGACTTTACCAGTCTACCCATTCGTAAAAAATGGGCTGATATTGCCACTTCTACCATAAACTATAGAAGAAGAGCGAAGCTGCTGTTCAAAAGATAAAACTCGTAATGCGGTACATAAATGTTGCTACAACAAAGTCACCTTAGTAAGTAGACTCCCTTTTTAAACCTTATTCTTTGCTTTCATAAGCAGACTTCGTTTTCAAACCTCATTCTATACTTTCCTTGGACCGATTTTTATAAAATGTCATGAGAACCAAGAAAGTGGAAAATGAATGATGAGGCAAAAAATGAACTGTTTTTAGGGGGTCATTTAAGCCCGAAATTGAATTTATTTGATCAAATATTGCCCTAAATCGTTCCTTTTGTGATTTTAGGTACTTTGGGAGTGAATTCTGGAAAAGGAAGCATTTTGGACATTTTTGGAGCATAAAAGTGAAGAAAACGGCAAAGACTTAATTTTCCATGTTGAGAACAGTACCTGACGGCGTCAAGAGGAAAATTGTGACGGCGTCAGGAATAAAATCCATGACGACCCAGAGAAAACCTGAAGGCGTTAAGAGAAGGGCGTTAAGAGTTAATATGGTGACGACCTGCATAAGGAATACACGTGATGGCATCAAATCCAGATTTAGGCAGTCCGAGAAATTATTTGGCGGCGAGATGACAGCGTCAGACATTTGTTCTTGACGCTGACGCCGTCACCTTACAAAATCTATATATACTTTTCTATTTTTTATTCATTAAGAGAGGAACTTGTGTGGAGAATACTAGGGTCGAACCTAATAAACCCTAGGTCATTTGTAACAGTATTTTCAAGGGTTTTTACCCCTTGAAACCTTTCATGTTCAATTAAGATAAGTCCTCTTTCAATTCATTCAATATGTCTATGTGTTGTTTGAATATATCTTATGCTTGTCTTGATTTCAACATGCTAGGCTAGATCTATCATGTGTTTGCTTAGATGTAATGAAACCTAGATGTTAATTATAGGTTGATTGCTTGTTTATAGTTGTAATGGGTGAATGATTTCAATGTTAGGCTTAAGAAAACTGGCAGATCTCCATTGTGTAACATGCTTGAAAGTCTTAAGAAACATGAACCAATGTGTACTAGGTTTTTATGATTGTATTTAATGCATGAGCAAATTCAAGTGATCCCATGTTAGGAGCTTCTTAGCCGGCTCGACATAGGAGTGAAGTAGGCGCTTATAGGATTGGGGAAGTAAGTACGCCACCCCATGAATGGTATTAAGGAATACAATCCGTCATCCACGCAACTGTAACAAGTAATTAACCTGTAAAAGATATCTAGGGAGTAGTGAAACCTAAGTAAACACAATTCTCCCATATATTGCTCACACCACTAGTTTAATTTAGTTTATTTTCATTTCTAGTATTTTATTTTGATTGTATCTTCGTAATTGGGTTAGTTGACTAGCAACTAATTCCGCCCAACTCCTTCAAAACTGAGATTTTTACTTGCTTTTCATAAAATATAAAAATACAAAAAGAATCATCCCTCATCTTTAGACCTAGTCTTTAGGTTTTCTAATCCTAGCGACACTATTCCTAGCTGAACGATCAATCCCCCGGTACTTGTCACTATACTATACTACATCGATCAGGTACACTGCCTGGTGGGGGTTGTAAGCTTCTCGAGATCCCTTGAGAGGTAAAGCCTGGTGCAATCCCTACGCATCAAGTTTTTGGCGCCGTTGCCGGGGAGTGGTTTGAGATAACTAGGGTCGAAAAAACTTGATGCGTAGGGATTGCACCAGGCTTTACCTCTCGAGGGATCTTGAGAAGCTTACAACCCCCACCAGGCAGTGTACCTGATCGATGTAGTATAGTATAATGACAAGTACCGGGGGATTGATCATTCAACTAGGAATAGTGTCGCTAGGATTAGAAAACCTAAAGACCAGGTCTAGAGATGAGGGATGATTCTTTTTGTATTTTTAGGTTTTTATAAAAAGCAAATAAAAATCTCGGTTTTAAGAGGAGTGGGCGGAATTAACAAAAAACTTGTGTGGAGAATACTAGGGTCGAACCTAATAAACCCTAGGTCATTTGTAACAGTATTTTCAAGGGTTTTTACCCCTTGAAACCTTTATGTTCAATTAAGATAAGTCCTCTTTCAATTCAGTCAATATGTATATGTGTTATTTGAATATATCTTATGCTTGTCTTGATTTCAACATGCTAGGCTACATCTTTCATGTGTTTGCTTAGATGTAATGAAACCTAGATGTTAATTATAGGTTGATTGCTTGTTTATAGTTGTAATGGATGAATGATTTCAATGTTAGGCTTAAGAAAACTGGCAGATCTCCATTGTGTAACATGCTTGAACGTCTTAAGAAACATGAACCGATGTGTACTAGGTTTTTATGATTGTATTTAATGCATGAGCAAATTCTAGTGATCCCATGTTAAGAGCTTCTTAGCCGGCTCGACACAGGAGTGAAGTACGCGCTTATAGGATTGGAGAAGTAAGTACGCCACCCCATGAATGGTATTAAGGAATACAATCCGTCATCCACACATCTGTAACAAGTAATTAACCTGTAAAAGATATCTAGGGAGTAGTGAAACCTAAGTAAACACAATTCTCCCATATATTGCTCACACCACTAGTTTAATTTAGTTTATTTTCATTTCTAGTATTTTATTTTGATTGCATCTTAGTAATTGGGTTAGTTGACTAGCAACTAATTCCGCCCAACTCCTTCAAAACCGAGATTTTTACTTGCTTTTCATAAAATATAAAAATACAAAAAGAATCATCCCTCATCTTTAGACCTAGTCTTTAGGTTTTCTAATCCTAGCGACACTATTCCTAGCTGAACGATCAATCTCCCGGTACTTGTCACTATACTATACTACATCGATCAGGTACATTGCCTGGTGGGGGTTGTAAGCTTCTCGAGATCCCTTGAGAGGTAAAGCCTGGTGCAATCCCTACGCATCAATGAACCTAAAAGAACAAACTATAATAGATTTTATAATCTGATTTGTTCTTTGTTTTTAAGTTTACGGTTGTATCAACATGTTTTGATAGTGATTTAGTGATTTACTTTCAGTAGTCTATGAGATGCAAGGAATATGGCATGTCATATTTAAATACATAACATCAGCTGTTCTCTATGTATATAACCATGTAAACTAACTGGATAATACATGTTTTTTGGGAAGCTTACAACCCCCACCAGATGCGTAGGGATTGCACCAGGCTTTACCTCTCGAGGGATCTCTGGAAGCTTACAACCCCCACCAGGCAGTGTACCTGATCGATGTAGTATAGTATAATGACAAGTACCGGGGGATTGATCGTTCAGCTAGGAATAGTGTCGCTAGGATTAGAAAACCTAAAGACTAGGTCTAAAGATGAGGGATGATTCTTTTTGTATTTTTATATTTTATGAAAAGCAAGTAAAAATCTCAGTTTTGAAGGAGTTGGGCGGAATTAGTTGCTAGTCAACTAACCCAATTACTAAAATGCAATCAAAATAAAATACTAGAAATGAAAATAAACTAAATTAAACTTGTGGTGTGAGCAATATATGGGAGAATTGTGTTTACTTAGGTTTCACTACTCCCTAGATATCTTTTACAGGTTAATTACTTGTTGCAGTTGCGTGGATGACGGATTGTATTCCTTAATACCATTCATGGGGTGGCGTACTTACTTCCCCAATCCTATAAGCACCTACTTCACTCCTATGTCGAGCCGGCTAAGAAGCTCCTAACATGGGATCACTAGAATTTGCTCATGCATTAAATACAATCATAAAAACCTAGTACACATCGGTTCATGTTTCTTAAGATGTTCAAGCATGTTACACAATGGAGATCTGCCAGTTTTCTTAAGCCTAACATTGAAATCATTCACCCATTACAACTATAAACAAGCAATTAACCTATAATTAACATCTAGGTTTCATTACATCTAAGCAAACACATGATAGATCTAGCCTATCATGTTGAAATCAAGACAAGCATAAGATATATTCAAACAACACATAAACATATTGAATGAATTGAAAGAGGACTTATCTTAATTGAACATGAAAGGTTTCAAGGGGTAAAAACCCTTGAAAATACTGCTACAAACGACCTAGGGTTTATTAGGTTCGACCCTAGTATTCTCCACACAAGCTCCTCCTACGCATTGTTTGGGGATAAGCGTATAGATGAGATTACTGGGTGCACGGAGTGGTTTGATTTCACCACAATACAAGCTGAGCACATAGGTGACCTTGATGTGATGGAAAATATAGCCGAACATGATCACATTGATAAAAAAGACCTAGGTTTTATGATCGATGATGATGAATCTCAAGAAATAGATGATGAATCTTTTGGGCAATTTGTATATAGCAGTCAGAATACTGAGGATGATCCTTATGATTCGGACATAGAAGTGGAGATGCCTAGGGAAGCACGTGAGATACTTGGGAAAATGTTAGGGTTAGATTATAATAAAACACATGTTGAGGATATAGGTGATTTTGACACGAGGAATGATGAAGTAAATAACATGAGCCCACAAAGTACCCCACAAGTCCTACCATCATTTGAGGCACACATACCACCCGCGACTTACCCGGAAGAAGTAGAAGAAACTATAGGAACCCCAATAGAGGTAGAACCCTTGGATCAAGCACAACTAAAGAATATAGGTTTTAACACTTGTAGTGATGACCTTTCTTTTAGTTCTAAGGAAGTTCCTAGTTTTGATGAACCGGAGCCTCAACCAAAGCCGTTACCTAATCTTCCATCTTTAGATGTGAATTTAGGAATTGAAAAAGATCCCGATCCACCCATCAACCTATGTAGTCCGGGTAGTCTTAGGATAAAGGTAGTGGACTCTAAGCCTTGTAGAGAGGAAGCCAATATAGGAGTGGAAAATGACCTTACATGCTTACATCACCCATTTATGATTGATCACAAGAAACATTATGGGTTTAAACCGGGTTTATTAGGTCAAGACGGACCCCAACTAGTAGTCTCTTGAAGTTGATAGAAAATGATCCCTTTCTAGAAGAAAATCTTAATCCACCCATTAACCCAATTGAATTTGGTAAGGTTATGATGATAGGAGCACACCCCTTTGAGCATATAATTCATCCACCGCACTTTCCTCACGAGGCATATTTCCACCCTAAGGGTGTGTATCGCTACTTCCACCCGCACTTAATCCTAAGTGTAGGGAAAACCTCCTCTATTTCCGTTAAATAAGGGTAGAGTCAGGCTCGTGACTCGAACAAAAACAAGCACTTCTTGGGAGGCAACCCAAGCTTTATTTATTTGATTGTTTGTTTGTTTATTTGATTTTATTTGTTTCCGTATGCATGCTTTATTTTTATTGTTGATAGATCATGTTTCAAAACTAAAAAAGTGAGAATACTTTACTTTGTTGTTTGGCTTAGTCTTAACTTCATCCAAAGGTATTTCGCAAAAGATAAGTGTAAGGGGAAACCCCAAATATGTTTTTAAGAAACAAAAACCGATCATGATTCTCCACAATATTAAGTGAACATGTATATTCGTATTTGTTAGAGTCAAATGCTTGTATCGAGTCATAATGATGTTTTACAGGATTTTCCAGGAAGTAGGACGAAGTTTTCCCAGAAATTTTTCAGAAATTTAACATAAGAATTTCTGCAGATCACTTCTGACGGCGTCACGAGTTTACTCTTGACGGCGTCACATGTAAAATTCTGGAAACTTTACCAGTTTTGTTTTTCTAACGGAGTCTTAAAGTTTTTGTTGAATCATTAGTTTTATAATCTCCAGGAAATCTGCAAATATCATTCCACAAGCATTATATCTTATTCTGTTTTCTAGGATTTGTTAGCATATATAGATTGCCGCCGATTTTATGCGAGGTTGCCTTGTCTATTTTCTCAGGTTTTACAGGTTATGTATGACAAGAAGATGATTTATATTCTGGAAGGGAAGCTTTAATTGTTCATTTTCTTAGAGGAAGATCTAACCTGGCCACCTTATTATCCATACCGAGTGAATCAGGGGAGTATTTGATTTCATTCTTTTTACTTATTTCACTTTTACATTCTTTACTTGAACATTGGGGACAATGTTCATCCTAAGTGTAAGGGGAGGGTAAAATGATGATACCTTACAGATACACTTTCGCTTGAGTTTGTTTGTTTGATAGTAGATGTGTAATAAAACTATGAGATATACTTGTTAGTGCAATTTTAGCGCCAAATTTAATTTTTTTTACAACATTTAGGAGTGAAACTTTAGCCATAGCAAGCGTCTCATGGATAGGAGATTGTATGACTAGCACAAAACGGTACCATTCAGAAAAATTTTCCACCCAAATATGTGAGGTTCGCCTTTAGATTTGATAGGAAAAGCATTTACTTTTAGTGCTTATGAGTGTACCGGTAGCATTTAGATTCTAGAACTTGCGTTAGTGATGCATCCCGGGACCGCTAGTGAGACTACATTCGTGTAGTAGGATTTACTACATGATAAGAGGCATTAGGATCACCCTTGTGTTAAACCCGTATCATAATTACTTGACCATTTAAGTCATATTACTTGGCTAGTTAAGTCAATTAATTTTTCTCACACCCTTAGCGTTGTACTCATTTTTAATACACGAAACCCCTAGTACACCCCTCCGAGCCTATCTTTTCGTTTCTAACTTTAAGCATCTTACTTAAAGGAAGAATTTGTTACACCCCACTTAAATGTACACCCAAATCGCCTTAGCCTTCCGTGTATGCACTCATCTTTAGTGCATTATTGTTATTTGTTAAACCTTAAGTTAATTATCTAATTGATTACATGGTTGCTAAGTCGAGTCATATCCTTGTACATATTGTTTTGGGACGATTGGGACTCATGGGTAAAGTACTTGTTTTATGAAGTAATGGGGAAGAACATCATATATTACCCCCATATGTACGTTAATCTTAAAAGTACTCCAAGTGTTTTGATTTTCTTAATTCGAGTCATTAGATTAGTTTATTGTAAAGTATGTAAAAATTCAAGTGTAAGGGGAATTCTCATTTCCTATGATGTATTATTTTGGATGGTAGGGTAAGAGTGTATGCAAAAAAAAAAAATAATAAAAAAAATCAAAAAATCAAAAAAATCAAAAAAATTAAGAAAAAGAAAAAAAAATAGAAAAAGAAAAGAGAAAAAAACATACGGACTACCATCCCGTTTCATTCTATGTTTATTTTATGTTTTTGTTATTTTTCATTTATTAGCTTAAGTTGAGTCTAGTCTTGGCTTAGCAACGCCATATTGTACATGTAATTAACCAAGATTGTTAACTCGCCACCCGTAAAGACTGCCTATATCTAACAAAACCGTGTATTCCATATCCCTACACCTAACGTTACAACCCTTTAAAAGACCTATTTGATAGTTTATCCTAGGTGCTTACGCCATGTGGTGGAGGTTTGATCATTTCCCACGCCTATGGTAATCTATTTTGCTATGACAGGTAGTGAGAGATGTTTTCCATTTCCATAATGTGATATTACTTTATTACACCCGAGAGATGTGAGTATCTAAACACTATTTGTGAGGTGCTAGTATATGACCTCCGTGCTTGTCTTTAGTCTTTAGTGGAACAATTATTTGTTGTAATTACTTTTATATTAGTGTTAAATGACCCCTAACTTGTATTTTGACTGGAATAAAAGCGCATTTGCTTGAGGACAAGCAAATCCCAAGTGTAAGGGTATATGATGAGGCTAAAAATGAACCGTTTTTAGGGGGTCATTTAAGCCCGTAATTGAATTTATTTGATCAAATATTGCCCTAAATCGTTCCTTTTGTGATTTTAGGTACTTTGGGAGTGAATTCTGGAAAAGGAAGCATTTTGGACGTTTTTGGAGCATAAAAGTGAAGAAAACGACAAAGACTTAATTTTTCATGCTGAGAACAATACCTGACGGCGTCAAGAGGAAAATTGTGACGGCGTCAGGAATAAAATCCATGACGACCCAGAGAAAACCTGAAGGCGTCAAGAGAAGGGCGTCAAGAGTTAATATGGTGACGGCCTGCATAAGGAATACACGTGACGACGTCAAATCCAGATCTAGGCAGTCCGAGAAATTATTTGGCGGCGAGATGACGGCGTCAGACATTTGTTCTTGACGCTGTCACCTCACAAAATCTATATATACTTTTCTATTTTTTATTCATTAAGAGAGGAACTTGTGTGGAGAATACTAGGGTCGAACCTAATAAACCCTAGGTCGTTCGTAACAGTATTTTCAAGGGTTTTTACCCCTTGAAACCTTTCATGTTCAATTAAGATAAGTCCTCTTTCAATTCATTCAATATATCTATGTGTTGTTTGGATATATCTTATGCTTGTCTTGATTTCAACATGCTAGGCTAGATCAATCATGTGTTTGCTTAGATGTAATGAAACCTAGATGTTAATTATAGGTTGATTGCTTGTTTATAGTTATAATGGATGAATGATTTCAATGTTAGGCTTAAGAAAACTGGCAGATCTCCATTGTGTAACATGCTTGAACGTCTTAAGAAACATGAACCGATGTGTACTAGGTTTTTATGATTGTATTTAATGCATGAGCAAATTCTAGTGATCCCATGTTAGGAGCTTCTTAGCCGGCTCGACATAGGAGTGAAGTAGGCGCTTATAGGATTGGGGAAGTAAGTACGTCACCCTATGAATGGTATTAAGGAATACAATCCGTCATCCACGCAACTGTAACAAGTAATTAACTTGTAAAAGATATCTAGGGAGTAGTGAAACCTAAGTAAACACAATTCTCCCATATATTACTCACACCACTAGTTTAATTTAGTTTATTTTCATTTCTAGTATTTTATTTTGATTGCATCTTAGTAATTGGGTTAGTTGACTAGCAACTAATTCCGCCCAACTCCTTCAAAACCGAGATTTTTACTTGCTTTTCATAAAATATAAAAATACAAAAAGAATCATCCCTCATCTTTAGACCTAGTCTTTAGGTTTTCTAATCCTAGCGACACTATTCCTAGCTGAACGATCAATCCCCCGGTACTTGTCACTATACTATACTACATCGATTAGGTACACTGCCTGGTGGGGGTTGTAAGCTTCTCGAGATCCTTTGAGAGGTAAAGCCTGGTGCAATCCCTATGCATCAATGAACCTAAAAGAACAAACTATAATGGATTTTATAATCTGATTTGTTCTTTGTTTTTAAGTATACGGTTGTATCAACATGTTTTGATAGTGATTTAGTGATTTACTTTCAGTAGTCTATGAGATGCAAGGAATATGGCATGTCATATTTAAATACATAACATCAGCTGTTCTCTATGTATATAACCATGTAAACTAACTGGATAATACATGTTTTTCTATATCTCTTTAACTTCATTTTATTTGGTTTTGTTGTTGAATACTCGTCCACTGCACACAACAATAACAACAACAATACTGAATCTCGTGGAAGGTTTGTTGCATTTAACTGGATAATATATGTTCATAAATAGTGGTTGATGCGTGGGAATCGCAACAGGCTTTACCTCTCGAAGGATCTCGAGAAGCTTACAACCCCCACCAGGCAGTGTACCTGATAGTTGTAGTATAGTATAGTGACAAGTACCGGGGGATTAATCGTTCAGCTTAGGAATAGTGTCGCTAGGATTAGAAAGCCTAAATACTAGTTCTAAAGGTGAGGGGTGATTATTTTTGTATTTTTATATTTTTATGAAAGCAAGTAAAATCTCGGGGTTTGAAGGATTTGGGCGGAATTAGTTGCTATTCAACTAACCCAATACTAAGATGCAATCAAAATAAAATACTAAAAATGAAATTAAGCTAATTAAACTAAGGTTGTGAGCAGTAATTGGAGAAAATGTGTTTACTTAGATTTCACTACTCCCTAGATATCTTTTACACGTTAATTACTTGTTATAATTGCATGGATGACGGATCGTATTTCTTAATACCATTCATGGGGTGGCACACATAACTCCCCAATTCTATGAGCTCTTATCTCCTCCTACACCATGCCCAGCACAACTATAGGGATTGTAAACAGTGGCTCATGCATTAAATACAACCAATAAAGACCTAGTGCGCCTCAGTTCATGTTTCTTAAGACGTTCAAGCATGTTACCATTTGGAGATCTGCCAGTTTTCTTAAGCCTAACATATAAATCATTCATCCAAGACAAGAATAAACAAGTAATCAACACATAATCAATATCTATGTTTCATTAGATCTAAGCAAACACAAAAGAGATCTAGCCTAGCATGATAGAATTAAGACAAGAACAAGATATAGACAACCAACACATAGACATATTGATTGAATTAGAAGAACACTTATCTTGATTAATCATGCAAGGTATCAAGGGGTTGGAACCCTTGAAAAACCTGTAAAGTTACACCAAAATCGTACTTAGGGTTTCTCCCAAAAACTCCTCTCCTAATGTGTGAAAAATAGAAAACTATATATAGAAAAACAGGTCTGACGGCGTCAAGACAAACAATGTGACCCCGTCACCTCGCCGCCAAAACTCTCCTCGGACTGCCTAGATCCACTTCTGACGCCGTCAAGACATATATACTTCCAGGCCGTTACGACTCTTTTACTCTTGACGCCCTTCCTACGTGACGTCGTCAAATCCGTTCTGGGTCGTCATGGAAATTCATGAGATTTGCTCTTGACGCCGTCAAGATTTTGCTCTTGACGCCGTCACCTACTGTTCCCGGCATGGAAAATTAAGACTTTGCCGATTTCTTCACTTTTATGCTCCAAAAACGTCCGAATTGCTTCCTTTTCCAGATTTCTCTCCCAAAGTACCTAAAATCACAAAAGGAACGATTTAGGGCAATATTTGATCAAATAAATTCGGATTCGGGCTTAAATGACCCCCTAAAAGTGGTTCATTTTTCGCCTCATCATATACCCTTACACTTGAGATTTGCTTGTCCTAAAGCAAATGCGCTTTTATTCTACTCAAAATACAAGTTAGGGGTCATTTAACACTAATATAAAAGTAATTACAACAAATAATCGTTCCACTAAAGACCAATAGACAAGCACGGAGGTCATACACTAGCACCTCACAAATAGTGTTTAGATACTCACATCTCTCGGGTGTAATAAAGTATAAATTACAATATGGAAACGGAAGATATCTCTCACTACCTGTCATAGAAAAATAGATTACCATAGGCTTGGGAAAGGATCAAACCTCCACCACATGGCGTAAGCACCTAGGATAAACTATCAAAGAGGTCTTTTAAAGGGTTGTAACGTTAGGTGTAGGGATATGAAATACACGGTTTTGTTGGATAAAGGAAGTTTTACTGGTGGCGAGTTAACAATCTTAGTCAATTACATGTACAATGTGGCGTTGCTAAGCCAAAACTAGACTCGACTTAAGCTAATAAATGAAAAATAACAAAAACATAAGATGAACATAGAATGAAAAGGGATGGTAGTCTGAATGTTTTTTTTTTTTTTTTTTTTTTTTTCCTTTTTCTATATTTTTTTTTCTTCTTTTCTTCTTTTTCTTGATTTTTTTTCGATTTTTTTTTTGTTGCACATACACTCTTACCCTACCATCCAAAATAATACATCATAGGGAATGAATATTCCCCTTACACTTGAATCTTTACATACTTTACATTAAACTAATCTAATGACTCGAATTAAGAAAATTAAAACACTTGGAGCACTTTTTAGATTAACGTACATATGGGGGTAATAAATGATGATCTTCCCCATTACTCCATAAAATAAGTACTTACCCATGAGTCCCAATCGTCCCAAAATAATATGTACAAGGATATGACTCGACTTAGCAACCATGTAATCAATTAGAAAGTTAACTTAGGGTTTAACAAATAACAATAATGCACTAAAAATGAGCGCATACACGGAAGGCTAAGGCGATTTGGGTGTACATTTAAGTGGGGTGTAACAAATTCTTCCTTTAAGTAAGATGCTTAAAGTTAGAAACGAAAAGATAGGCTCGGAGGGGTGTACTAGGGGTTTCGTGTACTAAAAATGAGTACAACGCTAAGGGTGTGGGAAAAATTAGTTGACTTAACTAGCCAAACAATATGACTTAAATGGTCAAGTAATTATAATACGGGTTTAACACAAGGGTAATCCTAATGCCTCTTATCATGTAGTAAATCCTACCACACGAATGTAGTCTCACTAGCGGTCTCGGGATGCATCACTAACGCAAGTTCTAGAATCTAAATGCTACCGGTACACTCATAAGCACTAATAATGAATGCTTTTCCTATCAAATCTAAAGGCGAACCTCACATATTTGGGTGGAAAATTTTTCTGAATATACGGTTATGTGCTAGTCATACAATCTCCTATCCATGAGACGCTTGCTATGGCTAAAGTTTCACTCCTAAATGTTGTAAAAAATTTTAAATTTGGCGCTAAAATTGCACTAACAAGTATTTCTCATAGTTTTATTACACATCTACCATCAAACAAAGCAAACTCAAGCGAAAGTGCATATGTAAGGTATCATCTTTTTACCCTCCCCTTACACTTAAGATGAACATTGTCCCCAATGTTCAAGTAAAGAATGTAAAAGTGAAAAAGTAAAGAGAATGAAATCAAATACTCCCCTGATTCGCTCGGTATGGATAATAGGATGGCCAGGTTAAATCTTCCTCCAAGAAAACGAACAATCAAAGCTTCCCTTCCAGAATATAAATCATCTTCTTGTCATACATAACCTGTAAAACCTGACAAAATAGACAAGACAACCTCGCGTAAAATCGGCGGCATTCTATATAAGTTACTAAATCCTAGAAAACAAGATAAGATATAATGCTTGTGGAATGAAGTTTGCAGATCTCCTGGAGATTATAAAACTTAATAATTCACAAAAATCATAAGACTCCGTTAGAAAAACAAAACCGGTAAAATTTCCAGATTTTTAACTCCTGACGCCGTCAAGAGTAAACCCCTGACGCCGTCAGAATTGACCTGCAGAAATCCTTATGTTAAGTTCCCGGAAAATTTCTGGAAAAACTTGGTCCTACTTCCTGGAAAATCCTGCAAAACTTCATTATGACTCAATACAAGCATTTGACTCTAACAAATACGAATACACATGTTCATTTAATATTGTGGAGAATCATGATCGGTTGTTTCTTAAAAACATATTTGGGGTTTCCCCTTACACTTATCTTTTGCAAAAATACTTTTAGCTGGAGTTAAGACTAGGCCAAAACAACAAAGTAAAGTATTTCTACTATTTAGTTTAGAAACATGATCAACCAACAATAAAAATAAAACATGCATACGGAAGCAAATAACAATCAAACAAATAAAATCACACAAAACATGGGTTGCCTCCCAAGAAGCGCTTTTCTTTATTTACGAGTCTTATAGCTAGACTCAAGGTCATGGGTTACTACGTGATCTCATCATCAAACGTCACATCCTCCTCACTAATCATTTCATTGTTATTCTCTTGGTAATGTTTTACACGTTGTATGTTAACGGTGAACTCCCTACCTTCATCATCAATTAACACTACCGCTCCAAATTTAGAAGAATTCTTTACCGTGAACGGTCCATACCATCTAGACTTAAGTTTTCCCGGAAATAATCTCAACCGAGAATTGTATAATAGGACCTTGTCTCCCTCTGAAAATTCTTTGGGTTTCTTAATTCTCTAGTCGTGCCATCTTTTAGCTCTTTCTTTATATGTGATGGAGGATTCGTAAGCTTCTAGCCTAAGCTCATCAAGCTCGTGTAATTGCAAGAACCTATTGTTTCCAGCAGTCGTGTAATCTAGGTTGCATGTCTTAAGCGCCCAATAAGCCTTGTGTCTAGTTCTACCAGTAGGTGGCATGCCTTACCATACACCATGCGGAATGGGGTCATTCCAATAGGTGTTTTGTAGGCGGTTGGGAATGCCCATAAGGCTTCGTCGAGTTTAAATGACCAGTCCTTTCTGTTTTGACTAACCGTTTTTTCAAGTATTCTTTTAATAGCTCTATTGGTGTTTTTGACTTGGCCATTGGTCTGTGGATGATAGGCGGTGGAGAATCGATGGGATACTCCATACCTCTTCATGACCTTTTCCATTTGTGCATTGCAAAAATGAGTTCCCCTATCACTGATGAGAGCTTTAGGAATCCCGAATCTCGCGAAAAGCTTCTTCAGGAAATGAATAACTACTCTGGCGTCATTGGTCCTAAGGGCTTGTGCCTCAACCCATTTTGAAACGTAGTCAATAGCGACTAATATGTACTCGTTCCCCCCTGAAGATGGAAAGGGTCCCATGAAGTCAATTCCCAAACATCGAAGATCTCACAAACTTGTATAAAGTTCTGAGGTGCTTCATCCCTTTGTGATATATTTCTGGCACGTTGACATGCATCACACGCCTGCACCATTTCTTTTACATCACGGAAAATTGTGGGCCAATAGAATCCCGCATCGAGAATCTTTCGGGCGGTAACGTTTATCCCATGATGCCCCCCAGAGGGACCAGAGTGACATTCCCTCATAATCTTCACCGCCTCATTTTCCGAAACACAACGCCTTATAATTTGGTCAGGACACCTTCGGAATAAAAATGGTTCATCCCAAAAGTAGTATTTAAGCTGAGAAAAGAACCTTTTTCTTTCGTATCTAGTCAGGTGTTCAGGAACAAGTCTACATCTACTTGCGAAGTAGTTAGCAAAATCAACGTACCACGGCTCCGAATCAATCGTTAACATCAGTTGTTCGTCAGGAAATGAATCCCTAATCTCACTTCTATCGTGCTTATCTAAGGGGTTTTCGAGACGAGATAGATGATCTGCGGCCAGATTTTCTGCCCCCCTCTTATCGCGAATCTCAACATCGAATTCTTGTTACAACAAGATCCACCGAATTAGTCGTGGCTTAGCATCCTACTTCGCAAACAGATATCGAAGAGCCGAGTGATCAGTGAAGACGACTGTCTTTGAAAGGACAAGATATTGTCGGAATTTGTCGAATGCAAACACTACGGCTAATAATTCTTTTTTGGTGGTGGAGTAATTCTCTTGAGCGGGATTCATGGTTTTGCTAGCGTAGTAAATAGGTTGGAAAAGCTTGTCATGACGTTGGCCCAACACAGCCCCGACAGCGAAATCGCTAGCGTCACACATGATTTCAAACGGTAACTCCCAGTTGGGTGTGATCATGATTGGAGCTTGTGTGAGCTCCTTTTTTAAGAGATCGAAAGCATCCTTGCATTCTTGGGAAAAATCGAACGGAGCATCCTTCTCAAGTAATTGAGTCATTGGCCGGGCAATTTTGGAGAAGTCCTTGATCAATCTCCGATAAAATCCGGCGTGCCCCAAAAAGCTGCGTATTGCCTTAACAGTCGTGGGGTATGGTAACTTAGATATAGCTTCAACTTTAGCTTGGTCCACCTCTATTCCGTTCCCTGAGATCTTATGCCCTAACACAATCCCTTCCTTTACCATGAAATGACACTTTTCCCAGTTTAACACCAAGTTGGTTTCTTCACAACGTTTAAGCATCTTTTCTAGATTAGCAAGACAGCGGTCGAAGGAGTTTCCGAAGACTGAAAAGTCATCCATGAACACTTCCATGCTGTCTTCCATGAGCTCGTGAAAGATTGCGGTCATGCAACGTTGGAAAGTGGCGGGGGCATTACATAGCCCAAAAGGCATCCTTTTGTAGGCAAATGTTCCATAGGGGCAAGTAAACGTGGTCTTTTCTTGGTCCTCGGGTGCTATGGGAATTTGAAAATATCCAGAGAATCCATCCAAGAAGCAATAGTACTCGTGTCCAGATAATCTCTCTAACATCTGATCAATGAATGGTAAGGGAAAGTGATCTTTCCTCGTGGCATCATTGAGCTTTCGATAGTCGATGCATACCCGCCATCCAGTGACAGTTCTCTTGGGCACCATCTCACCCTTGTCATTCTTTACTACAGTCATTCCACCCTTTTTAGGTACAACCTGCATAGGACTGACCCATGGGCTATCCAAGATTGGGTAAATCAGTCCTACATCCAAAAGTTTGATAACTTCTTTCTTTACTACTTCCTTAATGTTAGGGTTCACGCGCCTCTGGGGTTGCACGGTAGGTTTATAATCTTCCTCCATGAGAATCTTATGTGTGCAAAAAGTTGAGTCAATCCCCTTAATGTCGGCCACACTCCATGCGAGTACCCCCTTGTATTTTTTTAGGACCTCTAAGAGTTTAACTTTTTGTTCATGTTCCAAGGAAGAGTTTATGATTACCGGGAGTTGGTCCTCCCCCTGAAGGAAGGCATATTCCAAATGGTTAGGAAGCTCTTTAAGATCAACGTTAGGGGGTTCGATAATAGAGGGTTTGAGCTTGTTCTCAGGCTTTCGGAGCTCGAGATGCTCCGTTGCCTCTTGTCTGGGGTAGAAGGAGACTGCATTAACATCCTCCGTCTTTTCTACCTCTAGCAAAGGCAGAAAACTCTCGTCCCGTAGCCAGCCTTCATCGATCTGTTCATCGACGCAACTATCAATGACATCTGCGAGTTCATCTACTTCCCCAATAAAGTAGAGCCGGTTGACTGCTTCGAGGGAGAGGTCCATAGAATCCTTAATGTCGAAGGTTGTGCTATCGTCTCCCACTCGTAAGGTTAATTTGCCATCGTAGACATCGATGACTGCACGAGCGGTAGCAATAAATGGTCTACCTAAGATGATAGGTACCAAGTCATCCTCCTCCATATCCAGGATTACGAAGTCGTCCGGGAATTTGAATTTCCCAACTTTGACTAGCACATTTTCGCATATCCCTACGGGGTACTTGACCGATCTATCGGCTAGTTGGATGTTCATACGGGTAGACTTCAATCTAGAGTATCCTAGTTTACGGAACATAGAGTGAGGCATGAGATTGATACTTGCTCCCAAATCGGCAAGAGCATTCTTGATTGATAGAGGTCCTATGGAGCAAGGTAGGGTGAAGCTGCCCGGATCGTCTACCTTCTTTGGTAGCCCTCGATGGGTTACCACTGAGCATTCTTCCCCCAGGGTCACAAGACCCTCGAGTTTCTTCCTGTTAGCAAGTAGCTTTTTGAAGTATGTGCTATACTTTGGCATATGATAGCAAGCATCAAGGAGAGGTATGGTGACAACTGAGTCTTTTAGGTATGACAAGAACCTCTTGTTATCATTCTCAGTTTTCTGGTTCCTTAATCGGGACGGGAATGGGATTCTCATAGGTTGGTCAGGCAGGGCTGATGGGGAAGGGATCGTCACAGGCGGTTGGTCTGGGGCACCCCCGCCGACATCCTCCTCCTCCTCCCCAGGTTTGTTTGGGTCGAGGGTGATGGGGGACGAGTTTGGGTAAGGAGGGTCCTTGGTTGTCGTTTCAGCTTGCGTGGTTATTGCGAGCATGGGGTCATTTTTGCTTACTGATGGCGTTTGAAGATTATCTAGGGCTGAGTTAAGCTTGTTGAAAAATTCTCCAATACCCTCCTGCTGCTCGTCGAAAAGCTCATTAAGGCCTTTTATTTGCAAGTCTTTTTCTTGAGTGAAGTGACCAAGGTCATCTTCGAAATTGCTCCTGATTTTGAATTCAGGGCCTTCCTCCCCTTCTCTTTTCTTTATCAGATTTCCCCAAAGGGTGTAGTCGTCATTTTGGTAAAAAGGCAAAAGGGATGGATCAGCATAAATGTCCCCTCCTGACAAGCACGCATGTTCAGTTGTGGCTGCTCCTCCGCATTCTTCTACCTCATGCGGGCCTCCACAGTAATCGCAGATCAAGTAAGGATTCGACAGCTGTTTAGGTAATTGCGATCCAGCTAGGTAATCCACTCTTTTGTGAATTTTGCTCAACCGATCCGAGGTGATCTCAGAAATGCTGACAGTCGACTCAGGTTCATCCCAAGTGTCATCCTGGTCCTGAGCATATTCTTCAATCCTATCCCATCCTTCCTCGGCACTAAGATTGGCCAATCTTCCTTTCCTAGATTGGTTAATTTCGTTTCGGTCATTAGAGGAGATATTTTCGTAGAAGATTTGGACCAAGAGCCAAAGCTCAATGCCATGATGGGGAACTTGTCTTATTAAATCTTTGAATCTAGTTCACGATTTATAGAAGGGTTCGTCCTTCCCCTTCCGGAAACGGAGGATCCTATCTCTAAGTGCTGAGGTTTTTCCAGGTGGAAAGAACTTCTCATAGAACTTGGATATGAGTTGCTCCCATGTGAAGATAGATTCAGAAGGGAGTTTGTCATACCATTCTTTGGCTTTTTCATATAAGGTGAAAGGAAAGAATCGCAATCGGGATGTGTCTCTAGTAGCCCCATCCGTATGGAGGGTGTCCACTATTTTCAGGAAGTCCTTGATGTGTTGGATTGGATTTTCCTCATCTAGTCCGTTAAATTTACACACACTTTTGACAAGCCAAACAGCGGTTGCATGCAAGACCTCATTGGTGTGTTCGTTTGGGTAGACAATGGCGTTTGAGAAGCCACGAGAGGTTGGGGAGGAGTAGTCCTTAAGGCGCTTAGGAATGGGGGTTGCGGGAGTACTCATCTCGTCGTTGGGTTGGGAGCTAGGGGTTGTGACATGATGTTCTAAATTTTATTCAGAAAGAGGTGCATCAAAATCGATGGCAATGCTAGATGGTTCAGAAGTTGGGTGATATTGTCTCAATCTATGCATTTCTCTTTCGGGTTCCGCATAGGGCAAGACAAGGTTTCGAGTGGAACTACGACTCCTAGTGATCCTAAGGTTAAGGGATTCGTCATTTTCCATGATGGCAGGTGGTGAAGAGTTACGAACAAAGACACGAAGAAATAAGATAGACTAGAGAAAACCTAAAAATAAAAATAAAATCTTACTAGAAAGGAATCTAGCAAGTAGACCTAATACAAAGAAATCCTAACCTAGACAATAACTATTCCCCGGCAACGGCGCCAAAAACTTGATGCGTGGGAATCGCAACAGGCTTTACCTCTCGAGGGATCTTGAGAAGCTTACAACCCCCACCAGGCAGTGTACCTGATCGTTGTAGTATAGTATAGTGACAAGTACCGGGGGATTGATCGTTCAGCTTAGGAATAGTGTCGCTAGGATTAGAAAGCCTAAATACTAGTTCTAAAGGTGAGGGATGATTATTTTTGTATTTTTATATTTTTATGAAAGCAAGTAAAATCTCGGGGTTTGAAGGATTTGGGCGGAATTAGTTGCTATTCAACTAACCCAATACTAAGATGCAATCAAAATAAAATACTAAAAATGAAATTAAGCTAATTAAACTAAGGTTGTGAGCAGTAATTGGAGAAAATGTGTTTACTTAGATTTCACTACTCCCTAGATATCTTTTACACGTTAATTACTTGTTATAATTGCATGGATGACGGATCGTATTCCTTAATATCATTCATGGGGTGGCACACATAACTCCCCAATTCTATGAGCTCTTATCTCCTCCTACACCATGCCCAGCACAACTATAGGGATTGTAAACAGTGGCTCATGCATTAAATACAACCAATAAAGACCTAGTGCGCCTCGGTTCATGTTTCTTAAGACGTTCAAGCATGTTACCATTTGGAGATCTGCCAGTTTTCTTAAGCCTAACATATAAATCATTCATCAAAGACAAGAATAAACAAGTAATCAACACATAATCAATATCTAGGTTTCATTAGATCTAAGCAAACACAAAAGAGATCTAGCCTAGCATGATAGAATTAAGACAAGACCAAGATATTTGTTGTAATTACTTTTATATTAGTGTTAAATGACCCCTAACTTGTATTTTAAGTAGAATAAAAGCGCATTTGCTTGAGGACAAGCAAATCCCAAGTGTAAGGGTATATGATGAGGCTAAAAATGAACCGTTTTAGGGGGTCATTTAAGCCCGTAATTGAATTTATTTGATCAAATATTGCCCTAAATCGTTCCTTTTGTGATTTTAGGTACTTTGGGAGTGAATTCTGGAAAAGGAAGCATTTTGGACGTTTTTGGAGCATAAAAGTGAAGAAAACTGCAAAGACTTAATTTTCCATGCTGAGAACAATACCTGACGGCGTCAAGAGGAAAATTGTGACGGCGTCAGGAATAAAATCCATGACGACCCAGAGAAAACCTGAAGGCGTCAAGAGAAAGGCGTCAAGAGTTAATATGGTGACGGCCTGCATAAGGAATACACGTGACGATGTCAAATCCAGATCTAGGCAGTCCGAGAAATTATTTGGCGGCGAGATGACGGCGTCAGACATTTGTTCTTGACGCTGTCACCTCACAAAATCTATATATACTTTTCTATTTTTTATTCATTAAGAGAGGAACTTGTGTGGAGAATACTAGGGTCGAACCTAATAAACCCTAGGTCGTTTGTAACAGTATTTTCAAGGGTTTTTACCCCTTGAAACCTTTCATGTTCAATTAAGATAAGTCCTCTTTCAATTCATTCAATATGTCTATGTGTTGTTTGGATATATCTTATGCTTGTCTTGATTTCAACATGCTAGGCTAGATCTATCATGTGTTTGCTTAGATGTAATGAAACCTAGATGTTAATTATAGGTTGATTGCTTGTTTATAGTTATAATGGATGAATGATTTCAATGTTAGGCTTAAGAAAACTGGCAGATCTCCATTGTGTAACATGCTTGAACGTCTTAAGAAACATGAACTGTCACAACTCGTAATTTCAGGTCATTTTCCAAATCCCGACAATTTTACTATTCAACAGTTACTATTCACCGTTTACTATTCACCGGTCACTATTCATCATTTTACTATTCATCATTTTCGGAGTCAGTTTGTGATTCCGAGAAGCGTTCAGAAATTTTACTATTCATGTGACACTATTCATTTCCGGAGGGAAATCACTATTCACGATTGCCGTTCATTTCATCGTAAACTGAGTTTACGGGTTTTCCAATTCGCGTAACCAATGTGGTTTGGCTGCAAATTCATGCATCCTTCATTTATGACATTTCATATAGACTGGAGTAGTCTATATATATCATCAGTAACATCATCAGTACTTTAGGCCCTACACGGATATGCATTATTTTCATTTACGTATGCTTAATTTGTAATTAACGTTACCACTCAGTTTTACTACTAACGTATACCCAATACTCTCGACTATGATCCTAACATATTTACATACTCATAATAATAATATAAAAATTATATTATTAATTTACCCGGTGTTTTAAAATCAATGGCTATATTTTACGGTCGAAGCTTATAACTCCGTCGGTTTGCGCTATTTCAATTCAATAATTATTATAACACCCGATTCTTGCAAGGAATAATATTTTACAACTTTTACAACTTCGTTGTATTTTATTTCACCTCGGTGACATTTATTTCAAAGATAACTCGGTACCCGATAACACCTAAAATACAAAATATCTAACTTATACATACAAAAGGGAGACAAGCTCATTAATTAAGCCCACAAAACACAAATCCATGTTTTGCTCCTTTTGACCATGGACTTGGACCATATTAATTACACTTGACCAAGATTATACATATATACTCCACCCTTTTTCATTTTCATTCCAATAAACAACACACACTAGCAAACACCATTTTCATCTTCTCCCTTTGAGTATGGATCGACCAAGAAACAACCATAAGAAGAATCCATAAAATTTTCAAGATCAAGTGTTGAATCAAGTCCTAATCAAGATCTAGTTGGGGTTTTGTGGTAGAAACCCTATGTTTCTTAACATAATCATCTTCAAATCACCTCAAATATTCAAGTAAGCTTCAAGAACACTTTTGATCTTTTCATACTTTCATTTACTTTATATTTTTATGTATTTTCAAGATATATTGGTAAAACATGCAAATCTACTATGATCCATACCACTTATTGTTTATTTTTGGTTTATAAACATAGATCTATAATTTTTACTAGTAATCTCATGAGATCCACCAAGATTGGTGATGTTTAGGACCCCATGACACCCTAAGAAGGTGTATGGTAGGATTGGGTATTTGTGAAGTTGATTTGAGATAGTTTGGTTAAGCCTTGAACTAGAAAAGTTGATTTTCCAAACTATATGTAAGGTTCTGTCCATTTTTGTAGAATCTGGAAAAATCAGTGGGTTTTGGGTAACTTTGGACCAAAGATTTAGAAAATACATTCCGAGATGAAACTATGGCCGAAAACGGGGATAAAATCCGAGTTACGACGAAAAAGTTATGATATTTCCAATATTAACGACGAAAACTATTTTCTGAAAAATTACTTGCTGTCCCACGATTTTCTTGGACTGTTTCGAGGCCTAAAACTTGATCTAGCCGTCCCGACTTATCAAAAATATACTTGTATGCCATCCCACGATTCCGGGGATATAAAGAACGTAGAAAACGAGCTTATAACGAAAAAGATACAAGCGTTTGAACTTAGACGAATATATATATTTTCCATCAGCTTTTCTATTACACTTTTTGCCGCAAAACTGTCTTTGCGAGACACCACCTTCTCGGCTGTTTTTCTTCATGATCGGATCAATTTGAGTCCGAGCCGTAGTTTTATGAAATCAAGATCTTCCAACAAGCTTTTCAAATCATTTGGCCGTCCGTCGAATAGACTTATAACGAATAAACTACGACCTCATCTATATACCCGATAAACTATATATATTTTGACAGCTTTTACTATAATGAAATTTTCTAAGTGTTGAACATAATACTTTCAAGTAACAACAATAAGAGTCGATTTTCTCATCGATCGAGACCCGTATCGCCAAAAGTTAAATGACACGACTTCAAGATATCGTTACAAGGTTTTCAAAAACACCGAGTTTCATCACTAACCCTTAACGTACAACATTTCGCGACTTGTTTTGCGAGGCCATTTTGGGCATATTTTCAAGTTATGAAAATGCTATTTTTGTGACGAAAACCTTATATTTGCCGATAAGACACCAAACCAGGATCGTGGAGTACCGTTTCAACATATCTACACGAAAAGTGGTTATTAACTTAACGAGACGTCAAAAATGTATTTTTGACGATAAACACTATTTTCAAAACTAACGAGTGGTATCGATAACATACGTATTTGCATGTGTAGCTTCATTTCATTTCTTACATTAGAATATCATTCATATTAGGTTGCGATTAGAGATCGTGCCTCATTTCGTGTATTCACTTTTGTCATCATAGCTATCGCACCAGGTGAGTTCATAACCCCTACTTTTACTTGTTTTACAACTGTTTTGGGGGAAGATACATGCTCATTACTATTTAAATTTAATGCTTGTTTTACTTGAACGCGAATCATTTTCTCAAACATTACTGGATGGTTGAAATACTTGATTGATTTCTTGAATACATTATGAATTACTTATTCCATCCTTGATTACTTTCTTATGGATACAAGTTCTTGCTTTTGCGGACATAAATACAAAACTGTTACTTTGCCTGAGTTACCTATTACTGCCACTGAAGTCCCCTTTATCATGAACCGTTAATTACATGCGTGTGAGCGCGAATGCTGTGGATAGATCTATTTGGGTTGACACCCCGTCCGAGTTGGTCGCGCCAACCTGTTAAACGGACGCATATCATTCGGATTACTTCCGAGTGTCTGGCAAACACTTACTTGGGGCATTTTATGCTTGATTGCATACGATTACGTCGAGCTTCGGGGTCATGAGCTTTAGGCACTGTATACCTTATTTTTGGCTGTGACATTGTATTTGTTATATTGTCTTGCCTTCCGCAAAATACTTGTTTACGGAAAATACTTGATTACTGAAAATACTTGTTTACGGAAAATACTTGATTACTGAAAATACTTGTTTACGGAAAATACTTGATTACTGAAAATACTTGTTTACGGAAAATACTTGATTACTGAAAATACTTGTTTACGGAAAATACTTGAGTACTGAAAACACTTGTTTACAGGAAATACTTGATTTCTGGAAAATACTTGTTTACTTAAAATTATGAACTCACCAGCTTTATGCTGACGTTTTAGCATGTATTTTCAGGTTTTAAGCAATGGCACTCTACAGGAGGTTTTGGCAGGGCATGGCATGGTCATAGAAGACTCTGATATTCTTATGGGGACCGCTTTAAACTATCTTAAGGGCTTACTTTCGCATAAATTTTAAACAATGCAAATTCAATGCTTTTAGTTAAAAAAAAAAAAATTTAGTCTAAATGATTGAAGTGAAAACAAATTTTGTACTTGTGCTGTATTACCAATTGAGTTACACCCCAGCTACTTGTATGCTTCCGCTGGACCCGATTCTGGGGGTGTGACAGATTGGTATCAGAGCTTTGGCTATAGCGAACTAAGTGTTTTTAAAACCTAGACTATAGCTACTTTTACGAAAACTTAACCCTATGGCCGTCACGTGCCTGCCTGCCAAGATGATGCCTCATTTGTAGTTTGTTGCTGACTTAGGTGATGAGATTTGTGTCTCATTATCTGATATACTATATTCATTTATCATAGTTGATTACTATAACTATCTTTCATATAAGCATGTTCATGTATCATATATTTCACCGCGTTATGTTTTTCCTTGCATAGTTTCATCATTTGACCTCGAGTTTGGTCACCTGCTTTTGTCTTTCAGAACGTCTTGGTACTTGTGAAGGACATGGTATTAGTATAACTGAGCTGAGTATTTTAAAATTCATGGAACCTCGGTGGAATATAGACTGGTCATCTATATTCGACTCGGGATAGTGAGATATAGGCTGACCACCTATGTCTGACTCAGAAGTGAATTTTGCAACACTGAGAATGGTTATAATAAGATTATGTCTGGATTGAATTCTCAACTCATTTCTAAATGTTTCATTCATGTGTGTGTATACTCTCGTTGTTGGAACCTTCATACTTTTCATCACTTCGTAAACCACCGATTGGAAGCATGTCAGCTAGTCATTTTATTTCATGAACTTTCATATTTATGCACAATACACTCATATCACAGTATTTTCTTTTGTCACAATCTCATTTTGTTGCAGTTGTCACAGTCTCTTCCCTTCTCACCATCACTATCATTTCTTTTCCCCACCCCCATATATACAAAGAATTAGGTGACACTCTATAGATTCCGATGTCACTCATCCCTCACTACTCCCTATATTGATAAGTGGATATTATCAATGACCTCCCTAGGAAAGACTTTCCATACCTTCTATGAGGAGAATACCTCGGTACAGTAAGACCATTCAAAACTCAATAGAAACCGCAAGATATCACAAAACCATTCGAACCACTATCACTGGCCTGATCACCAAAAATTCTACCATCTAGAAAGTATTGGTTTGACTGAATTACAGGATTTGTTTCGATACGAGTGCTCGCTAAGCCACACCATAGAGATAAATCCAACCTTTTAACCAAGACTATAAATTGAACATGTCCTCACCAATAGACTTTATTCGAACATGTTAGATACCTATGCATTTGTCCAGACATACCTACCTGGCTATTTTATCCTCTTAATACTTTCACTTTAAAATGGATTTTTCTCCAAACTACCGTTATACAAAACATATATCTTGTAAGAAATACTTTTCTGATGCTCTTATTTTGACAAGCAAATTCCTTTTGGCTAATCTTTTACAAAACTATTGAATATTACAAAATTTTAAACATCGATCTTTGGTAAACCATATTATCCACCTTATGTTGAAAATTTTCCTATATTGCATAACTACTAAATTTTGAAACATCAAGAAGGATGTTACCTAAAAAGCTGTTTGCTTAAACTTGTAGATTCATTTATTCAGGAAAGGTTTATGAACAAAACACAATCTCAAAACAAACTTTGAAAATCAATCATTATATTACCTCACTTATACCTTTAGGAGTTTGTGAGTTGATGACCTATAACTTGGGGAAAATCTTAGTAACGGAGACTAAGCACCGTAGGTGGAGAAAGACTCAATTCCTGACATCCTGCGAAGGATCACAACCTTATCCTAATCTATTATTTTCAACAACACCCTTTTACGGATTTAACCCTGTAAGTCTTTCAAAACAAGATTCATGATACCCATTTCAATTATTCCTAATAAAGGAATTTGATTCACCTCAACTCCTAGCGATTTCATTAAGATCTCTTTGGAACCACACCACCTATCATCTGTAGACCAATGGTCAGAATTTGAGATTGATTCAAACCTAGGGAGATATGCCCAAATCGGGTGTGAATAACACTAGAAATGGTTGGATTACCCATTTGCCATAAATCAAATTCAGTTGCAACCATAGTTATCACACGAGCTTAGAGACTACACCATTCGAAGCACTCTATGGTCGAAGTGCCAACATCCATTGACGGGTCAAAACTTGGAAAAGCACAACTCACTAGTCCCGTAAGCATTCATGAAATAACCAGGAATTTCCTACAAATCAAGAATCAATTACAAGTTCGATAAGCGGTAAACCACTAGAATTTCAAGTTCGTGGCATGATTGTGTGGAAAGTTCTGCCTAGGAAAGGCATAATACCATTCAGAAAACTTCATAAAGTTAAACTCGATATACACTGAACCATTTACGAATTCTGACAGAGTAGGCCTAGTGGCCGTCAGACTTGAACCTTGTTAGAGCTCAGTAGCTTACACGATTATATGATCATCTTTTAACCAATACCACTCTAGAGACCAACACAAACTGAACTTCGGGACGAAGTTCCTTTTAAGGGGGTGAGAATGTCACAACTCGTAATTTCAGGTCATTTTCCAAATCCCGACAATTTTACTATTCAACAGTTACTATTCACCGTTTACTATTCACCGGTCACTATTCATCATTTTACTATTCATCATTTTCGGAGTCAGTTTGTGATTCCGAGAAGCGTTCAGAAATTTTACTATTCATGTGACACTATTCATTTCCGGAGGGAAATCACTATTCACGATTGCCGTTCATTTCATCGTAAACTGAGTTTACGGGTCTTCCAATTCGCGTAACCAATGTGGTTTGGCTGCAAATTCATGCATCCTTCATTTATGACATTTCATATAGACTGGAGTAGTCTATATATATCATCAGTAACATCATCAGTACTTTAGGCCCTACACGGATATGCATTATTTTCATTTACGTATGCTTAATTTGTAATTAACGTTACCACTCAGTTTTACTACTAACGTATACCCAATACTCTCGACTATGATCCTAACATATTTACATACTCATAATAATAATATAAAAATTATATTATTAATTTACCCGGTGTTTTAAAATCAATGGCTATATTTTACGGTCGAAGCTTATAACTCCGTCGGTTTGCGCTATTTCAATTCAATAATTATTATAACACCCGATTCTTGCAAGGAATAATATTTTACAACTTTTACAACTTCGTTGTATTTTATTTCACCTCGGTGACATTTATTTCAAAGATAACTCGGTACCCGATAACACCTAAAATACAAAATATCTAACTTATACATACAAAGGGGAGACAAGCTCATTAATTAAGCCCACAAAACACAAATCCATGTTTTGCTCCTTTTGACCATGGACTTGGACCATATTAATTACACTTGACCAAGATTATACATATATACTCCACCCTTTTTCATTTTCATTCCAATAAACAACACACACTAGCAAACACCATTTTCATCTTCTCCCTTTGAGTATGGATCGACCAAGAAACAACCATAAGAAGAATCCATAAAATTTTCAAGATCAAGTGTTGAATCAAGTCCTAATCAAGATCTAGTTGGGGTTTTGTGGTAGAAACCCTATGTTTCTTAACATAATCATCTTCAAATCACCTCAAATATTCAAGTAAGCTTCAAGAACACTTTTGATCTTTTCATACTTTCATTTACTTTATATTTTTATGTATTTTCAAGATATATTGGTAAAACATGCAAATCTACTATGATCCATACCACTTATTGTTTATTTTTGGTTTATAAACATAGATCTATAATTTTTACTAGTAATCTCATGAGATCCACCAAGATTGGTGATGTTTAGGACCCCATGACACCCTAAGAAGGTGTATGGTAGGATTGGGTATTTGTGAAGTTGATTTGAGATAGTTTGGTTAAGCCTTGAACTAGAAAAGTTGATTTTCCAAACTATATGTAAGGTTCTGTCCATTTTTGTAGAATCTGGAAAAATCAGTGGGTTTTGGGTAACTTTGGACCAAAGATTTAGAAAATACATTCCGAGATGAAACTATGGCCGAAAACGGGGATAAAATCCGAGTTACGACGAAAAAGTTATGATATTTCCAATATTAACGACGAAAACTATTTTCTGAAAAATTACTTGCTGTCCCACGATTTTCTTGGACTGTTTCGAGGCCTAAAACTTGATCTAGCCGTCCCGACTTATCAAAAATATACTTGTATGCCATCCCACGATTCCGGGGATATAAAGAACGTAGAAAACGAGCTTATAACGAAAAAGATACAAGCGTTTGAACTTAGACGAATATATATATTTTCCATCAGCTTTTCTATTACACTTTTTGCCGCAAAACTGTCTTTGCGAGACACCACCTTCTCGGCTGTTTTTCTTCATGATCGGATCAATTTGAGTCCGAGCCGTAGTTTTATGAAATCAAGATCTTCCAACAAGCTTTTCAAATCATTTGGCCGTCCGTCGAATAGACTTATAACGAATAAACTACGACCTCATCTATATACCCGATAAACTATATATATTTTGACAGCTTTTACTATAATGAAATTTTCTAAGTGTTGAACATAATACTTTCAAGTAACAACAATAAGAGTCGATTTTCTCATCGATCGAGACCCGTATCGCCAAAAGTTAAATGACACGACTTCAAGATATCGTTACAAGGTTTTCAAAAACACCGAGTTTCATCACTAACCCTTAACGTACAACATTTCGCGACTTGTTTTGCGAGGCCATTTTGGGCATATTTTCAAGTTATGAAAATGCTATTTTTGTGACGAAAACCTTATATTTGCCGATAAGACACCAAACCAGGATCGTGGAGTACCGTTTCAACATATCTACACGAAAAGTGGTTATTAACTTAACGAGACGTCAAAAATGTATTTTTGACGATAAACACTATTTTCAAAACTAACGAGTGGTATCGATAACATACGTATTTGCATGTGTAGCTTCATTTCATTTCTTACATTAGAATATCATTCATATTAGGTTGCGATTAGAGATCGTGCCTCATTTCGTGTATTCACTTTTGTCATCATAGCTATCGCACCAGGTGAGTTCATAACCCCTACTTTTACTTGTTTTACAACTGTTTTGGGGGAAGATACATGCTCATTACTATTTAAATTTAATGCTTGTTTTACTTGAACGCGAATCATTTTCTCAAACATTACTGGATGGTTGAAATACTTGATTGATTTCTTGAATACATTATGAATTACTTATTCCATCCTTGATTACTTTCTTATGGATACAAGTTCTTGCTTTTGCGGACATAAATACAAAACTGTTACTTTGCCTGAGTTACCTATTACTGCCACTGAAGTCCCCTTTATCATGAACCGTTAATTACATGCGTGTGAGCGCGAATGCTGTGGATAGATCTATTTGGGTTGACACCCCGTCCGAGTTGGTCGCGCCAACCTGTTAAACGGACGCATATCATTCGGATTACTTCCGAGTGTCTGGCAAACACTTACTTGGGGCATTTTATGCTTGATTGCATACGATTACGTCGAGCTTTGGGGTCATGAGCTTTAGGCACTGTATACCTTATTTTTGGCTGTGACATTGTATTTGTTATATTGTCTTGCCTTCCGCAAAATACTTGTTTACGGAAAATACTTGATTATTGAAAATACTTGTTTACGGAAAATACTTGATTACTGAAAATACTTGTTTACGGAAAATACTTGATTACTGAAAATACTTGTTTACGGAAAATACTTGATTACTGAAAATACTTGTTTACGGAAAATACTTGATTACTGAAAATACTTGTTTACGGAAAATACTTGATTACTGAAAATACTTGTTTACGGAAAATACTTGAGTACTGAAAACACTTGTTTACAGGAAATACTTGATTTCTGGAAAATACTTGTTTACTTAAAATTATGAACTCACCAGCTTTATGCTGACGTTTTAGCATGTATTTTCAGGTTTTAAGCAATGGCACTCTACAGGAGGTTTTGGCAGGGCATGGCATGGTCATAGAAGACTCTGATATTCTTATGGGGACCGCTTTAAACTATCTTAAGGGCTTACTTTCGCATAAATTTTAAACAATGCAAATTCAATGCTTTTAGTTAAAAAAAAAAATTTTAGTCTAAATGATTGAAGTGAAAACAAATTTTGTACTTGTGCTGTATTACCAATTGAGTTACACCCCAGCTACTTGTATGCTTCCGCTGGACCCGATTCTGGGGGTGTGACATGAACCGATGTGTACTAGGTTTTTATGATTGTATTTAATGCATGAGCAAATTCTAGTGATCCCATGTTAGGAGCTTCTTAGCCGGCTCGACATAGGAGTGAAGTAGGTGCTTATAGGATTGGGGAAGTAAGTACGCCACCCCATGAATGGTATTAAGGAATACAATCCGTCATCCACGCAACTGTAACAAGTAATTAACTTGTAAAAGATATCTAGGGAGTAGTGAAACCTAAGTAAACACAATTCTCCAATATATTACTCACACCACTAGTTTAATTTAGTTTATTTTCATTTCTAGTATTTTATTTTGATTGCATCTTAGTAATTGGGTTAGTTGACTAGCAACTAATTCCGCCCAACTCCTTCAAAACCGAGATTTTTACTTGCTTTTCATAAAATATAAAAATACAAAAAGAATCATCCCTCATCTTTAGACCTAGTCTTTAGGTTTTCTAATCCTAGCGACACTATTCCTAGCTGAACGATCAATCCCCCGGTACTTGTCACTATACTATACTACATCGATTAGGTACACTGCCTGGTGGGGGTTGTAAGCTTCTCGAGATCCTTTGAGAGGTAAAGCCTGGTGCAATCCCTATGCATCAATGAACCTAAAAGAACAAACTATAATGGATTTTATAATCTGATTTGTTCTTTGTTTTTAAGTATACGGTTGTATCAACATGTTTTGATAGTGATTTAGTGATTTACTTTCAGTAGTCTATGAGATGCAAGGAATATGGCATGTCATATTTAAATACATAACATCAGTTGTTCTCTATGTATATAACCATGTAAACTAACTGGATAATACATGTTTTTCTATATCTCTTTAACTTCATTTTATTTGGGTTTGTTGTTGAATACTCGTCCACTGCACACAACAATAACAACAACAATACTGAATCTCGTGGAAGGTTTGTTGCATTTAACTGGATAATATATGTTCATAAATAGTGGTATAAATCTAAATAGGCCATAGTTACCTGATAAAATATCAACGATTGTCCGGCATTGAAGACATAACTTAAAAGAACTACTTTGTTGAGATACCTGCATGGAGAAAGGCATTATGCGACTACAATTTTAATGGTCCTGATCAAGGTTTCGGTTTGTCCCTTTTATCAACTTTGTCAACATTACTTCACCATTCACGATTTGGCCATTGTCACTGGATCTGTTAAAAGGCAATCAAATGAAATGTTAGATACTTAAGTCACATAGATATTTTTGCACAAATAAGCCTATTAGTTATCAAATGACCTCCATATTTTGGGTTTATTGTGTTTTGAAACCAAAATAAGCCAACATGCTCTCTAAATAAGTTAATCCAAACATCCCCTTCATGTAGTGAAAAATTTATTATAGCTTTTATAACAAATATTTAAAAACAAAATTACAGCTAGAGATGATACTATATTAGCTATTAAGCCAGTTGTGGTCTTCTCTCAATGTTATCATCTAATTGATACGTAAAAAAGGACATGTATTCCCATTAACCCTACCAAAGTAATTTATATAATGCCAAAAGCCGATCACTCCAAAATTAGCTCGTTATCACTATTTTACAAACTTCAATGGTATATATGCCTTTTAGTTGGGGATATCCATGCTTTATAAGAGTGTATAGATAAATTGATATGGTTTCTATAGTAAATTAGAGATGAATAGCTAATCAAAGCACAGTTATGAATAACTGATTTGGTTTGAGATTATTTCTTTTTTATACAGATTGAACTGAAATGGATCAACTCGTAAATGTAAATACATAAATAAATTTTTGATGTAGTTGAGATGATTAAAAAGACTTTTGAGTTAAAAAAAAGAAACATTATGAGCGTCTTTCAACTCTTTAGTTTCAGCTGTATTTGAAAATCTACCTGTAACTGTCGTCTTGTATGTTGGCAACATCTTGTAACGTCTAGCTTGCTTCATATTTTGTTTCTGGGATCCTCGTGGCTGCTATTTTGGGGTTCTGCACCTCGCTAGGAGAAGTACGTCACCAGTCACTCTATACTCTATATCATCAAACCAACACGACTGATTACTACGATTACTATTTACTATCGCATACTCACATTAGAAACACAAATCATAACATCCCATAACACAAAGAATTTTAAAGCTTTTAGCTAAGGAATTTAATCAAACGCAATAGGCAGCTTTATAAGGAATCTCAAACATGTGATGTCACAGAAGCAATTTCCTAAACACTTCAGTAACTGCTTATTTGTTAAACGTAATAAGCATATCAACATTCTAAAAACATAATCTAATATAACTCCCACAATCAAGATTCACAAATTGAAAGAGACTATGAAACATTATTCAATCTTACCTCACTAAGATGATGATGCAGACCACCAGTGATTATGGAATTTTTGGATAATGGTTTTATTGTCAACACAAGCATAAGAATGAAGCTTAAAAGTATATAGTCATACACATCTTATGAGACATTGCCTTTGCTAAAGCTCGTCTTCGAGCTTCTGCGGTAGCTCTTTCTACTGCATCACGTTTAGCTCTAAGTTTGGATTTTGCAAAACTTTTATTAGAAGAAGCTTTTGCGATCTTTTCTTGAGCGTCAGCCGTAACTCTTTGTCGAACTTCAGGATTAGCTCATTCTAATGCACTCCTTTCAACTCTAATAATTAAGAACCTTCTTGATCGTTAGCCACATCGTATATTGGCCCTATTATATCTTCCATAGAAGGCGTAAATACAGTTGTAGGCATAATGGTAACAAAGATTTAGAAAATGAACAACTTAGAAAACTTCTAATTACACCTATAAATATTTTTCTCAAATTGTACAACACACTTGACTTACAACAACCATTGTTTCTTAGTACGTGCATTTGAATTATTATGTGTGATACACACCTGATGATAAATTTATTTCTTTTTAGTTCACTGTCATATTCAAAATTACAACGTTGACACTTTCTCTATGATAGAACTTTATATAGAAAATAGCATTAGCATTACTCGATATTCTCCTAAGATTCAATGCGAAAAGAACAATATCTAATCAACTCATGACTTGCAAATAATATATGTAACTTATCACTTCGAATCAAGCCATGTTAGTTTAAAACATATTGTGAAATAAACATACTAAAGATGTTTTTTGTTTAGAAAAAAAAACCCAGTCTATACTAAATATTGTTTTTTGAAAGAATATATGAATCGAAGTATAACATGACTAAGTACCTGATGCATACATAAAACTAACTAGATGTCCCTTAAGGCACTAACATAAATGAACTTGAGCGCATTTGAAATTAAGTTCCAAATAGGATACTGATCTGTTTTCTGCTAGAATACATGGATTACGGCAATAATTTGACGCTCAAACAACATCTTATCAAAGCTTAAAATGCAAATGCATGTCCAAAACTCGAAGCACTAATCAGTGCAGTAAGCCGGTAACTAACTAACTAATAACTTTAAAAACTTTCACCAGCACACATACTAAATAGATTACAACTTGTTACTTGCAAGCATATATTCAAAGATCAAGTTCTAAAACATAATACATTCTTTTTTAAGTCCATGCATTTATACCTATTTCTATTGGGTAATGCATCGATCCACTTGATCATGATGGTTTTCAACTTGAGAAAATGATCAGTTTACTATGGTTGTGTATATTCACAAAATCAAAAAACACGAACTGATAATATGATTGTAATTGAGGTGTATAAAATCAACAACGAATTTATACAAAACTTAAACATATTATAATACCTCATGCATTCCCTTGTTAGCTTCGATCACACCAAGTTTCAAAGGTATAGAACTTACTGTGATGGTTTGCTTTTAAAATCATTCCTTATGATTTAGTGTTTGGGGTAAAAAGAGATACGAAGCAACCCGATGTAAAAGGGAAACATTTGGAAAAAGTATATTAACTAATAAAAAGTAGAGGAATAGCTTACTTTTGTACAGTTTTAAGGTTTGATATTGGGCTTTGAGTTGAGGGTGCAGGAGGAGGAGGAGCAGATTGTGGTAAGGCAGCCACCCAATCGTTAGGGTCTGGTTTAAGGTTACTTTTGTTCTATGGTTTTAAGGTTTAAATTTATACTCTCGCTGGTTGTTTTAGCTTACCCATCATCATTTGATTTTCATTTTTTTGTGTTTCCTTTTCTTTCATCTCTAACTGATTAAGCACCAAGGAAAGCTTGAAGTTGCATTCAATTCTACGAAGGTCATTGATTGGGTCTAAACTAGTCAACTTTTATTAGTCAACCACTTGTGAATGGTCTACCGTAAAAGTCAAACTAATCAAGCCAATTCTCCGTGGATAGTATAGTGTGTCCCCGGGTCGTTATGTCCCAGCGAGATTGAAATGGTGTCGTTTGAAATCGTTTATGAGTGAGTGACACTGAGGACAGCAGCCCAGATGATGTGGAATTGATATTGCTACTGTTATTTTGGTATTGGTACACATATATAATATTCACAAAAATCAGATACCAGATATATGCACAAATTTACAATCAGGATCACGTAACAGACTGGAAAAGTGGGGTTTGGTAATTAACAAACTATAGGGGGTGCTTTTGAAACTTTTTTAAAATAAAATTGAAAATGAAAATGAAATTATGAAAATGATTAAAATATTATTTAAATATTATTTAATTAATAAAACTATTTAAAATCTAAATTAAAACCTAATTTAAATTAACTAAAAATGACAAATGATATAAATTAACCTAAAAATTAGCAAAATTATTTTCTAAACCTTAATTAGAACTTGAAGAAAGTATAAAAAATAAAAATAAATATTTTTGTCTTTTTATGGATTTTTTATTAATTAAAAACTATTTAACTTAATTAAACTAATTAAACTAATTTAAATTACTATTAATACTAAACTAACTTAGAAAATTATAAGAAAATTTATAAAATTACTTAACCATCACAGGAATCCTAAAAAATTATAAAAAACTCTAAATATTATATTTAAGACTATTCCACTAATTAATTACCTTTTAATTAACTTAAGTCTAATTTAAATAATTAAAATAAGAAAAATGGAAAATGAACAGTAGAAACTAAAAATATATTTTCTAAAAATCTATTATACTATATTAGAGCTAGTAAAAATATAAAAACTAAGTTTTGCTTTATAAAAACTAAATATGCTATTTAATACTTAATATTAATTAATTACTAATAAAACTAAGATTAAATCTAATAAATACCAAATGGCAAAATAAAAATCTGAAAAATTTATTAAAATTACTTTACTATATAAGGTATTTAATAAAAATATAAAATTGACAAGTACTTAATAAAAATCAAAAAATGCAAAATTAAAATTAAATTACATTAAATAGAAACTATCACTTAATTTAAAATTGATTTTTCTTGGTTTTTCTTTTACAAACTTACTTAAATACTGAAAATAGCAAACTTTTGTGAAAACACTTTTTAAATAGCTTATAAATAAGCAGTATGCACCCCCTTTAAGTTAAGCAGTTGACTTATGTTGACCAAATGGGCAAATAAGCACTCAGGACTGAATGTGGGGTCCACAATGGCAAAACTTGATACAAATAAGCTAAATAAACTCCAATAAGCCAAAAACAACAAGTAATCAACACAAATAAGCTAAATCAAACCTAATAAGCACTTTGCAAATTGAACTTTCACTCAGAAATGGGACAGATTTGATTGGCAATTCCAAGTGGGGTCCACTGGGTTCTAGGTCAGACTAGTGGTCAAAGGGGGAACTCTGGTAGGAGGGGGTTGGGAAAACCTAAATCTAGGGTGTGGGGACCACTGTGGTGGCTACAAACCACCACAAAAGGTGGTGGTGTGGGCTGTGTAACTGCTGCACAGAGCATCCAACAGCCCTGCAGCCCTCTTTGGAGGGTTGTGGGGCCCACAACAAAATTCCTAAAAATGTAATGACTCTGGGATTATGAAGCTGAGGTGGAATACAACAAGACCTAAAAAGCACAAGGTCTCAAACTCATTACAAAATTCTACAAAAATCCTACAATTTTTGATATTTTTTGAAAATATGACAATTTGACTTTTTATATATTACTACTAGGCTGACTTTTATGAAGTTCCAATGATTCTAATTGACTTAAAACATGATGTTGAACTAAAATAAAGTTATTCTAATCTAAATCTACAAGTTTTGAGCTACTGTGAATGGTTTTGGGTACTAAATGTGTAACAGTTAACTCCTAGGTGGGGTTTAGGAGTGGATTTGACTTTTGGCCAATTGAAACCAAAGGTTTGTGACTAAATTAACTGTCTATGACATAAAGTGACATGTTTCAGCAACAAGTAACCATTCAAGCAACCTGGAACACAAGTTACCACCTTATCCCAAACATCCCTTACAGTTATGATCTGAGATGAATTTTCAAGAAAATGACCAATCTAATACATGAAACTAGCACCCTACATTATACTAAGCTAGAGGAACTGTAAATGAACAGGAACAATCAATAAATAAAGCATATAACTACTTAACACAAGGGATGGGAAACTTGTTAACCAAAGGCTTACTTGACCTTCACAGCTTAAGTATCAATCTGAGATCCAGTATCAAGAACACATCCTAATGTCCCCCATGGGACTCTAAACCAAGTTCCAAGCATCCTTGCTTCAATCATCTTCCAAACTGAATTTTTTTATTTATGGACTATTTTAAGCTAATTTTTGATATTTTTGATATTCTACTTGAAAACAGGTTAAAGTGATTTTAAAGCTTGTAAAAGCTTAATGATAAGCTAAATTAAGTCCAAAGAACAGAAATCAACAACTTTCAATAACATAAAAGTCTATTGAGTTTTTAACTAAAAATGCAAATTCTGAATTAAATCAAAGGAACTTGAAATTAACTTGGAATAAAGATTGCATTACATGAAATTAACTGGTACAAGCTATTTTAATTTGAAAATACAACTGAAGGATTAACTTAAGTTACCTACGACCTAAATTAAACTAAGCTACACTACTTGCTCTTCTCCCCTGCTCCTTTCTCTCTTTATAGCACCCATTTGTATCTTGTGGGTCCCACTGGTCAAATCCCACCAATGATAGTAGCCAATGGATGCCTCTTGTTATCTCACTCAATTTGGCGGGAAAGGATTTCTTTAAGCAAATGGGTCATGTGGCTATCACTAGGGGGTGGCATTAAATGACTTTGGGATGTGGAAGGGATAAGGGTGTAGTGGCAGAGGTGCAAGTGGTGATGGTGGAGCAATACCAGGGGAGGGATGGGTGGTTTGGTGGTTTGGCTGAGGAAGAGGAAAAGGGAGGGAGTGGTATTTGGTTGTGGTTTTGACCGGGGTCAAACCAGGGGTGGATTGGGTTTGTTTTGTGGGCTGGGAAATTGGTTGGGCCTAAACTATTACAAGGGTGGATAAGGGGAGTGGACTAGGCATAGGTTTAGGTTATTATAATTAGGGTCCGTTTGTTTATTTAGCTAAGAAACCACAAGGACCATTTTGCAATAAGTTGAAAGTTGAGGGCCTGTTGTGGCATTTTTCCAAAGATCATCATACGGACCATATTTGTCATTCATGAATAGTACAAAGGCCATTTTTGATAATTTCCCATTTCTATTCCCGGGGACCTTTTCTGCCAAACTTTCAAACTTCGGGGGCCAAACGTGTAATTTCACCAAACTTTCTAACCAAGGACCAAACCTGCCATAAGAGATTAGTATAAGGACAAAATTTGTTTTTCTCAAAGTTTTAATATCCCAGGGACCATTTTTGACAATTTCCCAAACTTCAGGGACTAAACTTGAAATTTTGTGAAACTTTGTACCAAAGGACTAAATATGTAACTTTTTGATTTAAAAGGGCCTTTGGTGACTTTTTCAAGTTTTTAGAACAACCAGGGACTAGATTTGATCATTTTTGAAAGTTGAGGGACTGAAACTGCCAATTATGCAAACTTTGTGCGTTTTTCATCTGTTTTTGATTGTTTTGCATTTGAAACATATAAAACACATTCCTGGGATATTTTCACTATTTTGATACAATATTGAGTGTTTTTAGATGTTTTGGCAGCTCAAAAATGGTAAAAATGATGAGTATTTACACACTCATCAATCCCCCACACTAAAACATTGCTAGTCCCTAGCAATCTTTTGAGAAAAACTTGATGGATTTGAAAAACTCTTTACCAAAAGCCATCACTTCTGGAGTAGCCAGGTGTAAGAACTGTGGTACACCTGATAACCGTGTGATTTTGAGCAAACCACCAGCTGTCAACGGATTTGATTTGTCTTTACCAAAAGCGGTTTGCTTCTGGACTAGCCAGCTCTTGATGGAATAGTGTTGGGTTTTGACCAAGTAACACTGCTGCTAAGTAACTCTGCTGCTGAGTAATACTGCTGCTACAATGAAACTGCTGCTAGTGTTAATGACTCTGCTGCTGAAGACAATCTGCTGCTTGGTGAAACTACTGCTGAAGAGATTAACATTGTATACGATAGGATAATTATGGAATAGATTTTTTGTATAGTTTATCTATTTAGATTATTCTTATCTTGTAGAGAAAGGTATTGTAAACCTAGTAGGACTCCTTGGCCTATAAAAGGAGGATCCTAGGGTTAGTTTATGCACGGATTATTATTCACTTCAAGGTTGTAAAACCCTAGCATTATTGAGTGCTCGTATTAATAAATATTGAAGTGTTGAAAGAGAATTCTTAATCTTCTTAAGTTAAGCTTTTATATTCCGCATTTAAGCTTAAGTATTTGTTTAAGTTAACTTCTATATAAGATCGTATTAGCTCAACTGGGATCAACAAGTGGTATCAGAGCTTGTGATCTAGAAGTTATAATCAAGAAGATTTTGTTTCTTTAAAGTTTGCTGTTCCAAATCGTTTGCATAAGATGGGTGATGAAACTCATATGGTGACTGCTTCAAGGGTTCCCATGCTCAATCCTTCTGAGTATGAGCTATGGAAGAGGAGGATCAGACAATACATTCGCATGATTGACTTCAACATGTGGAATGTGATTGTTAATGGTGATTCTGAACCAGAGAAGAGTGCTGATGGTAAGGAGATACCAATCAAGTCTGCTGAAGCTAATGCAACTAGGAAGCTGGAAATCAAGGCTCATAGTATTCTCTTAATGGGAATACCTAATGAATTTCAAATGGACTTTGATGATTGTGAAACAGGAAAAGCATTAATGGATGCAGTAGAATTCAGGTTTGGAGGGAATGATGCTACTAAGAAGTCCAGAAAGAATATGTTGAAGCATCAGTTTGAAAACTTTACTTCTGAACCTGGAGAAAAGATAATTGGCACATACAACAGGCTAAATCAATTAGTTAGTCATCTAAAGCTTGTTGGTTATGTTGTTCCACAGGAAGATGTGAATCTCAAGTTCCTAAGAAGTCTTGCACCTGAATGGAGTATGCATACAGTGGTGTGGAGGAATAAGCCTGACTTTGAAACAATGAAGTTGGAGAGCCTCTACAACAATTTAAGGGTGTATGAATCTGAATTGGCTACTTCTTCTACTTCATCTTCTAGTACACAAAATCTTGCTTTTGTTTCTTCAAAATCCAAAGAGACACAAGATACTCACTCTACTGCTTATGGAGTATCTACTGCTGATGGATCTGGATCTGCTGCTAGCTCAAATGACAAGATTTCTACCAGTGATGTTGCTTTATGTGCATTCTTGGCTGAGCTTACTACAACCATAAGATCACATGTCATAAATCAAGATTTGGATCATATTGATCCAGATGATCTTGAAGAAATTGATCTCAAATGGCAAATGGCAATGTTGACTTTAAGAGCAAGAAAGTTCTGGAAAAAGACTAGAAGAGAAGTCAAATACAAGGCTAAGGAGAGTCCAGGGTTTGACAAGTCTAAGATTGAATGCTACAATTGCAACAGGAAGGGACACTTTGCTAGAGAGTGTAGATCTCCAAAGAAGAATGCTGAAGTTCCAAAGAAGACTGAAGAATCAAAGTCTGCAATGGTAGCTTGTGATGGGCTGGGAGAATATGACTGGAGTGATATGGCTGAAGAAGAACCAAATTTCTCTTTGGTTGCTGCTGTTCAACCCAAAGTGCATAACTTTGCACTTATGGCATATGGTTCATCATCAGGCTCTGACTCTGAGGTATCTAATGATTCTGAATCATCTGGATGTTCTTTTAAATCTTGTTCTGACACTATAGAAGTTCTTAAGGCTAGGAATGAGAGTTTAAATAGAGAAGTTGAACACCTAAAACTTGATAACTTAGGTTATAAAGTAGGTATTCAAAATGTTGAGAGAAGGTTAGAATATCTCAAAGAGTGTGAAAAGGAATATGTAGAACAACTTAATCTCAGAGATATAGAAATTTTTAAGAAAAATAGTGAAGTAGAAGTTCTTAAAAATAAGTTAGAAGAAGCTGAAAAAGAAAAAGAAGCTGCTCTTGCTGAAAAAGAAAAACATGTAGTGAGAGTACAAAAACAACAATTTGCTTCTGATATGGTTAATAAGTCAATAGAGAGCACCTTGATGAGAAAAGGCAGTGGAATAGGATATAATGAAGTGGCTCCTCCAGCCAAAAGTGCTTATGCTCCACTAGGCAAAGAGCTATCCTTCATTAGTGAGCTAGAAATTGGAAAACCTGTAGGTGAATGTAGTACAAGTAAAATTGAAACACCTAAGGTTGAGGATAGAAAATTTCCTGAAGCTCCAATTATTGAGGAATGGTATAGTGATAGTGATAGTGAAGAGGAACAGGTTAAACCAAAACAAAGTTTTAAAAAGGAAGAAATTCCTACTCAGGTTAAGCCTAAGGTGGAACAGGTAAAGTTTGTTAAACCTGTGTTAGGAAATAACTTTTCTAGAAAACTGGTAGAGTACAATGAGATACCTAGAGAACAGATGGAAAGGTTCAATAATAAGCCTAGGGGTAACCAAAGAAACTTTAATAACCTAGTTTCAAAAAGATTAGGTGATCAGTTTCAATTACAAAAGAAGGCTTGTTATAAGTGTGGTAGCTTTGACCACTTGATTGTTAGATGTCCTGAACACCAAAAGCCTGTTTGGAATCAATACACTAGGGTGAATCACAAATATGTAACTAAACAAACTCACCCACATCCTAATAGAAACATGGTTCCAAAAGCTGTTTTGTTGAGATCTGATGCTACTAGATCTATTTATGCTGCTAAATCAAATGGTGTTTTCAAATCAACAACTAGTTCTTCAAATGGCTCTACTGCTAGTAAGCACTCTGCTGCTAGAATGCATTCTACTGCTAGTAAGCAATCTGCTGCTAGTTTAAAACTTTCTACTTCTGAGCCAAAACATCTTCCAAATACAGTTGTTGGTAATCACTATTATGCTGTTAAGGCCTCAGCTTGCTGGACTTGGAAACCAAAAACAAATGTTTCAAACTCTGTTTCCAAGAATAGTAGTGCATCAAGTGATTTGAAGAAATTTGATTATACTGATGCACAGGGCAGATCCAAGTCAGTAATGGCTTGGGTCATCAAGAGAAACTGATTTCTTTATTTTTCATGTGCAGGTCAATCTACTGGATGAGCTTAAGGATATGGTTATTGTTGACAGTGGATGCTCTGGACACATGACTGGGGATGAATCTCAACTTGAAGATCTTGAGGTTTTTGATGGTGGTTATGTAGCTTTTGGGAATGATCCAAAAGGTGGAAAAATTGTTGGTATTGGAACTCTAAGGACTGGTAATTTGGACTTTGAGAGGGTGTTTCTTGTGAAAGGACTTAAGTTTAACCTTTTTAGTGTCTCACAAATGTGTGACAAAAAGAATTTTGTTCTTTTTACAGACACTGAGTGTATGATTCTTTCTCCTGATTTTCAATTACCAGATGACAAATCTGTGTTACTGAAGGTCCCTAGAAAGGAAAATATATACAGTGACCATATTAAGAATATTATTCCTAAGAGGGCTTTGACTTGTCTAATTGCAAAGGCCACTATTGATGAGTCCAAATTATGGCATAGAAGACTGGGACATCTGAACTACAAGACTATGAACAAATTGGTGAAAGGAAATCTTGTGAGGGGTATGCCTACAAAGATTTTTGAGAATTGTGAAACTTGTGTTGCATGTCAAAAGGGTAAACAACACAGAGTTTCTTTCAAGTCCAAGATTGTAAACACAAATACTGTGCCACTACACTTGCTACACATGGATTTATTTGGGCCTGTATTTGTAAAAAGTCTGAACAAGAAGTCATACTGTTTGGTTGTCACTGATGACTTTAGCAGGTTTACATGGGTATTCTTTCTTGCCACCAAAGATGAAACTCCAGGAGTACTCAAAGCTTTCATTACAAGAGTTGAAAACCTGCACAATCACAAGGTAAAGATTATCAGATGTGACAATGGTACTGAGTTCAAGAACAGTGAGATGAATCAATTTTGTGTGGGAAAAGGAATACTTAGACAGTACAGTGTAGCAAGAACTCCACAACAAAATGGTGTTGCAGAAAGAAGAAACAGGACACTTATTGAGGCTGCAAGAACTATGCTATCTGATTCAAAACTACCTGTACCTTTTTGGGCTGAAGCTGTAAACACTGCATGTTTTGTGAAAAACAGAAGTAAGGTAGTCAAGCCTCATAACAAGACTCCATTTGAGCTATTTCATGGAAAGAAGCCAATGATTGATTTTCTCAAACCATTTGGATGTCCTGTTACCATTTTAAATACAAAGGATCAGCTAGGCAAGTTTGATGAAAAAGCTGATGAAGGTAATTTGGTTGGTTACTCTGTAAATAGTAAAGCCTTCAGGGTTTATAATAAGAGAACCAAACATGTAGAGGAGAATCTGCATTTCAAGTTTAGTGAGAACACATATAATTCTGCAGGGAAAGGACCAGAATGGTTATTTGATGTTGATATTCTTGCCAAAACAATGAACTATGTTCCTGTTATTGCCAGTGTTGATAAACCACAGGAAGAGTTTGTTGTGATTGAGAAATTGAAGATTGGTCTAACCTTTGTACCCTTTCAGAAAGATCACAGCCCTAAAGATGATGTTGTTTCTCATGATAAACCTAAGGAAACTGAAGAAGGTATTGAAATACCAATTGAAGCAGAAAAAGATAGTAATGAGCCTCTCAAAGTAGTTGTTGATGTCTCTCCTACAAAGCCAGAAGACTCTGCTGCTGACTCAGAAGAATCTACTGCTAGGCCAAAAGTTACAACTACTGCTCCACCACATTCTGCTTCCAAGCCTACTAACTCTACTGTTACTTCAATGTTTCCTAATTTGGACTCTCAGGGCAGACCTATTGCTGAATCTATCTATCTTGACGATCCAAATATGCCTCCTCTAGAGAATATTTATTATGACACAGATGATGATGCACTTGATGGTGAGTTATTTGGAGCTGCTGCTGATGTTACTAACTTGGAACTCATTATTCCTGTTAGTCCTATACGTACCACAAGAATACACAAGGATCATCCAAAAGATCAAATCTTAAGTGATCCACATTCATCCATTCAAACTAGGCAGATGACTAAAGCCTTGAAAGATCCTCAACATCAAAGTTTCTTTGCCAGATCTCTGCATCAAAGAAATAGTCATAAAGATCTTCAAAATTGCCTGTTTGCATGTTTTCTTTCTCAAATTGAACCCAAAAACACTTACAAAGCCTTACAAGAAGCAAGTTGGGTAGAAGCAATGCAAGATGAGCTTTTACAATTCAAGCTGCAAGAAGTATGGACTTTGGTTGAGCTGCCAAATGGTAAAAGAGTAATTGGCACAAAATGGGTTTTCAGATGCAAAAGAGATGAGAGAGGAATTGTCATAAGAAATAAGGCAAGGTTAGTAGCACAGGGATACACACAACAAGAAGGCCTTGATTATGATGAAGTATTTGCACCAGTGGCAAGAATAGAGGCTATTAGAATATTCTTGGCTTATGCTTCATACAAAGACTTTGTAGTGTATCAAATGGATGTGAAGAGTGCTTTTCTGTATGGGACCATTACTGAGGAAGTTTATGTGTCTCAACCACCAGGCTTTGAAGACCCTGATCATCCTGACAAAGTCTACAAGGTAAATAAAGCAATGTATGGTCTACATCAAGCTCCTAGAGCTTGGTATGACACCTTGTCAACCTACTTGCTAGAGTCTGGGTTCAGCAGGGGCAAGATTGATAAAACTTTGTTCCTCAAAAGACAAAAAGATGATATTTTGCTGGTTCAAATTTATGTTGATGACATCATCTTTGGGTCTACAAACCAAGCTATGTATGTTAGTTTTGAGAAGCTTATGAAGGACAAGTTTGCTATGAGTTCAATGGGAGAACTCACCTTCTTCTTAGGTCTGCAAGTTACACAGAAAGAAAATGGCATCTTTATCAGTCAGGATAAGTATGTCAATGATATTTTGAAGAAGTTTAGATTTGAAGATGCTAAGCCTGCCAAGACTACCATGGAAAAAGATAAGCCATTGCTGAAGGATGAACATGGAAAGGAAGTGGATATACACTTGTACAGGTCTATGATTGGATCATTGATGTATCTTACTGCATCAAGGCCTGATATTATGTTTGCAGTATGTGCCTGTGCAAGATTTCAAGTGTGTCCCAAGGAATCACATCTCAATGCAGTGAAAAGAATTTTTAGATATCTGAGGTATCAACCAAAATTGGGCCTTTGGTATCCTAAGGATTCACCATTTGATTTGGTATCCTACTCAGATAGTGATTATGCTGGAGCTTCTTTGGATAGAAAGTCTACAACAGGGGGTTGTCAATTTCTTGGAAGCAGGTTGGTGTCATGGCAATGCAAGAAGCAAACAGTGGTGGCTAATTCAACAACAGAAGCTGAGTATGTGGCTGCTTCAAGTTGCTGTGGACAGGTCTTATGGATGCAGAATCAATTATTGGATTATGGGTACAATTTCATGAATACTAAAATCCATATTGATAACAACAGCACACTTTGCATAATTAAAAATCCTGTGTTTCATTCTAAAACAAAACATATAGAGATAAGGCATCACTTCATAAGGGATTGCTATGAAAAGAAGTTGATTCAAATTGTTAAAATTCATACTGATAACAATGTTGCTGATCTTCTCACTAAACAGTTTGATGTGGGGAGGTTTCAATTTTTAATTGCAAACATTGGTATGATTAATCTTTGAAAAACTTATCTCTTTGTTTTTGTTAAAGTTTGTAATGCATGTGCTGCTTGTTATTCTGCTGCTTGTTAATATGTATATGTTTGAGATATAATGTACTATGCTGCTCATTGATTTTCTAACTCTACTGCTAGTACATATGTTGGTTGTTTGCTTTGTGGTGCTTGGTCTAACATTTTGCAGATATATGAATGGTGATTTGCAAGCAATTAATCAAGACAGATCTTATCATTCATTCATTCCAGAAAAGTACTAAGATCAAACATCAAAAGACAAAATACAAAAGCTGAAATCATAACCTAACACCTAAACCTACATCTTCCTAGGGCATGGAAGCCCAAGCACAACCTCTCTATCCTTTGGGAGAGGAGGGTTTTGTCTTGATGGTCCAAGAGAAAGACCAGGTGATGGTTGTGGCCTCGACCTTGATGATTGTGGCCTTGGCCTTGAAGATTGTGGCCTCTCAGGAGTGGCGGGTGGATTGGTTGGTGGTTCTTCCTCGTCTTCATCTGATGATGTGTAGATGAAAGGGGATACAAGCTCTTTTGGGGATGGTTGCCTAACAGGGATCCAAGCTGTATCTTCTGAAGACTCTGAAGATGATGGAGATTGTGGGGTCATCACAGCTTTACCCCTGGAGGTGCTAGGGGTTTGATTCAAATTGAGGAGATCTTTGAACACCGGAAGATCATGTTTTCTCTTCTTTGCTTGCTCTTTGGTTCTACAACCACCATGAGGAGGACGGAATGGCGGTACATAGGTTTCAAATGGGCTCTCATCTTCGGATGATGAATCGGATGAGATATTGATAATTTCGGGTGTTGATTTCATTGTGTGATGATTTGATTGCAACGATGGATAGTATTAATTGTTTGTGAGGCGTTTTTGAAAGAGATTAGGGTTTGATTGCATAATTTGGGGAAAAGATCTCGCCGATTTTATAGGGATTACGGAGTGATATGTGCATTAATTGTTATGTATTGTTGACCAAGGTCGATAGTCAACTCTGCTGCTGGCTCCAGTTCACTCTGCTGCTAGTTCTATCACTCTGCTGCTAGTTGTGAATGACATGGTTCTGCTGCTATGGTCGTAAGTAAGAGGGTGTTATGTGTAACTTTCATCCATCAGTTTAAAACCTAATTGACCTTCATAGTTGGTTTTCATATGTTCTCAATTGAAGTTATCACAAACCCTTACACCTAATCATTCCAATAATCACAAATCCCCAAATTCACTAAACCTAATTCATGGAGATACAACGTACCTGGGTTGAGCAACACAACAGTGTGGTCATTTTGAATGAAGAGTTAGTTCCTGAAGGTTTCACAGACATGGTAAAGTTTTTGAATGCTACTTCTCTTAGGTATGCACTCACTGTGAACCCTACTATATATGCTTCCTACATCAAACAGTTTTGGTTTACTGCCAAAATCAAAACTATGAATGGGGAAAAACATGTCAGTGCTTTTGTTGATGGGCAAAAGGTTCGTGTAACTGAATCATCAATAAGGGAATTTCTTCTCTTAGATGATGAGACAGAGACCACTTGCCTTGCCAATGATGCTATTTTTGCTGGTTTAAAAGAATTGGGATATGAGGGGAAACATACAAATTTAAAATTTCAAAAAGCTCTCCTCTGTCCTCAATACAAGTTTTTGATACATCTATTCCTTCATTGTTTGAGTCCTAAAACATCTGGGTGGCATGAGTTCAGTACTACCATTGCTTCTGCAATGATATGTCTGTGCAAAGGTCAACCATTTAATTTTTCAAAAATGATATTGGCTGGGTTGTTTAAAGGTGTTGAAGATAGTTCTTATTTGCTATACCCAAGATTTCTTCAAATCTTTATTGAAAAACAAATTTCCAAAACAAGAACCCATGTTTCTGAATATGATGCTCCAAAATTGGCTTCAAGGACTTTTACCTTTTTGAATAAACATGGCAAAGGTTTTTCTGGTGCACATACAAATCTTACTTCTTTTATGGAACAAATTGTGCACAACAACCAGGGTGAAGGATCAGGAAATCCCACTGATTCCCATCACACACCCAATGTTACTACATCTGTTACACAACCTACAAAACAATATACACGTAGGAAAACCAAAAAGGACACTAATCTACCTCAGGATAGTGTTAGTATGGCTGTACCAGATGAGGCTGTCCTAGGTGATGGAGAGGACATGTTGGCAAGGGCTGTCACTACTGCTTCTAGCTTAGCAGCAGAGCAGGACAGTGATAACATCATTAAGACCCAAACCAAGGCAACATCTAGAGAAAAAGATTCTTATGAGTCTGATTTTCAGGATGGTAACCCTAGCCAAATGGAAAACATAGGGGGCTTAGATGATCACACTAGGTTTGATACTGAGTTTTTGTCCCAAGATTCACCTCTCGGACCAGGTCACACAGGTCGAAGTGATGAGGACAGGCCAGTGACTCATGAATTGACGGATCCACTTGTACATGATGACAATGTCAGTGATTCACCTCTCGGACCAGGTAATACAGGTCGAAGTGATGAGACTACAATGGAACTTATAAAAGAATTGACGGCTACTTGTACAGCTTTGGGGTTGAAATGTGAGTCTTTGGAAGATAAGGTTCTTAATCTATCTGATGTTGTTGCTGGTCAAGCCATGGTCATCATCAAAATGCGAAAACAGATTAAGAGCTTCAAGAAATCAAAATCTTCAACCTCATTGCACAGATTGAAGAAAGTGGGGACTACTCAGGTAGTAAGTTCTTCTGAACCATCTACTCATTTGGAAGAGGATGCTTCCAAACAGGGGAGGAAAGAGATTGTCATGGATTCAGGGGAGGTAAGTCTTGAAAAAGTTGATAAAGTTCAAGATATGGATGCTGGAATAGTTTCAGGGGAGGTTCCAGTGATGGAAGATATGGATGTGGATAGTCCTCAGAATGATGAAGATTTTGTGGTTGCTGATAAGTCTGGGAATGAAGTTGTTATGGAAAAAGTGGCTGCTGCACAAGAAAAGGTGGTAGATACTCTTAAAACTTTGGAGTCTGAGCAACTTGTGAAGGCAACAGGGTTGATGGGTAATATGTTAAAGACTTTGGAAGATTCAGTGGTAAAACATGTTGAAAATGCTGCTATTGCTGACTCTACTGCTGTTCATGTTTCTACTGCTAAGAATGTTGATGGTTCTGCTGCTAGTGGAATAGTGAATACTGCTGAAGTACAAGACTCTGCTGCTGGATCTATGGACAATGCTGCTGCAGAGGCAATGGTCTTGCTAAGTAAGAAGACTACTGCTGAGACTCATACACCACAATTACCAACTCCATCATTATCACAACCTATCACAACAACAAACATAACATCAACAACAAGAAAACCTCAAAAAGGAATAACAATTAGAGAACCTGCTGCTACTCAAAAGAAGACAATCACATCATCTTCTACTGATAAGGGTAAAGGCAAGCAAGTTGATGTTCAGAGGTGGATATATAAAGGGGTTGATTTTACTGATGTGCCTTTTGATTCTTGGCCTAAGCCATTGCAAGTTGAACATGATGAAGCTGCTGCTATTAAAACACAAGAGTTGTTTAATTTGGAAGATCAGCAGTTGGCTGAGAAAGAGGCTGAAGGTTTAAGAATGTATGATGAATGGGATGATGAAAAGATCAGAATTGCTGCTGATATTGAATTAAACAAGCTGATCAAGATTGAAGAAAATGAAGTTCCAAATTTTAATGTACAATCTTGGTATAGTAACTTTGCTTCTAATAAGAGAAAAGAGAATGCTGCTGCTAGAAGAAAGGTTAAAGTATTTAAAGGTCCAACAGTTAAACAGCAAAGGAAAGAGTATGAAAGATATCTAAAGAATATGGGTGGATGGACATTGGTGCAATTGAAAGCTTACTCTGACAAAGAAGTTTTTGATTTGTATCAACAAACAAAGAAGAGAACAGATACTTTTTATGCTATGGGATGTGCTGAGGACTTGGAACAAATTGCTAAGATGAATAAGAAGTTGGTGCCTGAAAAGGTAGCTGAAGCAGAGTATGTTCAAGAAGTTAATGTTGAAAAGCTTGAAAGTGATGCAGCAAAGACTACTTCTTCTGTGCAGGGTGATAAAAGAAAAGGTGTTATTCATAAGTCAGTTGCAAAGAAGAAGAGAAAGATTGGAGAAGGTAGTAGTTCTATGCCTGAAGGAGATGAGTTTAAACATGGTCTTGATCACATTCCTTCTGAGCATCAAAAAGAACAATTGAAGGGTTACACTGTGGTTGGCAAAATGGAAGATCCTGAAGTGGTTGATGCCAAACCATTAGGAGTTAAATATCCTATCATCAAAGTAACTACAGGTTATGATGCTAACATTGGAGTATTTCATGATGTTCAGAGATCTGATGGTAAGTCTCACAGATTTCTTAGACTTCAACAGATGTTACATTACTTTGATAGAGAGGATGTTGAAGACTTGTGGAAGTTATACAAGGCAAAGTTTGGAGCTAAGAAATTTGATGGTAAAAAGTATGAGGTAGATCAAATTGATCATATCTTAACTGCTTCTGATAATGTTATGTGGAGAGCTCTTAAACTTATGTTTGATCCTTCAATGGATGATTCTGAATGGACAGAGATAGTAGAATACAAAGTAAGAAAATGGAGACTCTTTCAAGATTCTGGAGTTCATGTACTAGAACTTGGACCAACTACTTTGTATATGCTAGCTGAAGTAGATTATCCAGTGGTAAGATACTGGAATATTGTTAATCAGATGGTTAATGGTGATAAAACACTTAAGCTGCAGAAAGATTATGATTCTGATGATCAAGCATTCAATTTGCTGTCAAAGTATAAGAAGATATTTGATCAACTGAATTCAAAAGAGTTGAAGTGTTTGGAAGCATCCTCCAAGTGATGAATTGAGCTTTGAAGAAACTTAAATATTTAGAGATAAATATTAAGTTTAGGGGAGGATTGTTGGGTTTTGACCAAGTAACACTGCTGCTAAGTAACTCTGCTGCTGAGTAATACTGCTGCTACAATGAAACTGCTGCTAGTGTTAATGACTCTGCTGCTGAAGACAATCTGCTGCTTGGTGAAACTACTGCTGAAGAGATTAACATTGTATACGATAGGATAATTATGGAATAGATTTTTTGTATAGTTTATCTATTTAGATTATTCTTATCTTGTAGAGAAAGGTATTGTAAACCTAGTAGGACTCCTTGGCCTATAAAAGGAGGATCCTAGGGTTAGTTTATGCACGGATTATTATTCACTTCAAGGTTGTAAAACCCTAGCATTATTGAGTGCTCGTATTAATAAATATTGAAGTGTTGAAAGAGAATTCTTAATCTTCTTAAGTTAAGCTTTTATATTCCGCATTTAAGCTTAAGTATTTGTTTAAGTTAACTTCTATATAAGATCGTATTAGCTCAACTGGGATCAACAAATAGTCAACATCTTGGTGAGCTGATTACCAATTATGGATTTTCCACTGCCTTTACCACAAGCCATAATCTTGCGGGCTAGCCAACTCATTTGCTTATGAGGATATGGGGAGTTGAGGAACCATACAATTTTTGGCAAATTGCAAGCCATCAACGGGTTTGAGATGTCTTTACCAAGTGCCGTTTGCTCCTGGACTAGCCAATCCATTTGTCATTAAGACTTTGGCGGACTGATTACCACAAAAATTTTGAGCTTTAGTGAAAAAAAATTTGAAAATTTTTTTGGTCAAAAACGGGGGTATAAGATAGTAAAATGTGATAAAATTCGCTAGAATAGCGAATACCCCCCCCCCCCCCCCCCACACTAAGCATGAATATTGTCCTCAATATTCAAAGTCCCGGCTATTATGCCGACTCTTGGAACGTAAAAGGGCAATATTACAAGCTAAATGTGGAAACACAATTTTGTTTTTCACTTTTGTAATCACAGCATGGGGGACTCCCCCACACTTAAGGTGAAAACCCTATAAGCATGCTACTGTTTTTGTTTACCGATTCGCTAGCTTGACTCGACCCCGAATTCATTAGTCCTTGGGGAAGCATGATGTGGAAAAGACAATCTCCATCGGACTTTCATTCAAGATGTTTGGATAAACATTTGAAGCACGTGAAAGTTCCACACCGATGAGACATAATACCGGCTCAAGAAAATGATACATGAAAATGCCAGGATCAAATATGGTATCTTCATTCCCAAAGGAGTGAAGAAGAGAGGAAGGCACCGAGAAGTTCATGAGAACAATCATGAAAGGATGCACATCCTCAAGATCAGGTTTAGCTTCCTGAATTTGGATTTTGTGGGTTAAGCTCTTAGGGCTAGAAAACATCCCGGGAGGGAGGGTGGGATAATTTGTCATAGAAATACAAATTCTCATGATTGAGAATCTTTCCCCCCGATCATGATGTTTCTTGCCATCATACTCCGAAGGAGTCATGATAAGGTGATCAATGATGGGCTCAGGAGATATTTCATCAATATCACTAATGTCTCCATAAGATAAAGAATTTTCATCAGTGTTTGAATCACTAAGCCCGGTGTTGAGATAGGAATTGAGTGATGGATCATCATTCAATAAGCTTTCAAGGAAAAGAATATCCCCCTCAGAATCAAGATAGTTATCATCAACTTCATACGAAGTTGAACTATCTAGGGCAAGGAATGCTTCGACTTCTTCTAGATCATCTTTGAGATCAAAGAGATCATCATCACATCCCGATGGAAGTGGATTGGTGTGAGTGAGTTCATCGGCGAACTCCTCGAGAAGAAAGTCAACATTATAATGGGGGAGGGATGCATCAACATACTCAATGTCTCCATAAGATAAACAATCATCACTAGAATCAGAGACAGCCTCAATTTGATCATTTGGATTATCAGGAGGTGAAGGAATATCACACACATGATCCAAAGTTCCCTGTGACTCTCTTGGGATTGGGACAAGGTCCTCAACACTAGACTTTATGAATTTGTCCGATTCCTTATCAGGAACAGTGTCAAGATGCTCGTCCCCCATGATCAAAGAGTGAGTGGGAACCTCGGGTGTGATAGCAGTTGTTTGAGATGGAATCTCAACTGCTGGGATATCAACTGATGAATCTTTTTGAATAATAACAATGTTATCTTCATCATCACTGTCATCATAGTCATCAAATAGAGCAGTATTTCGAATATTAGCACATATTTTAGCTGCTCATTGCTCAGCCAATAACTCTTCCAAGCTTTTTCCAGATTCTCGTTCTTCAGCAAGTAATTCTGCCATAGTTTTCCCACGAGAATTTGGAATGAGTGGAAATTGTGGGGATGTGGATGTGTCAAAACCGGAAGGTTGACATTGAAAATCATCGTGAGGACCCCCACAATATGCACAAGAGCTTGGAGTATGGCGGAGTGAAATATTAGCTAACTCCTCCTTAAGTTCTTTAAATTTCTCAAGAACTTCTAAAAAGTCTTGCTGGATTTGAGGAGTTGCTTGGATCATTTGGTACTGTGGAGGTTGGTCTTGATACGAAGAGTCAAAATTGTTACAAGGAATTGGATTCCTCGTTTGACAATCAGAGCTGAAGTGTGGACCTCCACAGTACTCACAACAGTTGAACTGATGTGGCTGTGGGTTGGATGTGCTAGAGTCATAATTGTTATCAGGAAACTGCTCATAGACAAGCGTGTTTCCTGATTGACAATCAGAACTGTAGTGTGAACCACCACAATACTCACAACAGTAAAACTGTTGAGTCTCATGGTGTGGTAGCTGATGGAATAAGTCAGTTGTGTCATGGTAGGAATAGGGATTCTGGTTATAGACAGACCCGTTTCCTGACTCTACCATGCCACAACTGGGACAATTACCACCATTATAAGGACCACCACACCATTGACAATCAAGAAGGTGTGGATGAGATAAGAATCAAATGGTTTTGGAGGGTAAGAAATGTAGAATCAAAAAGGTGAGAGGGTAAAGGTGAATATTTTTAGTATTTTTGAGAGACATGTTTAGTGCACATGCACCAAAAACAATTTTTCAAAACAAGATCGAGGCAAAACCACAGTGAACTTAAACCAGAAATCACAAGTGAATGGCTTCTTTAAAAAAGGTACACCACTCACAGGGATACAAAGACAAGTTTTAATCTTAAGTTTGGGAACTTATTATGGGTTTGTATTTATTAATTTGAAAAAACTGCTTTAGGCTTATGGGTGTGTGTGCAGAAAATTTGGGAAATATTTTTGGAACTGATTCGTTAACCGAAATCGTCCCTTTAAGATTACTCGCAGGCTGGCGGGAGGAAGTAAATAGGTTTCCTCTTCAGTTCGCAATTTAATGTCAGAACTTACCTTAAACCAACTGTTTCAGGTTGTAATCTTAAAGAAAACGAAGTAATTTAACTTCACAGTTTGTTTTGTTGTTTTTAATTTTTTTGGTGTTTTCAACACTTCAGGAGAAGTGTTAATGAACGTTTTTGATATGATTATATTTTTACAAAAAGTTTTTACAAATTTGTGTGAAATTTGTACAGGGAGGGTTTTGAAAACCACTAAACTTAAAACGATTTTTTAAAACACGCAACAACCTCCCCGGCAGCGGCGCCAAATTTTGATTGGGTCTAAACTAGTCAACTTTTATTAGTCAACCACTTGTGAATGGTCAACCATAAAAGTCAAACTAATCAAGCCAATTCTCCGTGGATAGTATAGTGTGTCCCCGGGTCGTTATGTCCCAGCGAGATTGAAATGGTGTCGTTTGAAATCGTTTATGAGTGAGTGGCACTGAGGACAGCAGCCCAGATGATGTGGAATTGATATTGCTACTGTTATTTTGGTATTGGTACACATATATAATATTCACAAAAATCAGATACCAGATATATGCACAAATTTACAATCAGGATCACGTAACAGACTGGAAAAGTGGTGTTTGGTAATTAACAAACTACAGGGGGTGCTTTTGAAACTTTTTTAAAATAAAATTGAAAATGAAAATGAAATTATGAAAATGATTAAAATATTATTTAAATATTATTTAATTAATAAAACTATTTAAAATCTAAATTAAAACCTAATTTAAATTAACTAAAAATGACAAATGATATAAATTAACCTAAAAATTAGCAAAATTATTTTCTAAACCATAATTAGAACTTGAATAAAGTATAAAAAATAAAAATAAATATTTTTGTCTTTTTATGGATTTTTTATTAATTAAAAACTATTTAACTTAATTAAACTAATTAAACTATTTTAAATTACTATTAATACTAAACTAACTTAGAAAATTATAAGAAAATTTATAAAATTACTTAACCATCACAGGAATCCTAAAAAATTATAAAAACCTCTAAATATTATATTTAAGACTATTCCACTAATTAATTACCTTTTAATTAACTTAAGTCTAATTTAAATAATTAAAATAAGAAAAATGGAAAATGAACAGTAGAAACTAAAAATATATTTTCTAAAAATCTATTATACTATATTAGAGCTAGTAAAAATATAAAAACTAAGTTTTGCTTTATAAAAACTAAATATGCTATTTAATACTTAATATTAATTAATTACTAATAAAACTAAGATTAAATCTAATAAATACCAAATGGCAAAATAAAAATCTGAAAATTTTATTAAAATTACTTTACTATATAAGGTATTTAATAAAAATATAAAATTGACAAGTACTTAATAAAAATCTAAAAATGCAAAATTAAAATTAAATTACATTAAATAGAAACTATCACTTAATTTAAAATTGATTTTTCTTGGTTTTTCTTTTACAAACTTACTTAACTACTGAAAATAGCAAACTTTTGTGAAAACACTTTTTAAATAGCTTATAAATAAGCAGTATGCACCCCCTTTAAGTTAAGCAGTTGACTTATGTTGACCAAATGGGCAAATAAGCACTCAGGACTGAATGTGGGGTCCACAATGGCAAAACTTGATGCAAATAAGCTAAATAAACTCCAATAAGCCAGAAACAACAAGTAATCAACACAAATAAGCTAAATCAAACCTAATAAGCACTTTGCAAATTGAACTTTCACTCAGAAATGGGACAGATTTGATTGGCAATTCCAAGTGGGGTCCACTGGGTTCTAGGTCAGACTAGTGGTCAAAGGGGGAACTCTGGTAGGAGGGGGGTTGGGAAAACCTAAATCTAGGGTGTGGGGACCACTGTGGTGGCCACAAAGCACCACAAAAGGTGGTGGTGTGGGCTGTGTAACTGCTGCACAGAGCATCCAACAGCCCTGCAGCCCTCTTTGGAGGGTTGTGGGGCCCACAACAAAATTCCTAAAAATGTAATGACTCTGGGATTATGTAGCTGAGGTGGGATACAACAAGACCTAAAAAGCACAAGGTCTCAAACTCATTACAAAATTCTACAAAAATCCTACAATTTTTGATATTTTCTGAAAATATGACAATTTGACTTTTTATATATTACTACTAGGCTGACTTTTATGAAGTTCCAATGATTCTAATTGACTTAAAACATGATGTTGAACTAAAATAAAGTTATTCTAATCTAAATCTACAAGTTTTGAGCTACTGTGAATGGTTTTGGGTACTAAATGTGTAATAGTTAACTCCTAGGTGGGGTTTAGGAGTGGATTTGACTTTTGGCCAATTGAAACCAAAGGTTTATGACTAAATTAACTGTCTATGACCTAAAGTGACATGTTTCAGCAACAAGTAACCATTCAAGCAACCTGGAACACAAGTTACCACCTTATCCCAAACATCCCTTACAGTTATGATCTGAGATGAATTTTCAAGAAAATGACCAATCTAATACATGAAACTAGCACCCTACATTATACTAAGCTAGAGGAACTGTAAATGAACAGGAACAATCAAGAAATAAAGCATATAACTACTTAACACAAGGGATGGGAAACTTGTTAACCAAAGGCTTACTTGACCTTCACAGCTTAAGTATCAATCTGAGATCCAGTATCAAGAACACATCCTAATGTCCCCCACGGGACTCGAAACCAAGTTCCAAGCATCCTTGCTTCAATCATCTTCCAAACTGAATTTTTTTATTTATGGACTATTTTAAGCTAATTTTTGATATTTTTGACATTCTACTTGAAAACAGGTTAAAGTGATTTTAAAGCTTGTAAAAGCTTAATGATAAGCTAAATTAAGTCCAAAGAACAGAAATCAACAACTTTCAATAACATAAAAGTCTATTGAGTTTTTAACTAAAAATGCAAATTCTGAATTAAATCAAAGGAACTTGAAATTAACTTGGAATAAAGATTGCATTACATGAAATTAACTGGTACAAGCTATTTTAATTTGAAAATACAACTGAAGGATTAACTTAAGTTACCTACGACCTAAATTAAACTAAGCTACACTACTTGCTCTTCTCCCTTGCTCCTTTCTCTCTTTATAGCACCCATTTGTATCTTGTGGGTCCCACTGGTCAAATCCCACCAATGATAGTAGCCAATGGATGCCTCTTGTTATCTCACTCAATTTGGCGGGAAAGGATTTCTTTAAGCAAATGGGTCCTGTGGCTATCACTAGGGGTGGCATTAAATGACTTTGGGATGTGGAAGGGATAAGGGTGTAGTGGCAGAGGTGCAAGTGGTGATGGTGGAGCAATACCAGGGGAGGGATGGGTGGTTTGGTGGTTTGGCTGAGGAAGAGGAAAAGGGAGGGAGTGGTATTTGGTTGTGGTTTTGAGCGGGGTCAAACCAGGGGTGGATTGGGTTTGTTTTGTGGGCTGGGAAAATGGTTGGGCCCAAACTATTACAAGGGTGGATAAGGGGAGTGGACTAGGCTTAGGTTTAGGTTATTATAATTAGGGTCCGTTTGTTTATTTAGCTAAGAAACCACAAGGACCAATTTTGCAATAAGTTGAAAGTTGAGGGCCTGTTGTGGCATTTTTCCAAAGATCATCATACGGACCATATTTGTCATTCATGAATAGTACAAAGGCCATTTTTGATAATTTCCCATTTTTATTCTCGGGGACCTTTTCTGCCAAACTTTCAAACTTCGGGGGTCAAACGTGTAATTTCACCAAACTTTCTAACCAAGGACCAAACCTGTCATAAAAGATTAGTATAAGGACAAAATTTGTTTTTTTCAAAGTTTTAACATCCCAGGGACCATTTTTGACAATTTCCCAAACTTCAGGGACTAAACTTGAAATTTTGTGAAACTTTGTACCAAAGGACTAAATATGTAACTTTTTGATTTAAAAGGGCCTTTGGTGACTTTTTCAAGTTTTTAGAACAACCAGGGACTAGATTTGATCATTTTTGAAAGTTGAGGGACTGAAACTGCCAATTATGCAAACTTTGTGCGTTTTTCATCTGTTTTTGATTGTTTTGCATTTGAAACATATAAAACACATTCCTGGGATATTTTCACTATTTTGATACAATATTGAGTATTTTTAGATGTTTTGGCAGCTCAGAAATGATAAAAATGATGAGTATTTACACACTCATCAGTCATCCAGCTTTACATGCTTCCCTGAAAAATAAACACAATGTATTTATACACTGATTGTGAGGACAATACAAAAGTACTAATTTTAGTAGAACCTGAATGAACCGTCTCATAAGTAAATAGGTCATAAATGAAACCACTGATATTTATTTGTGCTACACTAAATATTCAACCTAACTAATCACCTGTTCAATGCATAAAAATTGAAGCTTGGTTCTGGAAATTTCATTTACATTTTCATCCATGAACTTGCTGACTTTATACGTCAAATATTCCAAATGGTAGATGGTTTTGATAAGAGGTTTGGAGATGTAGTCTGTTAAGCTTTTTAACAACCTATAAACATTTAGAGACATGAGTAAATAAAACATACTAATAAAGTAGAGGATATCACATTGAAGCAATGTAGCACTTAACATTATTTCTGGTCGTCCTTATAGTTCTAATCTTTGAAATACTTCACAATATACTAAAATTGCACTTTCATATTTCATAATTCCTATCAAGTTTTCGTCATTTGATTAGACATGTTTTATTCATCATTGCAGAAATTGAATGCTTATTATAAACTTGATACCTAAGCTTGAAATTGAATATTTATTATAAACTTAATTGTGCAAAACAAAATCTAACCAAACGTTGCTTATTAAGCGACAATACATAGCAAAGAGTTCTAACAGAAGAACCAATTGTAAACTTCAACTTTTGTGTTTGAAGAGTTCTCTTTTGTTTGTCAGATTTGCCTAACTAAGAACTTAAAAATCCACATTCTTGCTCGACCACGTAAATGGTACCAAACTATATAAAATCAAGATACTTACTAAGTACGCGGGAAGATTCTCAACATAGCTAATAAGCATCTTAAGTTTAATACCACTTTCACATTCAAGTCCATCATGCATCTCAACACACATATCATCACTTATCTTTTTAGTAAAAGATAAAGCAAATAAAAAAAATTACCAGCAAAAACTTTGTGTAGTAACTTTCTGCCACTTTGTGGTATATGGGTATTTCAACAGAGCATTCCAATTTTATACATTATTTTAGTAAGGTTCAAACATTTTGTTTTCATTTTTGTTGTTTCTTCATAATCCGTCTACTTGACCCGTTGGAGATAAAAAAAAAAAAAAAAAAAAAAAAAAAAAAAAAAAAAAAAAAAAAGGCTTAAATGAACCCATTTAAAACTTTCCCATTTTACAGTAACATGCATAACATATCCCTAATCGTATGAATAAATAAATCTTTAACTAAACTGATTATACAAATGAATGGTAAAATTAAGAAGAAGATGGACCTGATCTTTGAGTGTCCTTTTTCCTTTTCTTTGTTATGATATTCGATGTTTCCTAGCCAACCCGTCCCAGCTCATCCAAGTTCGAATTGTTTATATAGTGATATGTTACCCAACTTGTTATGATATTGGATATCTAGCCACCCATTTGAGGCACCTGCATAAATCATATTATATTATTATCACTTTGCTTATGTAAAAAAAATACTACATAATATTGAATCATCACAATAAGTACCTTACACATGTTCATAGATCAACTTTAATATATCAAGTAAAAGTTCATCCAGAGTCCTAAACAATGATTGATTTGTTTAACTAATTAATGAAGCTAATCAGATACTAATAAACATCCTTAGCTTACCGCGAACACAACGTCCTACTTATCGGAGTTTAAAACTTAAGTATGATATGAATTTGTAATGAATTACGACTACACTTATATCCTATGTTCATAATTCGACGATAAGCAACTAAACACATTCACTTGATTACAACCACATGAAAAAAAATAATAAATAAATAAATAAAAAATAATAAAATAAAAATGACCACTGGTATATCAAAATTTAAACCACTATATTACTTATTACACCCATAAATACAAAAAATGTTTAAACTATAATCAAATTTCAAGAATTACGAATGTCGAAAACCACCAACACCAGAAACACCATTATGATCTCTTAATCTCATCACCCCTATAAAAAACACTACACAAGTTCAACCAAAACTAACAACAAAAAATCAAGATGTTGTCTGTAACTTGTTATTTAGTTAATGATATAGCTTATAATACAAATCCAATAAGAGTATATAAATTTCATAGTTAAAGAATGAACCCCCGATGATGTTTTTGTCCATGAGGGATTAGAAAAATAATAAGTACACCCGTTAAACCCTAAATCCCAAACCCTTATTTTTTCCCCAAATTGAAACAAAATTAAGAAAAGGTAAAAAGCCTTTTAGAGTGTAAACCCATGATTAGTTAAGCAAGCTATAATCAAATGCAAAAATCTAATCTCAAACACGAATTGAAAAAAATAATGTATTGTACCTCCTTTGTGAAGCCACGAATAAGCATGAATAACCTATGATCGGTCGAGTTTTCGAAAACGTGATACTTGATGATAGGGGTGTAATCGAGTCAAGCCGAGCTCGAGCTTGACAGGGCTTGAGCTTGGCTTGAAATGTATAAGGTGGGCTTGAGCTTGGCTTGATAGCTTGACAAGCTTTAATCAACCAGGCTTGAGCTCAGCTCGTGTAAGGCTCGAGTAGGCTTGAGCTCGGCTCGAAAAGCTTGAATTTACATATAAACATTAAATTTGATAGCCAAACTCTTCAATAAATTCAAAAAAACTATGCGATGAACTTGAGAGGAAAGAATTTTTGCAAAACATTTAGGAGAATCAGGGTTTAAATAGTCCTCCTACAAGTATTTAATTATTATACTAATGTTCACGTTAGTTTTAAGTTGTTTATTTAAATATGTATACTAAAAATATATATGTTCTTGAAAGCTTGAAAAGCTTGATAAAAGCTCGAGCTCAAGCTATTAAAAGCTTGAGCTCGGCTCGTTATGTATTTCGAGCTTGTTTATTAGGCTCGAGCTCGGGCTTGAGCTCGATAAAAGCTCGACTCGATCGAGTCAAGCTCAAGCTCGAGCTCGAGTTGCTTGATAAAAGCTTGGATTGATTGCACCCCTACTTGATGAGTCGATTTTGTTTTGGTAAAATTAGGGGTTTGTTGGTTGATTCTTTTGTATGGATGTGATGAAATACAGGAAGAAACTGGATCTGTTTGGTTGTGGTTTTGTTTTTTAAGATTTTTATTTAAACCCCCCGAAGATATTATAGATTTACTCCACCTTTTTAAAGTTTTGCTATTTCATACTGTTGACACATATAATTTTTTACTCACTTTTCACAAAAAACGAATTTACCAATTTTTTTGGTTAAATTAGGAAATACTTAAGGCTCCTTTTATTAAAAATCTTTAAAATAAAAAAATAAAATAATTAAATTATTACTTAATAAGGAATGATTTGATTATTTTGAAATGAAAAAGTCTTCACTAAGGGTTTTATTTTATTAGGAAAAAGATTTGGGAAAAAAGACTTTAGGTCAATTGTGAAAAAATAATAATAATAATAATAATAATAATAATAATAATAATAAAAATAATAATAATATAAAAAAAAAAAAAAAAAAAAAAAAAAAAAAAAAAAAAAAAACTTTTTGACATTCCGCAAGAAAATGATTTATTTTATAACGCATAAGAAATTAAAGAAAAAGGAACATTTTCTTGCGGCCCAAGTTTGATTAATACAAATAAATCATCACCCTAACTTAAAATAGTCTTATAATAACACAAACCCTACTTACCACCCAAGTTCCTTGCGACCCAAGTTTGATTAACACGTTTTAACTTGTATATATATCATCATCGACTAGCTGACTAAATTAGCTGTATGTACAATGGCGAAAGAAGAATCGATTATTCCAGAAAGAATGGAGAGTTTTGAATCCATCAAAGCCGAGCAAGTTGCTTGGCTCAAATCCAGATCCGGTGATCCCATCAGGTTAGTTATTAAATTTATTGACAGTGTCGTATGAATGATGGCAGGAGTTTTTGTTACATGTGTACGTTTTTTTTTTTTTTTTTTTTTTTTTTTTTTTTTTTTTTTCTTCATTATGCAAAACAGTATGTTTTGGAACCATGATGAATTTGTATGTAACATGATCAATAGTAGTAGCCTTTGTCTATATTGAATATCTCTAGTAGAATTGCTATACTTATTTACTTTACCCGTGCATAGCCCGGGTGCGCCTTTTTTTTGTTGACACTTATGCCCTGGTGCGCCTTTTATTTGATGACACTTGTATAAGTTAGGACTTAGGAAGCATTTGTATATGTAAAATTAAAAAAATAGATGACATAACAAATCAACAGCGTAGGGTAAGAACATGCATTGTACATAGGAATGGCAATGGGGCGGGTTTGGGGCGGGGCGGCTCTCTCCATCCCCAAACCCGATTACAAAACTCATCCTCAAACCCGCCCCAATCCCCATTGGGGATCTTATCGGGGCGCCCCGTTGGGGCAATATACTCCCCCAAACCCGCCCCGTTCTCCATTGGGGTCTTATCGGGTTGTCTTTTTTGAACACCATGCTCCATCATACTCGTTTCGTTCTTTGTTTACTTTTATTATTACACTATTAACAATAACGCATTAATAACAAATTAATCATTGGAATAATTCACAACGTTTTTAGAATATTATGATATAAAACAAGCTTCTTTCATCACAATTTAAAATATTACAAAGATGAAAACTAACAAAAGTTAGAGAAATATAGTATATGTTTAGTACGTAAATACTAACACAATATTTTATGTATATGCATATATGTATATGTATAAATATATTTCAGGGCAGGGCGGGGCGGGGATGGTGTGACCCGTCCCCGCCCCAAACCCGATAAGAATCCCTGTTAAGGCCCCGAAACCTGCCCCAAAACCCGATAAGCCCGCTCCGCCCCGCCACAAAAAGTTCGGGTTTCGGGTTTCTCAGTCGGGTTCGGGTTTTTTTGCCATCCCTAAATTTGTACATCAACATTTGATATAAAAACATCACAAATTACAATTTGAACCATTCTTTGTAAATAAATAAGATATAATCGAAGTTAAAATGTATCTTTGCGTTGCTCCAGTAACATCCATAAAACTTATACTCCAGATTACTTATCTAATTTGAATTAGGGGTGACAATTTCTGACCCGACCTGAAACCGACACTAAAATTAACAGTTTCGGGTTGAGCTGATGATGAGGCGAAAAATGAACCACTTTTAGGGGGTCATTTAAGCCCGAAATTAAATTTATTTGATCAAATATTGCCCTAAATCGTTCCTTTTGTGATTTTAGGTACTTTGGGAGTGAAATCTGGAAAAGAAGGCATTTTGGACGTTTTTGGAGCATAAAAGTGAAGAAAACGGCAAAGTCTCAATTTTCCAAGCTGGGAACAGTAGGTGACGGCGTGAAGAGTAAAATCTTGACGGCGTCAAGAGTGATTTGCATGACGGCCCAGTACAAACATGACGGCGTCACAAGTAGAGCGTCAAGAGTAAAAGACGTGACGGGCTGGAAGACCATAACACATGACGGCGTCAGATGTAGTTCAAGGCAGTCCGAGAAGTATTTTGGCGGCGAGGTGACGGCGTCACAAATTTGTTCTTGACGCCGTCAGCCCCTATTTCCTATATATAGTTTTCTAATTTTTACACATTAAAAAGGAGGAAGTTTTGGAGAAACCCTAAGGCCGAATTTTATACGATTTTCACAGGTTTTTCAAGGGTTTTCAGCCCTTGAAACCTTACAAGTGTAATTGAGATAAGTATTCTTTTAATTCAATCAATATGTCTATGTGTTGGTTGTCTATATCTTGTTCTTGTCTTGATTCCACCATGCTAGGCTAGATCTATCCTGTCTTTGCTTAGATCTAATGAAACCTAGATGTTAATTATGTGTTGATTACTTGTTTATGGTTGTATTGGATGAATGATTTCGATGTTAGGCTTAAGAAAACTGGCAGATCTCCAATTGGTAACATGCTTGAACGTCTTAAGAAACATGAACCGATGTGCACTAGGTTTTATTGGTTGTATTTAATGCATGAGTAAATTCTAATGATCCCATGTTAGGAGCTTCTTAGCCGGCTCGACATAGGAGTGAAGTAGGCACTCATAGGATTGGGGAAGTAAGTGCGCCACCCCATGAATGGTATTAAGGAATACAATCCGTCATCCACGCAACTATAACAAGTAATTAACGTGTAAAAGATGTCTAGGGAGTAGTGAAATCTAAGTAAACACATTTTCTCCATTTATTGCTCACAACCTTAGTATAATTTAGTTTTATTTTCATTTCTAGTATTTTATTTTGATTGCATCTTTAGTATTGGGTTAGTTGACTAGCAACTAATTCCGCCTAAATCCTTCAAACCTGAGATTTTAATTTGTTTTCTAAAAAATATAAAAATACAAAAATAATCTTCCGTCATCTTTAGCACTAGTAATTAGGTTTTCTAATCCTAGCGACACTATTCCTAGCTGAACGATCAATCCCCCGGTACTTGTCACTATCCTATACTACAACGATCAGGTACACTGCCTGGTGGGGGTTGTAAGCTTCTCAAGATCCCTTGAGAGGTAAAGCCTGGTGCGATTCTCACGTATCAAGTTTTTGGCGCCGCAGCCCGGGGAATAGTTATTGTCTAGGTTAGAATTTCTTTTTATTAGGTCTACTTGCTAGATTCATTTCTAGTAAGATTTTATTTTTATTTTTAGGTTTCTTTAGTCTATCTTAATTCTTTGTGTCTTTGTTCGTAACTCTTCACCACCCGACATCATGGACAACGGGAACATCCTTGAACCCGTCATCCCACCACAACAAAACCCACCACTAGAACCCCTTAGGCCCCGAACCTCAAGAGAGTATTCCCGATCTAGCCACCAAGGCTACCGAAACACCATTGAGCTCACCGGAGCCAATGTGACCCCCTTGCGATCCGACACCATCCGGTTGGTGCAAAGCGGATGTGCATTCCATGGACTTCGTTCCGAAGATATAAATCAACATCTTAAGGACTTCCTTAAAATCGTAGATTCCATAGACCTAGATGTTGCAACTAGAGAGACTACCCGATTACGTTTATTCAAATTCTCTCTACGGGATCAAGCTAGTCAATGGCTTGAGCGTTTACCCGCGGGATCCATCACCACATGGGATGATCTCACCACTCGTTTGCTTGCTCAATTTTTCCCACCGGGGAGAACTACCAAGCTTAGAAATGACATCTTGATGTTCCAACAACATCAAAATGAAACCTTTTATGAAGCATGGACTCAATATAAAGACCTGCTCCGAAAAGTCCCTCATCATGGCATAGATCTTTGGCTCCAAGTCCAAATCTTTTATGACCATATCGATCTCTCCACGAGGCGAGCCATTGACCAATCGGCCGGTGGTAAGCTACGTGATCTAAGTGCGGAACAATCATGGGAACTCATAGAAGATCTTGCTCTCTATGACAACGAAAGTTGGAATGGTCCCCGTGATTTGAACAAAACGGTCAAGGCAATATCTTTGCCTTTGAACAACTCTAGCACTCCCGACCGTAGGATCATGGAACTTGAGGACCAAGTCAAGTTTCTCATGAAATCTTACGAAGCTCCTAAGCCTTCAAGCCAAGTGAACAAAATCACTTCTTCATGCGAATTATGTAGTGGTCCCCATGACACTCGTGATTGTGTGGAACTCCCCGGAACAGCTTTTGCGGACTACGCATCCACGCGTACCGACAAAGCGGGAGATAAGTGGTACACTTTCAAGCCCGAGCCAAACCCTTACGGTGATTCATACAATCCTTCTTGGAAGCCGATTTCAAACAAAAGCAAAGCGAGATGACCACCAAAATTGACGCATTGTTGAAAGTTCTCAATGACCGAGAGATGGGAGCACTCCCAAGCGACACGGTCAAGAATCCGAAACTAAACGTTAATTCCATATCTTCAGTTTCGTCACCCACTTCGTGTCCACAATACTACTCGGTTAAATCAACAAGCACATGTTTCAAACAAAACAAAATTCTTCAAAAGGACCAACCAAATAAAACACCCAAAGTAGAACCGGTCAAAAGTATAGTTGAAACACCTCCTACGCAAGACCTTGACGATGAATTCAAGGAACTTCACCTTGAACGCCCCGTCATTGATGTCTTAGCCCGTGCTCCCTACTATAGTGCCCTCCTAGAGAAATATGAGAAGTTTAAACTAGGTAAAAATGGGACCGCCTTCGTTTAAAACAAGTTGCCTAAAAAGCTTGATGATCCGGGTATATTTGTTTTGCCTTGTAAGATAGGAAGATCCGAAGCTTTCGACACACTAGCCGATTTAGGGTCAAGCCTCAACTTGATTCCCTTATCCTTATTCACAACTCTTAAGCTAGGAAAGTTAGAAGAAACGGAGGTATTGATAGATCTAGCGGATGGAAGTATTGCCCACCCGGTCGGAATGATTAAGGATGTAGTTGTTCACGTAGGAAAGTTAACTATTTTAGCAGATTTTCACGTCCTAGACATGTTTAGTGACACTACATGCCCATTATTGGTAGGAAGAGGATTTTTAGCAACCGCTAGTGCCATGATAAATTGTAAGGAGTCTAAGATAGCGGTAGGTGAAGGTGATACTTGATCGGTGTACGATGTTAAGAAACATAGTTATGATTGTGATGTTAAACCAACACCGCATTGGGTAGAGATGAATAGGAGACCATCTAGATATGGACCTTGGATAGAAAGGAACTTTATAGGACCTCAATGCCCATTCTATTTAGAAAAAGATTTTGTTGAGAAGACACATTCGGTGGAACAACTCATAGCTAGAGATAAGGAGCTAGACCCCTTTGAGGACCCCTTAGTCTTTAGGAAGTCTTGAGCGTAATGCCTATTAATATAGAGATGAATAAGTGGAAAAGAGATGGAGATAAGTGTAAATAGAGGTGGGACAAGCCACCTAAAGAAGGAGACAGATCATGGCACATGAGGATGACTTTGTATGATCCAGATGGAGAGATGTTTGAAAGGTCATACCATACTAAGGAAACCGATAGAGAGTTGAAACCTAAGTTTGATCCCAAGGATGTCCTCAATGAGGAACTCACCTGTATAACGTAGTAACCCATGACCTTGAGTCTAGCTACAAGACTTGTAAATAAAGAAAAGCGCTTCTTGGGAGGCAACCCATGTTTTGTGTGATTTTATTTGTTTGTTTGTTTGTTATTTGCTTCCGTATGCATGCTTTATTTTTATTGTTGGTAGATCATGTTTCTCAATTAAAATGTAGAAATACTTTACTTTGTTGTTTTGGCCTAGTCTTAATTCCACCTAAAGGTATTTTTGCAAAAGATAAGTGTAAGGGGAAACCCCAAATATGTTTTTAAGAAACAAACCGATCATGATTCTCCACAATATTAAATGAACATGTATATTCGTATTTGTTAGAGTCAAATGCTTGTATTGAGTCATAATGAAGTTTTGCAGGATTTACCAGGAAGTAGAACCAAGTTTTTCCAGAAATTTTTCGGAAACTTAACATAAGAATTTCTATAGGTCAATCCTGACGGCGTCACGAGTTAACTCTTGACGGCGTCACGGGTAAAAATCTGGAAATTTTACCGGTTTTGTTTTTCTAACGGAGTCTTATGGTTTTTGTGAATTATTAAGTTTTATAATCTCCAGGAAGTCTGCAAACTTCATTCCACAAGCATTATATCTTACTTTGTTTTCTAGGATTTAGTAACTTATATAGGATGCCGCCGATTTTATGCGAGGTTGTCTTGTCTATTTTCTCAGGATTTACAGGTTATGTATGACAAGAATATGATTTATATTCTGGAAGGGAAGCTTTGATTGTTCATTTTCTTGGAGGAAGATTTAACCTGGCCACCTAATTATCCATACCGAGCGAATCAGGGGAGTATTTGATTTCATTTGTTTTACTTATTTTACTTTTACATTCTTTACTTGAACATTGGAGACAATGTTCATCTTAAGTGTAAGGGGAGGGTAAAATGATGATACCTTACAGATACACTTTCGCTTGAGTTTGTTTTGTTTGATGGTAGATGTGTAATAAAACTATGAGAAATACTTGTTAGTGCAATTTTAGCGCCAAATTTAAAATTTTTTACAACATTTAGGAGTGAAACTTTAGCCATAGCAAGCGTCTCATGGATAATAGATTGTATGACTAGCACATAACCGTATATTCAGAAAAATTTTCCACCCAAATATGTGAGGTTCGCCTTTAGATTTGATAGGAAAAGCATTTACTATTAGTGCTTATGAGTGTACCGGTAGCATTTAGATTCTAGAAATTGCGTTAGTGATGCATCCCGAGACCGCTAGTGAGACTACATTCGTGTAGTAGGATTTACTACATGATAAGAGGCATTAGGATCACCCTTGTGTTAAACCCGTATCATAATTACTTGACCGTTTAAGTCATATTACTTGGCTGCTTAAATCAACTAATTTTTCCCACACCTTTAGCGTTGTACTCATTTTTAGTACACGAAACCCCTAGTACACCCCTCCGAGCCTATCTTTTCGTTTCTAACTTTAAGCATCTTACTTAAAGAAAGAATTTGTTACACCCCACTTAAATGTACAACCAAATCGCCTTAGCCTTCCATGTATGCGCTCATTTTTAGTGCATTATTGTTATTTGTTAAACCCTAAGTTAACTATCTAATTGATTACATGGTTGCTAAGTCGAGTCATATCCTTGTACATATTATTTTAGGACGATTGGGACTCATGGGTAAAGTACTTATTTTATGGAGTAATGGGGAAGAACATCATATTATTACCCCCATATGTGCGTTAATCTTAAAAGTGCTCCAAGTGTTTTGATTTTCTTAATTCGAGTCATTATATTAGTTTATTGTAAAGTATGTAAAGATTCAAGTGTAAGGGGAATTTTCATCCCCTATGATGTATTATTTTGGATGGTAGGGTAAGAGTGTATGCGAAAAAAAAATATATATATAGAAAAAGAAAAAGAGAAAAAACATACGGACTACCATCCCTTTTTATTCTATGTTCATTTTATGTTTTTGTTATTTTTCATTTATTAGCTTAAGTCGAGTCTAGTCTTGGCTTAGAAACGCCATATTGTACATGTAATTGACCAAGATTGTTAACTCGCCACTAGTAAAAACTGCCTTTATCCAACAAAACCGTGTATTTCATATCCCTACACCTAATGTTACAACCCTTTAAAAGACCTCTTTGATAGTTTATCCTAGGTGCTTACGCCATGTGGTGGAGGTTTGATCCTTTCCCAAGCCTATGGTAATCTATTTTGCTATGACAGGTAGTGAGAGATATCTTCCGTTTTCATATTGTAATTTATACTTTATTACACCTGAGAGATGTGAGTATCTAAACACTATTTGTGAGGTGCTAGTGTATGACCTCCGTGCTTGTCTATTGGTCTTTAGTGGAACGATTATTTGTTGTAATTACTTTTATATTAGTGTTAAATGACCCCTAACTTGTATTTTGAGTAGAATAAAAGCGCATTTGCTTGAGGACAAGCAAATCTCAAGTGTAAGGGTATATGATGAGGCGAAAAATGAACCACTTTTAGGGGGTCATTTAAGCCCGAAATTGAATTTATTTGATCAAATATTGCCCTAAATCATTCCTTTTGTGATTTTAGGTACTTTGGGAGTGAAATCTGGAAAAGAAGACATTTTGGACGTTTTTGGAGCATAAAAGTGAAGAAAACGGCAAAGTCTCAATTTTCCAAGCTGGGAACAGTAGGTGACGGCGTGAAGAGTAAAATCTTGACGGCGTCAAGAGTGATTTGCATGACGGCCCAGTACAAACATGACGGCGTCACAAGTAGAGCGTCAAGAGTAAAAGACGTGACGGCCTGGAAGACCATAACACATGACGGCGTCAGATGTAGATCAAGGCAGTCCGAGAAGTATTTTGGCGGCGAGGTGACGGCGTCACAAATTTGTTCTTGACGCCGTCAGCCCCTATTTCCTATATATAGTTTTCTAATTTTTACACATTAAAAAGGAGGAAGTTTTGGAGAAACCCTAAGGCCGAATTTTATACGATTTTCACAGGTTTTTCAAGGGTTTTCAGCCCTTGAAACCTTACAAGTGTAATTGAGATAAGTATTCTTTTAATTCAATCAATATGTCTATGTGTTGGTTGTATATATCTTGTTCTTGTCTTGATTCCACCATGCTAGGCTAGATCTATCTTGTGTTTGCTTAGATCTAATGAAACCTAGATGTTAATTATGTGTTGATTACTTATTTATGGTTGTATTGGATGAATGATTTCGATGTTAGGCTTAAGAAAACTGGCAGATCTCCAATTGGTAACATGCTTGAACGTCTTAAGAAACATAAACCGATGTGCACTAGGTTTTATTGGTTGTATTTAATGCATGAGTAAATTCTAATGATCCCATGTTAGGAGCTTCTTAGCCGGCTCGACATAGGAGTGAAGTAGGCACTCATAGGATTGGGGAAGTAAGTGCACCACCCCATAAATGGTATTAAGGAATACAATCCATCATCCAAGCAACTATAACAAGTAATTAACGTGTAAAAGATGTCTAGGGAGTAGTGAAATCTAAGTAAACACATTTTCTCCATTTATTGCTCACAACCTTAGTATAATTTAGTTTTATTTTCATTTCTAGTATTTTATTTTGATTGCATCTTTAGTATTGGGTTAGTTGACTAGCAACTAATTCCGGCCAAATCCTTCAAACCCGAGATTTTAATTTGTTTTCTAAAAAATATAAAAATACAAAAATAATCTTCCGTCATCTTTAGCACTAGTAATTAGGTTTTCTAATCCTAGCGACACTATTCCTAGCTGAACGATCAATCCCCCGGTACTTGTCACTATACTATACTACAACGATCAGGTACACTGCCTGGTGGGGGTTGTAAGCTTCTCAAGATCCCTTGAGAGGTAAAGCCTGGTGCGATTCCCACGTATCAGCTAAATAGATTGTAGGTCAGATTTGGGTCGACATATCTAACCCATTTATTAAACAGGTCAGGTTCGGGTTGGGAATAAAATAAACGGGTCAACCCGCCAACCCGTTTAAGTTTTTTTCTTAACTAAAAATTATTTATATTTAATTATACGGGTTAAATGGGTTAAACGGGTCGACCCACTAACACGTTTAACCCATTTAACTCGTGTAATGTGTTAACTTTTATAATAAAACGGATTAAATGGGTAAAATTGAAATCCGTTTAACATATTCAACCCATGTAACCTGTCAATCTAAGTATATATACGGGTTAAATGGGTCAGGTTCGGGTTACGTGTAAACAGGTTCGGGTTGACATAGCTGACCCGATGATTTAAATGGGTCAGGTTCAGGTTGGGGTTTTCTGACCCGCCAACCTGACAACCCGAACCCGCCAACCCGAACCCGACCCGAATTACCACCCCTAATTTGAATAACATGTATTATATTTCATTCGATTCGACTCATATTTCCCAGTAACATAAGGTTTACATTATAAGAGAAAATAAAGATGTTGCAGTTTATATGCAGGGGAATTATATATATACCTGAAACTTCAATAATCATACGGAGTATATTTTTTCAAAACACAAGTTTCCCTGCATAATGTAGTATCTTATTAAAGCATAAGAATCAAATAAAAAATAAAAGTGAGAAAGATGAGATATAACCCAGCCACACATTTCAGATGCATCAACAAAAAGAGATGCATCTCCAAATGTAATTCTCCTTCATTTGAAATGTGTCGTTAAAAATATTTCTCATTATTCTTATTTTTATTTTTCTTCTCAGTGTATTTATTCCCACGAGGAAATATGTAAATATTGAAGTTTCTTTAAGGATATATGTAAATGCCCCATATTTAATTTGCATTAATGGACATGGGTAAGAATTCAGCGAGAAGAATGAGAAATAACTATAATAACATATTTGAGATGCATCGACTTAAATTACATGCATCTACTCATTTATATGTGTCCCAATTAGTTTTGAAAGTGATTTTGAAGTGAAAAAGATGCAAAGTAGCACTAGCAACAAATTTGAGTCGTAGAGGAAGAAAAATACTTAGGATTTTTCTAACTTGATGAAATTCATCTAATATATGTATATGCATATAACTTTTTGTTAGAAAGTATATTATGATACATTTAAAAGATTAAAGATGCATCTAAGTCAAATCGATGCGTCTCAAATATATAGGTAGTTATAATTATTTCTCATCTTCTTCTTATTTTAAAGTTTCTTCTCATTTGATTCTAAGTCTAATTGACAATTTGACATACATGATAATAGGTTATTTTCATTAAAAATAAAGGATAATAACTTTATAAATCATTATACTTGTCCAAAAATACTCAGGGTATTGACCAATTTTTTTGCTTAAACGAGTACCGAACTTTCAATTTCAGACTTTTTGAGGTACTTTTATAATATTTTTTCCCCTGACTTTTAATAATTTGAGAGGTAAAAATGTCACAAAGTACCTCAAAAAGTTAAAAAATGAAAGTTCAGTACCTATATAAAGAAACAAAAAAATGTGAAAATTTTTTTGAACAAGTATGCTGCTTTTTAAAGGTATTATCCCTAAAAATAATAATAAATAACATTCAATGACCAAATCATTCAACGTAGATTAAATGGTTCCTGGGTATATATGGTTTTCAGTGTCTTGTTGTTTCTGCTTCTCATTCTAAAATGCACCTTTTTTGGTTGATTAGCATGCTTCTTGATTAGATGTTCAAGAAATGGCAACATATGTGTAAGATTATAATATACTACCCCCGTCCAATAATTATAGTCCACTGTTGACATTTTAAGTCTTCATTTGACAACTTTAATCTTATATATTTTTATTTGTGTTAGTATATAATATTTGATAAAAATTATATCAATGAAAAATACATTCAAAACTCAATCCATTCATATATTTTGCATCAAGAATATATAACACAAATAAAAATATTTTGTAAGATAATGAAATAGTTTTATTGATTGAATGCATTACATATGAGATAGCATGTGTATTTATACTAAATACATAGCTTCGATAAGCTAACATAATCCAAACCCTAAACCTAATGGATCCAAACCCACAACCGGGTTTGGGCCATAATCTAATCATCTAATACTCCCCCGCAGTTTGAACGGCAGCATTGGGGACGGACAAACTGGAATGAATGTTCAAAGCCGCTTCTTCTTTTTTTCACTTTTTTTTTTTTTTTTTTTTTTTTTTTAGCGGAAGCATAATTGTATTTGACGGCATAGTTGTGTATTGCTTGTGGCATCCTTCTTTGCGTGATGATTGCTTTTACATCATGGCTTGCTTTGCCTTTAAAAGGGAGTGGCAATTTGATGACCAACTATTTGCGAAAAACGACAATGATCTTTACCAATGAAAACAATTTGATGAGGAAGAAAAAAACATGGCTTGTTGAAGGCAACTCAACATATTTTTTTTGACGGCTAGGGCTTAGGGTTTATGCATTGAATATGAAAAACAAAATCCTAATAAAAATAAAAGCAAAGCGAAAATAACTATGGATCCCTCCGAATCACCGACGAGTAGCCGATGACCGGAGAATAGCAAAATATGTAGGTGGATCTTACCTAAAGCTCGGATACCATGTAAGATAATGAAATAGTTTTATTGATTGAATGCATTACATATGAGATAGCATGTGTATTTATACTAAATACATAGCTTCGATAAGCTAACATAATCCAAACCCTAAACCTAATGGACCCAAACCCGCAACCGGGTTTGGGCCATAATCTAATCATCTAATATATTTAAGGTCAAAGTTGAAAACTGAATACTTCAAAAGTCAACAGTGTACTATAATTATGAGACGGAGGGAGTAACTATCATGACATATCATACTTTATAGGATTATAATATGTGTACTACTCATTGCATATACCTCATCAATCTTTGATAGACCATGCTCAATTTCATTTGTCATTTACAATATCTTCAAACACTCTGTCGATAGTTTTTACCATAACAATAAAAAAAAGCACCATCGTATTCATGAGAGATATAACATTCGTTATGAGCATCAAACTTTATATTTCCAAAAAACCAATATAATATCATCCTTTGAATTCTGCATTGAATATCATCCTAGCTACTTCCAGAATATAATATATTCTAACCCATTGCATTTGTAGGAAAGTAAACGGTATGATTGCTTAAATATACATGCATGATAAACAATAGAAAAGAAGACATTAAAAATAAGCAAACTTGATGTTGGATGCACACGATGATAACAAATTGATATCTTCTTTAAGTAATCCTTTTGAGATCATGTGTATCTAAATAATACCAAATGCTTGTGAGATGATGCTCTCTAACTCAATAATACAAAGTGTTTGCGATGATATATGCATATATCTTCTTTGGCCGGCATTCTGAAATATATGATATATGTGTGGTATACGATGCATAGAATTGAAAATGTTCTCTTACATAATGATGCAAGTGTTTTGAAAATTCAATAAGATAAACACAAAATGAATTTAAAATACAAAAGATTTAAAATTTCTAAACTTATATGTAGGCTTTGAAATGAGAAGTAATATGCACACCACCAAAAGTGATGTGGACACCACAAAATTACATAAGTGATGCACATAGTACAACACTACATATGCATGATTGTGGTGTGCAAATCACTTTTGGTGGTGTCTGTATCAACTACCATTTGAAATTGCTCAAATAAGTTACTTAGATAAAGGTAAGTTAGTTTTGCTATAATAAACATGCTAAAATAAGCACCCAATTAGGATCTACCCAATTTTAAAGGATTTGGATTTAATCTTTTCAACCGGACGGCTGATAAACGATGCCAAGCCATCATTTTTTCTCTTAGCTTCGTGAACAATAAATAAGTATAATACGGTCTAATATAATCTATAACACGCCAATATTATGTTCATGCTTTTATGTTCGTTTGCTAGACATCCTGTCAGTAAAGATGTATCAATTAGAAACCTATTTTAGTATTTATATAGTCGCCTAACTTAAGCTTAGTGACCCAAATATGGTAAAAATAAGAGTAGAAGGAATATGAATTTTTCACTCGTTTTGCATTGTACTTTGTAGGGTTAGTTATGATGGGAGTATGATGGAAGGCAAAAAATGGAAAACAACTCCTTTGGATATCGCTAAGGAGTTTGAGAAGAGCCTAGCATCAGATGCATTGATTTCGAAAGTCAATGGTGAGCTTTGGTTTGGAAGGCGACTGTGAAATCAAATTCTATACTTTTGATTGTGATGAGGGTCGTGACACTTTTTGGCACTCGAGTGCTCATATACTTGGTCAGGTATTGTGTTAAAGATCATATCCTTATTAAAGCATGTGAATGAGTTTCGAGTATTACTCGATGATAATTTTCTGTTTTTTTTTTTTTTTTTTTTTTTTTATTATTATTATTATTATTTTTTTGCGTGTTTTTCAGGCATTGGAAAAGACATATGGGTGCAAATGGTGTATTGGCCCGTGTAGTATAAAAGGAGAGGTATTGCGCTTTTTTTTTTTTTTTTTTTTTTTTTTGTTCTTTTCTGTTTGATAAAACATAAGGGGGTGTTTGCGATTGCATCTTGAAACTACTTAAACTTCTAAAATAATCAAATCACATAGTTAGCGGTAACAAAATACAATACCATAGTTTTTGGCATTAAGACTTGAAGAATTATAGCCTGCAAAATATTACCCATGTTTGATAAGATGTTGAAAGATTTTGCATCTCCAACAAGAACCTTGCTAGGCCACTAGATTCGATTTTGGGAAGAGAATATATTGACGACTTCTAGTTTATGATTTTGTACTCCGATCTCTCAAGACCTATGCATAAGAGTCATGTTTTAAAGATCAGTAACTGTTTTAAAAAAAGAATGTTAGAGTTGTTGGCTTATATGGTGCTTTTTTTGCAGGGATTTTATTATGATGCTTTTTATGGAGATTTTGGTTTAAATGAGGGCCACTTTGAAGAAATTGTTAAAAGAGCAAAGAAAGCTGTTGTGGTATGATCCTATTTCAATGTCATACAAATTCATGATTGCAGTAATACTACCTTGTTACTGATTTATTCAGTTATCACATGATTTAAGACAAGGGATCAATAATATGCCTTCATGTTTTTTATTTTCAGGAAAAACAACCTTTTGAACGAATTGAAGTATCAAGGAAACAAGCTCTTGATATCTTTTCTGATAATAAGTTTAAGGTAAATCTATCCATCTGATAAGTCTCCATTAATTTCGATATATGTAGATCATTCACGTCTGTACATCTTAATTAAAAAAAGTTTGTCTTCGTAAATTTCAGATTGAACTTATTAACGACCTACCTGAAGACGAACCAATCACAGTTTACAGGTGTGGCCCATTAGTTGATTTGTGTCGTGGACCTCACATCTTTTGTTAAAGCATTTGAATGCTTGAAGGTAAACTCTAAACACAATGTAATGATTTTCAATATTAGCAAGTGCACATATTAATATCTAGTATAACTTTTGATCCTAATTATAGGCATCAGCTACTTACTGGAAAGGAGAAAAAGAGCGTGAGAGCTTACAAAGAGTGTATGGGATTTCTTACCCCGATCAAAAACGCTTAAAGGTCAATTATGTTATTATAATTCCGTCGTTGCAACATTTACTTAAATTTTAGAATTTTCACGAGTGTTAATAGTTGTTTATTTTCATCACTATAAGCTCCAGCTAGAAAAAGCAAAAAAGAATGACCACAGAGAGCTTGGTAGAAAACAAGAACTTTTCTTTATGCACCCGTGTAGGTAAGTTTCAGAACCCGTTGATTTCTTTGTAACATATATGTAGGCTCAAAGCTGTATATGACGTACATATTTGAATTTTTTTTAACGAATTTCAGCCCAGGAAGTATTTTCTTCTTGCCTCATGGAACCAGAGTATATAATAAACTGAAGACTTTTATACGAAATCAGTACTGGGAAAGAGGTTATCCAAGTAGGGTTGGATCACTTGGAAAACCCCTTGCCTCTTAACCTAGAGGTCAAGGGTTCGATCCTCACTCCCTACAAAAGGCCGGAGGTCCTTTTCTACTTTAAGTAGAACCGGAAGCAACCTCTCTACCTTAGGTAGGGGTATGGTTGTCTACATCTCAACCTCCCTCATACACCGTGGAAGACGGTATTGGGACCCATAACCCGTAGAAGGCGGTATTGGGAGTTACTTTAGTACTGGGAAAGAGGTTACGAAGAGGTAGAGTATTTTTATTTTTTTCTTTTGTTGTTATAATGCATGTTGTTAACATTTATTCTTGATCTTAAATGTTTTGGCAGGTTGTAACTCCTGATATGTGTAATATGGAATTGTGGGAAACATCAGGCCATGCGGCTAAATATAAGGAGAATATGTTTCTACTTGTAAGTTCTCTTACAGTAATTAGTCGCCATAACGGCTAAAAAGTACTATCATATGCATTTTTGCCTTAATAGATTTATTTTACTTATCTGGATACCTATTGTTTTTATAGAATATGACATTGTTTTATGTTTTCTTTTATTCATAAGAATGAATTTGCACTTAAGCCCATGAACTGTCCTGGTCATTGCGTGATGTTTAATTCGAAAGCTCGTTCTTATAGAGGTAGGTCACTTTCTCTATTGATTTTTCTTCAAAAAATTTTATTTTGCGTACCAAAATTAGCGTCATGAGAGATTATAATTAATATCGCCATTTGCTTCATATATAGAACTTCCACTCCGTCTAGCTGACTTTGGTGACCTGCATCGGAATGAAGCCAGTGGTGCATTGAGTGGGATGACCCGTCTCCGTACATTTCACCAGGTAACCAACTCATTTCCTCTATCTTGTCTTTGTTATTTTTATCTTTTCTTAAATCTGACCGATGGTTCTTTCATTTCTAGGACGATGCTCACATCTTCTGTAGGGAATCTCAGGTGAGATAAATTTCTTATTTTTATTGAAAAAAAATATTGTCCAAATAATTAATTATGACACAATTTGTTCTCATTTATTTCCTTGATCTATACAGATTAAAGAGGAAGTCAAGAGAGCATTAGACTTCGTCGATTATGCTTACAGTATATTCGGTTTCAGTTATGAGCTAAAATTATCAACAGTAAGTACTTCATTGTACTCTCATTATTGAGTAAAATATTTTGTTAGCAATTTTAGTTATAACTTCTAAATTTTCCATACACTATTTTTTTTATAGAGGCCAGAGAAATATGTTGGAGACTTAGAAACATGGAAAAGGGCCGAAGATGCACTTGAAGAAGCATTAAATGAATTGAAGAAACCTTGGGAAATAAACGAAGGCGATGGTGCATTCTATGGCCCAAAGATTGATATTTGTGTTTGTGATGCTATGAAGCGCAAATTTCAACTTGCAAACAGGTAACTTTTTTTTAATCTTGTAGCCAAATTTATTAATAGTATTATTATTATTGAAACTAATGATTTAATTTTCGTGTTACAGTTGGATTTCAACCTTCCCCGGCGTTTCAACTTATCATATGCAGCAGAGGATGATAGAAGGGAGACACCTGTTATGATACACCGAGCTGTATTAGGGTCGCTTGAACGTATGTTTGCCACACTTCTGGAACACTATGAGGGAAAATGGCCATTTTGGCTCAGTCCTCGTCAAGCCATTGTTTGTCCTGTTTCTGAAAAATCGCAAGCCTATGGAGAACAGGTATTTTAGTTATATATACTTGCAACGAATGTCTGAAACCATTCTGCATTTGATAAAGTTGCTGACACTGTTTTGTGTTAAATTCTTTACAGGTTAAAGACGCGATTCATAAAGCCGGTTACTATGTTGATATTGATACATCTGACCGCAAACTGCAAAAAAAGGTGTCTTTTAAGTTCTGTCCTCTATTTTTGCTTGACTAATTCCAATATGGGGATTTTGATGGTTATATAATGCTATCAGTAGTTTAGTGATTAAGGTCTCATTCATTTTGGCTAGAGGTGGCAAAAATGGGCCGGTTGGGTAAAGGGTCGTCTTTGATACAGGTCTATCGGGCCAGGTTGTCTTGACCCTTTTTCTTTGAATTTACCAAACTCACATGGTTATATACTTATATCACTTTAGGTGCGAGAAGCTCAGCTGGCACAATACAACTACATACTAGTTGTTGGTGAAGATGAAGCAAACACTGGAAAGGTTAGACGATTATACTCACAATTAAATAACGTTATTTGTATCTTGTGGCGTGTCAATGTAAATGATGTAAAAGGATATAACATCTGAATCTTTGCTTTCCAGGTAAGTGTGCGTCTTAGAGATGAGGAGAAACATTCGGGTGCAGGAGACAAGAAGAAATACTTAAAGTACTCGATTGCTCATCTTCTCGCTCATTTTAAAGAAAGGATGAAGCTTTTCATTTAAAGAGTAAGCTCCCGAAAAGGGAGGGCTTTACCTAGTTTCAGTCTGCGTGGCGGTGGGTTCAAACCCTGTGGATTAGTCGGCCATAAGGTCGGAAACCATGTTTACCCAAAACAAAAAGAAAGAAAAATATATTTGTGGCAACGTAGACTAGTTTTTTTACTTTGTACGTATAAATAGTCGTAAACTTATGCATTAGATTTGTTGATTATGAATCCGAAAATAAAAGTACTTATGTTTTCTAATCTCTATTATATATATCAGTTTCAAATTGGTATGATGCCTTACCTGTATGTTTTGGCCAAAAAATCTCTGATGTTATTATTAACATCTGTCGTTATGAAAGTGAAAACTCACAGGCATAGCCCATCAGGTTAGTCGGGTTTGGGTAAATCGAACTGGCTCAGGTTTCGGGTATATATATTAGTGTGGTAACCGAATGAGTGCCTGTGGGGGATTGGTCCTACAACAAATAAGCAGCGTAACTGATGAATAATAGATTTTTTTTGTTACTTGCTATACGACTACATTGTGTTTTCTAATATAAATAGGTTCTAATGCAGAAAGTAATATACTGAAACTCAAACAGATTACCAACGAGATACCTACTTTAACATGTCTTATGTTTGACCTTAAGGTTGTCAATGAATTATATCAGTTATAAGAGAATCAAAGGTTATAGCTAACAAGGTTATACGAATGATTAGATCGGGGCTAATGAATTGGTCGTCGAATGTTCAATTGGACCAATCTAGTACAACTAGCATTCAGTTATGACTTATGACCAACGATATAACATCAATTCCTGTGGCTCATATACCATATTCAGTAGAGACCGGACCAGTTGGACCAATGGCTGGTCGTCTACATAGGTAATTAAGAGAAAGGCTAGTTATAGCCCGGCTCGGGACCAACCACTTAAAAGTACTAGAGCTAACAATAGAAAAGAGTAGTTATGGTCTCAATATCTAGTTACAAACCATGTGACCTTTCTTTTATAAATGGCAATTCTACCTACATAATAATAGACATAACCAAACAAATTTAAAGTCAAGAGATGATCAAACTAATTCTGTACAGAGCTAGGCTCGTGTTAACAAATTAATATGCTGGTCACCTTGTGACGTTGGCCTTCAGTCAAGACAAAATCGCGCTTAATGAGTTGTATTACTCAAAACATGAACCAGTTCTGATCAATTGATCACCGACACTCTAAAGACTAGAACAGCGACTAGGAACTTGTCTATTATCCAAAATCTTATAAAACACATTACATGGATATCAAACTTACAAAAACAGCTATAAGAAATCTACATCACTATTTTTGTTGTTTTATTTAGAATAGCACACCAAAAAAACCATGAAATTAATATGAAAAGGATTGGAACCATGACTTGCAAGTAAACTATATACTAAACAATCTTCTACTAACATAAATCAACCCTATTTATCAGTTAATTAGTATCCATTGTTGTGCATGCAACTGCTTACATTCAAATCATGATTATGATAACCATACTGTTCCTGGTTATAAGAAGACATTGAACTGCTACACTCTCCACCATCCTTTACATCTTCTTGATCATCAACCTCCTCCTTTGTCTCCACTCTCCAATACTCCATCGGCTTGCTTACTGACACCACGTATTGTGGTGGCGTTGTCGCCTCACAAAATGGTGGAACGGGTGGTGGTGATGAAGAAACTGGGACGACGGAAGGGAGTTTGGACAGGAGAGCTTCAAGGCTGCTCATTGAAGGAGTAATATTCATTGCCTGGTTGTAGTTGTACCTATGACAAAGTTGATCATGTTGTGGTGGTAACATTGATACATTGCCACCTTGAAAATGCCATGCTTCAGAGGCGCTGTAGCCCTCGGCTTTAAACGGATATGCCGAGGATGATGGATGTGGTAATAGTACTCCTGGTATGCTTTCTATGTAGCTGAACTTCTTTCTTAGTAGCACCACATAACTCAAGTCCTCAATCACCTTTTCAAATAATTAGATTTGTATTAATTAGTGACTAGTATTAGTTTAAGTGATAAAGGTCCTTTATTACTTTTCTGGTAAAGATTCATGTTTGACTTTTATAAAGCTGATGACTTTTATATGGTCACGTACTGCCACTACTTTAATTCGTCTTACTACAAAGCTGTTAAAAAACTGGATCGACTCATCAAGTTCCCATTGAAATAGGATCCACAAGGAAAAGCACTTGCCAACCTTCATGAGGGTTAGCCTCTTGTTTAGGGAAGAGCTAGATGACAAAAAAAATTATGTGTAATGTGACATATAAAAATGGAAAATGATTGATATGCTTAATTTATAAGCCTAAATATTAGCCTAACCCATTAAATATGTGACATGTGGATTCCACTACTTCTCTCTTCCATTACATACCATTGATTTTGACATATGTTTCAAGATTCTAGTTAGGCATAAAAATAAGCATATGATTTAGGTATGCTTATCATTGCTCTATTAAAATATCACAAGATAATATATATCATACTTATATGAGCGAATTCAGGACTTTAATACATCACGTGCACAATTGTTTTTTAAAGAGTAAAAAGGAAATAAAAATGAACCAAATTATACAGTTTGATTAAAACTAGTAAACAAATTAAAAGGACATGTATTTTTATTCTTTTTTCATATTATATTAGTGACCCAAAATTTTGGGATCAAGTTCATTTCAAAAAAATCATGATTTTTAACGAAAATTAACACTAAGCGAGAAACATCCATCGGCTCCCGGCCCCTAAATCCTCACGTGCTTATATATTTCTTGTTACCAATCACACAATATATATTAAATAATTAGCAATGATATTACTTACTATAAGTAATACTTAGAATAAGCTCTTTTTAAGAGTAACAACAATGTACACCATGGCATAAGATATTGTTATAATCATATAAATCTTTGAAAATATACCTTGTGGATGGATCCTAGTTGAATGACACCTTCTCTAACAGCAATCAAAGCAATAGTCTGCATAGATTATGAACATCATATTTTAGTACAAACAAGATTTAACAACAATCTTTATTAGTATAAAGTCATTATAATACATAAATGTGGTATCATACTTTACCTTTATACCAGATTGAAACTGAGCTTCCCATGTCCTAGGATGCTTTTGCAATTAAACAAAGAACCCATAAATGAGTTTGAAGTTATTGTTTAGACAATAAGCATTTATTAAATATATGAAATGTGCTTACTGAGTCAGCTGAATTATTCCAAGCAGACAAGAAATTAATTTCTTGATCATTTGGCTCTTTGAAAATCCACTTATGACTTTGATCAGCTGCCACTTTTCCAATTAATCTGAAAATATTAAAAGATGACAATAATTAGGATGAAAATATAGCAATGCATGCAGCATTAAGTTAACTAGAATTCGATTTACGAATGTGTATTTACGAAAGTACCCTTCGCCGTAATTGTAAATTTCATGGGACATTTTGAAGAAGAGCTCAGGTTGAAGCCCTTGGCATTGTTGATATTCATGTTCAGCATAAACTGAACAATCTCCATTGTTAATCTCAGTAGTTGGTGATGATGCTGCAAAGTTGCAGAATCCATCTTCCCATACCAATATCCTGTTTATAGAACAATCTCACATTATTGACAAATATCTCACGCAATTGTCTTTTATGTGACAACATGTAGTTAAATAAAACACTTAATTTATAATTATGAATTGGAGAATTATCATAGTAACAAATTTAGCATTGATCAATATATTATGACTACTATTATTTATACACAAAATAAAGGTATAGATAATAATTTACCAATTTCTTCTGTTGCCTCTAGACCTATCATAAGCTCCCCCTAAACCATCCCACCTGTAACAATAATCATATATACATAAATTAAACTTACTAATACTACCTCTAATTAGTAACTCTATTGAGTGATAAAATTCTAAAAAATGTAATTAACTAGAATCTTTTTTTGTGAAATTTAATGATCACTTCTATCTTTCAGAATAAAGAAAATATGCCTCGTCAATTTGAGTGAGACTTTTTACATAAAAAGTAACGATAGGATATAGTCTAAAAAAGAAAAAAAAAATGAAAAAGTGTACTTTTTAGGGTTTTGCTTACTTGGGTGGAGGGTAGTTTCTTGGCAAGATTCTCCAGAAAACTGCATAAACCCATTGTGAGTTTTCATGAATGCAAAAGCTTCTCAATGTTTGTTGTAGCAAATGCGTTACTGCTAGTTGGCTTAGCTGCATCTCTTCCATTATTCCGTTACGTACGTTGCTGGTTATATATCAACGTTTTACAAGATTGATAAGTACTCCGTAATATATATATTTTGCTCTAGAAGAAGTGAAAACCATACACCCTTAATTTCTCCCTTTTATAAGCTAGGTCACCTTCATGGATACCTCACATTTATACCCTTGTCTCTCACACATACAGCATACACATATATAGTTGTTCTTTCTCTATCTATGTGACTGTTTATGAATAATGGTAGCTATCTTTAATATTGTATTTACACTGAAATGATTTGAAAAGGTCCACAAGTAGTATCCACTTTAATTTTTTCAAACTTCCACTCATATTAAACCTCCATTTATTATGAGTTATCAGTATGACAAAACCTTATAATTCCATACACATCATGACACTAGCTAGCTATATATGCATATATATCACAATCTTTATTCTGACAGACCACTACTTATTATTGATTCAGTCCTAGAAAAAATTACTCAAACTCCACTTCAATTCTTTTTCTTGGCAGTAAACCAACTTTTATGATTAATTTGTGGTTGTGTATGCATGCCACAACATATTCTTTCATTATTTACTGTTTTGTTTATTTTAACCCATCATATTGTGTATACACAACTATAGACATTGCAAGCTACGTTATGCTTTAATCATAACAAGCATATTCAACAATACTGATGTGTCAATACCACCTACAAAATGTTGTTGCGTGTATATTTTTTATGGAAAACATCACTACATCATTCATTCATTAGGTACACATTTGAAGGTTTAGAGAAAATGTTAGGAACATTTGAAGTAAAAACTTGCTATCCCAAAATAACCTAAATAAAGAAATACCCATCCATTTACCCATTTATTAATACATCACTCAACTTTAATGTTACATACTTTAATGCATATTGGTCGTCGTTCTAAACTAGAATTGATGTTTATGTTAAAAAAAAATAACTCGTAATAAGGAACTTATTTACTATGCTGTCCTAAAGTTGACCAATTGTTGGGGTCAATTATTGTGTGTGTGGACCAGTAATGTACCACTCAAAAACAATTATTTGCCGCATTGGACAGTTTAATTTGTACTAGTACTTATACAAATGCATGCAAGCAAGTACATATACATATATCTAATGTCTAATGTGGATATATACACATTCTCGCTTATCTATATTAGTTTTTCTAAAGATAAAAATATTGAGGTATGCTAGACCCACAAAGAAACTTTCACAAAAATATCTACAAGCTGATGTGTCAGCGTTTTGTTAGTGTACTCAGTTTATGGATTTTTTTTATATGACTTTCTTTGTGGCCCTAGCATTTCTCAAAAATATTATACAATATATTAAAACAATCTCCTCAACAAAAGCTTTTAATTACTTTGAAACTTCTCATTTTTGTGTAACACACTGTCATTAATTTTAGGCTGCTCTTAATTAAACTCAGTCTGATCAGGTGTACGTCGTGGTCGAGATCGGTTTTCTATCTTTTTCTCACTTCGTAAAGTTGATTCTTCTTCCAACTGCTTGGTTGTTCACGATTTATTTAGGGTCATATTAGGATCGTTTGAGTCAAATATATCTCTTTCACTGTTGTTTTTCTTTTTGTTCAATGTGGTTATAATGAGCACACTCTGCTATAAATACGCATTAGACAGTTGTATTTTATATATATGCAGTAACATGATTTGACTAATTGTACACTCGATGTGCAAATAAAAAAGTAAAAGCGTATCAATCACTCTCGGTTATAATACCTAACTTGGTCGTTATACTGTAATTATTTATATTAACTTTAAATTAGAAAAAAAAATGTTATTAAACTCCTTACAAGTTGCTTTTTAGGTCTAGATTGTTCAATTCATAAACTCTTTACACATAAAAGATGTTAAATACTTGGTGGTAATTTAATGTGACAAGGGTTAAAATAGGTTAACAGAAGACTATGATTGAATATAGACCAACTCTGACTGGCCCAAAAAAAATCTTGACAGACAATAATAACAGTCTCATTTTGACCATCGATTTCAACTACACAGTGTGCTACTGTTCTTTCTACACAATGTACAAACCCTACCATCGCATTTACAACTTATCATGTTCTGCTAAAATGTACTCCTTTGTTACTGTATTTATTTCTAATTGATTATCATATTTTCTACCACTAAAAGCTACATTCACGAGTTATTTAAATGAAAATTGAAGTATATAAATTTTAAAGGGTGTGTGTTTTTAAAATAAAATAATACTCGAGTGTAGTAGGTTATTTATTTATTTATTTATTTATTATAATTATTATTATTATTATTATTATTATTTTATATAAGTTACTGATATTATTGTATAGTTAATGTACTTGTGTTCAATAACTGGAAATGTAGAAATGCCAAAAAATGGGACAGGGTTAAATTTAGTGAATGAAAACTGAGAGAGCTAGAAGCTGATGATGACTGTTTCTAAGGGTCCGTTTCTTATTTTTCTTTCACTAACAGATACATAGGACCCACGTCTGTTGCTTCCTGGAGCACATATTTTATACCCACTAGATATAGATGAATTAGTGGAATTTTGTAGGCCCCACTACAAAAAGAAATATTAAATTATGTCTTGTGAGTCCATTCCCTCCACTAAAAGAAAAAAGAAGCAAGGCCTAACTTTCATTGGTATCTAGCATTTACTCACCCCATTTTCCTTGTCTTTTTTCATGATTTTATCTAGTTCTTGTTGGAATTTTATTTATTTATTTATTTATTTATTGTTTTTTAACAGCAAGAGGTGAATATATATATAATCAGGCCACCTAATAAGACACTAGGAGCCGAAAATACAACAGTTAATTAAATACAAAGGGCATTACACGGGTTATCGAGCCAACTGATCCAATTTAAACGAGTCTTTCTAAACCTACAGAGATCCAATTAAACGACGAAAGCTTGATATCGCTAAGGATTAGATCCTTATAGGGTCGTTTAAACGAAAAACACATCTTATTCCTAAACAGCTATAGAAACCAAAGAGTTGTTTGAACAACAACATCAAAGGAGACTTTAAGGTTAACAGGTATGTTGACTCTTTCGGCTAAGTTGATAGCATCAGAAAGAAAAGAGATTATGACATTACTGATCTTCCACCATATAAGAACCTTGGACCAAGTGTTTTTAGCAATTCTACACGAATTAAAAAGATGTTGGAATTTTTATTAATGCACATCTCACAAATTACATTAGCAACATTATAAAATTTGCGATATGATTGCAAAGAATTTGCTAATATATTGTTTGCATTATCATTTTACACCAACTATATAAAAACTAACTCTAAAATTCTATATTTGGGTGCCAATTTGTTTGTTTTAGATTACGTCATTTGTATTTGTTTTCTTGCTATCTTCTTTTGCTAGCTTTATCATAAACCAACGATAATTTTATAATTTAACTATACAACACATGCAAAAAAGCATGTTTTTTTTAACTTTTTTTTCTTTTTTCTTTTTTTCTTTTTTAATATTATCAAAACTCCACTAAAAAAAGAGGATGTGTACCTTATATATTGGCATTTGTGGGTAAGAATACAAAGAGTTATGGGTGGCAGTGGGATTTACCATAATGTTATCTTCCATTTTGTGAGTGAGAAAACAGATATTATAGAAAATTAAGGGGGCAGAAATGATCTTTTTTTTTTTTTTTTTTTTTTTTTTTTTTTTTTTTTTTTTTTTTTTTTTTTTTGTCGAGATAAATGTCTAGGGTTTCACGTCTTTCAATATATATGTCCAATTCTTTCACATCTTATGCAAAATGTCCAAAAATAAATAGCATAACGTACATAGTATGTGTGTATGTACGAACTTGTTTTTCTAGAGACATGTATTCTATGATTGATCCTGAATGATTGCTTTTTCTCTTTATCTCTTTTTATTTTACACATTTGGAATGCTTCATGTCCCTCGCAAGTCATGTATGTAATGTATTTGTACAATGGAGGTCTTTTTATATTTTGGTTTATCTTATAAATTAATAATTGAAAGTTTGGCTATTATGTTAAGATCCAAATATCTAAATTTCAGTGAATTTCTTGATATGATGAAATGGCAACCCCCGTTAGTACGTAACATTAATCAATTGGTCTCAAGTTGGCATGTAAATGCCAAAATTATCAATTTCCAACAAGTTTTGGCACCTACTAAAATTTTCGAACCTTTTTCTTGGCCACCCGAAGATGTTTACCTGATGAGGTTTGAATCTGAGAACTCTGGTGAGAAAATCAAGATGCATGACCATTCGGTGACCTTAGTGACAGTTTAGAGAATGTATTACACTTGGAATATTATTGAGGCGAATAATATGATTTACAACGTCTAAACTATCTAATTAATTACCCTAACTCAATCCTACTTGTAGGGATAATTGTTCATAATCAGAATTCACGACTACAATACAATACAAGTAAACCAGAAAACCATAAACGAAAAAATTACGAGTGTAAAGATTAGTTAAATGAAAGCATAAAGTAGATGATACTGATCAACAACGAGATCGAGGCATGTATTTGGCACGCTTCCCTTAAAACAGATTTATCATTTATTCGGCGTCTGTTTCCTTGAGTACAACGATCCAAGCAGTTGTACTGCCGGAGTGACCTTATGCCTGAAATTCTCATCAAACCAAAACGTGTGTTTATGGAAATTTGTTAGTGTATTACTTTCATGTCTAATTCATTTGGAACCAAGATCTTCCTTTTATAGCCGGTTCAAAAAAATAGAGTAGTGGCATGTAATTAACAAACATTAAACCGACCATTAACAACAACTTAATTTCTAGCAATTAATCTGAATCAATGGCGATTAACGAGATTTATTGCAGAAATTATTTTTTTGTTATGTCTTTGACAAAGTCAATAGAAGTTCCCACCTTTCGCTTTTGATATCTTATTTTGAGACTTGATATCTCATTCACTATAAGTAGTGAGAAGTCGGTTATTTACTAACGTTTCCAATAATCCCCCACATGAATGGAGATCGATTTGAAAGCACAAAAATTCAATTGAAAATCTCAATAGTTGAATCCTACGCGCATAGGATAGGTAGGTGTTACTCTTTGAACCTTCCCTTGTTAAATATACTTAGCCTACTAGCTTCCAGTAGAACGCGATGTCTTTGAACTGGTTTGCTATTTATATAGACGACAATATAAGTTCACACAGGACTCTTCCTGACATGGTCAAATCCTCATAGTCATGTTCGTTATGGTCATGAAACTAGCCTGGTTCTGAAAGAGCTTTTAGGAATTGCTCCCCGCACATTTCCCTTCGAAGCGACCCCACTTATCTCTCACATAGGTGAGCTTATGAAATCATTAAAAGCAAAAAAGCTTAACCTCATATTGTCATTGTTATAGGAATGGACTAGGAAGTTTACTAACTCCCTTAAATAGATGAAAATTGATTACTTCCCCACAGTGACATCCCTCAGTTTATACAATTAGATTATCCTTGAACCCAGATCTTGGGATCTCCAGTCAGCTGGGTTAGGTTTTCCTTCATATAACGAGGCTTTAGTCTCATTCCTCTACACGACTTGCTAACTCACTCTCCGATTAAGCCTTTAAGCAGATCCACATTGTTATCATTTGATTTCACATTGTCGAATTTAATAACTCATGTTGAGATTAGTTGTTGTATTGATATAATATGTCTTAACTCACCATTATACATTGTGATATAAGCCCTGCCAATTCTTTAATAGCTATCACAATGTATACAAATGTTGGTGTGTCATCTTTTATTAAAGGTAGACAATTTTTCTCTTATCCAAATTTATCTGTAGAGATAAAATCATATTCCTTCGTGGACCTAGGTATATTTTATATCTAGAAGACATCTAAAATATAGGCATATAGCAGTCATTTCAAGAGTGTATACTTAGCCACACATGATTTGAAATCAAATGGTCATTAATAACATTAATTACCTATCAAATAGTTGTATCAAATAGTTGTTATGTTTTGCTCTAAACAAAATCCTAACTGTGGTTCTCCCAATAATTCATGAGTATGGCACATGGGTCACACCTCCGTCTCTATTTTGAATTGATGTTGATTAGTGTCATTTAAACTTTAGTTGGGCTAGAATCCCCCACATTGAACATATCTCAAGAATTTTGTAGAAAAGGTTCTTCCTTTCAACGTCAATCTCGTTTAAGAGGTACTCTTTTAAGTATATGTCACGAATAACCTTAGTAATTTATCACAAGTTTTCATTAACCATACTTTATTGTTTGTTCTCTTTTTTCTTTTGAATTGGCTTTAAGTATTGCATCTTTTCTGATTAATCAATAGATGAAAAAAAATTAAGATTGTAGGGATAAGTGTCCATAATCAGAATTCACGACTACAATACAATACAAGAAAACCAGAGAATCATAAACAAAAAATTACGAGTGTAAAGATTAATTAAATGAAAGCATAAAGTACATGATGTCGATTCAAGAACATGATCGAGGCACGTGTTTGACACGCTTCCCTTAAAACATATTCGTCATCTATTCGGCGTCTGATTCCAAAGGTACAACGATCCAAGCAGTTGTACTGAGAGTGACCTTATGCCTGAAATTCTCATCAAACCTAAACTTGTGTTTATGAAAATTTGTTAGCGTTTTACTTTCGTCTCTAATTCTTTTGGAACCAAGATCTTCCTTTTGTAGCCGGTTCAAGAAAATAGAATGGTGGCATGTAATTAACAGCCATTAAACCGACCATTAACAACAACTTAATTTCTAGCAATCAATGGCCATTAACGATATTTATTTCAGAAATTATTTTGTTGTTATGTCTTTTGCTAAGTCAACAGAAGTTCCCTTTCGGTTCCGAAATCTTATTTTGAGACTCGATATCTCATTTACACTAAGTAGTGAGAAGTTGGTTATTAACTAACTTTTCAAACAATAACATTATATGATACGCCCATTCAGAATAACCATTTTTAAAATATGGTTGAGAAAAACAACTAATATAAGAATTAAAAAGCTTTATGAAACCCTGAAACTGTAGGGTATGAATGTGAATGAGATAAAGTCGATCCAATATTTTACTCTTTTTCTTTGCTCCTTTTAAGTGGAAATGTATACATTTTTCAAATCGCATTTGAAGTTTATGGTTGAAAATAAGAGGCAATGCATGGTTGTCCAAGACTAAAAAAAGCAAAGTTACAATGAAGCTTCAATGCATTGTAATGAAGTAACCTTTTTTCTTCTTCATTTATAGCTGGACACCATTCATATCAATATCACTCCATACATCATTTAAAATATTGATCACTACATTTACTAAGAAATTTACGAAACATATACATCTTGTATCATGATAACTATTCTTTTTAATCACCAGGATAACCGAGTTGTTAAAAAATATTATGACTATCATCATCAAAGTGTATGAGGTAACAAAATCAAACGATGTTTGACACAAATAAACTTGAAAGTCACGCCAACCTTCCAAAAAATAAGTTTTATCCGATTTAAATTTGTTTGACGATAAGCTTAAATCTTATAGACTAGTCGGCAACAAAGTCGAAACCGTAGTTATAAAAAAGAAAATATATTTACATTCTTTGTATAATTGTATTCAAAAGAGCTAGCTGGAGAAATATTATAGTGAACTTATCTAGAAATGTTATGGTGAATTTATATAGTCGGTTTGTAATTTTGAGTCAGAAACTCATGTAAAAATAAATAAATAAAATTAATAATAATAAAAAAAAAATCTAGTTAAAATTATCTTTTATCATCAATCTTTGCTATATGGTGATGTGACACAAGAAATAGTCATATTGTCTATTATTCAATGGACATGATATTTTTCTTATTTTAAATAGCCATGATGCAACATATCCAGCTAGCCTCAAGAATCCAAAAGATTCAAATAAAACAGCTGGTTTACATTTTTCTCTTATCAATTTCAGTAAATAGAATGAAAATCAATGAAAATTGTTTCATTTTCCGTAACATTTCAGGAGTAATATTCCAATGAATAATGAAATAGTATGTCACGTGACGCATATAAGGTGTCACAATCCTTGGGACCAAAATTGTAGAAAAAGTTATTTTTGCTTGCATTCAAAAAAACTAAAAAGGAAATTAAACAAAATACACATATCGTCAGCCTTTTTCTTGTCCTGTCAAGCCTTTTTCCATTGAGAGCAAAAACATGTTTTCATTATACTTTTAAAGTCCGATTTATTTAGCAATTATTCAGACCAATAAATTAATATAGGAAAAAAGTGAAGGAGAAAAAAGTTTTTTTTGGGCAAAAGAAAATATATATGATTTTTGATATGACACAAGAAATACAATTATATGATGAGATGGCTGCAAGTATCTTCTTATTATATATGGCTTTTAGTTAAACCAGAAAGATACTCGAGTAATTCATTGTTTTCGGTTTTGAGAGGCTTTACAAATACTATCGGAGCCATAGCCTCTCAAAGTGTGATGAGCACGAAGCTTACGTCGTGCTCATGCATCAATTAAGAAAATTGGTTATGTGAGCCTGACGAAGATGTCAAGAGTTAAGTGGTGAAGTTTGTAGGAACCCGACTCATATTAGTATTTATGAATAATTGGAAAAAATAAATTTTCATGTTTTATTAGAGCTTGCTTTTAAGTATACTAATAATTGGTTAATAGGTACGAATCTATGTTGTCTGATAAACTAAGAACAAGAAAGGAAGTGGTTAAGTGATAGGGAGCAAATCTTTGTGATGCTAAGTAATGATTAGGGAATGTTTCAGTCCAAGCAGATTACCTTAATATTATATTAGGTTAAGGTAACCACAAATATTATCTTAAAAAAATGGAAAATGGTGGTACAAGTTGTGACAATCATAGAGAGATGTAATGGGCATCTAACCATCTGTACACCCAACATATGTGGGGTTTTAACTTTTGATTCATGACATTAAATATCAAATCAATTCTAAAGTGTGCACTCACATCTCTTCTCTTTTTATCAAATTTGCTTATCTTCTTAACACGTACGACAATGTTTATTATTATTTTTTTGTTAATAAAAGAATAAAAAAATAAAAATAAAATAAATAAATAAAAAAAGTCTTCTATCTCTTATTATAGTTTAAAGTACTTAACTACTTAAGTACATGCGTCATATATACTCTATTAGTGTAAAAGGTGTCTTAAAGATGATATGCAAAATCAATATCCAAAACCATTGACGGAACTAGGGTGGGTCTTGAAGGTTTCGGGAGACCCATGAAATTTTTCGGCGTAATTTTAATTTCTGTAAAAAAAACCTTGATTTTTCCTAAATGCGCGGTCCAAAAAATTATGTTCCTCGTTTTGTATAATTTTTCGTAAATGCACCTATTCAAATTGTATCCTGGTTCCGTCCATGTTCGAGACACATATGATAGTCTGGAGTTTTATGCTTACACTACAAGAAATAGGAGAATAGGCGACGAGCTTTTTCCCGTCGACACAATGTCGACGGCAATATGCAGAAAACGACAAAAAACACGCTTGACCGAAGCCGGCTGCATTGAATTTTTTGAGTTCATACGCTCCCGTCGACATGTCGACGGGACAATAGTGGTCAAAATTTTCAGCCACAATAATTGCCAAAACTTGGGCGCGAAATTATCCCGCCAATACGCTCCCGTCGACATGTCGACGAGAGCATATTAATCACGAATTATGACGTAATTAACGTGTGATTAGCGTTAATTATGTGGTTTGGTTTAACATTCCCGTCAACATGTCGACGGGATGATAAAGTAAATATAAATGTACTAAATTACTGGCCAATATATATGGCGGGATTTTTCCCGCGTGTTTTTTCCCATCGACATGTCGACGGTATAATCTCCCCAAATATTTTACTCATATATATTCTCACAAAATCATTCCCGTCTCATTTTTTACCTATATACATTCTCACAAAATCATTTCCGTCTCATTTGTTTAATTGTGTATATTTATTTAAATTTGTTTATTTATGTATATCTTTATGTTAATATTAACTATATTTGATTGTAGCAATTCTTCGACTTGGACCTCCACAAGCTCAGTGCCGAATGGAAAAATATTCAGACCGGCATCAATGCGTATTTGGCTAAGCGCTACTCCGACAACAAGGGTGACATGAAGCGTGATTATTTTACGAAGAAGGGTGGGCCTCCTTCGCTGGATGTCATTCAAAGAAACCCTCCTCCGAACCTCGAGCCGTCTGTGTGGGAGGAGCACTTGTAGTTCTACATGAATGAGAAGACCCTGAAGCGAGCTGCTGTGAACAAGGAGAACAGGAAGAAGAACAAGGTGTAAAGCCGCCATGGTTCCAACTCATTGGCCGCTATTCGCCACGACTATATAAGACACATTTTATTTTTATAAAATTATTTAATTTTAATTATATATTAATTAAAAATTTTAATTATATAAAAGTAATTAATTTTATTTTGATAAAAGTATTTAAGTTTAATTAAAATATATATGGTGTTTGATTTGTCATTTTTAATTTGTTTCATCTTATATGCATGTGTATATACAGTTTCTGAACAGCAAGGACAAGCAATACCCGTCACTCATCCAGAGCTTTTACGACACACACTGCGACAAGGATGGTGTGTGGTTGCAGGATGAGGCTCGGGTTCAATATGTAAGTATCGTTTTTTTTAATTTATTATTTATTTATTTATTTCCCCAAACACGTACTTTAATGATTCATTGAAACATAATCTTGTAATTAACTCGAGATATATAGTAATTTTCTCAATTTTTTTCAACTAAATAGGAAGAGATGGTTCGGCTGAGAGATCTGTGAGCGAATATGCTTGAAAGGGTGGCGTACACGGAGGAGCAGATACTTGCTAAGGTTCTGAAGGGCAAGCAGCACATAGCCGGACGGGGTAGGGTCGTACCCGGCTTGAGGCGGCCACCATTACCATACACCCCGCCTCCACCTCCAGGTATGTACAGTGTGATAATATTAATTATAGATTACTCATGACTCAATTTATGTATTGCAATGGCTGTTTTTAAATTTTGATTATTTTGTTTTTAGGTGTTGCCGAGATGTCTGCTGAGCTTGCTGCAGCTCAAAAGAAGATTGCTGAGGCGGAGAAGAAGAGCCTGGAAGATGCTGAAGAACGCAAGACCATGAAGGTGAAGCTCGATTTGTTGATGGGTTTTGACTCGACCAACCCGCAATGGTCCCAATATATCAGTCAGGCGGGTTCTCAGCACGCGGATGGCTCGGGCAGTAGAGTCGGCGCTAGAGGTAGTGGCTCAGCTGGCGGGAGCGGGAGCAGGAGTAGGAGCGGGAGTGATGAGGCAAAAAATGAACCATTTTTAGGGGGTCATTTAAGCCCGGAGTTGAATTTATTTGATCAAATATTGCCCTAAATCGTTCCTTTTGTGATTTTAGGTACTTTGGGAGAGAAATCTGGAAAAGGAAGCAATTCGGACGTTTTTGGAGCATAAAGGTGAAGAAAACGCCAAAGTCTTAATTTTCCTTGCTGAGAACAGTAGGTGACGGCGTCAAGAAGAAAATCCTGACGGCGTCAAGAGTAATTTTCATGACGGCCCAGTACAGAATTGAAGGCGTCACAAGGAGAGCGTCAAGAGTAAAATATGTGACGGCCTGGAAAATATTATAACGTGAAGGCGTCAGAAGTATATCAAGGCAGTCCGAGAATTCTTTTGGCGGCGAGATGACGGCGTCACAAATTTGGTCTTGACGCCGTCAGCCTCAATTTCCTATATATAGTTTTCTAATTTTCATTCATAAAAAAAGGAGAAGTTTTGGAGAAACCCTAAGGCCGAACTTAGTACGAACTTTACAGGTTTTTCAAGGGTTTTCAGCCCTTGAACCCTTTCATGTGTAATTGAGATAAGTATTCTTTTAATTCAATCAATATGTCTATGTATTGGTTGTCTATATCTTGTTCTTGTCTTAATTCCATCATGCTAGGCTAGATCTATCTTGTGTTTGCTTAGATCTAATGAAACCTAGATGTTAATTATGTGTTGATTACTTGTTTATGGTTGTATTGGATGAATGATTTCGATGTTAGGCTTAAGAAAACTGGCAGATCTCTAAATGGTAACATGCTTGAACGTCTTAGGAAACATGAACTGACGTGCACTAGGTTTTATTGGTTGTAGTTAATGCATGAGTAAATTCTAATGATCCTATGTTAGGAGCTTCTTAGCCGGCTCGACATATGAGTGAAGTAGGCACTTATAGGATTGGGGAATTAAGTGCGCCACCCCATGAATGGTATTAAGGAATACAATCCGTCATCCACGCAACTATAACAAGTAATTAACGTGTAAAAGATATCTAGGGAGTAATGAAATCTAAGTAAACACAACTTCTCCACTTATTGCTCACAACCTTAGTTTAATTTAGTTTATTTTCATTTTTAGTATTTTATTTTGATTGCATCTTTAGTATTGGGTTAGTTGACTAGCAACTAATTCCGCCCAAATCCTTCAAACCCGAGATTTTTACTTGCTTTCTAAAAAAATATAAAAATACAAAAATAATCATCATTCATCTTTAGAACTAGTATTTAGGTTTTCTAATCCTAGCGACACTATTCCTAGCTGAACGATCAATCCCCCGGTACTTGTCACTATACTATACTACAACGATCAGGTACACTACCTGGTGGGGGTTGTAAGCTTCTCGAGATCCCTTGAGAGGTAATGCCTGGTGCGATTCCCACGTATCAAGTTTTTGGCGCCGTTGCCGGGGAATAGTTATTGTCTAGGTTAGAATCTCTTTTTATTAGGTCTACTTGCTAGATTCCTTTCTAGTAAGATTTTATTTTTATTTTTTAGGTTTTCTTTAGTCTATCTTATTTCTTTGTGTTTTTGTTCGTAACTCTTCACCACCCGACATCATGGACGATGTGAACATCTATGAACCCGTCATCCCACCACAACAAAACCCACCACTAGAACCTCTTAGGCCCCGAACCTTAGGAGAGTATTCCCGACCTAGCCACCAAGGCTACCGAAACACCATTGAGCTCACCGGAGCCAATGTGACCCCCTTGCGATCCGACACCATCCGGTTGGTGCAAAGCGGATGTGCATTCCATGGACTTCGTTCCGAAGATCCAAACCAACATCTTAAGGACTTCCTTAAAATCGTAGATTCCATAGACCTAGATGTTGAAACTAGAGAGACAACCCGATTACGCCTATTCCAATTCTCTCTACGGGATCAAGCTAGTCAATGGCTTAAGCGTTTACCCGCGGGATCCATCACCACATGGGATGATCTCACCACTCGTTTCCTTGCTCAATTTTTCCCACCGGGGAGAACTACTAAGCTTAGAAATGACATCTTGATGTTCCAACAACGTCAAAATGAATCTCTTTGTGAAGCATGGACTCGTTTTAAGGACTTACTCCAAAAAGTCCCTCATCATGGCATAGATCTTTGGCTCCAAGTCCAAATCTTTTATGACCATATCGATCTCTCCACGAGGCGAGCCATTGACCAATCGGCCGGTGGTAAGCTACGTGATCTAAGTGCGGAACAATCATGGGAACTCATAGAAGATCTTGCTCTCTATGACAACGAAAGTTGGAATGATCCCCGTGATTTGAACAAAACGGTCAAGGCAATATCTTTGCCTTCGACCAACTCTAGCACTCCCGACCGTAGGATCATGGAACTTGAAGGTCGAGTCAAGTCTCTCATGAAATCTTACGAAGCTCAAAAGCCTTCAAGCCAAGTAAACAGAATTGCTTCTACATGTAAATTATGTAATGGCCCTCACGAGACTCATAACTGCATGGAGCTTCCAAAACGTGCTTATAACGAATTCACATCATCACACGTGGGTCAAGGTCCTCGAACTTCTGGCGAGGCCTATGAGGCATGGAAGGATAAACCTAATTTCAGAGGGTACCAAACGCGGAGCGTATCTTTCAATGACTCCTCACCACTCACTTGGTCCGAGCATTTTCCATCACAAGGCGTTCCTAGGCAAAGCTGTGAAGATGCTCTAAAAAAATTCATTCTATCTCAAGAATTACAGCTCTCTACGCTCGAGGCTAAATTTAGACAACAACAGGCTAATATGAATAACAAGATTTGTAATCTGTTAACTGCTATCAAAGAGCATGTTGTTAATAAACCTATTCACGTTGATGAGGTTAAGTTTGTTACCATCATGAGTCCACCAACCTCCCATGTGAAAATAAAAAGTCATAGTAAGCTATTCAAACATCTATCACCAAAAGGAATAGAACCTGTCAACCCCCTAGGACCAATCCAATTCGTAAACACCATCACCACGATATCTGCTTCTATACCTAACCCAACCCAACAACAAACTAACAAAATTGGTCATACAGCTAAAGATGAGACCTCAAGGGTGGACCACGATTTGGCCAGAAGCCCTACCAACTCATCCGAGTAGCGTGCCGCGCAAGTATCTAGCGAATCGGATGAAGGGAAAGAGAGATCGGAAGAGCACACGAGAAATCCAACTATTTTGGGTAAATCTATTTTAGAGGAGCCTGAGAGAAAAATGGAGAATGTTACCAGTGGGAATAGCGATGGGATTAATGTAAGCAACCCTAAAGTTTTTAAGATTTCCTGCACCATTGAGGAAAAGCTCTTAACCGATAGTCATATAGATCCTAGTTTCCCAGACAACATAATACCCCTTTCCCTATATCAAGAAGCCTTCCCGAAACACATATTGTGCGAAAAGGTTGATAATGCAAGGGTAATAAGAAATATGTCAATTATGATTGGAGAACTTGTTTACAATATTGCCCTCGCCGTGGTCGATGATGTGGACCCTCTCACCAATCGAACATTGACCAACCTTGTTCTTGGTAAACCATTTATCAATGAATCGGGAGTAATCCTTGATGAGAAGGATGAAAGTGCATTGTTTACCAATGGTGTTAAGAAGGTAATTTTTCGCAGGGGTACTGAGGAGGTATACGAGTATCGTCCTTCCCTTGAAGGGAATCTATATGGATCGAGGGATGGAGAATTAGGGAAGGTAAGACGGCGTGATCCGAATAATCTCAAAATTCCCTGCATGATCGGTCATAAGTACTTCGATAACGTCTACATTAACGTATTCCTGCCAAAGAATTTTATGTCCCTATTCCATTATAACAATATCTGCAGATGGGGAATGATTTACAAGGGAGAGAAAGTGGTTGGTAAGGATCATGAAATCCTGGTGTTTGTAGGAAATATGGCATTCGTTATGGAATTTACGATTGTGGACAATATCGAAGACTATGTCGACCCTAGATTATCATAAGTCATTTTTGGGGCGCCCTTTTGTGAGATCACTAATCTGATAATTGATGACCAGAACGGAATCATGATCTTCGCTGATGGAATTAGGAGGGTTTCATACTAAACGCCGTACAAGAGAAGAGACCTTAAGGAAATCGATTGTGACGGGCTTGATAAGATAAGTTCCTAACTTATTTTGTGTGATGAAGATGTTCGGAGAGAGTGTAAGAACACTTCTGATTTATCATGTGGATTCTTTAAGGATGTTAGTAAGCTTGGTTCTAAGTATCGAAAAGATGTCTTCGAGTTCGAAGACCCGAAGTACTTACACTATGAAAGCGATACTAGTTTAGAAGACGACCTAGAGAGTGAAACCAAGGATGAGGTCACGTAGTAACCCATGACCTTGAGTCTAGCTACAAGACTCGTAAATAAAGAAAAGCGCTTCTTGGGAGGCAACCCATGTTTCGTGTGATTTTATTTTGTTTGTTTGTTTGTTTGTTATTTGCTTCCGTATGCATGCTTTATTTTTATTGTTGGTAGATCATGTTTCTCAATTAAATAGTGGAAATACTTTACTTTGTTGTTTTAGCCTAGTCTTAACTCCACCTAAAAGTATTTTTGCAAAAGATAAGTGTAAGGGGAAACCCCAAATATGTTTTCAAGAAACAAACCGATCATGATTCTCCACAATATTTAAATGAACATGTATATTCGTATTTGTTAGAGTCAAATGTTTGTATTGAGTCATAATGAAGTTTTGCAGGATTTTCCAGGAAGTAGGACCAAGTTTTTCCAGAAATTTCTGCAGGTCACTTCTGATGGCGTCACGAGTTAACTCTTGACGGCGTCACGTGTAAAAATCTGGAAATTTTACCAATTTTATTTTTCTAACGGAGTCTTATGGTTTTTGTGAATTATTAAGTTTTATAATCTCCAGGAAATCTGCAAACTTCATTCCACAAGCATTCTATCTTATTTTGTTTTCTAGGATTTAGTAACTTATGTAGGTTGCCGCCGATTTTATGCGAGGTTGTCTTGTCTATTTTCTCAGGATTCACAGGTTATGTATGACAAGAAGATGATTTATATTCTGGAAGGGAAGCTTTGATTGTTCATTTTCTTGGAGGAAGATTTAACCTGGCCACCTTATTATCCATACCGAGCGAATCAGGGGAGTATTTGATTTCACTCTTTTTACTTTTTCACTTTTACATTCTTTACTTGAACATTTGGGACAATGTTCATCTTAAGTGTAAGGGGGGTAAAATGATGATACCTTATATGTACACTTTCGCTTGAGTTTGTTTTGTTTGATGGTAGATGTGTAATAAAACTATGAGAAACACTTGTTAGTGCAATTTTAACGCCAAATTTAAAATTTTTTACAACATTTAGGAGTGAAACTTTAGCCATAGCAAGCGTCTCATGGATAGAAGATTGTATGACTAGCACAAAACCGTATATTCAGAAAAATTTTCCACCCAAATATGTGAGGTTCGCCTTTAGATTTGATAGGAAAAACATTTACTATTAGTGCTTATGAGTGTACCGGTAGCATTTAGATTCTAGAACTTGCGTTAGTGATGCATTCCAAGACCGCTAGTGAGACTACATTCGTGTACTAGGATTTACTACATGATAAGAGGCATTAGGATTACCCTTGTGTTAAACCCGTATCATAATTACTTGACCATTTAAGTCATATTACTTGGCTAGTTAAGTCAACTAATTGTTCCCACACCCTTAGCGTTGTACTCATTTTTAGTACACGAAACCCCTAGTACACCCCTCCGAGCTTATCTTTTCGTTTCTAACTTTAAGCATCTTACTTAAAGGAAGAATTTGTTACACCCCACTTAAATGTACACCCAAATCGCCTTAGCCTTCCGTGTATGCACTCATCTTTAGTGCATTATTGTTATTTGTTAAACCCTAAGTTAACTATCTAATTGATTACATGGTTGCTAAGTCGAGTCATATCCTTGTACATATTGTTTTGGGACGATTGGGACTCATGGGTAAAGTACTTATTTTATGGAGTAATGGGGAAGAACATCATATATTACCCCCATATGTGCGTTAATCTTAAAAGTACTCCAAGTATTTTGATTTTCTTAATTCGAGTCATTGGTTTAGTTTATGGTAAAGTATGTAAAAATTCAAGTGTAAGGGAATTTTCATTCCCTATGATGTATTATTTTGGATGGTAGGGTAAGAGTGTACGCACACAAAAAAAAAATAATAATAAAATAAAATAAAATAAAATAAAATAGAAAAAGAAAAGAAAAAGAAAAGAAAAAAATAGAAAAAGAAAAAGAGAAAAAACATACGGACTACCATCCCTTTTTATTCTATATTCATTTTTATGTTTTTGGTTATTTTTCATTTATTAGCTTAAGTCGGGTCTAGTCTTGGCTTAGCAACGCCATATTGTACATGTAATTAACCAAGATTGTTAGCTCGCCACCAGTAAAAACTTCTTTTATCCAACAAAACCGTGTATTTCATATCCCTACACCTAACGTTACAAACCTTTAAAAGACCTCTTTGATAGTTTATCCTAGGTGCTTACGCCATGTGGTGGAGGTTTGATCCTTTCCCAAGCTTATGGTAATCTATTTTGCTATGACAGGTAGTGAGAGATATCTTCCATTTCCATATTGTAATTTATACTTTATTACACCCCAGAGATGTGAGTATCTAAACACTATTTGTGAGGTGCTAGTGTATGACCTCCGTGCTTGTCTATTGGTCTTTAGTGGAACGATTATTTGTTGTAATTACTTTTATATTAGCGTTAAATGACCCCTAACTTGTATTTTGAGCAGTGTTGTAAAAATCGGCCATGGCGGCCGATATGGCGGCGCCATGGCGCTTGGCGGTGGTCCACCGCCACGATATTTCCCATATCGGTCTAACTTGGCGTTTTGGTCAAAATCGGTCAAAATCGGAGCTTGGCGGTCAAAATCGGTCAAAAATCGGCCTTGGCGGCGGTCGGTCAACGCCGGTCAACGCCGGTCAACGCCAGATCTGGGTTTTTTTTTCAGATTCACGCCGGTCAATTGATGGTCAACGCCGGTCAATTGATGGGTTTTTTTTTCAGATCTGGGTTTAGGGTTTATCAGTGTATTAATGTATTAAAGTGAGGGTGAAGGGTGGGTGTATAAATGTTTTAAAGTGAGGCTACAACTTGGTTTTAGGTTTAGGGTTTAAATAAGTTTAGAATTTTTAACATTTAACCCCTCTATCTTTTACTATTTTACATTTAGTCTCTAAACTTTATAAATTTTACTCAAAAAGTTTAAAATAAGTTTATGTACTTAAACATTTGTCCCCCTCCATCTTTAATAGTTTACATTTAAGTCTTAAACTTATATATAAAAAAATTAGTTTTAGTTAAATGTGTGGTTATTGACTTATTTTGTTAGGATATTACTAATATTTATTTTTTAAAAATAATTTTCTTTATAATTTATGGTCTCCGATATATCACTGATATATCGCCGCCATATCGGTCTTGGCGCTTGGCGGTGGTCGACCGCCGAGGTACCGCCGAGCGATATTTACAACACTGATTTTGAGTAGAATAAAAGCGCATTTGCTTGAGGACAAGCAAATCTCAAGTGTAAGGGTATATGATGAGGCGAAAAATGAACCATTTTTAGGGGGTCATTTAAGCCCGGAGTTGAATTTATTTGATCAAATATTGCCCTAAATCGTTCCTTTTGTGATTTTAGGTACTTTGGGAGAGAAATCTGGAAAAGGAAGCAATTCGGACGTTTTTGGAGCATAAAAGTGAAGAAAACGCCAAAGTCTTAATTTTCCTTGCTGAGAACAGTAGGTGACGGCGTCAAGAAGAAAATCCTGACGGTGTCAAGAGTAATTTTCATGACGGCCCAGTACAGAATTGAAGGCGTCACAAGGAAGAGCGTCAAGAGTAAAATATGTGACTGCCTGGAAAATGTTATAACGTGACGGCGTCAGAAGTAGATCAAAGCAGTCCAAGAATTCTTTTGGCGGCGAGATGACGGCGTCACCAATTTGGTCTTGACGCCGTCAGCCTCAATTTCCTATATATAGTTTTCTAATTTTCATTCATAAAAAAAGAAGAAGTTTTGGAGAAACCCTAAGGCCGAACTTAGTACGAACTTTACAGGTTTTTCAAGGGTTTTCAGCCCTTGAACCCTTTCATGTGTAATTGAGATAAGTATTCTTTTAATTCAATCAATATGTCTATGTATTGGTTGTCTATATCTTGTTCTTGTCTTAATTCCATCATGCTAGGCTAGATCTATCTTGTGTTTGCTTAGATCTAATGAAACCTAGATGTTAATTATGTATTGATTACTTGTTTATGGTTGTATTGGATGAATGATTTCGATGTTAGGCTTAAGAAAACTGGCAGATCTCCAAATGGTAACATGCTTGAACGTCTTAGGAAACATGAACTGACGTACACTAGGTTTTATTGGTTGTATTTAATGCATGAGTAAATTCTAATAATCCCATGTTAGGAGCTTCTTAGCCGGCTCGACATAGGAGTGAAGTAGGCACTCATAGGATTGGGGAATTAAGTGCGCCACCCCATGAATGGTATTAAGGAATACAATCCGTCATCCACGCAACTATAACAAGTAATTAATGTGTAAAAGATATCTAGGGAGTAATGAAATCTAAGTAAACACAACTTCTCCACTTATTGCTCACAACCTTAGTTTAATTTAGTTTATTTTCATTTTTAGTATTTTATTTTGATTGCATATTTAGTATTGGGTTAGTTGACTAGCAACTAATTCCGCCCAAATCCTTCAAACCCGAGATTTTTACTTGCTTTCTAAAAAAATATAAAAATACAAAAATAATCATCCTTCATCTTTAGAACTAGTATTTAGGTTTTCTAATCCTAGCGAAACTATTCCTAGCTGAACGATCAATCATCCGGTACTTGTCACTATACTATACTACAACGATCAGGTACACTGCCTGGTAGGGGTTGTAAGCTTCTCAAGATCCCTTGAGAGGTAAAGCCTGGTGCGATTCCCACGTATCAGGGAGCCAGAGCCGGAGTGGCGACGCCGATGTAGATGTGGATATTGTTAGTGATGAAGAGTGTTGTACTTATGGTTGAAACAGTATTTTCGCGACCCTTATCTTAGTATTTGTTAGTTTAACCTTTTGGCGACTTGAACATTGCGGATATTGAAACATTTGTGGATATGGCAGCTAGGTTTAGATATTACCACACCCCATTTTGTAGACTTTGTATGTTTTAATGCATATTGAGGGTGTTTAACGATAATTTTAAAGTGTTTTAGTTGATGTCGAGTTGTATAAGTTATGACATGTTCATATTTAGTGGTTATAGCTTTTTGTTGCAGGTTTTGGTAGATTTTCCCGAAAATCTGGAATATTGTTGGTTTGCAGCTTGCTGCTTAGCAGCATATTCCACATATCGAGGTCGGAATGGGATCGGGTGTTTTCACGTCTCACCGTAGTGCCCGGTTTGTCTTGATTTCCGATTGATGAACAAGAAGGAAAATGGAATTCTTGGATTTTCTGACTCGCCCCCGGCTACGTGTCCTTTTATTATAATAGCGTCGACATGTCGACGGTATCATAATACTAATTTAATTATATTTTCTTGATACCATCGACATGTCGACGATATCATAAATGTAATTTAATTATATTTTCTTGATACTGTCGACATGTCGGCGGTATCATAAATGCATAGTTGACCAACCAGTTGACTTTAACGAAACATTCCCGTCGACATGTCGACGGGATTATTTCAAACATAATTAACTATTATTAATTAATAAGATAATTAGTATAATTATCCCGTCAACATGTCGACGGGAATATATTGTCGGACCACCAATTTCCTTTGACTGAAAAACCATGTGGGACCCACTTTGTCGACGGGCATTGTCGACAGGATAGTAGTTGCCGACGAGGCACTCACGACAAGCTGGGGCCGTCGACATGTCGACGGGAGTGGATGGTGCCGTCGACATGTCGACGGGAGGATGGCAAAAAAGTCGCGTGGGAAAGTGGTGAATGTACTAGTGTTAAGGTTTGTTTTGATTCTAAATCGCCTTGTAAAAAATTGCTTGATGATGAAATAAAAATTTTATCTCATTCTTGGATCAGCTACAACAGAAGTGGATCCGTATGTTCCAAGTTACTTTGTAAAAATCAAGATTCAATGTGATCGGAAGGTTGGAGAAGCTCAAAATAAGAGTTAGACATTCTAGAGAGAGAAAGAGGAAAGATGTATGTGTATTAGATTAGAAAGAAAGTTACACACACTATGGAATGAGGTACACCTTCTTAGAAAAGTCTAGGAAGGTTAATATTAGATTATGCCTATCTATCATTATATTACATTTCTAGTACTTGTGTATTGGTTCGCCTATCTATCACTATATTACATTTCTAGTACTTGCGCATTGGTTAACAATAGTACTAATATAAATCCCGTAAATGTCATCACATTTTGAGTCTAACAATCTTCCACCAATGTGATGATATACGGAAATTATTTACAACGTTTTCTACAAATAAAATAGAAAAGTCTTCAAGAACCTAGCCTTGACCATGCTCTTGTCTTTTCCATATGCTCCAGCTTGAGAACTCTTCTTCATTTTGAAGATAAACACTGTAAAAAGTATAAACTGGGTTAACTTCCCTAATTCATATGACATGTCTTTGATAGCTTCTTCATACTCTTCTTTTTGGCGAATTCTCTCAATCGGATTCCCCCCAAACTGACAATCGTCTTCTACATAATCGAAACTTTTTGCGTGCATATCTTCTATCTTTGACATTGAATTCATAGCGGAACATGTAAAAGATATCGTATCTTTAACTTTGACTTAGCAGCTAAAACTGTTGTAGATACTGTAATACACACTTAGCAAGCTTCTCAGTCTTCTTCATTGAGATAAACGTTCAAGCACGTATCTTGAGACATACAACCATCCTCCAGCTTGACTCCAAGATAAATAAATAATCAACGAAATACATAACTTTCATTTGGGGAAACATGCAAGAAATCAACATCTTCTCACGTATGCAAAATGCTTCACACTAACCAAACCACGAAAGTCGAAATAATAAATACCCGGCGCGAATCTACCCAACCAATGTTCATCGACCCGATAAATCCCTCAACACGTACACTACTCCCCCCCCCCCCCCTTGATGGTTATGATCTATCTCGATCATCATGAGTACGTGTACTCCCAAATACCAAACACGTGATAAATTACTTGTGAAGTACCATAAACTTGTATACTTAAAACAATATCCCGTGATAATCAACTACCGATAAGAATCCCTCTCTATAATACTCTTGTGTTGCCAAATCTTTCCTACCCGTAATCAATTCTTTCAGCTAATGATAATGACCACTGATGGAGAAAACCCAATATGACTAACTTGAGAATGAAGTAAAATCCTTCAGACTTTTGACTTATGCTTGTACAATAATGTGACTAAGAACCTATATTGAGCATAACAACGTAACCCCTTATAATATAGGTAGTGCCATATACCTAAAGCAAGCAAAATAGTATATGTAATTTCTGCCTCTTAAACTATCCACAACTTCGTGTAACATTGAGCACTAGAACGTAACTCCTTTAAGTGATAGTTATACATTGTGAGCACTATAACATAACTCCTTACATCATGTATAAATAGATAATCCAAGTCTTATAATGTTCAAACAAGTTATCTTCGTGAATGTGATATATGGATTGGTGATATATGGTTTTGTGAGAGCGAATGAAGATGAAATACGTACAAGCATCTGTGAAACGCCACTTCAAACCCACATAAGTAATAAAGAACAAACCCGTAGTTACATATTAACATTCAAGTCCCCAAAACTAGCCTTTTATGCTTTAAAGTGAATCTTGATAAGGATCGATCATGTGAAGTGTAGATTGTGTTTGTTTTGATGAGATGAATTGGTTTTGTGTTTACGTTTTAATTCTACTAAATGAGTGTATAACCGATAATCTCCGTGGTGTTTTTGGTAAATAGTGGTGACTTAGGTAATCTCCATGGTGTTTCGGGACCTTCTTCCTAACTCGTTAAAATTATCGAGTTCTTACTCCTAAAAACACCGACCACAACCATCCTGCTATTTATGGAGTTACCTTATGCATTTTATCGAGTTACACCCAAACTCGATAAATGTATCAAATTCCCATACACCTAACTCGGTAAAATGGTCTAGCCCCTAACTCATTAATTATGTTAAACACTAACTCGATAATTTGAACCACACACCAACTCATTAATCCATATTTGAACCTTAACTCGTTAATTTCAGTTTTGCCCTAACTCGTTAAAAAAAGGTTTCAAATTTGTCTCGAAGCTAACCCATTAAAAACCGCTAACTCGTTAAAAGTTTCAAAACGAACTTGTTAAAATTCTTAAACAAGTATTTTGACCAAAAACCACCGAGAAAACGCATTTTTACGTGAGCTTGTTCTTTTTGCATAGAAACCATCTAAACTGATAAATCATTCTTAAAACGTCTGTGAACTCGAAAAATACACCAAAAAATGCATTTTTTTTTTTTTTATGAAATAACCTTGTTCTTTTTGTAAAATAACCTTACTAAACACTAACCACAACATAAAACGTACGCTTTATGGTTGTGATTCGTGAAAAAGATAGGTTTTAGACATCAAACTCACGGTTTGGATATAAACCGTACGAACTCGATAAAAACACATCTTTTTAGATGATTTTCAAAACAACTACTCCACAAATCGCCCGAGGCTCTGATGCCAATTGTAAGCATCAAGATTCAAGGTGATCGGGAGGTCGAGAAGCTTAAAATAGGAGTTAAACATTTCTAGAGAAAGAAAGAGGAAAGATGTGTGTGTATTAGATTAGAGAGGAAATTACACACACTATGGAATGAACTACACCCCTAGGGAAGTCTAAGAGGGTTAATATAGCCAACGATACACCTATCTATCACTATATTACATTTCTAGTACTTGCGTATTGGCTAACTATCATACTAATGTAAATCCCGTAAATGTCATCACATTTTGAGTCTAACATACTTGATCCCACAAGTGCTTGTAATCTCGTTTGTAACTCTCTCATTTGTCTCTAACGTTTTTAATAAAATCATTGCCGTTAAAAAAAAAAAGTTGAAAACTAGCTTGTATAAATTTGATTTTTTACTTTTATGTTATGTTATGAGCTTAAGTTGTTTGATTGTGATTGGCATGCAATGTCAAAATCAGACTCATGAACTATGAGGAAATATATCGACTCTCCTTTAAACTTTTTCTTTTCTTCTTTTTAATATAAAAAGAAACATGAATGGGGTAGTACATATTCTCCCTAACAACCAACAATTGTGTGTGATAGAAAAGAAATATAGTTTAGTAAATGAATTATGGTGTCTCCAACAAAAATGTCATTTCAAAGCCTTAACTTTGTACATTTTAGCTGTTGTAATCATCTCTTTACAGTAAGGATAGCACATGGTGGTATGGTCATCCTCATGCCAAGATGCTAATTGTCCAGCCTAATTGTAACAAAAAAACTGTCATTTTTAATACTCAAAAGTCAAGAGATTTAAAATATGAAATTAGTGGCACTTTCACTCAAAAGGCATGTATAGTTTAGGTGGTGATGGTGTGTACCATAACATGCGAAAAGTCTTAGTTATACATAATTGTTATCTAATTTCACTAAGAAAAAAAAATTGAAAAAGTCATTAGAAGCTTGTTCTCTTGGTTAAACACTCAAATTTTTCCAAAAACATATGTTGATCTTGTATAATCATGTTAGAAAATCACTCATTTAACCTATGAACATGCATATGGCACATTACTTATTTTAGACATAAAAATTATTCATGTTAACTTTTTTAATCATTTAATATTGTTTGTTTAAGCATAAGAAACATGTTTTTAGTGAGATATACTCCTTCATCCTAAAAATAGTTTTACTATTTAACTTTAACAAAAAACAAAGCAACAAGTACAAAAAAGAATGAGAATGAGGAGAGCCAGCCCAATAACATGGGCCAAACATGCTATTAAACAGTAGCCCTGCATGATCACACTGGACCTTTTTGGGGCCCATTTTAGGATTCTTAAGGTAGGTTTTCTTAATCAAAAAACCCCACATACCCACTCCTTAATTTTGTGAGGTTCATATCATCTCTGTTTTCTATAGTTTCAAAAATATCATTTATTAAATCAAGTACCTAAATATTGTGAGAGAAGAAGATAATTTGATGACCGGGTTTGTCATCTTCTTGTATCATTGTATGCTAGTAAGAAATGAGTATTATGTACTTTCACTAGCATTAACTAGATTTACCATAGATGGTTTGCAAGCTTTTGGAGTAAATTGGTCATTTATTCAACTGTACTATTATGTAATGAAATTTCAGTGTCACCATGTAAGTTAAATGAACAATGTACTGATCATTAGGTTGGATATATTGGTGGTAGTCTCATCGTTTCCACGTCCACAGACCACACTCACAGTATCATCCATTCTCACTATGTGTCCCACTTAAATACAAATATACCCGACAACATACTTGTACACACACAACCCATTTATCTTTTTTCACCACAGGCTGGAGCAAAATTGGTTGCCTCACGCGTGATCCATGACAACATGTAACAACCACCACTCATCATGGCGTGCCACATAGGCCGACCACGAGATGTGGTTGCCATTATTACGGCAAGTCTTATAAAAAATAAGGGTAGGATAATGATTTCTGTATCATTTTGGATATCTCATTACCTGAACCATAGAAAGTCATTCAATGGACTTGGGACCAACTGTACATATACATCTAGATTTAAATATGGACCCGACTACAGTCTAGCTAATTTGTGTAATACTAGGTGTACCCATCTATGTCATATTGTCTCGTATTAAAGACCAACTTTATGCATTAAGTTTAGACCAATGACATAACTAAATGTTTGTGGAAATAGTTGAACTGTAGTATTTCTAATTTCAGGCTTTTGTTCTACTCCATTTATTACACTAAGATTTTGATTTCGATAAAGCAAGTTTTTGACTAACATCCACTTTGCAGAAGGCCTAGAGTGCATATTTTTTATAACTCCGTTCTAAATTTATAAGATTCGACAACATAAAAGATAACTAAAGGTGCTCAAAAGTAAACCGAGCCTGTTACCATATAACTCATGAATCCAGAAGTTCACCGAATACTACAAAATAAAAAACTTGCTAAAACAGTCACATAAGCTCATATCCACCAAAACAAAACCCTCGACTTATTATGTTGTAACAAGGTTAAAAAGACACTAAAATGGTACCAGTACCCATTCTTGTCTTCTACCACCAGTCCATCACTTTGCTGCTTTGGCTTCGATCAATTTCTTTGCAAAAGAAGGCAAACAAAAAGCTGCTGCATGGATCTGAATGTGCAAAAAAGGATAAAATATCTAGAAAAATGAAGCTTAATCATGAAAATATATATAGCATTTATTCTTATATAAAAAGAGTTACCTCTTTGTTGTAGAACTTCAACGGTCCTATAGATTTTCCGTGGTCGTCTTTTTCGTCTATTGGGTTGACTGGGTTCTTGAAATCAACCTCAGGTCCCTCAGTTGAACATAACATGAAACCAATAACACCACTGCATTTTGAAGTTCGGGTGACATAAGAAAACTTTAGTATATATTCTCTCAATAAACAATAATGGTGGTTGAGCATGAAATTACCTTGGATATGTAGGAACTGTTGTCCAAGCATAGTTGACCGAACCTTTAAATACCTGACGGCAATTTATAACAATATCTTCAATAATGTGCATATGGAGCCATATGCTCTCAGCTTGTGTGCACACAACACCACCGGGACGAAGTGCTTTTGCAACTGACTCAAAGAAAGGCTTCTCAAAAAGTTCTTGAGCTGGACCTGAAGTATAATTCCCATGTCAGCATATCAAATCAAATTAATCATATGGAACACTTGGGTTCAGGTGGGTCTAATACCAATGGGATCTGAAGAATCAACAATTACAGCATCATAAGTTCCTTCTGGAGCAGCCTTCAAAAATGCAACTCCTACATAATTGAAAATTAATGTTACAAGACTGAAGATTATTGAAATGAATGGAAGAGGTTAATTTGTGTATATAGTATATAGTATATACCATCGCCAATGTGAAGTTTGACACGAGGATCCTCGTACCCAACAGCTACATCAGGAAAGAACTCTTTAGAAACCTGAAACAGGGCAGAAAATTCATATTATTCCACTAAACTCGAACAAAATTATAAGTTTTTTTTAGACCTAGTACTCGTATGCACATCTGAGTCATTAAAAATGACTGTCACGTTTAAGTCATTTGGTAGCAAAAATACCCTTTAAACCCGCCTTCCAAAATGACGACTTTTATACAAAAATGTTTACTTCTTTTCTGAAAATGTTGAAGTTTTATGTATAATCTTATATTTACTTGTCTATGTTACGAATCCAGGTTACAAAATGACCAACGGGCCACAAGACCATCTTTTTATTGGATCACATGTACACTTAAAACTAATTAGAATGACTAAAATGAGACAATTAAAACTATATATATATATATATATTCCAAATGTATCAAGAAATCATAATTACTCACATCAACCACCATTTTATCGATCTCACATATATCTATGTGTTCAACAGAAGAATGGCGAGCTACTTCACGCAATACACCACCATCTCCTCCTCCAATAACCAAAACCTACCAATACGGAGAACGGTTATTATAAAGCAGTGGCGGAACTTGAACACTTATTTTGGGGGGGCCGAATTTATTTTGGGAGGGCCGAATCGGAGATTTGTTTGTAAACTCAACTAAATTACCCCTAAAACCTATAATATTTACACTAGTTGCCGCAACTTTTTGGGGGGGCCGGGACCCTCCCCTGCCCCTTAAAAGGTCCGCCCCTGTTATAAAGATATACTTTTGTAAGTGCCAATGTATATGAACAAAGGCATGTTAATGGGATCATTGAGTCATCAAAGATTGCAAGAAAATAAAGAAAATGAAACCTTTTTAGGATTTGGGATTGAACAAAGTGGAAGATGAGTTATCATTTCTTGATACGCACATTCATCTCTCTCTGTAAGTTGAATTACACCATCCAAAACAAGAACTTTTCCATATGTCGCCGACTGAAACATGGACAATTAACATAAACTTCTTACCCGAAGTTACAACTGAAAGAAAGTTTATAAACAATTAGAATATTATATACCTGAAATACCATAACATTCTGGTAGTCAGACTTTCCCTCGAACAACACTTTTTCCACCTTCAAAGAGTGTGCTTCCCCTGTGCATAGGCAAAACGATTGTCAAAAATCAATGAATGATTGAATGCGATTACAGACTTTAATATTGAAAGGTGTGTTTGCCATTGTGTTTTGAAAGTAATTATGTGGTATAGAATAAGCACAATCAAATAATCAGTTGTAACAAAATTGGTTACAGAGGATAGTGTTAGGATGTGCTTCTGCGTACCCGTTCGATGCACGTATCTTGAATAAAAAATTATACACGATTTTCTACTTAAAAATCTATTGCACGTGCTTTTTTAAAAGATACTTGAAAACAAAACATATTTCTTTGAAAGAAACTATTATATCAAAAAACTTAATTTTGAACCCAATATTTATAAATAACTTTAATTTCTTTTGTTATATAGATGATGATGGAAGGAAGGTTGAGGTGGTTCGGTCATGTCAGGAGGAGGCCACAATCAGCGCCAGTAAGAAGAGTCGAAACCCTAGTTGTTGATGGTGTGAGAAGAAGGGGTAGACCCAAACTCAGATGGGAGGATAGACTTAAGCTCGACATGGAGGAACTTCTCTTGTCCGAGGACATGACCTCAGATAGAAAGGCATGGAGAGATAGTATTAGGATCGGAGGGTAGTTGCGACTAGGTGTTTAGTGGGTTTAGGTTGTTTTGTGCGCTTTGTGCTGCGTTTTTGGTTTTTTGGTGCCTCGTCTCGTCTTTGCCTCAGCTTTAGGCCACGCGCGTTGCTTTGCTCTGCTTTGTGTTGTTTCCATAGGTTTGTTTGCTTTGTTTTGTTCGCATGTTTTGCTTGCTTTTTTTGCCTGCTTGTTGCATGTTGTCTTCTGTCTTTTGCTATCTTTTCTTTTCTCTATCACCCGCACACCTGCACTTGCCGGAGGTCTCGTTGGAAGCAGTCTCCCTACTCCCGGGTTTCCTGGGGTAGGGGTAGGATCTGTCTACATTTTACCTTCCCCATACCCTGCCCCGGCGGGATGGGTCTGTTGTTGTTGTTGTTGTTTATAAGATATATATTACAATAGTTATTTTATAATCACTAATACATAAGTTAGTCGCATGAAACTCAATTTTTATATATTATTATTATTATTATTATTAGTCATTAATTTATAATCATTAATACTTTCACTACATTTAATTATTATATAGTTATATAAAACATATTTACAAAATATATGTTTATAATCATTATTTTATATAAAACATATTTGCAAAATATATATTATAATTATTATTTTATAGTTATAAATACTAACACTTATTTCATGAAGCTCAAGTTTTAAAGATATATAGAAGATATAGATATCGATAGATACATGTAGGTATGTAAGATGCTAACTTACTACAACGACTCCCAAACAATTTTAATCAGTTTTGTTACATGTACTTTTAAACTGATAATTTGGCCCGTTACATCAATAAGATATTCAAAAACCAGTTTCAATATACGAACTACTAGATACTACATATTTACCATTTGAAAACACACTAATGACTAATCAGTAAACCACTTCCAAAACTCAATGCCAAACACTCCTAACATCAAATTTCTTGCAAGTTGCATCCTAAAGACCAACCCAAGATATACGATACATTTGTCACGATAGTTCCAAACATAAACATAAAACATATCAATAATGTGACATGCATATCATAAAACAGAATAAAGCTTCTGCTACATATCTTTCCAAACAATCATTCACTACAAAAACATAAGCACCACAAAAGCAAGTATTCTAAACACATCCCAAAACAATTATGTCCCAAAAAATTATATAAAAAATGACCATTACAGAAAAGTACAACCCCATTTCATAATCATGGCGCCTTTTGACTTGTAATTTACAAATGCCAATTTGATGCTTTATCACTTAAAAATTCAGGATATGTACTTTTTAATCAAAAAAATCACAGTATAAAGTAAAAAACCATAGTATTATAATACACAAATTCTGTCCCTTTAATTCCTTTAGATTTGTTGAATAACAAAACCCTTTTTCTATAGATATATAAAACACCTATAAACCAATAATGGGGTGTCTGTTTAAGCTTATTTCCAACTTCCAAGCTTACTTGACTCGGTTTATATTTCATAAACTTTTTGGTAAAAGCCGAAAAAGGGGTCCACATGAAATATAAGCCAAAATCATACAGTATAACCTAATAAGCTCATTCTATAAGCTTAAACAACACCCCTAGATCACCTAAAAATGATAAAATAATATTAAAAAAAAAAAAAAAAAAAAAAAAAAAAATCAAACTTTACAACATGAGAGGTTAGTAAACTATATGAAATTAAAAATCCACAAATATTTTATAAAAACACAAACAAATTATAAAGAAAAAAAATATATATATATACCAGGCCACATTGGGCTAATCTCAGAAAACCATCCAGGAATGACGGCGGACATGTTTTCATTGGCGGAGCCGTCATCTCTTGGTCTTTTTTGCGGCAGCTCGGTCACGGCGGCGCTGCTGCTGCTGCTGGTGGTTTGTTCAGCCATCTCACGTTTGTTGTTTTTTTTTTTAAGTGTGTGTGTTTTGTGTGTTTTTTTTAACAAACGTAAGTGTTGTAGAAGTATTGTCGTACACATTTTTAATCCCTTCATGATTTTCTTGTTTGAGTTTACACTTTGCTACTTTTATTATACACTAATGACTTTCGGGTCCTTTAAATTATTCCGTGTAAATCGGTTGGAACACCCTGACCCATGCACCCCTAACCAAGATGTCAACTGGACCATTCCCTAGGGACCACGCCCCAAGCAATGATCACATGTGCTAGTGGCCAAATTAGTCAAGAGTTAAGATCGAACACATATCATTCTCCAAAGAAGCCCTCATTTTACCAGTCAATTGAGCGTTTGCGGGGAAAAAATGATACCACTGGATCAAGCCCCAGTACTGTGAAATGACAGGATTATTAATCTTGTATGAGATATAAAGTCGGTCTTAGGTGGTGTTTGTTTTTCATAAAAAGGCTCTTAACAGCCTCTTAATCTGAACCGTTCAGACGCGGTCAAACATTTTGGTCATTCAGGCCGTTTTTTTTTTCTTTTTTCCGTTCAGACGCGTTCAGAGGCAGTAAGATGTTAATGGTTTAGACTTGAAAGTGGTGTCTGAATGACTCTTGTTGCCTCTTGCTGACACAAAAAAAACCAAAAAAAAATTAGTACAAGCAAGCAAATGTGGGGTTCAAACATGAGTTTTTTTTTTCCCCGTTCAGATGCGGTCAGATTCAGACATTTACGCCTCAGATTCAGATTCAGATGTGCGGTTCAGATTTAGATTCAGAGCCTCTTAAAAAACAAACACCACCTTAGTAAGGCATCTAAGAAGGTTTTAAGGGAAATCAAAGTTCGAAACTTGTTTGGCAAACATCTTGGTTCGCATAAAATTTTGGAAACACATGCAAGATTATCGATTAGGTTCATCTATTAGAGCTAAACAAAACTTGACTTTTTCTGGATTGTCTAAACATGGCACCTTTTCATTTACAGATGGTGTCGTTCATGTGATGTTTGTAAAATGTAAGTATTTTTCTTAGTGAAGGGGTTCTATATCAACAAAAGTTTTACAAAGAAAAAAAAATCATAAAATGATGTGTCACGCATTGATAGGAAGATGTGAATTTCTTAACCTTCATCAGAATACGTGGGGTGGGGTGGGGGTTTCAACCATGGGAAAACAAACACAAATCACTGACTCTAAAGGATGGACATGGGTTTTTGAAAACAACAACAAACCTCACTCAAAACCCATTGGTAACCCGTATCAACGAGACTTGGAAAAAGTCGCGACATCATTCTTCGTTTCCAACATCACTGATTCATTAGATGCGAAAGGCCTGTGGAAAGCTATTGTCTCATATGGTCGCTTGGTGGATGCATTCATCACTAACAAATTATCCAAAGGAGGTAAAAGTTTTGGATTCATTCGATTTATGGGTGTTAAGGATGCCAATGTTTTCATTCGATCATTATCTAATATATGGATTGGTAGCTATCACATATATGTTACTGTTGCTCACTTCCAAAGAAACAATATCACTGGTTATCATACAAACCCTACCATGGATCCTCCCATTCATAAACCTAAACCTAGCCCTAATCTTTCATCCTTCAATCATGTGGAACTGCAACCAGATAAGCCTTCCTTCGCATCGGTTATCCATAATAAACCCAAATCTACTGGTGAACCTTCCTCACACAATAACGATCGCACTGTTGTCATTAGTGAACCTGATCTCATTAGCGTTGATGACTCTTCTTCAGATATCTTGTTGAAAGTAAAAGATGTGGATTCCATGAGTAACATGCACATGATTTGTAGGAATGAAGGCTTCACATATTTGAAAATACATCACGTAGGTAGACTTTGGATATGGATCCAATTCCCCACTTCGCAATCCTGTTCCAATTTCCAAGAAAACGAAAGTATGAAATGTATCTATTCGTCCATCAAACCGGTCTCACCATCTTTTACAGTTGATGAACGAATGATCTGGATCGAGATCAATGGCCTTCCTCTCTGTGCTTGGGGGTCAAATTCATTCAAAAAAGTAGCGTGTATATTCGGTAAATTCATGTTCTTTGAAGCCGAAGAATCGACTGCTATGAGTTCGGGTAGAGTATGTATCTCTACTAAATCTCACAAATTCATATCAGAAAGAGTAGATGTAGAAATACATGGGGTGAAGTTTGAGGTTCATGTTCATGAACTTGGTTCATGGAGCATAAAAATCATTGACGACTCTATTGATACTTCTTCTACTTTTAATGTGAATGACATTGAAAAGGTCGAGGATTCTATTGAAGAGAATTCTGTAGATGACTTAAATGACCTTAATCATAACCTTAAAGAAATGGATAAAGGCAAAGATGTAGAGAATGTTCCCACAGAAAACATCAACGAATCAGTTAATGATGTTCAATCAAAAAATCACGAGGCTCAGGAAGAGGATAAACCGATTTATTCTTCCAATGATGGTGTCTCATCAAATTTAAGTCGTCCACCTGGTTTTGAGAACATGAAAAGAAGTCCATCTCACACTAGTAAGTGCTCCACATCTTTCGCTAGATATCGCAAAAAGGATATTAAAGGTGTTTCTCTTATTCACGAACTTAATAGAATCATTGAAGTTGGTAACTCGTTAGGTTATGACGTTAGAGGTTGTAAAAAATCTCTCAACAGAATGATCAACGGAATTGGAGTGCACATTGCAGATAAATGAATATCCTCTCCATTAATAGTTGTGGAATGAAGAAAAGTCGTAAACGTGTTTGGATAAGGGATTTGTGTTTCAAACATAATGTTTACTTCATTGGTGTTCAAGAAACTAAGATGACGAGACTTGAACTATTTAGACTCAAATCTATGTGGGGTAATTTCAATTTTGATTATGCTTGTAGCATGGCTTGTGGTAGATCAGGTGGCTTAATATCTATGTGGAACCTGAATGTATTTGTGAGGGATAAATTATGGTGTGACGAGTCTTTTATTATTGTGAAAGGGCTTTGGAAAAATTCAGTGACCGATTGCTATATGGTAAACATTTATCGTCCTCAAGACTCAGCGGCTAAGTCTTCTCTTTGGAACAGATTGTCAGACTTCATGACTCATCATAATGGAAAATACGTCTTATTTGGTGACTTGAATGTTGTCCGAAACGAAGAAGAAAGGTTCGGTTCTAATTTTTCTCGCATTGAAGCTGATCATTTCAATTCTTTTATTGATTCTACATGTTTAATAGATCTCCCCATCGGAGGTCGGGCATACACTTGGATGAATAAAGCTGGAACTAAACTTAGCAAACTTGATTGTTTCCTTATTTCTGAAGATGTTTTGGAAGCTCTTCCTGACATCCGCATTACTGCTCTTGATCGTTGTGTCGGATCATAATCCTATTCTCCTTCATGTTAATAAATCAGACTTTGGTCCAACTCCTTTCAAGCTCTACAATTCGTGGCTTCTTCGTGATAGTTTTAATGATCTAATTAAGTCTGAGTGGGCAAATTTGGAGGGTTACAATAATGGCAGAAAACTAAACTCTCACGAGAAGTTTTGGCATCTCAAAACCAAAATCAAACAATGGCATGTCAACCTCAAAACCTTGGACCGATCCAAAAAGCAGGAATCTTTGTTAGGCGTCTCTACTATTGACAAGAAATCAAAGATGGTACCGCGACTTCTCATGATAGAGATTGTAGAACCGTAAAGGGGGGTGAATACGGTTTCTTAGGCTTTTAAGACGTTTAAAAACTTTAAGCCTCAAAGAAACCAAGTGGTTGTGTAATCAATCCAAACAACCACAAACACAAACAAAGTATATAAAGCGAGTAAATAAAGACACCGCGATATATACTGGTTCGGGATGGGGGGGTTTATACCATCCGTACGTCCAGTTACGAATCTGCGACTCCGATACTATTCACTAGTATAATCCTTTCGGTGGACTACAAACCGTTACAATTCACTCCACCGATATTCACCAATATCGATGCTCACAAAGAAGGAGTTACTCACCAACGGCATTCCGACCTCGGAAACCACCCAAAGAATCTCACGATTCGACTTTACCTAAGGATCACAAAGATCACTACCAGGACTTCCACCCGGAAGTATCAAACCCCAACTAGATCCCCAATGATCTAAGCTTGGTCACCAAGACACAAGACTTCCCTTACAAACAATTGAATGAATGAATGAATGAATGTTCAATCAAGTCCTAACCTAAACCTACATCATCATCTAAACCAACATCAACATCATCTCCTAAACGCAATGGGTCAACAACGGGTGGGACTGGAACCTGATCACGGGGAACTGGGACAGACATGATACTCTACAAGAGTATAAGGAAACATAAAAATACTAGTCAAATTTTCGCGAAAAACCATTTTATAAGCCAAATCATGATAGTGGAAAAAGTCCAAACCAATCTCAATATAAAACATATATATATGTAAAGTTTAAAAGAAATACCAGGGCGCGAAGTGGCATGGAAGGCTGTCGGCTTTCTGTCTCAAAACATTTTGACTCCAGGAAAAAGTTTATAGTCGAGTGCGAGCTCGTTCTCTATAAACGATGGCTCTGATACCATTCTGTAGCAACCCCAACTCAAAATACGGCAGCTGACATGCTGGGGGCACTACGCGAATCGAAACCAGGCATCTTTATAGCAAACGACCACAACACGGGACGTTTAAAAATGCCTCAAAACACATCATTCATTTTACAAACCATTTTAGAGTACATAGGCTCTTTAACAAATAGCAGCGGAATAAAAATAAAAGTTTGCAGTGGAAAATGACAAAGTTTAGCAGCGGAAAAACCAAGTGTAGTAGTAGAAATGCAAAGTTTAGCAGCGGAAAGTAAATAAGTTTAGCAGCGGAAAAATATTAAAAACTGATGCGTGAGAATTGCACCAGGCTTTACCTCTCGAGGGATCTCGAGAAGCTTACAACCCCCACCAGGCAGTGTACCTGATCGTTGTAGTATAGTATAGTGACAAGTACCTGGGGATTGATCGTTCAACTTGGGAATAGTGTCGCTAGGATTAGAAACCTAAAGACTATGTCTAGAAATGAGGGATGATTATTTTTATATTTTTATGTTTTATGAAAAGCAATTAAAAATCTCGGTTTTGAAGGAGTTGGCGGAATTAGTTGCTAGTCAACTAACCCAATAACTAAGATGCAAACAAAATAAAATACTAAAAATGAAAATAAACTAAATTAAGATAGTGTTGTGAGCAATATATGGGAGAATTGTATTTACTTAGATTTCACTACTCCCTAGATATCTTTTACAGGTTAATTACTTGTTACAGTTGCGTGGATGACGGATTGTATTCCTTAATACCATTCATGGGGTGGCGTACTTACTTCCCCAATCCTATAAGCGCCTACTTCACTCCTATGTCGAGCCGGCTAAGAAGCTCCTAACATGGGATCACTAGAATTTGCTTATGCATTAAATACAACCATAATAACCTAGTACACATCGGTTCATGTTTCTTAAGACGTTCAAGCAAGTTACACAATGGAGATATGCCAGTTTTCTTAAGCCTAACATTGAAATCATTCATCCATTACAACTATAAACAAGCAATCAACCTATAATTAACATCTAGGTTTCATTACATCTAAGCAAACACATGATAGATCTAGCCTAGCATGTTAAAATCAAGACAAGCATAAGATATATTCAAACAACACATAGACATATTGAATGAATTGAAAGAGGACTTATCTTGATTGAACATGAAAGGTTTCAAGGCGTGAAAACCCTTGAAAATACTGTTACAAACAACCTAGGGTTTATTAGGTTCGACCCTAGTATTCTCCACACAATTTCCTCTTTTAATGAATAAAAAATAGAAAAGTATATATAGATTTTGTGAGGTGACGGCGTCAAGAGTAAATGTCTGACGTCGTCATCTCGCCGCCAAATAAATTCTCGGACTGCCTAGATCTGGGTTTGACGCCGTCACGTGTATTCCATTTGCAGGCTGTCACCAAAATAACTCTTGACGCCCTTCTCTTGACGCCTTCAGGTTTTCTCTGGGTCGTCATGGATTTTACCCCTGATGCCGTTACAATTCACTTCTTGACGCCGTCAGGTACTGTTCTCAGGATGGAAAATTAAGTCTTTGCCGTTTTCTTCACTTTTATGCTCCAAAAACATCCAAAACGCTTCCTTTTCCAGAATTCACTCCCAAAGTACCTAAAATCACAAAAGGAACGATTTAGGGCAATATTTGATCAAATAAATCCAATTCCGGGCTTAAATGACCCCCTAAAAATGGTTCATTTTTCGCCTCATTATATACCCTTACACTTGAGATTTGCTTGTCCTCAAGCAAATGCGCTTTTATTCTAGTCAAAATACAAGTTAGGGGTCATTTAACACTAATATAAAAGTAATTACAACAAATAATCATTCCACTAAAGACCAAAGATAAGCACGGAGGTCATATACTAGCACCTCACAAATAGTGTTCAGATACTCACATCTCTCGGGTGTAATAAAGTAATATCACAATATGGAAATGGAAAACATCTCTCACTACCTGTCATAGCAAAATAGATTACCATAGGCTTAGGAAAGGATCAAACCTCCACCACATGGCGTAAGCACCTAGGATAAACTATCAAAGAGGTCTTTTTAAAGGGTTGTAACGTTAGGTGTAGGGATATGAAATACACGGTTTTGTTGGATATAGGCAGTCTTTACTGGTGGCGAGTTAACAATCTTGGTTAATTACATGTACAATATGGCGTTGCTAAGCCAAGACTAGACTCGACTTAAGCTAATAAATGAAAAATAACAAAAATACAAAAGAAACATAGAATGAAACGGGATGGTAGTCCGTATGTTTTTCTCTTTTCTTTTTCTATTTTTTTTTTTTTTTTTTTTTTTTTTTTGCATACACTCTTACCCTACCATCCAAAATAATACATCATATGGAATGAAAATTTCCCTCACACTTGAATTTTTACATACTTTACAATAAACTAATCTAATGACTCGAATCAAGATAATCAAAACACTTGGAGTACTTTTAAGATTAACGTACATATGGGGGTAATAATATGATGTTCTTCACCATTACTCTGTAACATTAGTACTTTACCCATGAGTCCCAATCGTCCCAAAACAATTTGTACAAGGATATGACTCGACTTAGCAACCATGTAATCAATTAAATAATTAACTAAGGATTTAACAAATAACAATAATGCACTAAAGATGAGTGCATACACGGAAGGCTGAGGCGATTTGGGTGTACATTTAAGTGGGGCGTAACAAATTCTTCCTTTAAGTAAGATGCTTAAAGTTAGAAACGAAAAGATAGGCTCGGAGGGGTGTACTAGGGGTTTCGTGTACTAAAAATGAGTACAACGCTAATGGTGTGGGAAAAATTAATTGACTTAACTAGCCAAGAAATATAACTTAAATGGTCAGGTAATTATGATACGGTGTTAACACAAGGGTGATCCTAATGCCTCTTATCATGTAGTAAATCCTACTACACGAATGTAGTCTCACTAGCGGTCTCGGGATGCATCACTAACGCAAGTTCTAGAATCTAAATGCTACCGGTACACTCATAAGCACTAATAGTAAATGCTTTTCCTATCAAATCTAAAGGCGAACCTCACATATTTGGGTGGAAAATTTTTCTGAATGGTACGGTTTTGTGCTAGTCATACAATCTCCTATCCATGAGACGCTTGCTATGGCTAAAATTTCATTCCTAAATGTTGTAAAAAAATTTAAATTTGGTGCTAAAATTGCACTAGCAAGTATTTCTCATAGTTTTATTACACATCTACTATCAAACAAACAAACTCAAGCGAAAGTGTATCTGTAAGGTATCATCATTTTACCATCCTCTTACACTTAGGATGAACATTGTCCCCAATGTTCAAGTAAAGAATGTAAAAGTGAGATAAGTAAAAAGAGTGAAATCAAATACTCCCCTGATTCGCTCGGTATGGATAATAAGGTGGTCAGGTTAGATCTTCCTCCAAGAAAATGAACAATCAAAGCTTCCCTTCCAGAATATAAATCATCTTCTTGTCATACATAACCTGTAAAACCTGAGAAAACAGACAAGGCAACCTCGCGTAAAATCGGCGGCAATCTATATATGCTAACAAATCCTAGAAAACAAAATAAGATATAATGCTTGTGGAATGATGTTTGCAGATCTCCTGGAGATTATAAAACTAAAGATTTAACAAAAACTTTAAGACTCCGTTAGAAAAACAAAACTGGTAAAATTTCCAGAATTTTACACGTGACGCCGTCAAGAGTAAACTCATGACGCCGTCAGAAGTGACCTGCAGAAATTCTTATGTTAAGTTTCCGGAAAAATTCTGGAAAAACTTCGTCCTACTTCCTGGAAAATCCTGCAAAACATCATCATGACTCGATACAAGCATTTCACTCTAACAAATACGAATATACATGTTCACTTAATATTGTGGAGAATCATGATCAATTTTTGTTTCTTAAAAACATATTTGGGGTTTCCCTTTACACTTATCTTTTGCGAAATACCTTTGGATGAAGTTAAGACTAGGCCAAACAACAAAGTAAAGTATTTTCACTATTTTAGTTTTGAAACATGATCTACCAACAATAAAAATAAAGCATGCATACGGAAGCAAATAATAAACCAAAAAAAAAAATCACACAAAACATGGGGTGCCTCCCAAGAAGCGCTTTTCTTTATTCACGAGTCTTGTAGCTAGACTCAAGGTCATGGGTTACTACGTGATATGAGTGAGTTCCTCATTGAGGACATCTTTGGGATCAAACTTAGGTTTCAACTTCCAATCGGTTTTCTTAGTACGGTATGACCTTTCAAACTTTTCTCCATCCGGATCATACAAAATCATCTTCATATGCCATGATCCGTCACCTTCCTTAGGTGGCTTGTCCCACCTCCATTTACACTTATCCCCCTCTCTTTTCCACTTGTTCATCTCTATATTAATAGGCATTACACTTAAGAACTCAATCATTTTCCTAAAGACAAGGGGGTCCTCAAAAGGGTCTAGCTATTCATCTCTAGCTATGAGTTGTTCCACCGAATGTGTCTTATCGATGAAATCCTTTTCTAGATAGAATGGGCGTTGAGGTCCTATAAAGTTCCTTTCTATCCAAGGTCCATATCTAGATGGTCTCCTATTCATCTCTACCCAATGTGGTGTCGGTTCATCCTCACAATCGTAGCTATGTTTCTTAACATCATATACCGACCAAGTATCGCCCTCACCTACCGCTATCTTAGACTCCTTACAATCTATCATGGCGCTGGCGGTAGCTAAAAATCCTCTTCCTACTAACAATGGGCATGTAGTGTCATTAACCATGTCTAGGACGTGAAAATCCGCTAAGATAGTTAACTTTCCTACGTGAACAACTACATCCTTAATCATCCCAACCGGGTGGGCAATGCTCCCATCCGCTAGACCAATTAATACCTCTGTCTCCTCTAACTTTCCTAGCTTAAGAGTGGTGAAAAGGGATAAGGGAATCAAGTTGAGGCTTGACCCTAAATCGGCTAGTGTGTCGAAAGCTTCGGATCTTCCTATCTTACAAGGCAAAACAAATATACCCGGATCATTAAGCTTTTTAGGCAACTTGTTTTGAACGAAGGCGGTCCCATTTTTACCTAGTTTAAACTTTTCATACTTTTCTAGGAGGGCACTATAGTAGGGAGCACAGGCTAAGACATCACTGACGGGGCGTTCAAGGTGAAGCTCCTTGAATTCATCGTCAAGGTCTTGCGTAGGAGGTGTTTCAACTATGCTTTTGACCGGTTTTACATCGGGTGTTTTATTTGATTGGTCCTTTTGAAGAATTTGGTTTTGCTTGAAACACGTGCTCGTGGATTTAACCGAGTAGTATTGCGGACAAGAAGTGGGTGACGAAACTGATGATATGGAATTAACGTTTAGTTTCGGGTTCTTGACCGTGTCGCTTGGGAGTGCTCCCATTTCTCGGTCATTGAGAACTTTCAACAATGTGTCAATTTTGGTGGTCATCTCGCTTTGCTTTCGTTTGAAATCGGCTTCAAACTCAGATATACGGGCTTTTTGAGATGCCATAAACTTGGACATCAATCCTTCAAGATTGTTGGTACTACCATAGTTATTAGAAGGATTGTTGTTGAAAGTACGGTTGGAGGGTGGACCGTTTGGTTGGTAACGATTAGGCGGATTGGAAGAATTGGCTTGATTTTGTTTCCACCTAAGGTTTGGGTGATTTTTCCAAGAAGGGTTATAGGAATCACCATACGGGTTTGGCTCGGGTTTGAAAGTGTACCACTCATCTCCCGCTTCGTCGGTACGCGAGGATGCGTAGTCCGCAAAAGCTGTTCCGGGGAGTTCCACACAATCACGAGTGTCATGGGGACCACTACATAATTCGCATGAAGAAGTGATTTTGTTCACTTGGCTTGAAGGCTTAGGAGCTTCGTAAGATTTCATGAGAAACTTGACTTGGTCCTCAAGTTCCATGATCCTACGGTCGGGAGTGCTAGAATTGTTCGAAGGCAAAGATATTGCCTTGACCGTTTTGTTCAAATCACGGGGATCATTCCAACTTTCGTTGTCATAGAGAGCAAGATCTTCTATGAGTTCCCATGATTGGTCCGCACTTAGATCACGTAGCTTACCACCGGCTGATTGGTCAATGGCTCGCCTTGTGGAGAGATCGATATGGTCATAGAACATTTGGACTTTGAGCCAAAGATCTATACCATGATGAGGGACTTTTTGGAGTAAGTCCTTGAATCGAGTCCATGCTTCATATAGAGTTTCACCTTGACGTTGTTGGAACATCAAGATATCATTTCTAAGCTTGGTAGTTCTCCCCGGTGGGAAAAATTGAGCAAGGAAACGAGTGGTGAGATCATCCCATGAGGTGATGGATCCCGCGGGTAAACGCTCAAGCCATTGACTAGCTTGATCACGTAGAGAGAATTGGAATAGGCGTAATCGGGTTGACTCTCTAGTTGTAACATCAAGGTCTATATAATCTACGATTTTAAGGAAGTCCTTGAGATGTTGATTTGGATCTTTGGAACGAAGTCCATGGAATGCACATCCGCTTTGCACCAACCGGATGGTGTCGGATCGCAAGGGAGACACATTGGCTCCTTGGGTGAGCTCAATGGTGTTTCGATAGCCTTGGTGGCTAGGTCGGGAATACTCTCCTAGGGTTCGGGGCCTAAGAGGTTGGTTAGCTAGTGGTGGGTTTTGTAGGTAGTCTTGTTGTGGTGGGTTGATGGGTTCAAAGATGTTACCATCGTCCATGATGTCGGATGGCAAAGAGTTACGAACAAAAACACGAAGAAATAAGATAGACTAAAGAGAACCTAAAAATAAAATCTTACTAGAAAGGAATCTAGCAAGTAGACCTAATAAAAAGAAATCTTAACCTAGACAATAACTATTCCCCGGGCTGTGGCGCCAAAAACTTGAAGCGTGGGAATTGCACCAGGCTTTACCTCTCGAGCTATCTCGAGAAGCTTACAACCCCCACCAGGCAGTGTACCTGATCGTTGTAGTATAGTATAGTGACAAGTACCGGGGGATTGATCGTTCAACTTGGGAATAGTGTCGCTAGGATTAGAAAACCTAAAGACTAGGTCTAGAGATGAGGGATGATTATTTTTGTATTTTTATGTTTTATGAAAAGCAATTAAAAATCTCGGTTTTGAAGGAGTTGGCGGAATTAGTTGCTAGTCAACTAACCCAATAACTAAGATGCAAACAAAATAAAATACTAAAAATGAAAATAAACTAAATTAAGATAGTGCTGTGAGCAATATATGGGAGAATTGTATTTACTTAGATTTCACTACTCCCTAGATATCTTTTACAGGTTAATTACTTGTTACAGTTGCGTGGATGACGGATTGTATTCCTTAATACCATTCATGGGGTGGCGTACTTACTTCCCCAATCCTATAAGCGTCTACTTCACTCCTATGTCAAACCGGCTAAGAAGCTCCTAACATGGGATCACTAGAATTTGCTTATGCATTAAATACAATCATGATAACCTAGTACACATCGGTTCATGTTTCTTAAGACGTTCAAGCAAGTTACACAATGGAGATCTGCCAGTTTTCTTAAGCCTAACATTGAAATCATTCATCCATTACAACTATAAACAAGCAATCAACCTATAATTAACATCTAGGTTTCATTACATCTAAGAAAACACATGATAGATCTAGCTTAGCATGTTAAAATCAAGACAAGCATAAGATATATTCAAACAACACATAGACATATTGAATGAATTGAAAGAGGACTTATCTTGAATCTTGATTGAACATGAAAGGTTTCAAGGGGTGAAAACCCTTGAAAATACTGTTACAAACGACCTAGGGTTTATTAGATTCGACCCTAGTATTCTCCACACAAGTTCCTCTTTTAATGAATGAAAAATAGAAAAGTATATATAGATTTTGTGAGGTGACGGCGTCAAGAGTAAATGTCTGACGCCGTCATCTCGCTGCCAAATAAATTCTCGGACTGCCTAGATCTGGGTTTGACGCCGTCACGTGTATTCCATTTGCAGGCCGTCACCAAAATAACTCTTGACGCCTTCAGGTTTTCTCTGGGTCGTCATGGATTTTACCCCTGACGCCGTCACAATTCCCTTCTTGACGCCGTCAGGTACTGTTCTCAGGATGGAAAATTAAGTCTTTGCCGTTTTCTTCACTTTTATGCTCCAAAAACGTCCAAAATGCTTCCTTTTTCAGAATTCACTCTTAAAGTACCTAAAATCACAAAAGGAACGATTTAGGGTAATATTTGATCAAATAAATTCAATTCTGGGCTTAAATGACCCCTTAAAAATGGTTCATTTTTTGCCTCATCAAAAACACACCAAGGTTTTACGAATGACATGAAAAATAAAGATAGTAGAAATGAAATAAGCTGCCATGACAGAAAACTTCCTTCGTCCATCCACTCCACCAAGCCCAAGATCATAAAGCTCCAAAACTTAATTTGTAGTAGTACCTGAGAAACACATGCTTAAAAGTCAACACAAAGGTTGAGTGTAATCTATAGGTTTAAAATAATAAAGTTGAGCACAAGGGTTTTAATTATACGATATAAACAACAAATACAAATACCAGGGTAATCAAGGTAACACCCAATATGTAGAGGCATCCCTGTGCATACATACGGTTGATGATACTAAGCTCATGACACGCAAGACGTTAACCAAACCAATCGACAGTAACGCTGTACTAACATAAACAATAACCGCGGAATTTCATAATACTAATTGCCCCTAAGGCCAGGTACTTGCCAATACCCGGCAAAACGACAAATAGTACATCCGCATGTCAAGCCCTTGACAACTACGAATGGGATGGTCAGTCCTATAGGCCTATAAACTAAGTTCGCGCTCCCTCGTAGGTGACTAATGGCTCATGATCTGAGGGTCTTTCTGGCAAGACAAGCTACTTAGTACATCGTCAGGAAATATATATATATAATTCAGGAAAAGCATACAAAAAATACTTGTGCTCAGAAAAGATTTAAAGCATGTGTCTCACCCCATGGGTTTATAAACAATTAAAATATAAAAAGTGGGGCTATGAATCACACCTTACCAATAGCAGCAGGAAACGAGATATATCAATCAATCAATAATGCGTCAGAGCAAAAGGGACCTCAGCACAACCTAATCAATATAAATGGCATAACTCAGAACTAAACTCGAATATTTCCATAAACAATGCTTGAGTAAAAGTTTTGTAAATACAATGGCATTTGAAAGAAAAATAGATTTCGTAAAGTTTCGTGTGGGAGACAAGAAAGTTTTAGAAAAGAAATAAGTCGGCGAATCAACCAAATGCAAAAGAAAGACGAAAGAACTCCTCGAAGAAAGTCGTCGAAAAGAAATGAAAAGAAAAGAAATAAAAATAGAAGAACTCACTCAAATAAAACTAAATAATAACACGTAACAATAAGTCTTGGATTTTACCCGTTTTCCCCAAAATAATGTTGAAATAAAAGGTTTTGAAATAATAATAATGTTTGGTAAAATAATTTAAGTTTATAAAGGATTTTATAAAATTTCGGCATGACCTGCCCGTTTATATAACATTTCCCGAGTCAACGACTCTTTATTTTAAACAATATTAACATATATATAAGTAAATATGATTGGATATATCATTCGCGTAGTCCATTATTTGTTTAGGTTTCATCGACCATTTTGTATTTGTTCGGGTCCAGGTACGTTAAGATCTTTACGGGCCTAACGTACCCTACCGTCTCGTGTACCAAAGGGTCCATAATATCCAAATAACCAAGGCCGTAAATCTGATACGTCCAATTCAAGCTCACAATGTCATAATACGGAAACATGTCCGATAATAAGTCCACTAAATTATAACAATTTTTGTTTTAGATTTCATATATATATTATCCGTTTTATTACTTAGTTACCGTTTCTAATAAAAATATATATATCCCGAGATTATTAATCAATACCCAAAATAATCATCACGACAATAATAATAACTATAAAACCAACCCAAGTCAAACCAAATGACATCCGAAATCAAACCGAAACCAAAACGAGCCATACTCCTTCTCGGCTCACCCAAAATCATCCAAATCCGAACCAAACTAACCTAAAACTAATCCAAACACTCAACCAACAACAATAATAATAACAATACTCCCTCCCCACCACCACCCAAGGCTTTGTGGTGGTGGCTCTTGGCTGCCGAGGCACGACACAACCAAACGGACCCTTAATATCAAATCCAAACACAAAATATACACTCCCTTGTCACCACTTCGATCACACAATCAAAATAAACCCAAACCCTCACCGAGTCACGAGTTGACTCGGTGAGTTCGTACCGAGTCGAGGCCAAACAAAAACAAGAAAGATCCACATGAGTTTTAGGTGTAAAAACATTAAATAAAAACATTTTTGAAAAAGGTTTTAATATTAGGCAGAATTTCATGTATATCCTTGAAAATTTTAAAAATTACATATATATCCTTTTTACTAGTTTTTTATGCATAAAGTACAATGTTTTTAATGAATCAAAAGGACATATGTGTAATTTTAAAAATTTCCAAGGATATATATATAAATGCCTCTTAATATTAAAACCGAATTTAAATAAAAATAAAACTAGGGTTTTGATTTGAAATCAAAAATAATAATAATAATAATAATAATAATAATAATAATAATAATAATAATAATAATAATAATAATAATAATAATAATAATAATAATAATAATAAAAGTGGCGGGGAGTGGTGTTACCGTCGGAAAAATAAAGGAGGGTGGCGGTGGTGGTGTACCATGGTGATAGTCGCGGCGGTGGGAGCGCGTGGAGGTGGATACGGGGTGTTTGGGGGTGCGGGGTTTACAACGGGGTGTCGGGGATGTCCCGATCTATAAGATGGTGCAAGAAAATGGGTGGCCGGAAAATATTCCGGCGGGGTGGCCGGAAACTGCTGGTGTTCCGGTGAAGGGGGCGGCGGCCGGGAATCGCAAGGAGAGAGAGAGAGAGAGAGAGAGAGAGAGAGAGAGAGAGAGAGAGAGAGAGAGAGAGAGAGAGAGAGTTTGGTGAGTGTGTGTGTTTTAATATATTGAAAATGAATTAAATGGGTGTGTTCTGGGTTTATATATGGTAAATAAGTGTAGGGTTGGTTTTGAAATTATTGAAAGTATAAGGATAAGTGGAGGGTGATACTCCAAGGACCAATATTGCCAACGAATCAAAGTTCTCACGATAAACGCTCCGGGGCTCGAACGACATAGCAAACGGACTCAAAAATTTACGAAACTTGCGCCATTGTTCACGAAATAATTTTTCTAATAAAATCAAGCATAAACTTCAGAGTTTTCCAAAACTCAAAATAATTCAAATAATTTGGCAAATGCAATACAATTCGAGTGTTCTAGGTCGTCCTGAGTCAATCAAGGAATAAAGTTCTCGTTTCCAATATATCTCACGTTTCTCAAGCCCAAATAATCACAAATAAAAGTTTTAATGTGTCTCAGGTACGAAAATAAATATTTTGGCTAGTAATAGGTTTAGAAAAGTACCGGGGGTTACATCACATACATCTTATTTAGAAATCCGTCCCGGATTTAGTTTGAGTTGTCAGTCCCGGTTTTGAAAAGATTTGGGTACTTGCGTTTAAACTCGTCCTCGCTTTCCCAAGTATACTCCGGTCCTCTCTTGGAATTCCAATGAACTTTCACAAGAGGAATACGACTCTTCTTCAATCGCTTAACCTCGCGATCCATGATTTCAACGAGCTCTTCAACAAAATGCAATTGCTCATCAATCTCAATTTCCTCAAGCGGAATTACAGCGGTCTCGTCGGTCAAACACTTCTTCAAATTCGACACGTGGAAAGTAGGGTGAACTCTACTGAGCTCTGGTGGCAATTCCAGCTTATATGCCACGGGACAAATTCTCTTCACAGTCTTAAATGGTCCTATGTAACGGGGATTCAACTTTCCCTTCTTACCAAACCTGATCACACCTTTCCAAGGCGATACCTTCAACATAACCTTATCTCCTACCTGAAATTCTAGGGGTTTACGTCTCACATCTGCGTAACTCTTCTGTCGGTCACGAGCAACTTTCAATCGGTCTTTAATCTGAGCAATCTTCTCGGTCGTCTCACGAACTAAATCTGGTCCAATAAGTTGTGCTTCTCCCACTTCATCCCAACATATAGGTGATCGGCACTTCCGACCATAGAGTGCTTCAAACGGTGCAGCCTTAATACTCGTGTGGTAACTATTGTTGTAAGAAAACTCAATCAAAGGCAAATGGACATCCCATCCATTTCCGAAATCAATCGCACATGCACGCAACATATCTTCCAAAGTCTGGATGGTTCTCTCGCTTTGACCATCGGTCTGTGGATGGTAAGCGGTACTCATGTCAAGGTTCATGCCAAACGAATCTTGAAGTGACTTCCAAAAGTTCGAAGTAAACCTGCTGTCTCGATCTGAGATAATAGACACTGGCGCTCCATGTCGAGATACTATCTCCTTTATGTAGAGCCTGGTCAACTTATCCATGCTGTAATTCTCTTTGATTGGCAAAAAGTGTGCGGATTTAGTCAATCGATCGACTATTACCCAAATAGCATCGAATCCTGTCGTAGTCCTTGGTAGCTTGGTGACAAAATCCATTGTTATTCTTTCCCATTTCCATTCTGGGATCTCAGGTTGTTCTAGTAAACCAGACAGTTTCTGATGTTCAGCCTTAACCTTGGCGCACGTAAGACACTTACAGACATAATCGGCAATCTCAGTTTTCATATTGGGCCAGCAATATAACTTCTTCACATCTTGATACATCTTGTCAGATCCTGGGTGAATAGAATACTTTGACTTATGAGACTCGAGCATAATCAAGTCTCTCAGTCCTCCGAACAAAGGCACCCAACTTCTTCCTTTGTAACACAAAGTTCCATCTGAACGTTTCTCAAGTTTCTCCTTTCTAATCATCCCATCAACTTTCTCCTTCTTAAGCCCTCCTCTTTCCACGACTTCCTCTTGTGCTTGCAAAATCTGAGAGGGTAAATTCGAGTTAATCGTCAAAACTAAATCTCGAACGCGTAACGGTTTCAAACGTTCCTTGCGGCTCAAAGCATCAGCTACAACATTAGCTTTTCCAGGGTGGTATCGTATCTCGCAATCATAATCGCTCAATGTCTCCAACCATCGTCGTTGTCGCATATTCAACTCCTTCTTATCCAAAATATAATGTAAACTCTTGTGGTCGGTAAAGACAACACACTTAGTACCATAAAGGTAATGTCTCCACAACTTGAGGGCAAAAACCACGGCTCCTAACTCCAAATCATGGGTGGTGTACTTCTCTTCATGAGTCTTAAGCTGTCGGGAAGCATATGCCATAACCTTCCCTCGTTGCATCAAAACTGCTCCTAACCCTTGATACGAGGCATCACAATAAACCACAAAATCTTCTACTCCATCTGGCAAAGCCAATATCGGTGCACTACAAAGCTTCTGCTTCAAGGTCTGAAATGCCTTCTCTTCTTCCTCTCCCTATTCATACTTCTTATCCTTGTGAGTCAATGCGGTTAACGGTTTAGATATCTTGGAGAATCCCTCGATGAATCTCCTATAATACCCGGCCAATCCTAGAAATTGACAAATTTCTGTGGCGTTAACCGGTGTTGCCCATTTCTCAATCGCCTCAATCTTAGCGGGATCCACATGTAATCCTTCACTATCAATCACATGACCCAAAAATTGAACTTTCCGAATCCAAAACTCACACTTAGAGAACTTTGCATACAATTGCTCGTCCTGGAGCAACTTAAGAATCGTAGCCAAATGTTGTTTGTACTCTTCCTCGCTCTTTAAGTAGATCAAAATATCGTCGATAAAGACTATCACGAACTTATCTAGATAAGGCTTGCATACTCGGTTCATGAGGTCCATGAACATTGCAGGCGCATTGGTCAAACCAAAAGGCATAACTTGAAACTCATAATGACCATAACGGGTCCTAAATGCCGTCTTGGGAATATCCTCTTCCTAAACCCTAAGTTGGTGATTACAAGACCTCAAGTCAATCTTAGAATAGTAACTCGATCCTTGCAACTGATCAAACAAATCATCAATCCTCGGTAACGGGTAGCGGTTCTTCACGGTTAACTTATTCAATCCTCGGTAGTCGATGCACATCCTAAACGATCCATCCTTCTTGTTCACAAATAACACTGGAGCTCCCCAGGGCGAAGAACTCGGTCGAATAAATCCTTTATCCAACAATTCTTGTAATTGCTTCGATAACTCCTCGATTTCCGATAGCGCTAAACGACATGGTGCACGCGCAACATGTGCAGCTCCTGGAACTAAGTCGATGCGAAACTCTACTTGTCGGGCTGGCGGAAGTCCGGGAAATCTTCAGGAAATACTTCAGGAAACTCACGCACTACAGGAACATCCTCGAGTCGCTTCTCTCCCGACTCCTTCTTAGCCACGTGTACTAGGAATGCATGACATCCTTTCTCAAGATATTTCATGGTCTTGATACATGATATGATATTCAGGCGAGTTCCACTCCTATCACCTCGAACAATCAAAATCTCATCATTGAGAGGGATATGAACCACTCGTTCTCCACAAACAATGCTCGCTCGATTCTTGGATAACCAATCCATTCCAACTATCACATCGAAGCTTCCGAGCTCGACTGGCATCAAATCGATACTAAACGGGTGATCTAAAAGATTAAGGGTACAGCCACGGATCACGGTGCGGGTATCTACTAGGTTACCATCTGCTAACTCAATGCTATAGCTAACGTCTAATAAAGTAGGGGTAAGTCGAAGTAACGGCGCAATCTTAGAAGACACAAAACTCATATCGGCACCCAAATCAAACAAAACTTTAACACGAAGGTTATTGAGAAGAAACGTACCAGTGACAACATTCGGATCTTGATGCGGCTCTCCATTTCCCATCACGTACACTCTACCTCGAGCACCTACATTTCCTTGTCCAGCATTCTTCGGGCATTGTCCCCTATAGTGTCCACACTCTCCACATCCAAAACATGTAACCACAGGCTGGGCATTTGCTCCTATCGCCACAACCTTACTCTTACAAAACCTTGAAACATGACCAACCTTTTGACACTTCATACATCTCATAGCACATGGTCCAGTATGATGTTGGTGGCACTTCCCACAAAGAGTTTGCTGTCCAACATTCGCTCCTCCTTGTGCAGCCACAAATGCCTTAACAGTCTCCTGTCTCCTATTCTGTTGGTGATGGTGATTGTTGTTACGATACTGATTGTTGTTGTAGCAGTTGTTAGGGTTGTTATAGTTGTTGTTCCTTCGGTTATCCTCCCATTTTCTCTTGTTGTCAAAGTGATTACTTTTCTGAACAGCACCATGCTTAGTCACCTGATCCATAAGGTGTTCAGCCATGCTAATAGTATCATCTAAAGTCTCAGCATTGTACGACGTCACATTCCCTTGAATACTCACAGGCAATCCACCAATAAACTTCTCTAGCAACTTCTCATTATCGGGCACCATATGAGCACAAAACACTTTCAACTCTTGGAAATGTCGCACATAAGTAGCAAGATCGGAACCTTCACAGCCAAATAATAGAACTCAGTATCCAACTTCCTCAAATCACTACGAGAACAGTACTTCTTAACCATAGCTTTCTTGAAATCTTCCCACGAAGTATTATAAGCTTCATCCATTCCCTTTTCCTGAACGTAAGCATTCCACCAAGACAAGGCATGCTCCAACAATGTGCCTGTCGCATACTTCACCCTATTGTTCTCAGTACAATTGCTCCTATGAAACACCGATTCCACTTTCTCAAACCATTGAGTCAATCCAACAGCTCCTTCAGTTCCCTTGAAGGTAATGGGCTTATAATCCATGAATTCCTTAAAAGTGCAGAAATGGTTGTTGGGAACCGCTTGAGCTCTAGCCGGTCCAACATTCTGAGGAACACCTGCTTGCCTGGCAAGCGCTGCTGCAACACCTTCATCAATCATCTACTGAATAGCAGCAGGGGTCATCTTCCTAGGAGGCATAATTCTATCAATCAATACAAAGCACAAAACTTGTAAGTATTTGATTAACGTGTCAGAATCATAGCACAAGATAAAGCATCGTCACATGAATAAAATCATAATATAGCATAAGTCAACATCAATAATAGTACATCACCATAATACATCATAGATTTCATACTTGACATTGGTCTTACAAGATATGCAAAACAAGTACAAGTTTCGAATAAAATCTACCAACTGAAGAATTCAGTTTAGCATATACTAGGTAAACTACCATTAAGATACCAACTACTATAAATGATCTAATCACTGATCTCCTGAACGATCTCCATACATAGCCATCACATCAATGCTATCATAAGACCTAAGGCGGGTCGTCCTCTCTGCATAGGCCTGTCTCTGCATCTCATGCAACTCACTCCATAACTCGCTGATACTAGTACGATAGTGTCGACTATCATCTCCTGCATAAAACTCTGTCTATGACAACTGCCTCGCCATTCTCCCAACCTCTATCATCCTCCTATCCAAAGAATCCAAACGTCCCTGAAACTCAGCATACGTCTCCTCCACAAGGCTCATCCTGGCACCCTGCCTATATAAACCAACCTGCAACTTATCTGCTACTTTCTTCCCTTCCTTCTTCTCCTTCATCAATTCCACGACAGTAGATGGCCGAAAACACGTACTCCTGGCTCTCGACATGTATAGACCCTGACACCAGGTCATCTCCTCCCACAATCTGCTCAACTCGTCCCCAATCGCTGAAGACGCAACGCGTGGGTCTGCTGACGACTCTCCAACCTCATAAGTGGACACTAACTCTGTAGGCACGACCTCTGTCGATGTCACCTCGGTAATCATAGCATGCTCCAAACTCTCGGGAGTATCCGACTCATAAGTCACATCTGACACAACAGGCGAAGGCGGCGGGGGAACATCCTGATCCTCCTCCATAAACTCCTCATCACTATCGTCATCCATCTCCTCATCTCCATCATCCTCAATATCAACATCATCCTCTAAACCTACCTCATCATCTAAACCAACATCAACATCCAACTCAACATCATCTCCTAAAGGCAATGGGTCAACAACGGGTGGGACTGGAACCTGATTACAGGGAACTGGACAGGCATGATACTCTACAAGAGTATAAGGAAACATAAAAATACTAGCCAAATTTTCGTAGAAAACCATTTTATAAGCCAAAGCATGATAGTGGAAAAAGTCCAAACCAATCTTAATATAAAACATATATATATATATATATATATATATATATATATATATATATATATATATATATATATATATATATATATATATATATATATATATGAAAAGTTTAAAAGAAATACCAGGGCGCGAAGTGGCATGGAAGGCTGTCGGCTTTCTATCTCAAAACATTTTGACTCCAGGAAAAAGTTTATAGCCGAGTGCGAGCTCGTTCTCTATAAACGATGGCTCTGATACCATTCTGTAGCACCCCCAACTCAAAATACGGCAGCTGACATGCTGGGGGCACTACGCGAATCGAAACCAGGCATCTTTATAGCAAACGACCACAACACGGGACGTTTAAAAATGCCTCAAAACACATCATTCGTTTTACAAACCATTTTAGAGTACATAGGCTCTTTAACAAATAGCAGCGGAATAAAAATAAAAGTTTGCAGCGGAAAATGACAAAGTTTAGCAGCGGAAAAACCAAGTGTAGTAGTAGAAATGCAAAGTTTAGCAGCGGAAAGTAAATAAGTTTAGCAGCGGAAAAATATTAAAAACACACAAAGGTTTTACGAATGACATGAAAAATAAAGATAGTAGAAATGAAATAAGCTGCCTTGACAGAAAACTTCCTTCGTCCAGCCACTCCACCACGCCCAAGATCATAAAGCTCCAAAACTTAATTTGTAGTAGTACCTGAGAAACACATGCTTAAAAGTCAACACAAAGGTTGAGTGTAATCCATAGGTTTAAAATAATAAAGTTGAGCACAAGGGTTTTAATCATATGATATAAGCAACAAATGCAAATACCAGGGTAATCAAGGTAACACCTAATATGTAGAGGCATCCCTGTGCATACATACGGTTGATGATACTAAGCTCATGACACACAAGACGTTAACCAAACCAATCGACAGTAACGCTGTACTGACATAAACAATAACCACGGAATTTCATAATAATAATTGCCCCCAAGGCCAGGTACTTGTCAATACTACATCCGCATGTCAAGCCCTTGACAACTACGAATGGGATGGTCAGTCCTATAGGCCTATAAACTAAGTTCGCGCTCACCCGTAGGTGACTAATGGCTCATGATCTGAGGTTCTTTCCGGCAAGACAAGCTACTTAGTACATCGGCAGGAAATATATATATCATTCAGGAAAAGCATACCAAAAATACTTGTGCTCAGAAAACATTTAAAGCATGTGTCTCACCCCATAGGTTTATAAACAATTAAAATATAAAAAGTGGGGCTATGAATCACACCTTAACAATAGCAGCAGGAAACAAGATATAGCAATCAATCAATAATGCGTCAGAGCAAAAGGGACCTCAGCACAACCTAATCAATATAAATGGCATAACTCAGAACTAAACTCGAATATTTCCATAAACAATGCTTGAGTAAAAGTTTTGTAAATACAATGGCATTTGAAAGAAAAATAGATTTCATAAAGTCTCATGTGGGAGACAAGAAAGTTTTAGAAAAGAAATAAGTCGGCGAATCAACCAAATGCAAAAGAAAGACGAAAGAACTCCTCGAAGAAAGTCGTCGAAAAGAAATGAAAAGAAAAGAAATAAAAATAGAAGAACTCACTCAAATAAAAATAAATAATAACACGTAACAATAAGTCTCGGATTTTACCCGTTTTCCCCAAAATAATGTTGAAATAAAAGGTTTTGAAATAATAATAATGTTTGGTAAAATAATTTAAGTTTATAAAGGATTTTATAAAATTTCGGCATGACCTGCCCGTTTATATAACATTTCCCGAGTCAACGACTCTTTATTTTAAACAATATTAACATATATATAAGTAAATATGATTGGATATATCATTCGCGTAGTCCATTAGTTGTTTAGGTTTTATTGACCATTTTGTATTTGTTCGGGTTCCAGGTACGTTAAGATCTTTACGGGTCTAACGTACCCTACCGTCTCATGTACCAAAGGGTCCATAACATCCAAATAACCAAGGCCGTAAATCCGATATATCCAATTCAAGCTCACAATGTCATAATACGGAAACATGTCCGATAATAAGTTCACTAAATTATAACAATTTTTATTTTAGATTTCATATATATATATTATCCGTTTTATTATTTAGTTACCGTTTCTAATAAAAATATATATATCCCGAGATTATTAATCAATACCCAAAATAATCATCACGACAATAATAACAACTCTAAAACCAACCCAAGTCAAACCAAATCAAATCCGAAATCAAACCGAGCCATATTCCTTCTCGGCTCACCCAAAATCATCCAAATCCGAACCAAACTAACCTAAAACTAATCCAAACACTCAACCAACAACAATAATAATAACAATGCTCCCTCCCCACCACCACCCAAGGCTCGGTGGTGGTGGCTCTTGGCTGCCGAGGCACGACACAACCAAACGGACCCTTAATATCAAATCCAAACACAAAATATACACTCCCTTGTCACCACTTCGATCACACAATCAAAATAAACCCAAACCCTCACCGAGTCACGAGTTGACTCGGTGAGTTCGTACCGAGTCGAGGCCAAACAAAAACAAGAAAGATCCACACGAGTTTTAGGTGTAAAAACATTAAATAAAAACATTTTTGAAAAAGGTTTTAATATTAAAACCGAATTTAAATAAAAATAAAACTAGGGTTTTGATTTGAAATCAAAAAAAAAAAAATAAAATAAAAAAAATAAAAAAAAGAAGTGGCGGGGGGTGGTGTTACCATCGGAAAAATGAAGGAGGGTGGCGGTGGTGGTGTACGGTGGTGATGGTCGCGGCGGTGGGAGCGCGTGGAGGTGGATACGGGGTGTTTGGAGGTGCGAGGTTTACACGGGGGTGTCGGGGATGTCCCGATCTATAAGATGGTGCAAGAAAATGGGTGGCCGGAAAATATTCCGGCGGGGTGGCCGGAAACTGCTGGTGTTCCAGCGAAGGGGGCGGCGGCCGGAAATCGCAAGGAGAGTGAGAGAGAGAGAGTTTGGTGAGTGTGTGTGCTTTAATATATTGAAAATGAATTAAATGGGTGTGTTCTGGGTTTATATATGGTAAATAAGTGTAGTGTTGGTTTTGAAATTATTGAAAGTATAGGGATAAGTGGAGGGTGATACTCCAAGGACCAATATTGCCAACGAATCAAACTTCTCACGATAAACGCTCTGGGGCTCGAACGACATAGCAAACGGACTCAAAAATTTACGAAACTTGCGCCATTGTTCACGAAATAATTTTTCTAATAAAATCAAGCATAAACTTCAGAGTTTTTCCAAAACTCAAAATAATTCAAATAATTTGGCAAATGCAATACAATTCGAGTGTTCTAGGTCGTGCTGAGTCAATCAATGAATAAAGTTCTCGTTTCCAATATATCTCACGTTTCTCAAGCCTAAATAATCACAAATAAAAGTTTTAATGTGTCTCAGGTACGAAAATAAATATTTTGGCTAGTAATAGGTTTAGAAAAGTACCGGGGGTTACAACCCGCGCGTCAGCGCGCGGGCAGCGCGCCAGGCTTCTGTAAACTTTCCCAAGTGTTGGGTGTTTGGATCTTATAAATATCAATCCTTGATAAACCCCCAATTGTACTTCACACTAAACCTTAACATTAATCATTCTAAGGTTTGCCAACTCAAATAGCCAATTTGGAAAGTGTTTTGTCAAGTGTTTAAAGAGAAATCAAATTACCAAGGGTTTAAAGTGTAGATAAGGTAATTTGGAAGGGATAGAAGTGTATCTCCTCACATGACATAGAAAAGAGAGAAAGAATATGCTAAGGAATGTTCCAATGCTTAGGGGGAAGAATGAGATGGAGGGTTGAGATGAAATGGTTTGAATTAGATGGATAGGATCAAAGGGAGCCTCCCTTGGTTTTCAAACAATTTGGCATGTGGGGAATGTGGATGGATGAGATGATCTCATTTGAAATGGATGACTAGGATCAAACATGCCTAGGTTAGGGTTGAGAAGGATATTCCTAGGAATATGCTTTGCTTGGCGGGAAAGGAGAAATGGAGGGTTGACATGGTTTCATTTGAAATAGATGGTGGAGATCAAAGAGAGCCTCCTTTGCTTGGGGAAGAAGTGTGGATCAATGGTTGAGATGGTTTTGGTTTGAATTCAATGGCTAGGATCAAACACATGTGGTGGTATAGGGAAGAGGGATTGGATGGATGGTTGAGATGTGTTTGATTTGAATTCAATGGTTAGGATCAAGCCCATGTGATGATATAGAGATGAGGAGTTGGATGGATGGTTGTGATGTGTTGTAATTTGAAATCAATGGCTTGGATGAGAGGAGCCTTATTAGGGTTTCAAATAATTCCCCATGTGTTAGAAATGAAGGGATGAAATGTGTTGTAAGGGAATGAATGGTTTAGATGTAGTGTGTAAGGGAATATGTAAGGGTGTAAGAGATTGTGTAATAGAATATTTGATTTGGATATGATTGGATATGATTGGTTTTGTCTTATGTATAAATGGGATTAAGAGAGGATTAAGGCATAATCTAATTGTCATTAAGAAGAAAAGGTTTAGACAATTAAGATTATAAGTTGAGAAAATCATAGGTTACTTATAAGTTCAAGTAACATAACGTCGAGAATCCATCGTTTCATATCTCGTGACTTTCCACGACTCGACGTTCTCAACTAATACATTAGTTCAAACAAGTTAAGTGCTTTGCCTTGATGTAAAGCATAACCCAAGTGGGAAAGGATGTGTTTACGCAAAGTGACCTTTGACTTAGTTTGACCAATAAGGGAGTAAACCCGTTACGTAATTAGAGAAGACGTAAGCACGGGATATGAGCATATGGATGCTTCAACACGATGTTAAGTGAAATATACAAGCTCCCTAAGTTTAGAAAAGCCTTGGCTAGAGGCGATAGTTAGAAAACATGAGTTGGCATTTTCCCGTAAATGGGTGTTCTAAAAATGGGATTTCGCAAATCTCAAAACTCGTTTCGAGTGTTCTCAATTAAGCACATAACATATTTATACCTGTATTGAAAGATCCACATTTGTCGGGTAAGGGGAAAGCCGACTTTCAAAATTCGCCCGGAACCATACAGACTCCTGGCACATCACCCGCGCATTGACGCGCGGGCAGCGCGCCAGGAGCAGACATTAGCTCCGGCGATTTTGAGCTAACGTTTGTTATTTTATGTGTTTCGCTGGTTTATTTGTCATCATTAAAACATAAAGAGATCTTGATCATGTTGCCTCAACAATCTCCCCCTTTTTGATGATGACAAATAAAAACCGAAAGCAAATAAAATTACCAAACTTAGCGAAGACAAAGCGCGCCTTTGGTGCTTGCGTCTTGACCTTTGCCTAGTAATTTGGTGAAGCCTTTAACATAACTTGAATGGTCTTCACACTTCTTGCTTTCTTTCTCCCCCTTTTGTCGAATCAAAAAGGCGGGACCGAATGTGCTCCCCCTTGAACATAGCTCCCCCTAGATCGTTACTCCCCCTTGTTTCAAGGCGGGGATCCATGGGTCAAGAGCCTCACCTTTGCGGTGGCCTAGCTACACATAGAAATCACAACATGCAACAAATAAGAAATCCTCACATGTGAAAGTTCTAAGATGGGTTAGGTTACCATTTGGAGACTTGCCACATGGGTTAGTCCACAATATAAGTATTTTTGTGTCCAAGATGACTCCACTTTCCAAATGTTGAGCAAGACACAAACAAATATGTGATTGTAGGAAGTCATACAATATAGATGCCAAATATCAAAGCAAGACATATTAAGGAAACGATCATCACAAGCATTTTATTAACCACACATAATGAAGGACATACAAGAAGAACATCACTCAATCCTATCATATTTTATTCATACAAGCTTGTGAAACGACTTAGATAGTTACTACTAGAGCAAGTTTTTACTATTTCGCTCTTCATCCTTTTCTTGAAGAGTCACCCTTGAGATGTCTTTGAGAACGACGATCATGACCAACATATCATTGTTGATTGATTTGTGTAGTTCTCTAATTTCCTCAAGTAAAGCGAGGATATTCTTTTCAATCACACCATTGGTAGTGCAACATGCACACCTACGAGTATGGTCATTCTCAAGGGGTTCCCCAAGTTTTCCTTCAATCTTGGCCCAAATTTCATCTTCAACAAAACAAAGTTTAACCAAATCTTTCACAATTGGGATTTCCGCACAAATAATGTTGTCCCAATCAATGTTTTACTCTTCTTCCCTTGTCATCATTATCCTACCATCATTAAAGTGGTATGATGACCCAACAAATTCTTCTTCCATATCCATTTTGAATGTGTTTTAAGTGATATTTATTTTAAGCAAGCTTTGTTGTCATGGTAGCAAGCAAGATTACACCTTTCATAGATGAGTTAAGTTGGTAGTTAGGATACTAAGCACATAAAAGTTGGTCATGTTATTAATGACAGATGCTTGATAAGATGTTCAAACTATCTAAATCATGTACTAATATGCTTGGATCACATGGCATTGGGAAGAGATATTCAACAAGAGATGAGTGATCTAGTTAGACAAAGTTGAGGTTGGGTGGACTAGATACACATGTTAGTTACTATCATTTCTCATGCATGAAACTACAAGCATTTAATTATTACAAGATAACATTATTCAATTTAAGCATGCAACATGTAGTTTATCACATAAGGAGAACAAGAAGAATTGAATACAAGATCTTGAACACAAGTGTGAGTTGTGAAGAATCGTCATATCTAAGACAAAATTTTCAAGATGAATCAAGATAATTTTGTGTCAAGTTTTCTTGTTCAAGCACATAGTATAGACATGTAGAATCTTGGATACTTATCAATCATAGTTTGAATAATGAATTGATACATATCTTTCCTCTTGGAAGACATTTGTTTGATCTTCCATCCATGCCTCCACATAATCCTTAATCACATAAGCTCTAAGAGCACCTAAAAATTGTCCTCCTAAGATGCATATTATAGCATCAAAACCTATCCCAAAGCAATTTGGACTTTTGAAAAATGTCATTCCAAAACTTAGACTTGTTTGTTTTGTGACCTAAGTGTCCTTTTATTCAAGTCACCAATGACTTGTTGTATAGGATGACCCCTCACTTCTCTCAATTCCTTAGGATTGCCTTCATACGAATCATTAACTTGTAATGCTGGCGACCTTTCTTGATCTTGAACTAAAGGTTCATTGATCACATCATCTTCTACCGAAGGAGATGATCTAGGCTCGGGCATGCTCTCATCAAAGGTCATATTGAGAGATTCCTCAATCCTCATTGTTTCCTTGTTAAGCACTATGTTTGCTTTACTAGTTTGAGAGTATCCTAGGAACACACCTTCATTCGACTTTGGGTCGAATTTGGTGAGATATTCTTTGGTATTAAGTATGAATACTTTGCAACCAAATACTCTAAAATACTCTAGGGATGGTTTTCTATTCCTAAGTATTTCATAAGGTGTTTTATTAATTACCTTTCTTATGTAGACTCTATTAAAAATGTAGCAAGCGGTATCTTGGGCATGACACCAAAACTTTTGTGGGATGGATTGCTCGTCAAGCATTGCACGACTCATCTTTCTTAACTTACGATGTGTTCTTTCAACAATCTTATGCGATTGAGAAGTGAATGGGCCCGATAAGTTATAAGATATTCCATGTTGTTCACAAAAGGTTCCAAATTGCATTTTATCAAATTCGCAACTATGATTTGTTTTAATTGAAACAATTGAACAATCAAGTAGGTTTTCAAGTTTCTTTCTCAAAATGTTGAATTTATTTAAAACTCCATCCTTGTTTTCTAAGAATAATATCCAAGTTTAATTTGAACAATCATCTATGATCATTAAAGTGTAGAAGTTACCTCCATAACTTTGGATCAGACATGTGTCACAAAAATGCCTTTCAAAGCTCAACTTTGGTAGATTCCGTACCAGCTCGTTAGAAGCTAGGTTTTGGACTAACCTCATATTGGCGTGACCTAACCTCCTATGACAAAGCGTTGAGTTGTCCACTATGGACGTAAGGCATATGTGTTGCTTAGAGTTATCACCCAACTTGCATGTATATAAGTTATTTCGCCTATGACCTTTTGCTAACACAACACCATTTTTACTAATAGTGCAATCTACCTTAGTAAATTTGACCTCACAATCATCATCACATAATTGACTTACACTAATCAAATTGAAACTTAGACCCCTAACATGCTTAACATTGGAAATTTCTATGGAGTCATGAAGGACATTACCTTTGCCGACAATTTTGCCGTTAAGTTTGCTTCCAAAAATGACTTGATTGCCATTATACGCCGTGTATGATGTGAACAATCTTCTATTCCCGGTCATGTGTTTAGTGCAACCACTATCCACTACCCACTCATCCGGTTGTAAATCACTTTTGAGGCAAACCTATAACAAAAGTATAATGCATGCTTTTGGTACCCATTGTTTCTTGGGTCCATTTAGGTTAGTGTTTAAAGCACCCAAGTTAAACATTCTTGGGTCTTGAAGTAAGACACATAATTTCTCAATACCATATTTAGAAAAAGTGGATCAAGGATTGTTTTGATAGTCATTTTGAGTTTCATAACTTGGTCTATAGTTATGATTTGTTTGAGGTCTAAAGAAGTTTTGGTTTGAATAGGAGTTGTCTCTCCTTTGGTAATTTTTGTATTGGTATTGAGAAGACCTTTGATCATAGTTAGAGAAATTTCTTCTTTGGTTATTTTGAAAAGATGGTCTTTGGTTGTATGAGGCAGAAGATCTCATATTAGGTGTAGGCAAAAATGATCTATGATTTACTCGAGGTTGTGAGTATCCAACTCCATTGCGAGAGCTTGAGTTAGAAAATTGTTTTGGATTTTCTCTTCTTGCAATGGGAGCTTGATTACCTCGAGTACTTGCAAGAGGAGCTTGAGGAGTAATTGGTTTAATGACATTGTTTAATGGAGATTCAATTTTCCTCAGAGGTCCGGCGCTTGACGCGTCAGCCAGCGCGTCAGCCTCGGGGATTTTTGGAGCCTCGTTTTCTTTAGCCTTTACAAATGTTATTGGTTTTATTAGGCTTATAGGAGTGGTTGTACCTTGTTTAAAAAATCCAATACCTCCCTTATATTGAGACACCTTTTGCCGACTTATTAGTTCTTCTAAATCATTTGTGCTCTTTTTATATTTTGAAAAGCTTAGTGATTCTTTTTGAAGTTCCAACACCTTTTCATTTAAAGAGTTAACCTCAAGAGTGAGTATTTCACAATTTTTACAAGGTTCAATCATCCCTTTGCAATGTTCAAGTGTTTTCACTTTACTTTCAAGTTCACAAATCCTTTCTTTAGATTTACCATTTCTAGTTCAAGAAGACGTTTTTCTTTGAGAGCTTTATCAAGGGTTTTTCTAAAATTATCATTAAACTTAACTAGTTCCTCATTCTCCTTTTGCAAATTGATAGTATCTAAGTTATTAGGAGAGGAAGGGTTTAGAGATACCTCAAATTTTTCTTGAGCCATAAGACACGTAGCGTCATTTGTTGGTTGGTCTTCATCTTCACTATCACTCCACGCTCCTCCAACGAATGCCTTGTTCACCCTAGGCTTAGGGCATTTATTGATGAAATGACCCTTCTCTCCGCAATTGTAGCATCCTTGGGTGCGTCTCGAGCTTTCACCAACCTTGTTGTTATCACCACTTCGGTTCCCCCCAAAGTTGTTCCTTCCACCATTATCTCGGTTTCCAAACCGATTTCTTCTACCAATGTTACCATCTTTCCTAAAGAACCTCTGAAAGTTCTTAGCCATGAGATTATACTCTTCGTCATCCATATCATCTTCTTCATTGCTATCCTCTTGACCATCACTATCATTACTAGTTTAAGTACTAGTAACTTTAGCTTTAAGAGCCAAAGACTTAACCTTCTCCTTCTTGTCTTTGGTACTCGCCTTGTCGTTCTCAAGAATTATCTCATAGACTTTGAGATTTCCAATGAGCTCGTCAAGAGGTAGTTCCGCCAAATTCTTGGCTTCTTCTATGGCCGTCACCTTTGGCCTCCACTTTACTGGAAGTGCTCGAAGAAACTTTCTCACATGGTTCTTGTTATAGAAGCTAGGATCAAGAGCCGTGAGACTAGTGATAATAGCATTGAACCTTGTGTACCCATTATCAATGGTTTCTTCATCCGAGATCGAGAACTTCTCATATTGTTGTATTAGTAGATCGATCTTGCAATCCTTTACTTGAGAGTTTCCTTGATGAGTAATGATGAGGGAGTGCCAAATTTCCTTGGCGGTCTTGCAAACATGAACCCTCTCGAACTCCCTTCGAGGTAGAGCATTATAGATCAACATCTTGGCTTCATCATTCTTGCCAAGCTTTCTCCTCTCATCATCATTAAGATCCAAGTGTGGCTTTTTCACCAACAACTTTGTTTCCGAGTCTTCCATCATAAACTCAAAGTTGCCATTTTGGATGATTTCCCACAAATCAAGATCTTTGGACCTAACATAGGTCTCAAATCGGGTTTTCCAAAAGCAAAACCCATCGGTTTCTAGCAAAGGTGGTCTTTGCATAGAACACCCCTCAACATAGTTCTCTTGAGCCATGGATCAATACTCTACTTTACCAAAAACCTTAGTTAGGATTTTAGATTTTTGGGAAAGAAGTTTTTGACTTAAAACGACTTCTCGGGAAGGCTTTAACGCTCAAAAACTTGAGTATACCGCTCTGATACCAATTGTAGAACCGTAGAGGGGGGGGGGGTGAATACGGTTTCTTAGGCTTTTAAGACGTTTAAAAACTTTAAGCCTCAAAGAAACCAAGTGGTTGTGTAATCAATCCAAACAACCACAAACACAAACAAAGTATATAAAGCGAGTAAAGAAAGACACCACGATATATACTGGTTTGGGATGGGGGGTTTATACCATCCGTACGTCCAGTTGCGAATCAAAGACTCCGATACTATTCACTAGTATAGTCCTTTCGGTGGACTACAAACCGTTACAATTCACTCCACCGATATTCACTAATATCGATGCTCACAAAGAAGGAGTTACTCACCAATGGTATTCCGCCCTCGGAAACCACCCAAAGAATCTCACGATTCGACTTTACCTAAGGATCACAAAGATCACTACCAGGACTTCCACCCGGAAGTATCAAACCCCAACTAGATCCCCAATGATCTAGGCTTGGTCACCAAGACACAAGACTTCCCTTACAAACAATTGAATGAATGAATGAATGAATGTTCAATCAAGTCCTAACCTAACCTAGAGACTCGATTGTAATAGAAAGGGTATAAGAAAGAAGACCCTCGACACAATCACAAGAGTGGATTAGGTTCTTGTGATTCTTCCCTTGTAAGTAGATGTGTTCTTCCAAAGATGGTAATGTGAAAATCAAGAACACAAGATTGGAGATTAAGATAGAGATTTGAGAGTGTTTGGAGAGAAAGAATCTAGAGAGAAAGAATAATGGCAAGGGGTGAGGAATACAAGAGGCAAGGGTGGTATTTATAGGCCAAGAACCCAAACTTGGAAAATTTTACCAAGGCCGGCGCGTCACCCGCGCGTCAGCACGCCAGGCTTCTGTAAACTTTCCCAAGTGTTGGGTGTTTGGATCTTATAAATACCAATCCTTTCTAAACCCCCAATTGTACTTCACACTAAACCTTAACATTAATCATTCTAAGGTTTGCCAACTCAAATAGCCAATTTGGAAAATGTTTTGTGAAGTGTTTAAAGAGAAACCAAATTACCAAGGGTTTAAAGTGTAGATAAGGTAATTTAGAAGGGATAGAAGTGTATCTCCTCACATGGCATAGAAAAGAGAGAAATAATATTCCAAGGAATATTCCAACGCTTGGGGGAAGAATGAGATGGAGGGTTGAGATGAAATGGTTTGAATTGGATGGATAGGATCAAAGGGAGCCTCCCTTGGTTTTCAAACAATTTGGAATGTGGGGAATGTGGATGGATGAGATGATCTCATTTGAAATGGATGGCTAGGATCAAACATGCCTAGGTTAGGGTTGAGAAGGATATTCCAAGGAATATGCTTTGCTTGGCGGGAAAGGAGAAATGGAGGGCTAAGATGGTTTCATTTGAAATAGATGGTGGAGATCAAAGAGAGCCTCCTTTGCTTGGGGAAGAAGTGTGGATCAATGGTTGAGATGGTTTTGGTTTGAATTCAATGGCTAGGATCAAACACATGTAGTGGTATAGGGAAGAGGGATTGGATGGATGGTTGAGATGTGTTTGATTTGAATTCAATGGTTAGGATCAAGCCCATGTGATGATATAGAGATGAGGAGTTGGATGGATGGTTGTGATGTGTTGTAATTTGAAATCAATGGCTTGGATGAGAGGAGCCTTATTAGGGTTTCAAATAATTCCCCATGTGTTAGAAATGAAGGGATGAGATGTGTTGTAAGGGAATGAATGGTTTAGATGTAGTGTGTAAGGGAATATGTAAAGGTGTAAGAGATTGTGTAAGAGAATATTTGATTTGGATATGATTGGTTTTGTCTTATGTATAAATGGGATTAAGAGAGGATTAAGGCATAATCTAATTGTCATTAAGAAGAAAAGGTTTAGACAATTAAGATTACAAGTTGAGAAAATCATAGGTGATACGTGGGAATCGTACCACGCTTTACTTCTCGAGGGATCTCGAGAAGCTTACAACCCCCACTAGGCAGTGTACCTGATCGTTGTAGTATAGTTTAGTGACAAGTACCGGGGGATTGATTGTTCAACTCAGGAATAGTGTCGCTAGGATTAGAAAGCCTAAAAACTAGGTCTAGAGGTGAGGGATGATTCTTTTTGTATTTTTATATTTTATAAAAGCACTTAAAAATCTCGGTTTTTGGAAGAATGGGCGGAATTAGTTGCTAACCAACTAACCCAATAACTAAAGATGCAATCAAAATAAAATAAAAAAAATGAAAATAAAGCTAATTACTAATGTGGTGTGAACAATGATAGGGAGAGTTGTGTTTACTTAGGTTTCATTACTCCCTAGATATCTTTTATAGGTTGATAGTTTGTTACAATTGCATAATTGACGGGTCGTATTCCTTAATACTAGTCGTAGGGCCGTGTACAATATTCCCTAACTCTATAGGATCCTACTTCACTCCTATGTCGAGCCGTTAGAAGCTCCTAACATGGGATCATTAGAATTCTCCTATGCATTAAATACAACCAAAAATCATAGTACACATCTGATCATGTTTCTTAAGACGTTCAAGCATGTCACCAATGGAAGTCTGCCAGTTTTCTTAAGCCTAACATCGAATACAATCATCCGTAACAACTATAAACAAACAATCAACCCATAATTAACATCTAGGTTTCACTACATCTAAGCAAACACACAAGAGATCTAGCCAAGCATGTTAAATTCAAGACAAGTGTAAGATATATTCAAACAACACATAGACATATTGAATTAATTGAAAGAGTACTTATCTCAATTGAACATGAAAGGTTTCAAAGGGTAAAAACCCTTGAAAAAGCTGTAATATTCGGACTAGGGTTTCTCTCCAAAGTTACACCCTAATTGTTACACTTTATGAATGAAAATTGCAAAACTATATATAGATTTTACAGGGTGACGGCGTCAAGAAGGAAATTCCGACGCCGTCAACTCGTCGCCCATAATGAAATCGGATTGCCTAGATCCACTTTTGACGCCGTCATGTGCAATTCTACTCTGGGCCGTTACTCACATTTGGACCATGACGGCCTATGGTGACACCGTCATGTCCTTAGTGCAAAACTCTTCTGGATCGTCACGGACTTTATCCACTTCCACCTCTTATATTACTCTTGACGCCGTCACTTGAGAACTCTTAACGCCGTCAGGTACTGTTCCCAGCAAGGAAAAATAAGACTTTGCCGTTTTCTTCACTTTTATGCTCCAAAAACGTCCAAAATGCTTCCTTTTCCAGAATTCACTCCAAAAGTACCTAAAATGACAAAAGGAACGATTTAGGGCATTGTTTGATCAAATAAATTCGAATCCAGGCTAAAATGACCCCCTAAAAATGGTTCATTTTTCGCCTCATCAATAGGTTACTTATAAGTTCAAGTAACATAACGTCGAAAATCCATAGTTTCATATCTCGTGACTTTCCACGACTCGACGTTCTCAACTAATACCTTGGTTCAAACAAGTTAAGTGCTTTGCCTTGATGTAAAGCATAACCCAAGTGGGAAAGGATGCGTTTACGCAAAGTGACCTTTGACTTAGTTTGACCAATAAGGGAGTAAACCCGTTACGTAATTAGAGAAGACGTAAGCACGGGATATGAGCATATGGATGCTTCAACACGATGTTACGTGAAATATACAAGCTCCCTAAGTTTAGAAAAGCCTTGGCTAGAAGCGATAGTTAGAAAACATGAGTTGGAGTTTTCCCGTAAATGGGTGTTCTAAAAATGGGATTTCTCAAATCTCAAAACTCGTTTCGAGTGTTCTCAATTAAGCACATAACATATTCATACCTATATTGAAAGATCCACATTTGTCAGGTAAGGGGAAAGCCGACTTTCAAAATTCGCCCGGAACCATACAGACTCCTGGCGCGTCACCCGCGCGTTGACGCGCGGGCAGCGCGCCAGGAGCAAACATTGGCTCCGGCGATTTTGAGCTAACGTTTGTTATTTTATGTGTTTCGATGGTTTATTTGTTATCATTAAAACATAAATAGATCTTGATCATGTTGCCTCAACAGAGATACTCGTATCAGGCTTACACAAGAATTTGATAAATTAGACAACTTTGATTCCATTGATTTAATTCAAAAGGCTCGCGTCAAGTGGGTTATTGAAGGAGACGAGAATTCTAAATTTTTCATGGCTTGATTAACTAAAAAAGGAGGTCTCAATCGATCACAGGCATTATGCACGAAGGCGTTTAGATTACAGATCCAATTCTTATTAAGGATGCTTTCCTAAACTTCTACAAACATAAATTTCAAGCTCACGATTTGCAAGTGGGTTTTCCTCCTTTATCTCACTTTACAGGCCTTGGGCCTCTTGACCGTCAGGCCTTGGAGATCTAAGTTTCACTCGAAGAAATCAAGACTGCAATTTGGGATTGTGGTAGTAATAAAGCTCCCGGCCCCGACGGCTTCTCTTTTGCTTTTATTAAGAAATATTGGGATATCATTAAGGTGGATATATTTGAGTGTGTTAACTCGTTTTTTGTCACTAGTTCGATGCCTCAGGGAGCGAATTCCTCATTTTTCACCCTCATTCCAAAGGTTAGTAACCCTCTTTTTATCAAAGACTTTCGTCCTATTTCGCTTATTGGTATTCACTACAAGATTATCGCTAAGATTTTAGCTAACCGGTTATCGAAAGTGATTGACAAGATTGTTAGCCACGAGCAATCCGCTTTTATATCTGGCCGTCAAATTCTTGATGGTCCGATCATTCTCAGTGAGGTCATTGATTGGTTCAAAAAATGTAAGAAAAAGTTATTAATCTTCAAAGTGGACTTCGAGAAGGCTTTCGATTCGGTTAGTTGGAAGCAGTGTTGTAAATATCGCTCGGCGGTACCTCGGCGGTCGACCACCGCCAAGCGCCAAGACCGATATGGCGGCGATATATCAGTGATATATCGGAGACCATAAATTATAAAGAAATTTATGTATATTTTTGAAATACAACATAAATTATAAAGGAATATGAAAAAAAAAAAAAAAAAAACCCTAGATCTAGGCTAGATCTGAAGTAAATATGAAAAAAAAACCCTAGATCTGAAGTTAAACGGCGTTGACCGGCGTGAATCTGAAAAAAAAACCCAGATCTGGCGTTGACCGGCGTTGACCGTCGTTGACCGACCGCCGCCAAGGCTGATTTTTGACCGATTTTCACCAAAACGCCAAGTTAGACCGATATAGGAAATATCGTGGCGGTGGACCACCGCCAAGCGCCATGGCGCCGCCATATCGGCCGCCATGGCCGATTTTTACAACACTGGTTGGAAGTACTTGGATTTTGTTCTAGTTAGCCTTAGTTTCGGTCCTAAGTGGTGTTCATGGATTAGAGCTTGTTTGCAATCATCTAGAGCTTCGGTATTGGTAGCCCTACTTCTGAATTTTCTATTAAATGCGGGCTTAGACAGGGAGACCCTCTTTCGCCTTTTCTTTTTATCCTTGTTATGGAGGGTATTCATAGTGCTCTTTCTAATGCAGTTGGATCAGGTCTTATCAGAGGTGTCAAAATAGGGCATTCGGACATCACCCTTTCTCACCTCTTCTATGCAGATAATGTGATTATCACTACTGATTGGATCGCTTGTGACCTTGATAATATTATTCGTGTTCTGCATGTTTTCTACTTAGCTTCGGGTCTCAGAATTAACATTGACAAATCAAATATATATATGGCATTGGAGTTTCAGATGACGAAGTGTCGAGTATGGCTAGGAATTCTGGTTGTGTCCCGGGTTTATTTCCTTTCACTTATCTTGGGCTTCCGATTGGTTGTAATATGAGTTTAGTTTCCAACTGGAAGACGTTGATTGATTGCTTTCATTTAAGACTCTCATCTTGGAAGGCTAATCTCATTTCCATAGGTGGCCGTCTTACTCTTCTCAAGGCGGTTCTTGGCAGTCTTGGCATTTATTATTTTTTGATCTTCAAAGCTCCCGAGACTGTTCTTAAATATTTGGAAAGAGCCCGTTCGACTTTTTTCTGGGGTGGTTCTAATGACGCCAGAAAGTTGGCTTGGATTAAATGGTCCAATGTTCTTGCTACTTTCGAAAAAGGTGGTTTAAATATTGGTAGTCTTAAGGCTTTTAATCTAGCTCTTCTTCAAAAGTGGCGTTGGAGATTGATGTCATATCCGAATGCGCTTTGGGTTAAAGTCATTAAATCTTTTCATGGTCATGAAGGTGGTTTTGATATTCAAGGTTGCAGTTTCAGTGGTACGTGGGCAAAAATTGTGGGTTCATCTAATTACTTACACTCGAAAGACATCATCCCGGCAAATTCATTTCGGTTCAAAGCAGGTTGTGGCACTCGTATTCGTTTTTGGAAGGATATTTGGATAGGTGAGTCTCCTCTTAATATCACGTACAATAGACTTTATTGTTTGGAACAAGATAAAGATTGTCTCATTATTGATCCTATTGAAAATGGGCAATGGCGTTGGAATTGGTCGAGGACCAATCTTGGTGCTCGTAATTTGGCTTACTTACGTGACATGCTTATTGAGGTCAGTTATGTCGATACTAATGATGTTGAAGACTCTTGCGTGTGGACGTTGGGTTTAGATGGTAACTTTATTGTGGGGGAATCTAGGCGTATATTGATACTAAGATTCTCCCTTCATTGGTTCCTTCGACTACATGGCACAAAACGCTTCCTAGAAAAGTTAACATTTTTTTATGGAGAATGATCTTGGACCGGCTTCCGCATAAGTTGAATCTTTCGTCTCGTGGAATGTATATACCGTCAATTTCTTGTCCTTCTTGTAATGGCAACGTGGAATCCTCTTATCACATTTTCTTTGAATGTGACATCGCTTCGGACGTTTGGAAACTTGTTCGTAATTGGTGTGATATCCCTCTTCCTCCTCTCACCTCTTTTGAGCATTGGAAAAATTGGTTTGGTTTGTGGCATGCATCTAAGGAGAAAAAACATCGTTTCTATGTTATTTTTGGTTCGCCTCTTTGGTGGTTATGGAGGTTTCGTAATAGTGTTACTTTTTGTTCGCATTCGATGAGGAAAAGTGACATTTTTGACAACATACGTTCTTCTTCATTCTCTTGGCTATATCACAGGGGTCGTATGACTTGTAGTTGGTTAGACTGGCTTAAGTCTCCGTTGCTGCTTGCGAGTTTTGACATTCGTTGATGCTGGAGGATGTTCTTGGGTGTCGCTTGGTTTTATGGTTCTCTTATTTTGGCTCGCATTTTCTATATATATATATATATATATATATATATATATATATATATATATATATATATATATATATATATTCCTCTGGGCTTGTTTGGGACTGCATAAAAAACACTCCGAAGTGAAAACCGGTGGCTCGGTCTCCGTGGGTGGGGATTTTTCTCTTGTCATGGCGTAATTGGCAAGAGTTTTTTCATCCATTTTGTAGTTCTCGCAGTTAAAGCCTAGGGAAGTGTCTAGAATGTGTTGTTTGGTTTATTTCTAAATTGTATTATACTCTTTAGCTTCTAGCGCCTTGCTAGTTGCTTTTTAATTTTTCTTTATATTATGCCGTTAAAAAAAAAGGAAGATGTGAATTTAAAATGAAAAGAGAGAATTGATTAGAATAAAATTCATTGGGATAAGTCATTTTGTGGATTTTGTGAATGTAATTTTTCATTTCTTTAGAGGTCTTAATAAAGTATATAGAAATGACAACAATATGATTCGGTTTAAATAGTGACGAATTATAAAATAACAATAGTTTCTAAACTGATGTGTGTAGTATATTATTTTGTTGTATTCTTTTGGAAATACAAAACAAAGTTTATACATTATATTTAGGACTTCTTGGCTAGCCAACATATTGTTGAAATTGCTAAAGAAAGTTGATTTTGTTGATTATAATATTTGCTTCAAGAGTGTAATTTATATTAAAGTTTATCTCATAAATTAATACCCTAAAAGTCGAACTATTATAACATGAAAGCGTAAAAAGATTGAGACAGGTTTTCATGAATGGACCTTAGTGGAAATCTGAGAGGGCCACGACCCTCCCAAAATTTTGAGGTTAGTTATATTTGCTTAAAGGAAATTTAACTTTGATAGTCCCAAATTAATTGATATTACACTCAGCCTATCCAATAAATTACCCAAGTTCCGTTTATGCTGGTTTTTGTCTTTTGTTTTGGATGCAAAAATAATTTGTGGGATGCTATTTGCCTATTTGGGAGAAGTGGCATAACTAGATTAAGAACAAACTATAGAGTTGCAGTTGGAACTATGGTTATAATTTAGGGGGCAGCCTTCAACTAAGACCATAATCACACTATCATTTTTCTTCTAATTGAAGACTTTTTAAAGGTTTGATATTCTCACGCCAATTAAAGGTGTAATCATATAATCCAAATTCACTTTTAAAATCTCTTTAATAATGTAATAATTATGAATAAGCGTGTGTAAAATCAAGTAATCACCTTTATATAATATTAACCCTTTTATTAGTCCTTGTAAAGAATGGAAATTTATTTTAAAGTACAATAGATGGTACTTCTAAGGTTACATGTATATGAGTATATCTTTTGTAAAACTTTGACTATTAGTTTAGCAGTTAGTTGTAACTGTTTATTTTATTAAAATGTTTGATAACAAGGTTGTTCTAATTAGAAAGTATAAAATAACGTAAAAATTAAATGTTTTTTTCAAGTGTCATTTAAAAAATAGTGTTTAAGTGCAAAAAAGACAAACGTTTATTGCCAAACAAACTTTTAAACGCTAGACGATCTATGTGTGGGTATGTACAATTAACTTTTAAGAGAGTTTATCATTTAGCATTCAACATTTGTAATTGAAGGCTCGTTTGTTAATGAGCGATTAGTGTTTTATTTTTTTCAAGTGCTACTTGAAGAAACGTTAGTGTTTAGCTTTTACATCAGTTTACACTTTATATAATAGTTACAAAAATCTTACCTAACGCGTTTATGAAACAAACATCTATTAGTCGTTGTTGTTGCTAATTACTTGCAAAACATACGAATTATGTTTAAGGGTAATATACAGTAAATCACGCCGAATAATATGTTTACCAGCTTAAAGTGACTTTTTGGCATATGGGCGGCATATTTTATATGATTGTTAATTTGTTATGACTCTTGCACGATTATGTTATGATGTGGACGTCGATTAGGGTATTTTTTGGGATTCGGTGCGTGCAAAAATTCTTTAATAATACAAAAACCCCTCTAAGATGAAAGTTTGTTTTTCTAGCTGAAAAAATCCATCTTTTTACCATCATACCTTAAATTACCAACTTTAATCTTGCTAACAAAAGACTCATATTACAAGAAAAAAAAATGCTTATAGGGAATATGATCTAGACTAGCTATCATTGTTTGTAGTTTATTAGACCGATTGGTTGTAAATGATGTTAACCAAGCTGTGATAAGTTACTTTAAAATTTTAAATGTAGCTTTTTTGAAGCTGAAACATACTTACGGATTTTCAAAATTTGACAACAAAATTGTAAAATTATTGATGCAAATGACAACTATTCGATGAGAATCAATTATAGGGAAAAGAGATGCATAAAGACAATAAAGGAAAAGCCAAACAAAAAGTAAACAAAGGTAAATATTCCACTCTCATGACGCTAAAAATTACAATATTAAATTTTAGTTGCACAAATTCAAAGATATTACTCAGTCTAAATAAATAATAAATAAACGTAACCATAAGTTGATCTATTAGTGATGACTAGCAGGGTATTCGCGCGTTGCAGCAGCGGGTACCCTGAAATTAAATTTTTCGATAAATCATGTATTTTAGTTTATTATGTTTTTTTTTTTTTTTTATAATAGATTTACGGATATTAAGAATTTCGTTTAGGCCGTGCTCGTTCGGGTTCGAGCCTGTTTGGCCCGCACCCATTCGGGCTCAAGCCCATTAGGCCTGTTGCCCGTTCGGGCCTGAATATTTGTATAATGTGCTTTATTATTTGTATTAGCGATGTTTAATGTAGGAATTGTGTCTAATTTGGTTGTACAATATGCTTGATAATTTGTATTTGTGATGTAAGGGGTGTTTTAATAATTGTATTAATTGTATTTATTGATCAATTAAATAATTGACTACATTAAATATCATTAATGTGGTTTTTTTAATATGTGTATTAAAGTGGTGTACATTATGTTCTTGTCTTGTAAGTCTGAAAATTATGTGCATTAAAGTGGTGTACATGCAGGGCCGTCTCATGGATTTCGGTGGCCCCGTGTCATCACCACAAAGAGGCCCTTAAACACACATGCAAAATATACATGTATCACTAGTGTGTGAACTAATTAAACTCAAGCTTCATGTTGTGTATATACATATAATAAAGTGCATAGAATTTTGTGGCCCTCGTTAAGCGGTGGCCCTGTGCAATGGCACTTCTTGCACTCCCTTAAAGTCGGCCCTGTGTACATGCATCTTTTCTATTAAAGAAATGTTTTTGGTCTTAAACATTTTAAGATTTCTAAATATAAATGTCCTAAATACATTATAAGGTAGTATAGATAGAGTAATAGACAGGACTAACCTATGTGTTTAAATCATATGCCTAACTCATAAGATGATAACACATAATATTACCTTTTCGTCATCATATTTTCGATTAGTTACACATATTTCTAATTCATTTCACACATATTTCTAATTTATTTCACACGAAAGGCTTCTGTAATTTAACTCTTTAATGACTGCAGCAGGAGTGAAGTGAAGTAGGTATATCGACAAATCGTTATACGCATGGGCTAAATTGGCTCAACAACACGAACTCTTGTCACGTTAGCCCATAACAAAAACTCATAACGTCTCATATCACAAGTTAAGCCCATATCAGCTCAAACATTCCATACAATTAGCCCATCTCAATCTTAAAAAAATACTGAATTATCTTTATCAATTTTACAATCTTAGACATACCTTACAAAAATAAAGTCCCAACTAATCAATATGGCCAAATTATAATTTTAGTGAACCTTAATAAAGTAGATGACTGGTATTTTGTTTGTCATCATATCAACACAATGATCTTCTAAGTTTTCTAGAGTTACGTTACACTACTAAAGAGTAAAAAAATAGAAAAGTTATGCCATAAGTGAATTATTCATACTATATAAAAATGAATAAGTTGTAGAAGGGTGGGTTGTTAAATTTACTGAGAAGAAAACATATATGATTTTCCCCAAACATTTTATATGTGTCATTTCTAAGGCTATCTCCGACCTCACACTTTCAAATTTAAAGAAAAAATAGCATATTTCACGTACATTATTTCTCTAACAATTTATCTTCTTCAACCATATCTTTCAAACTTCAACTTCAGAATCTTTTATATCAAACTAATCTATATACCACTTTATGCATTATTCTATGTTTTGGAGAATGAATACTGATCCTCCGAATATGAAAGATATTGATCAATACTCCATAAAAAATTTCAGACATAGACCATGAGATGTTTTCATGCGCTCTTTTTTTTTTTTTTTTTTTTTTTTAAAAAAAAAAAAAAAAAAAAAAAAAAAAAAAAAAAAAGTTTTCTAGAGAACAAGGTTGGAGATGGCATAAGAGATAGTTTAGTTAAATTTGTATTTGTTGCTTCTTAACTTTGATTTCAATATTTGTGATAATGATAGTTGTGTTTCAAAATAAATAAATCATAAATTTTGTGTATTACTCGAAAAAAAGACGTTCTTAAAGTGGCTAAGGCCAAGGATTTTGATCCGTCGTCTATATAAAAGACGTCTCTCATACGTCGCTTAAGCAATATTGAGTATTTGAGTATATTGATGGTGTATGTAAAATACATATGATAGTTTTTTTGTTTACGTTACTAGTTATAATACCCGAGCACGTGCGAGTTTTTTATAATTTTTTGAATCATATATTTTTATTTATTAAAAACAAATAATTTAATCTTTGTTTTGTTTGATTTATAATGTTTAATTATAGTTTTTTATTATTAAAGATAATTATTTAAACATTTTAATCCTATTATTAATTGTATCTTATTTATATTTTTTGTATTTATCTTTTACTTGTGTTAATTGTATCTTATCTATATTTTTTGTATTTATCTTCTACTTGTGTTATGGATAAATATAAAATGTTATCTAATAAGAAAATAATCTTTTTTTTAAATACAATTATTACCAAATAAGGTATGAATTGATTTTTTTAAAATGAAAAATTCTTAATAAAGGTTTTGTTTTATTATATAAAAGATTTAAAGATGATGAGTCTTTTATCTCAAATATATATGAAGTTTAACCGAAGTATTCCTTCCCGTCAACCTTCCAACCTTTTCCATGATCACCCTTTGCTGTGTAGGTAGCAAAGTTTGAGCAGCAATTGTAAACAATTTTTTCATTACCACTAAGTCATTTGATAATTGTTACGGTATTTTGATCCATCATATCACAATTCTTAAAACTTATGTGACAAATATGAAAACTTTAAACTTTATACCGACTTATTCCCATGCACAAATCTCAAATTTCAAACCTTAAAAGGACAATTTCGTATCTTCACAAAACTATAATTCCCACAAACACCGACGTATCAAAAAAAAAAAAAAAAAAAAAAAATATATATATATATATATATATATATATATATATATATATATATATATATATATATATATATATATATATATATATAAAAGAACGCCTAATCCCAATAACCAAACACTCATCGTTAACAATCTCCGTCATTGTTCGACTCATTAATCGTAAGTCCACTTTTTTATTTTCAACTTTTATTTATTAATAAACTTAATTCAATAAACCGTAACCCTAGGTTTTTTTTTTTCAATTGAATATGTTATATCTTTGTTATTGATTTACTTCTATTTGATTATTGACTGTTTGTTTGTATTATGACCTTATTTGTCGAGCTTACTAGCTTTTACTAAAGATTTTGAAAAATCCGATAAGCTCGTTTTTAATGGCTTGTCAAATTGACCTTATGACTTGAAATAAGTGAGCCGCTAAAAATGGACTTATTGGATTTTTTTAAAAAAATCTTTAATAAAAGCTCGTAAGCCCAACAAATAAGCTCATAATCCAAACAAACAAACACTCCCCAAAAGTATAAATTGTGAGTATTCCAACTAGGGGTGCGCAAATGGACCGAGAACCGAACCGACCCAACCCGAACCGCATTTTAGAACCGCGGTCCGGTTCTTGGTTCTTAAATATTGCAAGTTTCAGTTCTCGGTTCAGTTCGGAACCACGGGTATCAGTTCCAGAAGCGAAGAACCGCATGATTTCAAAATGTTTAATTTACTATAATAAAAGTCCTTAAGTTTAACCAACCAACTGGTTTTGTGTCATTTATAGTATAAAGTTTCACAATTTGGTAGTCTTGTAACTTTTTTATAGCCATTTAACGTTTTATTATTGTTGTAATGATTGTTTAGACTTTAGAGTTAGGGTAAAAACAGTAAAATACTACTCAAGTATAGTGATAATCTCAGTTATTTTTATTTAAGTCTAGTGACCCAAAGACATGTTAATGTATAAATTTGCAATCTAATAACAGTTTTGTTCATTTAATATATATGCAAACATTTGTAACTGATAAATTTTATTCGAATATGTATTGCAGTTTTATGTTCTATTTTACGGTTATTTCTCAAGCTTTGTGTGATCAATTAAAATGCAATTGATAAAAACAGTTTCCATACGTTACCTTGTCATTAAAACTTGGAAGTGTAACAATTTTACCATGCAAAAGGTTTTACAGACTGCAACAAGTGTGATGATAGTGAGATACTTTTATTTTATGCACTCTTACCAACTAGTTACTTTGACACATTACAGTTAAAATCATTGTAACTTTTAGAATGAATGAAAGGACCGACACAAAGTTTAGCCCCAACAGCCAAAGCCCAAAGAAAGTTCTTTTACAACACGGGTTTTTAAAAATTTGCGGTTCCAATCGGGTAGAACCGAAATACCCGAACCGGAACCGGAAACGAAACATGTTTTGCGGTCCGGTTCTTGGTTCCTAAGTTATGAGTATTTCGGTTCTCGGTTCTTGCGGTTCCGGAACCGCGCTCACCCCTAATTGCGGTTCCGGAACCGCGCTCACCCCTAATTCTAAGAGCAGAGAGTGTGGTAACTCCTAATTTGTTAAAAGGAGTTGCCACATCAGCGTAACACAGAATGACGTGAAAATTGAACCCACTAAAACACACACATAACATAACGTTATTCCCTAAACACTGGAAAAACGTTGCCCTAGTGAATAACATTGATTATGTTTTTTGCATGAGTCTTCCGGTTTGGTGATTCGGATTCCGTTATATTGTATTTAGCTTTTTTAAACAAAAGCTGATTCGAGTTTTAATTGTGGACAGTGTGTTGAAGAATTTGCAGGAGCTGAGTTTGGTTCTGATATCTGAACACAATGGTATGTATGCATTCCTTGAAATGTCCTTGTTATATTAGCGATTGTGTTTCTGCAAGTTTGTGTTATCAACATATTGTCTTCTAAGAGGTTTGTGGCAAGGTTGTTAAGTTTGTTGACATGAAGGTTGTCAAGCTTTATTTTCGAGATAAATTAACTACATATGATACTATGCTCCGCCATTCATCGTAATAATATGAAATCCTTGCCTAATATTCATTTTAGAAAGTAAAAGTTAGAAGTTGACTTCTATCTGAATGAGTAAAAACTGATAATCTATGCTAATTTGCGAGATGGGGTTGGCAACCGATCCTACCACAATTCCAGCTGCTTTATGATCGACATATCGTGTAATAAACAATTTAGAATAAGCACCTTGCCATGTGCTTAATTTCATTTAAGCAAGTAAGTAAGCACTTGAGCAATATTATCTAAAAACACATTAAGCGAATAAGGACTTCAATTATGAAATCACAAACAGTCTTATAGAGGTTTGGTAACTAAGTAGGTTGGTATTGTAATAGGGGCAACTTTATGTGCCAGGTTTTTATCGATTACATTCCGTTTAATTGTTCAGGACATGTAATAACCAGAAGTTTGTTATTTTTCAGGCAAATCTTGAAGATTCTTTTCTTGCGGGTCTTAAGGATCTCTCGGTTAATGATAACAAGAACTTGGTGAGTCACGATACAAGTACATCTATATTGTGGTGTAATGTTTGTTATCAAAATTGGACTCTTGACTTAAGTGATTACTCATATCTTTTCTAAATTATTATGTATAATAGATTTTTGTCTTAGTATAACTGAACTTGCTAACCAATGTTTTACCCTTGTTTTATGTTCAATAGGACGAGGACAATGATGATGCAGAGCACATGGAAGAAGATATTAATGCAGACTTGGCAGATATAGAAGCCCTCAATTATGATGATCTGGATAGTGTTTCGAAATTACAGAAATCACAGCGATATTCAGATATTATGAAGGTTAGTGCATTCCTGATAGAGTGTCTCATTTGAGCATATATTTTGTATAATTTCGAATTGTCAATGTTCTTTATTGTAACATGAACTACATTTTCGTTGGCAGAAAGTTGAGGATGCTCTTGAGAAAGGATCAGATATGTCAAATCAAGGCATGGTTTTGGAAGATGATCCCGAGTACCAACTCATCGTGGAATGTAATACATTGTCAGTTGACATTGAAAATGAAATTGTGATTAACCACAATTTCATTCGTGATAAATATCGTCTCAAGTTTCCAGAGCTCGAGTCTCTTGTTCACCACCCAATCGATTATGCACGTGTGGTAAAGAAGATAGGGAATGAAGTCGACTTAACCGTCGTGGATCTTGAAGGGCTGCTGCCATCTACTATCATCATGGTTATTTCTGTTACCGCATCAACCACAAGTGGCAAACCACTTCCCGAGGATGTCCTTCAGAAGACAATCGAGGCATGTGATCGAGCTCTTACACTCGATGAATCAAAAAAGAAAGTTTTGGACTTCGTTGAAAGCAGAATGGACTACATTGCTCCCAATTTATCCGCCATTGTTGGGAGTGCTGTCGCTGCCAAACTCATGGGGACAGCTGGCGGTCTGTCATCACTTGCAAAGATGCCAGCTTGTATTGTTCAACTTCTATGTGCTAAGGAGGCTTTAGCTGGTTTTTCTACTGCAACATCTCAATTTCGTGTTAGCTATATTGAGCAAACCGAGGTCTTTCAGACTGCACCTCCAGCTCTCAAGATGCGTGCATGTCGGCTTTTGGCTGAAAAATCAGCCCTTGCAGCACGTGTAGACTCCATAAGAGGGGATCCTTCTGGAAGCCAAGGAAGAACATATCGGGAAGATATTCGTAAAAAGATATTCGTAATGTAGTATATTTTGAGACAAACCACTTTGGTCACATTTTAAATTTCTCCGTAAATAAGTTTGTTAACACGAAGGTTTCTTTGGTCATATTTTGAACATGTGTCGATTTTAAATATGATACTATGCTGCAATTCTGCCTAATAATATGGAATACAATTGCCTAATGTTAGTTGACAGCTATCTGAATGAGTAAAAACGAAAAATCTATGCTAATTTGCAAGATGGGATCTGCGATTCTAGCTGCTTAGAGATTCTACTAGGATGATCACGGTACCGATCCTGTACCGAATTAGTGGTACCGATTTTTTAGTGGTACCGATTTTTTTCCGAGCATAAATTAGTGGTACCGGTACCATACCGAACCGGATTCGGATACCGGTACTGGGAAATAGGGTTTTTCCCCTTTTTTTTGAGAATTTTTCGATTTGGTACCGGTCCTGTACCGAATTAGTGGTTCCGATTTTTTTTTTCACCTTATATCCTAGTCCCGGTACCGTACCGTATATAAGGAATCGGTAGGGTTCTGGTTCGGTTTCGGGATTCGGGTCGAAATGCTCATCCCTAGATTCTACAATGACTGTGATAACCTTTTGGGTGTGCATATTTTTTGAGCTTATGTATATCGACATATCATATTTAAGCAATTCAAAATAATCACCTAGCGACGTGCTTATTTCATCAGATATTAAGCAAGTAAGTAAACACTTAAGCAATCCAAACCCTTCAATGTGTTTGATTATCTTAAAAACACATTAAGCGAATGATGACTTCAATTACGCAATCACAACACTTGTATAGAGTTTTGGTAACTAAATAGGTTGATATTGTAATAGAGGCAACTTTATGTGTCTACTGTAGAGGTTTTTATTGATGGCATTCCATATATTGCTTGGTGACATGTAATAACCATTTTATTTTCTTCCAGGCAAATCTTGAAGACGCTTTTCTTGCGGATCTCGAGGATCTCTCGGACAATGATAACGAGAACTTGTTAGTCATGAAACAAGTACATTATATATTGTAGTGTAATGTTTGTTATCAAAATTGGACTCTTCACTTAATTGGGAGACTTAATATTAGGCCTAATTTTATGTTTAAAACTGCAAGTCAATAATTCATCGTTGTAACATTGGAGCCCAATGCTTCACAATCTAATGAGGAACTTCACATATGTTAGACACACAATTAGGCATAAATTTTAGGTCTCTCAATCATTTCCCTTTACAATAATACATTAAATGCATAAGAATGACTGCCAACTTTACATTGCTAACAAAGGACTCACGTTTCATGAAAAAATGTTTAGAATACAGGTGCAGTGGGGCGCATATAACTATTACAGGTGTTTTTACGTCATCTTTCACCATATAACATATTTATAACACAAAACGAAAAATCATCTTTCCTAATAATAATAATAATAATAATAATAATAATAATAAGACAAAAATACACCGTTGGTCCCTAAACTTTCCAGAAAACATCACCATGCACCCTAAGTTTGCATTTTCGTCGCCGTGCGTCCCTCCTCAAGTTTTTTTAGGCCGATATATTAAGTAGTTTTCTTCATTTCATCCGAACAAAAAATCATCCATCTCCATGGAGACAAACATATGTCATCTCCCCCATCACTCATATCTCCGACGACCACCACAACACCGTTGCCACCGTCACATCCCACCCAACTCTCTCACATTCACATTCACAAACACTAACATCACAATTTCAAAACCAAATCCACCTCGCCTCTCGGTATGGCCATTTTTCTACTGTTAGTCTTCTAAATGCCATTTTAATTTTTAACCTTTAATTGTTTTAATCTCTAAATGAAAAGTCCATTTCCGTATATTGAGGCCATGATCAATCCGATTAAGGTTTGTGACCGGATCCGTGTTTTTTTTCTAGATCTGTTGATTGATTCATTCATTCATTCATTCTCTCTTTGTGTATGCTATTTGTCAAGGATTCCAGTTCCAAAGGTTTGTATTTGTAATTGTATATAGATAGTTGATTTAATAGATTGATATTGATTAGCATAGGGATTCATTGATGTATTAGAAGATTTAAATAGTTAGTTAAGGTGATATTTTGTACATATAATTTGTAACAATGTAATTTGAGGTTGAAAAGTAAGTTGTTAGTTATGATTGAGACATGGATGAGTCTGTACAATTTCCTTTGTATTAAAAATAGAAGCTTTCTATTGTTTTGATATAAAAAAGTTGTTTTGATTGTGATTTTATTGTGTTTGGTTAGGCAATCATGAGTGATGAAGGCGAAATAAATGATTACTTTCTTTCATATCGTTTGAGTCGATTTATATAAGATTTGAATGTGATTAGTTTATTAGTTGATTATACAACTTTGGCTTTTAAGTTTTGGCCTAGGTTGCAATTTTGGCACATTAGTTAAAATATAATACTTGGACGTGCAAGTTAGAAGTTTCCATGATTGTTTTTGTAGTTGCATCAAAGGATTAAGTATATAAAGGTATTCTTTCACACCCGTTGTTCGTATTTGCTACTAGCTTCTAAGTTGGAACCAATTTTCTTGCCAAATATTATATTGTATTTTGATTTTGTATTCCGAATTACCAGAACAATTATTGTCTCCTAAACTCAGATTCTGATTATCATTATCTTTCTTCAGGCAGGAGGTTTCCTTGTCTCAGGTAAGAGTTATGAGACTGCAGATGACTTGATCTTGGATCCTATATCATCTGAAATGGTTTGTACACCTCTTCTCCTCCTCCTCTCTCTCTATGGGACATAGTTACTGTTGGTCCCTTTTACTTGGTTAACTATAACTACAAAGCTAAAGTAACCAAGTTCTATGACATTAAACAAAGATGTGTAAAATGATTAACAATAAAGTGACGTAAGAATAAGAGACAATATTTTTCAACGTTTAATTCTTTATTAGAAGTTAATCAAAAGAATCGTACCCAAGTGTTTGCGGAATAACACTTGGGATTGAAAACGACAAGTATGGTATTGACTCCTCACTAAACTCAATCAATGTTGAGTAACAACTTTCAGGACCCACTGAGCTATCTCAGGGGTTATGTTGTTCTTTGGAGGAGTAAAAGTGGTTTGTGAATGCTTTGCATTAATTGCACAAACTTGTCAACTTTTACTCCTCTCTTATGCTACCTATTTATACACAAATGTGAACAACCCTATTATACAATGGACCAAAGTGTTTCTCAATAAAATCTTGATAGATTTTATTCTCTGGCAAGGGAAACTTCTTTGGGTTAAGTCCAAAAGGCACTTTCTGATGACAGCCTGGTTTTAACCAATTGAGGAAAGTTTGACCTTAAAGTGATAAAGCACTTTAGTGAAACAGATCAAACTTTCCCGCCCAGTCCCGCCAAAACTTCAGTATTCTAGTCATCAGTCTTCAGTACCATGAAGTTGTTGAGGAGTCTTGGGGTTCAGTGAGTTATTGTCATCCTCACTGAACCCATCACCTTCTTCTTGGCTTAGATCACACTTCACTGAGTTCCGCCTCACTGAATGGAAAACCTTTCTTCTTAGGCTCGGTCTAAGCATCCTGAAGATGACTCACTGAGTTACTGTTCACTCAGTGACTTGTTTATACTTAGGTTATTTTACGTTCAAATCCTTGAAAGAAGAAGATTGAGGAATTCAGTGACCCAACAGTTACAAGTTCATGTACATAATCCATTGTCATCTTAGTCTTTATTTACACTCTATATGCTTGTAAGTAGAGGTAGCAATTAGCTTATTAATGGGTCTACTACCTGGTTGTGTTTGATGTCGGATTACTCAAATAATGAGTTAAAAAGATCACTGGCTTCTAAGTCTGTTCAAATATTTTGATTATCATTGTAATAATATTGTTTTTTGTACTAATATTTATAAGCTTATTGTTCTTTAGATTCTGTCATTTAGCATTGTAAGGTTACTTTCTTTTTAATGAAATTTAAGGTTTACTCTTTAATTTACTTGTTCTTTTACATTCAAAAGCTTTTGACTTTTCTGTTATATAAGCTCATTTAAGCTTCATAAGAGCTTATAGTGAGTTTATTTTAAGCTTACTTTCTTGTTTTCAATCTGTAAAAAAAATTAAAAAAAATATATTTTTTTTTGTTTTTAAATTCTTCTTACTGTAGCTCAACTTATTGAGATTGCTTATTCCTTACTACTTATTTGTGCTTAGTTTCTGTCCTATCTTGCTTATGTATGCATTTTATAGCTTAATGTTCTTAGTTGATAGTAACTTAGCCACCTGTTTAGAACTTAAGTCAAAATTGTTACATATTAGCATTCTCTTAGTTTCTTGCTCAGCTTATTGGAATTGTTTATCTTGTGATTGAACTATGCTTATTCAGTGATTATAAGACTTAGTCTAGTGTCCAAAATCTTTGGTCAAATTGCTAGGTTCACTTGAAAATTCTAGACAATCACCCCAATAGGGGGTGTTTGGCACAAGGGTGTTTTTAGACTTAAAATTATTTTTACCATTTTTTCAATTTCAGTCAACTTTATTTAAGTGTTTTAGTAGTTTTTGATCAAAATCTCACATTTCCAAATAGTATTTAAGTATCTTAGCTTGCTTTTCCAAAATTTTTAGTTTTAACTGTCTTTTTTTTAAGTAAGTAGACTAGATTCTTGATTTTAGCATTTTTAAGGATTTGGTTGCCTCAAATAAGTCCCTCTTAGGTTAATGCATCCTTGTTCTGTCTGTAGTTGACTTTTCTAAGTCAAAAACTCCTCATTTGTACCCATTTTTCAACTATTGTTGCTGTCAAGAAAAAGTCCCAACAGCATGATGCTTTTTAATTTTAATTTCTTCAATATTAGGCCATTTGCTCTGAAATTTGGCATGTCTAGTCTTTGGTAGCTTATCTAGTTGTTAGTAATTTTAGTTAATTAAAAAAAAAAAAAAAAAAAAAAAAAAAAAAAAAAATCCTAGCTGTTTATTGCCTCAAACTTATCCCTTTGGTCATTTTTTCTAACTTTTGCAGCCCCTAGTATAGAAATTGCTTATTTAGTGCTTCTTAAGTCTAAAAAATTGCTTATTACCTGTCCCTTTAGCTCCTAGGACCTCCCTTAAATGCCTTAGCTTTTTCGTAAAAAATTGGCAAAAAGATGTTTGCAGATCAACACAGCTCTACACACATATTTTCGCCTTTTAAAAGGTGTCTCTATCTTTGTATGAAACTATGAACTGATATTCGATGTATGCAGGGTATTATATTATAGCCGAAATGTGGGATATCGAGATGTTTGGTTATATGTATTAAACTCTGACTTGTAAACCACTTTCTGAATCTATCGTCTTGCAGGTTCTATCACGGCTCTCTAAATTGGAAACCACTTTGGATGTTGGGTTTCGTCACAGGAATGCTGCTCTTCACTGCATTGGGTTTCACTTAGCACTATGGATGAATATGGTAAGGTGTGCTTATCTATGCTAGCTCAAAGGATAGATTCAAGAGGGTAACTAGACGGAATTCAGGTGGAGCTTCAAGCAACTGATCCCACAGAGATGGATCTTGAAATTTTCAAAAGCCGGGCCAAGTGCGGACGAGTTGGTAAAAGCATTGGAACAAATTCAAGAATTGCAGAAAGCCGGTGAAAGTTTTAGAACTAATACAATAATAAGATGGCAAATGCATTAAAGTTTGTAGTTACTAAATTTAGATTGAAATTTTCAACTTCTTTCGTTGTCTAATATTGGTACTTTTGTAACTTTCTTATCGACAAATGAAATATATGAATATTTTGGTTGAAATGGATCAAGCATTATGTGTTGTTGCCGCATCTATGGATCATCCCAAGAAATTAAAAATTTTGTGGGTTTTGATATTGTGTGTGGGTATGAAGATGATGAATAAAGATTTTTGTTTGATTGAGCTTATGTTTTTAGTGGAATGATTTACGAGATTTAAAAATGGTGATGGTGTTAATTTTAGAGAGAGGAGCAGAATTTTAGAGAGAGAAGCATAATTTTGGAGAGAGAAGCAGGAAAAAGAGGTAAAGAGAGGGTGGTGGTACTAATGGTATAACTTTTTGATTAAATACACCGTTCGTCCCTAAGGTTGTACAGCCAAAATAATTAACCAAAATGATAAATGACCATTTTGCCCTCATGTGCAAAGCACATGTGGGAAAATAATAGACGTTGACTAACAGAAAACGAGTCAAAGGACGCAATCGACCTAAAAAAACTTGAGGAGGGACGCACGGCGACGAAAATGCAAACTTAGTGTGCATGGTGATGTTTTCTGGAAAGTTTAGAGACCAACGGTGTATTTTTGTCTAATAATAATAATAATAATAAATAAATAAATAAATAAAATCCCCTCACTAAAAAAAGAACCCAAAATTGGTAGTCATTGAGATGGCTATAAGAGCTCTAGGTGCAGTGAAGAGGCTTAGCCTCTTCATTCGGGCCCCACTCCTGCCACATCACCAAACACCTCAACTTCAACTAACCACAACAAACCTCCCCTCACCAAACAACAAACCTCAACTTCCCCATTAGGGCCCCACCTCTTACACATTTATTTTTTTATTCATTTCATTAAATAAATAAATTAAATTAATTTCACAAATACTAAAAAATAACAAAACATACTAATTTTATTTCATCAAATAAAAAAGTTACAATACGGAAAAAAAAACATACGATTTGCGGAAAAAAAAACATATGATACGGCATGAAAATAAATAAACCGATAAATACGATATGCAACATCATCAATAATTTATAAAGCCTTATAATTATCGATGAGTGCTGACTTTTCTTCCCAAACTTGCAATACTTGTTCCCTGACCATTCTCAAAGCGACTTGAAGTTCCAAATCTATTTCATCGTTTCTTAAAAGGGTTTGTACACCGACCATGACTATTGGATGGTCTTGAGGTAGCTCACGTAACCTTTCGACCTCTGGAGCACGAGACTCCCTCTGTCGAATAATTCGAGCTATCTCACCCAACAAGTTGTTAATCAACTTAAGTTCATTTTCTTGTTCATTGCGCAATCGGGTAAGTATTCTTCTTTGCACCTCAGCTGGTTGGTTAGCCATAGTGTATGTGTGGAATTTAGTTTCAGTTGTTTGATAATAAGAAGTTGAGTAAAGCTGGTATTTATACTGAAACTAGCCGTTAGATATTTTTATTGGAGAAACTAGCCTTTAAGCATTTTATTCAAACTGAAACGTACACTGACATAACATCACAAACGAAACGGAAATACTTAACATAAACCAACAAACGATACAATAATACAAATGTGATTAATTGATAAATCGGTTCCAGATGGTGTTGCTCTTCAAAATCAACCAAACTTGAAAATATTTGAAATCTCTCCCATCATGGCGTTCTTTGTAAACATTCAACGCATCTTCAACACGATTATCTGGCTCACGTGTTGGTTGCCATTGTGAATTTTTTTGAAAGTGAAGTGTGTGCAAAGTTGTATGATAATGTATGGTTTATATAGGAGTCTATAAACGTTTAAGATTCAAAACCTGAGCGGGATAATATTCAAATTTCAAAATTTCAAAAAAAAAAAAAAAAAAAAAAAAAAAAAAAAAAAAAACGTGTGCAATAAACATGTAATATTCAAACTTGTTGAATTCAAATTCAAATAAATGGGCGTTAAACGTTTAACATTTGAATTCAAACGTTTAAAATACAGAAGAGAAGTACACATGATACATAATTAGTTAACATAAAATACATAAAAGAAATACACCATTACTCATCGAATCTGTCCCATGCGAACGTGTTTCTCAGAGCGAACCACACATGTTGATATTTAATCCCTTTCCCATATCGTTCATGATAAATACGGTTTGCATTGCTGAGACGATTAGGGTCTGCACTTGTACGCTCAAACTCTTTGTAAATAGAATTATACCTACGACATTCAAGGTTCATTCTATTCCATTGAGCCGTAATACTATTTTTATTACGGTCCAGACCTTCTGTCTGATTGTTGAACCTTTGTGTAACTGCATTCCAAAAAGAACGTTCATTCACAAGTTCTTCAGAATCGTGAACTTCAAGCCATACAGTTGCTAGCAACCGTTCTTCTTCCACTGACCAACGATTAGCCATTGTAAAACTGAATGGTAAATATTGAAGTGTGTCCAAAACTGAATGGTATAATATGGTATTAATAGGGGTTTTTTGAAAGCGGGATAATTTTAAAATTTGAATTCAAATTGAAAGCGGGATAATTTCAAAATTTGAATTCAAATTGAAAGCGGGCTAATTGCAAAATTTGAATTCAAACCAGAGAGCGGGTTTTTTTCTAAATTTGAATTCAAACCATATAGTGGGATTATTTGAAAATTTGAATTCAAACCACAGAGCGGGATACTTCCAAAAATCATTCTATAAATACATATCCAAAATCTGAATACACACACAATTCCCACAATCATCAAACAATTCTCCTTTCTTCTTCCAGCAAAATGTCTCACAACGCATCACCTCAAGACAATTCCCAACAAAACACACCACCGGAAGATATATTTCCGGTGTTTCAGTACGACAACCCACCACTTCCAACTCCACCAGAAGTTATGTTTCCACCGCCAAACAACCAACCGCCAAACAACCAACCACCAAACAACCAACAACCAAACAATCAACCTGAAAACCAGCCCATCATTCGTCAATTGACTGAGGAAGAACAGTATGAGCTGGATATGGAAGTGCTACGGGAGTATCAAGCTGGCCAAGCCCGTCAGGAAAGGGAGCGTGAGGCATACCTCAAAGGAAAACAAGATCGCAGGAACAGAAGAGCCGAATGGCGTTGGGCTCAGGGACTTCCACCTGTCCCATCCAGTGAGGACGACTCAAGTGCCTCCTACTCGAGTCAGGAGGGATACGTGTCGGATGATTCATTTTATTGAATCATAGTTTTTATTGTCGTATGGTAGTTTATGGTTTTTAATTTCCGTTTCTAAGTTTAATGTTGTTATCGTATTTGTAAAATAATTGTATGTTGTTTCAAGTTATTTTAATCCTATGTTTAATATAGTTGTATTATTCAAAAAAAAACATACGTATAAAAACATACATATACATTTTACAAATAAAAACATACATATACACATACATTTTACAATATCATTATTCAAAGTTCAAAAAAAAAAAAAAAAAAAAACGAAAACAGATGGTTGTCAGTGTTTCCAGCTCGTCGTCACAACGGGGAGATTGGCTATGGGCAAGAACGGAGAGCCCCTCTTGGTGTGGTGAAGAGGAACGGCTCGCCGTTGACGACTCCACGTCGGACGGCGAGCCCCTCTTCGCTGACTGCACCTAGAGCTCTAACCCTATAACACAAGTGACAAGACCTTCGGTGCAACTATAACAAGTATACCGACGTCATAAGGGCACAAATGATCTATAACATGTTATAGGTGCATGCACCATACACTCTTAAAAGGGAATGTGATCTAAACTAGCTATATGTAGCAACCAGCATTTTAGGGCAATACTTATTCATGAAACTTGAAACTATTTATGACAATTGGTGATTTTTCAGTACTCATTTTAATAATAAAATATATTTTTTATTACCTATATCTCATTTTCGAGTCTTTCCGAACTCATTTGATTTGAAAAAGAGAAGTTATTATCGCGAACGTGAAAACCGACACACATCGCGTACCGGCACAAGCTTAACCCAATAAACATTTTAGTGTGATTATTACACTATTTATGAAACACTAGTTGTATAAATACTCGTTTTTCGTGGATAAATATAACAACCCGCAAATTTTCAAGTCCTTACCCAACCTCAAGCTCAAAATTTATTTATTTTGAAAGTTTACACATTTAAACTTTACGTAAAACTATTTAATTAAATAACGTAAAACTAGGAATAACCCTCTTGCGCACTACAACTTTAGACTATATTTAGTCTACGACATTACAGTACATTGCTACTACTCCGGTTCATAATTTAATTGCTAGGGCGTTTGCATTTTTCTTACTCGCAAGTATTAAATTAATAAAAGCTTTTCTCAATTTAAATGAATAATGTACCCGACACACCTAACAATTATTTTTAATACATTCTTATGTTCCATAATTTACTACAAAAGTGTCAAAAATTATTTTCGTACATATTTATAATTCTTTTAATAAGCGCACTTAATTATACATATTTAACACTAACCGCAAAAACTATTAACCAATACTTATTTTTAATACCCAATACATTCAATATACACATTACTATATATACTAAAAGGCAGAAACGTTTACTGTAGCAACACTATAGCTGCTACAGTACTCGCTACAGTTTTTTTTTTTTTTTTTTTTTTTTTTTTTTTTTTTTTTTTTTTTTGCGCCATGTGTCGCTACAATACTCGCTACAGATGTTACTTCCATTTTGGTACAATTGGCTAAAGGTGAGCAAACAAAACCGAAAAAACCGAAACTGAACCGAAAACCGAAGAAACCGAACCGAAACTAAAACCGATGGTTCGGTTTTTAATTTTTCAAAAACCGAAAAATACGGTTCGGTTTCGGTTTTTGTTTTCGTCCAAAAACCGAACCGTAAAAACCGAACCGAACCGAACCGATTTTATTATATAATGATATAATTAATATAACATGAATAAATAACTAAATAAATCAAATTTATAAATTCATATTCATTTTGTTGGTAGATTTATAATATATTTATCTTAACGTTTATGTTTTTATGTGTGTTTATCGTGTCGTGTGTTTATTTTAGAATATATTAATAAATATATGACGATGATCATACTATATGTATGTTCACTTGCATGTGTGTTTCTTATTTATATGTGTGTAATTAAAGGTTTATGCAATAAATATTAGATTGACAAAAAAAAGTAAATAAGAATAACCAATTTTTTATGTAATATAAGTTTGTTGGTATATATTTTTCATGCCCAAATATAAACGGTTAGAAATCGAAAAAACCGAAAAATCGAACCGAAACCGACAATAAACCGAAAAAATCGAACCGCCAAAAACCGAACGGTTTCGGTTTTGGGTTCTATAAAAACCGAACATTACGGTTCGGTTTCGGTTTTAGCCAAAAACGACCCAAACCGAACCGTGCACACCCCTACAATTGGCCGCCTCCCTTATTTCTTCAGAGTGCTAGACACATCAACACAAAACATGGAGTTGTTATATTTTTGGTGGCTTGACTAAAATCTTGTCCCGTCCCATCCTACTTACTTCAAGTAAGCCACAAGCTAATTTTCATAATCTTACGCTACTTAATCAGTTAATCTTACACATTATTATCACCATGTACATGTTTGTTATACTTTTGTAACCACAATGAGCTTTTAACTAATTACTATTTCTTAAATATATTTTCATGAACACACTAGTTAATTGTTAGTCTTGACAAGAAAGTGGAAATTAAAACACTACATATAAACTAGTGAGCTTGTTTATTTAACTAGTCTTGATGATTACTTAAATTTATGAGAAAATGAACTTTTTAATATTGCTAAGCTTATTGTTAAATCACTATCGACATGTTGAAAAATTGGTGGAAGAGCTACGATTAGTTTGGGAATTGTTGTTGAGCGGTTTTGGATAATTAGAATGCTAGGAAACGTGTTTTGACACTTTTAGAAAAGAAGTTGTCCCATCCGACCTCACACAGAAAAATCAGTAGCTTGGTGACAAGTTTAGGTTAGAAATATAGAAAATATACTTTATAACGAAAACGTAGCCTCTTGAATGAGTTAAAACGGGCTTATAATGAAGAAGATACGTTAGTTTTAAGTTGGATGTCGAAAAATAATTTTCTGAAACAAATATAGTTGCTGTTAGAGTTTTTCAAGAGGTAAAATCTGACGTTAAAAGTTAGCTAGACTAGCCGAGACACTTAAACACGAACCCAGTGATATATAAAACTCAAGAAACGGAGCTACAACAAGAAAGATATGGCCTAAAGAAGTTACGACGACATATAACTTTTGACAGCTTGTTATTTTGGCCATTAGAAAGTTGATGGAACATTTTAAAGTGAATTTTGGACACTTTAGAGTAGATTTGGCTAAAATGATGTAAACAAAAGTGGTAGAACATTATGTATACTTGTTAGGCACGTTAGAGGTTTTCAAAATACTTATTAACAAGACGACCACAGCTTAGTCATGAGATTAACAAGTTACGTTTTCGAAAAAGGGTGATTTTCTTAATAAAAGATCACATTGACGCAACTACATTTTTGACGATAAATATTACAACAAACATGTACGGGGTGATAAACTAAAGTGTAAACTTGCATACACAACCTTGTTTCCGAACCTAAAACATATTATTAATTTAGGTGGCGGTTAGAGTTATCGTGCCTCAATTTCCGTGTACACTTGCTTATAGCATATTACCTATTGCTTGACGTGAGTTTTTCGTAGCCCCTTTTTCACATGTTTTTCCTTGGGGGAAGATGGTACTCAAATGGTTTCTAACTGATTTCATGTTGTGCTACACTCTTTTCATGTTTTTGGACAATACGTGCGTTTGATTGCAATATGTGACTCGTTGTGACAATTAAATTGTGCTTCATATATGCGAAACTGTTAACTCCGTGTAGGAGCCGAAACGATTGATAGTACTATCTGGGGTAGCTCCCCACTATTGGCAACATGTGTGCAACGCTCTTGGTAGGTTCAGTTGTCGCTAGCAACGCATTTTTCTTTTAAATGCATATATTCGTATATCTTGCTCACTATTGTCCTACAATGTTATTCACAGCTTCGTGGTTTAACCCTTAAACCTACGAGCTCACCAACATTATGTTGACGTTTTCTAGTACCATTTTCAGGTGATCATTATTAAGGTATTTGAAGGCACGTTATTGGAGTCAAACCATTTGATACTTGGCTACCATGTTTTCGAGACGATAAGATTTCAAAAGAGACATATTGAAATTTCAAAGTTTTGGTCGAGAAATGTTCTGTAAACTATTGTTGTAACAATTGTAAGGTATGAATCTATGATGTTATGCAATGTGCCTTTCTCATTTACACCTCGTATTTCCGCCATTGACGGGGTGTGACAGAATGGTGTCAGAGCCTAAGGTTATAGAGAATACCGGTTTTTCAAAAATAAAAACCTCAACTATAACCAGACTAAAGTTTTTATAAAACCCCAAATATGGTACGAGTCGATTAGCCCGAGCATTCCATCGTTTTTCTTAAATTACGCATAGCCTGATCAACTATGCTTAATTCAAGAGCGATCATGGGATAATGGGGGTAGTTACCTTAGATCGTGTTTGGTTGGAGTCAATCACCTGAAAATGCATTGGTCTATGTGTGAGCATCTGCCTTATGTGTTATGTGTATATGTGATTATGATGCTCTACCTTGTGTGTGCCAAAGCTTTTAGCTTCTGGGACAATATGTGAGCTTGCAATTGCGTACTTGAGTACTTGATTTGATTTGATATGTTCTATCTGATTTAATCTAGTTGACATGATATGATTTGATTCGAATTGAGTTAGAGTATTTTTGGTACCATTCCCCATACTCGCGTGTTTGATATTATGTATCCCTATACGCAAACAAAACTCATACTATTATATTTTACTAAATATATATAGTGATACGTTATTTTAGACACGTCATTTTGACATACTATTTTAGACGCATCCCAACAACTCATTATTGGAAGACTAACACTGGTTTCACTATTTTGAAATTGGTATTTTGATATACTATTCTGATACACTATTTTGGATATACTATCTTGGAAACACTATTTGGGAAATGCTATTTTGAGTATTTGTTTATCATCAAAGACGTTAAGCCTTTTAACGACAGTTAACTTAATTTCATGACAGTTCTTTTTTCATAAGTTTTGAAATTAAGTTAGGTCTAAGTCGTTACTTAGCTTAATGTTTCAGATGATTGAAATTTGGTACTGTTTGAAAACTACTTTGGATACATGACTAAATTAGTATTGCCCTATGCCATCATGTCACATACCTTGTCTCCCCACACTACTCACCATATTAGCAAGTCTGAACACACCGCATTATAAGCCGATGAGTCGGATGACATTATGAGTTGTCTTAAGGAAACAACCCGCCAACCAGCGTAGTCGCGATTAATGGTTTAGTCGTATGATTTGGACCTTGAAGACTATAAGTAAGATAATAGGACTCATGAGAAAGTAGTAACCCTAAGCTTGTTAATTGAGTTGTTTGTGTTGACCATGATAGCAATGTCTGTCCTAGTGTTCGTATTGTCCTAGTGTTCGTATTCCAGGGATGGTACCGATACGTATGATTCAAGGTCTATTGGTTTTGTACAAATGAAACATTTTCTTATAAACTTTACGAGATACGGTAAAATTTGTGATTCTCAATGGTTGGATATTATTTATAAATTGTTCTAAATGTTTGTTCAAGCATCAATTTTCTTGAGGGTCAATATCCAAACCATATAAGAAAAATCACTTTATCAACATACAAGCTTTTGCAGCCATATCTTTTCATATGACCATAATTGTCAAAAACTTCAAACAATGTTACTCCAAAATACCTTTATGGACAAACTTTTTATAATATTTTACTCAAATGAATGTGATTAACAAATTTTAAAACCATGCCTCCAAGAAGGAACACGCACCACTCATGGACAAATCTCGATAACAACCACTGTACCTACATACTATTTAACCAGATAAGTGGATCGAACACCTCTACCCGAGACTCGTAATAACGACATGCCACGCCATGACTATATTCCTTCGAAGTACAACCTCCCCACTCATTCCGTATGTCCAGGTCCTCGCATTGGCTGAAAATATGTTAAGTTAAAGAATTGATACACGACTACATAAGAGACAACATGCCCTTTTTTGGAGTTCTAGATAACTCAGTCACATTGGGATATGACCTCACTTTTACATTGGGATATCAAGAAGTTGCAGCTGATCATAAGGCTTTCAGTTGTCCCCCTATAACAAGTTAAACATCCCTCGACATTGTATCCATTTAACTCAGACCACAAATACAACAATTTCAAGTCATTATACAACCTATTTCTGCCTAGATTAGTTGAGCACCTGGACTTACGAGTTTTATCTAATAATAATTTTCAAACGTTCCAAATCATTGGCACCACATTCTTCCCCTTAGACCTTTTGATTCGTAGATCATCATTTTCAACTTGTCACGTACGTCTGATGATACATTTTTTCTCTAACAAATTGTCTTTTTAACAATATCCTCCAAACTTCAACTTCAGAATCTTTTATATCAAACTAATCTCTATACCACCACGTTATGCACATAATAGCACTTTTCTATGTTTTGAAGAATGAATAGTGATTCTCCGAATATGAAAGATACTGATCAATACACCAGCAAAAATTTCAAATATGGACCATGATTGAAGATGTTTTCATGTGCTCCATTCTTCAAAAAAAAAGTGTTCTCGATAATAAGGTTGAATATGGCATAGAGATAGTTTAGTTACAATTGTATTTGTTGCTTCTTAAAAATGATCATTTCAATATTAGTGACAATGATATTTGTCTCAAAATTCATAAACCATGAATTTTGCATTTTACTTGAAAACAAATGTTCTTAAAAAGTTAAAGTGGCCATACTTGTACAATGTATAAAATTTTGAAATATATGTCAAAGCCAAGGATTTTGATCCATCATATATAAAAAGATGTCTGTCATACCTCGCTTCAGCGAAATTAAGTATGTTGATGGTGTATATAAAATACATCCAATAGTTTTTATGTTTATGTTATTCGAAGATGGTGTATATAACCATTGAAGATGGCATAAGAGATAATATTTACTATTTATTGCTTCTTAAAAATGATCATTACAATATTTGTCTCAAAATGAATAAGTCACAAATTTTGCATTTTACTCGAAGAAAAGACATTCTTGAATTGGCCATATTTGTATTGCACAAGTATAAATTTTTTAAAATATATGACAAAGGCAAGGATTTTGATCTGTCGTATATAAAAGACGTCTCCCATACCCCGCTTCAGCAAGATTGAGCATATTGATGTGTATATAAAATACATTTGATAGTTTTTGTGTTTAAGTTATTTGAAAATGATAAGTCATTTATTTATCTCAAATGTTTGAAACTTATCCGAAGTATCCCCATCAACCATCCAACCTTTTCCATGATCACCCTTTATAGTGTAACTAGCAAAGTTTGAGGAGCAATTGTAAACACTCTTTTTCATTACCACTAAGGATGTGTTTGTTAAAAGTAGCAGTGAACTGTGAGTAGTAGCAGTAGCGATAGCTCACCGCTCATCGCTCACAGCTTCTTAAAAAAGTATGAGAAAAATGAGTATTCTTAAAAAAAAAAAAATAGGAAAGCTCACTACTTCTTTACCAAACGATTATAAAAATCAAAATGCTTATTGTTCACCGCTTACTGCTCTAAAAAAACTCCACACCGCTCCGTGCCAAACATACTCATTGTTATTTTGATCCATCATATCAATCCTTAAAACTTATGTGAAATATGAAAACTTTATACCAACTTATTCCCATGTTAGGAATCTCAAATTTCAAGTTTTACAAATTGCCAACATATTTGCACAAATTTTATGTTCTTCACTAGCTTTTAGCACATGTGAATGGTCGTTGCTCATAGTATAGCTAATTGGATTGTAGAATGTAATGACGAGATTATTCTGAAGGGTAGAGTTTCAGATTGTGCCCTTACACAAGCGATGAAAGATGGAGTATAATATTTTCCTTTATGGAATGAACGAGCATGGAAGCCCGCGTGTTGCTGCGGGATTTTTTGGGCTCCTTTTTTTAAAATCTAGATGTGGTTATAGTTTTTGTATCGCGCATCATAAGCAGAAGCAGTTTGAAATAAACAACTTGGAAACTAATAATGTATTACTATTTATTACAAACACATGTTACAAAAGTATGACAAAGAAAATAAGAACCTGAACTTTAATCAGAAACAGATTTTTTATATACATATATTAGCTCTGTACCATCAATGCATCATTCAACAACAACTGGTGATCCTTGCTTGCGTTTTTGATGAGCATGAACTTAGCTCCCATGATTGCATCTTTGCAGAGCTTAGTTAATCTGTAAAAAAAACCACCCGTTTTGACCGTTTCTAAAATGAACAAAATTTGTAGCCATCGTATCTAGCCACAATGAAAGTAACATGTAACTGTAAATCAATTAATCAAAATAGTAACGACGCCCGCTTCAATGTATCATTAAAAAAAAGCATAGGCATAAAAATAAGCACGAAATCATGGCTAATATATAAGTCCATTCATGAGCGATAACAATAAGGAAGCGATCATTTACGGCAATGTGATAAAATAATAACTAAGAACTTGCCAGTAGAAATCCAAACTCCTCCTAAATATGGATCAAGTATACTTACAAATCAAGTTACTGATCTCAACATATTACAATCATATACTGTTATGATTACGGAAATGTAACTTTCAAACCACATATTTTTCGAGTAATCATTGCATACTATACATGTTACTTTCACATGTGTATTATGTTATGCATCTACTCTCTACTTGTAGGTTCAACTTCACCATCAGTAATAAGCCGTTTTATAAAAATTGCAGCAATAATGGATTACTTTTTCTACATGAGCATTGCTTCCAAGAGTCAAGAGATAAACAGATTATTAAATAGTATACATGTGGTAGATTTATATAGAACTATAGACTACATAAAAATATAGTTCATGCTTCATATAAATATCATGGTGAGTTAAGTTGAAGCACAAACAACTATCATTTCATTACAATATTTGGAGTTCACAAATTGCCACACTTACCTCGATTACGGATATGCGGCCCCATTATATAAGTCGATTGCACCAGAAGTCCGCCAATTGGTATTTGTATACATCCCACTTTTGCTTTCTGTCCATTTCGCTTGAATATCGTTCTTCCTGTAGTGCCAGTTGCGAGAGTAATTACATGTATCCAAAGACAAAAAAACAAAGATAGGAAAGTAAACACCAATAACTGTATACCTGCACTTTTAGCTCAGCGTTCACCAAATAAATTTGCGCCATGATGTGAAGCACCAACACGCGGCCGTCTGAATAACTGCAAAAAACATAGGAAAGGTAAACAACCAATTTGATTATAGCAAGCCCATTATATGAGTGGGTTTGACATGTAAAGCTGAGTTGTGAGTAAACGGTGTACCTTTATGCCGCTGAACGTTGTCAAGAACTACTTTATCAACAAAATCAAAGTATCAATGGTTCCCTTGTAAATTGCCCATATCCTTGCTGTCAAAACCATATATTAGATCACATTAGCCTCTTAACTACCTAAAATCAGCAAGTGCTTAAAGTTTCCTCAAAATAGAACAAAGATAGAATTTATCGCTAAAAATTTAAACTGAAAGTCATTGTACAAAAATTCCATTCAGGTGATTGTTGTGCTATGAGACTGCAATCTACCAACCGACTTCGAACTACGAAACTCCTATATGCAATTTTCCGCCACTGATACAGATTGGGCCTATAAAAGGATAACAATAAATTTTAGTCACAAATGACTACTATATTTTACCACATACAATTTTGATTGAACAAAGCAGTAAGTTGATCAATTCAAAGTAAAAGAGGATGAAATACCTCAAAATAAAAAGTTATAATCAGTAACCATTGTATGTTTATCCTATGTTACTATGGTTACGAAAATCTAATATAGAACATGAAACAATTCACACTCTCTAATTTAAATAGTTCAAAACTGGAGTCCATAAAAAGAACTTCAACCCATTGTAAAAAGTATAAGTTAGACAATTAGTATTTGTATACACATCCCACTTTTGCTTTCTGTCGTTTCATTACAGAATAAGCTGATGCATTAAGTATTTGGTAAATTGGTTACTTCAAAACATCTTATAAGTCCTTATTTTAAATATTAAAAAGGTACACTTTACACCTAAAAACTGAAATTTCAAACAAATTGATTTGGTTCCTCCCTAAAATCTGTAAAACTCCACACCCATGAGATACCTTCATGTTAGCAACCACAAAGGTTAACTACCATCTTTGTCGCTTGACACACCACCACTTCAACGAAACCCTAACCTACCAATTGAAAAACAATAATCGAAAACTAATTTAAAACAACTCATACCTATAATCTCGGATGCATATACTAATCTTTTGTTCATGATGAAAAGCATCTTTTTGTTCATAACAAAGGGTAGCGAATGATAACCTAAAATCATCAATCGATAAGCAATTCGGTGACTTTAAATTGAAATAATTCATACCTTTAAAATGGTTTTAGTGACTAAGAGTTTTATGTTTGGTTTTCCGCTGTCAACGAAGAAAACTCACCATATCTCCTGTAAAAAAAAACACCAAACAACATAATCATTTCTTTTTAAAGAAAAAAGACTTAAAAACAAACAATAGTTATGAAACTAACTAACCATTTTCTTTCATCCCGAGCCACCTGCATAACCTCATATCCTTCAAAACACCAAACAAACCAAAATTAATCAATTCAATATAAGCTTGAGGTGCTAAATGTAAACGACAAACCAATTTAACTCAGACATTTCGTCAAGCACATTATATGCGCATTCTAAAATTCTTAATCACCGCCAAAGAGAAACCTGCATTAAAGACAAAGATCTAATCTAAATTAACTAAGTAACATTTTCTAAATATGCATGATCCGTAATAATCATTAAACCTGAAAGTAATGAAGGTGAATTATGTATAAAAATTTTTGGCACCTTTTTTGTATTTCTGGATTTATTTTCACATAAGTGATTCCCCATCTTCTTCGTCATCGTGGTGAGCTAATCATCCGTGTGTGTGTGTTTTTAGACATAGTGGTTTTGTGTGATGGTTGTGGAAGGATCTGGATCTGGGTTTCTTTTTTTGATAATATATGATTAATATATATAGTGGGTTTAGGGGTTTATGTTATCTATGGATCTTGTGGTTTTCTGGGTTTGTATGGAATTTTCTAGGAGGTTAGACAGAGTTGGAGCAGATAAAATTAGCAGTGATCTAACTATGGCGGTGTAATTTACATAGGATAGGTAACATTACACCAACAGTGAAGTACAATCGTTTGAAGCCCATTCACTATGCGAACCACTGTTCATTTAACAGTGTTGTACAAAATTTTGAAGCGGAACAATTCCCATCTTTAGTATATATACGAGCGGGGGTACCCGCACATTGCTGCGGATATGTTGTGGTTAATATAAATTTGAAATAAAACGTTTGAAAAAAATTATTGTTGAAATGTTGTGGTTAATCTAAACTCGAAATAAAACGATTGAAAAAAATTATTTTTGTTATTAACGACTAAATTTGCAAAAGATCGATAAACGTAAGTACTATTTTTTTAAGACTAACTTTGAAATTAAAAATTAACCTGAGGTGGTCTAAATATAAAATTAAAAGGAAAAAAAAAAAACGGATGAACAGTACTGCTACAGTTCGACACACACAAAACCACGGTTTCATCCACTGTATCAAGCGTGCTTGCTACAGTAAACGTTCCCCTTTTAGTATATATAATAATATAATATAATATAATTTATCCCTTTTGTATTAAAAAAAATAAGAAAAAAAAATAATAAATAAATAAAAAAAAGCATTTCGTATCTTGACAAAACTATAATTCCCACAAACACCGACATATAAAAAAAATTTATAAAAGAAAATTGTTAATCACAATAACCAAACACTCACCGGAAACAATCATCCTCTCCGTCTCCGTTCAAATCGCACACTATTATTCGTAAGTCCACTTTTTTAATTTCATCTTTTATTTATTAATAAACTTAATTCAATACATAACAAACCCTAACCCTAGGTATTTTTTTTTCCAATTGAATATGTTATATCTTTGTTATTGATTTACTTCTATTTGATTATCGGCTCTTTATACTTTCGGGGGGTATTTGTTTGTTTGTTTCGATTATGACCTTATTTGTCGACCTTATGAGCTTTTATTACAGATTTTTTAAAAATCTGATAAGCTCGTTTTTAATGGCTTATCATATTGAGCTTATGACTTAAATAAGTCATAAGGTTAAGTCACAAGCCCTTAAAAATGAGGTTATTGGATTTTTTTTTAAAAAATCTTTAATAAGGCTTGTAAGCCCGACAAATAAGCTCATAATCCAAACAAACAAACAAACACCCCCCAAAAGTGTAAATTGTGAGTAATGTTTGTAGAATAGCGATATATTCTAAGAGCACAGAGTGTGGTAATGCTAATTTGTTAAAAGGAGTTGCCACATCAGCATAACACGGTGTGGCGACATAAGATAACGTTATTCCAAAAACGCCGGCCGCACTATGGTAACACCCACGATGTTACACCGGAAAAACGTTGCCCTAGTGAATAAAATTGATAATGTTTTTTGCATGAGTCTTCCGGTTTGGTGATTCGGATTCCGTTATATTGTATTTAGCTTTTTTAAACAAAAGCTGATTCGAGTTTTTATTGTGGACAGTGTGTTGAAGAATTTGCTGGAGCTGAGTTTGGTTCTGATATCTGAACACAATGGTATGTATGCTTTCCTTGAAATGTCCTTGTTATATTAGCGATTGTGTTATCAACATATTGTCTTCTAAGAGGTTTTTGGCAAGGTTGTCAACATTGAGATCCTATTAAAATGTCGTTACATCTTTTGCATGGTCTCTATTACACATTCCTAACGAGGAAAAGGAATTTTACTTCTTAAAATTCACAATGTTTAATATATTTTGAGACGAAACAATTTGGTCATCTTTTGAATTTGTAAGTAGTTAAGTTTGTTGACGTGAAGGTTGTCAAGCTTTACTTTCGAGATAAATGAACTAAATGTGATACTATGCTCATTCCTAATATTTATTTTACAAACTCAAAGTTAGAAGTTGACTTCTATCTGAATGAGTAAAAACTGAAAATCTATGCTAATTTGCAAGATGGGATTGGCAACCGATCCTACCACAATTCTAGCTGCTTTGAGAGCCTACAATGATTGTGATAAACTTTTGGGTGTGCATATTTTTTTTGAGATTATGATCGACATATGTGTATAAACAATTGAAGATGAGCACCTCGCCATGTGCTTAATTTCATCAGATTTTAAGCAAGTAATTAAGCACTTGAGCAATATTATCTAAAAACACATTAAGCGAATAAGGACTTCAATTACGCAATCACAAACAGTCTTATAGAGGTTTGGTAACTAAATAGGTTGTTATTGTAATAGGGACAACTTTATGTGCCAGGTTTTTATTGATTACATTCCGTTTATTGTTCAGGACATGTAATAACCAGAAATTTGTTATTTTTCAGGCAAATCTTGAAGATTCTTTTCTTGCGGATCTTGAAGATCTCTCAGATAATGATAACGAGAACTTGGTGAGTCACAATACAAGTACATATATATTGTGATGTAATGTTTGTTATCAAAATTAGACTCTTGACTTTAGTGATTACTCATATCTTTTCGAAATTACTATTGCATACATAGATTTGTGTCTTAGTATGACTGAACTTGCTGACCAATGTTTTACCCTTGTTTTCTGTTCAATAGGACGAGGACAATGATGACGCTGAGCACATGGAAGAAGATGTTAACGGAGACTTGGCCGATATAGAAGCCCTCAATTACGATGACCTGGATAGTGTTTCGAAGTTACAGAAATCACAACGATATACAGATATTATGAAGGTTAGTAGATTCATGATAACGAGCATCTCATTTGAGCATATATTTTGTATAATTTCGAATTGTCATGTTCTTTATTGTAACATGAACTACATTTTCGTTGGCAGAAAGTTGAGGATGCTCTTGAGAAAGGATCAGACATGTCAAATCAAGGCATGGTTTTGGAAGATGATCCCGAGTACCAACTCATCGTGGAATGTAACACATTGTCTGTTGACATCGAAAATGAAATTGTGATTATCCACAATTTCATTCGTGATAAATATCGTCTCAAGTTTCCAGAGCTCGAGTCTCTTGTTCACCACCCAATCGATTATGCACGTGTGGTAAAAAGGATAGGGAATGAAGTCGACTTAACCGTCGTGGATCTTGAAGGGCTGCTGCCATCTGCTATCATCATGGTTATTTCTGTTACCGCATCAACCACAAGTGGCAAACCGCTTCCCGAGGATGTCCTTCAGAAGACAATCGAGGCATGTGATCGAGCTCTTACACTTGATGAATCAAAAAAGAAAGTTTTGGACTTCGTTGAAAGCAGAATGGGCTACATTGCTCCCAATTTATCCGCCATTGTTGGAAGTGCTGTCGCTGCCAAACTCATGGGGACAGCTGGCGGTCTGTCATCACTTGCAAAGATGCCAGCTTGTAATGTTCAACTTCTAGGTGCTAAGAAGAAGGCTTTAGCTGGTTTTTCTACTGCGACATCTCAATTTCGTGTTGGTTATATTGAGCAAACCGAGATCTTTCAGACTACACCTCCAGCTCTCAAGATGCGTGCATGTCGGCTTGTGGCTGCAAAATCAACCCTTGCAGCACGTGTAGACTCTATAAGAGGGGATCCTTCTGGAAGCCAAGGAAGAACATATCGGGAAGATATTCGTAAAAAGATTGAGAAGTGGCAAGAGCCACCGCCTGCAAAGCAGCCTAAACCACTTCCGGTCCCTGATTCTGAACCTAAGAAGAAAAGAGGTGGGCGTCGCCTTCGGAAAATGAAGGAGAGGTGAGTATCTTGATGGCATTCTTAAACATAATATCAAAGGCGCCGTAATTTTGTCTAACTTGTTTTACTTTTTTAAAATCAGGTATGCTATTACGGACATGCGGAAACTTGCAAACAGAATGCAGTTTGGAATACCTGAAGAGAGCTCATTGGGTAAGTTACTCTTTGACATTTGGAAGTTTATTCAAGTTGTGGCTCATGGTTCTTTTTTGCATATGGCGTCTCTATTGTAGTGTTTACTGCCATATGCGTAGCTGGTCTATTGTCATTATGGAAAGATGATCGTAATCCCAATATTTGAGCTTTTTGATAATATAATCTGTACTGAAAATGTGGGTAAATAAGAGGGCAATTTGGTGATTTTTAATTTTGCTATACTATTGTTTTGCTGTAGTAGGTGTGAAATTGAGTATTTTGCTTCGGAAAATCATAATTAGAAATTTAGGATCACCTTATCAGAACATTTGAATACAACGTTTACGACTTGAGCAGTATTAATTAGATAGTTTTGTAATGCAAATCCAAACAACCTCCTCTTCTACTATCAACGTATGATTATATATGCGTATGCAATCTTCGGTTCTTATAATAGCGTTTTTTCATGATCTATAGGGGATGGGCTAGGAGAAGGATATGGTATGCTTGGACAGGCTGGAAATGGGAAGTTGCGTGTATCAGTTGGTCAGAGCAAGCTTGCTGCCAAAGTTGCCAAGAAGTATGTTTTTTTAGATAATTCTTCTGTGATTTTTGTTTGTTGCATTTTTTTTTTTTTTAATCTGCATTCTTATCCAACATGCTTGATTTTACACCTTCAGGTTCAAGGATAAGCAATATAGTAGTGGTGGGGCTACCTCTGGCCTGACTTCGAGTTTGGCTTTCACACCTGTTCAGGTCTGTTATCTATCTTACTGTTCCTTGTGTAGATATTGCAAGTTTAAGCAGTCTTTAGTTGTCTTTATGCAATTATATTGGGTCAAATACGAGTGACTAATGGAGATTGAAAAGTAATAGTGTAATCTCTGGTTTGTAACCCAATGTTTTACGTATGCAGGGGATTGATCTCATAGATCCACAGGCAGATGCTAATAGACTAGGGAGTGGAACTCAAAGCACATACTTCTCAGAAACAGGAACGTTTTCAAAGATCCACAGGACCTGATCCTAATGGAAACCAGTAGTATGGCTGTATGGACTTGGCTTGCGCACCATACGTTTTTTAGATGGTTTGGTTTCATTTTGTAATCTTGAAGTGAGTAGCACCGCATATAACTAAATATTGAATTGAACCTGATGGTTATTGCGGAAAGGGTTAAGAAATACACTTTCTACGGGAATGGTGAAATCTGTTATATAGAGATTGAATTTTGTTCGTTACAACATCCAAGCATACAACTTTATTGATTTTGGCCATGCCTGATGAATTCGCAAGTGCAAGTGACCTATCTCTGGCATATATCAAGTGTCTGTTCGAGTCTTGTTAGTTATTACTACTTTGTCCACTGAAGGCCTTTGTTGTTTCATCTCGATACATGAAAGTGCTATTGCAGTTGTTACAACGTCACTTGCTTTTCCTTTCACATAGGGGTGTTTAGGTTTTACCTTATTGAATCAACTTACTACTTTGTTGCATTATGAGAACATTATCATCGTGGAGTAGCTTATAGAAAAGAGCTTATATGTTTTATAAGCATGGAAACTAAAAAGCACAAACTCTTTTCAATACGGTAACTCAAATGTATGCTTCTGAGTTGCTAAGAACATTATGGTAGAATAAAAAGTCTAGAAAGACTTGCTTTACTATGTTTTCTCCAATTTCAACTTTCAATTCAATTATTTTTCATCGTTGTTCTAGCGTCATTTTATTAAGCCATCATCAACAGAATAAATTTCAATTTATATTACATCTTTGAATCCAACGATATCTACAATTGTATTGACCGAGAGTTTGTTTGTTTGTTTTTTTTTTTTTTTTTTTTTTTTTGTTTTTGTTTGTTTTTTTTTTTTTTTTTTTTTTTTTATGAATAAGATCTACAAGATAATGAAGAACTAGATCTGAAGTGAATGGTCGATTAAAAGAGGTAAACTTGAGAAATTGATGTTTAGATTTTCAAATAGGTTTCAAGGTAATTTCGTGAAAAAGAAAAAAATAATTTACTTTTAAACGTTATTTATGGTTTTTGTTATCTTTTGGTTCAAAACATGTAAATAAAAACTTAATAAAGAAGGTGTTTATCTAACGAAGATGAGGAGTTTGACGAACAAGTTCACATTTTAGGATGAACAAAGCTTATAGTAGTTTTTATGAACCCGCCCAATATCGAACTGGAGAGGAGCCGTAAAAACCGGTCAAACCGGTGAACCGGGCCGGTCGGTTTCAATTTCTTCTTGTTTTTTCTGCGATTAAACATAACCTTAAACAGCTATTTAGACAAGTGTTTTGATCTCTGTAGACTCATATAGGAAAAAAGATATAAGAGAGGTTGTGGAAGAATGATTCGACATATAATAAGCGAAGAAGACAAAGTGACCCTAATACTCTGTTCTCGAGTTCTTTTAGAAAGAAATGAAAGAAAATTATAGGAAACTAGAAACTTATTGTGTTCTTTAGTTTTTCTTAAACAGAAAGAAATTGAAACATAAGTGAAATGACTTCAAAAATTTTCCGCCCAAATTGGATGGAAACAAAACTACACCCAAATTATTGAGTATATATATTAACCAATATAACTCTCAATATTACTCATATTCGACTCTTGCGATAATATGAAGATGTTTAAAAGGGCATAAATGTAATTATATATTTTTTCCAATCTTTTCTTCCCAACTCGAAAATATAACATTCTTTCTTTTCCTTTCATTCCATTTCAAATCGAAAACATGAAATAAAAAAGCTAACTTTTTCTTTTCTTTTCTTGTCTTTTCTCCTTTTTAGCCTATCATTTCTATCCCCATAGAAAAACTCGAGCACTGCACGCGGGCCTAAACCAAAGCAAAATGAGACTTATTATTGTATATGATTCAATGATTCATAAATGGGCTTGGGTTATAGCTTATAGCTTATTTCCGAATGAAATATATTGTTAGATTTGAATAAGTTATATTTAATAAAAATATAAAATGTCATCCAATTTTGTAAAACGGTTGAATCGGTCGAACAAAATACCGATAAGGTGGCCAGTTTGATGTCCAGTCCGGTTTTGAAAACATTGGATCTCATCATTGTACTATACAGTTATGAATTAACCATAACTGTATATCAAAGACTTATGTGGGTTTACTTCAATTTAAGTGTCGTGCCTTCGGGCGGCTTAAGTTGAAGCTTTCCCCCCATCGGGTTTCAAATTGGACTTGGATTTCCCCAATGAAAGTCAATTTTAAAAAAAAAAAAAAAAAAAAAAACTTATGCAAGTCTGCAATGTAACCATAATAATTCTTAAAATGAGTGATATGACATTTTGGGTGCATACAAAAAGGTATCAACAAGCTGCATTGTATGCCACCCCGCATACAGTTTTATGACAAATTTGGGGCCAGTTTGACTTGCATACAAACCTTATCGAGTTACTTCCTAATTATTATCACACGCTAATAGATTCGAATGTGTGTATGTAAACACAAGTACACGTAATATGGTTTTAAGAAAATAGCCACCATAATGCACGTCTTCAGTAAATGATTAGACAGGTTATTATTATTTTTATATCAATTCCATTTCAAATTTTATAAATTTTCTGCATTCCTATGAATTATTTGTTTCTTTGATTTTGATACAATTATTGATCCAAAAATATTCCCATATATTCAAAAAAATAGTTGGGAAACTACCCATGCCAGGATGCTTCAGAGATACCTCTAAGCATGTACATATGCTATTGCCCTATTTGCTATAAATTAAATGTCCATTTCACATCAATTATTCGTGCATATATTTAATAACTTGGCACTACTCAGGAGGCTTCACAAGTAGCTTCATGTTAAAAAAGAGAATTAAATGACAACAACATTTTTGTTGACATGCATAGTTTTTTTAATAACGTACTAGTCAAGATTTTGATCTTGGATTATGTGTAAGTTAGACTTGGGTGATATACAGTATCATACAATGTTTTGAAAATCGGGTTCGAAATTGACCCGGCCGAGTCACCGGACACCGGGTCAACCGGTTCGACTGTCAGGTTAACCCAGTTTTTAATTTATTATTTTTTTATTCTTTCGACCGGGTTAACCGGTTCGACCACCAGGTCAACCGGTTCAACTGCCGAGTCAACCCGGGTTTTTATTAAAAAAAATTTGAAAAAACGAAACCCGGCCGGGTTTCGAAAACCGGGTTGACCTGAGTCACTCAAAACCCAACAGGTCTAACCGGTTAACCCGGTTTTAGAAACCCGGGTTTTTTTACCCGTTTTTTGGCCGGAATCAGTCGAACCGGTTAACCCGGACGGGTCGGCCCGGGTTTCAAAACACTAGTATCATCTATTCATTTTACTTTTATTTTAAGCAAAAACTTACATTTTGACAAAATGCAATGCAATTGTCTCACGCATATTTACCACATATCTCACAATATCTAACAAACGTTTTCAAAACTTGAACCAAAAACTTATTACTACATAGTTGGTAAGTCATTCACATACCACTAAACCAAAGATCTTAGATATGACAAATCGCGGTATATATATGCAAAAAGTTAGCACATAAACTTTTGCCGAGTGTCTATTATGCAGATTTGTACGTATATGAACATATTTCAAAAGATTATATAGCTCTTCCAAAGTTTGGAACTATAGAAACAAATTCAGTTTGCATATCAAAGTTTATCATTTTTAACCGGTATCAGACACCAAGGGACAAGGGTTATGCACAGCGTTCCAGTAAGTAGATATTAACGAAGTCAAGTAACATATAAGCTTGGAATTGACTTGACATCTTAAGTAACTTCGTTCTTGCATGAACTTTAAATGCTTTTAATGATATTTTTCTTAGCTTTATGAACTTTAAATGCTTTTAATGGGTGATTTTAACGAAGTGAGAAAAAAATCTGATAGATTCTGTTCGACTTTCAATGGGTACGATGCGTATTTATTTAACTCGTTTATTATGAACGCAGGTCTGGTGGAGGTCAAGCTTGGAGGATGTGCTTTTACATGGTGTCATAAATCTGCCTCCAAGATGAGCAAGTTAGATAGATTTTTGGTTTCTGAAAATCTTATGAATTCTTGTCCGAATATTAATGCTATCACTTTAGAGAGATACTTGTCTGATCACTGTCCAATTCTTCTTCGAGAAGCATATTTTGATTATGGTCCAATTCCATTCAAGATTTTCCATTATTGGTTTGACATGGACGGTTTTTCCAGAATGGTTGAGGATGCTTGGAAGGATTACACGGGTAGGGAGTCGAATGCTATTCGGTATTTACAAGTTAAACTGAAATTTCTCAAAAGCAAGATTCGGGATTGGCATAAGTGTAGTAAACCTGATGTTGCTAAAGAAAAATTAGGGTGCAGTAATAATCTCGATGTTATTGACAAAATCATTGATAGTGGGAAAGGGGGCGATGATGAGATCCTGAAAAGAGTTGAGATTATTAATAAGATGCAAGACCTTGATAATCTTCAGTCGATGGAGATAGCTCAAAAAACCAAAATTAAGTGGGCAGTGGAAGGAGATGAAAACTCAAGTTTCTTCCACGGAATGCTAAATAAGAAGCGCAATATTCTGAATGTTCGGGGCGTCATGATTGATGGGGTTTAGGTTGATAAACCGGAAAGGGTGAATGATGAGGCGAAAAATGAACCACTTTTAGGGGGTCATTTAAGCCCGGAATTGAATTTATTTGATCAAATATTGCCCTAAATAGTTCCTTTTGTGATTTTAGGTACTTTGGGAGTGAAATCTGGAAAAGGAAGCAATTCGGACGTTTTTGGAGCATAAAAATGAAGAAAACGCCAAAGACTTAATTTTCCAAGCTGGGAACAGTGTGTGACAGCGTCAAGAGCATTTTCTTGACGGCGTCAAGAGTAAATTTCATGATGGCCCAGTACAGAAATGAAGGCGTCACAAGGAAGAGCGTCAAGAGTTAAATACGTGACGGCCTGGAAAAACTTAATACATGACAGCGTCAGATGTAGATCAAGGCAGTCCGAGGATTCTTTTGGCGGCAAGATGACGGCGTCACAATGTTGTTCTTGACGCCGTCAGCCTCAATTTTCTATATATAGTTTTCTAATTTTCATTCATGAAGAGGAACAAGTTTGGAGAAACCCTAAGGCCGAACCATATACGAATTTTACAGGTTTTTCAAGGGTTTTCAGCCCTTGAACCCTTGCATGTGTAATTGAGATAAGTGTTCTTTTAATTCAATCAATATGTCTATGTGTTGGTTGTCTATATCTTGTGCTTATCTTGATTCCACCATGCTAGGCTAGATTTATTTTGTGTTTACTTAGATCTAATGAAACCTAGATGTTGATTATGTGTTGATTACTTGTTTATGGTTGTATTGGATGAATGATTTCAATGTTAGGCTTAAGAAAACTGATAGATCTCCAATTGGTAACATGCTTGAACGTCTTAGGAAACATGAACCGATGTGTACTAGGTTTTATTGGTTGTATTTAATGCATGAGTAAATTCTAATGATCCCATGTTAGGAGCTTCTTAGCCGGCTCGACATAGGAGTGAAGTAGGCACTCATAGGATTGAGGAGTTAAGTACGCCACCCCATGAATGGTATTAAGGAATACAATCCGTCATTCACGCAACTATAACAAGTAATTAACGTGTAAAAGATATCTAGGGAGTAATAAAATCTAAGTAAACACATTTCTCCACTTATTGCTCACAACCTTAGTTTAATTTAGTTTTATTTTCATTTCCAGTATTTTATTTTGATTGCATCTTTAGTATTGAGTTAGTTGACTAACAACTAATTCCACCCAAATCCTTCAAACCCGAGATATTTATTTGCTTTCTAAAAAATATAAAAATACAAAAAGAATCATCTCTCATCTCTAGAACTAGTAATTAGGTTTTTCTAATCCTAGCGATACTATTCCTAGCTGAACGATCAATCCCCCGATACTTGTCACTATACTATACTACAACGATCAGGTACACTGCCTGGTGGGGGTTGTAAGCTTCTCGAGATCCCTCGAGAGGTAAAGCCTGGTGCAATCCCCACGCATCAAGTTTTTGGCGCCGCAGCCCGGGGAATAGTTATTGTCTAGGTTAGAATCTCTTTTTATTAGGTCTACTTGCTAGATTCCTTTCTAGTAAGATTTTATTTTAATTTTTAGGTTCTCTTTAGTCTATCTTTTTCTTCATGCCTTTGTTAGTAAATTAAATTCATTGACTATTCCGTTGACCATTATGAAAAACGCGAATCCACCCCTTTCCCCTAGAGAAGTGGCTGTGTTACGTGAACAAATTGAGAGTGAGATTAGGGAACTTAGGGAGCTTAATAGATTGATTAAGGTTGAGCTCGATCAGGCATTTAGTGACCTAGCGACCGCCTTGTATTCAAATGAGGACCTAGGGCCTAATGATTTTGTAAATGTCGTTGAGGAACTTGAAGAGGGGGAAATAGATCCGAAGCTTAATGATTACTTTAATCTATACCCCACTAAGGAGGAGATTGCATATTATAATAATCTTATTGATAACCCGCGATCTCCTTTTACTATAATTGAACCTAAGATAAAGAGAGGCGATCCTAAGAATGCTAAAATACCATGTATGATTGGGTACAGACACGTTGAAAATGCTTACATTGACTTTAAATCTCCAATCAACATTATATCCTCAAATGTTTATAATGATATAGTGAAAACAAGACTTGAACCTAGAAGAGATCCCAAATACCCCGGTGGAGTTTGTAACTTTTTCGGGAGAGTTAAAGGTCTACATGTCTTTGTTGGGAATTTCACTTTTGTCACCGACTTTATGATTGTGGAAGATCTTGCTAATGTTATTGATTGTCGATTGTCCAATGTTGTGTTTGGCAAACCGTTTGTTGAGGAGTCAAAGTTAGAATATGATGAGATAGAAGGGACAATCCAATTTGTAAGTAACACCGATAGGATCACTTATAGGATGCCTAATAGAATGAAAGAATTTCGCTTTATATCCCGATTTGACAAGGACAACATTGGTGCTTTTGAGGACATCAATGAAGAGGATAAGAAAAAGGGCATGGATTATGTATGGGAAAAGAGGAGTCTCTTCTACAAAGATTGTTTGGCTCTAGGACCAAAGTATAAAGTCGATAAGGAATTTGCCCATAGGATTATAGGAGCGATTGAGAAAAAGGTGATTGGTTTCTACAAAGAATATTTACAATCAGAAAGTGGAACCAACGATGAGGTCACGTAGTAACCCATGACCTTGAGTCTAGCTACAAGACTCGTAAATAAAGAAAAGCGCTTCTTGGGAGGCAACCCATGATTTTATTTTGTTTGTTTGATATTTGCTTCTGTATGCATGCTTTATTTTTATTGTTGGTAGATCATGTTTCTAAACTAAATAGTGGAAATACTTTACTTTGTTGTTTTGGCCTAGTCTTAACTCCACCTAAAGGTATTTTTGCAAAAAGATAAGTGTAAGGGGAAACCCCAAATATGTTTTTAAGAAACAAACCGATCATGATTCTCCACAATATTAAGTGAACATGTATATTCGTATTTGTTAGAGTCAAATGCTTGTATTGAGTCATAATGAAGTTTTACAGGATTTTTCAGGAAGTAGGATGATGAGGCGAAAAATGATCCGTTTTTAGGGGGTCATTTAAGCCCGAATCCGACTTTATTTGATCAAATATTGCCCTAAATCGTTCCTTTTGTGATTTTAGGTGTTTGGAGAGTGAATTCTGGAAAAGAAGCTATTTTGGACGTTTTTGGAGCCTAAAAGTGAAGAAAACGGCAAAGTACCAAATTTCCATGCTGAAAATACAAGGTGACGGCGTCAAGACCACCATCTTGACGGCGTCAGACATGTGGAATTAAACACCGAAGGTGGTGACGGCGTCAGAAGGATTCGTGACGGCGTCAAAGTGGCAAAATTAATATACCGTGGGTGGTGACGGCGTCACATAGGCCGTCATAAGTGGATCAAGGCCGTCCGAGAAAGTATATGGCGGCGAGGTGACGGCGTCAGAAGTTACTCTTGACGCCGTCAGACTGTTTTTTCCTATATATAGTTTTCTAGTTTTTTCATTAAAAGGAGGAGAAGTTTTGGTGAAACCCTAAAGACGATTTTGGTGCCTCTTTTACAGGTTTTTCAAGGGTTCCAAACCCTTGAGACCTTGCATTGTAATTGAGATAAGTGTACTTTCAATTCAATCAATATGTCTATGTGTTGGTTGTTTATCTCTTGTTCTTGTCTCAATTCTACTATGCTAAGCTAGATCTCTCTTGTGTTTGCTTAGATCTAATGAAACCTAGATGTTGATTATATGTTGATTACTTGTCTATTCTTGTTTTGAATGAATGATTTTATATGTTAGGCTTAAGAAAACTGGCAGATCTCCAAATGGTAACATGCTTGAACGTCTTAAGAAACATGAACCGAGGCGTACTAGGTCTTTATTGGTTGTATTTAATGCATGAGCCACTGTTTACAATCCCTATAGTTGTGCTGGGTCATGGTGTAAGAGGAGATAAGAGCTCATAGAGTTGGGGAGTTATGTATGCCACCCCACGAATGGTATTAAGGAATACAATCCGTCATTCATACAAGTGTAACAAGTAATTAACATGTAAAAGATATCTAGGGAGTAATGAAGTCTAAGTAAACACAATTTCTCCAACCACTGCTCACAACCTTAGTATAATTTAGTTTATTTTCATTTTTATTATTTTATTTTGATTGCGTCTTAGCTTTGGGTTAGTTGAATAGCAACTAATTCCGCCCACTCCTTCAAAACCCGAGATTTTAATTGCTTTCATAAAATATAAAAACACAAAAAATAATCATCCCTCACCTTTAGAACTATTAATTAGGTTTTCTAATCCTAGCGACACTATTCCTAAGCTGAACGATCAATCCCCCGGTACTTGTCACTATACTATACTACAACGATCAGGTACACTGCCTGGTGGGGGTTGTAAGCTTCTCGAGATCCCTCGAGAGGTAAAGCAAGGTGCGATTCCCACGCATCAAGTTTTTGGCGCCGCTGCCGGGGATTATCTATCTTTACATTCATTTCTCATCTTTCGCAAAAGAGTGCGGCGCCATCAAGTTTTTGGCGCCGCAGCCCGGGGAATAGTTATTGTCTAGGTTAGGATTTCTTTTTATTAGGTCTACTTGCTAGATTCCTTTCTAGTAAGATTTTTACTTTTATTTTTAGGTCTTCTTTAGTCTATCTTATTTCTTCGTGCCTTTGTTCGTAACTCTTTACCATCCGACATCATGGAAGGTGGTAACATCTTTGAACCCATCATCCCATCACAACAAAACCCACCATTAGAACCCCTTAGGCCCCGAACCTTAGGAGAGTATTCCCGACCTAGCCACCAAGGCTACCGAAACACCATTGAGCTCACCGGAGCCAATATGACCCCCTTGCGATCCGACACCATCCGGTTGGTGCAAAGCGGATGTGCATTCCATGGACTTCGTTCCGAAGATCCAAACCAACACCTTAAGGACTTCCTCAAAATCGTAGACTCCATAGACCCAGGTGTTGAAACTAGAGAGACAACCCAATTACGCCTATTCCCATTCTCTCTACGAGATCAAGCTAGTCAATGGCTTGAACGTTTACCTGCGGGATCCATCACCACATGGGACAATCTCGCCAACCGCTTCCTCACCCAATTCTTTCCGCCGGAAAAAACTGCAATGCTTAGAAGGGACATTTTGATGTTTGAGCAACAGCGGGGTGAACCTTTCTACGAGGCTTGGGCCCGTTTTAAGGATTTCCTCCACAAGATCCCTCATCATGGCATAAACCTTTGGTTATTAGTTAAAATTTTCTACGACCATGTTGACTATCACACTAAGCGTACCATCGACAGAGCCGCGGGAGGCAAATTGCGTGATAAGAATGCCGAGGAGTCATGGGCAATTATAGAGGAGCTCGCTGTCGATAATAATGAGATTTGGGAATTTAAACATACGGTAGAAGCGGCCATCAATGCAGTCTCGGCATCTGGAGGAACCACCGAAATCCCTGATGAACTCTTATGCAAACTTGAGGCAAAAGTTGACTATTTTGAGGAAAGGCAAAGGAGACCCTTAAGTCCTAGACAAGCCACTGTCAATTCTGTCTCAAGATCAACTTCGGCACCATTATCTGAATCACCTTCTAGAGAACATGTCGAAACTTTTCAGAGATATACTCCACCTTGCTCCCCTCCCAAGGAACTCAGCTCGGAATTTGAGGCTAGGATGAGAGAATATATGGCAACTCACTCTGATCGGCTTGCTAGATTCGAAGAAGTAGTTTATAAGCGAAAAGAGGAGATGCAGGAGAAAATGAATGAGATGTTGAGTCTATTGGAGGAATATGCTAATCAGAAAACCCCCGAACGAATACTGCTAAGGAAAGAAAGCGCCACTCCCACCACCCAATTTGTTAACTCCATCACCATTATCCATAAAGATAACGAGAAGGTAAAAACTCCTGCTAAACAGGCCTTAGAAAAACCGCCTGAGTCCCAACCTTTGAGCTACTACCTGAAACACGACATAAACAAAACACCATAACAAATTGGATTAAGGATGATAGGCATAACCAATCCTCCGAACAGGTTCCCGAAAAAGAGAAAGAAGAGGAAGATGAGTATGATACGCTTATTGGAGGATCAGTGGTCGAGAGGTTACTGGTATAGAAAGTGGCCACCAAGCAGGTAGCATGTGGGAATTTTGAATTACCAACGAGCATCGGGGACTTGAAACATCTTAGTGCCTTCGCCGACCAAGGATCGGAAGTAAATCTTATGCCCCTGACTATCTACATCCAACTAACGTCAAAAATGCCAATACCCACTCGTATTAGGCTGTCTCTTGTTGGGCACTCGTACATATACCCCCTAGGAATAGCAGAAGATGTATTAGTCAATGTTGCAGGATTCATGTACCCCGTTGATTTTATGATCATTGATGATAAAGGGGATGGATGCATGCCAATAATCCTTGGGGCACCATTCCTCACCACCGCTAGGGCTGTCATTAAGTATGAAGATAGGAAGATTGAGCTTAAATCTGGGAAGAGAAAGATTAGCTTCCACATGACTCCGCAAAGTGGGCGTGAGAATTTGAGTTGGAGAATGATTAAAAACAACATTGGCACGACACCCATTCGTGTTCAGAATAAAATTCTTGCATGGGAGGCAAGAATCAAAAGCTATAAGAAAGCTAAAGATGAAAGAAGAAAAAGCAATAAGGTTCCGATTAAACTCAAACATACTCAACACGAAAGCAATCATACACCGTTTGAGGAAGGGAACTTAGTACTCTTGAGACACTTGGAAACAACAATACCACCCGATAAACCAAGTCCTTGGTGGTATGGGCCATTCACAATTGAAGGATTGAGCCAAGATGGGGTAGCTAACTTGAGAAGCAAGTTAGGTGGGAAGGTGATTGCGAGTATTGATAGATTGAGGCACTACCACCATAACAGTAATGATCGCAATTATATGGGGTACACCATTTCAAATGATGAGATTATGTAGTAACCCACAACTTTGAGTCTAGCTACAAGACTCGTAAATAAAGAAAAGCGCTTCTTGGGAGGCAACCCATGCTTTGTGTGATTTTATTTGTTTGATTGTTATTTGCTTCCGTATGCATGCTTTGTTTTTATTGTTGGTTGATCATGTTTCTCAATTAAAATGTAAAATACTTTATTATGTTGTTTGGCCTAGTCTTAACTTCAACCTAAAGGTATTTTTGCAAAAGATAAGTGTAAGGGGAAACCCCAAATATGTTTTTAAGAAACAAACCGATCATGATTCTCCACAATATTTAATGAACATGTATATTCGTATTTGTTAGAGTCAAATGCTTGTATTGAGTCATAATGAAGTTTTGCAGGATTTTCCAGGAAGTAGGACAAAGTTTTTCCAGAAATTTTCCGGAAACTTAACATAAGAATTTCTGCAGGTCCATTCTGACGGCGTCAGGGTATTGCTCTTGACGGCGTCAGGAGTTAAAATCTGGAAATTTTACCGGTTTTGTTTTTCTAACGGAGTCTTATGGTTTTTGTGAATTATTAAGTTTTATAATCTCCAGGAAATCTGCAAACTTCATTCCACAAGCATTATATCTTACTTTGTTTTCTAGGATTTAGTAACTTATATAGGATGCCGCCGATTTTACGCGAGGTTGCCTTGTCTACTTTTGTCAGGATTTACAGGTTATTTGTGACAAGAAGATGATTTATATTCTGGAAGGGAAGCTTTGATTGTTCGTTTTCTTGGAAGAAGATTTAACCTGGCCAACCTAAAATCCATACCGAGCGAATCAGGGGAGTATTTGATTTCATTCTCTTTACTTTTTAACTTTTACATTCTTTACTTGAACATTGGGGACAATGTTCATCTTAAGTGTAAGGGGAGGGTAAAAAGATGATACCTTACATATGCACTTTCGCTTGAGTTTGTTTTGTTTGATAGTAGATGTGTAATAAAACTACGAGAAATACTTGTTAGTGTAATTTTAGCGCCAAATTTAAAATTTTTTACAACATTTAGGAGTGAAACTTTAGCCATAGCAAGCGTCTCATGGATAGGAGGTTGTATGACTAGCACATAACCGTAAATTCAGAAAAATTTTCCACAAAAAAATGTGAGGTTCGCCTTTAGTTTTGATAGGAAAATCATTTACTATTAGTGCTTATGAGTGTACCGGAAGCATTTAGATTCTAGAACTTGTGTTAGTGATGCATCCCGAGACCGCTAGTGAGACTACATTCGTGTGGTAGGATTTATTACATGATAAGAGGCATTAGGATCACCCTTGTGTTAAACCCGTATTATAATTACTTGACCATTTAAGTCATATTACTTGGCTAGTTAAGTCAACTAATTTTTCCCACACCCTTAGCGTTGTACTCATTTTTAGTACACGAAACCCCTAGTACACCCCTCCGAGCCTATCTTTTCGTTTCTAACTGTAAGCATTTTACTTAAAGGAAGAATTTGTTACACCCCACTTAAATGTACACCCAAATCGCCTTAGCCTTCCGTGTATGCGCTCATTTTTAGTGCATTATTGTTATTTGTTAAACCCTAAGTTAACTTTCTAATTGATTACATGGTTGTTAAGTCGAGTCATATCCTTGTACATATTGTTTTGGGACGATTGGGACTCATGGGTAAGTACTTATTTTATGGAGTAATGGGGAAGAACATCACTTATTACCCCCATATGTACGTTAATCTTAAAAGTGCTCCAAGTGTTTTAATTTTCTTAATTCGAGTCATTAGATTAGTTAGTTGTAAAGTATGTAAAGATTCAAGTGTAAGGGGAACGTTCATACCCCTATGATGTATTATTTTGGATGGTAGGGTAAGAGTGTATGCAAAAAAAAAATAAATAAATAAAAAAAATAAATAAATAAATAAAAAATAGAAAAAGGAAAAAGAGAAAAAAAAAAAAAAAAAAAAAACATACGGACTACCATCCCGTTTTTATTCTATGTTCATTTTATGTTTTTGTTATTTTTCATTTATTAGCTTAAGTCGAGTCTAGTCTTGGCTTAGCAACGCCATCTTGTACATGTAATTAACCGAGATTGTTAGCTCGCCACCAGTAAAACTTCCTTTATCCAACAAAACCGTGTAATTCATATCCCTACACCTAACGTTATAACCCTTTAAAAGACCTCTTTAATAGTTTATCCTAGGTGCTTACGCCATGTGGTGGAGGTTTGATCCTTTCCCAAGCCTAAGGTAATCTATTTTGCTATGACAGGTAGTGAGAGATATCTTCCATTTGCATAATGTTATATTACTTTATTACACCAGAGAGATGTGAGTATCTAAACACTATTTGTGAGGTGCTTGTGTATGACCTCCGTGCTTGTCTATTGGTCTTTAGTGGAACGATTATTTGTTGTAATTACTTTTATATTAGTGTTAAATGACCCCTAACTTGTCTTTTGAGTAGAATAAAAGCTCATTTGCTTGAGGACAAGCAAATCTCAAGTGTAAGGGTATATGATGAGGCGAAAAATGATCCGTTTTTAGGGGGTCATTTAAGCCCGAATCCGACTTTATTTGATCAAATATTGCCCTAAATCGTTCCTTTTGTGATTTTAGGTGTTTGGAGAGTGAATTCTAGAAAAGAAGCTATTTTGGACGTTTTTGGAGCCTAAAAGTGAAGAAAACGGCAAAGTACCAAATTTCCATGCTGAAAATACAAGGTGACGGCGTCAAGACCACCATCTTGACGGCGTCAGACATGTGGAATTAAACACCGAAGGTGGTGACGGCGTCAGAAGGATTCGTGACGGCGTCAAAGTGGCAAAATTAATATACCGTGGGTGGTGACGGCGTCACATAGGCCGTCATAAGTGGATCAAGGCCGTCCGAGGAAGTATATGGCGGCGAGGTGACGGCGTCAGAAGTTACTCTTGACGCCGTCAGACTGTTTTTCCTATATATAGTTTTCTAGTTTTTTCATTAAAAGGAGGAGAAGTTTTGGTGAAACCCTAAAGACGATTTTGGTGCCTCTTTTACAGGTTTTTCAAGGGTTCCAAACCCTTGAGACCTTGCATTGTAATTGAGATAAGTGTACTTTCAATTCAATCAATATGTCTATGTGTTGGTTGTTTATCTCTTGTTCTTGTCTCAATTCTACTATGCTAGGCTAGATCTCTCTTGTGTTTGCTTAGATCTAATGAAACCTAGATGTTGATTATGTGTTGATTACTTGTCTATTCTTGTTTTGAATGAATGATTTTATATGTTAGGCTTAAGAAAACTGGCAGATCTCCAAATGGTAACATGCTTGAACGTCTTAAGAAACATGAACCGAGGCGTACTAGGTCTTTATTGGTTGTATTTAATGCATGAGCCACTGTTTACAATCCCTATAGTTGTGCTGGGTCATGGTGTAGGAGGAGATAAGAGCTCATAGAGTTGGGGAGTTATGTATGCCACCCCACGAATGGTATTAAGGAATACAATCCGTCATTCATACAAGTGTAACAAGTAATTAACATGTAAAAGATATCTAGGGAGTAATGAAGTCTAAGTAAATACAATTTCTCCAACCACTGCTCACAACCTTAGTATAATTTAGTTTATTTTCATTTTTATTATTTTATTTTGATTGCGTCTTAGCTTTGGGTTAGTTGAATAGCAACTAATTCCGCCCACTCCTTCAAAACCCGGGATTTTAATTGCTTTCATAAAATATAAAAACACAAAAAATAATCATCCCTCACCTTTAGAACTATTAATTAGGTTTTCTAATCCTAGCGACACTATTTCTAAGCTGAACGATCAATCCCCCGGTACTTGTCACTATACTATACTACAACGATCAGGTACACTGCCTGGTGGGGGTTGTAAGCTTCTCGAGATCCCTCGAGAGGTAAAGCAAGGTGCGATTCCCACGCATCATAGGACCAAGTTTTTCCAGAAATTTTCCGGAAACTTAACATAAGAATTTCTGCAGGTCACTTCTGACGGCGTCACGAGTTTACTCTTGACGGCGTCACGTGCAAAAATCTGGAAATTTTACCAGTTTTGTTTTTCTAACGGAGTTTTAAAGTTTTTGTTGAATTATTAAGTTTTATAATCTCCAGGAAATCTGCAAACTTCATTCCACAAGCATTATATCTTACTTTGTTTTCTAGGATTTGGTAACTTATGTAGATTGCCGCCGATTTTATGCGAGGTTGCTTTGTTTGTTTTCTCAGGATTTACAGGTTATGTATGACAAGAAGATGATTTATTTTCTGGAAGGGAAGCTTTGATTGTTCATTTTCTTGGAGGAAGATTTAACCTGGCCACCTTATTATCCATACCTAGCGAATCAGGGGAGTATTTGATTTCATTCGTTTTACTTATTTCACTTTTACATTCTTTACTTGAACATTGGGGACAATATTCATCTTAAGTGTAAGGGGAGGGTAAAATGATGATACCTTACAGATACACTTTCGCTTGAGTTTGTTTGTTTAATAGTAGATGTGTAATAAAACTATGAGAAATACTTGTTAGTGCAATTTTAGCGCCAAATTTAAAATTTTTTACAACATTTAGGAGTGAAACTTTAGCCATAGCAAGCGTCTCATGGATAGGAGATTGTATGACTAGCACATAACTGTATCATTCAGAAAAAATTTCCACCCAAATATGTGAGGTTCGCCTTTAGATTTGATAGGAAAAGCATTTACTATTAGTGCTTATGAGTGTACCGGTAACATTTAGATTCTAGAACTTGCGTTAGTGATGCATCCCGAGACCGCTAGTGAGACTACATTCGTGTGGTAGGATTTACTACATGATAAGAGGCATTATGATCACCCTTGTGTTAAACCCGTATCATAATTACTTGACCATTTAAGTCATATTACTTGGCTAGTAAAGTCAACTAACTTTTCCCACACCTTAGCGTTGTACTCATTTTTAGTACATGAAACCCCTAGTACACCCCTCCAAGCCTATCTTTTCATTTCTAACTTTAAGCATTTTACTTAAAGGAAGAATTTGTTACACCCCACTTAAATGTACACCCAAATCGCCTTAGCCTTCCGTGTATGCGCTCATTTTTAGTGCATTATTGTTATTTGTTAAACCCTAAGTTAACTATCTAATTGATTACATGGTTGCTAAGTCGAGTCATATCCTTGTACATATTGTTTTGGGATGATTGAGACTCATGGGTAAAGTACTTATTTATGGAGTAATGGGGATGAACATCATTTATTACCCCCATATGTGCGTTAATCTTAAAAGTGCTCCAAGTGTTTTGATTTTCTTAATTCGAGTCATTAGATTAGTTTATTGTAAAGTATGTAAAAATTCAAGTGTAAGGGGAATTTCTATTCTCTATGATGTATTATTTTGGATGGTAGGGTAAGAGTGTATGCAAAAAAAAAAAAAAAAAAAAAAAAAAAAAAAAAAATCAAGAAAAAGAAATGAAAAAAATAGAAAAAGAAAAGAAAAAAAAAACATACGGACTACCATCCCTTTTTATTCTATGTTCATTTTATGTTTTTGTTATTTTTCATTTATTAGCTTAAGTCGAGTCTAGTCTTGGCTTAGCAACGCCATATTGTACATGTAATTAACCAAAATTGTTAACTCACCACCAGTAAAGACTGCCTATATCCAACAAAACCGTGTATTTCATATCCCTACACCTAACGTTACAACCCTTTAAAAGACCTCTTTGATAGTTTATCCTAGGTGCTTACGCCATGTGGTGGAGGTTTGATCCTTTCCCAAGCCTATGGTAATCTATTTTGCTATGACAGGTAGTGAGAGATATCTTCCGTTTCCATATTGTAATTTATACTTTATTACACCCGAGAGATGTGAGTATCTAAACACTATTTGTGAGGTGCTAGTATATGACCTCCGTGTTTGTCTTTGGTCTTTAGTGGAACGATTATTTGTTGTAATTACTTTTATATTAGTGTTAAATGACCCCTAACTTGTATTTTGAGTAGAATAAAAGCGCATTTGCTTGAGGACAAGCAAATCTCAAGTGTAAGGGTATATGATGAGGCGAAAAATGAACCACTTTTAGGGGGTCATTTAAGCCCGGAATTGAATTTATTTGATCAAATATTGCCCTAAATCGTTCCTTTTGTGATTTTAGGTACTTTGGGAGTGAAATATGGAAAAGGAAGCAATTCGGACATTTTTGGAGCATAAAAGTGAAGAAAACGCCAAAGACTTAATTTTCCAAGCTGGGAACAGTGTGTGACGGCGTCAAGAGCATTTTCCTGACGGCGTCAAGAGTAAATTTCATGACGGCCCAGTACAGAAATGAAGGCGTAACAAGGAAGAGCGTCAAGAGTTAAATACGTGACGGCCTGGAAAAACTTAATACATGACGGCGTCAGATGTAGATCAAGGCAGTCCGAGGATTCTTTTGGCGGCGAGATGACGGCGTCACAATGTTGTTCTTGACGCCGTCAGCCTCAATTTTCTATATATAGTTTTCTAATTTTCATTCATGAAGAGGAACAAGTTTGGAGAAACCCTAAGGCCGAACCATATACGAATTTTACAGGTTTTTCAAGGGTTTTCAGCCCTTGAACCCTTGCATGTGTAATTGAGATAAATGTTCTTTTAATTCAATCAATATGTCTATGTGTTGGTTGTCTATATCTTGTGCTTGTCTTGATTCCACCATGCTAGGCTAGATTTATTTTGTGTTTGCTTAGATCTAATGAAACCTAGATGTTGATTATGTGTTGATTACTTGTTTATGGTTGTATTGGATGAATGATTTCAATGTTAGGCTTAAGAAAACTGGCAGATCTCCAATTGGTAACATGCTTGAACGTCTTAGGAAACATGAACCGATGTGTACTAGGTTTTATTGGTTGTATTTAATGCATGAGTAAATTCTAATGATCCCATGTTAGAAGCTTCTTAGCCGGCTCGACATAGGAGTGAAGTAGGCACTCATAGGATTAGGGAGTTAAGTACGCCACCCCATGAATGGTAGTAAGGAATACAATCCGTGATCCACGCAACTATAACAAGTAATTAACGTGTAAAAGATATCTAGGGAGTAATGAAATCTAAGTAAACACATTTCTCCACTTATTGCTCACAACCTTAGTTTAATTTAGTTTTATTTTCATTTCCAGTATTTTTTTTGATTGCATCTTTAGTATTGGGTTAGTTGACTAACAACTAATTCCGCCCAAATCCTTCAAACCCGAGATATTTATTTGCTTTCTAAAAAATATAAAAATACAAAAAGAATCATCTCTCATCTCTAGAACTAGTAATTAGGTTTTTCTAATCCTAGCGACACTATTCCTAGCTGAACGATCAATCCCCCGGTACTTGTCACTATACTATACTACAACGATCAGGTGCACTGTCTGGTGGGGGTTGTAAGCTTCTCAAGATCCCTTGAGAGGTAAAGCCTGGTGCAAACCCCACGCATCAGTGAAACATGAATTTTTTGAACATTTTAAAAACAGATTCTGTGAACCTGGATGTAAGGAAACGAGTATTCAGATGGAGTTTCCTCACATGTTCTCGGATGAGCATCAAAAAGAGGTTGAACGTGATGTTACAAACGAAGAAATTAAGAGTGCGGTGTGGGATTGTGGTACTGATAAAGCGCCGGGACCAGATGGATTCACTTTTGGATTCTTTCATCGGTTTTGGAACATTGTTCAGTCTGACGTATTTGATGCTGTCAGATATTTCTTTTCCAACAGTGATTTCGCGAAAGGTACTAATTCATCTTTTATTGCTCTCATACCTAAAGTTCAGAACGCGAACCTTGTTAAAGATTTTAGACCGATTAGTTTGATCGGGAGTCTATATAAAATTATTGCCAAAATTTTGGCAAACTGGCTTGTCGGTGTGTTGAGTGGTATTGTTAATGAGGTTCAATCTGCTTTCATTGCGAATAGACAGATTCTGGACGGTCCGTTTATTCTTAACGAAGTGGTTCAATGGTGTAAGGCGAAAAATAAACAAGCTCTCATTTTTAAAGTCGATTTTGAGAAAGCATATGACTTTGTCAGATGGGATTTTCTGGACATGATTCTTAGGAAATTCGGATTTGGAGACAAGTGGTGTAAATGGATACAATGTTGTCTCCAATCATCGAGAGGATCCATCATTGTTAATGGTAGTCCAACTGAGGAATTTCAATTCGGTAAAGGTCTCAAACAAGGGGATCCTTTATCACCTTTTTTATTCATTCTGATTATGGAAAGTCTCCACCTTTCTTTCCAGCGTGTTGTCGATGCGGATATCTTCCATGGTATTAATTTGGGTGGAGGTTTGGTGAACCTTTCTCACCTGTTCTATGCTGATGACGCAGTATTCGTTGGTCAATGGAGCGATAACAACATTACGACTCTTATTAATGTTCTCGGTTGTTACCATAAAGCGCCGGGCTTACGGATTAATATGAGTAAGAGTAAAATAATGGGTGTGAATGTGGACGATGATAGGGTTAACCGAGCTGCGGGGAAATTAGGATGTATGGTTCTCAATACTCTGTTTTCTTATCTTGGATCTATTGTTGGTGGGAATATGGCTCGCATTCACATGTGGAGAGACATTGTGGATAAAGTGAAATCGAGACTATCCAAGTGGAAAATGCATACTTTGTCCATTGGAGGTCGGTTGACTTTAGTCAAATCTATCCTAGGTTCTATATCATTTCTCTATTTTTAAAGTTCCAATGACGATTCTCCGTGAGCTTGAAGGCGTCTGAAGTCATTTTTTTAATGGCCATGATCAAAATGATAAAAAAGCGAATTGGATTAGTTGGAAGAAAGTTTTGATGTTTAAAGATAGAGGTGGTCTCTGAGTCTCGAGTCTTTATGCGATGAATAGAGGGCTCATGTTCAAATGGATCTGGAGGTTTGTCAATTATGGTACTTCCTTATGGTCTAGAGTAATCAAGGCTATACATGGAGTCGATGGCAGGATAAATGACATCTCTAGTGTTGGGAGACCTTCGTGTTGGATGACTATTGTTCAGGAAACTCATAACTTACTGAAGAATGGTATTGATTTACTGAAATATTTGCGGATTAAGGTGGGTAATGGTAAGTCTACATCTTTCTGGATGGATAAATGGCAAGAAGAAGGTACCCTTAAAGATTTATACCCGCGGATTTTTGCTTTGGAAGGGAGTAAACATATTACTGTTGCGAGAAAATTATCTCAGCCCTCCTTGTCTACGTCTTTTAGAAGGAATCCGAGAGTGGTCGTGAACATGATCAACTTCAAATGGTAGCTGATTTGATATAAGATGTTAGACTTGATGCTAATCCAGATCGGTGGAGATGGGAGCTGGATGATTCGGGTAACTTTTCTGTGGCTTCGGTCCGTAGAATGATTGATGTTAAAACGCTTCCGAGTGTGGATTATATCACTAGATGGAATAAATTCGCGCCGATCAAAGTAAATATTCATACCTGGAAGATCATGACCAATTCTCTTCCTACCAGGTTTAATATTTCTCGTCGTGGCATTTGTATTGATTCAATTATATGCGCTAATTGTAATAAAGGTGTGGAAACGTCGAGTCACTTGTTCTTCTCGTGTGATATGGCTTGGGAAGTGAACAATCTTATTACTCGTTGATGGAACTTAAATGATTCAGAGTTTGATTCATACGAGAGCTGGCTGGATTGGATTAACGATGTCAGGTTACCATCAAAGTCCAAAAAGATGCTTGAAGGGGTTTTTTATGTTACTTGGTGGAGGCTTTGGTGGGTCCGCAATAAAATGATTTTCGAAGGCAAGGTTCTGAGAAAGGCGCTGTTTTTTGATGATGTCATTTGTAAATCTTTTTATTGGATTCGTTATAGGAACAAAAAATCATTCAGTTGGAATGATTGGTTAAAACACCCAAACATCATTATATTGTAATCTAGTTTCTTGCTAGTCTTTTTTTGTGTTATAATAATAGCTGTTAAAAAAAAAAAAAAAAAAAAAAAAAAAAACTATGAGTTGTGTTTGGTCATCAATTTGTCATATTAAATATCATAAACACCCTTTAATTTATTATAAGAAGTTTAAGAAACATTGTTAAGATCGTTTCTACTTAGGCTATGTTTAGCACACAAGATTGTTAAGAGATTATGATTATTTTTTTAAAAAATAAGCTTTTTAAAAAATAATATTTGTTTGGCAGACATAGTTTATAAGAGATTCTAAAAAAAATAATCTTTCATAATCTCTTAAAATCAAAGGTTACTTCATGTAGCTTAGAAAAATAATCTTTTTTTTATAATCTTCAGCACCAGCACCATCTCCAGTTCCAGCAACAGTTACTTTCGCCAAACATATATCCTTACTACTATGAAAAATGATTGAAATCAATATTAATTAGAACCTATGATCTGTTCTTTTTTTACAGCTAAGCCATCACTTTGGATGCTGCGAAGTTAGATCTCAAACGAGAATCCTAATATTTTTATATTTGTCATAACATTTAATTTGACAGCATCACATTTTATTAAAATATAACAGTAACAATACCTTTGCTAAATAAAATAATTCTAAACAGCCAAACTATCAAGAGTCTTGTATATTTCCGAACTAAAATAAAAATGTTCATCTTTCTATTATGAGATGTTCTAAATAAATATTTATTTTGCATTTCAACTGATCGATAAAAAAAAAAAAATTTGTGTTGAGATGATATTTGATTGATGACTAGCGTAGTTAGTGAGATTTACTAAATCTTTTTTTATTTACAAAGTGAACTTTATTTGATAGTACTGAGCGAGTATATCTACCATCTAAAACAGTTGAAAGTTTGAGACTTTAAGATCTTATGTATCGAACCCATATAGGAGTAACGTTTTTCATAGAAATGACTTGGACTTTAAAACTTTTCTCGATGTGATTAAAGTATTAATCTCGTAGAAAGTAGAAACCATGGATTGATTTCAACAAGCCCCAAATTAATGGTAGAAATGACTTGGACTTTAAAACTTTTCTCGATGTGATTAAAGTATTAATCTCGTAGAAAGTAGAAACCATGGATTGATTTCAACAAGCCCCAAATTAATGGATTCCTTCCTAATAGGTCTCTATCAATGTGCACCTTACATCATGAAGAGGATATTGTTTGCTTGCTTGCTAAATACACACAGGGATTTATGATGGAGTAGTGGCATCAAGGCATAACGAGCGACCACACGGCGGCACTATAGGCTATAGCCGATTCTGATTCATTCTTAAAGAAACACTAGAAAAGTTAGCCAAACCGCAATATGGAAACTTGCAAGGCCCTAACAAATGCCAACATGACATACGTACGAATCCATATAGTTAAAGTTCAATCGCACCATTTTATCTGCTCAAGGACTAGATTTATAAGGTCTTAAAGTGAAACATTCATAATACACGGTTCATTTGAAAACACTATTTTGTCGTCTACCACAAGCTACATACCTTTCATTAAGTACATCGATACCTCGAACTACCCACGAAGCCGTCTTTTCCATACTCCCATGCAATTCCACGTTGTCCCTGTCTCCAATACTAGATCTACCTCCTCGTAAAGTCAACACCCTATTACCTCTCACCACGTGTCCACCTCATTTACTTCAAACACACCCTTCTATATATATACACACACACACACGCAAACTCCATATCACCATATCCAAACACACCCCATAACAAAACAAAACTCCAAAAAGCACAGCCTTTCTTAACCAAATCCAAAAACCAACTTTACATTCAAATCTTTTCACAAAACGTACCATAACACTAATCTTGATATCCTTCTCAGTTTACCTGTTTTATATATCTCACCATGCATGTGCATGAGCATGAACATTCTCGCCGGATACTAACGTATCCAGCGATACGTCCATGCGAGTCAGTGTTACCAGGGACACTCCTCAATTCCTTAATAACACTCTCACAAACAATAACCTCGTACAAAACCAAACCATTTTACACGAACTCACGTAACGCAAAGACATCTATACGTCTTGTTGAAAACATTCTTATTTTTCTCGAAGAAATCCAACAAGAGTCGCAAGACAAAACAAGTTTGTCATATGAATCGGTTTTGTCATTTTCTGAGCTACATTTTGTGTTTCAGAAGCTAAACTTCTTGTTACAAGATTGCATGAGATCTGATGCTAGGGTTTGGATGTTGGCCCGAGCCGAAAAGGTATCAAATATGTTTCGGGCTATTTTTCGGTCCATAAGTGTAGCTCTAGATGTGTTACCATTAGATGATATTAATGTTTCACTTGAGTTAAAAGAGTTAATGTGTTTGGTCAAGATTCAAGCTTTGAATTCAAAGCTCGAGTTTCGACCCGAAGATAAACGGGTCTTGGATCATCTTAGATCCGTTTTGGACCAGCTTGAACACCATGTTGCTCCGGGTGAAAAGAATCTGACCCGGGTTCTTGATTATTTAAGCATTTCTAGCTGGAATGAATGCAATAAAGAGATCAAGTTTCTTGAAATGGAAATCGGGTCGGAAAGATCCGGTTCCAAGAAAACGGATCTTGGGATATTAAGTAGCTTAATGGGGTTGATGGTTTATACCCGGTGTAAGGTTTTTACGGCTGTAGATGGGGAGAATATCGTGGTTTCTAGTGATGTAATTGGCTGTAATGATAATTTGTTAAAGTCTTTGAATGTTGATGATTTGAGGTGTCCAATTTCTTTGGAGATCATGTCGGATCCGGTTACACTAACAACCGGGCACACGTATGAACGGGTTTCTATTGAGAAATGGTTCGGGTCGGGTAATTCTACTTGTCCTAAAACGGGTGAGAAAGTGAATAGTGGTAACTTAGTTTCGAATTTGTGTATAAGGAATGTTATTAGGAAATATTGTGTGGAGAATGGGATTGCGGTGGTGGGACCCACTCGTAGTGGCCGCAGTCAGGAGAGCACTGATACGGCCACGGGTGGTAGTGTGGCAGCAGAGGCTGCTATAAAGTTAGCAGTTGACTTTTTAGTTGACCGTTTGGTATTTGGCACGAATGAGGGCAAACATAAAGCTACTTATGAGATTCGGTTGCTTAGTAAAACAAGCGTTTTTAATCGGGCTTGTTTGGTTGAAGCAGGCGTGGTTCCATGTTTATTGGACTTGATTTGTCTTAAGAATCCGAAGATTCAAGAAAACGCGATAGCGTGTCTATTGAATCTCTCAAAGTACTCAAAAACAAAGAAAGTACTTGTCGAAAACGGAGGGTTGGAACTAATTCTTGAGGTTGCACAAAACGGGCTGAAAATGGAAGCCCGACAACACGCTGCAGGTACTTTGTTTTATCTAGCTTCAGTGGATGAGTATAGGGACATCATCGGGAAAATCCCGAGATCTATTCCTGTTTTGATGGAATTAGTACTAGAAGGAACAGATCGATGCAAAAAGAATGCATTGGTAGCAATTTTCGGGTTACTAATGTACCCCGAAAACCATTGGAAAGCACTTGCAGCAGGGATAGTTCCGTTACTAATCGATCTATTGAGATCTTCACATCAGTGTGAAGATCTTGTTATAGATTCTTTAGCCATTTTAGCTACTTTGGCTGAAAAAGGTGACGGGACAGCGTCGATTCTGAGCTGTGGGGCTCTACACGTGATCCTAGATGTCATGGGAACCACGACATCGAAGGCATCAAAAGAGTATTGTGTTGCATTGTTGCTTGCAATGTGCAAAAATGGTGGGGCAGACGTGGTTCGGGTTTTAGTATCGAACTCGTCTATAATGGGACCTTTATATTCCTTACTCACCGAAGGTGGTTCTCGTGCTAGTAAGAAAGCAAGTTCGTTGATCAGAATTTTACATGAATTCAACGAAAAACACGCTTCTTCTGCCACTAGACGCCCCGTTCACTTTCAAGAACGGTTTGTAGATGTTTGGTAAATTGTATATTTTTTTTATAACTTTCGTGACATTAGCTCGTCTTTTTCAAGAGCTATTGTCACATCTATAGCTTCAGTAATTTTTGTATGAAGTTATAGTGACAATCACAATCGTATTGTATGTATAATCTTTTTTCCGATGTTTATAACATAAGTACTTTGTTACAATATCTAAGTATACAAACTTTATCAGTTTAGACCATGTCTGATGAAAACGAAGGTGTAAGTGACCGATCTCTTATAGACATATCTAAAGCCTTTTCAAGTCCAACTACCACTTGTTCCATTGAAGGCCTTTGTTGCTTTATCCCGATACACGAAAGTGCTAGATTGATTATGACCTCAAATGCCTTTAACGAATAATTCCCTTTAAGTTTTGGATCAGCAAACTCAGTCATACTCCCACCCCTTGTTAGTGTCTTTGCCTATTAACAAGAAACAAAAAAATCGCTTAAATGAAAATCGACTGAAAATAGGTTTAAACTCACAGGAAGATTTTACCATTTTTCCAAGCGGCATTGGCTTTTGTAAGTCTATGTTGATCACCCGTTGACCCGAAAGAAGCTGTAAAAGAACTATACCGAAGCTGTAAACATCCCCTGATGGGTTGACACGGCTATTCTTTTGGTACTCAGGATCCACATAACCAAAAGTTCCTCTTACTTCTGAACTAACATGAGATAGACCCGTGTCAATGATCTTAGACAAACCAAAATCTGCTAGCTTGGCTTGAAAGTTCATGTTCAACAGAATATTCGTTGGCTGCCAAACATTAAGCATTAGAATCACATGCAATTAAATTACTAGTACTTTAGTAACCGACCTTATAATACTTAATTTACCTTTATATCTCGATGAACAATGCATCCTCCAGGATATGTATGTAGAAACCATAGTCCTCGAGCACAATCGATAGCAATTTGAAGACGTTGGATCCAAGTGAGAACTTTATCTTTACTAAACAACCATTCTGAAAGGTTTCCCCAATGACAAAGCTCATAAACAAGAAAACACTCGCCATCACCCTCACAATGATCCAATAATCGTACTAGATTTGGATGTCGTACAGGGGACAAACTCGTAATTTCCCTTACGAATGTTTCCATTTCACCATCGTTCACAATGTGCTTGATTGCAACATCTTGACCATTCACGAGTACACCTTTATACACTTTCCCTAAACATATTAAAGCCATTCGAATAAGGAACAAATTAAACAGGATTAGTTTATGTAAACATGGCTGACTAGATTTTCGCCAAACCAATAGTTTTCAAATTGACATACATAAATACAATAGTACGTTTACCAGCATTTCCTTGGCCGATGAAATTTGATTCTTTGAGATCGTTGGTAGCAGCATAAACTTCTTTAACCGTCAACTTCGTAGTTAATTCTTTGGGAAATGGCGATTCCAGAACACATACACCGTCTTTGCACTCGGGTGACCTTCGTGTGACAGATTTTCTAAAGTAAAACCATAATATGCTGATTAATATAATCACGATTCCAATAAGACCTCCTATCAGAATCCATAATCCTGAAATTATAAAAGATTATCAAGTCAAGAGTTTGTATTCTTACAAACATTACTTTCTTTTTTTCTTACCTTTTTAATAAGTCACTTTTTTATAAACAAAAAACAGTTTAATAGAGTTAACTCACCTATTCTCATTTTTTTCTTGTGTTGATGATCATTTACAAGATTCTGAGATTGATCACTTGGATTCTGACCAAGACACTGATAAACCGCCTGAACCCATTTTGTGTCGTAAATCTTTTGACTCACCATAGAAACAATTACAGAAAATCGACATATATCAATCTCTTGAACACTACTATTCACACCCAAAACACCAATCTTTTTCCATCTTTCATGACAAGCACCACAACCATTTCTTGAGTCTAAACTCTCACAATCTTGATCTAGGCCAGTTAACGAGCTCTTGAGCTTATTAGAAACATCGGTAAGTGAATAGTCCGAGCAGCTACCTGAACCTGATGCTAGCTTTTCAACACCACAACTTAAAAGATTTCTCCCATTGCTACCTTCTAACGAAGATCGACAACTTTGTTGTTGTCTAGAGTTTAAGAAAATAGTTCCTGTTTGATTCGCATGTTTTGCTAATGCGGATAGATATTCTTCAAATGATGATTCACAACAATTGTTATCAAGAAATCCATCCCAACTCGAGGTCTCACAGCTTAATGAAGAAACTTGAATATCCAGAACACAATTATCGGTGGCTAAAACGCTTGTAACTAACACGAAAATGAACAAAATCGGGATCATTTGGTGTAAAAGTTTGATGAAATGCAAATGTGTTATGAATTTTGCTAGAACGTATATTAAAGACTTGCGAGAATGTTGTTCTTTTGTGTAATATTCGACGAGAATAGAAAGAATAGCATAAGAAACTACACAAAACACATACACAAAAACAGACCATATGGTTAGTTTTGGCAAGGTTGATTATTTTTATTTAAATATTGGAATATTTAATTTATTTAAGTATAGTTAAAATAAAATTGCCGGCCATTTTTATTTGAAATGGTCCTAGGAATTTATTATTGTAATTTTCATACATACATATATATTGTGATTTTTTTTTTTCTTTTTTTAAACAAATTTTAAGGCTTTTGGGTGATCCTTATAGATATAAATAAATAAAAATATATAAAATGTTGTGTATTCTTTATGAAAATTGATTTGCAACCTTATACTTTTTATTGTTACACTCAACTTAACGCATTACATTATATAACCTTACATTAACACGAACATAACAAACACATCAACCGACCTAAGACCTACACCTACACCACGATAAAGCATTGTAAGTTTGTAACTACGTATGTTATACGACATCATATGTTTATTTGAAACATTATAACTACAAATGTTATGATCACCTTCATTTCAACATTGTAACTAAATAGAAATAATTTCCAAAATTTATAAGAAAAAAAGTTTATTTTGTGTATTCATCTTCTTTTGTAAATCCGCCACTAACGTCAATTTACTTTTAATAATAGCATACATGAAAATGACGTTGATTTTTATAACTAAACCAATAAAAAGGAGACAGTATTATTTCAAAATTAAGTTAAGATGGAAATGGTAATAGTATAAAATCTTATTAGTACACACGACAAACATATAAGAACAAAGTGATACAATGATGTTGTTCTTTTCTCCTCTCATAAAGCATAATTCAATCTGACTTTTATAAGTCAAATGTAGTAATGGTTAAATTTAGAAACGTATAACTTGTTTTAAGCATTGTATTATTTCCTGTCGTATTGTTATTTAAAAAAATAAATATTAACCATGGCTCGATTCATTTTAAATTTTAATCTAGCTAGATAACTTGTTCACAATTTTTTTTCGTCATTGGATGGGGAAAATTGCATATATACCCACTAAAACTAAAAAACTTGCGTATTTCTCAAAAATACAAGTTTTTAATGCATGATTTAAAATGTTAGTTAAGCATGTTTTGAGTATATATGCAAATATTCAAGTTTTAGTGAGTATATATGCAATTGGTCCTTGAAAGAAATACGTCTTATTGTTGTTTGATAATTTATGAAGAATGAAACAAGTTTGTTGACAAGTGATATAGTATTACTGTGGATCATGTAGGATCAAATTAGTTTACGAAGAAAACCATATAACACTACATTTAACCACACTATATTTCGGTAAATGGTGATTATTGTTGGATTAATCAGCCATCACAAAGTGTTAATTCGTTATTATAATTTAGGCTCGATCTCGCGACATGCACCCCGGCCTTTCGACAACGACAAAACATGAGATAACAAGTCAACTACACTAGAGCCTTGTTTGAACCTGATTAGACCATGTTAAATTAAAGTGGTTCAAAAATGACACATTTTTTAGTAGAACATGTTTTGACATGTTAGCTTAACTTGCAATTAGATAAAATAATAATAATAATAATAATAATAATAATAATAATAATAATAATAATAATAATAATAATAATAATAAAACATGTGCACCACACCTTTTTTTTTTTTTTTTTTTTTTTTTTTTTTTCAGGATGTAATAATCAGAACTTGAACCCACATATTTGGTTGGGAAGCTTCACACACAATATGAAGTACTATTAAGGCACAAAACTTTTTGTGCATCACACGGGCCTCAGCGACCAGTTTTTCAAAAGGTTCATATACCTTAATTAATTAGATTTGGATCGGACGTATTTTTTATTTGGTGATGAGAGAGTTGTTCTCCAACAATTACTTGCAAGCATTTGCTAATATAAAGGACAAAGTATGACTGTATGAGGTGTGATTTGTTCTCATCTAAACAGAATATACGTTTGCCATCTCTCAATGTTTGAGGTTTAATACAGATGTTTTTCCTTCCCTCCTACACTTATAAGTAATTATAAGAGGCCGGCGACTCTAAGAGTTTGGGAGGTTATCGCAATTCACAGAACTCCATCGTAACCTTTAATTGGTTTTCATTGTCATAGATAATGATTTTGTTGAGGAATGCTATGTCTGCAAATACCGCAAAGAAAATTATATTAACTATAACGCGCGCATGGAGAAATTTCTTTTATACATGTGATTAATATTGTAACATACTCCGTTGTTAATAAACAAGAACCTTTTTTACCCGCGCTCCGCTATGGGGCTTGGTGTTTTGCGTGATATTTTTTGGTAACACGAACATTCTCTAGATTTAACAATAGAGACTATTTATCTAAATTTTCGTCACACAAACATCCGCATATTTAATCTAGGGATTATGTTTATAATTGTAATTTTTTTTTGATCATATTGCAAGTGTTCATTATACAAACAATCCTTAGATTTAACGCAGGGATTTTTTTTTTTTTTTTTTTTTTTTTTTTTTTTTTTTTGCAACACACATAAATCGGAGGGACGTTTATGTTAATTTTTGTTACATAACGGTGCTTAAGTTTAACTCAAGGGCTATTTATGTAAACGAGAGTTAACGACAAACACTTTTTTTTAAACCATATTTGTAACTGTAAGTAAACCACAAGAACCATTTTTATTATTTTAGTCAAATGTTTACTATTTTATTTGGTGAATAGAAAACATTTGACATATGTTTATATTGAAAATTTATAATTTAATACTTATCCATATGCATGTGTATGATTAAATGCTTAAGACTCATGTTGATATTGATCTTCATATATTATATTAAAAAAAGTTGAGAAACGCAAAAAGGATTTATGAGGAGATCAATTGACCGATTAAGTCACATTGAACGAGTTTTCTCTCTATATACAAGAATCAATTTGCATGAGATGAGGAGACCAAAACCTAAACACTTATAAGCAAAAAGTTCTTAAATTTGTGCCTAAATCAAAAACATAACTCTGTGAATTATCCCAAAGTGATATTCGCCTAACTCAAGCAAATAGGGTCGAATAGTTTTTTTTGAAAAGTGATTACAAGATTCATTAAGATATCCGGTTTGATTTGATTATATTAACCTTTATGGGAACTCAACCAACAGTGTTAAAGGCATTGATTCGTGTTAAACTAACTGGAAACATATTGGGATGCAATATATACCAAATCAAACGTAGTATTTAATTCAAGTATATAAATATAAGACAGTCGATTATTGAGACAGATATAACTGTCATTTACTTGATGTTTGAAGATGACATTAAGTTTTGCAACAGAAGTTTGTTTGTTTGGCACAAGATGAGTCACAATCCGCCTTTCTTTCCTTGCAGAAGAATTCATTACCACAACAACACCAAACACCCTTTCCCTTGTTTTCCCAACACGACCTATCTGAGGGAGGGCAATTTATTGGAGCTGCGTCTATTTTGATGTCACTGATTTCATTTTTCAAACCTATAAATTTAAAAATGACGACATTGGTTATGATATACATGCAAAATGATGCAAATCGGAAAGAAAAAAAATAGTATATGACACAAACTTACACTCTTGGCAAGAGAGCAATATGAAAAAGCTTATCCAGAATACAATCATGTGTACTTTGAGAAGCTTGCCCATTGTGCACCTAGGAAAGAAATACACCTGAACAATAGTTTACACAATACTTATATTTATATTAGCATTTAGGAGAGTGACGTACGTTATTGTTTATCTAACTCCTTATTTAGAGTTTATTTTAATAAAGTAGAATCAATTGGTTTTAGTTTTGATTTACACGGAAGTTAGTTGATCATCACAAAATCATCAAACACACCCTTCTTTTTATGATATAAAAAGTAAAGATTCACATGAAATTGAATTACTACGTAGTATTTACACAATTATTTGCATGTAGACGTATCACAAGCATTCACGAGACTTGCTTATTTTGTACATATAATCAAAGCCTTTGTTACGTAGTATTCACACAAACTTCATCTTAGATATTCGAGTCGTCCAAGATATCGACTTGGTATTAATTCTAATTATGTGCAAATTTAGGATTTGGTTCAGGAATTGGTACTACAGGATAACTCTTTGAAATACAACGCGTCGACTAAATATTACAGTTTTAGTAATAGATGTTATAGTGTGGCATAATATTTTTGGTAGAATTCATCTCTACGACTTCCTAATGCATCAAAATAGATAGTTTAGTACGTTTCTGAAACGGAAACAAAATTGTGAAGTGGTTTAGACGCAGTATCATCTTTAATGTGGTTTACACTAATTAGGAAAAATACAAAGTTCCTAATTAGTATAATTTAATTTTTTGAGAAATGGTAGTCGCAGTTTCTTCTATATTTGGACTTCCGAACATGCATAATCTTTAGTGGTAGATCTTATATATATATATATATATATATATATATATATATATATATATATATATATATATATATATATATATATATATATATATATATATATATATATATAGGCAAAGGATCACGTGCGGATGGTTTTTTTTAGTGCGGATGTGCGGATGAATCTGGACCACCCATTCCAGAATCTGATCTCCCATTCCAGAATCTGATCTTGACTTTTTGTAAAAAAATCAAGATCTGACGCTAATATCACGGTACTAATTGATCATGAAAACGATTTTTTTAATTTTTTTTTCCTTCTCAGCGATCCTTACTCTAGTTGTGTTCTTTTATTTTTTTATTTTTTCAGATTTTTCTGATTACTTTTTTCTTTTTTGATTATGAGTGCTAATGTGATATTAACGATATTATAAGTGCTACCGTGATATTAAGCTTTTTTACATGTAAAAATGAACCGTGATATTAAAAACCCATGATAGTTACTGTGATATTATAAAACCAACGTGATATTAAGTTTTTTTACATGTAAAATGAATCGTGATATTACGATATTAAGAAAAAATTAAAGTGATATTAAAAAAAATTAACTTTGATATTAAGAAAGCATGATAGTTACGGCGATATTAACAATTTTTATTAAGAAAAAGTTTTTACGATATTAAAAAAGTTATTGTGATATTAAATTTTTTATTAAAAAAAAAATGTTTTCAGAATCTGATTTTGACTTTTTTACAAAAGTCAAGATCTGATCTTGACTTTGTCAAGATCAGATCTTGACTTTTGTAAAAAAGTCAAAATCAGATTCTGATATCACAATACCTTTAACGATGAAAACGATTTTTTTTTGAATTTTTTTCAGCGATTCTTAATTATTTGTTGTCCTCTTTATTTTTTTTAATTTTTTCAGATTTTTTTGAATTTTTTTAAGAAAAAAAGCTAATACGATAGTAACGATCTTAAAACATAACGAGATATTTACGATATTGCCCCTCCGCCTTTTTCAGATGGTTGACTAGATGGAGGGCTGAGATTCGTCCGTACCATCCGCACTAAAAGACAAAAATGTACCTGATCCTCACCCTATATATATATATATATATATATATATATATATATATATATATATATATATATATATATATATATATATATATATATATATATATATATATATATATATATAGGGAAGGGATCCAATAAAAAGAACAATTAAAATAAGAATGGTAAGAAGTAATTCTAGCCACACATTTTAATTTGGGAGGGAAAATTTGAATGAAGATGCATCCATTTTTGTAGGTGCATCTAGAATGTGTGGTTGTGATTACTTCTTATCCTTCTTATTTTTATTCTTCTTCTTATTTGATCCTAACTATAAATAAATAAATAAATAAATATATATATATATATATATATATATATATATATATATATATATATATATATATATATATATATATATATATATATATATATATATATATATATATATAGTGAGGATCACATGCGAATACAATTTTTTAGTGCGGACGTGCGGATGGATCTGGACCGCCCATTCCAGATCTGATCTTGACTTTTTGTAAAAAAGTCAAGATCTGACGCTAATATCACGGTACCAATTGATCATGAAAACGATTTTTTTGATTTTTTTTCCTTCTCAGCGATCCTTACTCTATTTGTGTTCTTTTATTTTTTTTATTTTTTCAGATTTTTCTGAGCACTTTTTTCTTTTTTGATTATAAGTGCTAATGTGATATTAACGATATTATGAGTGGTACCGTGATATTAAGCTTATTTACATGTAAAAATGAACCGTGATATTATGATATTAAGAAAAAGTTAAAGTGATATTAAAAAAAATTAACTTTGATATTAAGAAAGCATGATAGTTACAGCGATATTAACAATTTTTATTAAGAAAAAGTTTTTACGATATTAAAAAAGTTATTGAGATATTAAATTTTTTATTAAAAAAAAAGTTTTCAGAATCTGATTTTGACTTTTTTACAAAAGTCAAGATCTGTCAAGATCAGATCTTGACTTTTGTAAAAAGGTCAAAATCAGATTCTGATATGACAATACCTTTAACGATGAAAATGATTTTTTTTTGAAATTTTTTTCAGGGATTCTTAATTATTTGTTGTCCTCTTTATTTTTTTAATTTTTTCAGATTTTTTGAATTTTTTTCAGAAAAAAAGCTAATACGATAGTAACGATCTTAAAAAAAGACGGGATATTTACGATAATGCCACCGCGTTTTTTTTAATCAGAATCTGAGATGGACGGATGATCGTGTGGTCCACATTCATCCGTACCATCCGCACTAAAAAGGAAAAACGCACCCGATCCCTTCCCTATATATATATATATATATATATATATATATATATATATATATATATATATATATATATATATATATATATAACAGGAGGCGTTACACGCGTATTGCCACCTCATTACCCAGTCATTGCCATGTAATTCATTATGCGCCATGTCATCACATTCAGGCCATGTAAGTAATTTTATCATGTCATTTTTTTAATTCGTATTTTTCGAATTAATTTCGTTTTTTTTTCCCAAAAAATCACCTGCATGGATTCGAACTCTAGACCATGCAAATGTTATGGGGCATGTTTACCAATGAACCACCACAGTTTTTTGTTGAGTTGTTGTAACTCAAAGTCTATATACTATAATTATAGGAAAAAAAACATCAGCTCATAAGTAAACCCTTATTGAGTCTCCTATCAATATACGTACCATTCCCAAAACCCTAAATCCCTTCCCCAAACCCTAAATCGACAACTAATTATAATAGTCACCAAGCCTACACAATCTCTATGATTATAAGTTTGATTGTTTACCACTGAACCACCACAGTTTTTTGTTGAGTTGTTGTAACGCCTGTATAATAATCTCTAAGGTAAGTTCTTCTACTTCTTTATCTTCTTCAAATCAATAATAAATTTTTGTGTTTTAAAAGGTTGATGCTGAATCAATGTTAACTATTCTCTGAAAATAGTATTCGGTTCAACCTAGATAAAACTTTTGTTCCATCTGAAAAGTAAGTCCTTTTTTGTCTTACAAGTGCTTAAAGATTAGGTTACTGTTCTGATTCAAGTTTCATAATTGGTACAGATTGGAGATTATAAAATTTAAGTTAGAGGTATTTGATCATAAGGTTCTTGAAAGAGCAGTAAAAGGAGCTTGAGATTAGAAACGAGTTGAGTGAGTTTCATTGTAGAAAATATGGTGGGCAAAAGCTGCAAAAAGATCAAGGAATGGGAGTCGACTATCAAGTGTTATTTTATTATCTCTTACCTGTTTGATAGTATATTGATAATGTTCTCTAAATCAGTGTTAGTTTGTTACATATGTTGCAACTCATCTTTAGAGATATTGAACCTTCCAATATTCTTATAGACTGACAAATGAATGCTAATCTTTCAGACTTTGGATTCGCTAGGAAAGGTCCTCAAGATGGACGAACTCATGTCTCAACAGCAATAGTATGTTCATTTCAATAAACATTTTTCATTATTTGTCCATTTGTGAGGCATTCGTACTAAAGTTACATGTGTAAAATTGAATCTAGGTGGTAGGAACAAATGGATATGCAGCTCCTGAATATGTCCAAATGGGGCGTCTAACTGCCAAGATAGATGTATGGAGATACAACATCTTTCTTATGGAGCTGATCACAGCTCAACGCCCACTTGCCCAAAAAACTCATGGGAACAAACTTGAATGCATGTGATCAGTATGTTGTTGTACAGGTGTATGGAAGTTAAAGCCAGTAGTTGACCATAGGCTTGAAGGCACATTAGCTACTGTCACAGATCATGGTTGATGGCTCGCTAAGGCATGTCCTACTTCGTAAAAATAGGTAATACTTCATCATTTCCACCTCATTCAACCGACTATATTCTTCTGTAATACCAATACAAAATAATAATTTCATCTTTTAGTTCCGTAAGTTGTATATATTTTTATCAGGCTATTTGCACAAAAAGGTAGAGTACCATTTTCTAACTCTAATTGCCACGTTTCCTGAAAAGTCACTTTTTTAGTTTACGACTCCTCTCAGTTTTGGCTTTTATATTGAACACCAAGTCGGGTCTTTACTGATCTATACTATATTTCTATGAATCCAAAATGCTTTTATCTTACTTGATATTGTGTTATTAACATAATTGATATTGTGATATTGTATATATTAATTGAGATTGTTTGATGAAATTTTTGTTAGCAGGGGGTTGCGAATCGATCAGACGATCATGTGGTAACAGTAAAGCCTGATCGAGGGCGGAGAACGTTTAAAAGGCCAGGATTTGATGTCTTCTTGGAGCACCTAGGTCAGTTTTATGTAATCATAGTGTATTCTGATCAGCAACAGATGATATGTGCGTTCCTTAATATCCCTCTTGAGTCTCGCATCTAAGGCATTGAACCTCCACTTTGTAGTCGTCACATACGGGCCAATACCATTATACCATTCTTCATGATGCATAATTTAGTTAGTCACATATCAACTAGAACTAATTCCCTAAGTCCTAATCATGATATGCACATCAGCTTACAAGTAAAAAGTGGGTATTTGGGATACTTATTCTAAACACTTTTACTTGACTTAATTTTTACAACGATATTCATAAAGCTAGCTTGCCCAACTGACCAGGCCATGTAACCTTGGTCATTAGCCTGTTGGACAATAAGATACTGTTTAACATCAATCGTAGGCAATTCTCTGTTTCCATCTGTTTTGCAATGCCAATTAATAAAAGTCAAGGCCGAAGCAAAATAAACAACAAATGTTGTATACAAGAAGCTTCACTTCCGGCAACATTACTACACTCAAAGCACTATTTTCTACTTAGGGGCTTCTATACAGGAGGAAAACAGAATATTAGATAGAATGAACCGACATAAAGTTTTAGAAGTAGAAAAGCTAGCTTAAATAGTACATGAGCATGAGGAAGCTGTTTTGGCTGTTGGAGCTGCTGCAAATGCTATGTGTGATTATGCGCATACTGCAAGATATGAATATAAGCATTTCTTTCTTAAGTTGGTGCCAATCATTTTTTAAGTTGATGCTAATTTGCAAAACCTTGTGTAGGAGACCAGGGAAATAAACCTGAAAGAATCCCGTGTCGTATCAGATAACCTATCAAGTGCCGCCGACCAAGGTAATAATTGGATACCTTATGTCTTTCTTTCTTTTCATATTATATGAGTGTAAATTACAGTTTAATAGGTTGATGAGGAATAGGGAAAGAGTTATACTTCAAAGACATCCAAGAAAAGCATCTTGGAACGTTTAGAGGAAGAGGTAACAAGAATTTTTTTAAGTTTATTAGACTAATCCTTGTGTAATATATGTATCTATTTCATAATAAAACTTTTGTGTTTGTGGTTGATCAGGTCTGTGACACTAAGATAAAAACCTCAAACAAGGTACAGGCGAAGAACGAGCAGAATGGAAAAAAAATTATCCACTACACTTAAGGTACACATATTGTGTTAAACCTTATAATGTTCCATATCTGTTTTCATTTGCTCCAGTGATATAATGTCTTTTATCTTATTTATTTGTTGGCAGACGGAATATCCAAACTACACTCCACTGTTGGCCCAAATATTGGAGAGACTGCTATCCCAGGAGGTTGAAGATAAATTACACTATTATGAAGAGGCAACTAAGCTAATCATATCTATACATATATTCAGTTCATTTTATTTTCTTCTAAAAGAAGTGTGTACTACCAGACAATAGCTGCAGCAGACGAGGTAGTCGAGAGTATTGACATAGACGAATTAGAAAAGTTTCTTTCCATCAATGGTGATCCTGAAGAAGAATTTGAGGTAATCGCTTTGTTTCTGATTTATTTTCCGCTTAATGATCCAAGTTTTCTATGTTTAAAGATACTAAAGATGCTTTCATCGTCACTGAACAGTAAGTCAATACTTTCGTAGTTTCATTTAATTATGCTAGAAGATACTATTATTTTGTTTCCCCATCTTTGTAGGCCACCAAGAAAAAGATGGAGACAACACGTGACTAGCTTGTTGAAGCACTTTACCAAAAAGGAATAGCTTTGGTGGAAGTTGCGTCTCTCAAGGTATTTATACGTTTGCCGCTGTGACCAATTAATATTATTGTCATTTTCAATCGAAATAGTTTACTAAAATGACAGGCTGGATGCCGTGATTAAAAATAGATGGAGCATATAGCGTTAAGATATCATATTGAGCTTTGTTTCAATTCGTCTTGGACTGGAATTTGAATATGAATATCGTTGGCGAAATTTACTTCTCTTGACTCTCAACTATTATAATTAACACAAGTTTAGTAATTGACGATTGAATTGTAGATATTTCAAGTGCTTATGCTACGTATAGGACTCATAACAATGGCTTATAATTACTTCTGTATAAAAGATATATGCACAAACTTGCCACATCAATTTCGTATTATGATTATATGAGGATTCATAGTTGCCTACTTTTGGGGTGTTATATTAAATAAATAGATTGGCACATAATTTAATAAATCATTGTTTCAAACATCCCCCTGATACAATACACAAGGTAACTATAGGTCGAGTAATTAGAGCAAGATGTTGTTGACCTGCAATGGGCCCTTTCTGACAAGCAGGAACAAGAGAATACCATGCTACAGGTTCTAATTCTAGGATTTCATGTTATAACAACATTATTTTTTATTTACAAGAGATTTGAAAGTTAATCTCATATTTTATATTTTAAAGGTTATAATGCAGGTAGAGCAAAAGCAAAAGGTAACAGAAAAATGCTCGCATATAGGCTGAACAAGATGCTAGAGCTCAAAATACAACGCTGAAGTGCTTTTGGTTAATTTCTAGATTAAACTTTTACAAAACTATTATTCAAGTATGTGCAACCAAGGTTTATTGATAATACGTCTCAATGCTCTTGTCATGGTTTAAAGAGCTTACGGAAAGTGACTTCAATCGAAGTATAGAGTGAAGAAAACGTTGTACTTTCACTTCATAGGTAGAAGATGGCTTCTCTATTTCAATTAGTTGTTAGTGCACTATATTGATGGTATCAATAAGTAGTGGCCTGTTACAAATTGTTTAGAAAATTTAGAATCAATGACACCAATCTATCAGGTTCTTAAATGTTCTATTGAGAAAAAAAAAGTTTCTGATTTTATATCTATCAGCAACTATCACACATTCTTAACATTTAGTTCTTTATTTCCTACATATTTATCCAATATTACCCCTCCCCAAGTTTTGAATGCTTTTAGTTTCTAATTTCATTAACATTATAATTGAACTATGTATTTGAGTGTTTTGTGGGTTGGGTTTGCAAAGAATGACAAGTTTGTTTGGGAATGGATGATGCATGTTTGAGCATCTAGCATAATCGTTTCGATGTACCTAAACATGTTTGAGCATCTAATGCATCATACTTGATGATGCTACGATGGATGTTTGAGCATCTAATGCATCATAACTTGATGATGCTACGATGGATGAAGTAATTGCCGCTGCAATGGCTTCTAATGTTCAGAATTTCATTGGACAACTTTCGGGATACAAAACAAAGGTAAGCTTCTAACTTCTAACTGCTTTTATGCATTGCTTTAGAGTCATAAGCAATCTTATACACTATATTGAAAACTGTTTATATCCTTAATTCCTTATTAACAACGAATTAGCACTTAAATCATGCAGGATGGTACAAGTGTCCTTATTTTCAACATATAAGCTAATTAGAATAAGCGCAAACCCAGACACCCCATAATAATGGTTACTTATAAATGGGTCGATTTAGGTATTTATATCAAACGGGTCAAAGTATAAAAAGAAATAGCTAAACGAGAAACAGGTCTAACGGGCTGAAAGTCACCAAAAGTGTATGTTCAAAGTGTTACGGGTCAACACAACCTGACTCGGCTAAGCCCAACCCTCTCACGGGTGACACTATTTACGGGTCAACTTGACCCAGCCTACTTTGACCTATGCTAACAAAATGACCCGTTTCAAGTTGATCAAGCCTCAATGGACAGAATAATGGTAAAATGCATGCTACTTTTTGACGCCAAACTACTTCTAAGTGCTTATTATCTTATCCTTTAAACACATATGCAGTTAAACAATAACAATATTGCTATTTACCTGAACCCAAATCTTAACTATGAACATGAAACCGATGGTTTCACACAACCTAGCAACATTTCGAAATGCTGATTCTATTGCTGTCATGAGTGAAGGTAGCAATTATGCAGTTATAATTTTTTTTTTTTGTCAAACGTATCACGTACGTCTAATATATACTTGCTATGCATACGAAGAAGATTTCACTAACAGGATTCGGTGTCTTCTTTAAGGTAATAGCTTATTTAAACGTCATCTTATTATTCATGTGGCTCATTTTAGGATTATATTCAACATGGTCCATACATGCAGTTTTGGGTTATTTTATGTATATGAAATTTATAATTCATTGAAAATGATTTTGTTTATGAATATTAAGGATTCACATTTTTACCTATTTCATTGATTGATTGTTGTAGTAATGGTGGATGAAGCAATGGCTCAGCTCAAACCACCCTTCGTAGCACATCAAGAGGAGACCACGTTTCAGGTTGCACCCGCTTCTAGCAAATTCCTCAAATTACCTCTACGCCTAGGAAGCATATTAGAGAGCAAATTTAGCTGTTGAAGCAGATGAGAGAGCGAAGGCAGTTGCTACTGCAGTTGCAACTATTAAACATGGTGTATTTGGCAGTCCATACTCATATGGTGACGCGAATTCTTGATAGTAGTTTCGGTCCCTCTACACGAATGCTCCAAAATACTTAAAGAAACAGGCACAAAATTTATGAAAATAGTTCGTCGGATACATATACAACCACTAAGCATAGGAACACAACCAGCATAACCAATTTCTTGAGACATGTCCGTTATCCGCTTCCTTGGAGGAGTTGTATCTGCACACACAAATAACGCACTGACCGATTCAAACAGGTATACGCATAACAAGTTAAAGCTAATGTACACGAAACTTCAAATTATGTTTATGCTTATATCTTCTGTCAATATGAATTAGTTTATGCCCGTGTCACTTTGTTGAAATTTTTGTAATTCTGTTAGCTATGACTACTTATGTATTTGTAATGAAATTTGTATTAGATGTAAATTAATATTGTACAAACTATGCCTTCAATTTCATATTGTTATACACTTTTTTGTTATTTTCACCACATCTGGATTAAAAAAAGGCTGAAAACTCAAGTACAACCCTTACTTTCAACATGTACACTTTTCAACCATTTTTTACCGCCCTTCTTTCGCTATAGTAAAATATCGTAACAATAACTATTAATGTAAGAAAACGTAAAACATTGTCGCAAATGCGTATATTTCTTCAGTTGTCGGTCGCCATCTCTAAAAATCGTATAGTATCTCAAAAAAAATTATTATATATTATTTTCGTTTAACTAAACCTTCCATCGATAATTATAAGTCATGTCCACCCATCGGGCGACCCTATCAACCTTCTTACGATAAAGGAAAATATGTTAACGATAATTATAAGTCACGCCCGCCCATCGGGCGGGCTTTGAAAGCTAGTTTATATATATATATATATATATATATATATATATATATATATATATATATATATATATATATATATATATATATATATATATATATAACAGGAGGCATTTGAAAAATATGTCACCTCATTGCCCAGTAATTCATTATCAACCATGTTATCACATAACATGCCACATAAGCAATGTTTTACCATTTATATGATTTTCGGATATTTTTACAAAAAGCATGTTTCAAGATTCGAACATGGGTTCCAATATATTTGACATATACCTTTACCACTACACCAACACATTACTTGGTATTTATTCCGCAACTTATAATCTATAAAGGCATGTAAATTGTTTTAATGAGATAAGTATGAGACAATTTAGGAACCTCATTTGTTCGGATTAACAAAAAAAAAACACCTCAGAATCCTAATATCATTATGTACCACAAGTCGACTCTTTTTTTTCCTTCTCAAAACCCTAGTATGTTCAATTTCACACAATAAACTATATTTATGCAGATTCTGCTAATTAATGTTTGTTCTTTGCATTGATTTATTTTGCTTTTGCATGCAGTAAGTGAAGATTATGGAAAAAGACATATTATCCATGTTTTTTGGAGGTTAATATTTGTCCTTGTTTATGTTCATACGTAGAAATCGATCTTGATTTCATTACATTATCAGTTTGATTATGTTTTTTTATTTAAAAATATAAACTCAGTAATGTGATCATCGTTATTTGTGTATAGAACTTGATATAGCATTCACTCATCCAGTTGTAAGAAGGTATCTTAATTATCATTAAGTCATACATATCGTCTTAATAAAACAATGTGCAAGAGGAATGTTCACTACTAATTTTGAAATTTTATTAATAGTGGAAAGCACCAATTATAATTGTTGATGAGCTACATCAGTTGCGAATCCTCATATTCTTTCTCGCCATCTTACATGTTTTGTTCAGCGCTATTACTATGATTCTTGGTAGACTAAAGGTACAATATCATAACTAGCAATCTGTTTAATTTGTTACGATAATTATCACCGCTGATGCTCCTATATATGTTTATCATCTGATATTTTTTTATTGTGTTTTTGATAGTCTTACGCGTGATGCTGGTCGTTACAGATTATCAGAAATCATCCCTCAGCGCTCGATGTATAGTTGTACAGGACTTATGGCTAATATGAAATTTGTTGCAACTCATTAACTAATTACTACATTTATTATTGATATACATCATCTATTTATTTTCTCATAATCTTAATAGGGTACAGATATCAATATCCATAAGCAGTGGTCACGAGAGAAGGTGGTGCATAAACTCTTCAAGGTTAGGGATATATCCGTTCTCTCGATGCCTTTTCAGGTAAGGATATTGTAATCGTATCAACCATATCAAATGGCACATATGCTTATTCAGCCATTATGAAGAAACTTGCTCGCCTGGTTTCTTTCAGTAAGCATTGGCTTATGTATTACAATGTGTTTAGGTTGGAACAAGAATATGCGTTTTACTGTAATATGAAATACTTCGAGGATCAAGTTCAAGCTGGTGAATGCGATGACGTTGAGCGATATTTATGTGGGTTCACAAAGGTTGAAGACAATCATTATTCAATGAAGATATTCTTTGAGTTAAGGAAACAAAAGTACCTTGAGGCTCTCGATAGGCAAGTTTACAATCCTTTATTTTTATGGCACGTCATTGGGGGTGTTTGGGATTGTGTATTTGCTTATATTTGAGTAAAAAAAAAAAGCACTTAAAAATAAGCCTGTGCCCTGTAGGTACTTGCTGAATTTTAAAGAAATAAGCATGCTGGTAAGCGAAAATTCTCAATCTATTTATATTATATAACCATTTTGAAGTCTGAATTTAGTTATAAACATTTTTAGCAATAGTTTATAGACTTTTTAAATACGTTTTTTGATGAGGCGAAAAATGATCCGTTTTTAGGTGGTCATTTAAGCCCGGAATTGAATTTATTTGATCAAATATTGCCCTAAATCGTTCCTTTTAAGATTTTAGATACTTTGGGAGTGAATTCTCGAAAAGGAAGCATTTTGGACTTTTTTGGAGCATAAAAGTGAAGAAAACGGCAAAAACTTAATTTTCCATGTTGGGAACAGTACCTGACGGCGTCAAGAAGGAAAATATGACGGCGTCAAGAGCAAAATGCATGACGACCCAGAGAAAATGTGACGGCGTCAGAATTAGGGCGTCAAGAGTTATTCTGGTGACGGCCTGGAGCAGAATTACACATGACGGCGTCAAACCCAGATCTAGGCAGTCCGAGAACTTTATTGGCGGCGAGATGACGGCGTCAGAAATTTACTCTTGACGCCGTCACCTCACAAAATCTATATATACTTTTCTATTTTTCATTCATTAAGAGAGGAACTTGTGTGGAGAAGGGCAGAACCTAATAAACCCTAGGTCGTTTGTAACAGTATTTTCAAAGGTTTTCACCCCTTGAAACCTTTCATGTTCAATTAAGATAAGTTTTCTTTCAATTCATTCAAAATGTCTATGTGTTGTTTGAATATATCTTGTTCTTGTCTTGATTTTAACATGCTAGGCTAGATCTTTCATGTGTTTGCTTAGATGTAATGAAACCTAGATGTTGATTATAGGTTGATTGCTTGTTTATAGTTGTAATGGATGAATGATTTCAATGTTAGGCTTAAGAAATCTGGCAGATCTCCATTGTGTAACTTGCTTGAACGTCTTAAGAAACATGAACCGATGTGTACTAGGTTTTTATGATTGTATTTAATGCATGAGCGAATTCTAGTGATCCCATTTAGGAGCTTCTTAGCCGGCTCGACATAGGAGTGAAGTAGGAGCTTATAGGATTGGGGAAGTAAGTACGCCACCCCATGAATGATATTAAGGAATACAATCCGTCATCCACGCAACTGTAACAAGTAATTAACCTGTAAAAGATATATAGGGAGTAGTGAAATCTAAGTAAACACAATTCTCCCATATATTGCTCACACCACTAGTTTAATTTAGTTTATTTTCATTTTTATTATTTTATTTTGATTGCATCTTAGTAATTGGGTTCGTTGACTAGCAACTAATTCCGCCCACTCTTCTAAAAACCGAGATTTTAATTGCTTTTATAAAAACATAAAAATACAAAAAGAATCATCCCTCACCTCTAGACCTAGTTCTTAGGCTTTCTAATCCTAGCGACACTATTCCTAAGTTGAACGATCAATCCCACGGTACTTGTCACTATACTATACTACAATGATCAGGTACACTGCCTGGTGGGGGTTGTAAGCTTCTCGAGATCCCTCAAGAGGTAAAGCCTGGTGCAATTCCCACGCATCAAGTTTTTGGCGCCGCTGCCGGGGAATAGTTATTGTGTAGGTTAGAATTTCTTTTTATTAGGTCTACTTGCTAGATTCCTTTCTAGTAAGATTTTATTTTTATTTTTAGGTTCTCTTTAGTCTATCTATTTCTTCGTAACTTCTTACCATCCGACATCATGGAAGGTGGTAACATCTTTGAACCCATCAACCCACCACAACAAGACCACCCACAAAACCCACCACTAGCTAACCAACATCTTAGGCCCCGAACCCTAGGAGATTATTCCCGACCTAGCCACCAAGGCTACCGAAACACCATTGAGCTCACCCAAGGAGCCAATGTGTCTCCCTTGCGATCCGACACCATCCGGTTGGTGCAAAGCGGATGTGCATTCCATGGACTTCGTTCCGAAGATCCAAATCAACATCTCAAGGACTTCCTTAAAATCGTAGATTCCATAGACCTTGATGTTACAACTAGAGAGTCAACCCAATTACGCTTATTCCAATTCTCTCTACGTGATCAAGCTAGTCAATGGCTTGAGCGTTTCCCCGCGGGATCCATCACCTCATGGGATGATCTCACCACTCGTTTCCTTGCCCAATTCTTCCCACCTGGGAAGACTGCGATGCTTAGAAATGACATTTTGATGTTTGAACAACATCAGGGTGAAACTTTCTACGAAGCATGGGCTCGTTTCAAGGATCTACTCCACAAAGTCCCTCATCATGGTATAAATCTTTGGTTATTAGTTCAGATTTTCTATGACCATGTCGACTATCACACTAAACGTACAATCGCTAGAGCCGCAGGAGGTAGATTGCGTGATAAGGACGCCGAGGAGTCTTGGGCAATTATTGAAGAGCTTGCCGCCGATAATCAAGAGTTATGGGAGTTTAATCATACTATAAAAGCGGCCATCAACGCAATCTCGACACCTGGAGGGACTAATCAAATCTTTGATGAACTCCTTTGCAAACTTGAGGCAAAATTTGACTATTTTGAGGAAAGGCAAAAGAGACCCTTAAGTCCTAGACGGGCTACTGTCAATTCTGTCTCGAAAATGACTTCAACGCCGTTATCAGAGTCACCCTCTAGAGAGAATGTTGAGACTTTTCAAAACTATGCCCCACCTTATTCCCCTCCCGAGAAACTTAGCCCGGAATTTGAAGCCAGAATGAGGGAATACATGCCAACTCATTCAGAGCGGCTTGCTAGATTCGAGGAAGCAGTTTATAAACAAAAAGAGGAGATGCAAGAGAAAATGAATGAGATGATGAGCCTAATGGAGGAGTATGCCAACCAGAAAACCCCGAAAGGATGTTACTAAGGAAAGAAAGCGTCATCCCCACTACCCGATTTGTTAATTCCATCACAATTGTCCACACGGATAATGAGAAAGTAGAAACCCCTAGTGAACAAACCGTAGAAGAACCGCCAAAATCCCAATCCTTAAGTTACTACCTGAAACATGATATAAACGAAAGCACTATAACAAATTGGATAAAGGGTGACGGGCGTAACCAATCTTCCAAACAGGGTTCAGAGAAGGAGGAAGAGGGAAAAGATGAGTATGATACATTACCTGGGGGACCGATATTCGAGAAACTATTGGTACAAAAAGTGGCTACTAAGCAGATGGCGTGTGGGAACTTTAAGATACTGGCCAGCATCGGGAATTTGTAATATCTAAAAGCTTTCGCCGACCAAGGATCGGAAGTAAATCTTATGCCCCTAACTATCTACACCTAACTAACGTCAAAAATGCCGGCCCCCACTCGTGTTAGGCTGTCCTTCGCTGGACACTCTTACGTGTACCCCCTGGGAATCGCAGAAGATGTGTTGGTCAATGTCGCAGGATTCATGTATCCCGTTGATTTTATGATCATCGATGATAAGGGAGATGGATGCATGCCAATAATCCTTGTGGCACCATTCCTCACCACCGCAAGAGCTATCATTAAGTATGAAGGTAGGAAAATTGAGCTTAAATCAGGAAAAAGAAAGATTAGCTTTCCCATGACCCCGCAATATGGGAAAGAGAGTTTGAGGGGGAGAAAGCTAAAAAACAACATTGACATATCACCTATTCATGTTCAGGAGAAAATACTTGCATGGGAGGCAAGAATCAAAAGCTATAAAGAGGCTAAACATGAAAGAAGCAAAAGCAAAAGCAATGAAGTTCATGTCGAGTTCGAACATAGTCAACCAACGAGGAACCATGTACCATTCGAGAAAGGGAACTTAGTACTCTTAAGACACTTGGAGATAACGATACCTCCCGATAAACCGAGTCCCTGGTGGTATGGGCCTTTCACAATTGAAAGCATAAGCCAAGATGGGATGACTAGCTTGAGAAGTAAAGGAGGAGGAGAGGTGATTGCAAATATCGATAGATTGAGACACCACCACCATGATAGTAATGATCGCAACTACATGGGGTACATCATCTCAAGGGATGAGGTCACGTAGTAACCCATGACCTTGAGTTTAGCTACAAGACTCGTAAATAAAGAAAAGCGCTTCCTGGGAGGCAACCCATGTTTTGTGTGATTTTTATTTTATTTGATTGTTATTTGCTTCCGTATGCATGCTTTATTTTTATTGTTGGTAAATCATGTTTCAAAACTAAAATGGTGAAAATACTTTATTTTGTTGTTTGACTTAGTCTTAACTTCATCCAAAGGTATTTCGCAAAAGATAAGTGTAAGGGGAAGCCCCAAATATGTTTTTAAGAAACAAACTCAATCATGATTCTCCACAATATTAAGTGAACATGTATATTCGTATTTGTTAGAGTCAAATGCTTGTATCGAGTCATAATGATGTTTTGCAGGATTTTCCAGGAAGTAAGACGAAGTTTTTCCATAAATTTTCTGAAAACTTAACATAAGAATTTCTGCAGGTCACTTCTGACGGCGTCAGGAAGAAATTCTTGACGACGTCACGTGTAAAATTCTGGAAATTTTACCAGTTTTGTTTTTCTAACGGAGTCTTAAAGTTTTTGTTGAATCTTTAGTTTTATAATCTCAAGGAAATCTGCAAACATCATTCCACAAGCATTATATCTTACTTTCTTTTCTAGGATTTGTTAGCATATATAGATTGCCGCCGATTTTACGCTAGGTTGCCTTGTCTGTTTTCTCAGGTTTAACAGGTTATATATGACAAGAAGATGATTTATATTCTGGAAGGGAAGCTTTGATTGTTAATTTTCTTGAAGGAAGATCTAACCTGGTTACCATATTATCCATACCGAGCGAATCAGGGGAGTATTTGATTTCATTCTTTTGCCTATTTTACTTTTACATTCTTTACTTGAACATTGGGGACAATGTTCATCCTAAGTGTAAGGGGAGGGTAAAATGATGATACCTTATAGATACACTTTCGCTTGAGTTTGTTTGTTTGATGGTAGATGTGTAATAAAACTATGAGAAATACTTGTTAGTGTAATTTTAGCACCAAATTTAAATTTTTTACAACATTTAGGAGTGAAACTTTAGCCATAGCAAGTGTCTCATGGATAGGAGATTATATGACTAGCACAAAACCGTACCATTCAGAAAAATTTTCCACCAAAATATGTGAGGTTCGCCTTTAGATTTGATAGGAAAAGCATTTACTATTAGTGCTTATGAGTGTACCGGTAGAATTTAGATTCTAGAACTTGCGTTAGTGATGCATCCCGAGACCGCTAGTGAGACTACATTCGTGTAGTAGGATTTACTACATGATAAGAGGCATTAGGATCACCCTTGTGTTAAACCCGTATCATAATTACTTGACCATTTAAGTCATATTACTTGGCTAGTTATGTCAACTAATTTTTCCCACACTTTAGCGTTGTACTCATTTTTAGTACACGAAACCCCTAGTACACCCCTCCGAGCATATCTTTTCGTTTCTAACTTTAAGCATCTTACTTAAAGGAAGAATTTGTTACACCCCACTTAAATGTACAAACAAATCGCCTTAGCCTTTCGTGTATGCACTCATCTTTAGTGCATTATTGTTATTTGTTTACACCCTTAGTTAATTATCTAATTGATTACATGGTTGCTAAGTCGAGTCATATCCTTGTACATATTGTTTTGGGACGATTGAGACTCATGGGTAAAGTACTTATTTATGGAGTAATGGGGAAGAAAATCATAATATTAACCCCATATGTACGTTAATCTTAAAAGTACTTCAAGTGTTTTGATTTTCTTAATTCGAGTCATTAGAGTAGTTCATTGTAAAGTATGTAAAAATTCAAGTGTAAGGGGAATGTTCATTCCCTATGATGTATTATTTTGGATGGTAGGGTAAGAGTGTATGCAAAAAAAAAAAAAAAAAAAAAAAATAGAAAAAAGGAAAAGGAAAGAAAAAAAAAAAACATACGGACTACCATCCCGTGTCATTCTATATTTATTTTATGTTTTTGTTATTTTTCATTTATTAGCTTAAGTCGAGTCTAGTCTTAGCTTAGCAACGCCATATTGTACATGTAATTAACCAAGATGATTAACTCGCCACCAGTAAAGATTGCCTATATCCAACAAAACCGTGTATTTCATATCCCTATACCTAACGTTACAACCCTTAAAAATACCTCTTTGATAGTTTATCCTAGGTGCTTACGTCATGTGGTGGAGGTTTGATCCTTTCCCAAGCCTATGGTAATCTATTTTGCTATGACAGGTAGTGAGAGATGTTTTCCATTTCCATATTGTGATATTACTTTATTACACCCGAGAGATATGAGTATCTAAACACTATTTGTGAGGTGCTAGTATATGACCTCCGTGCTTGTCTTTGGTCTTTAGTGGAACGATTATTTGTTGTAATTACTTTTATATTAGTGTTAAACTTGTATTTTGACTAGAATAAAAGCGCATTTGCTTGATGACAAGCAAATCTCAAGTGTAAGGGTATATGATGAGACGAAAAATGAACCGTTTTTAGGGGGTCATTTAAGCCCGGAATTGAATTTATTTGATCAAACATTGCTCTAAATCGTTCCTTTTGTGATTTTAGGTACTTTGGGAGTGAATTCTGGAAAAGGAAGCATTTTGGACGTTTTTGGAGCATAAAAGTGAAGAAAACGGCAAAGACTTAATTTTCCATGCTGAGAACAGTACCTGACGGCGTCAAGAAGGAAAATATGACGGCGTCAAGAGCAAAATGCATGACGACCCAGAGAAAATGTTACGGCGTCAGAAGTAGGGCGTCAAGAGTTATTTTGGTGACGGCCTGGAGCAGAATTACACATGACGGCGTCAGACCCAGATCTAGGCAGTCCGAGAACTTTATTGGCGGCGAGATGACGGCGTCAGAAATTTACTCTTGACGCCGTCACCTCACAAAATCTATATATACTTTTCTATTTTTCATTCATTAAGAGAGGAACTTGTGTGGAGAATACTAGGGCCGAACCTAATAAACCCTAGGTCGTTTGTAACAGTATTTTCAAGGGTTTTCACCCCTTGAAACCTTTAATGTTCAATTAAGATAAGTCTTCTTTCAATTCATTCAATATGTCTATGTGTTGTTTGAATATATCTTGTGCTTGTCTTGATTTTAACATGCTAGGCTAGATCTTTCATGTGTTTGCTTAGATGTAATAAAACCTAGATGTTGATTATAGGTTGATTGCTTGTTTATAGTTGTAATGGATGAATGATTTCAATGTTAGGCTTAAGAAAACTGGCAGATCTCCATTGTGTAACTTGCTTGAACGTCTTAAGAAACATGAACCGATGTGTACTAGGTTTTTATGATTGTATTTAATGCATGAGCGAATTCTAGTGATCCCATGTTAGGAGCTTCTTAGCCGGCTCGACATAGGAGTGAAGTAGGAGCTTATAGGATTGGGGAAGTAAGTACGCCACCCCATGAATGGTATTAAGGAATACAATCCGTCATCCACGCAACTGTAACAAGTAATTAACCTGTAAAAGATATCTATGGAGTAGTGAAATCTAAGTAAACACAATTCTCCCATATATTGCTCACACCATTAGTTTAATTTAGTTTATTTTCATTTTTATTATTTTATTTTGATTACATCTTAGTAATTGGGTTAGTTAACTAGCAACTAATTCCGCCCACTCTTCTAAAAACCGAGAGTTTAATTGCTTTTATAAAAACATAAAAATACAAGAAGAATCATCCCTCACCTCTAGACCTAGTTCTTAGGCTTTCTAATCCTAGCGACATTATTCCTAAGTTGAACGATCAATCCCCCGGTACTTGTCACTATACTATACTACAACGATCAGGTACACTGCCTGGTGGGGGTTGTAAGCTTCTCGAGATCCCTCGAGAGGTAAAGCCTGGTGCAATTCCCACGCATCATTTTTTAGAAGTTTTTATGCGATGAGTTAATAATTACATCAGATAGCAACTTAGTAAACCGCACAAGCTTACATGAGACATTTTTTAGCTTAATTGAAGTATTACAATGAAGATGGACATTGTGCGACTCCAACTTGAATTTTTTTGCTATTTTATGATAGGGTATTGGAAATTGGAAATGTAACCCGTAGAAATTATTTGAACACATTTGGAGGAAACCCGATTAGCACTGCAACGTGCCTCATAGTTCTCAAAGTAATAGAGAGAGAAAAACTTCAATAGAATCAGATAGTGATGTTGGACAACCTCAGGTTTCTCAGAGATACCAATATCAGTAAATTCTTTATAAGCCTTTATAACTTAGTAAATGCTTAATTTTCTTTCAATTTGCTGTTTTATGCTTTTTGGATGTATGTTGTGTTACAAATTCACAAGTTCTGCTAGAAAGATAATTTCAATTCTCTCAAGTTTTTTGGTTGGCTATACAGATATCAGATGTGGGTGAAATGGTTGGTGCTACAGCCTATGGAAAAATTGCATAGTATATTGGCCGAATAGGGGTATGATTCATTTATCTATGTGTACCTGTTTACTAATTGCCACTTGAAATTACTAACTAGAACTCCAACCACTAATTGGCCTAATAGGGGCGATTAGTAATTCAAGGTTGGTGATACTACATGTGCCACCATGTTACTAATTGCCACCCGAAATTAATTTTGTGTTTTGCAGCCACGCTATTTTGTGTCTCTATTAAAAGGTTCAGAGCTAAACAGATACATCTCTAAACTATCTCAACTTTTAGATTGGTTTGAGACATCCCTTTGCAATGTTGTCGTCCAAAATCTCTTACACTAATGAGAGAATTTTATCTGCTTGAATCTAAAGAATGGATAATTAGTGCATTTTTTTACCGGATAAACAATCAAAGGTAGCTAATGTTAGTCCTTATCTTGGTATATATATTTTCGGGTTGAGTTCACAGCAACTATGCACATGTATAGAATAACATAGTTTGTATAAGGGTGAAAAGTGTTGTGTTAGGCTGGATAGAAATTACTAACTGGAACTCCAACCACTAATTGGCCTAATAGGGGCTATTAGTAATTCAAGGTTGGTGATACAACCTGTGCCACCATGTTACTAATTGCCATCCGAAATTAATTTTGTGTTTTGCAACCACGCTATTTTGTGTCTCTATTAAAAGGTTCATAGCTAAACAGATACATCTCTAAACTATCTCAACTTTTAGATTGGTTTGAGACATCCCTTTGCAATGTTGTCGTCCACAATCTCTTACTCTAATGATAGAATTTTATCTGCTTGAATATAAAGAATGGATTGTTAGTGCATTTTTTGACCGAATAAACAATCAAAGGTAGCCAATGTTAGTCCTTATCTTGGTATATATATTTGCGGGTTGAGTTCACGACAACTATGCACATGTATAGAATAACATAGTTTGTATAAGGGTGGAATGTGTTGTGTTAGGCTGGAGAGAAGTTTTTAACCCAGATGCACATTTTTTTTAGTGCATCTCAGTTATAAAAATTGGTGCATCATAGTTATAACTGAGATGCACTAAAAAAAAAGGTGCATCTGGGTTATAAATTTTTGGCCCAAAAAAAAAAAAATTTTTTTTGACCCCCAAAAAAAAAATGTTTGGCGGGAAAAAAAAATTTGGGGGGGGGGGGGGGGGGTGGGGTGGGGGCATGTTTCAAGACATACCTCTGAAGTTTGAGATGTTTCAAATTAAACCTATAACTTTTTTTCTCTCTTTTCTACGAAAGTGTACTTTTCTCTAGAACCTTACCCTATATATATATATATATATATATATATATATATATATATATATATATATATATATATATATATATATATATTGTGTGTGTGTGACCACTGGATCATTAGTCCAATAGATAGAGCTCTCGTGCTTGAGTCAATTGACCCGGGATAGAGTTACATCCTTGGCATTTGCTTTAGATGGGTACCTACCTCCGCAAAACCTATCGGCACACCGGAGATACTTTGTGGAATAAGAGATCGGAGGTCGAGTATTGGTTCATCTCACTCCAGGTGGTGCTCCTATGGGTCAGGAGAGTTGTCGGAGATATTTCTTGTGAGGTGGGCCATGGCCGGTGCCAAAAGGCACTCGGGATCAGGGTGTTTCCGCCAATCTACACCTTTTTGTGGAATATATATTATGTGTGATGACTTTAGATTTTGGGAAATTGGCAAAAAAAAAAGGCATCATACTTGAAAAAAGTAAGGGTAAAATGGTCACAAAGTACACACAATGGCACGATTTAAAAAGGTTGGTGCTACAATAAAAAAAGGACGCTACATAAAATGATAAAAAGTGAAAAGTATAATGCCTTTTTATTTTTCCAATTTCCCTTAGATTTTCTTTTAAATTCACTTGCATGATATCAAATGTTTGTGGGTTAAAGTTACAAGTATATGTACTATAAAAGAATAAAAGATCTTAAGTTGTAAACAAAAATATGTTATGTTAGGAGTCACCTTCAGTTTATAGCAAGTGGAGGCGGCTTAGAGCGTGGTGTAATATAAATCCATGAACTTGACGAAACGAGGTTTTATTACGATTACCAAGCTTTCGTAGCAGCTGGAATAACTGAAAATGAAGTTTATTTGGCATTTTACCATCAATTTAGCAACATACTACACATGCAACAAGTGGAGTATCTCCGATAAAACTCATAGTGCCTCATAAAAATGCTGATCCTAATATTTGTTCTAAAGTATACGTATCTTACTAATTATCAGTGTCACATGGTTAATATTATGGGCTAATGAACAGGATCGTATTAAAAGTCAATGTGGGTTAATTTGTACGTACCTTGTTTCAGTTGTTTCCAGTCCCCATTTTTCTGTGTTATATAAATTATTATAACTTGTGTTGATGTTTCAAGTTATTGATAGATCTGTAACTGTGCGTTAGCCACACAATGTCCATGCACCCTTATAGAGAATAGGCAATCATGGATCAACTAGCTATTGTATCATAAAATGTGAGGAATCGAGTTTGCTTACGAAACACATCAAATAAAAGATATATATACCCCCTTGAACATATGCATAAATAACTATGATATTTTCTCTAAGTATTTTAACTGTTAACGTAGATGTATCTTAAATGAGAGCTCGCAAAATAATACGGAGTAAAAAGTAGGACAAGGCAACAACGTTTATATTGCAATTACTAATCTTTAAGTATTTTAGCTAAAGTATTTTTCTTCTATTAAACTATTTCAATATATTAATTTTATGTTTTAGTTATCAAAATTTAGTTTATCTCCTTGAACATATACATAAATAACTATGACTTTAACTGTTAAAGTAGATGTATCTTAGGCTGAAAGTATTGATTTGGCGAAAATATTTGGGGCTATGTAGTTCATGTATTTTCTTCTTGTGGACAGTGTGTCAAAGAATCTGAAGAACCTGTGCACAGAACATAATGGTATGTATGCTTTCTTTGAAACGTCCTTGTATTAGCCAATGCGTATCTGCAAGTCTGTGTTTGCGTATCCATCTTATGAACATATTCTGTTTCCTACTAAAATGTCGCCATTTTTTTTGTTAATGAGGAAACAGAACATGTGTAGTGTATTTTGAGACAAACCACTTTGGTCATATTTTGAATTTCTCCGTAAATAAGTTTGTTAACACGAAGGTTACTTTGGTCATATTTTGAACATGTGTCGATTTTAAATATGATACTATGCTGCCATTCTCCGTAATAATATGGAATCCAATTGCCTAATGTTAGTTGACAGCTATCTGAATGAGTAAAAATGAAAAATCTATGCTAATTTGCAAGATGGGATCTGCAATTCTATCTGCTTAGAGATTCTACAATGACTATGATAACCTTTTGGGTGTGCATATTTTTTGAGCTTATGTATATCAACATATCATGTTTAAGCAGTTCAAAATAAGCACCTAGCGACGTGCTTATTTCATCAGATTTTAAGCAAGTAAGCAAACACTTAAGCAATCCAAACACTTCAATGTGTTTGATTATCTAAAAAACACATTAAGCGAATAATGACTTCAATTACGCAATCACAACACTCGTATAGAGTTTTGGTGACTAAATAGGTTGATATTGTAATAGAGGCAACTTTATGTGTCTACTGTAGAGGTTTTTATTGATTGCTTTCCATATATTGCTTGGTGACATGTAATAACCATGTTTATTTTCTTCCTGGCAAATCTTGAAGACTCTTTTCCTGCGAATCTCTCGGACAATGATATAATGAGAACTTGGTTAGTCATGATACAAGTACATATATATTGTAGTGTAATGTTTGTTATCAAAATTGGACTCTTCACTTAATTGATCAGTCGATCTTTTCGAAATTATTATATATTTTCATACATAGTTTTTTTAGTATAGCTGAAATTGCTGACCAATGTTTTACCTTGTTTTCTGTTCAATAGGACAAGGACAACGATGACGCCGAGCACATGGAAGAAGATGTTAATGGAGACTTGGCCGATATAGAAGCCCTCAATTATGATGATCTGGATAGTGTTTCGAAGTTGCAGAAATCACAACGATATACAGATATTATGAAGGTTAGTACATTCATGATAACGAGTGTCTCATTTGAGCATATATTTTGTATAATTTCGAATTGTCATGTTCTTTATTGTAACATGAACAACATTTTCGTTGGCAGAAAGTTGAGGATGCTCTTGAAAAAGGATCTGATATGTCAAATCAAGGCATGATTTTGGAAGATGATCCCGAGTACCAGCTCATTGTGGAATGTAACACTATTGGATTTTTCACAGGTTCCAGAAACTTGATATTCCCAGGATCATGTTGCACAAGATTGACAAGAAAATGATTCTATTATTAACAAAGTAACAGTAGGTTACATCGTAATTTTGACACTACTAAAACGTTTACATCTGAAGGACTATATATAGATATGAAGGGGTATGACCCAATGGTCATGATGGTTCGAATGGTCATGAACCAAACGACACACCCTTTGGCTTTTACAGAAATAACTACCTATAACTACCAACCGAAATAACTACCATTCGGTTATAAACTTTCTACTTAACATGTTCAGCCCTTCATCTATCGTCATCTTCATAATACAAGACTTTTACAATTATCAAGGTCCAACATTCTCCCCCCTAATTGTTTAAGTCTTGTTCTTCGAGTCTTCATACTCTTCTCTGTGTCTTTTCTTTCCTTTTTCTTGTCTTCATGATTGTTGCTGCTGTTGCTTGTTCCATTCCATCGTTGTACCACAATACTTCCTTGTGTTTCTTCAATTTTACACTGTATCTTCAACAACTCTTCAATACCCGTCAGTATTTTCTTATGAATGAGTGATCAGCCCGTCCTTCTTGTTATTTGTTGTTGTTCTTGTATTGCTAAACGTCTCCAAACAATCCTTGATTGTTTTGTTCTCTCGGTATACCTTATCACATCCACAAGCAACGCCTTTTTCTTTTGTTTCTTCCTGCCTCGTTGCCTTTTCAAATCCTATTTGACTTCAACCTTTAACAAAAACTTTCGAATTTGTCGCCTTGTTTCTGTTTTGTTTCGAACCAAAACAGAACACCACGGTTCCTTCTTCGTTCTCCTTGTCGAATTTGTTGTTGTTGCCAACGAGTTTAAACAAAACGTTCCACGGCCTCCCTTGAATCTTCTTGTTTGTGTTTATATTTGACACAAACAAACCAACACCTTCTTGTACCACGCTCCACGTTTCCTTTCTTCTTGCGTGTTGTTCTTGATCTCGGTCTCTTTGAGATTCCTAAGAAACTTCCTACACACAATCCTTGTTACCACACCTTGGTAACCACACCGAACCAGAAATCAGTCCTTCGCTTCTGAATTCGTTCCAACAAAACAAGGCAGTCCTTCGCTTGTTTCTTCTTTCGCTGAACAAAACAGTCCTTCGTTTGCTCATCCTCTCGCTGTTGTTGTTCTTGTGTGTTGTTTTGATCACAAACCTTCTAACACACAACTTGGTACCACGCCTTGGTAACCAAATCGATCCAGAAAAACAGTCCTTTGTTTCTGAATTCCTATGAAACAAATCAGTCCTTCGTTTGTTCCTTCTCTTGAGTACTCCTTCTTTATTCTACGTATACGTTTTCTTCTTCACAACAACGTTCCTTGCGCTTCTAGAATCTGCGTCTTATACCTTGCACGCTAGTCCTGCGTCATACATCTTGCGCGCTAGTCCTGCGTCTTATACTTTGTATCTTGTTTTCAACCGGTTTCACAAAGTCTTTTTCTTATGCGCTACTCTTGCTTCTACGCTTCTTTCAACGTCAAGAGTTTCCTTTTCTTCTCTTTGTGTCGCGTTCCAGCAGTCCCACAAAGTCCTACAATATTGTCTTCTTCCTTCTTGTTTGTTGTCGCGTTTCTGCAGAAATCACAACAAACAGTCCATCAATTTCGTTTGATGTCCATGTACGTTGGTTCTTGATTGTGCACTATCTTCCCCAACATCTTGGTGCCTTCCTTCTCGGTTTCTTGATCTTCTTGATCAAGAGACTTGAATCACATCTTGTAACCTTGCAACAACCTTCGGCTCTTGATACCATATTGGATTTTTCACAGGTTCCAGAAACTTGATATTCCCAGGATCATGTTGCACAAGATTGACAAGAAAATGATTCTATTATTAACAAAGTAACAGTAGGTTACATCGTAATTTTGACACTACTAAAACGTTTACATCTGAAGGACTATATATAGATATGAAGCAGAGGCGAAGCTTCATAGGGGCCGGGGGGGGGGGGGGGGGGGGGGCGCCCGACCCCCCGAAATTTTTTTGCGATGTAGGGGATATATAGTTTTCGTGTAGAAAAATTTCGGTATATTCGGTTTCGACCCCCCAAAAATTTTGGTATACCTGAAATATAGCCTTAGAAAAAAAAAATTAGATCCCGACCCCCCACTTACAAAATCCAAGCTTCGCCACTGATATGAAGGGGTATGACCCAATGGTCATGATGGTTCGAATGGTCATGAACCAAACGACACACCCTTTGGCTTTTACAGAAATAACTACCTATAACTACCAACCGAAATAACTACCATTCGGTTATAAACTTTCTACTTAACATGTTCAGCCCTTCATCTATCGTCATCTTCATAATACAAGACTTTTACAATTATCAAGGTCCAACAAACACATTGTCAGTTGACACTGAAAATGAAATTGTGATTATCAACAATTTCATTCGTGCTAAATATCGTCTCAAGTTTCCAGATCAGCTCGAGTCTCTTATTCACCACCCAATCGATTATGCACGTGTGGTAAAAAAGATAGGGAATGAAGTCGACTTAACTGTCGTGGATCTTGAAAGGCTACTGCCACCTGCTATCATCATGGTCATTTCTGTTACCGCATCAACCACAAGTGGCAAACCGCTTCCCGAGGATGTCCTTCAGAAGACAATCGACGTATGTGATCGAACTCTTACACTCGATGAATCAAAAAAGAAAGTTTTGGACTTCGTTGAAAGCAGAATGCATGGGCTACATTGCTCCGAATTTATCCGCCATCGTTGGGAGTGCTGCCGCTGCCAAACTCATGGGGACGGCTGGCAGTCTGTCATCACTTGCAAAGATGCCAGCTTGTAATGTTCAACTTCTAGGTGCTAAGAAGAAGGCTTTAGCTGGTTCTTCTACTGCGACATCTCAATTTCGTGTTGGTTATATTGAGCAAACCGAGGTCTTTCAGACTACACCTCCAGCTCTCAAGATGCGTGCGTGCCGGCTTTTGGTTGCAAAATCCACCCTTGCAGCACGTGTAGACTCTATAAGAGGGGATCCTTCTGGAAGCCAAGGAAGAACATATCGGGAAGATATTCATAGAAAGATTGAGAAGTGGCAAGAGCCACCGCCTGCAAGGCAGCCTAAACCACTCCCTGTCCCTGATTCTGAACCTAGAAGAAAAGAGGTGGGCGTCACCTTCGGAAAATGAAGGAGAGGTGAGTATCTTAATGGAATTCTTAAACATAATATCAAAGACGCCGTAATTTTGTGTAGCTTGTTTTACTTTTTTAAAATCAGGTATGCTATTACGGACATGAGGAAACTTGCAAACAGAATGCAGTTTGGAATACCTGAAGAGAGCTCATTGGGTAAGTTAATTCTTTGACATTTGGAAGTTTATTCAAGTTGTGGCTCATGGTTCCTTTTTGCATATGGCGTCTCTATTGTAGTACTGTTTACTGCCATATGCGTAGCTGGTTTATAGTCATTATAGAAAGATGATCGTAATCCCAATATTTGAGCTTTTTGATAATATAATCTGTACTGAAAATGTGGGTAAATAAGAGGGCAATTCAGAATCACTTTATCAAAACACTTGAATACAATATTTACGACTTAAGTAGCATTGATTAGACAGTTTTATAATGCAAATCCAAACAGCCTACTGATCTTCTATCACCGTATCATTATATATGCGTCTGCAATCTTTGTTTCTTATAATAGCATTTTTTCGTGATTTATAGGGGATGGACTAGGACTAGGAGAAGGATATGGTATGCTTGGACAGGCTGGAAACGGGAAGTTGCGTGTATCAGTTGGTCAGAGCAAGCTCGCTGCCAAAGTTGCCAAGATGTATGCTTTTTAGAAAATGCTTCTGTTATTTTTGTTTCTTGCATTTTTTTATGTTCTTAGGAAATAAAAGAAGTCTGCCAAAAGCCTTGGTTGATTATCTTTTATGGGAACTCAACCAAAAGTGTTAACAGCATTGATTTGTGTTAAACTAACTGGATTACTGGAAGCATATTGGGATGCAATATATACCAAATCAAACGTGGTATTTAATTCAAGTATATAAATATAAGACACTCGATTATTGAGACAGATATAACTGTCATTTACTTAGTGTTTGAAGATGACAATATTATTTGCAACAGAAGTTTGTTTGTTTGGCACAAGATGAGTCACAGTCCGCCTTTCTTTCCTTGCAGTAGAATGCATTACCACAACAACACCAAACACCTTCTTCCTTGTTTTCCCAACACGCCCGTTTCGAGGGAGGGCAATTTATTGGAGCTTCGTCTATTTTGATGTCACTGATTTCATTTTTCAAACCTATAAATTTAAAAATGACGATATTGGTTATGATATACATGCAAAATGATGCAAATTGGAAAGAAAAAAAAAATAGTATATGACACAAACTTACACTCTTGGCAAGAGAGCAATATGAAAAAGCTTATACAGACGACAATCATGTGTAGTTTGAGGAGCTTGCCCATTGTGCACCTAGTAGATATAGCTAATGATGTAGAAATTGAGACGCATAGGGTTCTAATTTATAGGCTTGAATTTAGAAGTGTAAATAAGAATGAAGATCTTTGATTGTTTTAGGAGATTGAGGGAAATCATCGGTTACAACCTAGTGAAGGTTATTTTCAGAGGATATCAACTATTAACGGACAAGAATATTATATACATATATAAATATAACTGTATTTTGTACAGAAATATTTTCGGGGACGGGTAGGGGCCTGTTCGGGGATCCGAGGGTATTAGCATACCCGCCTCCATACCCGCTTTTCAGTATCGGGGATTCCCCTCCCCATCCACATACCCGGTCAACTCGGGGATTACCCGGTCAAATCGGGTTCGGTTATCCGATTCTCCGCCGGGTTCGGAGTTTTTTTTTTGCCATTTAGGAGAATGACATTATTGTTTATCTAACTCCTTCTTATTTAGAGTTTATTTTAATAAAGTAGAATCAATTGGTTTTAGTTTTGATTTACACTGAAGTTAGTTAATCATCACAAAATCATCAAACACACCCTTGTTTTTATGATATACGAAGCAAAGATTCACATGAAATTGAGTTAGTATTCACATTTGCGTGTAGACAAATCACAAGTGTTCTTTAGACTTGCTTATTGTACATATAATCAAAGCCTTTGTTACATAGTATTCACACAAAATTCATCTTAGATATTCGAGTCGTCCAAGATATCGACTTGATATGAATCTTAATCAATGTGCAAATTTAGGATTTGGTTCAGGAATTGGTACTACAGGATAACTCTTTGAAATACAATGCGTCGACTAAATATTACAGTTTTAGTACATGTTATAGTGCAGTGGAGTTCCCTATTCGATCCACTGTGGCATAATATTTTTTGGTAGAATTCATCTCTACGTCTTCCTAATGCATCAAAATAGATAGTTTATTACGTTTCTGAAACAGAAACAAACTTGTGAAGTGGTTTAGATGCGATAAGTGCTTCATTCCGCTTACGTGTCTCCAAAATTGCAGTATCATCTTTAACTTCATATTGTTCCTAATTATAATTTAATTTTTGCAGAAATGGTAGTCGTAGTTTCTTCTATATCTGGACTTCCGAACATGCATAATCTTTGGTATATCTTATATATATTGTATGTGTTGACTTCAGATTTTCTTTTAAATTCACTGTACATGATATCAAATGTGTGTCGGTTCAAGTTACAAGTATATGTACTATAAAAGATCTTAAGTTGTAAACAAAAGTATGTTTTGTTAGGAATCACCTTCAGTTTATAGCAAGTGGAGGCGGCTTAAAGGCGTGGCGTGGTGGTATAAATCCATGAACTTGACGAAATGAGGTTTTGTTACGATTACCAAGTTTTCGTAGCAGCTGGAATAACGGACCAAAATGAAGTTTCTTTGGCATTTTAACATCTATTTAGCAACATACAAGTGGAGTATCTCACGCCCCAACTCACCTCCACTCCCTCTGGCCTTAAATGAGAGGTCAGAAAATAATAAAATGTAGCACAAGACAATAACTTTTACATTGCAATTACAATGAAAACCTGATTAACATAACTAAGTTAATACTGATGTCTTTCTTAGTTTTTTTTTTTGGGAAAGGATGATGTCTTTCTTAGTTAAATAAAGTTAAAGGGACTAATCGTCCTTATAGCATTTGTAGTATATTCTAGTTCAGTTTTAGAAAAACACTTCACAGTAAAAGTAAACTCATCAAATGGAAACCATGTTCCGTAATTTCTACAGCCCGACGCCAATTCTGTGGACAATCAATTGTAGTTGATTTCTTTTTTTGCCAAAATGGGAATCATGATCCAAATTAGATGATAACACTTTTATATTTTTTATTTATTGATAAATCAAGTTTTTCATTTTGACCTCGAGAACTATTAGCGTGGTTGAAAAACTGTTAGGCACTAGCCGAGCAGATTGACCACCGCCTAGCTAGTAATCGGTCAAGGCGGGACGGCCGGGACCTAATTAGACGGATTGGATTTTTCTATATAAACTTTTTGAAATTATATGTATATTGATAAATATGTCATAACTCATAAGACTAGGCGCACTAAGGTAGCTAGGTCAACCTTCAGTCGATAATCGGTTGAGTCGGTCGGCCTTTGTGTGGGGGCTTCGGTCGAGCTCGTTTGGAAAGGGATTTGGGTCAAGATCACGACCAAGGTCGTGTATGTGTTGGTATGTGTTTTAATTAAATTAAAATATATTTTTGTTGGGTATGTTTTTTGTAGTGTAGGTCGTCTGGATGTGGCAAAAAATCGTTTTTAGGTCGTCGAAGAGAGTTTTTAGGTCGTCGAAGAGAGAAAGCTAGTGTGACATGAAAAATGAAGATCGCCGGGGGTCACGAGTGTGTCCAGCCTAAATAACTAATTAAGTGAGTCTCATAAAAGATTAGATGTTTGGCATTAAATGTAAATTAGGTCTTTCATTAGTAGCTAAAAACCTGTAATATGAACAATGAAGATCGCTGGGTCACGAGTGTGCCCAGCCTAAATAACTAATTAAGCGAGTCTCATAAAAGATTAGATGATTGGCATTAAATGTAAATTAGGTCTTTCATTAGTAGCTAAAAACCTGTAACATGAACAGTGAAGATCGCTGGGTGTGTCCAGCCTAAATAACTAATTAAGCGAGTCTCATAAAAGATTAGATGTTTGGCATTAAATGTAAATTAGGTCTTTCATTAGTAGCTAAATTAGGGTTTTTAAAATAAAAGATTAGATGTTTGGCATTAAATGTAAATTAGGTTAGTTGCTAAATTAGGGTTTTTAAAGTAAGTATCATTTTTCTCTTCTTTTCTAGTCACCATCTCGTGTTTCTTATCATTTCTTCCTCTCATCTACAAATATTACATCACAAAGTTTATTCTTTCACACAATTTAAAAATAAAATCCGACCAATTGAAAACAAAACCCTAATTTAAATGAAAAAAAATGGTGTTAATATCATCAGGGCCATCCTATTGATTTGGATGGCCCGGTGCCAAATCACAAATGGGGCCCCCATAAATCACGAAAAGTTAATTATTATAGAAAATAAAAAGTTCTTTGAAATCACGCAAAACATTAGCAAAAGTCAAAATCTACGCTACCAAAAAAAAAAAACTACAAATATTTAGAGTGTTACTAAATCACAAATACAACTTTACTCTACAAGAGATGCAACATACTTTTTTCTTGAAAATTGTCATTATTTTAGCATTTTTCGTAGCAAAGTTGTCGATCAACATTTCATAATTAACACTTTCTAATATATCATTCTCAATAGCTTTATCAATGCCAATCCATTAAGTCTCTCTTGTGACATTGTAAACATCAAATAAGACTTCAATAATTTTAATTTTGAGAAACTTCTTTCTGCAGATGTCACAGTGACCGGAATAGTCGATAATACTCTATACGCGATTATTGCATTTGGAAAACAATCTACCTCCTTCAGATATTTTAGAACTTCAGTTGGCCTCATACTGTTAGGCAAAAAATTCTTTAATAGCCTTAACTCCATGTATAGCTCATCTGCGTCGATATCAGATTTATCGTTATTCTTCAATGCAGCTTCAAGATGACTACAACAAGACTTAAGACTATCGTCATCATAGGACTTAACTTGTCCGAAGTAAACAAGAAACCAAAGATGTTCTCATATTCTTGATATTGTTCGAACCTTGTTGTAAGTGAAGCAATTGCTTGGTCAACAATGTATAAGAAATAGTTTACATTGAATGACTCCTTTGCGGAAAGCAAAGCATCTTGACTATCTGAATTCTCATCAAATTGTTTTTTTATACGAAATATTTAACAAAGACAATAAAAACTACAAATATTAGTAGATATATACAAAATTGGGGGCCTCTTAAAAAAGGGGCTTGGTACAGTTGCACCACTTGCACACCCTAATCGCCACCACTGAATATCATTTAACCGCTTTTTGTTGATTTTGTGAAAAGGGCAGCTGGTGGCCGCCCAGACCGCCTTTTACTATTAATAAGCCAAGTTTTCTATCTTACCATATTTTCAATTGAGAAAGTAATCTATTACTGGCTTTATAAAAGAAATATTAATAATAAACTTTTATTAGAATCATATATATAATCCCTGCTCAACGCGTTGGCATGATAAACCTTGTTTATCTCAAAAATAAACGGGCATGCATAAATTAAGTTGATAAGGTTTTGATTAGGTTTTGAGAGTTACATGGTGATGTTCATTTATAAACCAGAAACATATGTTACGCATAACATGAGACATATAAACTTTGATCATTTAATATAGCCTCGATATCATTATTTATACAATCTTTAAGTCGTTGTTCAACCTCGGTCAAGACCAACCGAAACTACCGAGCAGACATGCTTGCAAAACACAAGACCAAAGTATCAAAAGACTTGTACAATATAGCTTACACAATCTACTTAATACATGGTTCATGTTTCTTGATCCCATGGAACACATTCATCACAGCCGTGGATTACGTACACTACAACAAATTTGTCATTTCTACACACGAACCGTGATTTTTTTTTTCTTTTTTTTTTCTTTTTTTTTTTTTTAAATATTCACACTTAAGAGTGTGAATAACTGTTTCGAAATTCTCACCACTTAAAAAGTGTGAAGAATTTCAATCTCACATTTAAAGGTGTGAAGAAATATTTCAAAATCAAAATCATTACACTTAAAAGTGCGAAGATTATTTCAAAGTCAAAATCATCACACTTAAAAGTGTGAAGAATTATTTTAAAACACTCACACTTAAAAGTATGAAAAATATTAATAAAGCTTCGAAATGAAAGTGTAATATTAATGAAGTGAAAACTTGTGGTCAAATGACCAAGTACAGAGTATATATACATAGTTATGGCGCCAAAGTTAGTTAGGCTTTGACCCATCTTTGACCAAGCTATAAGCTACTTCTAAGCTATCACTAAGCATTACAATTTACATTACTAAGCTATATTACAATCTAAGTTGTTCATATATTTACATTACATGAGCTGCTCCATCTTGTATTGTTGTGTTTTGCATTGTTATTGTTGCATTGCTTCAAACACTTAGCATGATGAAGATAGCTTGTAGATATGACTGAATTGACCTTGTCTCCATTACCCCCTGCAAGTTGGCAGTGTGTATGGATCACACATGCCAAACTTGGAGATACAAGCTGATGCGGGATTTTGCAACCTCACAAAATGTTTTACTTCTCAAGGGATCTTGAGAAGCTTGCAATCCTCCAGGCAGTGTATCTGACCGTTGTAGTGTAGTAAATGGTAGGTCCGAAGGATTGATCGTTCTCTAGGGGAATAGTGTCGTTAGGATTGAAGTGTAGGTCAACTAGATCTAAAGGTGGGGGATGATTCTTTTTGGTCTTTTATATTTCATGAAAGCAATTAAAATCTCGGGTATTGGAAGAGTGGGTAGAATTACTTGCTAATCAACTAACCCAAAACTACGAATTAAACTAAATAAATAGAAAATAAAATAACAAGAAAATAACTGTGGTGGACTACTAATGTGAGACAAACATGTTTACTTAGATTTCCTTACTCCCTAGTTATCTCTTGTTGGTTAGTTGAGTGTCACAGTGCAATTGTTTAGTTAAAGGGTTGTATTCCTTAATACCAGTCGTGGGGGTGTGCACAACCTTCCCCAACTCTACGAATATCTATTTCTTCTTATGACGACACATTTAGTACGCTATCATAAAATCATTAACATCTACTCATGCATTAAATACAACAAATAAAATTGTAGTGCACATCCTTAAGACGTTCAAGCTTGTTACTAATATAGGAGATTAGCCAGTTTTCTCTAGCCTAACGCGAATCAATCAACCAAACAATAAACAACTCGCCAACAATTAATAACTAGGTTTCATTAAATCTAAGCAAACACAAATAAACCTAAGCTAGCATGTTAAAAGGAAGAAAAGATAAAAAAGAAATCAAACAACACATAGACATGATGAATGATTAAAAGATTACTTATCTTCAATGAAACATGACAGAAAAGAGGGTTTGAGAACCCTTGAAATCTCTAGAAATTCGTCTCTAGGGTTTTACACAAAGTTACACCACACTAATGAATGAAAATTTCAAAACTATATATAGATTTTACAAGTTGACAGCGTCAGGTTATAAGTCCTGACGCCGTCAGAACGTCGCTCTTTAGGGTTTCATATCGCCCAAGAGATCTTATGACGTCGTCACTTGTTAAGGGTTCTGGGCTGTCTCGTGTAGTTGCAAAGCCAGACGGCCTCAACAAAAATACACCTGACGTCGTCAGGTGTAAACTTCCAATTTCTTTATGGGGCGTCACGTGTAAAAGTTCACCAGTTTCATTCTTCAAGTGACGGCGTCAACATCCAAGCCTGACGCCGTCATGTGTAAATTCCTTATTTTTCTTGACTTTCTTATTTTCTTCATTCTTGAGCATAACGTCCAAAATGCTTCAAAATGCTCCATATTCCAAAAATCATGTCCCAAGTATCTAAAATGAGAAAAGAAACGATTTGAGGCAATATTTGATCATAAATTCACGACTTAGGGCTTAAATGGCCCCCTAAAAACGCATCAAATAAATCCTTATCACAAGCTTGAAAGGGTGATCTGCTAAGCCCCTTTGTTAGAACATCAACAAGTTGAGCTTTTGTAGGAATGAATGTGGGACAAATGATTCATGCTTTGATCTTATCTCTGTCCTAGAATGGTAATCAATCTCTATATGCTTTGTCCTAGAATGTTGCACAAGATTTGAGGCCAAAGCAATAGTAGATTGATTATCACACATGATGGCAATTGGCTTGATAATAGGAACAGAAAACTCCATAAGAAGACTTTGTATCCATGTTAACTCACAAGTACAGTCATCCAATGCCTTGTATTCTGCTTCAGTGGAGCTTCTTGATACAACAATCTGTTTCTTGGATTGCCAGGAAATTAAACATGGTCCTAAGAATATGCAAAAACCTGTGACAGATCTTCTAGTAATTGGACAGCTTGCCCAATCACTGTCAGAGTATGCTTGAAGTTTCAAAGGAGAATTGGATAGGAAGTGTAGGCCTTGTCTTGGACACATCTTGATATACCTTAGGACCTTGATGAGAGCATCAAAATGTGGTGTTCTGGGAGCATGACTGAACTGACGGAGATTATGAGCAGCATATGAAAGGTTTGGTCTAGTGATAGTTAGGTAAAGAAGCTTTCCAACTAGAACCCTGTAGAGTGTAGCATCTGGTAGTAGATCATCATCCTTGTCATTTAGCTTGATAAGAGGATCAATAGATATGTGAGATGGCTTAAAATCAAATATACCAGCTGTATCTAGAAGCTCAAAAGCATATAATCTGTGTCATAGTAATACCTTTATCATTCCTGAAAACTCAATACCAAGGTAGTAATTGAGTTCTCCTAAGTCCTTGATGCTGAATTTGTGATCCAATTGTTGTTTGAAGTGTGAGATGAGTTGGTTGTTATTGCCAGCTAGGAGAATGTCATCAACATAAATGACTAAGGCAAGAAAGTCTACACCTTTGTTGTAGATCAGAAGTGAGGTATCTGCATAGCTCTGTTTGAAGCCCAAGGTGAGTAAGAATGAGGTGAGCTTGGTATACCATTATATGTTGGCTTGTTTCAATCCATAGAGGGACTTCTTGAGTTTACATACATGATTAGGAAGGAAAAAGGTGTGTGCAAAACTAGAAGGGGGTTGAATAGTTTACTGCTTTTTAACTTGAGTATCTTTTAAAACTTTACGTTTGTTTATAGATATAAATACAACATTATATGTTCAATTCCTTGAAAAGCTTTACGTGTAAATAACAATCCTTACTTTACTTGTTTAGTTCTTTGAAAAGCTTTACGTTTGTTTAAAGATATAAACACAACTTTACTTGTTTACTTCTTTGAAAAGCTTTACATGTGATTAGCAATTCTAACTAAAGACAATATGTAATAAGCAAAGATAAAGAAAGAAACGATCAAACCACAACACGATTGTTTATCGTGGTTCGGCTACAAGGACTCTTTTTCCTTGCCCTACATCCACGCCTCGAGTTTCCAACTCGAGAGTTATAAGCACTAATCAACAAGCTCCTTTCCCGGTGGAGAAACCTTTACAACGTCGCTTACACTTTTACCGACACTAAGCAAGATGTCGAGTTCTTTTACACGGGTACAACCACTCCCATCGTCGCTTACACTTTTACCGACACTAAGCTAGATGTCGAGTTCTTTGCCAAGGGTACAACTACTCCCGTTAGTTCTTTTACAAGGGTACAACAACTCCCGACACACTATGTATTTTGAGGCCTAAAATACTAACCGATCACTTCTACACACATGATACAAATGAAGTATAAACAACCAAAGCTTATACATGACAAAGCTAACAAGATTTGCAACTTTAGAGTTGAAGCTTTGTAACTTCTTGAATGATCTTGTGAAGTCCCTTGCTACATAAGAGGATCACACAAGTAAAATGTTATTGAGTTAGTTGAGAGAGTATTTAAAAATATATCCTAAAGTGATGACACAAAACAAACAAGTGGCTTGGTACTTATAGTAAAACAAAATGCAGGTCTGGCGGATATGGCGGAACCCTCAGATGGGTTCCGCCCGTGTACCCCCAGGGTTCCGCCAGGCTTGCTGTAGGTTTTACCATAAATACTTCAAACCAACCAAAGTCACATCAACAACAACTAGTCAAACACATTTAATCCAATTTGGAAAGCTTCCAAAAGTGTGTAAGATGTTATGGCAAGTCAAATACACAAGCTTGCCATAAATGAATGATGTGACAAGACACTTTCTAATTAAAGAAATAAAAACAATGTTTTGTTTAAAAGAAAATGTAAACCTTAGTTTAAACAAGACTTAAACACTAAAGTGATGATCTACTCTTAGCTAAAGTTCATACTTTGTCATTAACAAAACTTAGCACAGATCGTAAAATATAAATAACGTTTTTAGGCGATATTTGTATTAACAATCTCCCCCTTTTTGTTGATGACAAAACATACACTTTATTTATAAGTAAGCCACTAGTTTTAGTGTTAAGTTTTATAAAGTTAGTATAAAAACTTGTTTTTGCTAAGATGATGTGATATGCAAGAGTTAAGAAAAAAATTTTGAAACAAGTTTATATATAAATTCTCCCCTTTTTTGTCGAAACAAAAAAGAAGAGTAGCGAAGCGGAAGTATGCACTTGCTCCCCCTTGGACGATACTCGCCCTAAATGGAGTGCCAAGAGAGGAGACATGGATTTTGAACCTACAAGAAAAAAATGTTAGTTGCCGCACAAGACAAGTCATGAAAGCATTTCATGTCTAAAACACAACTAAGAGTTGTGAAGCGGAATAATGCAATACTCATGCTCTTCCTTGAATATTACTCCTCTAAATGGAGTATCAAGGAAAGAAAACATGGATAATGATTCTACAAAAAAAATTGGTTAGTTGGTGATATATATAATCAAGCTTGTAGTTACCACACACATTGCAACCACAATGACAACTTAAAAATGATCAACCAACAATGCAAGTAAGTAAGTAGAATGAAATTTATTTCATGTAAAATTTTGACTCTTAGAAAATTTTGACTCTTAGAAAGTCAAAGACAAGAAACTAGGAAGACATCATCCTACTTCTTAAAAATAAAGAAAAACTAAAAATAAACTAAGAACATAAAATGCGACAAGGAAATCATCATTTTCCTTAGTGAGAAACATTTTTCAAAAACAAGGCTAAGGTTGTTTAAGGATGAAAATGTGTGTTGAAGGTTGTAGCGGGCTTTATTTTGAAGGGTGAGAAGGTGACACGGTTTTGGTTTGTTGGTTAAAATGATGAAACATTTTCCAAAAGAAACGGTTTTGTTTCATTTTGGAGACTCTAAACTTGAGGCGGTGTTGGTGCTCTAAACTTGGTTTGTTGGTTTTAATGAGAAATACTTTTCCAAAAGAAACGGTTTTGTTTCATTTTGGAGACTCTAAACATGAGACGATCCAAAATGTGGTTTAGGATAAACCTCATTTCATTGGTTAGAGGACCATGGATGTCTTTGTAGATAGGGTGAAACAACAATGGTTTTGGGTGGTGATACTCTTGTTGTGGTGGTTGGTTGTGGTCAAAAGACTCATTTTGGTCAAGCAATGACCTTGGTTTTTCATTTGTGAAAGGTGGTGGTTTTGTTGGTCTTGGTGGAAGATCATTGAGATGCTTCTATTTTCTTATACGAAGAAAATAGAGATTCAAAGTGTTGGGAAGGTTCATGTGCTTGTTGTCGTTGAACAAAGTGACGGAAGCTTGGTTCTCCGGAAGGATTACCATGAAGGTTTTTGTAAATGGGGTGAAACACAAATGATTGTAGGTGTGTATGACCTTGATCATTTGAAAAATTGAGGGTTTAGCATAACGGTAGGCCAACCGTTCTACCAATGATGGTTGATAGGGTTCATCATCTAATTGCTCACTTGGTTGTTGTTGGGTTTCCATTTGAGCAATGATGTCAACGAGTGACAAAGATGGAGGGTGTTGGTGATTGAGGTAATGGAGTGGTGATGTTTGTGGTGTATGAAAAAGTTCCATTGGTGTAAGTGGTGGTGATTGGGGTGATGGAGTTCTTGATGGTCGAGCTTGTTGAGATGGTGATGTTGAATTGCTTGAAGGTCTAGTTGTTGGTGGAATAGTGGCTATGTTGGTGTTGCAATGTGGTTGAGAGGGTGTTGGAGTAGCAAGATTAAGCAAATCTTGAATAGTGATCACATTGGTATTGCAAGGTGTTGAGGATGGTGTTGAGGTAGTAAAGTTAAGGAAATCTTGGATAGGTGAAGAAATATTAAGTGAACCATCACTTGAAGATGATGAGCATGACTTGACTTTTCTGTTGAAGCAACAAGGTTTAACACTAATCCTAGCGGTTTTTGAGAAGGATTTTGATGACTCGGATGAGGTATTAGATTTAGTCATTTCAAAGGTGTGGTTTTGATGTTTTGAGAGAAGAAATTGTGATGGTGATGATGTGATTTGAATTGTTGCAAAACTTTCAAATTTATAGGGTGGAAGAGATGTTGAAATGGGTGTTTGGATTTGATGTTCTACCATTCAAAGTTTGAGGTTTCAAATGATTTAGAACATTTTCATGAACATATCAAATCATTGGATGTCAATCCAATGAAGTAAGGTGGAGTGAAAGACCAACATATACACTCAATGCTTTGTGATCATGGGAAGTGATTTGGTTGAAAATGTTCGAATGGTTTGAAGGATCCTTTAAAAGGGTTCCTTGGGTTAGTTATGTTTGAATTTGAATTTTTGGCGGGAAGTAACTTCCTAATTGTTTTAGTGAGTGAGAGTTGTCCTAATATGGTTATTGGAGGTAATGGAATATGTTTCTCACTAAAGATAATTGTTTGACACTTTACAAGTTTTAAACTTAAGAAAAATGACAAAAATTTTCTGCAGATGACTGGCGGAACCCTCGCGAAACACAGGCGGAACCCTGTTTTGGGTTTCGTCTGGTCCATTGGGCCATTTCTGGGTTGCCCAAAAATTTCACTGGCGGAACCCAATCTAGGGTGCCGCCAGATCTGCCAGACCTGAAAAAGTACACAGTCCGCGATTTTGACCCGCGAGACGATTTTCGAATTTTTTGAAAACACCTAAAACCAAAAATACAATTCATATCTGGTTAGGAAATGCAAAAAATGGACATGTAAACACGCATACCATTGGACTTTGACCGGGGGCTAGCGAATTTCACTATACTTAGTGAAAATTTCATAAACATAAAAATTTGACAACATGCCAAACGTTGTCTACCTGCATCATAGTTAGTTAAGACATATTCCAAATAGTATCACAAGTTGTACCAACACACAAATACATGACAAACATTGTTTAAACAACCAAATTGTTCAAATAGCACCTAGTGCCAAACACTCCAATACACCCGCACTCATTGACGGTCAATCTTGTTCTTGAGCTTTCCAAGGAATCTTCCAAGATTCTTAAACATCCCCTTTGTTTGCTTGAACTCCGCCAACTTATTTGGAATATCCGGAAGTTGTGAAAGGTATTCTAGAGGTGGGAGCCTAGAGTTGGGCAAAGTGTCATCTTCACTCATTGAGGAAGATGATGAGGAGGTAGGAGGATGAGTACGTTTTCCTTGGGCTTTGTAAACTCTCTTATCACTAAGTGGGACAAAGGTGTGTGGAATGAGAGAGTAGTCAAGACGAAGACCGTTTGGAGTTGGTGGAATGGGAGAGATAAACCTGAAGAGACGGGTCAAGAGCATTCCATACGGCATAGCCGTTGTGCCATGCATGGGAATGTCGGCCATTCTCTTGGCCATGTAATAGGCAAGGTTGAACGGTTGCCTAACGGACAAAGAGTAGAGCATGTATCAAAGGCAAAGATTTATATGATCTCGGTTTCCTATGGTGCTAATGACATTTGCTCTAAGGACTTTCTCCCATTTCTTGAATTGGGGCTTGAGTTCATTCATTTCCATTCCATATGGGTCCTTATCGACCTCATTTCCCGAACGGGTTCTCCTAGTGTTGGTTGTCCTAACAAAGAGGTGGTCACGAAGTACATCTTTTGACACAAGAGGGGTGTCATAGGGATGGATGCGGTCAAAGCGTGTGTCAAGAGTTGAGAGGGAGTGCAAGTCGGAGTGTTGGTTGTCCTAACAAAGAGGTGGTCACGAAGTACATCTTTTGACACAAGAGGGGTGTCATAGGGATGGATGCGGTCAAAGCGTGTGTCAAGAGTTGAGAGGGAGTGCAAGTCGGAGTAGATGCAAGTACCACGGTTTGTGACACCTAGGATCTGAGCGAACTCCTCGAGAGTGAAGGAGTATTGATGACTACTAGCCCTAAAGTTAATAGACATTTGACCATAATCATCCGTGGAGAGGGTGACGGATGCATAGAATTCCAAAATGAACCTAGGACAAATAGGCTCGTCGATTTCTAAAAGACACTCAAAGTTGATTGTGGCAAATTCCGTGTAGAGGTGTGTGCCTTCTAGGAAGGACGGGTCAATGGTTCTACCCTCATGGACATAATGTTTTTCTAAGGCTTTGAAAACATTGACTTGAGTTGGGGTAAGGCCTTTGGTTTTGTGGTGTTTGGGTAGGTACTTAATGGTGTCCTTGTGGTCGTAGTGGGTTAGATGAGGCATGATGATTCCTAGAAAAACAAAATTTCACATTTTAGTCTAAGTAAACGACTATTGTAATGTGGTTGTTCTAGTGTATGCCTATATGAAAACAATGTGGAGGTGCGGTTATCTTGACTCATTTTGATGCTTCAAAAACGTTTTATAATGTAAGTTTTGATATAAGACAAAAGATAACCCAAGCGCTCCTAGTTCAATGTAGCTTCGTTTGAATGTACCCGAAAATACATATTGGTTATGTATTCCCTTTAGCATTCAAGAGACATTATGCAAGTGATGTTTTAAACATAATGTTTTGATTTTGTATTCACAATGTGGTGAAATATGGTGTTCTAGTAACATTTAAACGACAATGAACTTGGTGTGTTTGGTAAATCAAGAAAATAATAAAAAGGATACAATTTCAAACTAATGAAAATTTTGATTAGTTCACACCCAAGGTTTTTCATGAATTAACAATTTTATGCATAAGCCCTAAGATTCTAGTTAATGTATGATAGAATTTGATTGAAAATGCAATTATGATAAGAATACTTACAAAGTTGATTGGATTGGAAGAGATGTAAGTGAGAGCCCTAATTTTTGTGCGGTAAGGTGTTTGTGAGTGAGGAATGGCTGTTGGTAAGTTGGAGTTGTGAGTAAAGAGGTGTTTGGTTTTAAAATTAAAAATAAAACATGCTGCAGATTTGGCGGACCAGGCGGAACCAAAGGGAGGGTTCCGCCCGTATGGTCTGATGGTTCCGTGGGTACAACAGGGAAAAATTCAAAAGGGATTGTCTTGATTTTTGTGGTTTTATCCTAATGTTCAAAACTAAGGTTTTAGGTCTTGTGAGTCCTGGACTAAGCCTAGGGATGATGAATGCTTCTCATTCAAGAGGTTTTGTGAAAAACGTTGACAAAATGGTTAATGTATAAGACTTTCTTAGTTAAGACGTTCCTCAATGAACATTTTTACCAAGGCGATGATGATGGATCAAAATATGTCAATTAAGAACATAATGGATTGGATTGTCGCCGAAGTCGATGCTTCCTTTGTTGAAGGGATAACAATGTTGATAAAATGAATTCCATTGTTGACACGAATTTGATTGTTCACGCAAAGCTTGTTGATGTGCTTCTCCATCCGATACAAATTTGAGAACCTTACGCGTTTTGGAGAATCATTGGGTAAGTAAGTATAAAAGTGCAAGTACCACTTGGGATTTTCTTATCAACTTATTACCGACATAATTCCATTTGGCATACACTATGGTTTCTATTCCCGTTCTTTTGGGATACCATAATCCTAATTGTGTAGTATCTTATGATGAATCCAAACAAGCTCTTTTGAGAGAGTTGTTTTAGGATCTTCTCTAAAAAAACGAGCACGTAGACAAGCACTAAACATAATGTTGGATTTATTCGTTGTGAGAACAAGTATACTTCCAAACATTTCTCTATGTTTAGTTTTACCTACGGATTTACTAATCTTATTCTTGATAAGCCATAAAGGACTTAATCATTGTGAACATGTGAGTAACTAGGAATGTCTTTGAATGATTATCCCTTGCTTTTGGAGCTTGCTTAGAAAAAAAAATATTTCATAGATTTACATTAATTTCTATTTTAAAAGATCCATTTTATTTTAATGGTTGCTTTACTCTAATGTCCAAAAACACCTTTTTTATCAAATTTGTTTTAATCACAACTATAACTTGTGAATCAAATTTTTATGACCTTGTCAATATTACTTGACTCAATGTTTGACACAAGACCAAAGGATGTTGTTTTTCAATAGTTCATCTTCCTTGTTATTGATCTTGACGTACTTGTCTTATCAATGTTGGACTTTCGACTAAGTCATCATCTACCAAAGATGATATCTTAGAAGGAGGTGGTCTTTCATCGAATGTTAAATTCAATGACTCCTCGACTCTTTGGGTTTATTTACTTAAAACACTATGAGTGTAAATGTCCAAGAGATGCAACATCATAAGACTATGGGTCAAAATTTGATGTGCAAATCCTAGATGTTTATAAATCATTTTCTCCCAATCATCTTAATGAATTCAAATGATTTATTTTTCTTTTGTGTGTCTTATATGAAACTTTAACAAAAAAAATGGTTGATTTTTAAGACACAATTGAAAATGTGAGATATATTGTCAAAAGACGTTGTTCTGCAAGTATCTAAGATATGTTGTGGTTTTGCTAGATTTGCAAGCATCACAAAAGTGTTGATTGTCTTATCACTTAGGAGATTCTTAGTTAGCTCACTTGTAGACAAGTATTAAGTAAGACTTACTCAAGAGTTACTCGTGTCTTTTCCCGAATGTTAAAAGAAGTAAAACACCTTATATCTTCTACTAAAAGTAGTGTCTAAATCCTTTAATCACAAAGGATCTAATCCTTATGTTTACTTACACAACATAACCATTATAGAGTAAAAACTACTAGTATCACCCATGATAGAAATTAATACTAATCAACATGAAACACTAAAAGGTAAGTTGAAGAAATGTGTACCTTTTAAGCTCCATAGATTAGCCATCAAGAAGATAATCATAAAGCAAATAATCTTGACTTGTAGAAAAGCTAAACTCAAATACTTATGAATCCAAGGAGGTTAGACAAACACATAAAAATATTTGAACATGATATCTTTATCCTTTTATCATGAGCTCCTACTAGAGATAGGATTACTCCTACAATTCTCTCCTAGGTTTCACAAACACAATTTGCTTTGTTTTACTTATTGATAGTTCATTAGAGTTAAATCCTAATCCGGTTCTATCTCTAAATAACTTTTGACTCTTCAAACAACATTCAAGAGCTTTTGAACTTTCTTCAAATTTAGCAAGCATTATTCCTTTTTCATTTTGTCTTTGAATTTCATGTTTGTAATCTAGACATAATTTTCATTCTAAATCAATTTCAACATGACTCTCAAGTCTAGACATCTTATCTTCTAACATGATTTCCTTTTCAAAATTATTCACACAAGATTTTGAAGGTTAGTTGTTAAAGATAGTTTTTAGGTCCATGTTGCATAAAAGTTTAGATTTAATTTCTAGTTTAGAAAACTCTAGGATAAATGTGTCAAAGCAAAAGTGTTTGGTTTCAAAATGTACCTTGCTTGATGTTTTATCTAGTTGAGAATCACAAGCCGGATGGTTGACTTCATCTTCATCCGTGTTATTCCATGAATCGTAAGCAAGTCCACTAAAGAGCATGACATGAGTAATCATCTTCACTTACACCTTCATTTAAAACATTTAAACTAGTAGCACATGTATTTATCTCAACTAAAAGTCTATCTATTAATTTTTCAAAGACTTCTAATTCATATGTGAGATCAAGTTGATCATCTTTGACTTGACATATTTCTTGATGAAGGTATAACATATTTTTCCAAATATCATTAGCCATTTGACAAAAATACACTCTTTCATATTTGGTACTTGATAAAGCTTTATAAATCATTATCTTAGCTTTAGTATTTTTATCAAGTTTAGGATAGTCATCTTGGTTTTCAAAACTTGGTTTCTTTGGTTTGAAATCACCAAAAGAAATAATATGCCAAAGATCTTGATCAATTGATTTCACATAGTTTTTCAAAATTACTTTTCCATTCAAGGAAGTTTTCTTTTTCAAATAGCGGTGGGTTTTGAATAGGTTGCCCTTCTTTGAGATTTTCAAAATCCATGGATCGATCCAAGTTTTAAAATACACTATATTTTAAAGGTATTGAGTAACGTAGCTCTTGATGCCAATTGTGAAAAACTTGAAGGGGGGTTAAATAGTTTACCGCTTTTTAACTTGATTATCTTTTAAAACTTTACGTTTGTTTAAAGATATAAATACAACATTATATGTTCAATTCCTTGAAAAGCTTTACGTGTAAATAACAATCCTAACTTTACTTGTTTAGTTCTTTGAAAAGCTTTACGTTTGTTTAAAGATATAAACACAACTTTACTTGTTTACTTCTTTGAAAAGCTTTACGTGTGATTAGCAATTCTAACTAAAGACAATATGTAATAAGCAAAGATAAAGAAAGAAACGATCAAACCACAACACGATTGTTTATCGTGGTTCGGCTACAAGGACTCTTTTTCCTTGCCCTACATCCACGCCTCGAGTTTCCAACTCGAGAGTTATAAGCACTAATCAACAAGCTCCTTTCCCCGTGGAGAAACCTTTACAACGTCGCTTACACTTTTACCGACACTAAGCTAGATGTCGAGTTCTTTTACACAGGTACAACCACTCCCATCGTCGCTTACACTTTTACCAACACTAAGCTAGATGTCGAGTTCTTTGCCAAGGGTACAACTACTCCCGTTAGTTCTTTTACAAGGGTACAACAACTCCCGACACACTATGTATTTTGAGGCCTAAAATACCAACCGATCACTTCTACACACATGATACAAATGAAGTATAAACTACCAAAGCTTATACATGACAAAGCTAACAAGACTTGCAACTTTAGAGTTGAAGCTTTGTAACTTCTTGAATGATCTTGTGAAGTCCCTTGCTACATAAGAGGATCACACAAGTGAAATGTTACTGAGTTAGTTGAGAGAGTATTTGAAAATATATCCTAAAGTGATGACACAAAATAAACAAGTGGCTTGGTACTTATAGTAAAACAAACTGCAGGTCTGGCGGATACGGCGAAACCCTCAGATGGGTTCCACCCGTGTACCCCCAGGGTTCCGCCAGGCTTGCAGTAGGTTTTACCTTAAATACTTCAAACCAACCAAAGTCACATCAATAACAACTAGTCAAACACATTTAATCCAATTTGGAAAACTACCAAAAGTGTGTAAGATGTTATGGCAAGTCAAATACACAAGCTTGCCATAAATGAATGATGTGACAAGATACTTTCTAATTAAAGAAACAAAAACAATGTTTTGTTTAAAAGGAAATGTAAACCTTAGTTTAAACAAGACTTAAACACTAAAGTGATGATCTACTCTTAGCTAAAGTTCATACTTTGTCATTAACAAAACTTAGCAAAGATCATAAAATATAAATAACGTTTTTAGGCAATATTTGTATTAACAAGGTGGTTTTGTAGCCTTGAGGTAGACACATGTAAACTTCCTCATGCAAATCTCCATGTAAGAATGCATTGTTAATGTACAGCTGAGCTATATGCCAGTTATGATACACTACTATGGCTAGAAAGGTTCTAAATGTAACCATCTTTGCAACTGGTGCTAATGTTTTAGTGTAGTCAATACCTTCCTTCTGAGTAAACCCCTTTGCTACAAATATGGCTTTGAACTTCTCAATTATCCCATTAGCTCTGCACTTGATTCTGAACACCCACTTGTAGCCAATTGTAGTCTTGTCTGGTGGTAGAGTGGTCACTTCCCATGTCTCATTTGCTTCCAGTGCCTGCAGTTCTATAGACATAGCATCTATCTACCTAGTATATTTTACAGCTTGAGTATATGACTTTGGGTCCATAATGTTATTAATGGTATCAATGAGATGTCTTCTGGTTGGAGAACAAATGTTATTATAATTTATGTATTTTGAGTGATGAAATTTGATGACTGATTGAACAATGTGTTTGATTTTAGGTAATTTGTAATGAAAATCTTTGTATTTTAATGGTATGGTGGATTTTCTTGTGGATGTTCTTGTTGGTGGAGGTGGTATGGTTTGAACTGGTTTAGTGTGTGTAGGATGTGGGATGTTTGGATCAGGCTGAGTTGGTGAAGATGGTGTTGGTTCCTCTTGAATGTGTGTGTATGTGATGTTCTCAGTTAGTATTGGTGGCTCAGTTTGGGTGTTTGGTGGTGATGTAGGTTATAGAGTAGGTGAGTTTGTGAGGTGTAGGGATGGCAAAAGCACCCGAAATCGAAAGGGAAAACTGAAACCCAAACCGGTTGGGTCGGGTTCAGGGCGGGTTGGCGTGTTTGGATGCGGGTTTAGGTATTGATAATTTTTTTAGCCGGGTACGGGTTCAGGTAATACCCGCCCGATTACCCATATCCGTTTACCCGAATCTATACCCGCTTTATTGATATTATAATTAACTAGAATATATATACATTATATATAATTTCTTCCATTATATTTTTTTATATAAGTATCTCTATTACATAACACATTTTATTTTGTACATGAACTATTCAAAAATATTAAATCGTTTGATACGATATTCATTTTCTTTAACTTTTAAAAAAATTAAATATATTAGGATGTTTTCCTTTGTTTTGTTGGTGGATTTTAGTGTAACTTAATTTTAATACCACCATTTTGTCCATATAATATTCAATTTGGGATAACCGATACCCGCGGGGAAACCCAAAAAACCGATGGATAATATTAATCGGGTATCCGGCGGGTAATGGGACGGGTACGGGTTTAGATATTATAAACGGGTGCGGGTACGGGTACACTAAAACCCGGCCCGTTGCCATCCCTAGTGAGGTTGGTGCTTGACTCAGGAGTTGGTGAAGGTGTTGCTATGAAAGGAGTGTTTGAGATAGGATAGAAATCAGATGGCTGTAATGGTTGGAGTTAAGGTTCGTGAGGTTTTGGATGGTTGTTGGTGGAAAGGAAAGATGGTTTCATTAAAGTGAACATGCCAACTTACAAATGTGTGTTTGTAGGTTGTACAAAAGATAGCCTTTCTGTGTTGTGGGGTAACCAAGTATTACTGATGGTGTAGATCTTGCAGCAAATTTATCAGGTGTGTGATCATGTGCATAGGCTTGGCATCCAATGATTCTGAGGTGTGAGAGTGATGGTGTTATGTTGTGAATGAGCTCATATGGAGTTTTGTTTTGAAGTGGCTTTGATGGTAGTCTGTTTATGATGTAAGTAGCTGCCAAAATGCAATATCCCCAAAAATGTATTGGAAAGTTTGCCTGAAATCATATAGCCCTAGCTACTTCAAGTAGGTGTATGTGTTTTCTTTCAACCCTTGCATTTTGTTGTGTGGTGTATGGGCAGGTTGTTTGATGAATTATACCTTCTTGATGAAAGAATTGAGTAAGAGATTGGTTTACAAATTTTCACCCATTGTCACTTCTTATTGTTTTGATTTTGGTACTGAAGTGAGTCTGTACAAATGAGTGAAACATCTTTATGTGAGAAATTGTGTGATGTTTTGTGGGCATTAGGTATGTCCGTGTGGCTCTTGAGTGATCATCTACATTGGTTAGGAAATATTTGCAATTATTCACAGTGGTATATTTATAGGGAGGGTAAAGTCCATAAAATAACAACATACTTTCTCCATTTTACAGAGATGAAACACGTACTTTTTTATTAACATTTAAGCCACCGAAACTTGCAAATATTGTTCTAAGGTCAACAAAAAGACTTATTATATTAAAAATAATAATTGAAATGACTATATTAACCTTGTATTCTTAAACTACACCATTATTTCACATATCTTGTCTTTCACTTCCATGATGGTGTCGGACACTAACCACCCAACTGACCCCTCAATCTAGACTTGAATAAAAGGGTGGATTTGTTACAGATGCAGTAGTCATCGAGAGTACAGCCACCAAATTCACTCTCTCGAACACTAACCACCCAACTGACCACAAGCCGAAATCACACAAGCCAACGTAACCTCATCCATCTCCACCCCCGCCTCCACCATCTTATCAAACCACTCCAACGCCTCTCTCGGCTTCCCCTTCTGCGCAAACCCCATAACCACCGCTGTCCACGCCACCATATCCTTCACACCCAACCCCTCAAACAACACACCCGCTTCCCCCATATCCCCAACCCTCACATACGCCACAATCAAAGTAGTCCACGAAATCAAATCTCTCACACACATTTCATCAAACACCTTACGCGCATCCCCCAACTTCCCATACCTCACATAAAAATCAATCAAACCATTCCCAGCATAAACATCCAACCTAAACTCAAACCCAAACCCACCTGCCCTCATCACTACCCCATGAATCTGCTCAAACATCCCCCATAAACCCCATGATCACAACCCTTCAACAAAGCCGTTAAAGTGAACGAAACAGGGCCAACCCCATTTCGTCTCATACATTTATAAACATCAACAGCCTTAACTAAACCATTATCCTCCTTTACATTGAATTTAGAAGTTAAGACACGGATGAGCTTAGTGACAACGTAGCTGGATTGATGGAGGTGTTTACGGATGATGTGTGCGTGGATTTGTTTGGTTTGGTTAAGGTTGTTGGTTGTGTCAAGTAGTGTGACTAGGTTTGATTCTAGGAGTTTGGTTTGGTTTGGTGGTAGTGTGATAATGGGTTTATGGTTTGCTGTGGTGGTTGGAGTTTGGTGGTTAGTGTTCGAGAGAGTGAATTTGGAGGCATGATATATGGTTGGAGTTTGGTGGGTAAGAAAAGTTGGAAGATGGGTATAGTTTAAGAATAGAAGGGTAATATAGTCATTTCAATTATTATTTTTAATATAATTAGTATTTTTGTTGACCTTAGAACAATATTTGCAAGTTTAGTTGGCTTAAATGTTTATAAAAAAGTACGTGTTTCATCTCGGTAAAATGGAGAAAGTAGGTTGTTATTTTATGGACTTTACCCTTATAGGGACCCCAAACATCTACATGAATCAAATCAAATAAGGTTGCAGCATGAGAGTCACTACTATCAAAAGAAGAAGCATGTTGTTTAGCCAAAGGGAAAATTGTACAAGAGTTTGGTGGTATTTTACAAGGTACAGAAGTGGATTTTATTTCCTGTAAAGTAGAGTAAGCTGAGTGTCCAAGCCTTGCATGCAAGAGATGATGGTTTTTGTTGTTGATTGAGAGTGTGAGTGATTGAGGTGAGGGTTGCTCTTGCTTGATGATGTATAGACCATTACAGAGGTTGCCATGTGCAATCCTCTTGTGTTGGTCCTGAAAGAAACAGGAAAATGGTGTAAACAGGACAGATAAGGGTAAGTGTGAGCCAAGTTTACTAGCTGAGAGTAGGTTATATAAAAATGATGGTATGTATAAAGCATCATGTAAGGTGATATGATTATTAATGTAAATTGAACCAATTTGTCTAACTTGTGTGTGTTGACCATTTGGGGGAGTAACATAGATAGGATGTTTGCATAGTCTAATGTTGTGCATAGAGGTTAAAGTGATGCAAATATGGTCTGTGGCACCACTATCAACAACCCAAAGATGTATCTGATTAAGCATGATAGAGCTAACTAGTCTATAGGTACTGCAAGTAATATGTGTGATTTTGAGTTTAGGTATACTTGTTGTGCCAAAATCAGTTGCCTCTTTGTTGTTCTACTGCATAAGCATCATTATTTGGTTGAGTTGGTTCTGCAGTTTTTCCATCCTAGCACTCATTGCTGCATCATTTTGACCCATTCCACTTGGCACATCTGAATTAACCTCTTGCCCAACTGTCATGTTCACAAACCTGTTTCATGTGTTTGTTTGTGTGTTCTGTCTGGGTGTTTGGATTGGTGGCTTATACTTCCCATGCAATGGGTGACCAATTGGATACCCAACCAACTGATAACATTCCTCCTTGAGGTGCCCTTCTTTGTTGCAATTTCCACAGATTAACCCCTTTCCTGAAGTTGCCCCTTCTTGGTAAATCCCTTTGAGTGTTTCCTCTTGCAGATGACTCACCATTGTTGAAGTTTCTTCCATATCTTGTAGTACTATTATAGGGGTTTCTTGAGTTGTTGGTGTGTGCTAATAGTGCAACTGAGGGTGTAGTCTTGAGCCCATTTTCTTCTCTTTGCTTCTCCTTTTGTCTGATCATTCTATATGCCTTAGCAACAGTAGGCCTAGGATTCATGAGAAGAATTTGGCCTCTGATATTTGCATAGCACTCATCTAAACCCATAAGAAACTGAATCAACCTTTTTCTTTGATCCCTTTCACTGTTTGATCTGCCATTCTCACAAGTACATGCACAAACACACAGATATGGGGCTTCAAGTGAATCAAATTCATCCCAAAGTCCTTTCAGCTTGTGGTAGTTGATTTCAATGGCCACATTGTCTTGTTTCAACTAAACAATATCATTAGTGATCTAATAAATCCTGTGACCATCCAATTGAGAGTAGTGTTCTTGCAATTCATCCCAAAGATCATGAGCAGAATTAACAAAACTAAGTGAATTTCTTATCTTCTCATCAAGTGTGTTCAAGATCCATGATATGATCATGTCATTAGTTCTTTCCCAAAGTGTTCCCACATGTGAATTGATACTAGGCTCTTCAAACTCACCAGTAACAATCTTGAGTTTGTTCTTTGCATTTAGAGCAATAACCATGGATCTTTTCCAAGAAGCATAGTTATTTGATCCAGTGGGTTTCTTTGAGATGAGGATTAGACCATGGTGATCATTTTGATGTAGGAATAGAGGATATTTTGATAGGTTTGGGAGGTTTCTGAATTTCTCACCATTTTTGAAATTGAAGGTTATGTTGTGATTTGTAATGAATTGAGTTGTTATTTGTGTTCTTGATGTGATTGTGATCAGGAATATGGTTGTTTTGTTGAATTTGGTGGTGATAATGGTGATTGATGACGGATTGTGGTGGTTAAAAGTTGTTATGATGATCAAAGTTTGTTATAGATGATGGAAGTTAGTTACTGATGGCAGGATAAGTGTTGGAGCAGGATGGTTTCATCTCTGATACCATATTGTAATTGAGAGGAAATGAAAGTGTAATATTATTGAAGTGAAAACTTGTGGTCAAATGACCAAGTACAGAGTATATATACAGAGTTATGGCGCCAAAGTTAGTTAGGCTTTGACCCATCTTTGACCAAGCTATAAGCTACTTCTAAGCTATCACTAAGCATCACAATTTACATTACAAAGCTATATTACAATCTAAGCTGTTCATATATTTACATTACATGAGCTGCTCCATCTTGTATTGTTGTGTTCTGCATTGTTACATATTGTTGCATTGCTTCAGACACTTAACATGATGAAGATAGCTTGTAGATATGACTGAATTGACCATGTGTCTATTAGCTTCACACATAAAAGTGTGAAAATATTTGATACACTCAATTGTTTCACACGTATACTATTGTGAACTTTTTAATTTTTCACACTTTAAAGTGTAGCAACATGCTCTAATAAGTGTGAGTATATTACTATTTTGTCGTAGTGGTACTTCTCCTATCTCCACACCGATGCATCTTTATTCTGTGTGCATCCGTAAACCGTGTTTTCGTGTGCAATTGTGTATGGTTTAATGAGTTATATGTCTCTTTTTCATTTTCTAGTATGCACATAATCACATTCGTATGTTACGATCAATGTTGGCTTGAACTATTGAGAGTCGCCTTTGAAACAAACTCATATTGAATTTTTGTTTTACAGTATAATGAATATCACTTTGGTATCAATTTTTAACGAAATGCAATTTTGGTATCTTACTTTTCAGTTCACTAAAGGTTAACCAAAGATTAAAAATATGTATGTTGAAGAATAATTTGGACGAAAATGGTAAATTATACTCTGATTATTTTAATAAACTAAGTAAAATTTAATGTTATGGATGGATAAGATCAACTAGTCTTAAAGTACAATGAATATCACGTTGTATTGTGACCTCCTTTTCTTCGGGCATGTTTAGAATTTATTGGTATCTGGAGCATCTCGACCAATATTCGATGTGGAGTAAACTAAAAGAATCGACCCTAAACTTATGCTTGGTTTGCAATTTGTGTTTAAGAATTTGGTAAATTGCGTTTACCACCTATAATTTTTAACTTTTGAGTTCACAACTTAATAACGTTATGGTTTCTCATAGGGGTGTTAACGAGTCGAGCTTTTAACGAGTTACTCGATCTCGTTTAACTCGAGTTCGAGCTTAATACTTTCGAGCTCAAGTCGATCTCAAACAAATATTAGTGCTCGTTTAGTTTGACGATCCGAGCTTTGAAAACTAATGTCAGGCTCGACTCGTTTAAAAACTCGTTTAATTGTTTCGAGTCGAACGAGCTTAACGAGCTATTCGAGCTTAACGGGCCGAACAAGCTATTCGAGCTTAACATGTAAGTACTTAATCTATATAAGTTTTTAAGGTTATTATAAAATTTAATATTTTAATAAATGATTCTAATAAAATTCAGAGTCAAGTCATAACTTATAATCTTTAAGCTACATATTTTTTTTAGACTCAAGTCATAACTTACCCTCCCCATTTTTTTTTGTGGACCTAGTTCTTATAGGCTCCTCATTTTTTTATTTTTATTTTTTCTTCTTACTTTCAATGTGGGATGTGTTTTCTTTGACTTACATATTTATTTCTAATACATTATTAATAGAGAAAAAAGCTTTTTAGTCTTTACAATATTGTTAACTAAATAAATGTAAACTTTTTTAAATTTAATCTTTAAATACTATTTTATTACTTTTATTATTATTATTTATATAAAACATTTGAACACTTTTTCTTTCGTATAAATGAAATGAATTTTGGTTTTTAAAAATAATATTTAAACTTGTAACAATCATTCTATGTTAATCTATCAACTTGAAAAAGTCAGTGTAATCTTTCTTAACAATCAAGATATTAAAAGTCAAATTTGTAAATTTCATAATAATTGTAACACTCGATACTAAAAATTAACATGTAAGAACTTCAAATTTAGACATTGAAAAAGTTTTGTTAAACAACGCAAAGTGAGTCATTCACCTATAGCAATTATACACCATGAATTACGGAGAATCAAAGTGAAATATAATTTTTTTTATTCAATGAAATTAAATGTGACATTTATGTATTAACGCTTTTCTCATCTTTGTCTCTTATGAGTTTGGTCAAGAGATGAGTCATGTGCTGAAATATGTGATTCCTAATCAAATTCGAGTCGCAAGTTACCGTGTCACACACACAAACAAACGACACACATGATAACATAAGTTTATTTACACCTACATACCACACATGAGCTATTTATTTAGACTATCCCTTCAATACTTAGATTTAAACGACATACTCTTTAAATTTACCCCACTATTTCCCTAAAGAACGATCAATCCCCTGAAATTACCATACACTACAACTGTTAGGTACATTGCATAGGAGGGCTGTAAAACTTAGTGTGTTGCAACCCGGCGTGTCAAAACTTGTCCTTTTTTCGCATGTGTCGTTGATCGAGCTAGATCATTAGAATGAATAGCTGGAATCATTCAGCTATAAAATTTAAACAACTATAGTTTGCTTTTACCGATTTATGTGATTACTTTTCTCTAAAAGGTTTTAATCAACAGATAAACTTTGAACCCATGCACCCCTTTTTGAGTGTCGACTGGCCTTTCTTAAAGACCCAACCCCTAAGCAACATGCACTTTTTCCAGTAACCTTTTAGCCAAAAGATGGGATTAAACCCATGACCTATTTTTTTAGAAGTCATCCTTGACCGGAAATAAACGTATGCGATGAGGAAGTGATACTATTATAGCAATGCTCCGATGATTGTGTTATTACTTTTACAATCACATTAGTTGAGTATTTTATAGTCATTACTCAAATACAAAAACACTGCACATAATCATTTAGTGAATCTTATTAACATGAAGAGTAACATCAGCTCATAGTTATTTAGTTAAACAAAACAACATTGCATATTTAATAGTTCAACTAGTACAGTTGATTGAACTAGTCTAAAAAACCGTTAGATTTTACACCATTTGCTTATTTAATGCTTGAAACTAAAATTCAATATATACTTACAATTACATATTTCTATTTTGTATTTTATTATTTGGTGTTTATTTATTCGATTAATTACTAAGTGACAATAATCCAATGAATAGTTTTTGATATTTTATTACATATAATAAAAGAAGATAAAAACCTTTTAATGTAATCATTAGCTACAAAATACTTGAATGTAGATAAGTTTATCTTACTTTTGTTTTAAAATTACTTTTGTTTTAATGTAATTTATATGTCTTTGAAATTCACGGGTAGCTAATATAAGTTGTTGAATGACTTTGAAATACAAAATTATAGTTTATGAAAAAGAAATTAAAGCAAAAATCGATATGGCAACTTCTTTTGCAGTAAATATGCAGTAAATCCATCACTTAATTTCAAATTTAGAATCGTTCTTTTGCAAAATGTCTAATACAGTAATAAATATACACTTTTCAATGATCAAAGTTACTACATTTGGCTAGTTTGGTGCTACGTATATAAAATGTTTTTATCCTTATCTTTGGTGTTACTACATTTGGCTAGTTTGGTACTACGTATTTAAAATTTTTCTATGCTTATCTTTGGTACTACAACAACTTTCATAAGTTGGACCAATGCACTTTGACTAAGAGACAAAATTCAAATGAAAGATTTTATTGAACAAGATCTATACCAGGTAGGCAGGTTTTATTGAACAAATATATATACTTGGACACGAAAAATAAAGAAATAAACTTTGAGAATATCAAAAGAACAAGAGAAATCAAAATATTGCAGTAACATGACTAGTAAACTTATCGCATATCGCTTGAAGAGAGAAACATTCAAGAGAAAAAAACTCTATATAAGCAAAGCCCCACCTTATTTTACAACTTAGTTAAGCTTTAGATTTGATGTTATAAAACATTAATTGTGTGTTCTTAAACAAACTTTTTTTGAGCTTATAAGTTATATAAACTTTAGTTTGAGCATTAGAACAATTTTTATAATTGTAAACGAGCTTTCGAGCTCGAGCTTGAATTAATAAACAGGCCTATTAAGTTCAATCTTTTATACGGACATATTAAAAAAAAAAAATTATAAATCTTAAACGAGCTTCGAGCTCGAGCTCGAACAACATAAAAATATTCGAGTTCGAGCTCGAGCCAATTTATAAAAGTTTATTCGAGCTCGAGCCGAGTTGTCTATAAACGAGCCTAGCTCGTTTAGGTCAAAACTCGACTAGGCTCGGATCGCTAACACCCCTTGTTTCTCAGATAACGTTGATGAAGTCATGAAGGGAGATATACGAAATTACTCATTTTTGTTTCCTAAAAGAAAATAATTTTGAAGAAAAAACACACTTAAAATACACATATAGTTATCACACAAGTTGGTTCGTGCCTTTTTTTAGTACTCATGTGGTTGTTATCTTATTTCTTCAATTTCATTGTGTTACCCTTTTACCGTTACAGAAATTGTGTCTTCATATTCACAAATGCAACGAGTAATTTTACTTTTGTACAACTTTGATTCTTTAGCCAATTTCTAACGGTACACAATAGCTTAGCGTGATGGTGTAAGAGAAGAAAAAAGAGATACGTAACAATCTTTTATTATGTGTAAATTTGGGTAAAAAAAATGATAATTTAGACAAAAGATTTTGGCATATTTAGGCTTATTTTATTTTATTTTAGAAATGAGCATATATTGTCCATTTAAAAATTAAATAAGTACAAACGGGCATCTATTTTTTCTCGATTGGTGAACATTAATTTTTTATCTTTTATTTTTTATTTATTTTTTTATTTTTTTTAAACTTATAAATATATTCCCTATGTCTCATATTAAATGTCCTACTTAACTTTTTAAAGTTAATCTTTTTCAATTTTGACTTTAACTATTTTATTTTGTGCTATATAATATTTGATGCAAAATATATGAATACATTAAGTTTTAAATGTATTTTCTTTAGTATAATTTTCATCAAGTATTAAATAACACGAATAAAAATATGTGTAGTTAAAGTTGAAAAATAAAAACTACAAAAGTCAAAACAGAACATTTAATATGAGACAGAGAGAGTAATATATATATATTTTTTTAATTATAAATGAAGTGTTACGTTTGAGGAATTTATTTCGTTATTTTAGGTCTTTTCTAAAGCAATTCGTATAACATGCGCTCCTTTGAATCGTGGCCCGTGCCTGTCTGACCTGCCCGTTTTACCACCTCTATGTGTAAGAAAAGATTATACTAGGTATCACCTTATCACGTTTTAAAAATCAGACCAGATCGATAATCGAGTTGGCCAAAACACTGAACCGAAATGCGCTTGGCCTGGTTCATAGGTCAGGTTTTGTCCAACAAAACTCGTTTGTCCATAAGATCGAACCAAGAACCGAATATCAACAACGTCCTCATAAAGAAAAAGTGATGACATTTAAAGAAAATTAAATACCGTGGTAAAATTGATATTAAAAAATGCTCTCTAAAATCTTAACAATGTATAAATAAAAAATATTTTACTAAAAAGTTGAAAGTGAGTAATGGGTTATACTCAAAATATATACGAGTATATTTTTTTAATCTTAATGTTGTAATAATATACTGCTTTTAAATTTCAATTCTTTTTAATATCGTTCAAAAAATAGTCGATTTATATTTTAGAAAAAGTTGTTACGTGTTGCTAGAATCATACATGATTGAAAAAAAGAAATTGCTTTTTCATTACTAAACATTTATATGTTTAGATAATAAAAATGAGAAAATTCTAATTTTATAGTTAAAATCGAATTTAGCATCACTATTGAGTTAACTTTTATACAACTTTCAATTTTGGTCATGTGCGACTTGTGCTACTGTGCGACCCAGTCAATTTTGTGACACATGTCTAGTTGATTTGATATCTTGTCTTCTTATTAAGAGTATTAAAAGATCATATTACCATCTTTTAAATGTGTAACATGTGTCCATTAAATGTGCGACTTTACTACCATTAACTTTTTTTTCCCCAATTTCTGGCTAACCTCTTTTTTCCAGTTTCCGTCAATATTTTCCGGCCTTTTTTTTTTTTTTTTTCAAATGCCAAAAATAATTCACTAGCATTCTTACACTATACAAAGATGAAGACTAGCTTTGCTGACATTATGTGTAAATATCATTTATGGCCCATCAGAATATTTCATCAAGTAACTACATCACAAGATTTTCAAAATCCTTATCATTATGCCAAGAAATCACAAACTTGTAAACGTTATTCTTTTATTCAACAAGCCTAATCTATATTGTTGTAACAACGTAAACAAACAACAATAAGTACACATATCCTTTCTCTCTAAACAACCTCACTGGAAAATTCATTAACTCCGGCCAAGCATTAGCAGATTCAGACACCGTCGCCGGAATAATTTCTGGCGAGACCTTTTTCTTTTCTAATCTATAGATCGGTGTATCCCCATCATTTCTGGAGCATTTGAGCTCTTGGCTCCCTCCACAACACAACCACGCGCCACCCACCGCAGCTGTCACCACACCGCCGCCACCTACGTTTATAACACCATCACCATCTGGATCTATTTAATGGTGGGCGGTGGCCGGAATTTTGAGAGTGTATAAAGTTCACTAACCTTTTTTATACTTAAAAACATCAAGATGTGACGAGTTTGACTCGTATCCGAATCAAATCAAAGCGTTTTCTTACCTTGTCTTTATAGATCTCCAAGTTTTAACAAAAGAGGTGATGGTGATGTGTGTTGGTGACGGTGGTGGAGGTGGTATGTGGTGATAGAGAGTGATTGATGGCGCGTGAATAGTGTCAAAAGAAATAGGAGGTGTTGAGGAGTGTTGTGCTGGTGGCGGTGTGGTTGTGGGAGTGGCGGTGGTGGCGTTATGGTGGTGGCAGCCGGCGAGGAGAGAAAGGAGGAGATGGTAATGAAAGTTTGAGAAGATGGTAACGAAAGTTTGAGAGAGAGAGGAGGTGTTTTATATGGGTATTTTAGACTTTTAATACTCTTAATATAAGACAAAATATCAAATCAAACTGGACACGTGTCACAAAATTGACTGGGTCGCACGATAGCACAAGTCGCACATGACCAAAATTGGAAGTTGTATAAAAGTTGACTCAATAGTGATGCTAAATTCGATTTTAGGCATAAAATTGGAATTTTCCCATAAAAAATTGTAGTTTTAGTTTAGTTACCGTATGTTACACTAAATACTTAACCAAAATATCTCAAATATAATTATACGCCGCTATACGATCCAATCGCTATGTACAGTTTCGCCTACTTTGACGAATTTATGATACAGAGTTAAGTTAAAGATATAAGAGTAAATTACATGGATGGTCCCTGTGGTTTGTCAAAAATAACAACTTTCGTCACTCGAAGTTTAAAGTTGCATTGGTAGTCCTTAAGTTAGTAAACAAATAACACCACCGGCCTTCAATTTAACTAGTGTTAAGTAGTTCCGTTATAATTTACATGTTAGCCCCTTTGTTAAATAACGTTGCATCGTTTATCCTTAATAATAAGGGTTGTTTATAAGTTAAAGTTTCCATATGTTTTTATCCGTTTTTACACGTTTTTGTCAGTTTTCTTACGTTTTTAACCGTTTTCGTCCGTTTTATACATTTTCGTCCATTTTTGTTACGTTTTATACGTTTTCATCCGTTTTTATACGTTTTCATACGTTTTCGCCTGTTTTATTACCATTTTATACGTTTTGTCCGTTTTCGTCCGTTTTTCTTACATTTTTATCCGTTTGTATATGTTTTCATCCGTTTCAAACATTTTTATACGTTTTCGGCCGTTTTTATATCTTTTATTGTGTTTTTATCCGTTTTAATACGTTTCTGACCGTTTTTATACGTTTTTGTCCATTTTTATTACGTTTTTATTAGTTTTCTTCTGTTTTTATACGTTTTCATCTGTTTTCTTACATTTTCATACGTTTATTCGTTTTTTTCCGTTTTTATCCATTTTTCGTCCGTTTTATATGTTTTCGTCTATTTTCATACGTTTTCGTCCATTTTTCTTAAGCTGTCATATATTTTCATCCGTTTTTACACATTTTCGTCCGTTTCTATACGTTTTCTTCATCCGTTTTTATATGTTTCCATACGTTTTTATATGTTTTCGTCTGTTTTATACGTTTTCGTCTATTTTTATACATTTTCGGCCATTTTTCTTAAGTTTTATATGTCTTTATCCGTTTTTATATCTTTCCAAACGTTTTTATACGTTTTTGTCCGTTTTTATACGTCTTCTTACATTTTTACCTGTTTTTAGACATTTTCATCCGGGATAAAAATGTATGAAAATGTACAAAAATGTAAGAAAACAGGTAAAAACGAATAATAACGTATGACAACTTAAAAAAATAGAAGAAAATATATAAAAAAAAGGAGGAAACGTATAAAAATGGATAAAAACATATGAAAACAAACGAAAACATATGAAAACGGATAAAACGTAAGAAAAACGGACGAAAATGTATGGAAACATATAAAGACGGATGAAACGTATAAAAACATAAGAAAAACGGACAAAAACGTATAAAAATAGACGAAAACGTGTAAAAACAGATAAAAATTGTAACTTATAAACAATCGTTATTATTAAGGATAAATGATGCAACAATATTTAACCAAATGGGCTAACGTGTAAATTATAACGGAACTACTTAACACCAGTTAAACTGCAGTACCGGTGGTATTATTTTTTTTATCAACTTAGAGACTACCAGTGCAACTTTAAATTTTAAGGGACAAAAATTGTTATTTTTAACAAACCACAAGGACCATCCATGTAATTTACTCTAAGATATAATAAGTATTTCAATGATAATTGATAAAGATGATTAAAATACTTGTCTTGCAAAACACGAGATTCTAACAATAAAATATATCAACTCCTCATCAAATGACCAATTCTGCAATTTTACTCAAGACATTAAACACCCCAACTAGTCTGTAACACATTTACTCCACTCAACTAATCCACCACTCACCATACACCTTGTCAGAGACACCAAATCTCCGGCAGTCATGGGAGGCACCGCCACCACAACCACTACAAAACCTAGTCATTTCTTGAAAATATTTGACTGTTTATTTTCTATGTAAAAGAGTTTTTACATTTTATTAATGATATAACGTTAAGTACGTTATTTGATATAATGTACAAAACTTTATACACAACAGCCACATAATAATCTTCGTAAACCCATAACACATTATGTTTTTATAGTGAACTAATATTCTTCGACTCTTCCATTTTTACCTTCCTCTGAATCATTACTCTTCTAAGTTTTGAATGACTATATTGAGTATTAACAATGCTAATCATTTAAACGAGCATGGTGCTTATACAAAAGAAATGAGTAATAATACTATCGTACAAATTTGTAATTCTTTTAACTTATAACGGTAGACGATCGTTATCACTCTTCGATGCCTATTTTCAAGTGCAAACGCTTTTGTAAGATTGGAAGATAGAAGTTCTTTGTGAAACGGAATTTCAGCTCGATCCAAACTCCTACCAATTCGCAGAAAACAACTATTCATTGTCAAAATGCTCTTAAAAAAAGTGTTATAATATCCAAAATAAATCATGAGTTAAGCTGTCTGTCAAACCATTTTTTTTTAATATTTTAAAAAGTACGATTAGTATTTATGATTAAAATTCGTGTACCTTACCCTGAATAATAGTTATTGGGTTAAGTTTTGAGAAACAATTTACCGGTAGCCAACTCTTATTAGGATTAAATTATTCAAGTCTCGAGTTAAATATTCAGATATAAGCTCGGATCAAGTTAAATTTTGCAACAACAACAAAAACAATACCCAACCCGCTGGAGCGAGGTATGGGGACGCAGAACACGTACAAATTATACATATATTTCAGAAAAACCCAAGAATAAAGAGACTGCTTCAAGAAAGACATTCGATAATTATAAGTGTGAGGGGTGTATGTGCTTAAATATATCATATATGTGAAAGTGTGAGCGTGTAAAATTACATGGGACATGAAAGTTGAATTTTGCGAGTTCACATACTTTCAACAGCCCTTCAAAGATCTTCTTAGAAGCAGTCTCCCTAATCTTGGGTTTATCATGGGATAGGAGTAAGATCTGTTTACATTTTTCCTTCTTCATACGTCGCTTCGGCGGACCTGAGTATGTTGTTGTTGATGTACATGCTTTTAACAACCTTAATTTATAACAAATCATTTGTGATTTGCACACTTCACAAGTTGATTAGCACACTTCGATTTAGTGTGTATTGTAATTTATAAAAGTCAAACAAATATTTTTACAAGGTGCATTTTTGTACCTAACTCAAAGATATTTAAACACCCAAAGGCAAAACCATTCATTTACTCCACTCAACCCAAAACCAACCAATCACAACTCACCCATCTTCTCCGGCAACAACCACCACCATGTCCGGCGACACAGAGCAACTCCTCCCAAAACCCACCTCAAAAACACCAAAAGACTCATACCACTTAGCCTACATAATCTACTTCATCTTAGGAACAGGCTACTTAATCCCATGGAACGCATTCATCACAGCCGTTGACTATTTCTCCTACCTTTACCCAGACGCAAGCGTTGACCGTGTCTTTGCAGTTGTATACATGATCATTGGGTTGATCTCGTTGCTTATAATAGTGTTCAATGCCCATAAGTCTCATTCATTTGTTAGGATTAACATAGGACTGTGTTTGTTTGTTGTGTCATTGCTTGTTGTACCTGTGATGGATGTTGTTTATGTGAAAGGACAAGTTGGTGTTTATGTTGGGTTTTATGTATCTGTTGGGGCTGTTGGGTTGGCTGGTGTGGCTGATGCTTTGGTTCAAGGTGGTGTTATTGGTGCTGCTGGTGAAATGCCGGAGAGGTATATGCAGGCTGTTGTTGCTGGTACTGCTGCTTCTGGTATGTATGACTTCAAGATTAAAACCTTTTTTTTTTTTTTTTTTTTTTTTTTTTTTGTTTAATGAATTGGGTATGATCAAGATTGACTATTTTTGCTTTTGGTATGATCAAAATGATATCTTTTTTCATGTTTATTGATTGGTTTGGCGAATTGGGTATGATCAAGATTTGATCTTTTTGTGTGTTTATTGTTTGATTATGTGAAATTTGGGTGATTTTAGTGAAATGGGTATGATAAAGATTTGATCTTTGGTTTAAGGTGTGTGTGGCGTTGGCTGAGACTTGGTGGATTAGTCAGCTAAAAGGTTGGAAACCATGGTCACCTAAAAAAATGATTTGATCTTTTGAACGTTTGTTGTTTGACTTTGTGAATTTAGGGGATCTTATTGAGTCGGGTATGATCAATATTTGATTTTTTAATGTAAATTGTTTGATTTTGTGAAATTAGGGGATTTTGTTTGATTTGATTGAGTTGGGTATGATAAAGATTGGATCTTTTTTATATTGGGTTGATCTGGTTTTTTGTTAATGTGAATTAATTGTATTGCTGGTGATGCTTAATTTGTATTAGGGTTGTGTTTCGCGAAGAGCTTTTGGACTGTTTAGGAGCTTTTAGCGATTACAGAGTAGAATATATAATGCTTGTTTGGCGATGAGCGTTTAGCTTTTGGATTTTGATTAACCCTCCTATTTGAAACGCTAATAAAAGAAGCGTTTCGCTTTTGCGTCAAGTTACCCTTTATGACCACAGATTCACAGATACAACTAGGTTAGCCAATGCTTTTGTCAAACATAGCCAAAGATTCAAATCTTTTTAATGTATATTGTTTAATTATGTACATATGGGGATTTTTATTGACATATAAAAGATTGAATACTTTTTTATTGGGGTATAGATTTCCAGCTTATGAACTTAAGTAAGCCATAAGCTCAAGTTGATAAGCTTATAAGCCAAAAAAAAATGTGCTTATGGGCTTTTTCAATTTCAAATAAGCGCACAAGCCCACAAAATAAGCTAATCCAAACACCATAGTATAAGTTAATATCCAAAGTCCAAACACCTTAGCATAGTTTTGTGCTTTTTTTCCTGCAATTAAATGTTGTGTGATTATTGAAATGGACACGCTCATTATCCCATCCAAAGGATTTTTAACCAACACATCCGCAAATTGATGACAACTAAGCTGTATTTAGCTCAAGCTTTACATGAAAATGGAATGTGCGTGATCAGTAGGCTCATTTTATTAAAGAGAGTAGTTACTAGGACTGGCAATCCCAATCCACATAACAAAAATATGGGTCTGTTCGGGGTCAGAATCTGCAGCTTCCGGGTTGATATGGATGATGTCAAATCCATAAATGGGTCCAGACGGGTCGATAAAGAATGTTGAGGTGATTGATAATGGGTCCATCTGGGTCATCCCGTCTCTCCATTATTTTGTACTGGAATAGAATGCTAAAAATTTAGGTGTCTTCTTTTAACTGGGGACTTATGTCTTTTATGTTTCTATCCTTTAATTTTCTATTACAAAACAATTATTTTTCTGCTCAACAAAAAAAAAAAAAAAAAAAAAAAAAACGAAACAATTATCTGTCATATTGACTTTGAGAAGATTTTGGACATAAATTGAGGGATATAGACCCTGGTTATGAGTGTATATACTGGACTACATGTTTGTAAAAAACTACAAGCTAGGAGTAACAACCTTTCTTTATTACGAGTTATGTCTGAACTTTTTGCTTATGAATGGTGTTTGGCTTCTTCGGTGTTCTATTATTTTATCTTTTTGCAATTATTTTCATGTGTGTCTTTATTAATCTTAACCCCCCCTATGCGCACACACATAAATCCTTCTTGGAAAGTGAATGGCTTTAACATCGATGTGCGCCCAAGTTAGCTTGAAAACTTGATGAAAACAACTTTTTCATATTGATTTTGCCTTCTTTCTCATAGGCAAAGTAGCACTAGTTTATAGTAACAGTTAGTCCTCGTGTGTCCCAACTATGTGTCCCTCTACATTTATGGTACAAAAGTGGGACACAATCAACATTGCACTCAACATGCTCTCTGCTTCATCTGTGGATGTTGTTTACTATCTATTCGATGTTCCTTTCTATCTATTCGTTTATATGATTTTTTTGGTTACTGAACTTGTGCTCTTAGATTATCATTTACTTTGATAATGCTTTCTATCTATAACGCCAAAAATGTAACAAATTTTACATTTTGTACTACAGGAGTTCTGATATCAATTCTAAGAATCTTTACCAAAGCCGTATATTCACAAGATGAAATCGGGCTAAGGAAAAGCGCCAATCTGTACTTCATAGTCAGCATAGTTGTAATGATCATATGCATTGTCTTACATAATGTAGCTCACAGACTACCCGTTATCAAACATTACAATGATTTAAAGATCCAAGCCGTGAACAATGAAAAAGAAGAAAAAGGTGTACTTGCTGCAGCCATATGGCAATCAACTTTATGGGATGTTGTCGGTACTGTTAAATGGTATGGTATTGGTACCATCGTCCTCTACGTTGTCACCTTAGCCATATTCCCCGGATATATTACAGAAGATGTCCACTCTCAAGTCCTTAAAGACTGGTATCCAATCATCCTTATTGCAGGCTATAATGTGTTTGACTTGATTGGAAAAAGTTTAACTTCCTTTTACGTCATTGAGAATTCCAAGGTGGCTATTGGCGCATCGTTTGCTCGACTTTTGTTTTTTCCAGTTTACTTGGCGTGTTTACATGGTCCAATGGTTCTTAGGACTGAGATTCCTGTAACCATTGTGACTTGTCTTCTAGGTCTCACAAACGGATACTTGACTAGTTGTTTGTTGATGGTGGGTCCTAAGATGGTGCAGCTTCAACATGCAGAGACTGCTGGGATCGTACTTGTGCTATTCTTGGTTGTTGGTCTGGCTATTGGGTCAGTGGTTAGTTGGTTTTGGGTCATTTGATTGTGGCTATGCATGACTGGTATTTGGATGAATATGATACCAAAATGTAGATATTGTTTCTCTACGTTATTCAATTTCCTTGCCCATCAAGGGCTGTTTCATTTACATTAAAACTGTGTAACTATTTGATATAAGAATCCTTAAATGATGCAATCAAGTACCCTTCTGATTTATGTTTTAGTTTTTATTCACGCTGATTTTTTTGGATAGCTGGTGTTTAGAAATCCGCCATCTATTGTTATTGAAGCCGAAAACAAACTTAAACAAAAAGAATCAGGTTTAGTTGTCACCTCCAAGACTCCCACTAACAATCTTGATTTTTTTTCATTACCTTACGTTTCTCAACGAGTGAACTGATCCAGGCTAAAGCAGTCCAAAGAAGTGTTGGATGATCATATATTATTTAGAAAGTCAATGTAATTGAATAAACGTAGTTGTTAGCGCCAAGGAGCCGAGTCGAACATATATGTAAACTAATCCCAGACCGGAACAGAACTAATGTGGCAACAAGAGCAAAAAATGCAGCTGTACCGAGCATAAATGACACCTGCCCAATCACCATGATGCGTCGTCTATCACGACACCAACAAACAGAAAAACACAACAGCGCCAATCAGTTATAGGCAAGAGCGAATTCACCTATGCTCTTGTGCTGTGCATACATTTGGTATTGTCACAGAATGGCGGAGCTAGAAAAAATTACTCGAGAGGGCCGAAACAAATTTTTTCAAGGAGAACATTAGATGGGAGGGCCGAGATGGAAAAAATAAAATTTTAACACATAAAATCGCGAAAAAAATACACTAACGAGCTTAGGCATAGGGGGCTGGGACCCTTCCCGGTCCATTAATAGCTCCGCCATTTATTGTATGAGATATGGTGAAAGCAAGTAGAATCGTCATACAAATCGTAATTTTAAAACAATGGCTGCCCACCATTTAATGATGGATTGGTGGTCGTCACTCATCTGTTGGTCTTGGCGTCGTAATTTACTAAGGGGTAATGGCAACCGATGCGTCCTCTGGGAATCATGGGAGGGAAGTCGGCGGTGAACACCGCCGCCAACCCCCAAGCCGCTAGAATCCTAGCATTCCGAGTCCTACACAAGCCGAAGAAGCATGGGAAGAGACAAAAAAAAATATAACCGTTGGGGGGTTATTTTTGTTTAGTTTAAGTTTTTTATTAGTGGGTTTTAAATAATAGAAAAATAAATTTGAGTCATGATTCCGAATCCTCCAGAATCTTCCCACTGCCAACAGTTTTGTCTTCAGAATCCTTCAGAATTCTCTTGCCACATGGCACTCTGTAATTGGTTAGTGAGAATCCTCCCATGACTCGGAGTCTTGGGTTGCCATCACCCTAACATGTTGCAATTGTTTTCCATCTCCGGTTTTCACGTGCTTCCTATGGGAACTGCAAACTTTCTTTAGGATTTTAGTGGAGTGCATTTGATAAAAACATGCTTGTATATCCATTATCCCCTCGCTTTAAGCGGGGGCTTTATAATCGATTTATTGCATATTATAAATTTCGAGCTCCATACAAGATCCAAATTACAGCTTCGTCTATAATGCTTACTTCTAATTCTTTGTTCACTCAAACAAACATTTGTTTATCACATACTTTTGACTATGGTGGAGTATATCTTGTTCATTGTTACAAATATGCTTCTGTCGGTTATGTATAAATGAGTTGAGATGAATGTAGAACTAGAAATTATCTAAAGATTCAATAAATCAGTCATAGCCACTTTTTTTTTTTTTTTTTTTTTTTTTTTTTTTTTTTTTTTTTTTTATCAAAACAAAAAAAACCTGCTTTTCATCTTTTTTTTATTATTATTTTTAAATAAAATATCTTGCAAATGGTAAATCAAGTGAAAAAAAATACACCATCGCGACGAGTATTTTTTATCTTTCAGTAGACGGGCACTTCGATATACTTTCGACTAATTTTTTTATTTTTTCTTTTGTCTTTTTTTTTTTTTTTTTTTTTTTTTTTTTTTCAGTTACGTCTGGAAAAATCACATATGATTTGTATCACAAATCACATGGGATTTCATAAATCATATGTGATTTGTGATACAAACCACATGTGATTTTTTCATACATAACTGGAAAAAAAATCGGAAAAAAAATCGGCGAAAATATATCAAAGTGTCCATCTATAGAAAGATGATTTAATTCTCGTCTCGATGGTATAATTCGTTTTTCCTACAGATTAACGGTTTGCGAGATATTTATTTTTTTTAAAAAGCGATGAAAGTTTATATTTTTTGTTTTAATTAAAAAATGATTGTCATGATTGATTCATTGGATACTAGTAGGGTACTCGCGTGATGCGGCGGCGGATACCCTAAAATAAATTTTATGGGCGTAAAATATCTAGTAGTATGTCCAAACAGTCTCACAGATCAAATATACATATGCATTCTACTCTTCACGTAGGACTTCTCGATACACAACATTTTCGTGAATAATGGCGCAAGTTTCGTAATTTTTCGAGTCCGTTTGCTATGTCGAATTAGCCCAAAATCGTTTTTGTGAAAAGTTTAGCCGAATTGACATATATGGCCCCTCCGCCCCTATCTTACACACTCTACCCTCACTTTTCAATTTACATATCCACCCCTCCCCATTTAATATAAAAACCTTTTATTTCATTTTTTATTTCATTTTACAACTAATAATAAAACACACATTTCACCTACTCTCTCTATCTCTCTCTAAACTCCCTCACCGGATCTTCATAATATCCGGCCAGCACCAGCAGTATCAGGCACCACCGTCGCCAGAATAATTTTTTCGGAGAGACTTTTTTCCCTCCCAATCGATAGATCAACCTATTTCTAGCATTTCTGGAGCTTATTAGTTCTCGAAGCACCGTGTAACACCATCCACGCGTCACCACCGCCACTACAGTCCGTACACCACCACCGCCGCACCTCCCCTCGCCACTTCTCTCTCCGTTTTGGTAACCCGCGCGCCTTATTCTTTCCCCTTTACACCATTTTTAGCAAGCCCTAATATTTACTTTTTAACAAAATCCGGTTTATAATAATTTCTTTTGATAAAACCTTTAACTAAATGTTTTTAAACATGAAAAACCGTGTGGATCTTGTTTTTCTGTCGCGACTTGGTCAACTCGGAAGAACCACCGAGTCGACTCAGTGACTCGGTGTGGATTATAGTTTGATTGATTTCTTCTTTTCTTTTCTTATTATTTCTTGTTTTTGTGATTGGTTTTGGATTCGGGTTTGTTTGGATGTGACTCGGACTGTTGGAACCGAGTGGAGCCAAGCCGTGACTCACGGGAGTCACGACAAGGCAAGCTGAAGAGATATGCATAGGGTTTGTCTAGGATTCGGATTTGTGTGGTTATGATTGTATCTGATTTGATTTGGATGTGGATTTGAATGTGAATTTTGGAGGGAAAGTTTGCATTTATAGCTAGAAATTATATAGAGGGTTGTACATTACGTTTAAATAATTGTAATATTAGGTGTATGGGTGTTTTAATGCTATTTAATGTATAATTGTAATATTTTAAGGCTATTAATGGCAAAGACAAAGTGGTGAATCACTTGTACTTTCATTTATGGTATTAAATGTTTAATTATGTTGAATCATTTGTACTTTTAGCATTCGAATGCGTAATGCTTAATTTTAAGAATTTCTTTTTTTAGAAAGGTAAAATGCATCATAAGATAGTAAGATTTAGACAATATTCGATCTACATTGAACTTTTGACATGAATATTGTCCAAGTGGTTTCTCTTTTCACTTTGCAAAATGGTACTCTAATAAGAACCACTACAATAAAGAAAAGAAAAACTTGATTCCCTTTTAATTTCATATTTTCAAAAGTGTGTAAAATTTTATTAGTTTATTAACACTTAATGATGTGTAAAAATTAATTATATTAATAAGTGTCAAAAAAATTTGTAAAACAATAGATTTTTCATATTCATAGTTGTGTAAAAAAATCCACATTTTTAAGTGTAAAAAATTATAATAACATCCAAATTCTTCACACTTTGAAGAAGTGTGAAAATTTTAATTCTCCACACTTTGAGAAAGTGTGGAAAATTTGGGTGTTACAAATAGGGTAAAAGCTATAAAATACCATCGTACTTTCAAACTTTTTTATTGCTTATTTGACCAACGAACTTTGAAATTTTTATTCGACTTGAACCATATCTATTAAAAAAATAAAAAGAAATTACACGTGGATAATTAGAAAAGATATGGTTCAAGTCGAATAAAAATTTGAAAGTTCGTTGGTCAAGTAAGCAATAAAAAAGTACATGGTTCAACTTGGTACATTTTTTAAAGTACGGTGGTATTTTATAGCTTTTACCCTTACAAATAACCTTCATTTTTTAGATATCTCTACACTTAAAAGTGTGCACTTTTTTTTACACAATTATAAGTGGAAATCTATTGTCTTACAATTTTTTTCGCACTTATTAATGTAACCAATTTTTACACATCAGCGTTAATAAGCTAATAAAAGTTTAAACACTTTTGAAAAATGTGAAAATAAAGCGTGTAATTTTTTTTTTTTTTTTTGTAGTGTAACTACTCCCTCCGTCTTAAAATTATTGTCTCATTTTGACTTTTCGGTTTTCATTTTTCAACTTTGACTTTAAATATTTTTATTTATATTACATAATACTTGATGCAAAATATATAAACGGATTGAATTTTAAATGTATTTTCATTAGTATAATTTTCATCAAGTATTATATTACATAAACAAAAATATTTATAGTCAAAGTTGAGAATGAAAGACCAAAAATGTCAAAATGGGACAATAATTTTGAGACGGAAATAGTACAAATGCATAAATGTTTTCTTTTAATCCTTAAAAACTTAAATTCTTTTTTCACTCTTACAAACATTTATTTATCTATATTATATATAATGCATAAATGTTTCTTCCTGTGAGCAGTGCAAGCTTTGTTTATGATTTTAGTGGAGTGTATTTGATAAAAACAGGATTGTATATGTTCGCGCGTTGGGGTGGGGGCTTTATAATCGATTTATTGCATATTATAAATTTCAAGCTCCATACAAGATCCAAATTACAGCTTCGTCTATAATGCTATTTTAAATTATTTTTTCACTCTTACAAACATTTGTTTATCACATACTTTTGACGATGGTTTATTTTAATTCTTGTTCACTGTTACAAATATGCGGCTTTTGTTAGTTATGTGTAAATATTGTCAAGTGGTTTCTTTTATAACTTTGCAAACTGGTGCTTTAATTAAATATATCTCTACTACATATAATACATAAATGTGTTTCTTTAATCCTTAAAAACTTAAAAACAAATTTAATCCCCATAATACCCCCTTTAAAACTTAAAGTTCAATTTGTATTTACTTTCTCACATAAAAATAATTTTAAAATTCATCGTAATCATGTTCTCAATCCAGATCCATATTTCAATCTCAATTTGTTAAAGTGAAACTTGTATGATGTGGGTGTCATCTCGTATGATGATGAATAGTTGCCAAGGTTATCATTTACTTTGATAATGCTTTCTATCTATAACGCCAAAATGTAACAAATTTTACATTTTTTACTAGAGGAGTTCTGATATCAATTCTAAGAATCTTTACCAAACTTGTGCTCTTATATTATCATTTACTTTGATAATGCTTTCTATCTATAACGCCAAAAATGTAACAAATTTTACATTTTTTACTACCGGAGTTTTGATATCAATTCTAAGAATCTTTACCAAAGCCGTATATTCGCAAGATGAAATCGGGCTAATGAAAAGCGCCAATTTGTACTTCATAGTCAGCATAGTTGTAATGATCATATGCATTGTCTTACATAATGTAGCTCACAGACTACCTGTTATCAAACATTACAATGATTTAAAAACCCAAGCCGTGAATGATGAAAAAGAAGAAAAGGGTGTTCTCGCTGAAGCCATATGGCATTCAACTTTATGGGATGTTGTCAGGACAGTTAAATGGTATGGTATTGGTACCATCGTCCTCTGCATTGTCACCTTAGCCATATTCCATGGATATATTACAGAAGATGTCCACTCTCAAGTTCTTAAAGACCGGTATCCAATCATCCTTATTGCAGGCTATAATGTGTTTGACTTGATTGGAAAAAATTTAACTTCCTCATTGAGAATTCCAAGGTGGTTATTGGCGCGTCGCTTGCTCAACTTTTATTTTTTTCGGTTTACTTGGTGTGTTTACATAGTCCGATATATCTTAGGACTGAGATTCCTGTAACCATTGTGACTTGTCTTTTGGGGATAACAAACGGATACTTGACTAGCAGTTTGTTGATGGTTGGTCCTAAAATGGTGCAGCTTCAACATGCTGAGACTGTTGGGATCGTACGTGTGCTATTCTTGGTTGTCGGTCTGGCTATTGGGTCAGTGGTTAGCTGGTTTTAGGTCATTTGATTGTGGCTTTGCACGACTAGTGTTTGGATGAATATGATATTAAAATGTAGATATTGTTTCTTTATGTTATTCAATTTCCTTGCCCATCAAGGGCTGTTTCATTACATTAAAACTCTTAACTATTTGATAAGAAATTGTTGGATGATGCAATCAAGTAGTACCCTTTTGATTCATGTTTTAGCTTTATTCATTGTTTTGGATGACCGGTGTTTAGAAATCTGACATCTATTGCTATTGATCCCGAAAACAAACTTAAAATAAAAAGAATTAGTTTTAGTTGTTGGTCTCTAAGACTTCCACTAACAAACTTGATTTTTTTTTCAGTACCTTCTATTTCTCAACGAGTGAACTGATCTGAGCTAAGCAGTCCAACTAAGCCGGAAAAAGAAGTGTTGGGTGGTCATATATGATTTAGAAAGTCATATAATTGAATAAACGTAATTGTAGAAATGTTAGTATAGTGCTAAGTGTAAGCGCAAAGGGATTTTGGATATATGTTTCATAGTAGAATGTCGGTTATAAGCGCCAAGGCGCCGAATCCAACATATATGTAAACTCTAATCCCAGACCATAACAGAACTAATGTGGCAACAAGAGCAAAAAAATGCAGATGTACCGAGTATAAATGACACCTGCCCAATCACCATGATGCGTCGTCTATCACTACACCAACAAAAAGAAAAACACAACAGCGCCAATCAGTTATAGGCAAGAGCGAATTCACCTGTGCTCTTGTGCTCTGCATACATTTGTATTGTATGAAATATGGAGAAAGCAAGTGTAACACCCCCAATTCATGGATGCAGCGGAATTCAAACTGGGTGTTACTCGACGGCACAATAGTCACAATAATAGAAAACGAACTCCAATTGAGTCGTTTTAAAAGATTTATCATTCAAATTGTATAAATATCAGAGATTACAAAATGAGGTCCCAAATGGTTCCATGTTTACAAATCACATTAAATGAGTTTTGAATGATAATAAAATTTATAGCCCTCTTGAGTATCCGTGTCCTTCCGTGCCATCCTTGATCGTCATGAACCTGAAATACATGCTTGAGAGGTCAACACAAAGGTTGAGTGATATTCATAGAGTTTGTTTAATGTTTGAACACAATATGTTGGTAGTGTGAGCTATAGACTCACACCAATGTTTGGAAAACAAAGATGGGCTATGTTGTTATACGCCCGGAACAGTTATTATCAAATACTAAGCTTATGACACCAAAACGTTAACGGGTACCGATATCCATCGGCGGAGTTATCCCGGTAGGTACTTTGCCGTCATACCTAATGTCTCAAATATTAATGCATTTTTTTGAACTTAGTCAATACAAATGGGATTCGTCAATCCCAATAGGCCTATTCACAATATTTGCGCTCACTATTGCTAGTGATTAAATGGTTCATAATAAGGGATCTCGGTTTGGCAAGGATGGTACTTAGTGATAATAAAAAAATTAGGCAAGCATACAATTTAAAAACATTGTGCTCGGTTAAAAATAGCATGTATTCCCCCCAAGGGTTTGTAAAACAATTAAGTAATGGAAAGTGGGGCTATGAACTCACCTTGAGTTGGATGATGTATAATGAGAATGATGGATATGCCGTAAGAACTTCTACGAGCAACCTAGAATAATTGTTGTAACTTAGGTTTGGAATAATTTCTAAGGAAACATAAACATGCCAATATATATGTCTTGCACTTAGTCCATGATGTGGTACTATGTATAGTGCAAGTCTTTGAAAAGAAATGATTCATGAAACATGTATAGTTTATATATCGTTTACTACCGTTCGGGCCGACATAATTCAGAAGTCATGTAGTAAACGTTCGAGGAGCCAGGACACTTTAATTCGTAAATCCACAACTCATCTCGACGGCTTACATAATGAACTCCTCACATGAGGCTCCCTACTATTGTAGTAGTTGATAAAGTATATATATATATATATATATATATATATATATATATATATATATATATATAAGTTTTGATCCGAAAAGTTACATGTCCAATATTTGAATAAACTTAGGAAAGTTTATTTGTACATGAAGATTGTTATTAGGGTAAGTTTCTTATAACTTGTATGACAATTACTTGTAATATCTCATGGTTCTTTTAGATGAAGTAGATCCAAATTGTTTGTTCAAGTTATCGCCAACTTTTAGTTCATGTTTTCGCCTAAGTAAGTTTATATGGTCATTTAGTCATGGCCTTGCCATGACCTTTGGTCATTGTTCCATGGTATTGAGACTCAACCTCGACTTTAGCCATGGTTTTGGTATTGAATCTAGGTCATAAGACCTCTTGGTTTCAATTAATCATAACTATTACATGGTCATTTGGTCTAAAAATGGGCTGTTAAGAATTTGAAGAAAAATCTCACTCGTAAAGCATTTTCAGGGCTCGAGCTTCTTTGTTCCTGAACGAAAACGGCGTTCCGGACAACTTTCGTGTTTTAACTTTTTGATGAATCGGACCAGAAGTGCCACTTTCAAAAAGTCAGAATGCAAAACAGTAGGGTATAGGCAGTTTTGCCGTTTTGGTTTCGCTAACTTCTTATGGCCATAACTTTTGAATCGGGTACTCGTTTTAGGTGGTTTAAATTGCTATGTTTTCCTTTTTAAGTCCTCTATAACAGTAGGTAAGTGTTTCATATTATGGTTACTCTATTTTGGTCGTCGTTCTCCATAAAAGTCACTAGTTTTCTTGTTATCTTAACATAAGTTAACATATGTTTACCATAACTTGTTTTACCAATTTTTATACATCATGAACATAATAACAAGACAATATATAGTATGAATGACATATAAATAGCATGAAAATGATATTTAACAAGAAAGCATATTAGGGTTTGCTTACAACTTTTGGCTTTCAACAAAGAAAGGTAAGTAACTAGTAAGGAAAGGACTTTGATTGAACTAGGATCTCTAGCTTCCAACTTCTCTAATCTCTTGACACCAACTTGTGACTACTTGAGAAGGCACTTGAAGTCTCTACAAGACACTTCTTGTGTGGATGGAAGATCACCAAAGGATGGAAGAAACAAGGACTTTGGATCAATTAAAGCTTTACAAGAGCTTTGGAATTGATATGGAACTTGTATTCTTGAATAGTACTTGAAGTAGAGAGAAAATCATGAATGTATTTGTATTTGTGATGGTATGAACGACTAAGAAGAGGGTTCAAGGGGTTTTATAGTGAGTTGAGGAGGTTAGGAAGGTGCCTAGGAAGTTTCCTTAAGGAGGTGCAAGTATTTAGGATATTTAGGAAGCTTTCTTAGGAAGTTTGGACACATACTTGTATTCCAAAAGTTCAAGACTTATCTCAAGCCACCAAGGCATGGTGAATCACCCCTTAGGTCGGCCATAATGATGGGGGAGTGACTAGATACATAAACTTGGTATTATCTAGCTTACGGAGTGAGTTTTGGTCCCGGTAATCGCTAATGGTAAGTGGTTAAGTCATGAAACTTAAAATCGGGTATCCTAAAAATATGAAACTTATAAATATGTTAGAACTTATTAACATAACCTATCTTAGCATATTTAATAAGTGATAAGTTCTATCGGGTTGCTTAAACGCTGTTAAAACTGAAAACGCGGGTCTAAAACGCGTAATACGTAAAACGTACGAATATTGCGTAAAATTGAGAAAAGTAAAATGTTACTTTTCTAATAGGATAAAAATGATTTAAAATGACTTATAATGTCTAGACTGGGCTCAGTCTAGTGTCGGTTGGTATTAAATGTCTTTTAGACATCAAACCGTAAGCCTAAAAATCAAGGAATGACTTATAAAATCAAGGAATGATTTTTGGTCAAAGGAGGAGGGAAAAATATGTTGACTTTTTCTAATAAGTTGAAAACTCAAATCGTATTAGAAACGCGGTGCAGGTATAGGCTAAGGTTAAGGCTGAGTAAAAACGCTTAAAACTGAAAATTCCAGTTTTTCACGGCCGAGGCTTATTTTGGTCATGTTTTTCTCAGTCACGATTAATTCTCAAATAAATCATGAATGTGTCAAACATTTTTCTGATGCGGGGTCACTTAACACGGTCGAGTTTCGTTGTGCGTAGAATTTTTGAATGACGTTTTACCCTAAAACGTGTAATTCCTTAATAACTTTCACGAAAATGATCTGATGAGTATCAAACTTTTAATTTGCCAAGGAAATGATTTATCACTCGAGGCCAAGAAACAAAAATCAGATTTCGGGAAAATTTCGGGAAAAATGAATAGTAAACGTGAATAGTGAAATTTTCCGGGAATACTAATTAACCTGAAATTGTGAATTGTTACAGTCTCAACCCCTTACGGGGAACTTCGTCCCGAAGTTCTATGTGTGTTATATGGTGGAGTGGTGTCGATGAAAAGGTGTGGTTACTTATGAGGACTAAAGTCTGGGATTACCAGTGATGCAGTTTGATTTGTCATTTCAGTGTATGGTATAGGATGAGGCTCACTTTTATGTAGGAAAGGTATGGTAATAGTCGAATATCAAAGGAAATTGATATAGCAGTCGAATATTAATAGGAATTGAGATAGTAATTGCGATCATAGCCTAGTAGGTAATCGGTTGTTGTACCTAGTGTTTATCGACTTCATACTTATGTTATTTTGGATACAAATAAGCCCACTTATTTATAATTCTTTATTTACATAGAGAGGCATCCCAAACAATGTAAGTAAAGGAATATAAACTTATGCTTCGGTGATTTACAATTTCTTTATTTAAATGTAAAGGCATCCCAATCCATTCAAATAATTATAAATCATCCTACTTAAGAATTCCCAACACAACATTCATACTTAGCCGGTGAGTTACAAGGTAGTGTATTACGAGATGATACTGGTGTTCCAAAAGTACAAGATGAATATTCAATCTTGTAAAGCTGATGAGGGTACTTGTGGTGTAACTATAGATGATTTGAGCTTTAAAAGTGCATCAAGATCTGTTAATGAGCTTGTGTTTGCCACGGTTGTGAAGGTAATGTTGTGATATGTTGATGAACAAAAGTGCTTAGTGTATGCTTAATGTTAATATTGGTAGAGATGTCAAGTTTGCTTTAAAATTTTAAGAAATTTTAAAGGTTTATGACGGGATGGTATCCTTAGGACCTAAACAGGATAGTACTTCTACAGGATGAAGAGAAGAATTGATAACTATCCCAAGATAGTAGTTCGGATTATCTCATGAATGAAAACTTTCAAGAATGAAATTAGATAATACAAATAAGGTGTTAAGATTTTGCTGAGTGGTAAGGCACTATCGTGTCTCTAGATCATTTTAATGTATTCTGGTGGTTTATCGAGTTCAAGTAGGAAATCAACCTAAACATAACCCTAGTACAACTACTCTCAGTATTTGAAAATTTTAAGTCGAATATAGTTAGTCAGACTATATTCCACTATCCCTAGGTTAAATATAGGTGACTAGTCTATATTTAGCCAAGGTTCGATAAAATTTCCAAATACCTAAATTAGGTATACTTGTGATATGTCCGTTGCTTTTGGGAAACTGTCCACTAAACAAAGGCGATGTCAAACCCTTCAATTGTAAGTCTCGGCCATACAAGACTTGTAACGTATGTTTTCATATTCCATTGCATAGAAGATAGTACGGGTAGGTACGTGTGGAAAGGAAGTTTTAAGTAGTTCTAAAATAGAACATACTTGGCCAGGATCACGAACTTTTAACAATGAAGGTTTCAGAAGAAAACTTTGATAAATGTAGAGCTGAACTTCAGCTTTTGTAGGTGATGGATTTGTTTGTCCTTTATAAATCTCATATTTCTATTTAGAAATCGATAGGTTGTGACGGGTTTTTGATGTCATATGAAATGATATTGATGATGTGATGGAATGATTCTAGAGAGCATTGCGCAAAACACAATGTCTCGGAAGTAGGTTAGACCATTGTGCAATTCACAATGTCTGGGAAGTAGGTTAAACCATTGTGTGACTCAAAACATTTGAGAAATGATTAAGACCATTGTATAATACAATGTCTTGGAAAATAGGAAAGACCATTGCAATCAGTTACAATGTCTTGGACATAAAATGTTGGAGTAGGAACATGATTGGGAGAATGTGATTGTGTCGAAATGCCCTAGAATAGGCATACGCAGATATGTTTAGTCCATTGTTTAGATAAATGATTGAAAATAAACCGAGTTTATATATCAATATACTAATGCTTACGGGGAAATGCTCAAAATGGGTATATATGAATATACTAATATGTTTGTGTAGCATAACATGCTTACTAAGTCCATAATCGTCTGGAGGATGGAAGACACGGAGAGCGGAAGGCTATAAAAATGTTTTTGCTTGTATGTGTGGTTATAGTTTAGGTCTCAATTAGACCCGTTTCTCTATAACCCTGGCTCTGGTACCAATCTGTAACACCCCCAATTCATGGATGCAGCGGAATTCAAACTGGGTGTTACTCGACGGCACAGTAGTCACAATAATAGAAAACGAACTCCAATTGAGTCGTTTTAAAAGATTTATCATTCAAATTGTATAAATATCAGAGATTACAAAATGAGGTCCCAAATGGTTCCATGTTTACAAATCACATTAAATGAGTTTTGAATGATAATAAAATTTATAGCCCTCTTGAGTATCCGTGTCCTTCTGTGCCATCCTTGATCGTCATGAACCTGAAATACATGCTTGAGAGGTCAACACAAAGGTTGAGTGATATTCATAGAGTTTGTTTAATGTTTGAACACAATATGTTGGTAGTGTGAGCTATAGACTCACACCAATGTTTGGAAAACAAAGATGGGCTATGTTGTTATACGCCCGGAACAGTTATTATCAAATACTAAGGTTATGACACCAAAACGTTAACGGGTACCAATATCCATCGACGGAGTTATCCCGGTAGGTACTTTGCCGTCATACCTAATGTCTCAAATATTAATGCATTTGTTTGAACTTAGTCAATACAAATGGGATTCGTCAATCCCAATAGGCCTATTCACAATATTTGCGCTCACTATTGCTAGTGATTAAATGGTTCATAATAAGGGATCTCGGTTTGTCAAGGATGGTACTTAGTGATAATAAAAAAATTAGGCAAGCATACAATTTAAAAACATTGTGCTCGGTTAAAAATAGCATGTATTCCCCCCCAAGGGTTTGTAAAACAATTAAGTAATGGAAAGTGGGGTTATGAACTCACCTTAAATAAGATAGCAAGTAATGAATGTAACGGTTGAATCGTGAAGGTTTCTATGAGCAACCTATAATAGAATGTTGCGACTTAGGATCGGAGTAAAGAATAAGTGCCTATATATGTATGTCTTGCAATTTAGTCCATGATGTGATATGATGTATATTGTAAGTCTTTGAAAGAAAAAATTCATGAAACATGTATGTTTTATATATCGTTTACTACCGTTCGGGCCGACATAATTCAGAAGTCATGTTAGTAAGCGTTTGAGGAGCCAGGACACTTTAATTCGTAAATCCACAACTCATCTCGACGGCTTACATAATGAACTCCTCACATGAGACTCCCTACTATTGTAGTAGTTGATAAAATATATAGATATAAGTTTTGATCCGAAAAGTTACATGTCCGGTATTTGAATAAACTTAGAAAAGTTTATTACTACATGAAGATTGTTATTAGGGTATGTTTCATATAACTTGTATGACCATTTTTATTTGTAATAACTCATGGTTATTTTAAGTGAAGTAGATCCAAATTGCTTGTTCAAGTTATCGCCAACTCCTTGTTTCATGTTTACGCCTAAGTAAGCTTACATGGTCATTTCGTCATGGCCTTGCCATGACCTTTGGTCATTGTTCCATGGTATTGAGACTCAACCTCGACTTTAGCCATGGTTGTGGTCTTGAATCTAGGTCATAAGACCTCTTGGTTTCAATTAATCATAACTATTACATGGTCATTTGGTCTAAAAATGGGCTGTTAAGAATTTGAAGAAAAATCTCACTCGTAAAGCATTTTCAGGGCTCGAGCTTCTTTGTTCCTGAACGAAAACGGCGTTCCGGACAACTTTCATGTTTTAACTTTTTGATGAATCGGAACAGAAGTGCCACTTTCAAAAAGTCAGAATGCAAAACAGTAGGGTATAGGCAGTTTTGCCGTTTTGGTTTCGCTAACTTCTTATGGCCATAACTTTTGAATCGGGTACTCGTTTTAGGTGGTTCAAATTGCTATGTTTTCCTTTTTAAGTCCTCTATAACAGTAGGTAAGTGTTTCATATTATGGTTACTCTATTTTGGTCGTCGTTCTCCATAAAAGTCACTAGTTTTCTTGTTATCTTAACATAAGTTAACATATGTTTACCATAACTTGTTTTACCAATTTTTATACATCATGAACATAATAACAAGACAATATATAGTATGAATGACATATAAATAGCATGAAAATGATATTTAACAAGAAAGCATATTAGGGTTTGCTTACAACTTTTGGCTTTCAACAAAGAAAGGTAAGTAACTAGTAAGGAAAGGACTTTGATTGAACTAGGATCTCTAGCTTCCAACTTCTCTAATCTCTTGACACCAACTTGTGACTACTTGAGAAGGCACTTGAAGTCTCTACAAGACACTTCTTGTGTGGATGGAAGATCACCAAAGGATGGAAGAAACAAGGACTTTGGATCAATCAAAGCTTTACAAGAGCTTTGGAATTGATATGGAACTTGTATTCTTGAATAGTACTTGAAGTAGAGAGAAAATCATGAATGTATTTGTATTTGTGATGGTATGAACGACTAAGAAGAGGGTTCAAGGGGTTTTATAGTGAGTTGAGGAGGTTAGGAAGGTGCCTAGGAAGTTTCCTTAAGGAGGTGCAAGTATTTAGGATATTTAGGAAGCTTTCTTAGGAAGTTTGGACACATACTTGTATTCCAAAAGTTCAAGACTTATCTCAAGCCACCAAGGCATGGTGAATCACCCCTTAGGTCGGCCATAATGATGGGGGAGTGACTAGATGTCACACCCCCAATTTACCTGACTTGCAGCGGAATGGAATACCTGGGGGTGTCTGTCATAGCACCACAGTTACAGTTACATTGAACGACCTAAAGTGTCGTTTGGAAAATATTGCATTTGATCATTGAAATAATTCAGAGTTTATAACATGAGGTCCCCAAAATGTGTTGCATGTTTATGAAAACAAGTTGTACTAGATCAAATGTTTACATAAGTGCATGAAATAATGATGAGACGCGTCGACTCCGCGACTCCATGAAGGTCCAAATGCATGTCACATGAGCTACCTTAGTAACTTGAAATACATTGCTAAAACGTCAACACGAATGTTGGTGAATTCCATAGGTTTGTAAAATGTAATAATGTACGGCCACCACAAGTAAAAATGCAAGATAAAAATCTCGTGAAAATTGTACAATAGCCTTAAGCTCATGACACCGAAGCTATGACTGATGAAACTGTAAGCCCCTCCCGAATGTTCTGCCGAAACATTCAAATGTAAAAGACATGACATGCATCCGCTTACTGTTGGTATCCACTACCACGGATGGAGGCGTCACCCTCGATAGATCTATCCACTCACTCTCGCTTAGTACTTGAAATTAACGGTTCATGATGATACAGGGGACTTTTTCACATGGCAAGGTAACTTAAGCTATGTACATGTTTGAATACTTGGGCTCGTACTGAAATAATTGATGCAATGTATTCCCCCCGTGGGATTTGAAAACAATCAAAATGTTGAATTGAAAACGGGGCTATGAAAACTCACCTCAACTGATGATACTGTGATGAAATGAAATGAACACCAATATGCTAAAGGTTCAACCTTTCCTGTTATCCAATTTGTATCATGCCAATCCAAGGCAATGCTTTTAACTTAGTTTGTTCTCCTACCTGAATCTGGATGGTTTGTTGTTCAGGATATCCAATCCAAATGATGTGTGTTATGTACCAATCTAACTTCTGCCAGTTTCCCGTTGTTGGTGTGATAACTATTGTTGTAGATGAATTTGATTTATGTTGAGTGATTAGTCCAACCATTTACAGGGTCAATCACTCATGCTCTGAGCATACCTTCCTATGTTTGAATTGTTCTCTCGCTTTGACCATCGTTCTGAGGGTGATAGGTGATATTCACATCTAAATGGGTTTCTGAAGGAAATCCTGAAATGATTACCTGAAGTCCAAGTTGAATCGGTTTCCTTAACAGGAAATACTGAAATGGGTACAATAAACCTTTGTGACTAATTCCACAACGTTTGGTCCTCCGAACTTGGCGTTATCTGAAGGGATAGAATATAGGTAACAATTTGATTCCTTGTGTTTTGTTCCAACGGATGATAAGACATATGTCCTTCTTTGTCTAGTGGGTTTGGTCTTCACTACTGAAGTTCGTGATCAATTTGTGATGTTCCTCCTAATTCCTTCATCACCTAATCCAAATATTCTCTATTGTCCAGTCACAAATCCTAAATGCATAAGCGATGTTGTAGGGAATTTCGTTCTGGAAATTTGTCTCGCGATTATGAGTTTTAGTTGAAATCCTTTTCTGAATAAACGAATTTTAGAAAAAATGGAGCAAATGATTTACTGAGTAATATTTTCCTTGATGATTTAAAATCCAGTAGTCATGAAATAGGAACTGTTTTCAAACATGTTGTGATTAAGACTGCTTACCAAAGTTTGATGTTTATGTATATTTCTCATTGTACAATAGTGTTGCTAAAGTTTGACCAAAAAGGATCGCACTTGTTCAAAATAGGAATTTCAGAAATCATTTTTCCACAAGGTATGTGATTTATGTAAACGCATCAACTTTATTTAAAAGTGAAAACACTGAAAAGGATAAAATGGTAGAATAGGAAATGTTCGCTTAAATGCATAGATGTCTAACACTTAGTTCCTGAAGTTGGATAATGTCTATTGATGGTTATCTGGCATAACTACAAGCATAGGTATTTAGACTAACTTAAGTCCTGAAATTGTTTATCGTTGTAATTGGCAAAACGAAGGTATCACTTGATGTTGTGTCGATGAATGTCTATTCTGTTTTCCCATGTAGATGAGGAGATATGTTCTGGCTTGATCCCTTGCTTGGTATGAAGGTGAGGTTATCTGAAATTTCTAGACATAATGACTTAGAGGAATCTACATCGATATTCTTGATTCAAACAATTGTCCTTTGTGAAAACTTACTGCAGGAAAGTTTATGTATGGATGAGGCCATGTTTAAATGAAATGCTCTGCAGTCTCAATTAGAAGCTTGGTTTATTTCTATTGTGTTGTCCTGCGGACATCTATATTGAGTTCAATCCTGTAGCTCAGTCTAGCTAGTACCCTTAAACGATAGAATTTGACAACTAAGTCAGAGATGGTGATTCGGATAGTCTCGCAGTATCTTAGGATTGTTGTTGAGTTATGAATTCTCTCACTATATACCTCTAGTTCTGGTTAGTAGTTCTGTAATCCTTTCATTGCTTCTATTGTATAAAGGAATCCTGCATGTAATTGATATGGAAAGTCTCTTCTAGGGAAGTCAATGGGAAAATCCAACTTAATGGCTAAGTGAGTGACAGGTAGGGTAAGTATCCAGGGATAGTTCGGCAAAAGGGATGTTTATGAAAGAGTTCCTTTGTTTACAAAGCTTTTGGATGAAGATTGTTATTAACAATCCTTTGAAAAGGTAATTATTTCCTTCATGGCATAATCCTTCTTGAATTTTACATAGGTGATCAGGCTATGTATAATTGAGGACTAATGATGCGATGTTAGATTTTGTCAAAATATCATAACTTTTCTCAAAAGTTTTAGATGGTGTTCAACGCATTGTTATAAAAATGGTGTCCTGATGTTTTCTTTCAAGTAACATGAAAATTGCTTCGCGTAATAATAGTAAATACTTGGTGTAATGACAGAAAATCAATTTATAGGATGGTAATAAAATAGCTTACTACAGAAATTTTTCTGTAAAACAGTTTCCCCATATGATAGTAAAATAGCTTGAATGGTGTATTGGATACGTGAGTGAATCTTGTCGAATGGTAATAGTCTACTAATTCGTCAAATACGAAATCAACCTAGTCCCTGATAAGACAATGCTAAAATATTGCGAAACGATTGAAGTCTGAGCAAATGGGAATGGAAAAGGAAATGACAATGATGGTACTAGTGAATGGAATACTACCCTCTTTCGCGCTACCTCGCGACATCCAAAAGGTAAAACTAAAGTACACACTGTGGGAAGGCCAATAGTGTAATAAGTAACTGATGGTGGTGATAGTACCTGAGTAGTAAGTGCCCTACTAGTGATGGAAAGAAAACACACTATCTTCCTTGCAATAACCATCCTAATAAGTCCATTTAGATTAAGTCTGAATACACTACCAAAAGGCATTCTATGTATGGGCTGAATGATAGGAAAACCCAGTTCCTATGGCAAATCAATAGTACTAATGGTGGTGTAAATGCAACTGGTGGTATAATGGTAGTGGAAGATGACAAGGCATCTTTAATGTCGGAATCCGATAAAAGGATGTCAGGGTGAGTATCTGAAGACATGTCACTTGTGAACCAGGTCAATAAAATGATATACATATACGGATATGAGTATAAATAACTCGCACAGGGTATGTATGAAACAACATGTATCATGATTATGCACTTATGATGAAATGATGAGATGCTATGATGATGTGGTTATAGTCTAGGGTCCAAGATACATCCTAGTTCGCTATAACCTTAGCTCTGATGCCAATCTGTCACACCCCCAATTTACCTGACTTGCAGCGGAATGGAATACCTGGGGGTGTCTGTCATAGCACCACAGTTACAGTTACATTGAACGACCTAAAGTGTCGTTTGGAAAATATTGCATTTGATCATTGAAATAATTCAGAGTTTATAACATGAGGTCCCCAAAATGTGTTGCATGTTTATGAAAACAAGTTGTACTAGATCAAATGTTTACATAAGTGCATGAAATAATGATGAGACGCGTCGACTCCGCGACTCCATGAAGGTCCAAATGCATGTCACATGAGCTACCTTAGTAACTTGAAATACATTGCTAAAACGTCAACACGAATGTTGGTGAATTCCATAGGTTTGTAAAATGTAATAATGTACGGCCACCACAAGTAAAAATGCAAGATAAAAATCTCGTGAAAATTGTACAATAGCCTTAAGCTCATGACACCGAAGCTATGACTGATGAAACTGTAAGCCCCTCCCGAATGTTCTGCCGAAACATTCAAATGTAAAAGACATGACATGCATCCGCTTACTGTTGGTATCCACTACCACGGATGGAGGCGTCACCCTCGATAGATCTATCCACTCACTCTCGCTTAGTACTTGAAATTAACGGTTCATGATGATACAGGGGACTTTTTCACATGGCAAGGTAACTTAAGCTATGTACATGTTTGAATACTTGGGCTCGTACTGAAATAATTGATGCAATGTATTCCCCCCGTGGGATTTGAAAACAATCAAAATGTTGAATTGAAAACGGGGCTATGAAAACTCACCTCAACTGATGATACTGTGATGAAATGAAATGAACACCAATGAACAATTTGCTGCCGCAACCCAATATGATGGTACCATGAACATGTAATGAACTGAAAGACAAGGCGCGCACACTAGCCGCAACCTAATGTAAATGATGAACGATCTACTTTAGATCATGAAATGATGTTATGAATGTCCATGCACATGTTTCTATACCACTCTACTCTTTGGAAAAACACTTGTATTGTCAAAAATATATAATTCAAGACTTTGGAAAATATTGCTATTAGAAAATATAAATGGCTAGTTATAATATATATACTTATATATATATAACGTAAGTTCTCATGTTGACGTTGAAATACTCGGGTTGTAATCCTTGAAATGATGAAAACATACTCATAATAACTAATACTACGTTAGTTATAAAGCTCGGTACTTGATATTATGTTTAGCTTGAAAATGCACTTCGTAGTTTTTGCGCCAAATATATTAAAAGCTGTCAATTATAAAAGGGTTTTAGCCGATATTCAAACGTGTATATCTTTGTCGTTACTTGTCCGTTTTACTTGTTCTTTATATCCACGGTTACGTCTTAGTATATAGTAATATATTTTGGAAAGCTCGGCTCCTCCGGGTTACGTCTAAAGTCTCTTTTTGTACCATGAAAAACGTCCAACAGCAACTAAATTTCCAGAAAATACTTTTCGTCAACAATCTTGCAAAAATCATAACTTCTTCGTTATAGACTCTTTTTAATCCGTTCTTTCGCCTACGGATTCGTTTTTGAAAGTATTTTCTAAAAATTTTGCCAAAGTTTCCTTGGTGTTTACTGATTTTCCAGATTTTTACAAAACGGGACAGCATGTCTAAAATAGGTTCCAAATCAAGTTTCCAAGGTTAAAAACCAATTTCTACCATCACCAAACCTCTTGTAATCACCACATGACTAATCTAATCTTACCATACACCTTCTTAGGGTGCCATGGACTCCTAACCAAGTTATTAGAGCAAGGGGATTCATAACTAAAAAGTTAGGGTTTGTATGTTTCTTTTTAGCCAAAATAAAGTGTGGTATAGCTCATTATACATGGTTTTTAGCATGATACTTATGTAATACATGTAAAAATAGGATGATCCATGAAAAAAATAAAGATGAAAACTTACTTGATAAAATGAGATGATTATAGGATGATTATGCTTGATGTTCTTGTGTTTTTGTTGCTTGATTCTTGATTAGGCTTGTAAAATGAACAAGTTTTGTGTTTTACTTTTTGAAAAACCATGGATGGATCATAGTCCTTTGGTTTGGTCGTGGGTTTTGGAGGAAGAACAAGAAAAAGATGAGCTTTTGATTCCTAAAATTTTTATGTTTATGTTTTAAGTGTTTTAGTAAGATATTTATGCAAAGGTTCAAAGTGTAAGATTTCATATATGCATGAGGTCAAAGGGGGGTTCATGGCTGATTTTTCCAAGGGTTCAAAGGAGAAAACTTAGTTTTTGATTTAATTAGGAAAGTTAGTAGATGATTAGTGGTATAAGTATAGGTTTTAGGGGTTAGTTTGTGTTGTTTGTTAAAATCGGGTAACGGGTTTAATAGAGATAAATGTTCACGAAGTTATCCGGGTCTAAATAAAGTCATTATAATGATAAAATATGTTGAAAATATGTTGGGTACAATTACTGAGTGATCGGGTGATTAATGTTTAGTTTTAACGAAAACCGTCGTTATATTCATACGCGTACGTTATTAATAAAATAAATTTCCAAAATACTGGGTAACTGAATGTTATAACTTTTATGATGTTAAAATGGATATAAAAATATGTCGGGACCATTGTGGGAATATTTAGATATATTCGTCGTGTATAAACCGTGTGTTAACGTTTATTTAGAAATCATAATACGTAAAACGTTAAATATACTGAATATAGTAATTTGAAAATCCTAAGAGTGGTATAACATGTAATTGACCTACTGATGATATGCAGACTATCTCCAGTCCGTATGAAATGTCATTACTGATAATGCATGAATTCGCACCTGAACCAATACGGTTACGCGAATTTGAATACCCGTAAACTAAATTTACGATGAAATGTGTAATGCACATGAATGATGAAATCTTTTCCCGCAATGAATAGTGTTCCGTGAATAGTAAATTTCCCAAAAGTTTCTCAGAATATCAAATTGACCTCGAAAATGATGAATAGTGTTTTGATGAATAGTGTTTGATGAATAGTGTTTTTCTGAAGTTCGGGAAATGACCTGAAATGACCTGAAATGGTGAGTTGTGACAGTCTTCCCCCCTAAAAGGAACTTCGTCCCGAAGTTCAGTTTATGTTGGTCTCTGAGAATGTATTGGTGAAAAGGTGATGATATTCGAGAATTCCAGCGAACTCTAACGATAGGAATTCGACTCTGTTTCAACTGTTTGACCACACGGTCCATGATTTCTGTTGGTTCTCTTACAAGGTCTGAGATTGTCATTTGGGATGGATCCCTTCCAATGGAATCATGAGTGACTCATCTGTAAGTCATTTCTGGGGATCTGAAAATGTGAAATATGTTCGTGTAATCCTGTTGTTCTCTGGCAATGTTCAAATCTGACGGCCACTAGGCCTACCCTGTCTGAAATATAAATGGTCCAGTGTATATTGGTGTAACTTTCCAAGTTTTCTGAATGATAACATGCCTTTCCTAGGCAGAACTTTCTGCTAACTCTGCAGAACTTGAAGTTTTAATGGTTTACGACTTATTGAACTTGTAACTGATTCTTGACTTGTAGAAAATTTCTGGTTATCTCATGAAGGCCTACTGAACTAGTGAGTTGAGCTTTTTCTGAGTTTGGCCCATCAATCGATGGTCTGCGCTTCTTAATGTTTTAAATGTGGTACTGGTAATATATACTGCTGAATTCTGCCAGAACTCAAGTTTGTATGCTAGTTGGTCGATTCTAAGATGAATCTTAAATAGTCCAATATGCTAAAGGTTCAACCTTTCCTGTTATCCAATTTGTATCATGCCAATCCAAGGCAATGCTTTTAACTTAGTTTGTTCTCCTACCTGAATCTGGATGGTTTGTTGTTCAGGATATCCAATCCAAATGATGTGTGTTATGTACCAATCTAACTTCTGCCAGTTTCCCGTTGTTGGTGTGATAACTATTGTTGTAGATGAATTTGATTTATGTTGAGTGATTAGTCCAACCATTTACAGGGTCAATCACTCATGCTCTGAGCATACCTTCCTATGTTTGAATTGTTCTCTCGCTTTGACCATCGTTCTGAGGGTGATAGGTGATATTCACATCTAAATGGGTTTCTGAAGGAAATCCTGAAATGATTACCTGAAGTCCAAGTTGAATCGGTTTCCTTAACAGGAAATACTGAAATGGGTACAATAAACCTTTGTGACTAATTCCACAACGTTTGGTCCTCCGAACTTGGCGTTATCTGAAGGGATAGAATATAGGTAACAATTTGATTCCTTGTGTTTTGTTCCAACGGATGATAAGACATATGTCCTTCTTTGTCTAGTGGGTTTGGTCTTCACTACTGAAGTTCGTGATCAATTTGTGATGTTCCTCCTAATTCCTTCATCACCTAATCCAAATATTCTCTATTGTCCAGTCACAAATCCTAAATGCATAAGCGATGTTGTAGGGAATTTCGTTCTGGAAATTTGTCTCGCGATTATGAGTTTTAGTTGAAATCCTTTTCTGAATAAACGAATTTTAGAAAAAATGGAGCAAATGATTTACTGAGTAATATTTTCCTTGATGATTTAAAATCCAGTAGTCATGAAATAGGAACTGTTTTCAAACATGTTGTGATTAAGACTGCTTACCAAAGTTTGATGTTTATGTATATTTCTCATTGTACAATAGTGTTGCTAAAGTTTGACCAAAAAGGATCGCACTTGTTCAAAATAGGAATTTCAGAAATCATTTTTCCACAAGGTATGTGATTTATGTAAACGCATCAACTTTATTTAAAAGTGAAAACACTGAAAAGGATAAAATGGTAGAATAGGAAATGTTCGCTTAAATGCATAGATGTCTAACACTTAGTTCCTGAAGTTGGATAATGTCTATTGATGGTTATCTGGCATAACTACAAGCATAGGTATTTAGACTAACTTAAGTCCTGAAATTGTTTATCGTTGTAATTGGCAAAACGAAGGTATCACTTGATGTTGTGTCGATGAATGTCTATTCTGTTTTCCCATGTAGATGAGGAGATATGTTCTGGCTTGATCCCTTGCTTGGTATGAAGGTGAGGTTATCTGAAATTTCTAGACATAATGACTTAGAGGAATCTACATCGATATTCTTGATTCAAACAATTGTCCTTTGTGAAAACTTACTGCAGGAAAGTTTATGTATGGATGAGGCCATGTTTAAATGAAATGCTCTGCAGTCTCAATTAGAAGCTTGGTTTATTTCTATTGTGTTGTCCTGCGGACATCTATATTGAGTTCAATCCTGTAGCTCAGTCTAGCTAGTACCCTTAAACGATAGAATTTGACAACTAAGTCAGAGATGGTGATTCGGATAGTCTCGCAGTATCTTAGGATTGTTGTTGAGTTATGAATTCTCTCACTATATACCTCTAGTTCTGGTTAGTAGTTCTGTAATCCTTTCATTGCTTCTATTGTATAAAGGAATCCTGCATGTAATTGATATGGAAAGTCTCTTCTAGGGAAGTCAATGGGAAAATCCAACTTAATGGCTAAGTGAGTGACAGGTAGGGTAAGTATCCAGGGATAGTTCGGCAAAAGGGATGTTTATGAAAGAGTTCCTTTGTTTACAAAGCTTTTGGATGAAGATTGTTATTAACAATCCTTTGAAAAGGTAATTATTTCCTTCATGGCATAATCCTTCTTGAATTTTACATAGGTGATCAGGCTATGTATAATTGAGGACTAATGATGCGATGTTAGATTTTGTCAAAATATCATAACTTTTCTCAAAAGTTTTAGATGGTGTTCAACGCATTGTTATAAAAATGGTGTCCTGATGTTTTCTTTCAAGTAACATGAAAATTGCTTCGCGTAATAATAGTAAATACTTGGTGTAATGACAGAAAATCAATTTATAGGATGGTAATAAAATAGCTTACTACAGAAATTTTTCTGTAAAACAGTTTCCCCATATGATAGTAAAATAGCTTGAATGGTGTATTGGATACGTGAGTGAATCTTGTCGAATGGTAATAGTCTACTAATTCGTCAAATACGAAATCAACCTAGTCCCTGATAAGACAATGCTAAAATATTGCGAAACGATTGAAGTCTGAGCAAATGGGAATGGAAAAGGAAATGACAATGATGGTACTAGTGAATGGAATACTACCCTCTTTCGCGCTACCTCGCGACATCCAAAAGGTAAAACTAAAGTACACACTGTGGGAAGGCCAATAGTGTAATAAGTAACTGATGGTGGTGATAGTACCTGAGTAGTAAGTGCCCTACTAGTGATGGAAAGAAAACACACTATCTTCCTTGCAATAACCATCCTAATAAGTCCATTTAGATTAAGTCTGAATACACTACCAAAAGGCATTCTATGTATGGGCTGAATGATAGGAAAACCCAGTTCCTATGGCAAATCAATAGTACTAATGGTGGTGTAAATGCAACTGGTGGTATAATGGTAGTGGAAGATGACAAGGCATCTTTAATGTCGGAATCCGATAAAAGGATGTCAGGGTGAGTATCTGAAGACATGTCACTTGTGAACCAGGTCAATAAAATGATATACATATACGGATATGAGTATAAATAACTCGCACAGGGTATGTATGAAACAACATGTATCATGATTATGCACTTATGATGAAATGATGAGATGCTATGATGATGTGGTTATAGTCTAGGGTCCAAGATACATCCTAGTTCGCTATAACCTTAGCTCTGATGCCAATCTGTCACACCCCCAATTTACCTGACTTGCAGCGGAATGGAATACCTGGGGGTGTCTGTCATAGCACCACAGTTACAGTTACATTGAACGACCTAAAGTGTCGTTTGGAAAATATTGCATTTGATCATTGAAATAATTCAGAGTTTATAACATGAGGTCCCCAAAATGTGTTGCATGTTTATGAAAACAAGTTGTACTAGATCAAATGTTTACATAAGTGCATGAAATAATGATGAGACGCGTCGACTCCGCGACTCCATGAAGGTCCAAATGCATGTCACATGAGCTACCTTAGTAACTTGAAATACATTGCTAAAACGTCAACACGAATGTTGGTGAATTCCATAGGTTTGTAAAATGTAATAATGTACGGCCACCACAAGTAAAAATGCAAGATAAAAATCTCGTGAAAATTGTACAATAGCCTTAAGCTCATGACACCGAAGCTATGACTGATGAAACTGTAAGCCCCTCCCGAATGTTCTGCCGAAACATTCAAATGTAAAAGACATGACATGCATCCGCTTACTGTTGGTATCCACTACCACGGATGGAGGCGTCACCCTCGATAGATCTATCCACTCACTCTCGCTTAGTACTTGAAATTAACGGTTCATGATGATACAGGGGACTTTTTCACATGGCAAGGTAACTTAAGCTATGTACATGTTTGAATACTTGGGCTCGTACTGAAATAATTGATGCAATGTATTCCCCCCGTGGGATTTGAAAACAATCAAAATGTTGAATTGAAAACGGGGCTATGAAAACTCACCTCAACTGATGATACTGTGATGAAATGAAATGAACACCAATGAACAATTTGCTGCCGCAACCCAATATGATGGTACCATGAACATGTAATGAACTGAAAGACAAGGCGCGCACACTAGCCGCAACCTAATGTAAATGATGAACGATCTACTTTAGATCATGAAATGATGTTATGAATGTCCATGCACATGTTTCTATACCACTCTACTCTTTGGAAAAACACTTGTATTGTCAAAAATATATAATTCAAGACTTTGGAAAATATTGCTATTAGAAAATATAAATGGCTAGTTATAATATATATACTTATATATATATAACGTAAGTTCTCATGTTGACGTTGAAATACTCGGGTTGTAATCCTTGAAATGATGAAAACATACTCATAATAACTAATACTACGTTAGTTATAAAGCTCGGTACTTGATATTATGTTTAGCTTGAAAATGCACTTCGTAGTTTTTGCGCCAAATATATTAAAAGCTGTCAATTATAAAAGGGTTTTAGCCGATATTCAAACGTGTATATCTTTGTCGTTACTTGTCCGTTTTACTTGTTCTTTATATCCACGGTTACGTCTTAGTATATAGTAATATATTTTGGAAAGCTCGGCTCCTCCGGGTTACGTCTAAAGTCTCTTTTTGTACCATGAAAAACGTCCAACAGCAACTAAATTTCCAGAAAATACTTTTCGTCAACAATCTTGCAAAAATCATAACTTCTTCGTTATAGACTCTTTTTAATCCGTTCTTTCGCCTACGGATTCGTTTTTGAAAGTATTTTCTAAAAATTTTGCCAAAGTTTCCTTGGTGTTTACTGATTTTCCAGATTTTTACAAAACGGGACAGCATGTCTAAAATAGGTTCCAAATCAAGTTTCCAAGGTTAAAAACCAATTTCTACCATCACCAAACCTCTTGTAATCACCACATGACTAATCTAATCTTACCATACACCTTCTTAGGGTGCCATGGACTCCTAACCAAGTTATTAGAGCAAGGGGATTCATAACTAAAAAGTTAGGGTTTGTATGTTTCTTTTTAGCCAAAATAAAGTGTGGTATAGCTCATTATACATGGTTTTTAGCATGATACTTATGTAATACATGTAAAAATAGGATGATCCATGAAAAAAATAAAGATGAAAACTTACTTGATAAAATGAGATGATTATAGGATGATTATGCTTGATGTTCTTGTGTTTTTGTTGCTTGATTCTTGATTAGGCTTGTAAAATGAACAAGTTTTGTGTTTTACTTTTTGAAAAACCATGGATGGATCATAGTCCTTTGGTTTGGTCGTGGGTTTTGGAGGAAGAACAAGAAAAAGATGAGCTTTTGATTCCTAAAATTTTTATGTTTATGTTTTAAGTGTTTTAGTAAGATATTTATGCAAAGGTTCAAAGTGTAAGATTTCATATATGCATGAGGTCAAAGGGGGGTTCATGGCTGATTTTTCCAAGGGTTCAAAGGAGAAAACTTAGTTTTTGATTTAATTAGGAAAGTTAGTAGATGATTAGTGGTATAAGTATAGGTTTTAGGGGTTAGTTTGTGTTGTTTGTTAAAATCGGGTAACGGGTTTAATAGAGATAAATGTTCACGAAGTTATCCGGGTCTAAATAAAGTCATTATAATGATAAAATATGTTGAAAATATGTTGGGTACAATTACTGAGTGATCGGGTGATTAATGTTTAGTTTTAACGAAAACCGTCGTTATATTCATACGCGTACGTTATTAATAAAATAAATTTCCAAAATACTGGGTAACTGAATGTTATAACTTTTATGATGTTAAAATGGATATAAAAATATGTCGGGACCATTGTGGGAATATTTAGATATATTCGTCGTGTATAAACCGTGTGTTAACGTTTATTTAGAAATCATAATACGTAAAACGTTAAATATACTGAATATAGTAATTTGAAAATCCTAAGAGTGGTATAACATGTAATTGACCTACTGATGATATGCAGACTATCTCCAGTCCGTATGAAATGTCATTACTGATAATGCATGAATTCGCACCTGAACCAATACGGTTACGCGAATTTGAATACCCGTAAACTAAATTTACGATGAAATGTGTAATGCACATGAATGATGAAATCTTTTCCCGCAATGAATAGTGTTCCGTGAATAGTAAATTTCCCAAAAGTTTCTCAGAATATCAAATTGACCTCAAAAACGATGAATAGTAAACTGATGAATAGTGTTTTGATGAATAGTGTTTGATGAATAGTGTTTTTCTGAAGTTCGGGAAATGACCTGAAATGACCTGAAATGGTGAGTTGTGACACTAGATACATAAACTTGGTATTATCTAGCTTACGGAGTGGGTTTTGGTCCCGGTAATCGCTAATGGTAAGTGGTTAAGTCATGAAACTTAAAATCGGGTATCCTAAAAATATGAAACTTATAAATATGTTAGAACTTATTAACATAACCTATCTTAGCATATTTAATAAGTGATAAGTTCTATCGGGTTGCTTAAACGCTGTTAAAACTAAAAACGCGGGTCTAAAACGCGTAATACGTAAAACGTACGAATATTGCGTAAAATTGAGAAAAGTAAAATGTTACTTTTCTAATAGGATAAAAATGATTTAAAATGACTTATAATGTCTAGACTGGGCTCAGTCTAGTGTCGGTTGGTATTAAATGTCTTTTAGACATCAAACCGTAAGCCTAAAAATCAAGGAATGACTTATAAAATCAAGGAATGATTTTTGGTCAAAGGAGGAGGGAAAAATATGTTGACTTTTTCTAATAAGTTGAAAACTCAAATCGTATTAGAAACGCGGTGCAGGTATAGGCTAAGGTTACGGCTGAGTAAAAACGCTTAAAACTGAAAATTTCAGTTTTTCACGGCCGAGGCTTATTTTGGTCATGTTTTTCTCAGTCACGATTAATTCTCAAATAAATCATGAGTGTGTCAAACATTTTTCTGATGCGGGGTCACTTAACGCGGTCGAGTTTCGTTGTGCGTAGAATTTTTGAATGACGTTTTACCCTAAAACGTGTAATTCCGTGTAATTCCTTAATAACTTTCACGAAAATGATCTGATGAGTATCAAACTTTTAATTTGCCAAGGAAATGATTTATCACTCGAGGCCAAGAAACAAAAATCATATTTCGGGAAAATTTCGGGAAAAATGAATAGTAAACGTGAATAGTGAAATTTTCCGGGAATACTAATTAACCTGAAATTGTGAATTGTTACAGCAAGTATAGTCGCCATACAAATCGTAATTTTAAAACAATGACTGCCCACCATTTAATGGTGGACTGGTAGTCGTATTTCATCTGTTGGGTCTAAGCATCATAATTTGCTAACATGTTGCGATTGTTGTCCATTTGTGGTTTTCACATTCTTCCTATGGGAATTGCAAGCTTTGTTCAGGATTTTTGTGGAGTGTATTTGATTAAAAACGGGGTTGCATATTCCCACGTGTTGAGGTGGGGGCTTTATAATCCATTTATTGCATATTATAAATTTCAAGCACCATACATGATCCAAATTATAGATTCGTCTATAATGCTTACTTTAAATTCTTTTTTCACTCTTACAAACATTTGTTTATCATTGATGATACCAAAATCCACATGGTCATCATGGTGATGAGTCGGTCGTTTGACTTGTGTTGACCTTGACTTCGGGTCTTTGGTAATAGTGCTGAAAAGACAAAGAAAGCTCGTTAGAGAGGTCCCCGGGCTGAGCCCGGGGGAACCCCCTCCGACGTTCAAGTCAGTATTGAGCATATATAGTGTATGCATTAGAATGTAATAGAGATTGAGAGGAATTGGTGTGTCGAGAGATTATGCATCAAGATGTACGAGCCTTTTATGGTAGAATGATTTATGGGTCGGCGATTTCCAGTTGGTAACTCACATTATATATGCATTTTATGCCACTTTCCTATTTAGAAATTAATGGAGATATAACTCACTGTAGGGCTTTCCCCTTATGTATAAGTTCTACTAATAATAGTAGAGAGAATAATTATAGTGTAGATAGAGAGAAGTCAGGAGAGAGATGTGATTGTTGTGTGTTTCGTTCAGCTTACCGGCCTTCCTTTTATAGGAGAGTAACGAATCAAGTCAAAGATCGGATACGAATTCGCTATATCTCTCAATCGAATATAACCTGCAAGATTCTCTGTGCCTTTATCCGAATAATATTAGCAACTGGTGCAACTTGTTCATTTAATGCATATTCACATTTAATGCATGTTTTTAGAACATCTTTTATTTTGGTTTCAATATGAATATTATCATGTCCCCGATCATGTAAGTATGATGTAAGTAATACTTGCATGGTCTTTTATTCCATTTTTTTATTGAGGCCCTGTTAAGGCCCCTAACTCATATGGGTAAACTATTTAACACATATGAATTCGAATAGTGTTTTCGGAGTTCGTGTTTTTTTGGACGGAGTTGTTGCTTTGCGTGATGAAATTTCACGTCTTTAGGGTGGAGATGCCACTTAGTGTATTAGCTATTTATAGCTTTTTTTATCCCTTCCGTGGCGGGATGTTGTTTTAGTTCGAACATTTTTGCATTAATTAGATTCAAGCCTTATGTGTTAGCTATTTTTAGCTTTCATCCCTTTAATGTCATGAGATTTTCATCGAAGTGACTATGTCACTTTCGCAAGATGAGGTTTCGCGTCTTTGTTGTGGACGTGCCACTTTGCGCGATAGGTTTTGAGTCTTTGTAAGAAATATAACTTATTATCCCTTTAATGACGGGATATTGTATTGGTCCGGACCTTTTCGCTTAGCTTTATATTAAGCTTGCGATTAGCTACTTAAAGCCTTTCATCCCTTTTAATGTCAGGAGATAATCATGGAAGTGGTCATGCTACTTTTGTGTGATGTTTTCACGACTTTGGAGATGTTGTTCCGCTTTTGCGTGATATCGTTGTACGTCTTTGAAAAGACCTTGAAGTGTTGTGTGATATATTCACTCTTGACTTCGTTGCATCATTATGTAGCTCTTTCCTATAGAAGATACATAAGATTCTTGCCTTTTTCTTGTTAGATCAGTTGTATATACAAGATATGCTAGCAAGCAATCAATATCAAATATAAACGCATTAAAAGTATTAATACCTTTGCAACCAAATGTAATTTTGTAATTTCATCCGTTTAATTATCTACCACCATATGATATACTACTCTCAATCCTAACTGGCGTATAACAACACAACACCATCACCAAAAACCTTGTATCATATTTTCTCATGTCTTTTTTCCCAACCTTCATCACAAACCACTAAAACTCAACAAACCAAAATGAAGACAAGCCTCTTTCATCTTTTCACCATCATTATCTTCACAACCCTTAATGAACTTTGGTATGTAAGACAAATATTTTGCTCGTGTCCCACGCCATGTTTGTATAATCCTCCCACCATGTTTGTGTAGTGATCGTGCATTAAACCATATAGGCTTATGTGAGTAGTATACATATAATGGAATGATGCATAAATGTTACCTTTTATCCTTGCTCCTTTCCTTTTAACCATGTCATGAGACGCATAATAGTAGTTCATCATGGGTACTTGTACAAGGATACATCATTTTTGCGTCTTGTTTTTCTTTAGTTTATAAAATTGTAAGAGTGATTTGCTATGTAACTCTTCCAGGTGTGTATCACAAACCACTAGGTGGTCATCGAGCTTTGTCTCTTCGCTTTCCATGCTTTAGTAATTTTGACAGAAAAGTGCTCGTATGTCTTACCAACACTTCTGTGAATGATACGCATACACTTGTTTAAATGCGTGTTGTTTCATATTATGAATTTGGCTTTGCTTCCGGGAAATGCTTACTATATCTTTAAATGTGTGGGGTTCTAAACCATGGATGTTTGGTATAAATTTTAGTCCCAACTCATGTAGAGCTGTGATTCTTTACAGACTATGGTAATTGTATAGAAACCTATTATATGTGTAGCACATGAATTGGAACCTCGTAAGCATATGTGAAAATTCTCCAAAAGCTTAGTTAATAAAAAGGAGCACGGCTAAGTAAAACGCACATTCTTAAGGGATATTGTTATCATGTGTTAATTCCTCTCGTATCTAACAACTTTGTCCAATACGTACTGTTATTTTCATATTTTTATTGTTCGAGAATATATTTGGACTGATGGCTTCATGGCTTAAAGTTAGCATATTTTCATTGAAAAATAAGAGCGAATATAACTTATGCTTGACTTTATAGCCTCCTTTTTCCCAAAAAAGGATGCAGAGTATATCTGTTCTAATAAATAAAATGCAATAGCATTTGCATCATAGTTGTTGGCCTCTAAGCTAGTACTCATATGTTTTTGCAAGTTCTATGTATGATGAACTGGGCTACATATGCATAAGTGTGCTATTAGTAATTCCTATTTATAGCCTTAATTGTGAGAGTAAGATATTTCATTGAGTAAGAATAATGTATATTTGGTAATAAGTTTCTCCAGTTCGACAAGCTATATCTTGGTATGGCTAATTCCAAACTAGTTGTATCATTTTGCTATCAATGAGCTGCAAATAAGTTGACAATACATCGGGTTACTCTTGTTGAGTTCGGATGTATATACTTACTGTTATAATTACTCTGTATTCATTCGTGGTTCATATGGCCTACTTGTTACTGAACTTGAAAAAGTAAACTTGATAGTATCAATTAGGAGAGATACTTACTTGTGTGGCAGACCCCCTCCACTCCTTATATTATAGATATATCATGATTAATCGAACTTCAAGTTAGTGTTTGTAATGACTATAATAGCCATTTATTTACCTCCCCTCAACTTGGATTACTTAAAAGGGTGAGGATATTATTGGGTTGAGCTTCAAAGCACAGTTAGACAAAGTGCTTGAAAGATAATCCAGCGGTTCAGCTGCTAAATAGTGATTGCGAACTTCCGTCTATGACACCATAACCTAGCTTATATGATACCTGTTAGAAACTAAGAACGCCATAATAAAGTAGTTTCTAGGACCGTTCTGGCTCAAGACCGATTAGGTCTTAATCTAGGAATAATAATGTTCACATGATAAAACATAGCGGAATAAGAACAATATTATAAACAAGGTTTCTCGTCATCATCTCTACTCTAACATACACCAAAGCCCCAATGCTACGTGATCAAGTGTAGCACGGTTACACTCTAACAGCGATCTAAGATCGTTGAGGCTTAACACTAATCATCCTAGACGTTTTCCCATAAAACGTCTCTACACACACACACACCTTTCTAGGTTTACATCTTTTGTACGTACATAAAACCTATTCCCTGTATTCTCTTTATATAATAGAGAACTAGGGTTACAAAATACTACAAAGGACTAATAAGTAAAATCCAAAGGACTAATAAGTAAAATCTTCTTTAGCAAGCATGTCCCTTGTCTTTTGCATTCTTCACTTTGTCATCGTAAGTCCTTCATCTTTCATATTTTGTCAATATCAACTCAAGTATAATTCCTAACAATCTTCCCCTAGTTGATATGACAAAACCAAGTAATCACGAACTTCCCCTTAAGCTAATATATATGAAAGATAAACGAACTTCCCCTTAAACCATGCATATCATCAAGGATCTTCAAGTTGAAATCTTCAAACTATTCTTCTTCCCCTTTTTGTCATCATCAAATAGGGGACAAATGTAAGCAACCTTGATCTTCACAACCACGAATCAATATTACACGTCCAGTCCATCTTTCCAATGTTTCTAAGTCGCCCACCATTAAGTTTTCCACAAATCAAAACTAGCAGTAGTAATAATAACTAGCAGTAGTAAAAACCTTCACCTCGATGTAGCATATAAATGGTTAAACATTTAAACACTTAAGCTTCCCATGAAACCCATATGTTAACCATTTGTTTAATGTAGGCTCCATGTAATGATTACTGATGAAGAAAACTAAGTATAACCAACTTGATGCTGAAGTAGAACAACCCAAACTTGTTTCTTATATCTTGTACTAAAATTGACTTCGAACGTATACTTAACGTATAGGGAGATCGCAATCTCTTGACAATGAACACTGAGCACAATAACGTAACTCCTTCAAGTGTTTGTCAATTCGTAGTCACCTAAACGAACGAACAAGTTACCCCATACTGAAAAGGTATGATAAAACACAAACCTGTGAAACTCCACTTCATCATCAAATAGGTGATAAAAACCTTTCTTCGTAACCAATTAAATCAAATAAAAACGAGCCATTATATCTTTTACGAACCGAAACCAAAATCTTCCTCGTGTGTGTGAACCAATTCGAAACTTATTCGAGAACCAAAAATCTGTATTGTTCAATATCGAACAAAAATAGAAAAACATCTTGGCTTCCCCTTTTGTAACTAATGCGTATTCATAAACCAATAAAGAACAAATTTACTCAAAATATGAGTAAAAGTTACCATAGCAGAAAAATACTTCAAACTAGTCCCATGTGCATGAGTAAAATAATCTTAGTGCTAAAGAAAACCATGCAATGTATGATCAATATTATATCAAAAAAACCACTGACCCATGTGATAAGAATATCATGCGGCAATCAGGTCAGAATAATAAACCAATTTCGAATAACCACATGGATGTTCCTTTAAGCATATACACAGCCTTCCCCTTACTCGTGTAACCATGTCCACCAAAAATTCAACCTTCTTGAACTGAACAAATCATAGGAACACTGTTGCTGCACATAACTTAACACAAAGTAACTTGTATTAAAACCCTGATTAGTTTTAACCTTGAATACAACAGCAGCAAACATATCGAAGTAGCTTTTAAGCAGCAGTGGAAAGTTAAGCGTAGCAGTGGTAACATTATATATGAGCAGTGGAAACGAAATAGCGAGTAGTGGAAAAGATCATCGCAACAGTGGAAACAAACATAACTGGCAGTGGAAACTTGATAAGTGCAATAGCAGTGCTAAGTATTTAATGACCAAAGTGAGCTAGCAGTTGGAACGTGATAAGAACAGTGCAAATTGAAAATAGACCAGTACCCTCACTTTAAGCTCCAGGAAAATCACGCTTTAACATATAGCCTTCTAGCTTCCACATTAGATCCCATGATGACTCTTGTTGATCCACTTATGACGACAACCAAATAATACACCATGCAGACCACGTCAAAAGTATGAGAATCCAAATTTACTCTTGTGCACCGACCCATGATTGCTCATTATTTATTCTTCATAATCACCAAAAGAAACTTTTTGGAAACCACCGTCCCATGATCTTCCAAGAAGTATAACAATTAAACCTTAGTTAATTGGTACGAGATATATATTACCTCTCCACCAATCAACAATAATAATAGTTATGAAGAACCGACCCATTATCTAAAGTACCCAATTTAATTTTAGTCGCCCATTATGACATTGACCAATCTGTATTTATGAATCAGACAAAGAAACAAATCTTCATGCAATAGATGACAAAACTCCAATCAATAACATCAAACCAATAATAATCGTACGAGGTTAATTCTTTGTCAAATCATTCAGTCGGATACAAGTAACGTGTAATTGACGACAAATAAATAATCTTCAAACACCTTGCTGCTGACCCATTAATTAATTCGACCAAACAATACTAACAAATCATCAGTACGAGGTATAAACCAAGTAGCAGTGAAGAACTTTTAAGGGTTATTGTGGAGACTATTAAAAAGAAACCCTAAAAATCTGAAACCCTAATCATACCTATCCGAAAACTGCTTTCTTCCATGAACCATAGACACCAACCATCGTATAAACAACTTCCATAAATATTTGAACAAGAAAAGCACAAATTCATGAAGTTGAAACAAGAAAACCCTAAAAATTCGAAATAATATACCTCTTTCAGCAGCAGTTTTCTAGAATTTTTATCTTTTTACTGAGAGCTAAGATCGAAGATCCCTCCGGTAAAACTCTTCCTTGATATATTGAGAACCTCCAGTAAAAATTTCAGTCCGATCCAACGGTTAACGAAGGAGATATCGCGTCATGAAAACTGTCCTGCAGTGAGTTACGAAAATAGAACCAAATTTGAATTTTTCTTGTTTTCTAAGTTCTTCTACAAACCAAACCTTGTAAATCCCAGATATCAAGAGCCCCCTCTCTGATACCACATGTTAGAAACTAAGAACGCCATAATAAAGTAGTTTCTAGGACCGTTTTGGCTCAAGACCGATTAGGTCTTAATCTAGGAATAATAATGTTCACATGATAAAACATAGCGGAATAAGAACAATATTATAAACAAGGTTTCTCGTCATCAGCTCTACTCTAACATACACCAAAGCCCCAATGCTACATGATCAAGTGTAGCACGGTTACACTCTAACAGCGATCTAAGATCGTTGAGGCTTAACACTAATCACCCTAGACGTTTTCCCATAAAACGTCTCTACACACACACACACCTTTCTAGGTTTACATCTTTTGTACGTACATAAAACCTATTCCCTGTATTCTCTTTATATAATAGAGAACTAGGGTTACAAAATACTACAAAGGACTAATAAGTAAAATCCAAAGGACTAATAAGTAAAATCTTCTTTAGCAAGCAAGTCCCTTGTCTTTTGCATTCTTCACTTTGTCATCGTAAGTCCTTCATCTTTCATATTTTGTCAATATCAACTCAAGTATAATTCCTAACAATACCTCATCATAAAGACAAGTCAAACCTTTTTAAAAATATATGATCATTCATCGTCATATTTTATAAAGTTAATAATAAATAATGCCTAGTGATATAACAGAGTACTCTTATGATTGTTAATTTGTCATGTACCAACTGAACATTCTAGTGATTGTTGATTTGTAATGTACCAAGTGCATGGTATTCATCAACAAATGAATTATTTTTAGAAGCCAATTATAGTTCAAGAGGCTTGTATTGTAACTCTTAAAATGATTCATAAATGGGTAAATATGGATTAATCTTTATTTCAAAAGGAATCAAATTGCCTTTTTAACCAAATTTGTAAAATCTGTAATTTAGACAAATCGAAGGGATTAAACCTATAATTACCTCAAATGTACCTCATTAAGATCGAGGTCTTGACTTCTGCATGCTTGTTGTTCCTCGTGACTCAATTGAACTCGATGTGTTAGGTGCTCAACTTAATAGGGCTTTGGTTATGTTCTTATAAGTGATGGGGTGATGGAATTGATAAATGAGTATGCACAATAAATTGTGCAAGAAGCCTATAAAAAGATACAAAGTATAGTAGGATAATGTGGATATAACAAGTGAAAATAGCTTGCATGTTTTTAGATAGATATTCCATGATTGATTCTTAAAGTTGGTTCTTTCTCCATGTACAACTGAATGAGGTGATTCAAAAAGAAATCCGATCATAGTTTAGTGATAACAGAAGATGAGCACACATGGCAAGTGTTTTGCTCGGGTCCCACGGATGGCGCCAAATGATGATACCAAAATCCGCATGGTCGTCAAGGTGATGATTTGGCCGTTTGACTTGCGTTGACCTTGACTTCGGGTCTTTGGTAACAATGCTGAAAAGACAAAGAAACCTTGTTAGGGAGGTCCCCGGGCTGAGCCTGGGGGAACCCCCTTCGACGTTCAAGTCAGTATTGAGCATATACAATATATGCATTAGAATGTAATAGAGATTGAGAGGAATTGGTGTGTCGGGAGATTATGCATCAAGATGTATGAGCCTTTTATAATAGAAAGATTTATCGGGTGGCGGTTCGAGTTGGTAACTCACATTATATATGTGTTTTACGCCACTTTTCCTATTTAGGATTTAATGGAGATATAACTCACTATAGGGCTTTCCCCTTATGTATAAGTTCTACTAATAATATTAGAGAGAATAACTATAGTGTAGATAGAGAAAAGTGAGGAGAGGGATGTGTTTGCTATATTTTTCGTTCAGCTTACCGGCCTTCCTTTTATAAGAGAGTAACGAATCAAATCAAAGATCGGATAAAGATCAGTTATATCTCTCAATCGAATATAACCTGCAAGATTTTTTGTGCCTTTATCCGAATAATATTAGCAACTAGTGCAACTTATCCATTTAATGCATATTCGCATTTAATGCATGTTTCTAGAACATCTTTTATTTTGGTTTCAATATGAATATTTATCAATCACATACTTTTGACGATGGTTTCTTTTAATTCTTATTCACTGTTACAAATATGAGGCTTCTGTTAGTTATGTATAAATATTGTCAAGTGGTTTCTTTTATAACTTTGCAAACCGGTACTTTAATCAGATATATCTCTACTACATATAATGCATGAATGTGTTTCTTTAAGAGCTACTTTTGAGAGTATCCTGGGAGCCACACTCCCTTTTCTAGACCATAAAAAAAAAAATCCCTAAATAGACCAGGGTGACTTTGGAATTGGTTGACTCCACTAAATTGTAACATGTGTCCCATACAATACTATTTTGTCTTAATATAATTTACATAAATACCCTCTTCTTCATTTGTTATTTACAAAATAGTACTCCATAGGACACATGTCACAAATCTAGCGGAGTCGCCTAATTCCAGAGTCGCCCTGGTCTATTTGGGGATTTTTTTGGTCTAGAAAAGAAAGTGCACTTGGGTTACTGGGCTACTTTTGAATTATCTCTTTCTTTAATCCTTAAAAACTTAAAAATAAGTTTAATCCCTAAAAAAACCCCTTTAAAACTTAAAGTTCAATTTTTATTTACTTTCTCACATAAAAATGCTTTTAAAATTCATTGTAATCATGTTCTCAATCCTGATCCATATTTCAATCACAATTTGTTAACATGGAACTTGTATGATGTGGGTGTCATCTCGGATGACGATGAATAGTTGCCAACGTCAATTGCTAAACGTTACACGAAATACTTAATCACGATATTTCAACTATAACTATTTGCTGTTATAAAATCATGTCGCTATGCATGGGTATACGCCTAGTATATATATAAACAGACTCATCGAATTCCAAGACCATTAAGTAAATCAATAAACTTTACACATTATATCTTTCTACTAGTTTTGGAAATTTAATCAACAAGCTTAACTTTAGCAGCTCATCTTCTGAAATTATTTAGGACCCAATCCTATACTTTGAGATGTGCCCTGGTGGGATTCCTTCATTTAGGTCAGAAAGCAAGAACTCTGCTTCCAAAGCTCAGACCACTTGACTCATCATTGGCATACGGCAGGCTAAGTGACATACACAGGCTGCAGTACTAGAAAGCATGTGAGCCATTTCACTGTGGTTATGTTGTTTTTGTAGACGTGGATCGGCTATGCAGTCAAAGTTTCCATCATCCATAGCTCGTGTGAGTAAAGGCCTTGCATGAAGTTTAATTACTTTTAGCATTGAAAGAAGATCAAGAAGGTAATTCTATGCTAATCAAGAAATGTCGTGGAGCTTAGTATTAGAAGGATAATTAAGTAAGTCATCATAAACACCCTTTATACGTGTTGGTAGGATATCTATGATTAGGATATCTTGATATTAGGGTTTGGTCTGCATGACACATTTATTTGTTTATTTTCTGTTGTGCATATTTTATAGGTCATACGAGTGACCACCAATACTCTACACCATAGCTAGGTTATACATGATTAGGGTAGCTTTGATACCATTGCAGACCAAAAGCCCTAATACACATATATCATAATATGAAATATAACCTACTAACACGTAAGGGTGATCACGGTCCAAAAACCGGACCGGATCGACCAAGACCGGACCGGACCGAAGACCGAAAACCAGAAAAACCATAGACCGAGACCGGACCGAATGTGGTCGGTCCGTTCTCGGTCCGGTCCGGTCCGGTCGGTCTTCGGTCGGTCCGGTCCAATTAGGCAAGATTTGGCAAGTTTTTTCGGGTTTTTGGTCGGTCCAGACCGGACCGGACCGGACCGAAGACCGAATTAGCCAAAAAGCTTGGACCGAGGACCGGACCGAATGTGGTCGGTCCGGTCCGGTCGGTTTTGTCGGTCGGTCCGGTCCGTTTGCTCAGCCCTACTAACACGTATAAAGGGTTTTTTGAATTACTTACTTGATTATCCTACAAATTTGTAAGCTCCATAACATTTCTTTATCATCACAGAAGCACCTTATTGATCTTCTTGCTTCAATCGATCACCTCAGGGTTTCTTGGGGAGAATTACCACTTGAGTTATGTCAGATATCCAACGGTACTGCACAGGTAGAACTATGGCTACGAACATATGCAAGTTAGGAAAATACGGACAAGTTAATCGACTAGAAGTCGATTGATCGTCTTAGGGTTTAGAAAACCCGATCAACTTAGGGATCAGTCACTAAGGGATTCGAATCCCTTAGTGTGTTGGTCGGCCGACCGAACAAGAAGAGAGGGATAAGAGAGTTTTAGGGTTTGAGGATTGAATAATAAATCCTTTAAGAAGTCCCTGGTATTTATAAGATACCATAGAAGCGTCCAAATATGATTAAGAAAGCCCTAACTAACCCATAAGTATATTAAGTTTGACAACTTGTCAAACTTAATCCATCCAATACCCCATGGGTATATTCGGCCGAATATAACCCCTTAGGGTTTGTGGTTTTACCTTTTACACTTAAGTATATTTATCTTACGATAACTATATACTTTGGTTAATTACCGTTTTACGCCTCTATGAAAATATTATCGTATTTTCATTTCCTCTTTAGTTCTATTTCTATTCATCACTCTTTTCTTACTTTTGCTTGCGCGTTCCTTTTAGTGTGCACCAGTGTGACCCTTCAACAAATTTGTGAAGGCTAGCCGTGAAAGACGTTGTTCTTTGTACATAATCATTTTAATAAATGTTAATATGCTTTACCATGATTCCGCTTTAATTAATATACATGCATGTTCAAATGTTTTGAAAGATTACATGATTTTCCATTAGAATACCCCCATGAGAATATTTGATCCTTATTACCATCAATTTCAACATCTGGAAACCAAGGTGTTGCTAATTTATACTGGATTTCCATTTTAAAAGAATTAACTCTTTGGAGACTTGTAGTTTTTTGTGAAAGTTATCAGTTAGTTGCACAAGTGTCACATCCTTGGGAACAACGATCATCGATCCCTTCGAATTATTGAACAACCATTCTTTGCCATCCCATTCCCAATATCCATTGTAAGCAATATAAATTCGAACATTTTATATGATAAAACGTTAGGCATTAATTAACAAAGCTATAGATCCAATAACGAGTTTACAATAACAAGATATATGCATAGTAGGCAATCAATTACTTATTTAATAACAATCATAATATATCGTAATAACTTCGTAATCTAACTAACTTCATAATCTAACGTAAATTGGAAATCTCAGAAGAAAATAAAACGAACACGAATATACATGAGTAAACACTTATCCGTCATCACAATATTGTGATTTACGTCATGAAATGTTCAGTGATGGAATGTAAAAGTGAATAGCGATTGTAATAAACTAACAAAGGAAAGGGAGAAAAAATGACACTAAATTTTAATAAAAAAATGATAAAATGATTAGGATGTGATTTTCCCATGAAAGATGAAAATTGGATGGAAAATGATTTCGTAGTAAGTCGCAGGTGCCGAGATCATGTTTCGTATTTAGTTACAAGATTCGCAATTGGAAAGAGAAATCATATAAATTAATAGAAAGTACGATGTTAGGAGGTTAATTTTGAAATACTGAAAGAAAAAATCATAGTTTTAGCAATGTGATATAAAGTTAAGCCAAGTAAAAGATTAATGTTATTTTTTCAAATTTCCCTTAAGCTATTCGTGAAAAGTTGTTTTCACATGTTATTTCTTGGTCACGAGGCCATCTTAAGATCTTTAAACAACTAGGTCTAGGTTTCTTTAAAATCTTTGAACCACCTTGCTAACAGGCAACCATTATTTCCTTAACTATTTCCGGACTTTCATAATTGGGTTTTGCTAAACAATGACCACGGACAATGGTTAATAAAATAGGTACGGAAAAAATACTAATTATTGTAATTCATTTATTGTGTATTAAATAGATAATTACTTTAAATATGAAAAGAATATGTTATTTAAGGTAATTTATATATTCATTTCTTATGTATTAAATACATAATTACTTTAAAGCGATAAATAGTATGTTAATTTAATTTGACTATCCCCGTTGTTTATAACTTCATGTATCAAAAACGTGACTTCATTAAAATTTACCATGTTACCCAAAGGGTAATTTAGTCATTTTCACAACACAAAACAAAACTCTAACAAAAACCCAAACTCAAACTCTTTCTTCACTTCACTTCACTTCTCTTTCATCCTACGCCGGAAAAATATCACACACCATCGCCGTCACCGGAAAATTTACAATATTACCCTTTAATCCAAATCACTTAAAATGCTTCATGGGTTTTGTTAAACACTCGATTTTATATGTGGGTCTTTCATAAAAAGTCAAAAAGATTCACGGGTTTTCTTAAAGATTCAATTTTTAGTTCTTTTTTATAAAAAAATCTCATAAAAATTCATCTTTTTTAAATATTTGATGATAATTCGCTAATTTGAGTTGATATAATTTGTGGGTCTTGTTAAAGACTCAGTTTTTAGTACTTTTTATAAATAATTTTTGGGTGGTTATGATGGAAGGCACAAGTAGTAGTAGTAGATCAATAGCATTAGAGATTGATTTAAATGAGGCTCCACTTCCTTCACCACGTGAGCATCCCAGGTGTGGTTCATGTGGTGAAGTTGAAGGTTTAATGGTGGTTTGTGGTGATTGTGGGAGAAGGTTTCATGTTGCGTGTTTAGGTGTTAGGGAAGAAGGTAAAGTTTGGAAGTGTTTTGATTGTTTGAAGGAGGGTCAGAGTGGTCGAAGGGTGTCGCGGGGTGGTGGTTTGGGGTTGTTTGATATGAATGCGTCTCCGCCGCGAGAAGTAGATGGGGGAGAGGAGGGGGTTTTCGTGAATTCGGAGCTTGTGTTGGCTGCCAGCTTTCCTAAGTATGCCTTCTTGACCTATGTTTATGTTAAGGTTTTTAAACTGAACAATTCATTATATGACTATATGTTTCCATAATTGAGGTTGTTTAACGGCTTTTATGTATGAATGGTAGATATTTAGGGTGTAACGTGGTGTTCGTTTAAGCTTATTTGTGCTGCGTATTGGCTCTATTTAACTTTTGAAAAGCTGATTAAGCTCAATTTTTGGGGCTTGTTGAGCTTATCAACTTAAATAAGCCATAATAAACTCAAATGAGCCATAAGTTCAAGTTGATAAGCTCATAAAGCCCCAAAATTTGAGTTTATTAGCTTTTCAAAAGTTAAATGAGCCCATACGCAGCACAAATAAGGTTTAAACAAACACCCCTTGATTGGTAAGAAAATGTTACCTTTTCCCTAGGTTATACTTTGTAACTTCATCAAGTTCAAATCGTTGAGAATGTTGCCATATGTTTTTGCGTTCTTTATATAATTTAGGGTTTAAGGTAAGATAAGTTTTTTTTCACCCCTTTCATAAGATTATTTAAGATTCAGAATTAAAGAGTAGAATCTGAAGTTTCCGAATGCGTACGAATGTCTTTAAGAACCGATCTTCATCCCCTTCAGATACTTATTACACATTCCTTAGGCGTTTTGGTTCTTGTGATCTTAAGAAAAAAAGGCTAAAGATTGTTTCTTGGCATGTTATTTGCCTTTTTTTCACGAAAAAGGGAGCGCGTTTCTGTTTTGGTATGACACATTGTTTAGGTAAAAACAGCCAGGTTACCTAAGTAGGCTCTCTCGCGGATCTTATTGAAGACATACAATTATGTTTATGCCTAATGTTTTCTACTTGATCACTATATAACTGACTGTTAGTAATGAATATATAAATCAAGGGTTTCTTTTGGGGGGTGAATGATCTTTAATTTTGCTGTGGATGGTAGGAATTCATCTTACTGTTTTCCTAGATGTGGATTATATATCAAAAAATTTAATCTTTGATAAGTCTTTTTTATATGTTTTCTGTTTTCTTATCTAATTTAGGGTTTGAGTAACAAGCCGATTTGATTTCTTGTTTCATAGTATTGTATGTTATTTGCATGTTTCATGAGAAAGGTAGCACATTTGGGTCTAATTATGACAGGTCTTTAGGTATTGTTTGTACATTGGTGCCTTATATCCTGCCAAGACCTGAGTTTTTTAACTTGTGATATTTACATTGACTAAGAAGCATATCTCTATCTACTTTGTGTTATTGTTTTGCATCATTACATTATTAGAGCTATATCTATCCTTGACATTGATGTTATCATCCAGCGTTTGTATATTTTTGTAACTTACTATGTCTTTTGGTTTCTAGAATACAGGATTTGAGGCGTAACCCGTTTCTTGGATTTTTAACTTCTCCAATGGCCCATCCGGATATGAGGTTCCCAGGGAGTGGATTTCCACCTCAAAGCAGCATGACACGGTTTGCACACATAAATCTTGAAAACGTGACACAAAAAGGTAATATGGTGTATCTGCAAGCACTTAAAGACTACATATCTGAAAAACGAGGTGTGCTTGGAGATGGATGGCGTGTTAAATTTGAATTTTCAGAAAGCAATTACAGAACTTCTGCAATTTACTTCGCCCCGGATGGAACTAGATTCGATTCAATGTCAGAAGTTGCTCATTATCTTGGTTTGATATCCTTTGAAACAGAAGATAAGAATAGTGGCATCATATTACTACAGAGAGGTTCACATTCTACTAAAAGAACAAAGGACAAGAAGGCTAATAACATCAAAGAGCATAAGAGTATGTTGCGTAACGCTGGAAATGCAATAGAAGTGGACTCTATGGCCAACGGGTCAAACTCGTTTCAGGATGGTTTTCCAGTTCAGTTTGAAGATTTCTTTGTTACATCAGTTGGCAAAATTGACCCGCGGGTTTCATTCCACAATACTGGTGAAATCTGGCCTGTAGGTTATAGGTCTATCTGGCATGACAGATATACGGGGTCTATTTTCATGTTTGATGTTTTAGATGGTGGTGAGTCTGGCCCGATTTTTAGAGTACATAGGTACCCATGTACTAAACATTCAATTCCCTACGCTTCAAAAGTGCTCTGCGTAACTAATGTTGATTCTGCTGTTGATGGAACATTTCGTGACGATGATGATGTCACAAACATCAACGTGATGTTTACAGAAAATAGTCCATCATCACATCTGGATGATGATAAAATAACAAGTTGTTTGACTGCAGAACTCGACATTAATCTTCAAAAAGCTCAACACGACAATTGCAAACATGATGTGATCGGTGAATTTTCGGTGGAGGAGAGATCTTTATCGTCTGTGTGGCAGAAAGCCGTAGAAACACTAGTAAAGGCATGCCATGAAGCATTCAAAAATAAAAAAAGTCTGAATTTTTGCTGTAACCATCGTGTCGATGAGCGATATCTTGGTGCATCATACAATTTTGACACATTAGGGAAGTTTTGTTATCTATCTGGTCCGATCAACAAAATCCCGGATAAAATACTTAAAGTAGACGAGCTTGAAGCTTCTTGTGAAGTGCTGCGAAAATGGTTAGAACTCGACAGATTCGGTTTAGAGGCAGAATTCGTCCAAGAGCTAATAGAACAGCTTCCTGGGATTGCTGCATGTTCCAAGTATAAATCTTTGAATGCAAGATCTCAAAGCTCAACTTCCCAAACTGTCAGAAGTGGGTTCTTTAGGGCTATAAGTAAAGATGGTTTACAACATGATGCTGTGTCAAATAGTCTCACGAGTACACACAAAAGACCAAATCCACCTGGCAGAACAGTTAACTCAAACCTTCCTCCTCATTTGATGGGTGACGTTCTTCAGGTAATATATATTTTTGTAAAAGTGTCAGTTTCGACCATTTACCAAAATGGGTTGGCTAGGGTTTTTGTTGTCTGCATAAGATCAAATGAGTAAAAAAAAAAAAGAATACTTGACTAAAAATAAAATTGGGTCAAACCGGCTAAAAACTGCCTAAGATATATTCAAATGTTTACAAACTTTTAAATCATTAATTATTGAAATAGCTTATGGAATCATATATGATAATATAGCTATCTTTATATACTACAAAATGGACAAAAACTTTTGGCATTTTTGCGGCTTGGAAAATTTTTACCATTTTTATCGCTTATATTACCCACAGGGTCAGCCCATGTCACACCTAATGTTTTTCAAATTTGTTAGTGAAATATGGTGTATAGCTCTATGCCTGAGGTTGCTATTTATTTCGTGTAGACCTATGAGATCTGCTTGCGTTTTTACGAAGTTTTTGGCTTGGAGGCACCGGTGTCTAGACAAGTGCTGGAGCAGGAGTTGTCGAATCCATGGGTTGAAGATTTAAAGCCAGCGACAGGATCTACGAATGATTTTCAGAAGAATGTGATTGTAAACACCTATGTACCTGCCATACCAGATGGCAATTCCTCCATTGCTGGTGACCATTTCATTGGTCCAGCAGAAGAATACGAGGGGGATGATTCTCGAGCAGAAGCAGCTAGCAAATGTACAGGTGTTGAACTGGCAAAATTTCACATGACGTTACTGAAGGTGATATTAGAAGAAGTGTTGGCAAAAATTAAGGAAATCTTCGATCCATTTGGTAGTTTGGAGTCGAAGTCAAGAAAAGGGAGGAAGAAAGATGTCGAGGTTGAGAAAATAAATCTTGATATGTTCCCCGTTAATGAATTTACTTGGCCTGAAGTAGCCAGGAGATTAATTCTTATTGCATTATGCTTGGACGGCAACCTTGAATCTTCAGAGGTCATGACTCGTGAGTGTGATAAAGTGTTTCAATGTCTGTATGGTGATGGTGGCACACTTTGCGGTTCACTTACAGGAGTGGCTGCAATGGAGGCTGATGCCATGGTAAGATGGATCTATTTTTTAGTAACATGTCACAATGGTTTGTAAACACTTGTGTATGCTATGGTGACTTTTAACATGCTCGACCCGTTTTCTTTTTACTTTAATTAGCAATCAAAATATGAAGATTTTTATTTTGTTATCTTCAGGTTTTAGCCGAAGCTTCCAAGAAAATCTTTTCTTCTGTGAACAGTAGAGTTGTCGACTTTATCATAGATCAGAAAGATATCGATCCAGGAGACTCTGCCAAAGAGACAGCTATAATTAATGTTGACATCCCTGATTGGGCTCAGGCTCTAGAACCTGCAAGAAAGTTGCCAACTAATGTGGGGGCAAGAATCAGGAGATGCATTAATGAAGCTTTGGACAGAAATCCACCGGAATGGGCAAAAAAGATGCTGGAGCACTCCATTAGCAAAGAAGTCTATAAGGGAAATGCGTCTGGGCCCACAAAGGTGGTTTATTTTTTCTTAATATTTTTTAGATTATTGATCTTCATTTTAGTATTTTACGACTGATCAATTGGAACGGAAACAGAAAGCTGTTATATCGGTTCTGGAGCAAGTGAGAGCCGATCATCCTCAACAACCGAAGCCCGTTGAGAAGAAAGAAAAGGAAAAAACTGGTGTGAAAACACTGTCTGATGCTGTTATGAAACGGTGTCGTGTGGTGTTGAGAACTGTTGCTAATGCTGACGAAGAACGGATATTTTTCAATCTTTTGTCAAGACCTGTTTTGAAACCAAATGATCCTGATGACACGGGCGTCCTTGGGTATCCAACAATGGTTTCCCGCCCATTGGACTTCAGGACAATCGACCTTAGACTAGCTGCAGGCTTCTATGTTTCACATGAAGCTTTCATTGAGGATGTTCATGAGGTATCCCTTAATTATTGTTTTACATATTAAATTGCTAAAACTGTTTAAGTGAACTTTGATACTTGTGATGTCTACAGTCTCTGACATGTATGGTCTTTTCTCAGGTTTGGCAGAACTTACGAATTGCTTATCATGACAGCCCTGATTACATCGAGTTGATTGACGAACTAACAGAAAAATTTGAAGAATTGTATAAAGAAGAGGTCAGTTGAGATCCTTGTGGCTTCTATCTTTTTCTTCTGCTATTAAAATATTATAATCAGAAAATCCACATATTTATGTCATACCATTTGCTAATCTGCTCTAGTGGGTCAAAATGGTTTAAATTTACTTCTATTAATGGCCTTTCTTCTTTTTTAGGCAATGACCTAGGATTTGTGCTTATATTTATTTAGGAGTTGTTAAAGTGGTAACTTGTAAAAAGGGTACAGTTCAAAATGGGTAATTTTTCGTTTGGGTTAATGGGTTATAACAGGTCGGGCTGGGTTAACCCAAAGCATTATTTCCCAATTCTGAACCTTTGCTTCTATAAATAATCTGATTGTCAAATATAAATTACAAAAATAGTATTATTCCTGTAATAATAAATATGTTAAATGAAAAGGTTTATGAAATTCTGATGCATCAGAAATACACTATGTGAAACTTTTGACCCTTTTTTCTACAAGTTTAGTTTTATTTTACCAGTTTGACTCGTTATTCATTAATAAATGGGTCAAAATGGCCAACTTATCTACCGGAACTTGCCATTTAACAAATGCATTCTGTGGGTCTCATTGAATTGTCTAGAGAATACAGAGCGTACCCACGAAATACTGAAATTGGTATGTGAGTAAACTTTATATTCTATGATATATTTGACTATAATATGCCCATGTACTACTTTAGGTACTTCACCTCATCAGCAAATTTATGGATAGTGGCAACAGTTTTGATTCATCAACCGAAGAAGGAAAGAAAGAGTTAAGCTCTCTTGCACTTGAAACAAGTGAGGGCCCACTTCCCGCTGCACCATGGGAGGATGGTGTGTGCAAAGTATGTGGGATGGATAAAAACGATGATAATGTATTATTGTGTGATAAATGTGATTCTGAGTACCATACATATTGTTTAGACCCTCCACTCCCAAGAATTCCCGATGGAAATTGGTATTGCCCTTCCTGCATGTCATGCCAACCTATTATCTTACAAGATGAGCGCTGTGGGACCCGAGCTTTATCTCGCTTGCGTCGTAAGAGGAAATTTCAGAAAGAGTTCACTCGACATCTTTTGGAGAAATTGGCCCCATTAGCTGATACAATGGAGTTAATGGAGTACTGGGAATTAGGCATTGAAGAGGTAATCCTAACTCCTTATTAAATATTACGCTTTTATGTATTTTAAGCAACTAAATGCGCTTAGGTTGACTTTTGATCTGTTTGAATTTAACCTTTTTGCATCTTTAGCTAAAGTTCTAAAATTAATCAAATCAAACATCTTTTTTTTTTTTTTTTTTTTTTTTTTTTTTTTTTTTTTTTTTTTTTTTTTTTTTTAATTAAAGGATATGGGCTGAAATTGCTTCTAGTATTTTTATGTGTTTTAAATTTGTTGATTTCAAGATATTATCAGTACGCATGTTGTTTTGTTAACTGCATAACCTTTATTTTCTTAGCCTGATGAAGATTGTTACCGTCTTCATGTGCTATGAACTTTGCAATATTTTTTGTTTGTCAAAATTATTTCAAGGGCTCATTGTTGTTTCTGTTTATTTAGCGAATGGTCAAACAACTTGCTACAACTATTTCCAAGTGATTTCCTTGTGTATAACGTTTGTACCTATTTGCTTTGCAGAGAGTTTTCCTTTTCAAGTTCTTATGTGACGAGGCTTTGAGTTCGGGGGTTGTTCGAAACCACCTCGGTTCCGAGTCTGATTCTGCTGATTTGGAAAAGCAACTGCGAAAGCTGTACAAAGAGCTAAAAATTCAAAGTAAAAAGGAAGAAGTTTTATCTTCAAATTTAGCGAAAGAAGTTGAAGACACTCCTATGCAAAATGAAGAAGATGAAGAAAATAGTCATGCGGGCCCGGATCAAGAGTCTGTTTCCGAAGTCAAGAATTCGGTTACTTCTATACAGGAAAAGATTTCAACTTTAGAATCGAGAATAGCAAAACCCGTTATTCGAAGAGAGTATATAGGTAGGGATTTAGTTGGAAGATTTTACTGGATTTTTAACAGCCCGGATCGTGTTGTTGTGTCGGGCCCACCTAGTAGAAGAAAAGCATATGCATCCGCCTCATCCAGTTTCTTGTTGAGATTAAAAGAATGTGAAATGACTGAAATGTACCCATCTGATGACTCTTTATGGACTTGCTATGAATCTGATGCGGAAATTCAGGAGCTCATTGAGTGGCTAAGAGATGACGAAACAAGAGAAAAAGATTTAAAAGAGGCCATCAAACATTGGTTATCGAACAGAGTAAATGATGATAATACCCCTCAACCCGCTCAAGGTAATCATGTGACTTCATCTGGCTATGTCACCAAGGCAAGAGCAATACTGGAAACAAAGTTTGGATCTTTTGTGAAGATGCAGGGACGCAAAGGTAAAATGGTCAATACGCGGAACTGGTACCGGTGTGATTGTTTAGAGTTGGTGGCGTCTACTCGACACCATTGTCCTTCATGCCACTTAACTTTTTTGACTAATGAGGAGCTAGAAAGTCATAATGGTGGAAAATGTGAAAATCGTCAAGAAGTTGAACGCCCTTCAAAACGCAAAAAAGTTATTCCATTGGTCAAACAGCCGCCATTGACTGCTGCTCGCTATGATGAAACCGATTCACCATTCAGTTTTGAAGAGATCCGGGCAAAGTTTTGCACTCGAAATTCTCTTAAAGAAGAAGTTAAAAATATTGGGCTGATCGGGTCAAACGGAATTCCATCATTTGTTAATAGCGGATCAACAGATATTCAGCCATTGGAAAAACAAAATACAAACGAGACACCATCTAAGGCTGACCGATCAAAACCCAAGGGTACAAGTGGAAAATCATCATTGAAGAACCGAACTCCAGTCCGTATCTGTCAATCCACTTTGAAGCCGTTAACAGGCAGGATTCTCGAAATCTTTCTGTGTCTTAAAATCAATTTATTTGATATTGAAACTGCACTTCCAAAAGAAGCTTTTAGACCGTCAAGAGGAGGCTTGGACCATATACGTGCTTGGCGTGCTTTTGTAAAATCAGCACAATCAATTTACGACGTAAGTTCTTATCTATTCTCTTAATTTCTTGAGTAATCTACATAAATAGTCCTTGTAGTTTGGTGCATAACGGAATTGTCTTCCTTATACTATTTGCTTTCACTTTTGGTCTCTCGTCTCTCACCCTTTAGAGATATTATTGATGAGGATGATTTCCGTTATTTCTGTAATTTACTATTATAATATTTAACTTGACACATGATTTGTTTTCAGATGGTACAAGCAACACTTATGCTAGAGGACATGATTAAAACCGAGTACTTGAAAAAAGAATGGTGGTATTGGTCATCACCCGCAACCGCTGCCAAAATTTCCAACCTTTCAGCTCTTGCCCTAAGAATATACGCTCTTGATGCAGCCATTTATTACGACAAACCACAGACATCCAATGTGGAGCCCACAGAACCCGCAACACCTAAAGCTTCCAAGTCAGAAAAGAAGACTTCCGAAAAGTCAAATGCGCAAGAATCTTCTGAAAAGCCAATCCCGAAAAATAATCTAAGGTCAAGCAGCTCACCCGTCACTGATTCAAAACCTCCCGAGCCTTCAAGACCTAAAACCAGATCAAATAAGAGAATGAGGGATTCTGACAGTTAAAAGTAGTTAGATTCATGGGTTTGGCCCTGGAAAGTTGTACAAAAATTAAAACGGAACATGTGTAGTTTTTGTGTTGTACATGTATATTGGTTTGTTTGTGGTTTGTTAGTCATTTTGCTGATTGAAAAAACAAGAACTGATGTATCTTGTTTCCGTTTCGGAACAGATTATAGAATGAGAGGATTCTGTTTTTTATCAAGTTTTCAGATGTTTACATTTGGTCTGAATATTTAGTGGAAATGTTGTATGAGGAGAGTTTTATTGACGTGTTTTATGAGAATCGATTATATGTATAACACTACGGATTTGGTACGTATACACAAGTACAAGACGACTTGTATAGCGTAATGTTCAACATATTGTTCACGGTGGGATTTGAACCCTCGCCGCTTGTGCAACGTACCTTCAGTACCTGTTGTGATATCCATAACTCGTTTAAGAGTGTATTAAGATGTACTTTCAATCTAACAAAACGTAATCAAAAACCGTTGTAAAATAATAAACGTTAAAAACTAATGAACAAGTCTATGAGGATGATAACATTCAATAATAGTAGATTAATCTATATCTATACTACTTAGGGTGGTGGCAATCATCACTACAAAAAAAAAACCATACCTCCCAACCCACCAATAATATCATTACACCTCACTCACACTTTTTTCATACCTCCCACCCTTATTTTAGTGGCAATGGTCACTTTTTTCATACCTCTCAAACCTCCAACATTTTTTTTTTATTTTTTTTATTTTCATAAATAAATAATTTAATAAAAACATAATATTTCATTAATAATAAAAATAAAAATACATAATAATTGAAAAAAAAACATAATTAATAGAAAATTACATAATACGTAAAAAAAAGAAAATAAATAACTAGTCATTTAGGTATGCTAAGTTTTGAGCATCAACGTGCTCCGTAAGATCATATTGGAGACGATAATGGATTTGTTCGTCGAGTAACTCCGGTAGTATACTATCGTCATAAACTGGCGCAACCGGCGGATCCATTATATGAACCGGTGATATTGCCTCCTCGTCGTCTTTTAAAATCATATTGCACAATATGATACACGTATTAACGATTTGCCGAATCTTGTCGACCGTCATAGGACGGAGAGGACGACTGAGAATCATCCATTTGGCCTTAAGACGACCAAAAGCTCGTTCGATATCTTTTCTTGCAGACTCTTGTAACGTCTTGAATCTCTTTTCCTTCGGCTCAGTGGGATACTTATATGCTTTAACAAACGTAGAATATGTAGGATAGATTCCATCGGTAAGATAATATCCACGTTTGTAATTACGTCCATTTACAGAAAATGAACTGTTTGGCGTCGTTCCATTTCGCTCCGTAAGATACAACGGAGACTGATTCAAAACATTTATATCGTTGTTAGCACCGGGAGGACCAAAAAACGAATGCCAAATCCACAAATCGTATGAAGCAACGGATTCAAGCATAATAGTCGGGTATTGGTGATCGCCACGCTTATATTGGCCTTTCAAATGTCTAGGACAATTTCTCCAAACAAAATGTGTACAATCAATGCTACCAAGCATTCCAGGAATGTGATGTTGTTCTTCATGTGCCTCGTATAAGCGTGCAATGTCATGGGATGTCGGCCTACGTAAGAACTCTCGACCATATAATTCAATAACCGCATTGCAAAAATAATCAAGGCATTCACCTATAAAAAATAATAACGAAAACATTATTTAAAAAAATAATAACGACAAAAAAAAAATAATAATGAAAACATTATTTAAAAAAATAATAACGACAAAAAAAAAATAATAACGAAAACATTATTAAAAAAAAAACAATAACGACAACAAAAAAAATAATACCTGACGTTCTTTGTGCCATGTTTAAGTAGTCGTCAAATCTATCGGGAGGTTCGCCCGTTGCGAGTTGCCGAATGGCCGATGTGCATTTATGTAATGCCGTGAAACTTTTTTTCCCCCTCGCATCATATCCCTCTTGAAACCATTCGAATCTCGCTTCAATATCACCAACTATTCTTAAAAACAACCTTTTATTCATACGAAACCTATCTCGAAAAATATGGTGGGCAAACTTTGGTCGTTCAACGAAATAGTCATTCTTTAGATTTTCTAAAGCTTTTTCACGAAAACGGGTGACAGACTCCCGTGTTTCGGTAGAGGTTGCCGTGTCCTCAATCGAATCGTACACGGCTAAAAAGGTTGATAAAGTACTACCCGTGGAAACATTTTGACCACGTTGGGGGGGAAAATACAATTCTTCGGATGACGAAGATGATGACATTGTGTGAACTATTTAGTAGTGATTTGTATTGTGTGTGGGATATTTGAATATGTGTAGTGTATTTGTAAAATGTGTAGAATATATAGGATTTTTTTTTTTTTTTTTTTTGAACCGTTGCAAACCCAACGTTCACTTCCATACCCAACGTTCCAATTTCAACGTATACTTTTCTCCAAACCGCGGCAGGGAATATCACCGCTGGAGCACACCGATTGAGCAAACCGCTGGGGTGGCGGCGGTATTCCCCGGCGGTTTGGGGCAAACCGCTGGCCACCCCGCTCCCATTGCCAGTACCCTTATAATAGAGGAATGACTCTCTCTCCAAAAAAATTAAGATGTACAAAAAAGGATGCAAGATTTACAATACTTTAAAGGATGCAAGATTTACAATACTTTAAAGCAAGGAATTTTTATAATTACAACAAGCAAAGCATTATGTACAACAAAAACAAGCATGAATCAAAATTTAGACCAAAATCCTTAAAATTACACATTAATAGCATTAAAAACACAGTGTACAACCCTTCATTAAAAACACCCCTACACCCAAAATTACAAACATTTAAGCACAATGTACAATATAACTAAATGGCCAAATGTTACAGATCTAAATACAGTAATCGAAGCCAGTGGGTCTTGACACAAGGTTATTTTTTATGGAAGAATTGTTGACCGTTTTCATAAAGAAATATGTGTATGAATAAAAAAAATACAAATACTAAAAATAATAATAAATTACATACTTTATCATCACACATGTGTAGGGGTGAGCAAACAAAACCGAAAAAACCGAAACCGAACCGAAAACCAAAAAAACCGAACCGAGAAAACCGACCAAAACTAAAAACCGATGGTTCGGTTTTTAATTTTTCAAAAACCGAAAAATACGGTTTGGTTTCGGTTTTCGTCCAAAAACCGAACCGTAAAAACCGAACCGAACCGATTTTATAAGATAATAATATATAATTAATACAAAAGGAATAAATAACTAAATAAATCAAATTTATAAATACATATTCATTTTGTGGGTAGATTTATAATATATTTATCTTAACGTTTATGTTTATATGTGTATATGTCGTAACGTGTTTTTACTTGAAAATATATCAATAAATATATGACGATGATCATACTATGTGTATATTCATGTGCATGTGTGTGTCTCATCTATATGACTATATATGTGTAATTATAGAATTATGAATAAACATTCTTATGCTTAGATTGAAAAAAAAAAAAGTAAAAATAAGAATAACCAATTTTTTATGTAATACAATAAGTTTGTTGTTATAAATTTTCCATGCCCAAATATGAACGGTTAGAAACCGAAAAAACCGAAAAATCAAACCGAAACCGATAAGAAACTGAAAAAACCAAACCGTCAAAAACCGAACGGTTTCAGTTTTGGGTTCTATAAAAACCGAACATTTCGGTTCGGTTTCGGTTTTAGCCAAAAACCAACCCAAACCGAACCGTGCACACCCCTACACATATGTGATCATCAATGAGATAAAACAGAAAAAATGCATCTTTGTTATGTAAATCGCTTGGACCTTCGTTGTGACACACGAATGACTGATCGACATAAATAAACTAAAAGTGGTGATGTATGAACCCATGACAATAAATTAACATGCTGGCCAACGGACTCGAGCCCGAACAAGCACGGGCCAACGGGTTCGATCCCGAACGGGTATGGGCTATACGAAATTCTTGATATCCGTAAATTTATTGTCAAAAAGAACATAATAAACTAAAATACATGAATCACCGGAAAATTTTATTTCAGGGTACCCGCCGCTGCAACGCGCGAGCACCCTGCTAGTATGTTATTACTTGTGTGCGAGATCATTGTTGATATGTAACATGACTTGGGAGCTGGTAAAAATTGTGAGAAAACAAATATTGTTGCTATGATTTACAAAATTTATAAAACTAGGTATACACGTCTAGAGTCGAGCTTATAAAAAGAGAATTGATTTGTAAATATTCATAATTGATTAAGACACTTCAAACAGTGTATTAAATACTTGTACAACATTAACATCCGACTTTACCTGCTTGTACTATAGACTATAGTGTGTGCAAATAATAAACTAGAGTGTGCAAATCAGTTCCTTTATAGAAATGTCAAATTAGTTTCTTTCACGCACCTTCCGGATCTTGTGTACGATTTTACACGTAAATTATGTTAACGAAGTTTTAAGAGGACATTTTAAACACGTGCCTTGTATTTTCTTCTTTCTTTAATTAGAAATGAAATCAAGTGTCTCTTACCAAGGTTCAATAAAAAAAATTAAAAAAAAAAACAAAAAATAAAAAAAGTATTGAACCATCAACCATGGTTAATCGGTAATACTTGAATATATAAAAAATAAACGTAAGTGGGCTGGGCCAATATAGTTTCACATTGAACTGAAAATATTTCATGGGCCATTTAAACAAAAGCTATATAAAGCAATTTAAGCCTTAGAAAACCATTAGCCGTCAAAACATTCTGGCAATCATACAGTTCTTGTTATTCAGGTTAGTTATTTTATTGCCTTTCAATATTAGTTATAATATCCGTGCATGCGCGGGTTTTTAAAATTCTTTTGAATCATTTTTTATTTATTAAAAAACAAATAATTTAATCTTTGTTTTATTTGATTTATGATATTTAATTATAGTTTTTTATTATTAAAGATAATTATTTAAAAATTTTAATCCTATTATTAATTGTATCTTATCTATAGTTTTTGTATTTATCTTTTACTTGTGTTATGGATAAATATAAAATGTTACCTAATAAGAAAATATATATTTTTTTAAATACAGTTATTACTAAATAAGGTATGAATTGATTTTTTTGAAATGAAAAATTCCCAATAAGAGTTTTGTTTTATTATATAAAAGATTTATATAGTTGCTTTATTTGACTTTGGGCTTATGTTTCACAAGCTTACATTTTGTGGCTTATTTTTAAACTTTCCGGCTTATATAAAATTATTACAACACAATAAACTTATATAAGCCGAAAATTTTCAAAATAAGTCATAAAATTATGAAATATAAGCCCAAAACCAAATAACCCGACTACATAAGCCGAAACAAACACCCCTTTAATTGAGGTAGGAATGTCTATTTACCTATCCCAAGATTCGATAGAAGATATTTTTGAGAGGTTACCACTAAAACCCTTGTCAGATTTAGATCTCTTTCAAAATCATGGTACTCTCGTATTTCTAGCCCAGATTTCATCCACTTGTACAAATCTCGATCCTTAAAAAAGGACCTCATCATACACTAGACGCTGTCCGGAAAGTCTAGTGAATAAATATGTACATTGCATTCAGAAGGTGAATTGCCATTGTGTCCTGAGTATCCGTATAAGGACATAATGGCAGTTAAGTTCCCGAGACGCTGTCCGGAAAGTCTTGGTTCACGTAATGGCATTCGTGTCTGCTTGATTACAACAATGAGGAATGCAGAATTTGTCTATGGAATTTCTCAATTAGACGCAAACAAATCCTTCCTGGTCATCCTTGTTTGAGACCCGATGGACTTTCTCCTCCTAGCGTACTGTTAGGGTTTGGCTTTGACTCAGTCACGAATGATTACAATATTGTATCTATACCTTACTGCGATGAATGGGTAGATGACAGAAACTCATATCTTTATACTCTGAAGACAAACTCTTGGAGAGTAACCGCTTCCCCTACTACTTCGGTTTCTGAAGCGAGGACACATCAAGCATTTTTTCTTAATGGACAACTGCATTAGGTGGTAAGATACCATAGCAAACAAGAGCTCTTTATTATGACCTTCCATTTGAGTACCAGACAATCTAATGTTAAATATCTAATTATAGCTTATCAGGTATATCGGGTCAACCCGATAACCTGATAACGAACTAATTAAGACCTTAACCCGACCCTATAACGCTATTGGGTTGACCCGATAAGCAAAGTTGGACCCGAATTAACCCAGCCCTATAAGGCCTTATCGGGGTTCAGGTCAGGTCAGGTTAACCCATTTGTCACCCTAAATGTGGCAGTGGATAACACACCTATAACACCAACTGCACATAGCTCTCTTAGACTAGTGGTAATGGTCACACCAACTCACTTTTTACATCAGCGTCACGTCACATTTCTCTCTCCTCTCATTTCTCCTCACATCCTTTCACCTTTCAACTTTAGTGGTCACATTCACTCACATTTCATTAAAATACATACTTTATACAAACATACCCCTCAAAATACCTCACAAACACTCACAAACAGATTTTCAATAATATAACACAATACTTGCACAAATGCCTAAAGGTGAGATGGTCACCCTTATTTCATTTTTTTTACCACATCACGCGTGAAAAATGGAAAGGGTACTGGGATCACAAGTGAGGATGAGATTTTCGTGTGAGCCATCATACCCACTACCTTTAGTCCTACAATATAAAATGATATGGTGTGATGATGAGTATTATGCTAAATTTATTTCCCAAATAACTTAAGGAAACTCTTGGGAAAAAAGTCTTTCACTTCAATGATGAAAAGTCTTTTAGTGACTACATGGTTGTTTATTTATGAGCTTATTTGTTATTTTATTTATATTTTATAAGCTTCAATTTTTTGGCTTAATTTAAGATTTTTGAGGTTAAATAAGTTTAGTAAAACACAATGCCTTCCGGACAGGCTGAACCGGAGACTTTGACGTGCTTTTTACATAGGACTCCAAAAACATTTCACTTAGGAAAAAAATTTTAGGTCGATTTTAGTTGGAAAACATTTTCTTTCATTTCCTATTTCTTGTTTTGTAGGAAAAGAGAAGGGAGTTTGATTTTCACAAAACAATGGAAAATTTAGAAAACGCGTTTATTATGAGAAACATGTGTTTGTGTTTTCCATTTTGCAAAACTAGAAAACATGTTTAAGTGTTGTTGTTTTATATCTCAATTCACTATTCACCTTAGTAATATTATAAGAACATCTTCAAAATACAAGAACAAATATTATAAACTAACCAACTAAATTATAAAATAACTAAAAAATCTAATACGAGAAAATAAAGAATTAAAAAAGTAAAATATAACATCAAATAAAGTTTTCGTCTGTTTTTTATGTTTTCGTCTTTTTTACATTTTCGTACGAGTTTTTACATTTTTCTCCGTTTTTTACGTTTTTCTCCTTATTTTTTTTATTTTTTTTTACCTTTTTTTTTACGTTTTTGTCAGGTTTTACGTTTTCGTCTGTTTTTTATGTTTTCATTATATTTTTTACGTTTTCATCCATTTTTTTACATTTTCGTCTTTTTTTACGTTTTCCTTTTTTTTTACGTTTTCGTCCATTTTTAAGTTTTCATCAATTTTTTAAAGTTTTCGTCTGTTTTTTATGTTTTCGTTTGTTTTTTTATGTTTTCGTCAGCTTTTACGTTTTTGTCAATTTTTTTACGTTTTCGTATGTTTTTTTACGTTTCTTCATCTTTTTTACGTTTTGTCTGTTTTTACGTCTTCGTCTGTTTTTTTTTTACGTTTTCGTCTGTTTTTTATGTTTTCGTCATTTTTTTATGTATTTGTTCGTTTTTTAATGTTTTCATTTTTTTATGATTTCGTCCGATTTTTACGTTTTCTTTTGATTTGTTATGTTTTTATTCTGATTTTTTTATGTTTTCGTCTGATTTTTACGTTTTTATTTTTTTATTTACGTTTTCGTCTTTTATTTACGTTATTTTAGGTTTCGTCAGACGAAAACGCAAAAAAACGGAAGAAAATGTTAAAAAACAGACGAAAACGTAAGAAAAACATATGAAACTAGAGCTGGCATATCGTGTTGACACGACACGATAAGACACGAACACGATACGACACGAACACGATAAGACCTAAACACAAACACGACACGATAACAAATCGTGTCACTTTTTTCGAACACGAACACGACACGATAAGTTAACAGGTTACACGACACAAACACGAATACACATGATTTGGACCTGTAACTAGAGCTAGCACCCTCAAGAACATCACATCGAGGTCAAAATAATCAAGGTCAAATAAACTAATCCTAACACCCTCAAAAACATAGAAACCCGGATACCAAATCTTGTTTAAAACCTCGTTTTACATGTAAACCCACATTTATATCACGATTTTAATCAAAACCCAACAAAAAGAAAGAAATATAACGAGGTCAAAATGAGGCGCGTTTGGTATATAACGAGGTCAAAAGAAAGAAATATTGGGCGTGTAGTAGTGGATCGAGAAGAGGAGGTGATGGGGAATCGAATGGTGGTGGTCGTGTGGTGTGGTGACCGGCGGTGAGGTGATGGCGGCCGGAAAATGTGTGGTTTTGGTTGAGAGAAATGATGAAGATGTGTGGTTATGTTTGTGTTGTGTTTGTGAGTAGTCAAATGTGTCTGTGGGTGTGGGGCTCAACCTTATAAAACTTATAAAATGAATAAGCTTCAATATATCAAACAAATTGTGACCGGTCCACACAAGTACGATAAGCCCAAACAATTTTTTGCAAAGTGCTCATTACACGAAGTTAATAGTAACAGGTCTCTTATCGTGTCTTAACAGGTCCGGACCTGTTAAGACACGAAACCTGCTAATTTCATTCGTGTCTTAACAGGTCCGGACCTGTTAAGACACGAAACCTGTTAAGACCTGACACGAAACCTGTTTAAGAACAGGTCGTGTCGTGTCGTGTTAACAGGTTTCGTGTCAAAATTGCCAGCTCTATATGAAACCATAAAAAATGGACGAAAACATTAAAAAAATGGACGAAAACGTAAAAAAATGGACGAAAACATAAGAAATCTGACGAAAACCTATAAAAACAGACGAAAACATAAAAAAAAAACAGACGAAAACGTAAAAAATTAGACGAAAAAGTTTAAAAACGGACAAAAACGTAAAAAAATAGACGAAAACGTTAAAAAACGGACGAAAACATAAAAAACGGATGAAAACATAAGAAATCTGTCAAAAACGTAGAAAAACAAACGAAAACGTAGAAAATCAGATGAAAACGGAAAAAAACCAGACGAAAATGTAAAAAAACGGACGTAAACGTAAAAAAAATCAGATGAAAACTTTAAAAAATGGACGAAAACGTAAAAAAAATGACGAAAACATAAAAAAAAAATGGACGAAAACGTAAGAAATCTGACGAAAACGTAAAAAAACAGATGAAAACATAAAAAAAACGGACGAAAACGTAAAAAAAATGGACAGAAACGTAAAAAATAAGACGAAAACGTTAAAAAATGATGAAAACGTAAAAAAATGGATGAAAACGTAAGAAATCTGACGAAAACGTATAAAAAACGAACAAAAACGTAAAAAATCAGACGAAAACATAAAAAAAAAGACGAAAAAGTAAAAAAGATGGACGTAAACGTAAAAAAACAGACGAAAACGTAAAAAAAAACGAGAGAAAACGTATAAAAACGGACGAAAACGTAAAAAAAACGGATGAAAACGTAAAAAAATCGGACGAAAATGTAAAAAAAAACGGACAAAAACGCAAGAAATCTGTCGAAAACGTAAAAAAATGAACGAAAACGTAAAATATCAGATGAAAACATAAAAAAATGGACATAAACGTAAAAAAAACAGACGAAAATGTAAAAAAAAATGACAAAAATGTACAAAAACGGACGAAAAGGTAAAAAACAGACTAAAACGTAAAAAATACGAACGAAAACGTAAAAAAACAGATGAAAACGTAATAAACGGACGTAAACGTAAATAAACGGACAAAAACGTAAAAATCAAAAAAAAAACGTAAAAAATTGAACGAAAACTTAAAAATCGGACGAAAACGGATAAAAACAGACAAAAACGGATTAAAACCGACGAAAGTATATAAAAATGGACGAAAACAGATTGGAGGTATTTTAAGGGAAAATAGGTGGAAAAAAAAATGTTTTCTAGTTTTGTGTATTAAACTTGTAAATAGGAATTCTGTGTTTTGTAGAGAATTTTATTGGAAAACACTAATTTGAACGCAATCTTTGTTTTCTTTGTTTTCCACAAAACATTTTGTGGAAAACAAGAGTGTTTTCCCTCAACTAAACGCACCCTTATATTTTTCGTTAGACATTTAAACTGTGCTTGTTTGGTATTCTTGTTATTGTGCCTTTGAATCTCAAATTCAGAATAAGTTAACGGTCCAAAATTGCAATGGGACTTTGTCAATTCTACAAAAGCATTAGTTTGCCCATCATTGTATTTTACTTTGTAAATTTGATTTATCATTTGGATTTTTAATTATGTAAAATACAAGTTGACAAAGATATAAAAACTTGTTATAGCAAAAAATCATCATTAACTTACGATAAAGTGTTACATATGGTACTAACTTGATAAGGGGTTAAGGCTTGGAGGATGTTTGGGAACTAGTTGGAAAACCGCGCGTTGTCGCGGGGTGTTTTTCGAATAGGGAAAGTGTAATAACGGCCGGTAGCTACTTAACGGTAATTTAGTTAGTAAGGTCTGACTTTGCAATTGACGTATAACATGAAGGACCAATTATGTAAATTATGAGAGGACTAAATATGCAACGAACTTCTGAGATGAAGGACCAATTTCGTATGGATTTTTAAAGAAAATGTTAAAGATAACAATCGTTAGCTAACAGCCGTTAAATATCTAACGAACGTCAGTTATAACGCTACAGTAACTAACGGCCGTTAGTTCCGACCCGACCCGCCCCGCCCCGCCCAAACCCGCCCCGTCCTAAATGGTTTTTACAGTGGCATGTGAGGTGAGGCAAAATAGGGGTTGCCATAAAGCCCAATAAATGTATATATGGCGCCGCGTGTTGTCGCGGGAATGTGTTGGTTGATATTAATTTTGTTACATGAGTGTTTGTCGTACGTTATTTGTTTTCCGTTACTTAATGTATATGTTTGAGAGTGTGTTTTTTTTTTTTAAGTAGAATGTGTTATACTTGTTCGAATTTGAATAAATTTTAGTTGTTGTCTGTTTTCATTATGTTGTTGACTTTTTAATTTTGTTTATTTATTTATTATTATTATTATTATTATAGAAGCGGGTAATTTTGTAAGAAAACGTGAGGATACCCGCGTGTTGCTGCGGGAATGTTGTGTTTAATCTAAACTCAAAATGACACGAAACGAACCGAATTTACCAAATAATCTGACTTCGAGAAAGTTATGCGAATTTATATTTGATTTTATTGGAATAACTATTTCGTGAACAATGTTGCAAGTTTCGTTATTTTTCGAGTCTGTTTGGTGCATCGAATGGGTCCCGGAGTGTTTTTATGAAAAGTTTAGCCGCATTGGCAGTTTTAGTCCCGCTGTCCTCTTTTTCCTTTCTGCCCCTTGACATTTGTTTATCCAAGTTTAGTCCTTCTCAAAAAATATAAAAAAAAAAAACCCATTTTTTTATTCATTTTTCATTTCTCACACATACACTAATATTCTCTCTCTCTACACCCGGCAGTCGCTGCCGGCCGGCCAAAAACCGTCGCCGAAAAATTTTCCGGCAATATTTTTTATTTGCCGAATAAATAGATCGGCTTGTCTACATCGTTTCTGGAGATCGTGAGCGCGCGACGCGCCTCGTATCACCTTCACCGCAGCCTACTGCCACCCTCACCGCCACCACACTGACGCTCCACCACCCTTTTCTCTAGTGTCACAGGTAGGTTCTTTTTTGAATCTATACAACTTTTATTTTCGTTTATGTTTTTTGTTTAACATGCTTCGTTTTTTTTTTTTTTTTTTTTGGTCTCTTGATTTTTCGCTTCATTCATCTACATGGCTTTTATTTCTTGTTTTATTGAATCTAAAAAATATTTTATAAAAATTCAGATTCGTTAAAAGTACTTATATAAGAAAACTTAGATTTATTCAAAGAAACATATAAATATTTTATATGTTTCTTTGAATAAATCTAAGTTTTCTTATATAAGTTTTTTTAACGAATCTGAATTTTTATAAAATACGGAGTATTTTTTACCATATGATGTTTTTGTTTATTTGCTAAATATGATATTTTGGTTTTCTAATTTTTTTTTTTTTTTTTTTCTGCCAAATATATATATTTTTCAAGGGTTGAATTGTTTTTATAGATCTATATGGTGTACTTATATGACCGACCTTTCTATAATTTTTTTGATATTTTGTTTCAGAATTAACGATGCAAGAACGGCGGGATCTTGAGCTGTTGCGGTCATCGACCTTTTTTTCTGCCAGAATTGTACCTTTTTTTTATGATTATAAAGTGTGTTGTGTAGTTTTTATTCAATTTTCTTATGATAATGTGTATAGTTTTACTTTTGTATTTTTATGCTCCAGTATTTGTGTGAGGGGAGATATGCCCGGGTCCAAGTTTTTTTCTAAACCCGACCCGTCTTAAATGGTTTCTACAGTACCTATGTGAGGGGAGCTACAGTAGGCAAAAAAGGCAAAAAAGGGTGGGGCAACGAAGCCCGCTAAATGTATATATGTTATAATTATAATGTGCTTGAAGAGTATCAGATTATTGAGTTTTTATAATCAAAACAAACATAAATTATGCATGGCCAACAAATTGAAATAAAGCGATTACCAATACGTTTCTTATGAAAATAGACACAACATTGAAAAAGCAGATCAACACTAGTTTTTTTCAAAATGATAAAGTTATGATTTAAGATAGGACCAAACTTATTTTAAATATTAATGGATTAATCTCCGCTCTCCATTTTTATTTGATCTAATGGATAAAATTATTCTCAACAATTAAAAAAATCTACTTTCCATTTTTTTTTCCCCAATATTAATATCTTTCAAACTATTAATCGTTAAACGGAAAAATATATACCGTTACGACGAGTATTTAATTATCTTTCTATAGATAGACATTTTGATATTTTTCACGTTTTTTTCGTTACTGAAATTTTTATGAAAAAATCATATGTGATTTAACACTAATATCACATGTGATGTTACATATCATATATAATATATCATATGTGATTTTTTCATGCAAATTTCAGTAATGAAAAAAAAATGTGAAAAAACGATTTTTTTTTTCTTTCGAAAATATATCAAAGTGTCCGTCTATAGAAAGATAATTAAATGCTCATCGCGATAGTATAATTATTTTCGCTTAACGATTAACGGTTTAAGAGATATTTAAATTATAAAAAATAGGTGAAATATTAAAATACTTTTAATCTTAATCATTGATTTCTTTTTAGATAAATGGTAGAGATGAGTCCCTTGATATGTAAGAAAAATTTAGTATGTAAAATAACTCTTCTCATTATTAGTAAACACTAAATCTTCTTATAAAAATATTAGTAAATAAATTATTCACTCCATCTAAGAGCAAGTGCATTGGTAACTTGGAGCTCGGCGTTAAGGTGTGTTTAACGCACGTTAAGGTGGGTTAGGCGTTGTAGCATGTGGCGTTAAGGCTGCGTTAACGCGAGACGTTAACCCCTTAACGTCACGTTAAGGCTTTTTTTTTTTTTTTTTTTTTTTTTTTTTTTTTTTTTTTAATATTTTGAAAGCAGGATATTGAAAATTACAAAACCCCCCTTATTCCTTAAACGGTATAGTAAAATAACGATATGATTAATTAAATTTCAAATACAGTACACGAAAGTGAAAACATACGAAACGTAAAATAACGATACAATTTATATAGATTTGTAATTGTCGATTAGATCTGACTTCTCCTCCCACACTTGCAACACTTGTTCCCTAACCATTTTCAAGGCGATTTGAAGTTGCAGATCCGTTTCATCATTTCTTAATAGAGTTTCGAGCCCGACACTGATAATTGGATGGTCTTGAGGAAGCTCACGTAACCTTTCGACCTCAGGAGCACGATTATGCATCTGCATTATAAAACGAGTTATCTCACCTAGCAAATTGTTAACCAACTTGAGTTCCTTCTCTTGTTCGTTGCGTAATCGGGAAAGAATAGATGTTTGCACCTCAGCTAGTTCGTTTGCCATTTTATGTGTGTGTGTTAACAGTATTGATATGTGTGTGAGGAAATATCGTTTTGATAAACTGGCATTTATAGGGGGAAAAGTAGCCGTTAAGCAAAATAGCAGTTGGAAAAGTAGCCGTTAAGCCTTTTATTCAATTTCAAATTTAAAGCAACATTACACCAAGTTACAAACGATACAGGAAATAAATATACATGATACGGAAAATAGAAAGACACGATACGAAAATACTTAACATAAAACACCATTACACAGAGTCTCTGTCCCATGCCCACGTGTTTCTCAGAATGAACCACACATGTTGATAACATATCCCTCTCCCATAGCGTTCATGATAAATTTGGTTTGCATTGCTGAGACGACAAGGGTCTTCACTTGTAAGCAGCAACTCTTTGTAAATATCATTATACCTACGACATTCAAGGTTGATTCTACTCCAGTGAGCCGTAATACTATTTTTATTACGGTGCTCACCATCAGTCTGATCGTTGAACCTTTGTGTAACTTCATTCCAGAAAGAACGTCCATTCACAAGGTCTCCGGAATCGTGAACTTTAAGCCATACGTTACCTAGCAAGTCTTCTTCTTCCATTGACCAACGATTATTCATTGTGAAATGTTTTAGGAGTTTGTGAAGAATACTATTGTATGGTGTGTTATTTATAGGGGATGATAGAATTTTGAAAATTGAAAATTATAATTCAAATTTGAAAACTGAGAGGGATAAAAATCAAATTTCAAAATTCAAATTTGAAAACCGAGCGGGATCTTTCAAACATTTAAAATTCAAAAGTTCGTGGGCGAGATTGTTTTAAACATTTAAAATTCAAATCAATGGGCGGGATTTATAGCTTATTTAACATCCATTCATAGCTAATTATTGGTCACACCCATTTACACATAATTCTCACACATATCATACATAATTCACAAGCAATTATCTCAAAACAATTCTCATAACAATACTCCAGATAACGACTCGGTTTACAATACCCCACCCGAAGATCTTTTCCCAGTTTTCCTATACGACAATGAACCACAAAACAATCAACTACAAGATTTGTTTCCCGTCTTCCAATATGACAATCCACCACAGAACACTCCACCGGAGTTTCTTTTCCCACCGGTGAACAAACCACCAGCAAACAATCCACCCCACTACAATCCACCGGCAAACCTTCCACGTGCATTGACTGATGAAAAACTGTTCTTGCAAGATATGCAAGAACTGTTACGTGTTGAAGCAAAGGAAACACGTGAAGCAAGGGAGCGTGAGGAGTACTTAAGAGCTAAATAGGCTCGGAGAGACCGTCGACTAGACCGTGTGCCAACGAGTGAGGACGATTCGAGTGCTTCGAGTCACGAGGGCTATGTGTCGGATGATTCGTTTTATTGATTCGTAGTTTTATGTTTAATTATCGTAGGTTTATGTTTAATTATCGTATTTTATGTTTCATGTTTACTGTAGTTTGTTGTATGTATGTTTAAATTTTAAGTATTAATATAAGTTGTTTTTTTATTAGTTATTAAATGAAATATTAGTTTTAGTTGAGGTTTGAATTTGAAAATAGTTGAGTTAAAGCTGAGTTATTGTTGTGGGTGTTTTTTCCTGAGTTAAGGTTAATGTGTTAAAGCTGACGTGACACTGAGTTATAACTCAACTTAAGTTATTGATGTAATGTTCCATTTCAAACTTTTACTACTAGTTAATACTTCCAGGAGATAAAATTTACCTTTTATTGATGCAACGTACTGTAAAACGATTACACTATTTTAAAACGGTATTCATTTTATAACTCAAAATGAACATTTAACGTGAGATGAGTTTAGGGTCCGTTTGGTTTGTAGATGGGTTTAGGATTAGGATTAGGGTTAGGATTTGAATTTGGATTTAGATTTGGATTTTGATTTGATTGAGAGAGAGAAAATATATTATAAAATAAATTAATTAGTATTATTTACAAAATTAAATATTATAATTATATAAAATATGTGGTAGAAATTAAAGATTGAGAAAGTGATTTAGAAAACCCAAGAGGGGTGCCTACTTTCAGTTTTGGTGGGCCCAAAGGTTTTGTAAAGTATTAAAACTTCAACCAAACGATTACATATGGGACTGATGCTAAAGTTGGGCCTCAAAACACCTATACCAAACACACCCTTAATGTTGCATGTTTTAAATGGGCTCAAATAGTATAATAATTTTGTTTCATCCAAACTTATAAATATAAGCCCGAATTTTATTACACATGTAAATCTTTCATGTTACAAGTGAGTGTTTAAGCTTACTAACTTACATAATTAAATAAGCTAAGTTATGTTTTTGTGGAATTTAAAAATGAACCAAAGCAATAAGGTTTTGTCTTTCGTCTTTGTTTTTGTGAAATTTAGTTGTGATGAATAGTTGTCTCGGTGTTTTTGTCTCGGAGTACTAAAAGATTTTGTTACGCATACTGTTTCATATATTAATGTATACTAGCAGAGTACCCGCACAATGCGGCGACGGGTACTTTGTGACTAAATTTTGTGGCGACCAAATATTTCTCTCTTTTTAAACAGTACATTTTTATCATTTTGTGAATTACACAATTGATTGAGTATGTGACCCCATCGTCCAAATTGCCTTCCACGACCGACAATGACCGATTGGTCACAATGGTGGTGACTCAGTCGACTAACGGACAACCGACTGGGTCGACCGACCATTGTGCCTAGCCTGAGAATATTTTGCTGTATAATTAAAAACTAGCAGGGTACCAGCGCGTTGCAGCGGCGGGTACCCTGAAATAAAAAATTTCAATGGAATTAATAAAAATGTCACGGGATGTCATTCCGACACCTAAATTTGCTTGGTCACAGCTTTGTGTATCGAGTCGAGTTTTATTGAGTCGAGTCTTGGTCACAGGTTCATGTCTAGGTTAAGATGGAAGATTGTACATTGTGTTTAAATGATTGTAATATTAGGTGTATGGGTGTTTTTAATGCTATTAATGTAGAATGAGGGTTGTACATTGTGTTTAAATGATTGTAATATTGGGTGTAGGGATGTTTTTAATGCTATTAATGTAGAATGAGGGTTGTACATTATGTTTAAATTATTGTAATATTGGGTGTAGGGGTGTTTTTAATGCTATTAGTGTAGAATGAGGGTTGTACATTGTGTTTAAATAATTGTAATATTAGGTGTAGGGGTGTTTTTAATGCTATTAATGTAGAATTCTAAGGAAAGTGGTCTGAATTTTGATTCATGCTAGTTTTGTTGTACACAATGCTTTGGTTGTTGTAATTATGAAAATTGATTGCTTTAAAGTGTTGTAAACCATGCATCACTTTGTGTACATCTGAATTTTTTAGAGAGAGAGTCCTTCTTCCGTTATAAGTAGTATATAATAGATATATTTGTGTTGGAGAGATATGAAATGGTTTGTTTGGATTTATTTGGTCGATGCGGTTACATCATTTTAATAATCATTATTGATAGTAATGATCTTTAGCAGTTACACGTTTTTAATAATTATTTATGAGTATGCAAGAAGTTATTGAAATGAGTTCTTACAAGTGAATTAAAAACATTTAATTTCGGGAGGTGATTTGCACACATTAAGTATTGATTGGCATACTCATATGTACAAGCAGTTAAAATACAATTTATTTACAGTACAACAATATAATGTATAAACAAGAGTGTCTCAATCAAAAAGTTGAGTGTGCAAATCATTTCACTTTAATTTCCATGTATATATGTATTAACTTTCACATGTTTTATTTGACTGCATTGAAATGGGTTGTTACAAGTGAATTAAAGACATTTAATGCGGATGAACAAAAGACGTATTTTTATAATAAGTAATTTAAGAAGTCTGAATTTTAAGTCTTGCCATTTAAAAAAATGTCATAAATGATTATAATGTACTAAAGATTTTTCTTATTTCATTTGTAATAACATAAATCAGTCTTAAATATATATATCTTCTTCATAACAAAAATCAATTGATTTAAAAAGTTAATAGCATCTATCTTTTGAATCCTCAAGTTTGTGAAATTATACACGGGGTAATCGCTTTATAAGCATTAAGCGCAAACAAAAAGGTACAAACTAGGGGTATGCAGAAAACCGAACCTAAACCGAAAATAATCAAGAAATCAAAATCGAACCTGATTGAAAAACCGACGGTTCGGTTTTTATATTTTGGAAAAACCAAAGCTTATAGTTTGGTTTAGTTTTAGCATTAAAACCAAGCCAAAAAATCGACCGACAAAATACATATAATCTTAAAACAGTATAATAGATATTGATTTTTGAAGGTGTCATTTATAACGCATAAACAATTTCTTATAAATTTTTTTGCGGTAATTAACTTTTTTGTTGTTATTATTATGTCAATTTATGAAATATAAACAATTATCTTATATTATTTTCTTTATTTTCTTTAATGTGTGTTTCTTTATTGTTGTAACTTGAAATGTTAATTTATGATGGATCAAAAATTCAATCTTTAAAAGACAAAACCTTGACAAACCAACATAAACCAAGAAACCAAGAAACAAAAAACCGAAAAACCAAACCCAAATAAAATTGAAACGAATGATTTTTAGAAAACAAAAACCAAAATTTTTAGTTCAATTTCAAATTTAGTCTAAAACCAAGTCAAACCGAACCATGCTCACCCAAAAACAAACCCCCCTAAAATGACCCACTATTTCTAAAATCTCACCGCTCAAAATCATAAAAAAATCAACCCCCAAACTAACATTAAAAAAACACAGTCAAAATCCCTTTCATCTTCCATAAAACCATATCACAGTTTTCATGCACCTTAAAAACACACAAAAACCAAAATCTTAGAAAATGCCATTAGACCTCGACATGGACATGCTTTTAAATGATGATGATCGTCCACCAGAGATCATCATCACAAAACCATCAAAGGGTTTTGTAAAAAGGGATCATGAGCATGAATTGAAAACTGAAAAGGAACTTAAAGAGATGATAATGAAGAATAAAAATCATGTTTTTAGATTTGGTCATAAGTTGCCTGATAAAGGTGAAAAGCTTAGGCTTACTATTCAAAGATGTGAGGAGGAACTTGATAGAAGGCTTAAAATGAATCAAAATAATAAGGTGTTGTTTTGTTTTGATATTTGTTTTTTTTTGTTGATGATTAGTTGTTTTAGGCAAAATTCTAAGAGAGTGTTTGGGAAATGTGCTTATTTGCTTAATTTTGTGATGAAATGAGTACTTGTTTGGGATTGCGCTTGGAAGTGGTTTTTTTTTAAAGTGTATTGTTTTGTGAAATGTGGTTGTTTTGTAGTTGTGATGATTGGTTGATTTTGTGTTTTGGGGGGTGTTTGGTAAAAGTGGTTACTACGGAGTAGTTTATTGCGTATTCTTAACATAATAAGTGATTATTTGCTTGGTTTTGTGCGGAAATAAGTACTAGTTCATACACATGTTGGGACTTTTCAAATGGTTTGCCAAACAAACTTTTCTGATTATTTGCGCAAGAAATAGATAATTTATTCCCAAACCGCAATCCCAAACAATCGTTAAACAATTAAGCACTTATGTGTAATATGAGCAGTTGATACTGTATTGTGAAATGGATTACCCCAAGTGATTATTTAACTGCTAAATTAGAAAGTGGCCATTTTATACTTGTTGGCAAAATGTCTATTTGTTTATTATCTTCTTGGTTATACACCTCGTGCGTTTAATATTTTTTTTAAAACAACAAATTTTACAACCTATACCACTCATCTCACAAATTCTATCTCACATGTCTCTAAAGAGACTTGAACCCACAACCTCGTGCCTTTAATATAATATAAAGGTTCTCTGGGATTCCTTATTTAAACTACTTTATGTTTTGATACAAGTAAGAAGTATTGAGGGTGTTTGAGATGGCTTGTCCAAACTACTTATATAGTTATTTATGATTGAAATGAGCTGTTTTCAGCTAGCAACTTGAGCTTGTTTTATCATCTTTCAAAAAGCAGTACCAGATAAGCAGTTTCAATTAACAGTCCCAAACACTCCCTGACATGGACTTTAGTATTTGACTTGCTTTGACCAATGCTTTGTTACCATCTTTTTTTTATCAGGGTGGTACCAAAGGTCAAGAAACTTTAGTATATTCTGATCTAAGTGATGAATGTGAGTTGTATTCAAGTTTTATTACATATGATTTCGTTCATTTGTATTCAGTTCTCAAGTTCATGCTCTTACAATGAATTGTCTTTTGTAGGTGAACCAGACAGGAAAGAGACAAGTGATCAGAAATTTAAAAATTCACCATCGTTTGCAAAATTATTTTCTAAAAAAATCGACGAAGATGTATGATAACATTCTGCAACCTTATTTCAATTCTTTTGTGTTTCCCTGATAAATTATTTATAAATTCAGAATTTTTTGTTGATTTATCAGAAAAATTCTAGGACTGTGAATGCATTTCAAAATGACATGTCTTTCATGAGTCCGTATAAAGGAAAAATGACCAAGAAAAGTAAGAATAGTGATCAGGGTTCGGGTAAAGGACAATCTAAACCGCTGTTTTCTTCCAAACCAAAACCGCTACGTTCCCGGACCACTCGTATGGTAGACAACATGAAAAATATAATCTCAAATGGTGATGTAAAAGTCAACTCTCGCGCCACTACATCTTCTCGTGATTTCGTTAGCAGGCGCAGGTATGTAACTTGTACCTAATTCTGTTTGTTATGACTAATTTACTGTATCAATAATTACTTACATCTTTCTTTGATAGGGCACGTACTCCTCCAAAGCAGCCTTTAACAAAATCAAGGACTAGACATGTAAGCCATTTTGGAATTCTATTAAATTATTCTTAACAAATTTGTTCAATTTGATATGATTATATGTTTAATAGGGGTCGTCTTATAAACTGGTGGATGAGGATGATGACGAAGTCGAGGAGCCTATGGTTTGGAAACCGCGCGTGGAAAAGTTGAGTGACTGGTACGCGTACATTCCTCTGTTATATACTTCAAATTTATGATAGGAGACATTGGATACATTTGATTGATGTAATTTGATTTTCAGTATGAAAGATGTTAAAGTGTACTACCCATCAAGGGATGACCAAGACATTGTTGAAGTTAATTACAAAGATATGGAGTGTCTTGAACCGGAAGCATGGTTGTCATCCGCTATTATGAACTTTTATATACGGTATATGTATAAATAAATTTGTTTTAAAAGCATCCTTTTGTAGCTGAATGGATGTGATAAACTGATAACTTGGTTGGTTTTATTCGATTAGATATCTTCAGCAGCTGATATCTTCTTCAGAAAACATGATACGGAATTGTCATTTCTTCAACACGTTCTTCTATAGCCAGCTTCAAAAGGTAAATACTTTTTTTTTTTTTTACTAATTCATTCTAATGTGAATCAGGAGTCTAAAGTTTAATGGTGAATAATTTGTCTTTGGTTCTTAGAATTACAAGGGAGATTCGTTTCTTAAATTCAGAAAATGGTGGAAACGTGTTAACTTATTTGAGAAAGCTTACATATTTATTCCGATTCATCAAAGGTAAGCTTTTAAACTTTTATTGGGTAATTGCTGAATTAATATAAATATTCAAAGAAGTTTCTTTACTATGTTCTTGATTGTGCAGTGCTCACTGGAGCCTAGCGATTATATGTATCCCAAACAAGGAGGATGAGTTGGGCCCGCTCGTTCTTCATCTGGATTCACTTGGACTACATAATAGCAGTTCGATTTTTGATAACATTAGAAGGTATGCATGTTTACACTACATTAAGATGCTTATCAGACAGAAACTCATGGGAAAAAAAGAAAAAAAAAAATGCTGAAGTAATATCTGTTTTCCCTCTAGTTTAAATTGTATTATCTGTTGGGAAGAACATATATTTTTAAAATTTTATTTGACAAAAAATTTTGTTAGCTTTATGGAAGAAGAGTGGAGCTACCTACGAAATTTAGAAGATCCGTTAGATCTCCCCATCACGGATGAAATATGGGAAAATCTTGATGAGAGAATAATTGACAAAAGAATTGAGGTAAACATCTTTCACGAATAATTTCTTGCTTGTACTTATGATTTTGAACATTATGCCCCTATATAACAGCTTCTAGACACTCCACATTGTAAGGAGATTTGTAACTTAAAAGTTCATTGTCTTAAAACAAAAATTCATGCAACTAGATTTTCTTTAATTATTTTAAGAGTAAATTGCAAAATTAGTCCCTGTTGTATGTCCAAATTGTAGATGCAGTCCCTATCTTTCCGAAAGTGTAGGCTTCGTCCCTGTGGGAAACTTATAGTGCGGATATCGTCTTGACTCAAAGTGAAATTACTAAAATGCCCTTTCCTTCATAGAGCATTGTCATTTTCACTTTGGGGCATTTTATTCATTTCCCTTTGGACTAGGGACGATATTCACACCAAACGTTTCCTATAGGGACGTTGTTTGCATTATAGAAAAGATAAGGATTGCATCTGCAATCTGTACATACCACATGGACGATTTTTGCAACTTTTATTTAAATTTGTATCATATTTGACGATTTTCTCAAAAATTTGAGATTTTGATGTATCTGAAGCAGGTGCCACGGCAGAGAAACGCTAATGATTGTGGGTTATTTGTTCTTTTCTACATTGAACGTTTTCTTAAAGAAGCTCCTAAGAGGCTAAAAGAGAAAGATCTATCAATGGTACGTCTCTCTCTAGTCCATGTACGGCTTCATTTGTCAAATGTTAATATCTCGACTTCAAATCATATTAATTACCATCTATTTTTTGAGTTTGTCAGTGGTTGTTATTTGCGTGCTGAATATAAGTGTTTGTATTTTTGGTGTTACCAGTTCAGTAAACAATGGTTCCGGCCGGAAGAAGCTTCCAATTTAAGATGGACGATAAATGATCTACTTGTTGGAGAGTTCAAGATTGCCAAAGAGAAGGAAACAGCAGCATTGTCTCCTGAGATTTAGTCACATTTGTTGTCCGGACTGCAAGCCGATTGGTGCTACGTTTACTTATGTACAGCTTTTTGAGGGCCTAAAGTTGGTGAATCTACCATGTGACTAGAGTCCTAACAACCATTGGATCAAAAAGAGGTAGGTTGATTCTTGAAGACCATTTTTTGTCGAGAAGTGAAGGAATTATGCTCAGTTTCAGAAATTTGTTATGACACTTGAGAATAAAAAGCTAAAAGATGAGATGTTTGGAGTTCTTTGTAAACAATGAATTTCATTCTTCCATGTAACTCCTGGTAAATCATTTTCACATCACAGCCAAACAGTAAATAGTTCCAAATATTGGTATGTTTGATGGTATTTTGATACATTTTACTGATTCTTGATTTAAGAAAATTGTCCAGCTAGCTGTCAAAAATTGGTAGTCTTGCAGTATTCATATCAAAGCAATCCAATGATTACTCATTATAATGGGTATAACCATGTTTAAGAAAGAAAAAATATATATATATGATAAAGTTATCTTAAAAGTTTATATGTTAGATAGTCAGGTGCTGGGTCTAAGCTTAGTTGCAACAGCCCCAGATCAGTTCAGTAACACATGTATGTGTTAAGAGCACGTGAACATTCTGTTTTAATTTGGTTGCGTCTGTACTCTTTTGAATGAAGAACATCACATGCACAAAGGAGCATAGATCTTTAATGAAGCAGGTACTGTCTCCATGAACCATGTCATTCTTTAGGCAATATCTATCTATCAGTGTTAATTTTTGGTCAACATATTACTTCTCAATAACAAATCATTACAAAGGATAACTCAGAGTTAGACTTTTAACGAGAAAAAAACAGCTTTTGTTGTCTAGTATTTCACTAAATGATACCAAACCGGCAAACCTGATACCTTTTAACTGTCACAAAGTTTTACCATCAGTTTTAGCATAAACTAGACAATATGTAAAACTGATTCACAGCATCCAAATTACTATAAAACTACAATTTTTGAACTTGCTTATGGAAAGAAAATAAAAAGTTTCTCGTTTTGCCATGGTCACAAATAAAAGTCAAAGATTCATGCAACAACATTCACCAAGACTGCGACAATTCTCTCAAAGGTCAGAAAAGCAAAATGCAAATGACATTTTTGTTTCAAGACTAAACTGATATACCATAGCAAATCATCAAGGTTTTTGTTATCTGACAATAATCATCCTTACAATCGTAATAAGCTGTAATACCTGACAGACAGATGCTTCACAATATACGTGAGTTTTTACCTCTGTTGAGTAATACTATCCAAAAGACCAAGAGCAAGTAAGTCTATGTATATACTTTGTATTCACCTTACTACTTTTAACTGAACGAGACATTTACAGAAAGATCCTGCTCCTCTTCCTTTCTGGAGTTCCATGTACTTGAGCTTTCACTCCATAGGTTTTTAACTGGAAATTTTCAAATGCTTCAGAAACTACGTCCACCTGCAAAGTTGGTACAATATAATCAGTGGTGTATTATAAGAACCAATAATATTAAAGTACATAGTCATGTGAAAAATGATTATAATGTTCTTTAGAATTGAGAGTGGTACCAGATCAGGCTTCTTGGAGTACACTCTCACAATCAAGTCTTGATTATATGCAGGCAGCAAGTGACTTATCTGATCTTTGCTAATTGGGAATTTTTCTTTACTATCGTAATCCTGTAGAAAACAGAAATAGCTACGTTTAATGTTCTACCATTGGGTCACAAACTCACAATCCTATAAATCCATTTTGTTTTATACTTCCGTTTCTCAGTTTTATTTTTCTGTTTCATTACCATGACCGGATATGAGAAACTGAATGAAAAAGATAAAGGAATTAACAAGTTTTATCGACTCAAAAATGATAATATATGTGACTTTCTGCTAGAAGTAGCAAATGGTTGGTTGACTGGGTCAAACGGGTAATTTTGGTGTGGATTGGGTTGAACAAAACAGTTTTACAAGTATTTAACTATTTATAAATAACTTTTGTGTTAAGTATGATTACAAAAACTATATACTCAAATCAATTTAAGAGGTTGTGAACTGTGCGTATTAGAAGACACTATGGTCGACCTTTTAACTTGTTTAACCCATTTTGACCTAATCAAATGGGTCAAAAGTTCCACCTCTATTTTCTGTTATTATATCAATCTGCAACCAGGCAAGAAAAGATTTCAGTGATAAGATTATTACGTACCTCAAAGAAGTTGATGCTGGATTGGGGTACCACAAGAAGAGAGAAGATAAAGTTAGAAAAACAAATGAGGCGAAAAAAATAAATAAATAAAATAAATAAAGGATGCGAGTGCTAATAATAACAGTTCTTGCAAGTATACCTTTCTAGTGGATTGTTGCTTCCCTTTGTCAAATCAATTTTGACATTGCTTACTGCTAAATCTTCTTCTCTTAGACTAGTGCCACCAGATTTCTGTATCCAAAGTAGCCATCAGTAACTAATGCAAGTATGTAACCAAAGAAGTAGATCTTGATAGAAATAAAGTTGAAGAACCTGTGAACATATGATATCTTGTAAAGACACTTGTTTGAAATGGTCCAGCTTATCCTTGGGAACAGTGAACTCATTGCAGAACTGCCAAAAAAAAAAAAAAAAAAAAAAAAACCAATTTACTTCAATATTTGAATCAAATGATCTCAAACTTAATGCTCCGGTTTCATAAGTTTTACAAATACAATTATCAATTGAATAATACCTGATATAAATCCCTTCTTCGAATCCTCCGAATAATATCTCTTGATTCCTTAAGCTCGTCAGCATCAACAGTTTCAATTGTCTTTAATATTGAATCATCCAACTGCATTTAATGTAAATGATATGTGAAAAGCTGACTGTAACTGTTTTAACATTTAAGCTTTAGATATGATTTCTACCTTCCAGTACCGAGATGGATCATGAATGAATGAGGAAACATTAAGATACTTATCTGCCTTTACAAGAGCATCTACAAACATGAGTTCTATTGCCTACAAAAAGAGTCCAAAACAGATGATTAAAATGTTCAACTGTGAATTTTGATATCAACCAACTCTGAGTTTCAACATTTACCTTCACTTTTGCATGTTGATAGACTGTACGATGCAGATCAGCACGAGTGTAGAACAATTTGTGAACCGTGAGATCTGTCAAATAATCAGTATAAGTTATAAGACAATGAATGCCAACATTTAAGATGAAGAAAGGTTTTAATGAAATACTAACATTCCTTGGCGCGATAGCATATTTCATTGTCTATGACTTGCATAGTATCCAACAGCCTAAGATATTACAAAGCATGATTTATCAAATAACTGATAATATATTACTCGTAATATATAGGATAATAAGATGTCATATTTCCATGACATAAGTTTTTACCTTTCAAACTGAAAGTTGCAGCCAAGCCCACAAGCTCTCGAGTCACGAACAATGTAATCAAATCTGCAAAGCAGAACATAAAATAGGAGTTGATATTCTGATTTATTCAGTCACACAGATGTCAAGATCCATAACTGTAAGAAAGTAGTTAATTTGGTAGGTCCTGGAACAAGGAAATAACATACTTATCAACATCTATGCCATTTCGACCATTTGCAACAATGTCATATAAGAATAGCTTCTCTTTCGAAGTCTGCACAGGTTAAAAAATGGCAAAGGAGGATTTAATATATACTGTGGCAGAATCAATACAAAAACACCACCTCTTAACATATAAAAATTACATTAACTGTCATTTTCTTACTTTTGCTGGAGCAGTATGAGAACTAGCAATGATCATTTCCTGTAAAAATATATAACATACTTTCATTTACTAGAAGACAATAAGAATTAAAAAAATACAGACGGACTTCTCTATTCAATTAAAATAGAGTAAAGAGGTGTTGTGCTATGACATAACCTTCACTTTCTTAAGGCATCCAGAATCTATATCGATGTTATGCTCATCAACCATGTAGTCAATCATTTTCAAAGACATATCCTCATGGGACCTGCAAAATCACCAATCAAGTAGATACTGAAACAGTGACACAATTCATAGAACTAAACTTGTAAATGTCTAGCATGTTAGATCCACTTTGGTTTATTAAATAGGATAAATTTCAATAACTTCAATAATTAACATTATCAGTTAAGCATCACCATTTTATAACAAACACATAGAATTGGCAGAAAGGGTGCAGACAATAACAATTGACTGCATTGCGCAAGCAAAAAAGAAAAAACTTTTAGAACTAAGACGCAGATGTAGTAGTTGAGTAAAATGAGCATCCGCTCTACCTCGAAATTCTTGATGTTAATACTGTAGTAAGTGAACTAAGAATTACCATGTGGAGCCAGGAATAACCTCAGGAAGAAACTCTCGCTCAAACAAATGGCTGAAGGGCCCATGACCCACATCATGCAGTAAGCCTGTGATTAGGAGGTAAAGATAAATAACGAAAACACAGCAAAGGTGGTGATAATATGGATCAAATAAATCTAATTACCAGCCAGTTTTACAGTCTGAATGTCTGCCTGATCAATGTCAAGCTCTAAGCCCTACAAATAAATGAGGGCATGTCGATGGAATAAGTATTGACCAACAGGATTAAAGAAAGCAGTCCAAAAATCAAAATATATTTCTTACTTGGTGTGCCTTGAGTTTTTCAATTGCATTACCAGCAAGCCAATAAACACCAACTGAATGCTCAAACCGAGAATGTACTGCTCCAGGATATACCATATTTGTGAATCCTGCCACACATGAACACTTTGTATAAAATGGCATTGACTAAAAGCTGAATACAGTACCACAAAACCAGGTATTGGTTATATATCACAGACAGTTATTGTGCAGGAATACAGTTAGCCAGCATAACTTCAAACTTTAACCTCATGATGTTCAATTAAGCAAAAGAGATTATCCAACACATCAATATCCGTCTCTGAAAGAAGAGAGAGATCAGATAACAGATGCTGTGACTTGGTTGGATAACAATTTGGTCTTCCATTCAAGAGATCTTGACTCTTTATAGGTTCATTTGACAATAACATGTAATGATATACAAGGTTTTCAACTATGCAACCTCTATATAATATTTAATTTATCTAAGCACATGTGTCATGAGTTCCATTTGACACCATTACACTAATCTACGAAGACAGGACATCCTACTGCTAAGTTCACATCACAAGTACCAAGTGTTGTCATCTTCCCCAACATTATCTGATGAGAAACATGTAACTATATTTTAAATAAACTGGGTGTCATGAATGTTGCATATAGCATCCTACAAAAGGGGGGAAGATATTAACATTACTATAGATAATAGAACAACAGAACTTGTTTTTGCTTCAGCCAGCAAATTCCTTCCACAAGAAAGTATTAAGCTACAGTGACATATCTATCATACAGGAATTCTTCCCACACTATAATTTGTTTATGCTTCAGCTACTTCTTTTGGGATAAACATTATGCTACAGTGACAGGGAAGGGCAATACTTCCACAGCTTTAATAAATGAACATAAAAGGCTAAGGACATTTCATTTGTATATAAGAGCGAAGACTTACCCAGTTGCTTCAAATCCCGAAGCCTGCAAATTGTTGAAAACTTATGTGAGTATATATATGTAAAGAAAAATAAACGCAGAGCGATCATCTTTAAATGAAAAGTTTGTACAACTATCTTGGATGGATAGAATTACCTTTGAAACTGCTCCGTGTCGATGAACTTCAGTGCGAGCTGCAATTTTAAAGAATATTACGTAAATAAAACTATTAATCTAAATGTTATCTCAAATATCATGTAGACATTGCAAGCCCATAGAATACAAAAAGCAAGGATTTATTTTATAGTCCGTTTGTAAGTCCCATGTAAACAACATATCCAAGAACATCAATTACCTCTTAATATTCTAGCAAAGGACCAGAATACAACTACAAACATCAAACTAAGGCCTATTAAACATCTTAGCCCCTTAAATTATGTATTTCCTTTTCTACATTCACATTATTCATTTACAAAAAATAACATCAATATTTGGCTTACTTCACCTCACTAGGATTCTTTTAACACGTAATATACCAGTTATAACAGGAAATTACATCTGAAAAACTGAACTACAATCTGAACAGCTGAAAATTGAATTAAAATAGACCTAGCAGTTACATTTTCTAAAAATTTTACTTAATAGAACTTTCTGATGTTGAAATTATAAAAGAAATGCATTCAAAATAATCACATAAAGTGAAATCATAACAAAATTACTACTGAGTTCTAATCAATGTGCTTGACTAGTAGTCAGTTTGCGTAGCAAAACGTAAACAATAAAGTCAACAGCATATAACTTATTTTACATAGGAGCTAATGTAATTCAATAGAGTTACATTTCACATATTTGAATCAATACACTACAAGAAAGCATACGAATTTAAACTCTCAACAGAAACACATTGAAACTAAACGGAAACTATATGTTCAGTCAATAACTACCTTAACAGAACTAAAACGGAATTAGATACAAATTTAACCTAACCATAACTTCAACTGATGATATCCTACACCTACATCAGTATATCGTATAGATAACAAAATTTAACAATTAGAGCTACGTTTCGATTTTTTTCCGTAGTGTAAATCAAAGCAGCTTCACACATACCTTTTAAGCATCCTGAGTAAAATTGTAGAAAGTATGAGTACAAATTTATCCTAACTGTCAAATCAGTTGATGATATCGCTTATAGTTAACAAACTTAACTAATACAAACACTAATGGAATCGGTTACAGCTACATTTTGGATTATTAATGATTAGTAAAATCAACGCACCGAGTACAAATCTAAGCTAACTAAAAGCTCAACCAACGATATCCTATATTGCACTAGCTTATACACAAATACATCCGTACATCTTATAGATAACAAATTTAACTAATATAAACACTAACCGTCATCAATTAGCGCTACATTTCGATTATCAACAGTTTGTAAAATCAACACAAGTACAAATTTAACCTAAATTTAAGCTCAAACGGATTATATCCTCAAAGACGTTATCCGTACATCTTATAGATAACAAATTTAAACGATAAAAACACCGACGTCATCAATAAGCGTTACATTTCGGATAATATTGTTCCGTAAAATTAAGTACAAATCTAGCCTAACTATAAGCTCAGTTGACGATATCCTAAATAACACTACACTAATACATACATACATCCGTACATCTTATAGATAACAAAATAAACAGTGACGTCATCAATTACCGTTACAATACACTTGGAATAGTTCCGTAACTTATAAAAACAGTTACACAATAACTTAAAGCAACAGAATATATATAAAACGGATAAAATAAACATAAAAAAAAAATTATATAAAAAATAAAGTTAAGAAGATGATATGCATACAGGATCGAGATAGATGTTGCCGTGAACGTTATCACGAACGTGTTTCCATAACCGTCGGTCCTCCATTGACGGATTGTTGCCGTTACGATATGCTCCTCCCATTCACCGTTACGGTTACTGTTACGGTTGCGGTTACTTAACGGTGAACTGTGTGTGTGTTTTTGTGTGTGTGAGAGAGAGAATTGGAGAGAATATAGGAAGGAAGGAATGTTTGTGGAGTTGTGGTAAAGTGATGGAATGAAAATAAGAGGCGCCAATTTATATAAAAAAGAAGGAAAATAATAAAAAGTGTAAATGGAGGAGGCGAGGCTGTGGTTGTGAACGCTACTTTAATAAATATTTACTAATTGGACCTTTGGGATCTGAGAATATGGTATTTTAAGACCTTTCAATGGTCTTTTTTTAATAATGTGGTAGTAATTAATAAGTGAATGTGTGTATTGAATGGTATTGATGAAATGTGTTAAGATCATTGATTACTAGTATCAAAAGGAAGCATAGAGTAATGATGGTGTGATAATTGAGTAGGTTTGGTAAATTAAGCATATTAAAATGAATTAAGATGTTTGTAGCTTAAAATGGTATTCGTCTGATGTTTTTCTAAATATTTGTGAGGTGAAGTAGTGTGTGTGAGATTATTTACTTGGAAATTTTATAAGATTATTCTCTAGGGAACCTTTTGAAAACTAGAGAACTCTAAATTCAATTTTTCTAAATAATAGTTATAATAGCAGAAAACATGTTTTTTGTTTTCAATAAAAAAATACTTATTTTGAACACGTTTTCTATCTTTTAAAAAACTTTTCTTGAAAACTTCTCCTTTTCCAACAACTAAACACACCCTTAAAGTTTCTTTAAAAGAAAATATATGCTTAATGGAGAATGCCTTTTGTTTAATTTTTGAAGAGAAAATGGCCTTTCATTTGACATATTCTATTTAAATATGAAAAATGCATGTTAATCTTAATTCAGTTCTGTCTAGACATGTAAATTGATGTTGTTTTGAAGTTTAGACAATAAATCATGTCTGAGGCTATCGTGGTTATCAAAGTATACATAATGTTCCTATCCTGCAAATATTATAGGACTAGTAGTTAACTTGTTATTGCTAAGTTGGGCACATCACAACTTTATAAAAGTAGGCCCAAATGCCCAAATGGTATCACGATAGTATCTATAGGGGGGTTTAGTTGTTTTTAATAAGAATAATAGTGACAAAAGTCTTGCCAAAATATAACTATCAAATATTGTACTAGAAAAAGTTTAGTTTGAAGGGAGCAATAATAAGTTTCCACAAATTTAGGGGTCATTAACGTGAATTAAAAAGATAAAAGATGATGGAAAAGAAGAGGGTCATGACATGACGGATGCAAATCATAGGAAAGGGATACAAGTAAGCAAAAGGTGGAGTGAACAATCTATGTTCCTTCTTCTAACACGTTTTTCCCACTAACACGTTTTTCCTGCTTGTGTATAGGGATTATCAATAGTAAATAGCAAATCTATTAATTCCACTTTAGGAGACTATGACTTGCTAAAGGAAAATGATACTAACATAGAATATTGGTAAAAAAAATCGAATAACCTGTCAAAATATACTAGTATAAGTTTAAGAACATGGGTATGTAAGAATGATATTAATTGATTATTACTGATAGGCATTATGCATTTTTTTTATTTATTTATCATCATTACTTTTCTTTTGTTGTTTTAGAGTTTTACAATTTACATCATGATTTTTTTTCCTCAAAATATATTTTTTACGCATATTCTCAGTCAAAAAAAAAAAGAAAAAAAAAGTTAAAGCTAGTCAGTAGTTACTAGTCAGAACAGAACCCCTGATTGTTTAGTGAATGACTGGAGTACTAGCCGCTAATCGGTATGACAATGAATAACTATAAATGCACACATACCGTATGCTTAGAGCGAAAAATTTCAATAACTAATCGATATACCACCATGATTGAAAAACACGTTACCTTCTTCAATTTAGAGTCTTATGGTGTTACACGTATGCTTCTAAAAAAATTTGGGCAAAAGAAAGTAATCAAAATTAACAAACTGCTTTTATATTTAAATATACTTTAGATTGCTTTCTAAATTGTTTGACATGCTTTTTGCTGCTTTTGTTAGCTCGTCCACTAATAAAATATGTTATTTTATCTTTGTAAAAGAAGAACGTGTTTGACATGTTTAACTTATTTAGCCGTACTTCTAGAGTTACAAGCATTTCGTAAAGTGCACAACTGCACATATTTGTCCGTAACAAAAGAACAGACAGTCTCGCCCCTACTTGAAGATAAAGACTCTTTTTAGACAATCCTGGAACAAACTTATTTGTTTCGTGTGTTCAATATTTAAATTAAGGGTGATCACGGTCCAAAAACTGGACCGGACCGACCAAGACCGGACCGGACCGAAGACCGAGAACCGGAAAAATCATAGACCGAGACCGGACCGAATGTGGTCGGTCCGGTCTCGGTCCGGTCCGGTCCGGTCGGTCCGGTCCATTTAGGCAAGATTTGGCAAGTTTTTTCGGGTTTTTGGTCGGTCCGGACCGGACCGACCGGACCGGACCGAGGACCGAATTAGCCAAAAAACTTAGACCGAGGACCAGACCGAATGTGATTGGTCCGGTCGGTTTTGTCGGTCGGTCCGGTCCATCCGGTCCGTTTGCTCAGCCCTAATTTAAATTATACTTTTTACATCAATTGTTACTCCATCCGTTTTAAAATAATTGTCCGTCGACATAAAACGCATAGCTTTAAGAAACAAAAATTATTTTACTGTTTTCTCGTTCTTATTTTTTTTAACTTAAAGGCAGTTTTACCTCCAATTAATCAATTAATGTCTTCTTTAAATTTGTAATAATGATTTCAAGTAAAGGTAATATGTAAACTCAATCAAACTTTCATATCTATTTTTAATAGTAAACAATTAAATTAGAATATCCTGAAAAGAAAACACGGATTATTAATTTAGAATGGAATGAGGGCATCAACTATGATAAACCTTTTTAAAGGATTATTATAATTGTGTTTTGATATTAATTTATAAATATTTTTTATAAGAAAAATGATAAATATTTCTACTTTATGTTCCTACAAATCTTCCTACCTTTATGATCATAGCAAGTGTAGCAATCAATGAAGGGGATTAAAAGAGATAAATAGTAGATTACACATGTCAAACTTTATGTGAAGTAGGAGGATAAGTATGAGGAAATTATAGGAATGTATAACATTGCTCTTTTTTATAAAAATATCCCCACTATGTATAAACCTTTTAAAAGTTTATAAACATCTCACATAATTAAAATGCATTAAATTATAAAAATATTCAATATCATAGACATCTTCATGCCACATAAGCTTGAAATAAATGTCACTATTGTTTACAAATTTTTAGATCTCTTCATAACTTTATAAACATTTTCATAAACCATTATAGTAGATGATCTGATTAATTAATACAGTAAAATAAAACATTTATTATATTTGTTTTAAGGGTTGCCACTTTTATTTAGTTACCTGAGGACATGGGCAGTTGAGCACAATCGTCATGAAGTCATGATTCAATATTCATGAACTAGGTTTTGGTAACATGCCACCTCTAGAGATGATGCGTTAAATAGGCAAAAAGAATCTATAAAATATGGAGGTACAAAAGACCTCATCTTCACCAAGGTGCAACTTCTTTGTTAAAAAATGGATGTTTTGCACAAAGATAAAAAGATTGAATATTTGTCATGTGGTAGGAGATAAAAGTCAACGGTGATATCTTTATGTGACGTATGTTAGTATGTTACGCATTTTTTCCACAAAAATCTTGGGATTACGAACACGAATGTTGCATAGAATAGCACTGTTGATATAATTGATAGGTGGACTGATCATATTTCACCCCATATTTTTCGTTTAAGCAGAAGTCCAACTCTCAGGCGTCCTGTGACACTGATAAAATTGTTGATTCGCAATGTTAATTTTTGCAAAAAATAACTTTTATTTATTTATTTATTTTTATTATTATTTTTTAATTGCATCGAGTTTATACATTGTGTTCTATTAATGGGCGAAAACTAAACTTACATTTACATGTTACTAGTTAGAGGCTTTAAATTATAACTTGAAAAAAAATGTATATCCAATCCTTTTTTTTAAGTTTGAATGAAGTTAATACTGTTAGAGATTTACTAGTAATCTTTCATTCCTGCTGCCGAAGAAATTAAAAAAAAATAACATATTAACAATCTTTGCATAAAATATAATCTTTAAACAAAAATTCATCTTTGACAATAACGAAAGGTGGAATATTTTACTATGGTGAAAAATCTTTTTTACGCAAAAAAATAAAATAAAATAAATATAGATATCAACCTTCCTATACCAAAAAAAACCTTCATTTAACTGTTTCAACCTTCGGTTCCAATATCATGTAGTGAGTTGTGTCGTTGATAAAAAATTAAGCAACTTGTGCATCAAGTTTATGTGAAACACACAAATGAATGCATGATAGATTACTATTACTATATCGTAATTAGTTAATACGTCTTTTGAGTTACGAAATTTAAAATCTATACTACTTATAAAGCATATTGCACCTTCTTTCTTATTAATTTTTTAAGATTTCTATATTTAGATTTTTAAGTATATTACAAGTGACAAAACATAAAGCACAAATATGTAAAGCACAAAATTTTAAGGTCATCATATCTCTTACATATGTACAATTAATACACCCTTAAACCAATTAATACAAGTTAAAAAACATAATTTACAAGTACTTAAAGCACAAATAAAACTTAAAAACACTATTCTAACATATCTATACTACCTATAAAGCAAAAATGGTCAAAGGTGAAAGTGGAAAAGTCAAGAAAAGTGAAATGTGAAATGTTGAAAAATGTATATAAGGAAATTATGAAATGTAATTAATACTTTTATTAAAACACCCCATTACTTAAAAGTACAATGATTTATACACATTGTTCAACCAATTAAAACAATTAATACAAATCACAAACCGGGTTGACCCGGGACGCTTCAAACCCAACGGGTTGAACCGGTTTAATTTGACCCGTTTTCGACCCAACCTAACAAGTTGACCCGGTTTAAATCGACCAAATTTTTGAGGTTTAACCGGTTGAACCACCCGGGTCGAACCGGGTTTCAAAACATATATAGCAAATTAAATACAACCAATTAAAACAATTAATACAAGTCACAAACAGGGTTGACCCGGGACGCTTCAAACCCGACGGGTTGGATTGGTTTAATTTGACCCATTTTCGACCCAACCTAGCAAATTGACCCGGTTTAAATCAACCAATTTTTCGACCGGAACGGTTCAACCGGTTGAACCACCCGGGTCGAACCGGGTTTCAAAACATATATACCAAATTAAATATAACAAATTAAAACAATTAATACAGATCACAAACCGGGTTGACCCGGGACGCTTCAAACCCGAAGGGTTGAACCGGTTTAATTTGACCCGTTTTCGACCCAACCTAGCAAGTTGACCCGGTTTAAATCGACCAATTTTTAGACCGGAACGGTTCAACCGGTTGAACCACCCGGGTCGAACCGGGTTTCAAAACATTATGTTTAATTCCCAAATCTTCAAACTTTTATTATTTTTCATTTATAACCTATAAACTTTTTTTTTATCAATAAACTATTTGTCGCTATAATATCCCGTTGCTATGCACGGGTACTCGTCTAGTACAATTAATACACAATTTAATTCACCCATTCACCAAAATATACAACTATTAAACCACAATATACAATCTAATCAAGCTATTTGGTACAACTCTATTATTATTTACTTACGACGCTAATCCTATTTCACATCTCACAACTCAGCCTACAACCTCATGGTTACAAACCCATCAAGAAATAAATATCAAGTCTCGAATACGAAAGAAAAAAAAATATTAATAAAATAAACTAGATCTCAGATTTTTCTTCTTTCGTATGTTATAATATATTCGTAGACCTCAAAAATCAAACCACACAAAATAACTATCATCATATATCTGTGAAGAGATCAAACTCTTCTTATTTATATCCGAAAAGAAAGAAAGTTGTATAACAAATTTTTGTTATAAACTTTCTTGATTTCGTTCAAAAAAATTGTCATACAAAACAAAGAAGAGAGGAGATGGGAGGCGGGATGAGTTGTTTATCGGTTTGGATTGATGATATATGATTTGATCTATGATAGGGCGATTTGGGGAAAGGTTTGGGAGAAGCAGATCTGAAGAAGAGAGGAGATGGGAGGCGGATTGTTTTATGTGTGTGTGTATCAGGGTTTTACTAATGAGTCAAAGTGTTGTTTCTTGCAATCCACCGACCCACAAAGTTCAATGGGTTAATCAAAATACTATTGTTGTTGTGCGCCTGATCATCAAAACCACAAGCCCATTTATTGGGCTTTCTCTTATCTTTAATTTCTCTAATGATATTAATCCCATAATCATACTAAAAGTCCATTAATCCCATTAAATTCACGAGTAGTATTTTGAGCAGCAAAACTAAGAGCTATCTTCAGAATTTTTGTTTCAATTTAGTTATTTGCAACTACCCGTTAATGTCGACCTCCTACGACCTCCTACATCGTCAAGCAACCAATATCCGCCTATTTGTCACCGCAACAATGCGTTGACAATCACATAATTTTTTTAACTACTTGCAATTATACTGCTGTATTAATTACTACAATTATTGTTAGAATATTTCTAGATCCACTCACAATTTACAAAAAAAAACCCACTCGCTGACGTGTCAGCGAGCTGATTGGTTGGTTTTTTGTGGGCCACAAAAAACCAACCAATCAGCTCGCTGACACGTCAGCGAGTGGGTTTTTTTTTGTAAATTGTGAGTGGGTGTAGCACACCTCTTATTGTTATCCGTAAAGTAATTATTAAAAAAAAAAGTGTGGCCGAATAACATCACATTGCCCGAAGATATAGTGACATGGTACCCGCCGCCGCATCGCGCGGGTACCCTGCTATAAGCAGTAAAAGGTATTTAGCATAGTCACTACCAAAATTACAATATTTATGTCGATCTTATAATATTCTTGGTAAAGTTTTAACAAGAAGCGTTTGTAGTCCAACGGTTAGGATAATTGCCTTCCAAGCAATAGACCCGGGTTCGACTCCCGGCAAACGCATAACTTTATTTATTTATTTATTTATTAACTTCTCTAAACTACTTGTTTTTCTTTTTTATTTTTGTCAAACTCAAAATCCAAAATGAAGTAACGACTTCTGTTAATGTGTATCCATTTTTCTAGTCATATGATTTTCTAGAAAACTCGAAAACATAGTGGAAAGCCAAAGCAATTTTTTTATCATTTCTTTATTCTAAGATTTTTTTTGGGCCTGACTTCAATTATGTTCGTCTCGTAGCATTAATATTTACTAATTAACTACTATATCTTTAAGTTAATTGATATCGTGATGACACCCTTTGAAATGTTCGAATAGACAATACCCGTGATTAACATATAAAACGTTCATCGTGCGAGGTCATGAATATGACATTGACATGATAATGCACATTTTGACAAAGTCATAACTATTTGACGTGACGCCTTTATGTTCGTATATCATGAAACATGACACGACATGCAAGTTTTGGTCTTTGAATTTGACATTATTGTTATGCAATATGCAATAGTTGATTATAAATATCCATAGAATATAATCCAAACCTGGGTGTTTATAGTTTTGCTTATACTGTAAACTCTTGCCTTATTGTATTTTGAAGCAAAACAAATCACAAATGATCAAATATTTTGAAGCAACCTTTTAAGGTTTATCAAAACAAATCACAAATGATCAAATAAATGGTTTACATTAACAAACAGAAAAAGTCAAAATGGGTTATTCGTTGTATGAAAACTCCATAATCACTAGCACGGTATTAGAACAAGCAATCAGATTCAGAAACACCCCAAAATGGCATAAAGTGCAAGGTTAGTGTTTGACCATAACATGAACGAGCAGATATTATAATACTTATATGTTTCAAAACAATTTTTCTGAAGCATTCTGGATTTTTTGTGTTTAGAATTAAAAGTTCTTTAAGAACAAGCGTTTTGCCTTTTGGATTATTTTCGCTAAATGATCATTATAAAACGCCAATACAAAAAGCGTTAAGCTTATAGCTTTTAGCTTTAAAGATATCATTACTTATTCTACACTTTATAGTTTATAATCACAGCAATACCTACAAAACAAAAAATTACAGCTTTTGGCAACACAAATAACAACCATCAGCTTGCCGCTACCACCAAGTACGAAAACAATAAAAAAAATATCTATAAAAAATCAAGCAAAAACAGTAATCTAGCAATACTTTAATCCCAAAACTGAATCAAAACTGAATCAGAATCCCTAAATCCCTAATTAATTAAGTATCATCATTTCATTTCACTAAAATTAGTTTATATACAAATTCAAAATCAAAACCACAATAACTCAATATACATACAAATTCATCTAACGTTATCCGGATATATCCTGATTAAACCGCGTACATCTGAGTTAAAAAAAACTCGCCCTCGGCCGACTTAACAAAGACTATTATTACTCCTATTGTTATAAATACCAAAATCAGACTGATGATTATCATCAAGAGAACTATAACCATAATAACCACTACCACCCAAATCACCACCACATTCATTCAATATCTCAATAGCTAACCCTAACTGATCCTCCAAATACCTCTCCAACAAACTCCCTGCCACGTCACCATCCTTCTTCACCACCACTGGAGAAGCCGCCATCTCCGGCGGAGACAAAGCCGCCTTCTCCCGCCGCCTCCGCCGCCGGTAACAAACCTCCGCGGCGCAAATGAAGGGGAAGGTGACAAAAACGATCGGGATGATTAAAGGTGAGAAGAGTATCAGGATGACGTAACGTAGCTTAGAACCGTTGAGCCATGATTTGATGAGTGACGTCATCGGTGATTCTGTTATGGTTGTTGTGATGAGTAAGGGTTTGGTGGTGGTGTTAGGGGGGTGTTTGGATGAAGTTAAATAATTGTTGGTATTGTACATGATGGGTTTTTTGAATTTGGGGGTTTTTTGTTGGTGTTTACAGGTGGAGTGGTTTCATAGATCTTTTTTATTTTGTTTTTTCAGGGTTTGGAAGGGTAAAGTGATGACATTGCATAACTAAAGTGTCATGTCGACGATTAGTAAAATAATTTAAACTAGAACGGTACCCGTGTAATGCGGCGGCGGGTACCTGTGACTATATGGTTACACATTTAGTTGTCTTTATGCATTATAAATAGATATGGTAGAGATGATTAAGCCAAATAATTTTAATTTGAACAAGCAACCTGATTCCTAACAAACTTCCTTCCTAACCACTTACTAACCAATTACTAATTTTGAAATTCTTCTATAATAAGCAAGTAAAAGTCTGAATTTTAAGCCTTTCTAATTATAAAATAGTCTCAAATGCATTATATAGTAGTATAGATAATTGAAATACGAACTTAAACATTAATTTTGAGAGAAATAAAATAAAAGACAGATGATTAGGTATCGTCTCCTCCGGATATTTAGGAGTAGCTAAATCACTCTTAGTTGACATCTCTCGTGAAAGATTAGGATACAGTCACTTCACGCTAGAACGATTCTCCGGAGAAGCTAGGATAACGGAAGTTGTGCTAGGTCCAGAGACGATGACGAAGGAGAATAGTTTCCTCCGAAGTTTGGCAGACAGACGATGACAACCATTGTATGATGTAATACGGAAGGAACAGTGATGGGCCCACAACGGTAGACCCGAGCCCCGAAAGTTAAGGTTTGTGCCCAGCAGCGATTCTCTCGTTGCACTAAGACGACAACCTCGTGTCTACAATCTCCATATCGCGAAGCATGAGTCAAGTATTACAAATAGAGTCGTCCACCTGATAGACGACACACAATTACACACACTCCTATACTTACTACTTTTTCTCTCTACTTTATCTTACTAAAACTCATACCAAGCAAGTATTTACTCTCACATCAGAGCTTGGTCTATGATTCAAAATACGAGGAGAGCTAACAGTGCTTTGTCTTATTTCAGCTAAGGGACATAAGAGAAGACGGAGACTCCGAAGGACCGAAGCTAAAACATATTTATGAGAAATTGCTTTTAAAAAACAGACTAATTTAAGACAAAAGGAGTATGAACTACGTTTAAGATTTTGGTTTTCTTATTCAATTCACCAATGTTCAACTATTTTTGCGATTGGTTGGGGTTATAATCGATTTCATTGTCTCACAAACATTCTACTTTTTTCAGCATTATAAGAGGTTTATGTTGGTGGAATTAATGCTCCGAAGCTCATCTAATATCAGACTTATTTTAGAGTGACATAGACTATTTTTATGGTGTGCTTATTCAGTGACGGTGATTAGCATGTGCAAGTGAGGTAGCCGCACAAGGCTACCATTTGTGTGGGGGTATCCGATTTAGTATATGTCAATTTGTATTTATACATGTCTAAGTATATTTATATATGTCTGAAAATGGATTAATAAGAAGCAAATTAAGTTTACATTCTTTGTTTAGTCAAAGTATTCAATGGACAAATAGTCAAAATGTCCAACTAAGCCTTTTTGGATGAAACATTTAACACACTGGATCATTTGTCCTAAGTTACATCAAACACATAATAGTTTAATGGTCTTCAGGAGGAGTTACATCAAACACAAAACACAAATACTTGAATCATATCTTCGGCTGCTCTGCAATTCGCTTAAGTCAATCTTCTTCCAAACACACATTAGTAAAACTCTCATATGATCAAATTGTTTGCATATGTATTAAACTCCTTCAACAACAATTACATAGCTTTCTCAATATATCTCCATACTACCAACACATTGTCTTCATTAGATTTCTTAGAATTCTGCATAACTTCATCTGCACAAGCACAATCCACCAAATCTTTAATAGGTACATGATTTTGCAAGCGCTTACATGTGTCTACTTTCACATAATTACGTTTTAAGGAAATGGTTGTCTCATTTTTGTCTTCACTTCCAGTGACATGCCTTTCGTTTTAACTTTTAAGACAGTGGTTGTAAAGATGTATTTCCTCACACATCAATGACAGGTTCACTTGTAAAAAATAACCTTTTTATGCCACAAACTAAATTAAGGACTATCTCTTTACAACACTAACATAGCATATAAGCTAAGAACAAAGGTCCTTCTAACAGCCCCTTGATCAAACATTAATCAACTCTAGTTTTGATGTGATCATATTGATGAGTCACTAACAATGCATCAAGCATTAGCTAAAAGGATTGCTTTCTTGATTTGCACATATTGATGAGTCGATTAAAAACAAAAGAGATGTATCAACTTAATTGTACCTTGTAATGGCAGTTTTGGAAGATGACTTATCTCCCTTAGAATTTAAGAGCTCAATTATAAATCTTCTTAACTACGACAAAAAAGCATCAAGTAGTTCTTTCAGATATTTCATTAACAACATACATAGATCTCAAAAAACCATAGTTCTTTTAAACATGGCTAGGTAGTATTTGTTGGAAAACACGAGGGCCTTTTAGGCTTATAAAGAGAGGAACACTTAGAGAAAGTTTACAATGTTATTGATTGCTTAAGCTTTGCTAAGTCAATGGCCGACCGATTGTTTTTTTTAACCCTTCGACCGATATTCGACCACCAAGCCACAATGGTTGTGACCGACCTCAAAGTCGGTCGACCAATGCCCACAACCGATATTTTACGAGCCACTGTGCTCTGCCTAAAATATATACTTTTTAAAATATTTGAAAAGTATTACTTAATACGGAGTATAAAATCAATAGCAACATGACATCATCTCATCCAATAGTCACATGACACATCATCAAAATTACATAAACCTTTGTTTAATACTTTAATAGCATTAAATAGATAGATTATAGGAAGGCAGGCCTGTTGGTTAAAAGATTTCTTTAAATCCGTAAATAATTCCCTTCCACATTCGCAATCAATAATATTTACTAGTAGTTGAAATTAGGGATGGGGATGTTGTGCGTGCGTGAGAATCTATTCCTGGGAGACATCAATGCAGCTTCACAAGTCCTTGTTGGTGGCACTGGCAGTAAAGAAGAAGAAATCACACATATTTTATCAGTTTTGAGCAAGCCTTCTATAGGGTTTTTCACAGAATTGAAACCAACTTTTTTTGTTCCCACCAAAGAGATCCGCACAGTATACATGGCGGATAAAAAGAACATCCATTATGTCTTAGAGAATGCAGGTCATGATCTGAAGCTGGTGAGGATGGCTGTTCCTCTGACAGATTCGGAGGGATCGAATTTGCTCGATTATTTGGAAGTTTGTTTGGATTTTATTGATCATGGCAGGAAAAGTGGGGGGTCGGTTTTGGTGCATTGCTTTGCAGGTCTATCCAGAAGGTACGTAAAAAATACTCTAATCTTTTTCTTTCAAGCCCTAACCATTTACGTACACTCTTCTTGTTGAATGCAGTGCATCCATTATGACAGCCTACCTGATGAGATCTGAACGGCTTTCTGTACAAGGTTTTTAAAAGATTTCTTGTTTCATGTGGATGGATTATTATTACAGTAAGTTTTTTCTTTAGTTAAGTGTAAAATCTTACATACTCGGTACATTTTTTCCCCGCAGATGCACTTGCGTCGCTACGCCAAAGCAAGCCATCTGTTTGCCCTAATGATGGATTTTTAGAACAGGTAACTGTCAACATCTATATATTTCATATTTTCCTTGTATATTCTCAACATATTTGCTTTAATGTGCAGTTGACCATGTTTCAAGATATGGGCTTCAAGGTTGACCATTCAAGCCCTATATACAAACGCTTCCGTTGGAAGGTTTTAGGTGAGCTTTCTTAGTTTTATATTAATTTAAAGCTGTGTATCATGGTGTAATCTTTATGTTCGGGTCAACAGGGCCAAGAACACTCTTGAGTTCATGGGTTCTAGACGTGAGCAACAGCTTATGGCGCAAAATGTCTAGGGTAATGCTGAGTACACCAGATTGTGAAGCGCCAAGTCAAGCACCGGGTAAGCCCTTTTATTTAAAATTTTTGTTAATAATCAATTATTATTTCGTTACATTTACAAATATTGGAAAGTAGCTATGCTAACATCTCTGTTAAGTGACTTTTGACCCGTTTTGTTTTTTTGGTACTAGGTGAGTCATATAACCGAGGAGAGAGAAGTGACAGCTCTAAGTTTTCTGCCTGCCCGTGTTTGACGAAGAAAGAAGCTTCAATTTTGACCGAAACTGATACCAATCCCAGCCCAGACCTGGATCCAACCTGTCGTGATAAACCGGATCAGCTGGACTCGTGATGGAAGAGCTCATGGGATGCATGGATTGGATGGAACTTTTGTTTGCATGTTTTTTTATCTAAGTAAACTTCTCAAAAAAATCTGGAAACCTTTTCTGTATGTTCATGATCTGAGAATAATTGGTCACAAAGTTGAATCAATTCTGAGGAAAAATGATGGGACAGATGGGCAGATCACCTCCAAACAGTCTCATTTGCATCTGTAAAAATAGCATTGTGATGCTCTATTAAGCATTGCAGAACCTCTATGGTACTGAAGTCTATCGGCGTGCCATCATCCAAGGGGATGGCCGAGGATACATCCATGTCTTCGTCCTTATCTGAATATCAAACAAAAAGCAAAAAAAAAAAACAAAAACATTTCAGTATTAGAAAAATTCTTTTAGGTTCATTCATGAAATATATCCATATCAAGTGTCAGTTCTCTCTTGAATGAAATAAATACATATTGGCGACTCTTTAGTAGAGGTAATGGGTTAAAACAGGCAGAAATTGCTACTTCATAGGTACATGCCAAGTTTGGTAGGGATAGCCAACAAACATTTTTTTGTCTTCTCGTTTTCTGAATTTATAACAGCTTGTGTTAAAATGAAATTTTCCACTGGTTTCACCCAATTTCATTCTATTTATTTATTTATTTATTTTCCAGTTTGACCCATCGGACCTGTCACCTTTACTTAACAGACTTCCAATTCTCACTAAATTCTTGATTGAAACCATTCAAACATAGTACATATTACATAAAAATTTCAAACTTATTGGCCCTTCCATGCTTAAAATGTCTGTCTGTATGATTTGTCCGTATTTTGAAAACTATCCTACTGAAAGAGTAATCTATTTTAAGTTTGCAGACTCAAAAGTCAGACATGAACTCTTTTTGATACAAACATGCACTCGCATATACAAATACCAAGGTTAAAGAGTTTACACGAAGGAATATATGCACTCGAACACAAGCCTGTAAGCATATCCTATTCATTATAGTTCTGTACAGGATCAACATTTGTGTTGGACTGAGGTTTTTGATGGCTGGTTCCAGAACAGTTTATATGTTTCTGGTCTCTGTCCCTTCTGCCACATAATGATAGATGCCATTTCCGTGGCAAGGCTACCAGCATCCATCTGCAGAAAGCAAGCAAGCAGCCACATAGGAAGTCGTACTCATTAGGAATGCTGAGACTGGTGTGCGATATTAAAAAATAAATATGAGCAACAACAACAACAACAACAACATACCCAATCCCGCGAAGGCGAGGTATGGGGGAGGTAGAAATGTAGACAGGTCCTACCCCTACCCCAGGTAAAACCTGGGAGTAGAGAGACTGCTTCCAGGGAGACCTCCGGCACGTGCACCAGTGTGAGTGATAGAGAAACTAAAAGAAGCAAACAACAAACAAAACAGAGCACCAAAAACAACAAACATACAGAGCACCAAAACATATAAAAACAGAGCATACAAACATAGCACCAAAACAAGCAAACAAACAGAGCACCAAAACAACAAACAAGGGGCAAGACAAACAAAACAAGCAAACAGAGCAAGAAGGGCACAAGATAGAAAGCACAAGAAAAGCCAAAAACAAAAACAAACACACCAAAGCAAGAACGCAAAAACAAGCGGGCAAAAGGCAAGAGGAGCAACACAAAACAAAGCAAGGCAACGCAAGGGTGCTAAAGCTAAGGTAAAGCAAAGGGAAAAGAGGCACCACTAGCCTACTACAAACCTAACGAGGAAGAGCAAAGGGGCCATAACACCTAAAGTGCAGAGTGCAAACTAAACCTAAAAGGCAAAGGGGCAGGGCAACAAAGGGAAGCGACTACCCTTCCGACACTACCCGCAAGTCCTAATCCTAGCTCTCCACGCATTCCTATCTGAGATCATGTCCTCGGACAAGAGAAGCTCCTTCATGTCTAGCCTAAGTCGATCCTCCCACCTGAGCTTAGGTCTTCCCCTCCTCCTCAAACCGTCGACCATCAGCGCTTCGACTCTCCTAACCGGTGCTGTTTGTGGCCTCCTCCTGACATGACCGAACCACCTCAACCTTCCTTCTCGCATCTTCGAGATTATAGTTTCAACTTCAAGTTCTGCTCTGAAAGCTCCGTTCGGGATCATGTCAAGCATCGTCTTACCACAAATCCACCTTAGCATCCTCAGTTCTGCCACTTCCAATCTGTTAGCTTGGGCTTTTGTGATAGGCCAACATTCTGACCCGTACAAGGTAGCTGGTCTGATTGCCACCTTATAAAATTTTCCCTTAAGCTTAGAGGGGACTTTCTTATCACAGAGTACTCCTGACGCCGCCCTCCATTTCGCCCAACCTGCTCTAATACGGTGGGTAACGTCATCGTCTATCCTTCCTGATTTGTGTATCACCGAACCCAAATACCTAAAAGACTCCTTAGGTTGAAGAATCTGGTCTCCGATACGAACTTCCTCCTCGTTTCGGCCGCTCTCGTAGCTACCGAAATCACATCTCATGTATTCAGTCTTCTCTCTGCTCACCCGAAGCCCATTGTCTTCCAAAGCCTCGCGCCAGTGTTCCAGTCTGTAGTTTAACCCTTCGGCCGATTCTGCAACCAACACAATATCGTCTGCGAATACCATGCTCCAAGGAATGCCCTCTTGTATCCCTCGGGATATCTCATCGAGAATCAAGGCGAAAAGGTAAGGGCTAATAGCTGATCCTTGGTGGAGTCCAACTTTCACCGGAAAAAACTCAGTGCACCCCACCGTGCACCGTACGCGGGTCTTCGCCCCCTCGTACATATCCTTAATGACTTTTAAGTATCTCCTTGGGGTCCCTTTTTCTATTAGAGTCCTCCATATCAACTCTCTTGGTACACTATCGTAAGCCTTTTCTAGGTCAATGAAAGTCATATGCAAATCTCTCTGTCTTTCTCTATACTTCTCCATAAGACTTCTAAGGAGGTGGATAGCCTCGACCGAGGACCTCCCTGGCATAAATCCGAATTGGTTTTCTGACACCCTGGTCTCCCTTCTTAACCTCCTCTCTATAACTCTCTCCCAGAGCTTCATGGTGTGACTAAGTAGCTTAATACCCCTATAGTTGCTACACACTTGAGCGTCTCCCTTGTTCTTGAAGATGGGGATGACTTCGCTGAGTCTCCATTCATCTGGCATCTTTGCGCTAGAGAAGATCTTGTTGAAGAGACAAGTCAACCATATTACCCCCTCATCTCCTAGGCTCCTCCAGGCTTCTATGGGTATTTGGTCCGGGCCTACAGCTTTGTTTCTACCCATCTTCTGTAGAGCAACCTTCACTTCTTCCCGGCTGATCCTCGAGTAGTAGCATTCGGGTACCAAAAGCTGGCTAGGGTTCTCTCGTTCGCCCCTTCCTTCTGTGTTCCTCTCGTTAAAGAGAGAGGAAAAATATTGTCCCCATCTCTTCCTAATACCTTCTTCGTTCACAATGGTACGTCCTCCTTCGTCTTTGATGTATTTGATGTTTCCTAGATCCCTTCTTCTTCTCTCACGGGCTTTAGCAATTCTGAAGATATCGTTTGCTCCCTCCTTGGAATCTAATTTCTTATACAAATCTTCGTACGCCTTGTCCTTCGCCGCTGCTACAGCCTTTTTTGCTTCTCTTTTAGCCCTTTTATACCTCTCCTCAGCAGAGGCCCTATCTGCTTGGTCGCTCTCTCTGCTCAAAAGAAACTCTTTGAACCGAGTTTGTTTCTCCGCCACTTTAACTTGCACCTCCTCACTGAACCACCAGGATTCCCTGCGGGATGACTGGGTTCTCGCTGACCCACTAGTCACGCCTATGGAATCCTTTGCTGCGTCTCTAATGGTGCAGGCAAGGGTGTTCCACATCTGATCTGCATCATAAGAAGTTAAGTCTTCAGCCCGAGCCGACAAACCCTCTGAGACTTTCGCTCTAAACGACTCCACCGCTTCTCCTTTCAGTTTCTTCCACAAAATCCTTGGCATCCCTGTCGCCTCTCTCCTGTGATGGCGTCTCTGAAAAAGAACGTCTAGGGCAATCAATTTGTGCTGTGATGAGCATGCCTCGCCCGGGAAAACCCTGCAATCCTTACACTCCCTAAGGTCATCTCTGCGCACCAGCAGGTAGTCAATCTGGGTGCTGTGACCCCCGCTCTGAAAGGTAATTAAGTGGACGTCTCTCTTCTTGAAGAAAGAGTTCGCAACCACTAAGTTGTGAGCGGTAGCAAATTCTAGAATCGAGCATCCTTCATCATTCCTAGCTCCATATCCGAATCCTCCATGAACCCCCGCGTAACCATCTGCTGTAGCTCCTATATGACCGTTCAAGTCCCCGCCTATGATCAGTCGTTGGTCTGCCGGGCACTCCCTCACGATCTCGTCGAGGGAATCCCAGAAAATCCTCTTCTCTTCGTCACTGCGGCCCACCTGCGGTGCATATGCACAAATCACGTTAACGGTCTCACCATCAATAACCAGGGTGATCTTCATGGTTCTATCGCCCTTCCTGATCACTTGCACTACGTAATCCTTAAGACCGGCTGCAAGAATGACTCCAACTCCGTTTCTCGCTGACCTAGAGCCCGAGTACCAAAGCTTGTAGCCGTTTCCCTCCCCCGTGCTAGACCCCTTCCATCTAGTTTCCTGGAAACAAGCTATATCAACCTTATGCCTCCCCAAGACGTCGACCAGTTCAAAGAGCTTACCGGTCAACGACCCTACGTTCCAGCTCCCCACCCTAATCCTACGCGTACCCGCAAAACTACCATCACCCCTACGCGCTCTAGCCCCAGCTACCCCGGCCCCTACCCCGCCTACCCCTACTCCTACCCCTCCCGAGCCGGCAGGACATGACCTCAGGTGACCATCACCAACTACAGCGTCTATCCTACCCTAGAAAAATCAAAACACAAGGCAAAGGCACTAAAAGCTAAAAAGTGGAGGACAAGCAGCAAAAGCAAAGCCAAACTCACTAAAAATAAAAATAAAAATAAAAGCACGTAAATATAAAGCACGATGGTATATAAAATTAAGTAAAGTAAAGTAAAGTAAAGTATATAGAAAATGTACTCTACTGCTGCCGGAAGGAAAATTCCGGACAGCAGTGGCGGTTTCAGCGGCGGCCGACGGCGGCAGGAGGCGGCCGGCGGCGGTATCCGACAAGAACACTTGGGTCAAGCTCAGCGTGGTGTGGGGGTTCTTCACTCGCCGGAGGTGAGACCCAGAAGACGTCGCTAACTAGCCGGAATAGCCAATCGCAAAACACTGTAGCAGGGATACAAATCGGCGCGTGGCGGCGCGTGTCCTGGGTTCAAGAGCTTCGGCTGGTGGGGATTTGGTCGGAAAAACGGGGGCAAGCAGTGGTGGGGTTTAATTGCAAAAACTCGCCGGAAAAAATTAAAATTCCGGCGAATATCACCGGCGCGTGACGGCGCGTGTCAGCCCCTTTTCTGGAAGAAAGAAGTGATCAGTATGCAATAAAAATAACAATTTTGCAATCAAGTGAAGTCAAGATTTAGTTGGGGTAGGCTAAAATGATATTATAGCCCAAATAAGTAAACACAAGTATGAGTAGGCTGAAAAACGACACATGTATGAAAGACGTGCATTCGTAGTATACACGTGTATTTGTGTGTGGTGGGCGTGTGTGTGCTAGCTAGCATGTAGAAGAAAGGGCATACAAGATTTTTTTATGAAGGATGCACACATACACAAATTAATGAAAATAAAATATTTCATTATGAAGATCATAATGTCGAGAAGAGCTGCACACATCCACGCAACAGTAAATGATCATAATGTCGAGAAGAGCTGCACATATCCACGCAACAGTAAATGATCGGGAAAAAGTCTTAAAAGAAAAGACATGGAATTATAGAACCTGGATCCTATGCACATTTAGCTACAGTAGGTGGGCCCAATCTCTAACTACCAATAGTAACCACAGTTTTCCTTCTTCTGGTTAACAACCGATTTCTACTTCAGCAAGGGGAACCTAACAAAATATTTGGATTTTGAAACATGTTCTAGGTGAATAGCGTATGAAGTATAGACCATGGAGATAGGGGTTTTCTATTAGCTTTTATACGATTACTGATTGATCCACCACCTATAGGGAAGTTGCTATCACTGGTTTGATAAACCGGCTAAATGGTATTAGATGATTCCCAGTCAAATGAAACTTGCTATCACCCGTTTGATAAACCGGCTAAATGGTATTAGATGATTAAGTTCCAACATATATATAATCACCTGTTAACTCATGATAATGAACCAGTAAGTTGAAAAAGGACAGTTTTTCTAGCTTTGTTTGACCCCTTCATATACATTATAACTACTCAAAACCGTGAATTCGTCATTAGGGGCATGCCAAGTGCAACACTTTGTTTTGGTTACTTTTACATTGTTTTCACTTTCAGACAGTTAAACTGTCTTTTCTGTAAAATGCAAAAAGCAAAAAAGTATTTGCATGAATGAACAAATACTTTTTGACAAGAAAACAATGTACAATTGTTAGTTTTGTATCTAAACCCGCTAATCCTGTGAACTACAATTTCTGCATCATGCAGCAATGTTACTAACTCTGTTCAATTATTTTGCAAATATTTCATATAAATATATAAACTAAGAACAAGAGTACATGGAGTACATGATCTTAGACTAAAACCTGATCAAACAATATTTGACACAACTAAAGTCTCTCACAATCACACACAAATCACACACTTATACCTTTCGAGATTCAAGGGTTCTTCATTTTAATCCTCAATTTCCTAGCAATTTGTGTTGCTTTTGGATGCACTGGTCTCTTACTAGAATCACATTGTTCAACTTCAACCCAATTGATCACTTTCAGTATAAGCGATTGACACAACTAAAGTCTCTCACAATCACACACAAATCACACACTTATACCTTTCGAGATTCAAGGGTTCTTCATTTTAATCCTCAATTTCCTAGCAATTTGTGTTGCTTTTGGATGCACTGGTCTCTTACTAGAATCACATTGTTCAACTTCAACCCAATTGATCACTTTCAGTATAAGCGATTGATGAACTTTCTTAGCATCCGATTCAGCGTTTCCTTTAGTTTTCTTCATACCCTTTTCCAACGCTTTTTCCAAAAACTCCATGAACCAAATGCCAGCCTCGGTTTCAATCTGCATCCCAAGTTTGATAGTATTGCTTAGGCTGCATTGTCCCACTCCTGGATTCTTGTTTTCATCATTGTCCAACACTTTCACCTTGTGACTATTAACATTTGATGGTGGCCTCATTAGCTTCCCAATGTTGGCTGGCTTTTGATCACTTCTTTCAGGAAAGGCTGCGATTGATTTGTGTAATGCAGCTCGTCTTTTCGAAGCATTATTTGAGTCAGAATTGTTGCTGTTGTTGTTCATGATATCGTGCAAGACTGGTGTGTCTTCTGCTGAGATTTGTGATGTTGCAGCTTTGATGGATGTCATTTCAGCTACTGCTTGAACAATTTGGCTATGGAAGTCAAGAAACTGGTCAAAACAGTCTGCTGGATTTTCGGGTTTGGCAGACTTGCTCAGTTTAGACAGATTCCTACAAGTCAATACATAAGACAAACTTATGTTAGTTATAGATCCTGATCACTACACATATTATAAAATTTTAAATGACGACTTTAAAAACTAGAAGTTATTCATACTTGAGAGACCGAACAAGAGTTTCAGTGGCTGAAGCCTCTCTAAGTGCTTGAAGGGCAATTTTTTGAGCAGTTTCACGTTGTTGGATAGCTTCCTGAAGTAATATTGATCATATAATCAGAAAACCAAGATAATGATACAGGGATAGAATAAAATTCAGTCATGAAGGCCATGTTGTTTTTTTGTACAAGTAGTTGCAGAAAAAACAACACTTTTTGAGTCTTAAGATCGTTTATAAAGCTGAAAGTTCAAGAAATCCCACGTGGCAAAAAGTAAAAACAAGAAAAATTTCATACTCGATTGCAGAATAAATGAAACTTTTGGAGTCTTAATACTATCATGAAGTAAAAAACTTAAGAACTTAGAGATGGTGTTACAGAAAACCAGAAATTTGCAGTGTTGCAGTACCTTTCCTAGCAGGCCAAGTTTTCCTGGCAAATTGAATGATAAGTTGGTGTCACCATACGGAGAGTCTTCCTGTTGTGAAGCCATTTTTGAGTTTGAATAGTTCTTTGTCTCTGAAGCCATTACAGGGGAAGACAACATTTTTGAGTTTGAATAGTTCTTTGTCTCTGAAGCCACTACAGGGGAAGACAACACTCGTGCATTCCGTAAACTTGGTGGCGGTGTTGTACTTTTCTTTTCCTGTAATTATGCAATACAATGGATAAGGCCAGAATGTTTAAACAGTATGTTTGCAGAAAATGAACCAACATCTCTGTTAATATCACTTCAATTCTCATATATAATTAACATGTAAACACAAACTATTTGGATAACCTGTATTGAGCTAAATTTTCATCTGACATGGTTATTCTAAATTATAGGTAGCCTGGGTGAAACAAGCTGTTTTTATGGCTATCTGCTTATAATCATAAATTCATAAGCTTAAGTTGTTTAAACTTTAAATAACTAATCCCAAACACCCCTCTTGTACTGTTTTGGATGACCTGTAGTTTAATAAAGCTAAGTTTACCCAACTGACGAGGTTCAAGTGGCACATGACATAATGAACCCTACCAACATCAGAACCTTAAATGCCACACTAAACGTAAATGTAACATTAAAACATGAGAACTTTCCATTGCAACAAGTTCCTATCTGAACTGGCTTATTTTGCGCAAAACATATCTTTTTGTCGCCAGTTTTAAACTAAGATGACCTTTTTACCTACTCTAATGGGTACAAATAGATGAGAAGTATAAACAAACTAAAGAGCTTTGACATTATAAACTGCAGTAGTTTAATCCAGTTCAAATGCTGAGTTAACTTATACCAGCACCATTTTTTGTGTCTGGAGCTTGATCCAGCAGCATATTTAACTTAGACCAGCATTGTTATTACTATTTAGCTTAAATGGACACCTAACTTCTTATCTCAGGAGGTGCTATTTCAAAAATCATCAAGTTTAACTAGGTGAAATCGGCTGTTTCAAAGCTAACTATCAGCATTTACATATAATCATAACTCCATAAGCATTCGCTTAAAAATGAATCCCAAACACCCCCATTTTACAGTTACTAATCACAGTTTATATCAAGTTCAACATCACACTATCACAGTGACTTATTCAAGCATCATAATCTTATAACCTACATTTTCAAAGCAATTACACATATAACAAAGAGGGAGATGTACCTACTTGATCCAGCAGCATATTTAACTTAGACCAGCATTGTTATTACTATTTAGCTTAAATGGACACCTAACTTCTTATCTCAGGAGGTGCTATTTCAAAAATCATCAAGTTTAACTAGGTGAAATCGGCTGTTTCAAAGCTAACTATCAGCATTTACATATAATCATAACTCCATAAGCATTCGCTTAAAAATGAATCCCAAACACCCCCATTTTACAGTTACTAATCACAGTTTATATCAAGTTCAACATCACACTATCACAGTGACTTATTCAAGCATCATAATCTTATAACCTACATTTTCAAAGCAATTACACATATAACAAAGAGGGAGATGTACCTACAGCTGTATTAAATGGACTCCGCAAAATCTTAGCATCTCTGTCACAAATAGTACTCTTACTCCTCGTATACTTCATCATAGAACCGCCAATCGCACAGCTTTTCCTCATCACAGGACTCTCCATCATCTTCGACAACAACCCCCCACCTACAGAGCCTCTCACCGCGCTATTCACAACTCCATCTCTCTCACCTGCCCGACCTCTTGTCATAGGCGACATAGGAATAACCCTCATTGCAGACTTCGCTCTAACAGGCGTACACTGATCAAAATCCAAAGGACACGGTTTCAAAACCATAGGCGACGCACAAACCCCATCCTCCCCTTTTGTACCCCAAGAACTCCTTTTCGGCACACGCGATTTAGTACCCGAGTTTAAATTTAAACCCAAACCCAAGATCCCATTTTTATCGCTCTTTTCACCTTTTCCTCTTAACCCCATTAACGGCTCAGGCGTCCCAACAAACGGATGACGACCAGGAAGCGGTTTAGCTCCTTTAGCTATAGGAACAGGCGACCCTGGTTCCAAATTATCGACATATATAAACTGACCAAGCTGCATTTTATTACTTAAAACAAGATCATCTTGTTCAAAAGGCAAACTCACATAAATAGAATGCGACGAATCCGAAACTTTTATATAAAACCCGTGTTTAGGCCACAAATCTTTCTCATCAAGATCAGCTGGGACGATATCCGTCACTTGTAAAAGCGAACTTCTATGTTCACTTGTGGGCTTAACCCCTGATGTCATACCATTTAACAGCTTTAACAAGATCCCTGGTGCTAATTGCGCCATATCGAATACGAACAATCAACAAAAAAATTGATCAAAACAAATTATGGGTTTTGACAAGAGGCTAAAAGGGTATCTAAATCTTATCATACAATTTGATTCGACTCAATTCGGCTCGATTTCTTGAAAACCCTTATGAAAGATTTATAGGGTTTTTTAAAGATTGGATTTTTAGGGCTTATGAATTGGTTTGATGAATGAATTGGGTTTGTTTTTGGGTTTAAGAGGGAAGATTGAAGAGCGTATAACGGTAACTAAAATGGGGCCAAGAATGTGACTATTTTTTAAATTAATAATAAAGGGTTTTTGGAACGTTGTTGAGAGTTGCCAACGGTCATATTTTTGCCGTTGGGGTATATTTAATGACTTTTGTTTTTTTTATACTTTTCAACCTTCTGTTGTAAAATAATAATCGAGTCTAGTTTTAAGGTTGAACACGATAAATAATTGTTGTATTAAGGTTGACTAAACTCCATTTGACTCGACTCGCTTCATATGCATATTCATTCTCAATAAATATTAGATCCCATTTTGATCTGTTGAATGTGGAATGACCTTTCCTAAAAGAACTAATCTAGATTAAAACCAAAAGATATTTTCACAAAAGTTTTTCTAATGAGTTTTTCTAACCTGTGCCCTAGGGGCACAAGTTAAGCACATCAAAAGTACACAAAGGCTTACGAAAAAGTACACATGGATCTACATAAAAGTACAGACATGTGTACTTTTATGTAGATCTCAGTGTACTTTTAGTGTACTTTTAGTGTGCTTAACTCGTGTCCACCATTTTTTAATAGGTAAAATGAATATTTGCAGTGAAAGACTAATATTATTCGAGCAATTCATCAATGATTTCTTCATATATAAATTTTGGTTTGTATAACAATTGATAATTTTTTGGGTAACCTTAATAACAATAATAATAAAAAAAAAACCCGTATCATTTATGTAAATTGTGATAGTGTCATTTAACTTATGTAATATTTATTATTCGAGCAATTCATCAATGATTTCTTCATATATAAATTTTGGTTTGTATAACAATTGATAATTTTTTGGGTAACCTTAATAATAATAATAATAATAAAAAAAAACCCGTATCATTTATGTAATTAGTGATAGTGTCATTTAACTTATGTAATATAAGCTCTATAATGCTCACGAGCTAATAAGCGCAATATTTTAGAGCAAATTTGACTCAAAATACTACTCGGGTAGTTTGAGCTTGACCTTGAAGTGTCTAAATGAGTCAAATTTCAATCATTTTGCGAGTTGATCCTGAATAATTTGTGATTTGTCTTGTTCATAACCATTCTTTCAATACCATGTGGTGTTCATCTATTTATTTAAATTGATAGCCCACTTTTTGAAATGTCTTCTTGATATATCATTAACTGATGACTATGTGATTTGTGATAGAGCTATGATACATTCATAAAAAAGAAGAAACATAAATTATTTGAAAAGTCACCAATCAAAACATGACACCTTATGAACAGGACAATAAACTTTCTATTTCTCTTTTGTTTTATGAGATGACATGGTTTTGCAAAATTAGGTGGATTTATGAGCCTCTAACTCCAAGTTTTGATATATCTATATCTATGCTACATATAAAGACAAAATATATTTAATTAAAATTTTAAAACTTAAAAGTAGTAATGTTTTAGATTAATATATTTTTATTTATAAAAATTAATGCAATGTATTAAATATTTAAATATTCAATTACAATTTAAACAAGTAATTTTTTTTTTTTACTTTCACTTTACTCCCAACATGAGCCTTTTAACTCTCAGCTTTGATATATAACTTTTAATCGCGAGTTCTAATTAATTAGTTATGGCAAAATAGAATATATATATATATATATATATATATATATATATATATATATATATATATATGAGAATGTTAATGTGAGAACTTTCTTAAAGTTGAAAAATGAGAACTATTCTAAAATACCATTAAAACATTGATACATAACTATTTTAGCAAAGATGCACCAAAATATTTTATATTAATACAAGTTAGCATTAAATCGACTAATAACCAACTCATACATGAGAAATGATTGCTGATACACAATTAAAATTTTGATACATAAACATTAAAATCTCAAAAACCTAATTTCTTATACATAAATTGATACACCTAATACACAACAACCACTAAAAACTTGATACACAATACTAAACCTTGATACACATTACACGTTGAATCAAAGTGTATCACTTAGTTTACATCAATTTTCATAAAAAAAACCCATCAAATCATTAACAATTTTAGTTGTAATTAATTATGTTTTTATTTTCTCTTAATTTAAGTGTTATTTGTGAGATTTTGGTTGGTTCTTATTTTTACAACTTTAAAAAAGTTCTTATTTGATCTCAATTATATATATATATATATATATATATATATATATATATATATATAACAGGAGGCGTTACAAATAAATTAAATTTAAATTTTTAAATTTAAATTATTAATTTTTTTAAATTTAATTTATTTACATTATGTGTACATCAAATGGATCATTCGATTTTTTTTTTAATTAAATTTCGTAAATAAATGCGTGTTTAAAAATTTAATTAGCATGATTCGAACCTAGGATCTGTTTATAAAGTAATGAGGATGCTTACCACTAAAGCAATTTATTTTTTGAGATATATCATCCAAAAATATAAATATAATGTTCAAGAGAATATTAATACTACATTTATTTAAAGATATGCTTAATTTATAGAGGATATAATTTAAATGATAAGACCGATTCATTCATTCTTTTTTTTTTTTTTTTTTTTATTTATTATTATTATTTTTTTATCTATCTATCTATCTTTAAACCCTAATATATTTTTTTGGTGGGCGTATCAACACTTGCTGGGGAAATCGATGACAGAACCATGTGTATTTTGGCGAATCCTTCCTATAATGTATTTTGGCCTCTCTTCTATAATAAAATTATCATTGGCATGTTGAATTTTTGTATTATGTATGAAATCATCAATTTTGATTATTCTTCTATTGTCAGATTAAGATTTGGTTTACGTCCTTTAAACTTGAAGCACTGGTTACAGCTTGATGAGATAATTTCGCTTCAAATCATATAGAAATTTATTCGGTAACCCTTCCTTCAAGGAAAAACACACAAAAAACCCTAAAACAAAAATACCGAACCCAAAAAAGGTAACCAACCATGGCGGCTGAGGTACATATGATCGTTCCATTATGTATGTTATTATCAACCAAAAACTGTTTATGGTCTTTTTTTACTAATCTTATTGTTTTTGTTTGACTGATTATGTACAGAAAAAAGGTACGTCTTTTTTCCCTCAAAACCCTAATGATCAAACTTTATTACCATGTATGCATATGTTGGTTTCTTTGCAGCTTTTTGTAGGTTAAACGTCTTCTTATTTTTATTTATTTTTTTGTAGTTTACAGAGATCATAGTCTCTTTGTTTGGAACATTCATGCAAAATTGTAGGTAATTCTCAATATTTGGTGGATTAAGATATGTAAGTTTATAGACGTAATGCATGAAAGTAATTACGTGGATGAATGTTACCAGGTTTTGTGGCATGCTTGGTTACGTAGCGCTAAAGTGATTTTTTTTCTTTTTGTTTTATAGGTACTGAATATTTATTTAAAGGCCACTGATTGTGTGCTCTTTACATACTTGCAGCAACCATGTTCCTTAGATGACTAATTCCCTTCCTCGCATGTTTCAAAAATTACGCTGTTCAAGGTTTTGGTCAGCCAAGTGAAACTAAAAGGCAAGTTTAACTTCCAAGCTTGCATAAATGCTGTCACATGACTGTGTGAATTAGCTTTCGTGAATCAATTTCGTTCCATTTTAGCAAAAGGCTATGCTAAAAGTTGATTTGATTGTGTTTGCTGAGCTACTTTCATGCACTCGTATACTATTCATTAGTTGTTATTTGAGTGTTTTTATTATTATTCATGAATTTATAAGATTACCAATATTATGATGTGTTATCATTATTTGTTTTTTTGTTTTTTTTGTTATTTACAATAGGTTTCTTTGATTATAAGTTATTTACAATAGGTTTCTATGATCATATTAAGTAATTTTGGTTGCTAATTGTTGGTATGTTATTCAGGTTGGAACGTTTGGAATAGCCATTTCGTCATCTTTATCATTTGTTTCAGTTCAAGCTTCTATTGCTACCAAAACTTGGTCGCCAGTTGTTCGCCACAAAGTCACAAACAAAGAGTATGTTTACCTTTTACTCATGATTTTCTTTTTGTCGATTGCATATGTATGATTTTATCATTTGTATCTTTGTTTAATAGTGGTTCAAATTTGCAAGATATCCTCCCGGGCATTGTCAACCAATTTGGTATGCTTGCAACTTCTATATATGTTTTTTCATTCGGTTCTTGAAGTAATTTTTACATACTATTTTCTTTATCGCAACATGAGCCACATATCAAGTTGGTAGTGGCATGCTTGGTTACGTAGCGCTAAAGTGATTTTTTTTCTTTTTGTTTTATAGGTACCGAATATTTATTTAAAGGCCACTGATTGTGTGCTGATGCGTGGGAATCGCACCTTGCTTTACCTCTCGAGGGATCTCGCGAGGCTTACAACCCCCACCAGGCAGTGTACCTGATCGTTGTAGTATAGTATAGTGACAAGTACCGGGGGATTGATCGTTCAGCTTAGGAATAGTGTCGCTAGGATTAGAAAACCTAATTAAAAGTTCTAGAGATGGAAGATGATTATTTTTGTGTTTTTATATTTTATGAAAGCAAGTAAAATCTCGGGTTTTGAAGGAGTGGGCGGAATTAGTTGCTAATCAACTAACCCAAAAACTACTTTATAACTAATTAACTAATGAAAATGAAATTAAACTAATATTAAACTAAGGTTGTGAGCAGTGGTTGGAGAAATTGTGTTTACTTAGACTTCATTACTCCCTAGATATCTTTTACATGTTAATTACTTGTTACACTTGTATGAATGACGGGTTGTATTCCTTAATACCATTCGTGGAGTGGCATACATAACTCCCCAACTCTATGAGCTCTTATCTCCTCCTACACCATGACCCAGCACAACTATAGGGATTGTAAACAGTGGCTCATGCATTAAATACAACCAATAAAGACCTAGTACGCCTCGGTTCATGTTTCTTAAGACGTTCAAGCATGTTACCATTTGGAGATCTGCCAGTTTTCTTAAGCCTAACATATAATATCATTCATTCAAAACAAGAATAGACAAGTAATCAACACATAATCAACATCTAGGTTTCATTAGATCTAAGCAAACACAAAGGAAATTTAGCCTAGCATAGTAGAATTAAGATAAGAACAAAAGATAGACAACCAACACATAGACATATTGATTGAATTAAGAGTATACTTATCTCAATTACAATGCGAGGTCTCAAGGGTTTGGAACCCTTGAAGAACCTGTAAAAGAGGCACCAAAATCGTCTTTAGGGTTTCACCAAAACTTCTCTCCTTTAATGAAAAAACTAGAAAACTATATATAGGAAAATCGTCCTGACGGCGTCAAGAGTAAAATCTGACGCCGTCAACTCGCCGCCATATACTTCCTCGGACGCCCTAGATCCAATCGTGACGGCCTATGTGACGCCGTCACCACCCTCGGTAAATTAATCTTGGTCATTTTGACGCCGTCATCTCTTCATCTGACGCCTTCACAACCTTCGGTAAAATATTCATCCTTTCTGACGCCGTCAAGAGTAAATCCTTGACGCCGTCACCTTGTAATTCCAGCTTGGATTTGGTACTTTGTTGTTTTCTTCACTTTATGCTCCAAAAACGTCCAAAATAGCCTCTTTTCCAGAATTCACTCTCCAAACACCTAAAATCACAAAAGGAACGATTTAGGGCAATATTTGATCAAATAAATTCGGATTCGGGCTTAAATGACCCCCTAAAAACGGATCATTTTTCGCCTCATCATATACCCTTACACTTGAGATTTGCTTGTCCTCAAGCAAATGAGCTTTTATTCTACTCAAAAGACAAGTTAGGGGTCATTTAACACTAATATAAAAGTAATTACAACAAATAATCGTTCCACTAAAGACCAATAGACAAGCACGGAGGTCATACACAAGCACCTCACAAATAGTGTTTAGATACTCACATCTCTCGGGTGTAATAAAGTAATATAACATTATGGAAATGGAAGATATCTCTCACTACCTGTCATAGCAAAATAGATTACCATAGGCTTGGGAAAGGATCAAACCTCCACCACATGGCGTAAGCACCTAGGATAAACTATCAAAGAGGTCTTTTAAAGGGTTATAACGTTAGGTGTAGGGATATGAATTACACGGTTTTGTTGGATAAAGGGGATTTTACTGGTGGCGAGTTAACAATCTTAGTTAATTACATGTACAAGATGGCGTTGCTAAGCCAAGACTAGACTCTACTTAAGCTAATAAACGAAAAATAACTAAAAACATAAAATGAACATAGAATGAAAACGGGATGGTAGTCCGTATGTTTTTTCTCTCTTTCTTTTCTATTTTTTTTTTTTTTTTCTTTTTCTATTTTTTTTTCTTTTTCTTTTTCTTGATTTTTTCGATTTTTTTTTTTTTTTTTTTTTTTTTTTTTTTTTTTTTTTTTTATACACTCTTACCCTACCATCCAAAATAATACATCATAGGGGTTTGAGCATTCCCCTTACACTTGAATCTTTACATACTTTACATTAAACTATTCTAATGACTCGAATTAAGAAAATCAAAACACTTGGAGCACTTTTAAGATTAACGTACATATGGGGGTAATAAGTGTTGTTCTTCCCCATTACTCCATAAAATAAGTACTTACCCATGAGTCCCAATCGTCCCAAAACAATATGTACAAGGATATGACTCGACTTAGCAACCATGTAATCAATTAGAAAGTTAACTTAGGGTTTAACAAATAACAATAATGCACTAAAAATGAGCGCATACACGGAAGGCTAAGGCGATTTGGGTGTACATTTAAGTGGGGTGTAACAAATTCTTCCTTTAAGTAAGATGCTTAAAGTTAGAAACGAAAAGATAGGCTCGGAGGGGTGTACTAGGGGTATCGTGTACTAAAAATGAGTACAACGCTAAGGGTGTGGGAAAAATTAGTTGACTTAACTAGCCAAGTAATATGACTTAAATGGTCAAGTAATCGTAATACGGGTTTAACACAAGGGTGATCCTAATGCCTCTTATCATGTAGTAAATCCTACTACACGAATGTAGTCTCACTAGCGGTCTCGGGATGCATCACTAACGCAAGTTCTAGAATCTAAATGCTACCGGTACACTCATAAGCACCAATAATGAATGCTTTTCCAATCAAAACTAAAGGCGAACCTCACATTTTTGGGTGGAAAATTTTTCTGAATATACGGTTATGTGCTAGTCATACAACCTCCTATCCATGAGACGCTTGCTATGGCTAAAGTTTCACTCCTAAATGTTGTAAAAAATTTTAAATTTGGCGCTAAAATTACACTAACAAGTATTTCTCATAGTTTTATTACTCATCTACTATCAAACAAAACAAACTCAAGCGAAAGTGCATATGTAAGGTATCATCTTTTTACCCTCCCCTTACACTTAAGATGAACATTGTCCCCAATGTTCAAGTAAAGAATGTAAAAGTTAAAAGTAAAGAGAATGAATTCAAATACTCCCCTGATTCGCTCGGTATGGATTTTAGGTTGGCCAGGTTAAATCTTCCTCCAAGAAAACGAACAATCAAAGCTTCCCTTCCAGAATATAAATCATCTTCTTGTCTCAAATAACCTGTAAATCCTGACAAAAGTAGACAAGGCAACCTCGCGTAAAATCGGCGGCATCCTATATAAGTTATTAAATCCTAGAAAACAAAGTAAGATATAATGCTTGTGGAATGAAATTTGCAGATTTCCTGGAGATTATAAAACTTAATAATTCACAAAAACTTATAAGACTCCGTTAGAAAAACAAAACTGGTAAAATTTCCAGATTTTTGACTCCTGACGCCGTCAAGAGCAATTGCCTGACGCCGTCAGAATGAACCTGTAGAAATCTTTATGTTAAGTTTCCGGAAAATTTCTGGAAAAACTTTGTCCTACTTCCTGGAAAATCCTGCAAAACTACATTATGACTCAATACAAGCATTTGACTCTAACAATACGAATACACATGTTCATTAAATATTGTGGAGAATCATGATCGGTTTGTTTCTTAAAAAACATATTTGGGGTTTCCCCTTACACTTATCTTTTGCAAAAATACCTTTAGGTTGAAGTTAAGACTAGGCTAAACAACATAATAAAGTATTTCACATTTTAATTGAGAAACATGATCAACCAACAATAAAAATAAAACATGCATACGGAAGCAAATAACAATCAAACAATTAAAATCACACAAAACATGGGTTGCCTCCCAAGAAGCGCTTTTCTTTATTTACGAGTCTTGTAGCTAGACTCAAAGTTGTGGGTTACTACGTGATTTCATCATTGGTTCCATTCTCTAGGTCATCTTCTAAACCAGTTTTGTATTCTGGACCTAGTTGTAAGCACTCTTTGTAGAAACCAAGCATCCTATTTCTAACATACTCTACTCCTCTACGTCTATCCTCCTCATTCCTATAATAAGCCGCTTGCTTACGTTCCTTTTCGAAATTAGAGAGAAGGCGGTATTGCTCAATCTTGTAGGGCATTTGATAAGCAACCTCATCATTCTCTTCCTTGAATCTAACTATCCCTAACGTCGGATCATAACTCATCCTAGTGGCCTCAACAAATGGCTTCCCGAATACTACTTGACTTAGGCAAGCATCTATCACCGGACGAATGTCTTCAACTATCATAAAATCAATCTCATAGGTGAGATTCCCTATAATGACATGCAATCCCTTCACTCTTCCCGCAAAATTACTTATCCAACTTTTACCGGGCATTATCCTAAAATCGAGTTGCTTCTTCATCACCCAATTGTAATAAGTCCTAGACATGATGTTCACGGGGGATCTAAGGTCTATGTACGCTTTCCATACATGCATGTGCCCGATATTGCATAGGATGTTAATGTTAGAGGGGTCTCCCATTTTGATCAGGGGATCGCCAAAGATATATGTTGTTTCGGGACTATCGAATAAATACTTATGGTATTCCCGTTCTTCCTTGGTTGGCAACTTATCAAAATATTCCTTTATAGGTTCTGCCTCCTCTAATTCCTCATCCTTATTAACCTCAACTTCCCTACTCTCATCCTCACTATTGGCTTCTACTCTAACTTCATCTTTGTCACTCTCCTCTATTTCCCTATCTATCGGCTTAATAGTGACAACATTGACAAAGTGGACATGTTTGGATGATGAGGGGTCCTTAGCTTGGATTCCACTATTGGTGTCCCTAGTGTCCTTCCTAGGTGTGGCTAATGTTTGGTTGTTGAGGGCTTTCAACAAGTTGTCGATTTTGTTGGTCATCTCCGTTTGTTGTTGGTTGAATTCGGTTTCAAACCTAGCTATGCGAGCTTCTTGAGATGCCATAAATTTCGACATCAATCCTTCAAGATTGTTGGTACTACCATAGTTGTTAGAAGGACTGTTGTTGAAGGTACGGTTGGATGGTGGACCGTTTGATTGGTAACGATTAGGTGGGTTGGATGAATTTGGTTGATTTTGTTTCCACCTAAGGTTTGGGTGATTTTTCCATGAGGGGTTATATGAATCACCGTATGTGTTTGGCTCGGGCTTGAAAGTGTACCACTTATCTCCCGCTTCGTCGGTACGCGTGGATGCGTAGTCCGCAAAAGCTGTTCCGGGGAGTTCCACACAATCACGAGTGTCATGGGGACCACTACATAATTCGCATGAAGAAGTGATTTTGTTCACTTGGCTTGAATGCTTCGGAGCTTCGTAAGATTTCATGAGAAACTTGACTTGGTCCTCAAGTTCCATGATCCTACGGTCGGGAGTGCTTGAATTATTCGAAGGCAAAGATATTGCCTTGACCGTTTTGTTCAAATCACGGGGATCATTCCAACTTTCGTTGTCATAGAGAGCAAGATCTTCTATGAGTTCCCATGATTGTTCCGCACTAAGATCACGTAGCTTACCACCGGCCGATTGGTCAATGGTTCGCCTCGTGGGGATATCGATATGGTCATAAAAAATTTGGACTTGGAGCCACAAATCTATGCCATGATGAGGGACTTTTTGGAGTAAGTCCTTGAAACGAGTCCATGCTTCATAAAGAGATTCATTTTGACGTTGTTGGAACATCAAGATGTCATTCCTAAGTTTAGTAGTTCTCCCCGGTGGGAAAAATTGAGCAAGGAAACGAGTGGTGAGATCATCCCATGTGGTGATGGATCCCGCGGGTAAACGCTCAAGCCATTGACTAGCTTGATCCCGTAGAGAGAATTGGAATAGGCGTAAACGGGTAGTCTCTCTAGTTTCAACACCTAGGTCTATGGAATCTACGATTTTGAGGAAGTCCTTAAGGTGTTGGTTTGGATCTTCGGAACGAAGTCCATGGAATGCACATCCGCTTTGCACCAACCGGATGGTGTCGGATCGCAAGGGGGTCACATTGGCTCCGGTGAGCTCAATGGTGTTTCGGTAGCCTTGGTGGCTAGGTCGGGAATACTCTCCTAAGGTTCGGGGCCTAAGGGGTTCTAATGGTGGGTTTTGTTGTGGTGGGATGATGGGTTCAAAGATGTTACCACCTTCCATGATGTCGGATGGTAAAGAGTTACGAACAAAAGCACGAAGAAATAAGATAGACTAAAGAAGACCTAAAAATAAAAATAAAATCTTACTAGAAAGGAATCTAGCAAGTAGACCTAATAAAAAGAAATCCTAACCTAGACAATAACTATTCCCCGGCAGCGGCGCCAAAAACTTGATGCGTGGGAATCGCACCTTGCTTTACCTCTCGAGGGATCTCGCGAGGCTTACAACCCCCACCAGGCAGTGTACCTGATCGTTGTAGTATAGTATAGTGACAAGTACCGGGGGATTGATCGTTCAGCTTAGGAATAGTGTCGCTAGGATTAGAAAACCTAATTAAAAGTTCTAGAGATGGAAGATGATTATTTTTGTGTTTTTATATTTTATGAAAGCAAGTAAAATCTCGGGTTTTGAAGGAGTGGGCGGAATTAGTTGCTAATCAACTAACCCAAAAACTACTTTATAACTAATTAACTAATGAAAATGAAATTAAACTAATATTAAACTAAGGTTGTGAGCAGTGGTTGGAGAAATTGTGTTTACTTAGACTTCATTACTCCCTAGATATCTTTTACATGTTAATTACTTGTTACACTTGTATGAATGACGGGTTGTATTCCTTAATACCATTCGTGGAGTGGCATACATAACTCCCCAACTCTATGAGCTCTTATCTCCTCCTACACCATGACCCAGCACAACTATAGGGATTGTAAACAGTGGCTCATGCATTAAATACAACCAATAAAGACCTAGTACGCCTCGGTTCATGTTTCTTAAGACGTTCAAGCATGTTACCATTTGGAGATCTGCCAGTTTTCTTAAGCCTAACATATAATATCATTCATTCAAAACAAGAATAGACAAGTAATCAACACATAATCAACATCTAGGTTTCATTAGATCTAAGCAAACACAAAGGAAATTTAGCCTAGCATAGTAGAATTAAGATAAGAACAAAAGATAGACAACCAACACATAGACATATTGATTGAATTAAGAGTATACTTATCTCAATTACAATGCGAGGTCTCAAGGGTTTGGAACCCTTGAAGAACCTGTAAAAGAGGCACCAAAATCGTCTTTAGGGTTTCACCAAAACTTCTCTCCTTTAATGAAAAAACTAGAAAACTATATATAGGAAAATCGTCCTGACGGCGTCAAGAGTAAAATCTGACGCCGTCAACTCGCCGCCATATACTTCCTCGGACGCCCTAGATCCAATCGTGACGGCCTATGTGACGCCGTCACCACCCTCGGTAAATTAATCTTGGTCATTTTGACGCCGTCATCTCTTCATCTGACGCCTTCACAACCTTCGGTAAAATATTCATCCTTTCTGACGCCGTCAAGAGTAAATCCTTGACGCCGTCACCTTGTAATTCCAGCTTGGATTTGGTACTTTGTTGTTTTCTTCACTTTATGCTCCAAAAACGTCCAAAATAGCCTCTTTTCCAGAATTCACTCTCCAAACACCTAAAATCACAAAAGGAACGATTTAGGGCAATATTTGATCAAATAAATTCGGATTCGGGCTTAAATGACCCCCTAAAAACGGATCATTTTTCGCCTCATCATGTGCTCTTTACATACTTGCAGCAACCATGTTCCTTAGATGACTAATTCCCTTCCTCGCATGTTTCAAAAATTACGCTGTTCAAGGTTTTGGTCAGCCAAGTGAAACTAAAAGGCAAGTTTAACTTCCAAGCTTGCATAAATGCTGTCACATGACTGTGTGAATTAGCTTTCGTGAATCAATTTCGTTCCATTTTAGCAAAACGCTATGCTAAAAGTTGATTTGATTGTGTTTGCTGAGCTACTTTCATGCACTCGTATACTATTCATTAGTTGTTATTTGAGTGTTTTTATTATTATTCATGAATTTATAAGATTACCAATATTATGATGTGTTATCATTATTTGTTTTTTTGTTTTTTTTGTTATTTACAATAGGTTTCTTTGATTATAAGTTATTTACAATAGGTTTCTATGATCATATTAAGTAATTTTGGTTGCTAATTGTTGGTATGTTATTCAGGTTGGAACGTTTGGAATAGCCATTTCGTCATCTTTATCATTTGTTTCAGTTCAAGCTTCTGTTGCTACCAAAACTTGGTCGCCAGTTGTTCGCCACAAAGTCACAAACAAAGAGTATGTTTACCTTTTACTCATGATTTTCTTTTTGTCGGTTGCATATGTATGATTTTATCATTTGTATCTTTGTTTCATAGTGGTTCAGATTTGCAAGATATCCTCCCGGGCATTGTCAACCAATTTGGTATGCTTGCAACTTCTATATATGTTTTTTCATTCGGTTCTTGAAGTAATTTTTACATACTATTTTCTTTATCGCAACATGAGCCACATATCAAGTTGGTAGTGGCATGCTTGGTTACGTAGCGCTAAAGTGATTTTTTTTCTTTTTGTTTTATAGGTACTGAATATTTATTTAAAGGCCACTGATTGTGTGCTCTTTACATACTTGCAGCAACCATGTTCCTTAGATGACTAATTCCCTTCCTCGCATGTTTCAAAAATTACGCTGTTCAAGGTTTTGGTCAGCCAAGTGAAACTAAAAGGCAAGTTTAACTTCCAAGCTTGCATAAATGCTGTCACATGACTGTGTGAATTAGCTTTCGTGAATCAATTTCGTTCCATTTTAGCAAAACGCTATGCTAAAAGTTGATTTGATTGTGTTTGCTGAGCTACTTTCATGCACTCGTATACTATTCATTAGTTGTTATTTGAGTGTTTTTATTATTATTCATGAATTTATAAGATTACCAATATTATGATGTGTTATCATTATTTGTTTTTTTGTTTTTTTTGTTATTTACAATAGGTTTCTTTGATTATAAGTTATTTACAATAGGTTTCTATGATCATATTAAGTAATTTTGGTTGCTAATTGTTGGTATGTTATTCAGGTTGGAACGTTTGGAATAGCCATTTCGTCATCTTTATCATTTGTTTCAGTTCAAGCTTCTGTTGCTACCAAAACTTGGTCGCCAGTTGTTCGCCACAAAGTCACAAACAAAGAGTATGTTTACCTTTTACTCATGATTTTCTTTTTGTCGGTTGCATATGTATGATTTTATCATTTGTATCTTTGTTTCATAGTGGTTCAGATTTGCAAGATATCCTCCCGGGCATTGTCAACCAATTTGGTATGCTTGCAACTTCTATATATGTTTTTTCATTCGGTTCTTGAAGTAATTTTTACATACTATTTTCTTTATCGCAACATGAGCCACATATCAAGTTGGTAGTGGCATGCTTGGTTACGTAGCGCTAAAGTGATTTTTTTTCTTTTTGTTTTATAGGTACTGAATATTTATTTAAAGGCCACTGATTGTGTGCTCTTTACATACTTGCAGCAACCATGTTCCTTAGATGACTAATTCCCTTCCTCGCATGTTTCAAAAATTACGCTGTTCAAGGTTTTGGTCAGCCAAGTGAAACTAAAAGGCAAGTTTAACTTCCAAGCTTGCATAAATGCTGTCACATGACTGTGTGAATTAGCTTTCGTGAATCAATTTCGTTCCATTTTAGCAAAACGCTATGCTAAAAGTTGATTTGATTGTGTTTGCTGAGCTACTTTCATGCACTCGTATACTATTCATTAGTTGTTATTTGAGTGTTTTTATTATTATTCATGAATTTATAAGATTACCAATATTATGATGTGTTATCATTATTTGTTTTTTTGTTTTTTTTGTTATTTACAATAGGTTTCTTTGATTATAAGTTATTTACAATAGGTTTCTATGATCATATTAAGTAATTTTGGTTGCTAATTGTTGGTATGTTATTCAGGTTGGAACGTTTGGAATAGCCATTTCGTCATCTTTATCATTTGTTTCAGTTCAAGCTTCTGTTGCTACCAAAACTTGGTCGCCAGTTGTTCGCCACAAAGTCACAAAAAAAGAGTATGTTTACCTTTTACTCATGATTTTCTTTTTGTCGGTTGCATATGTATGATTTTATCATTTGTATCTTTGTTTCATAGTGGTTCAGATTTGCAAGATATCCTCCCGGGCATTGTCAACCAATTTGGTATGCTTGCAACTTCTATATATGTTTTTTCATTCGGTTCTTGAAGTAATTTTTACATACTATTTTCTTTATCGCAACATGAGCCTGCGCCATTCATCCAACAATGTCGAACAGTTTGCAGAAGTTCATTCTTTTTCAGAATGGCTGTTAGCTATTGGCGACGGAAATGTTGGGAAACATGATGACGAAGATCCTGAAAATAGTTCATGGGTTGATATACCAGAGAAGCACTGTATTGCTGATAACAATGGTGCACAGATGGAGCTTATTCACATCTTCAGAAAACCTACAAGAGAAAGCTATTGTCTGTCCCAAAAACAAAACCGCTGATGTCATAAAAGCAAAGGTGCTGGGAATGTTACACGGGCGAAGTACCATCTACACAAGCTTTGACGAAGCCATACCTCATGGAAAGCAAGGTAGTCTAACAGCGTATGTTCACTTTTCAAATCAGGGAGCAGGCCTACTCATGAATATCCTTGAAAAAATAATAGCATGGAGTTTTAGCAGCACAGTCAATCATATTCATGACTTCATATTCTTTAGTTTGTTTCTCTATAACCTAGCATGAAACATGATATGTTAATCACTCTACATGCTCCTTGAATCTTGCCACAATGCCACCTTTGACTCAAAACATAAAATATATTGACAATGACATGTTTCTTCGACATATATATGCAGGTTTGTTGAACCCTCAAGAGTTGATTATGATAAATAAGGATGTCACTAAAGCTAAATCCCATCAACTTCATAACTGTCCCGGCCAAGCAACTAAAGCCCAGAAGGCTGGAACAGATTTGAGTTTGTCCACGAGGTCTCGAGCACTGAAATCAACTCATATTATTAGTACTCCTAAAACTGGGAACAAGTTAGGTTGATCCATCAGATGGTTCTTCCAAGTAGTATTGTAGTAGAAGGAACATCAGTCCCATAAACACGAAACTGACCACTGAACCCTCCTGTGTTTTGTCTCCGTTATCGTCCATCTTAGGATCGGACTTCAGGTATTGTGACGATGACAATCATCGGGTTAGCAGGAAGATGTGACAACAAGATTCGAAGGCATGGCTGAAACAGAATTTCTCGATGGTGAGGAATTCACAGGTTAGTTTATGTCTCTTTTTATGTACCCACATTTTTAGTATATATATTAGTTATATGTGATCTTATAGTATGCGACATCTTTTTTGTTTAGGATCAGACTTCATGTACTGTGACGATGACAATTATTTGGTTATCATCAAACAGCGTTGTGCACAAGCTACTTGAGTGTCCTGTGTGCCTAGACAGAATGTGCCTTCCCATTCATTGGTTACATTCTTACGAATTCACTATTTATGTGTTAGTGTGTATATTAATATGAATATGCTTTTACATGAATCGTGACACAATGGTAGTTTTGCACAACCTGCTGAAAATCAGAAGTTGATATCAGCAATGACTTCAAATAAAGATAAAAGTCGCGAATAACTGAGTTTATATGACTATCCATGTGGAGATAAATGTAATTGTGATGACGTCATTACTATCCAAACATTCTTATATTTATTTCATTTAATGCGTTTTTATTTCATGTAATTTTGTTAGATATTTTGAAATGCATTGGTAACAACAAAAAGCACACGAGAGAATGTATATTGGCGAATTTGGATTCCTGGGTTCCTACTACTCACCTTGATAATATGGTCAGTTTCTTCTATATCTTTCTTATTGTTAAGTTTTGGTATTTTTGTTTATTGACAGAATAAATTGGTATTCATTTTATATCTTTTTACACTGAATGTAATTACCTATGCCTCTTGGTCATCTTTTTAGTTACCATATATTATTGCTTTTATAACTGATGTTAAGCTCGGCGCACAACACTCTTTTACGGAAACATTCAATCATCCCCTAACAAAAAACAAACACCCCTTTACAGCAGCTAAAAACCCTATTACAACATCTTACAAACACCCTCTTAACAGCAACCAATACACCCCTTTACAACAGAACCAAACAAACCCTTATAGTAGCCATCCAACAACTTTGACAGCAGCAAACACCCATTACAGCAGTATCCAAACACCCCATGTTTATGCAGGAATCCTTGGTGTTGACTTAGAAGAAGTGGCAATTTTCGATTAACTGAATGTTCAAAAGATTCTAATGATTTCAGAAATTTGTCAAGTACATATAATAATGGTCACTACTCGAGTGGAAATGAGAGAAAGGGACGGGTCTGATGAGGGTAATTATATGAAGTCATGCTCAAAGGATTATACAAGCAGCAACATGTGTCACTCAGTCGAACATATTGAAATAGAGTCTAACTCAGACAATTCATTCTTCATGAATCAGCACATGGTTCTTTGAGTCCATGCAAGGTTATATTTCTATCATTTAGTCATCACCCTATCATGTTAACTGATTAATTTTAGATGTGGGAAGATGGTCGGGTCAAATGCAGGCTATGTGAATATGAAATTGGTCGTAGATATTTAAATAGGCCAAACCGGGATTATATGTGCTTTAATTGGTTTTATTGGTTGTGTTCAAAAGTTAGGATTATTATTTGTTGTGTTAAGTTGACTGTAACAATGTTTATTGTACGTATAATGTTCTTATCAATGGTTAACGTGTATATGGTGATTTAAGGATGTTGATAGGTTGTTTCTGAATTGCCGGGATAATTATTGTGTTAAAGAAATATGCTTATACCATACTTATTAAAGCACATTGCGTAAATGGCGTGAACTTGATGAGCCAATGGTTGTTATTTTCCTTAAATGGTGAAACGAGTATGAAGTAACTATGTGAGATCGAAGTTCTGTTGTAAATAGATCATGTAAAAGACGTTTGACTGCTTAAGCATTGGTTTATTTCAAGACGACGTTATCTAATGGCGTTCTTCCTGATCTTCGTCTTTATACAGGGATGATGTATACTTGGCGTGGAGTAGGTTATTTCTTTTCTATGCATGAAATACTCCCTAATATGGTGAAATGTGGGTTAGATGATGTTTGAACTATTTAAGCAATGACTCGGGCTTAACAAGATCAAATTTGGCTGATGTATCTACTAGCTAGGTACAATGTTCTCATAGATTGTACTCTATAAATACCAATTATCCACTATACATAAATAGTACATTACCATCTCCTTATAGAGCTATATAAGCAGGATTCAAAACAGTTCATTCTTATTACTTATTTCTTACTTGAACATCCATGTAGGCATTTGAACTTCCATGTAGGCATTTTTCACTAGATTGCCCTGAGATATTCCCATAATCCCATATTATAGCAAACACAAGTATGATGCATTGTGCAACTTTAGACCATATCAGAGTGCTTGGTTACACAAAACATACCTTTTTTGGTTCCTCAACTCATAGATGACCATGAGGTAAATAAATGAACTCCAACCGCCTTGTGAAGTCGAAAACAAAACATCTATGCTTACGGCTACTTCACTTTACTCTAATATATATATGGTCAAGAAAGAATGATAATGCTTTGAGGACATGGTTACATCTTGACAAAGAAAAGGCAACAACTGGTCATATTGTTGATCATAAGATTTTAGCATTGGAGTTATTGGGCCGAGAAAGGTAACTTTTTTCCTAATAAATTTGCATGGTTAAATAACCGATGATTTTTGCCTCTTTTTAGTCTTGGACTTACGGGTGAAAAAGCAAACACATGCCCACCATTGATGACGAGCTTAACATAAGGTAAAACATGAAGGCGAGAATATTTATGAATATTGTTTTTTTTTATGAGGTAATACTCAATTAATAATCTTGAATATAGTAGGCCATAGATATGGAAATTGTGGCATATTATTATAGTCGTAAATGAATAGTAACTTTTGAATTTTTTTGTTGCAGCTCTAGAGTACTTTTCTGGTATGAATTTTGATTCGATAATATATATCTAGTATCCATGCAAAGTTATGTAGTTAATGAAAGTGGTATACTGTCATATATTCACAGGTCACTACTTCCTTCCCCGTTGTTTTGTTTGCATGTCCAACTATTCACTTTGAAGTACATTTTACACTTTTTCATTTAATTGTTACTCTCTCGGTTCATTGAGGTCGATTAATGAGCAAGTCTTAATTAAATCAATCTGAATATTTAAAAAACAAAAGAATAACTGATAATGTAACAACCCTACTACCCTTTTAACCAGATGCATTCATGGTTAGCCTTTTTTTTGTCATATATAAACATGGTACATTGTGCGATGTATAGTGACAAAGTACTGTTTTTCTTTAGTTGTTATAGTCATATGCAAGTTTTGTTACATAAGTCGCTTCAAAAAGGGCTATGTGAAGAAGCAGCAGTTCAGATTGTAAATGATGTGTTGACTACAATAAATTATAGCACAAGTGCAGCAAAAAATTTATCATTTGAATTTAAAACTCCCTCAAATCAACCCAAGACACAAACTTCATTATGACACTAACAATTCCCTCTCTATCGAAATTCTCACGGGCAAGCAATTAATTGAATCTTTTTTTCTTTGCACAGAGCCGATTTAGTGGCCTTATTAAGATTTAAAGAAGCATGATTAGTTCATAGGTTTCAATTTCAAATGAAAGGCAATAAGATAAGACTGTAACATTCAGTTTATGCTCATTCTTCCCTAAACGTTATATAGTTTAATCCTTTTTTGTAGGGCGTACCTGACGCTTAGCTTGGACTGTGCATGAATTCATTCCTTCCTATAAGTTTCATTCTTCCCTATAAGTTATATAGTTTAATCCTTTTTTGCAGGGCGTACCTGACGCTAAACTTGGAATGTGCATGAATTCAGAAAATTGACTGAAAATACTCGCGCGGGTGCCAAACTGATTGAGCTCATATATTGCATGTATAACACAAATTTATCAGTTTTAATCTCTTAATATCCCTAAAGACATAAATCTGTTAACATGTAGTTACTTCGATATATATTGAGGCCGTATTTAATAGTAATCTGCAACTCAACTGGGCTCTTAAGTTTACTACATGCAAGTTATATTTTATTCTATTTGATATGACTATTGAAATGAGGATGTTTAAATTGAGTTGAAGCACTTTTTGTTCACACACTTTAATAGATTCACAAAATAAGAAATACCGCAACGCCAACGAGTGATAAATATTACTGACCTTATTAAGGTTTAAAGAAACATGATTAGTACATACTTTTGAATTTCAAATGAATAATTCAATAAATATATGGGTTTTAATTTGGTTTGACAAGATAAAAAGCAAAACTTATAAATCTTATTTTTTGATTAATTAATGTAGGCGATTACAAATATAATATCCTTGATGAATATAATGATGAGGAGCTTCAACACGAAAAAACAAATTTAAAAAGTGATATGAAAAGACCATGTATAGGTTCACTATAGACTTTGAGTAAAATTTATAGCAAAAATAAATAAAACGACGTGTTTACAAATATTTTCCCGTTAATTGACAGCATCAAAATTATAATTAACTTTCTTTAAAAAATACACAAGCGTAATATAATATCCTAAAAAAAAAACGGCCATTAACATAATTAAACAATAACTAAAACCATCCATATTATAATTACAAGTGACTTTCTCTAAAAATTTCTCACCCGTAAACTAATATTCTGACCATGGCCATAAGTTGCAGGTTATTGCATTGTTTGTTACTATTGTCAGTGGTTTCTTGCCTTTGGTACATGCATGGCAGCGTTGGGTTCTCTATGGTTCAACGTTGATTGAGTGGCTTGGTTAACTGATTGATGGTTACATGATCATGATGGGAATGGTAGAGGTTTTGTTTGTGGTGTTCTTTGCTACTACAAACAGATTATATGTTGAAGATCGCTTGGATGTTTATACATGGATTCTTCATGAAAGTTAAGGTGGACCACCATAGTGATATAGAAGGCTAAAGTGCTTTTCTTGAGTAGTATTGTAAATTTTTATGTACTTTTGTCATTATTGGTAGGTTCATTTTATTGTAAGTTATAGGAATGGTGTGTCATTCTTATATTTGAGTCTGTAAGTGTCCTAAGGGATTGAGGTGAGGGATATCACCCTCATCCTATGTACATCAACGTTTTTTGAAGTAATGAATTTTACAGGGGTGAATTAAACCTTTTACCCAAAAAAAATACTTAACTTTCTCTTATAATTATTAAAAAAAAAAAAAAAACACACCTACGAATTAAAACATAATTTTACGATAACTAAAACAATACAAATTATAATTACAATGAGCCGATAAGTACCTAAATAAAATTTGATTCGTAATGGATCAAGTGTTCTTCGGTTGACATATCTAAGTGCGCATGTAATTCCTTTCCTTTCTTCTGGTGTTCTCATTAATTTAATAGCAATACGGGTACAAACCTTTATTTCACATGTCCACTTTTCAACCATTCTTGACCACCCTTCTTACGCTATACAAAAATATGTCAACGATAATTATAAGTCACGGCTGCCCATCGGACGGCTTATATGCCCGGGAGGGCTTATAAGTCATGCCCTCCCATTAGGCGGGCTTTGAAGTCTAGTATGTGTATATGTGTATATATATATATATATATATATATATATATATATATATATATATATATATATATATATATATATTGGAAAATTACCAAAATGGTCCGTTGCCCTACGGGTTAGGCATATTTAGCCATTTTTTTTGAAAATTCTCGTTTTAGCCCGGGTTGCCCAGGGAAACTAACGTCTACCCAACTAGCGGATGACACGTGTCCGACCATACCAGTTGGTAATAGGACATGGAACGTATTGTATTTTGGGCAACTTTTGTTTTTTGGGCAACTAATACATGAGCAAATGGGTATTTTGGTCATTTTACATGGATTAAAATAATAAACTCTAACACATAAACATCTTCGCCTACAATTGTACAATTATATTAATGAACTGAATAAAAACATAAACACAGAAACCCGTTCGTCTACAATTGTGAATCATCACACCAGTGCCAAATCACAAGTGCTTAAAACCCTGTTTCCATACATTTTATGTAATTCGATATGCCAATTAACTTGTATAGCTGTAAAATCGCTGTTCGATCTATAGTGAAGTTGCTTAAAGAAATCAAAGAAATCTTGTCAAAGAATGAAAATCGGGAAAGGTTGTTTAGGAAGACAGTCTTTGGTCCGTGGTTGGATATTCGGTATTGCGATAATGACTCCCGTTTGATGCATTACGTTTTACAACATCAGGTAAAAGTTTCTAACATATATTTCGATTCCCACCATTGCAATTCAAATTTGGGGATCATTTGTTAGAGTTTCGGCAGAAAGAATTCTGTTTAATAATAGGGTTTCGATTTGGTCAAGTTGTTGTTAGTGAAAAGAACCCAATTGCATTTCGTGACCGTGTATTTCCTGAAAAAAGAGCAAAAGGTATAAACTATGTATATGCAAATGATTGTTTGGAACTACTTAAAGATGAAAATAGGTTTGAAGTTGTTTCAGATGATGATGCTGTTAGGCTGTGTCTTTTGGTAATTGCTATTTTGGTGTTTATGGGTAATGGAGACATGAATTGTATCCCTAAGCATTTACTGTCTTTGGTGGAGGACTTTGATGCTTGGAATGTTTTTCAATGGGGGGAATACATGTAGGATAAATTTTATCAACAGACTGTGAATGTTGTTCACAGACATAGAAAAGATCATTTGGCAAAGTTGAAGGAGAATTCAAAGTTCAATACGACATACAATCTGTATGGTTTTGCTTGGGCTTTCAAGGTTTGCCATACTTACTATTATCTACTAAAGTTCACCAGGATGGACTAAACTCTTTATGTTGTGTGTCACAATATTTCGAAAGGATGTCTATTCTTTATACTTTTGATTAATGTTGTATTTAGTCTGAATTCTGTCCAATTTCTAAATATATGTATCTGGTGTACACAATGTTTGTTATTGTGTTGCATACATTACTTAATTATACCAGTAATATATTCCTTCGTCATATACCCATAAATTTCATTTGTAAATGTTTTAATTGAGTTTTTTTGCCACTAGATATATGGTTTATATATAGTTTTAAACTAGTGTTATAACCTGTACTTTCAAAAGCTTTATTCAAAAAACTAAACAATGAAAATAAATATCATATGTTATCCAATTTATGCTGCATACATACACACCAACATTGTAACAAGTGCATATTACAGATATGAATCTTCGAGACTTTTCCTAAAAGCAGCATTTGGTGGAAGAAAGACAAGAATGTCATTCTACGGGGTCCTCCTTGGTCTAAACGTGAAAAGTTTAGAAGATCAGACCAGGCCATACTATTTGGCCAGTTAAGCACCACACTATCGTTGAAGGCACATTTATTGGAAATTTATTTAAATTTGTGCACAGACCCACGTATATAGTATTTGTTTTTTGTAGGAGTCAATTCCCCTTTATCGGACTGTATGCAACAAATATAGAACTCAGACAACCATGGTGTAATGATAGCATCCCTTTTATCAAGGGTTTGGCAGATCCAGACCCGGCACTTCGGGGCGAACAGGCTGATGATGGACAACAAGCTAACAGCGCAGATGATGAGCAAGTAGCTGATACAGCAGAATCTGACGAAGAAGGTGTTGTCGCAGACAATCAGCAGCATGAACCGTTTTTGCAAAATTTACATCAGGTTGATGTTGAAAACTTTAATCGTGTCAAATCAACAGAACCGCAAAAGGAAATGAATGTTTCAACAACTGCTATTTACAGCGAGTTATTGCATTTGCAATCAAGGCTGACTTTCATATCCAAGCACATTACGTCTGTCACAAAACAAGACATCCTCGACCTATTTGATGACGTGAAAACAAGAGTTTCAGAGATAGAGACAGTTATGAAGGCTAACCTTGACAGTGGTGTTGTTAACGATCAAGAAAATGCTGATGACCTAAATACTAGGGTTACCACCACAGATCTACCATTCGAGACTGATGTCAACCCCGATATTGACTTGGTTTGTATTTACCTTTTATGTTTTTTCACCTAAGTTATATTGAATGTCAATTCCTCTTTAACTTTTACACTTATATCATTTTGTCAACTACAGACTTTGGCATCACCTTGTGAAGCTTCTTTTGATACTGGGGTTGATAATCATTTTACTGACCGACCAGTTGATGCTGATCATACTGACGGACTCATTGATGATGATCTTGATGTTGATCCCCATTCAAAGGAAGTTGACAATCCTTTTCTTTCCAAGGTATGTATTTACTTTTATGTTATTTCCATACTTTTATTAGTATCTGAATTTCGCGTTGATGTATAGCCTTATCGAATTGTCTTGACGTCTACACTTATATCATTTTGTCAACTACAGACCTCGACATCATCTTGTGAAGCTGATCTTGATGTTGGTGTTGATAACTATGTTACTGAGCGAGCAGTTGATGCTGATCATACTGACAGAGTCATTGATGATCATCATGATGTTCATCCCGATTCAATGGAATTTGTCAATCCTGTTGTTTCCAAGGTTTGTGTTTCATTTTATGTTCTTTCCAAACTTTTATTAGTATCTGAATTTCCCGTTGATGTTTAGCCTTATCGCACCGTCTTGACCATACTTTAGTCGTTAATTTGATTAATTGAAATTTGAAATGTATGTTCAACTGCAGCCGATGTCATTAGGTTGTGAAGGCGTTAATGGTGTTAAGGATAGTGACAGTGATGCAGCCCTTCACATGGAAACTAACAAGGAATGTGGGACGGTAGGGGTAAAGGAATCTCAGATGGGAATGATCGATGTTCTTATAGAAGCAATATAGCTTGGGGTTACCCCTGACGTCCCTGTTCTTGATGAACATGAACCAGCTACTCAAGTTGGAGCATTTCATGACAATGATTAAACAAACATCATCCGTCCACCACGTTGATGTATGTTATATTTAATAAATACTTTTGCAACATACAATGTTATATACTTGGCCATTTATGTATAGATGTATATTGTACCAGGATGACCTGTTCCATGATGATGTAGCGATATTAATAAACGATGATGCCGATGCCGATGCGAATATGGTTTCGTTAGACAAAATTCCATTTGATAATGAAATTGGGGACGGTGTTGAAAATGAATTGGTGATGGAACAAGCATCCAGTTGTGTGCACAGAGAACCAACAACACCTTCGCAGCCAGATGTTGAGGTATATGCTTTATTATATATTTTAAGAATGGTTAATCAGTGGTTCTTTCCTATGTCTTGTTGGCGCTGCTAATCACAACCTTTGATATGCAGAAAGATCAACGAACACCATCACAACAGATAATCAGCTACCACGGATATGCAAATGTGGTCGGTCCTACAGACAAACCTTTCTTAGACTCTGTTTTTTCTGATCGAAAACCGAAGAACATTAAAAAAAAAGAAGGCGGCCAAAATAAAAAACTTGGAAAGAAACTTTTTACTCACTATTCTAGCAAGGCAGCAAGAGTTATCACAAAATCTGAATTCAGTCAACGGCCAACGCGGCCGAGTCACAAGAGCATCTTGTTGCAGAAAGGAGTCGATTGACCCTATTGTCCTTTCTCAAGTAAAGCACCGTATTACATTAATATTGACATCAATATCTGGTTGGTGTCTGCTTATGTACGTTATGTATGTTTTCAAGACGTATGTGGAAGCCCAAGAACATAGTCAATTACTGAATGCTATTCGGTCAACATAGATCCTTTTGTAGATGTATTATAATTTATTTTTTTATTATTAATTTGACAATATTATTATTTGTTTACTATTAATAATTTGTTTGTTATTGATTTGTCTCGACACCCCAAATGCAAAAAAGACAAGGTTACTTTGCCTGATTCTCTTCATACTTACTTAAAGCAAAGACAACCCACAGAATTTACGTTTCCATGGGCCGGTCGTTCGATTGTTGTTGGTGTGGATTTTTGGCTAGCGTTGGTGTGTCTTGAAGATTGTAGCGGTGGTTGGTTGTATGGCTATGTAAGGAACCATCATCAGTAACCACAATAAGTTTTTATACTTTATGTTTTGTTACATTTGCATTTCGTATTGATTCAGTAACCACAATAAGTTTGTATACTTTATATTTATTTTTGTTTAATATATATATTTTTTTGTACACAACACTTGGACGTATGGTTTGACCTGATGTGGTCTGTTAGACCAAGTAATGCAGATTGGACTTTGGCAGGGTCTTTTTTTGCTAAACAAATCATGGATAGTCATATGTATGCTCATTATTCAAATGGCAAAGGGTACCCTGTGCATTGGTGAGATGTCGAAAAGGTTAGTTTACAACAAATAATCTTATAATATACAACTGTAATTGCATACATAGTAATTTGTACATGTGTTTGTCTATATTAGGTGTATTTTCCCGTGAATGAACCTGACAAGCACTGGTGTCTGGCTGAGCTTCATCTGCGTACTTGACTTGTTTCTTTTTATGACATGCTTGGGGTTATCCATGGCAAGGGAACACGATGGTGGAGAAATATGAAGAGAATTTTTCCAAAACAGCTTACCATATATCTGGACCAGCATGGGATATTGGATAGCAAGGGCATATCAGCTAAGGACTATAAAATAACATGTCGTTGTCTTGCAGTCCCAGAGCAAGCCCAGGAATATGGTGATTACGGTGTATGGTTTTGTATTATTTTGTACAGATTGTGCCATAACCAACCATTGGAGTAGATGACCCTCTTCAAACAGCTTTAGCATACCGTGAACGAATGCTTGAATACTTATGGAAGCACAATCAGCCAGTAAAAAAGAATTAACGGTATTTGAATGTACAAAACTTTTTTTTCAACGCTATAGACTTTTAATTACACAGTTTGCATTCGCCTACCTATGCAGTGATTGAAAATGTTATTAACCAAACAGTTAACTAACTTACCAAGCACAGTTGACTTGATACCAATCGAAACGTTAGTTAGGTAGAATATCATACACATAACCTGGTGTTACGACACAGGCACTTTAGTACAACACGCGCTAGAAACAACAAATATACGCAACAAATGCCACAACCTTTGCTTCAAAAAAATATTCTAGACAATTACGACTCCTTATAAACACTTCCTTGTTGGTTTGGTTCATCATTAGATGCTGCCTTGCTTATAGCTTTCTTGGCTTGTTGTACCTTGGGCTTAACACTGCCGTGTGGTTTTATACTTTCTTGTTGCTCCTCACTGAATACTTCACGTCTTAGGGCTTCTAGATCTTTAGCTGGCAATTGAAACTTTGGTTCAGTAGCATTAGGCCCATACCTCTCATAAATCTCAGGGAATATTACCTCTCTTAGTACTTTGTTTTCCCATTTTAGATCTATAGCTAGCAATTGATACTTTGGTTCAGCAACATCATGCGTGAACTTAACTCGTTTACCATTGGACATATTTGGATGGAAGTGTTTCCAATATGCTGCCTTATATGCTATGAATGGGTAGTAAAATTACAGTAGGTGCATATATAGCACCGCTTGTCCAGTATTAAATAACATAAACCATACAATATGGTGAGTCACATGCAAACAGTTCATAATATGTGTTCTCTTGATTAGATAAATCCTGTCCACATATTAAGTCAAATTTCAATCAAGTTTCTTATGTAGATACTGTTAGCATTAAAAGTGACGATCATTATTGAGTCGATAAGTATAGTAATAGGTTAACGTTTAATAGTTAGTAATAGTGCTAGTCCAAGTATTTTGTGTAAAGCCTTAAAGGCACAACCCATTAAGGGCCCATTGTAAGCCCATCCATCTCATGTGATGGAAGTATAAAAGGCACACCAAGGCTCATTTGTAAGGTGTTCTTGGGTGTGTATTGTGTGTGTTTCTCTCTCAATAAAGTTCCGTATCCTATCTCTCTCTACATATTAAACGCCACATATATATCATCATCAAGTGACCACCTTTAATTCATATTGAGCTTATATTGTGTGTTAAACTTGTGTTATCCAAGGTCCAACAGATACAAAGAACCCATGCCTGACACAATATGCCTCACCAATTGTGCCATATATTAAGAGTTTTTGGTTTCTCAAAATTGGACACAATTCACAATGACAAACAATATTATAGTGTTGACTTTATTATATACTATTACGTTGACACAAACAATACGTAAGACTCGCCCGGTGTAAATGAATTGAATAAGGTGTCTGTTATTCACCCAGGTCAATAAGTTGCCCAAAAGGTGAAAAGTTGCCCTTTTAGTTTAAATAGTTGCCCGATTTAAATGAATTCAATAACTTGGGTGTGTATTGTGTGTGTTTCTCTCTCAATAAAGTTCCATATTTCCTATCTCTCTCTTCATATTAAACGCCACATATATATCATCATCAAGTCACCACCTTTACTTCATTTGGGCGTGCTTTAAGCAAAATCAAAATTCTGGCAAACTTTCGAGAACACAATTGTACTAATTTTCGAGAATACAAAGTTTCGAGAACACGTAACCCTAAAATTTCGAGAATACTGCTTATTGATCCTGAAGTGTTACTGTTGCTTACTCTGTGTTTCCCTTGCTTGTATAAGAGAGAAAACACTTCGAATCGTGGTATACTCTCTAAATTGTATAATTTAGAAAGTTTTAGGTGACAATTTTCGAGAATACAAATTTTCGAGAACACTAAACCCTAAAATTTTGAGAATACTCCCTGTAGATCCTGAAGTGTTACCATTACTTACTCAGTGTTTCTCTTGCTTTTGTAAGTGAGAAAATACTTCGACTCGTGGTATACTCTCTAAATTGTATAATTTAGAAAGTTTTGGGTCTTAATTTTCGAGAATTCTGAAAATTTTCGAGAACACTTTTAGAATTTTTTTTCTAGAACACTTAATTTTTTTTTTCTAGAACACTTTTAGAAAAGTATTTTTCTAGAACACTTTTAGAAAATTTTTTCTAGAACACTTTTAGAATTTTTTTTTCTATAACACTTTTAGAAATTTTTTTATCTAGAACACTTTTCTAAAATGTTTATCTGGAACACTATTCGAAAATTTCTCAAAGACAAAATTTTCGAATTTTTTTTTTATTGTACTAAGTTTCAAAAATTGTTGGTGGATTGAAAGTTTGTTGACCAAGGAAAGTAACATTCACCAAATTCAACTCCTATTTCGTTGAGCCGTTCCAAGATCAACTTTATCATACATCAGAAGTAAATGGAAAAAGAAATGCAAAAAAGAGACAGAGATTCAAAGAAAGCGTTTAAAGTGTTCAAGTCAAAGATTGAGAAGGTCATAAATACATCAGGATATGATTCAAGGTTCGATCAGGCATTTGAATACTTCATCAGAATCCAATTTCATCAGTTCAAAGAAAAACTCACCCAAAGCCTGAATCAACTTGAAAAGCTACTAAATGAAGAACTTCATATGCGTAACTGCAAGGAAGCTCTCAAAGTTATCCAAACTCAGTTTCAGAGTTTATTCAACCCTTGGATTATGAACCAGACAGAGTCTATCGGTGCGTTTTATCAAAGATTTTGGGTAAGCTATACGACCTTCTGAACTAAATCCATCAATGACATGGGTGAACTCAAAAAGATACTTGATGCTGAGGAAGGTGAGTTAAATGAAATTGAGAAGCTGAAACGGGAAAGTGATCAGAATGGAAAAGATATGCAGTTAAAGGAAAGAGAGTGGATTGAAAAACATATGCAGTTAAAAGAAAGAGCTAATTGAAAGAGAGATGCAGTTAAAGGAAACAGAGGTGGTTGTAAGAGAGATAGACAAAGATTTTCAAAAAGAAGAGGAATTGGTCAATGAGGGTGAAGCATCTGATGATAGTTTTGTTTTCACGGGAAGTAATTCATCTTCAGAACAGTAGGTTGAAAGCAGCAGTGTAAGCTATGATTTGGAAGATGATGGTACACACAGGAATGAAGCTGTCTGGGATACCGAAGATGATCATATCACACCTTCATTTGACACAGAGATATTGGCTACGGTACAACATTCAACTATAATGATAATGTTGTTGTCTTCGATAATGTGTTTGCTCATAATCAAACACATCCTGAGCATCCTGAGTCTATTAGTGACACTTATGTGGTGGAACAAAATGATAGTAATATCACTTTTGCTACTCCAAATATGGATCCTAATAGGGGTGAGCCTGCCCAGGATGGATCTACTTATGAACAAGATCATGCCGTATTTGCTTCTTTAATCAATAATTTCAAACATGAACTTGAAAAGTGCAAAGAGGAAAATTGCAAAGCTAAGAAAGCGAATGTCTTATTGACAAAAGAGCTTGAGAGATTTAAAGAAATGGAAAAAGGTTTTGAAAATGTAACAAAAAGCAAAGCTGAACTTGAAATTGAAATATCAAACCTTAAATCTCAAGCTCAAAAGTTTGAAATAAATGGAGAGTCTGTCAAACCACTTTTAAAACAAAAATAAGTACTTGAAGTTGGTTATAGAGAAGCTGTTATTCATGAAAAACGTTCCATTCAAAAACTGGATGAACAAATAACAACAGAAAGGTTGAAGCACTTTTAAAAGAGAACAGTGAACTAAAAAGTGAAAATTCAAGGCTTCAGAAAACCACTTCAAATTTTGAGATTGTTAACACAAAACTTGAGAATGAAAACCAAGAGTTTTTGAAACGAGCAAACAATCTTGAAAACAAACTTCGAAAATTCAGACAAACTACTCAGACTATTAACATGTTACCTACAAAAGATGATGACATTTCTAAACAAACATCTGGAATTGGTTTTGTGAATAGTGCTCATTTGGAAAATGATTTGGAAAATAGAAAACTGTTTTTTTAAACAAAGTGAAAAAGCTGACACATATTTTGTATAATGCTGAAGATATGGGAAAAGAATTGTCAGATGATCTTTTGTTTGAGTCTCAAGATATTTTAAAATCTGAAGAGGAAAAACGTTTGAAAGTAAAACAAAGAAAAACCCCATTCTCGTACCACGGATTTGTGTATGGTTGTACACAATTGACAGATATACCAAAAGAACCTTTGAAAAGAAAAGACACGAATGTGAAAAGATTTTTCAAAGAAGCTCAACTTGCTACTTATGATGCTAAGTTATGGCAAAATAGAGCAAGGAAACAGTTTTGTAATCTTAAACATCACATTGAGCAAACGTTGAAAGTCATTGGTAATAAGCAACAATACAACATTAATGGTTTCTCTAATCCACTTTCATCGTACTTACGTCTAAAAATTGAAGTCAAAAAGATTTTAAAAGATGAGATTGAACCTCGTGAGAAAGATATCAACTTAAGTTTTGATTAGTTTGAAAAATATCTTGTCACTGAAATGAGAGAAGATTTGAAGTACGTTCACTCTCTTGAAGACGAATTTGATGAAAAATGCTAAATACTTGACATTCAAAAAGAATTTTTCACAAATGAAATAGAGTCATTCAAGTCAGTATCTGTCAGCCATGAGTATGAGAATGTGCATTTTGAACAAACATCTTCTTCAAAATCTGAAAATCTTTATCTCAAAAAGAAAATCACCGAGCTTTCAAAAGAAGCAGCTGATGTCAAAGAAGAACTGTAAAAAATAACTGCTCAGTTTGAGAAACATCTTGCAAAACTCGAAGCACAAAGTATCTCTTTCCAACTAAAACTGCAAGAGAAGAATGAGAAAATGTCTTCTGAAAACTCTTTGACATCGGTGCTTAAAGGAAAAGAAAAGATTTTTGAAGAAAATTGTGATGATACCAAAATCAAGTTTGATTTTGACGAACTTGATACTAAAAATATTGAGTTGGAACATGCTGTGGCATCATTACAAAAAGAAAACGGCATTTGAAACAGACTTACAAAAACTTGTTTGATTCAATCAAGCGGTCAAGAGTTCAGAATCAAATTTCAAACAAATGTGACACTCAAATAGCACCAAATCATCTTTTTGAGAAAGAAAATTTTGTGCTAAAAAATAAAATTGTTGACTTGGAAAAGACGATTGCACAACAAACCAAGGATTTTGGTGATGCCAAAAATGATTTTTTAATTGAAACAGACAAATATGAAAAATATTTTGTACATCTTGAAAATCAAAATGCTTCTTTACATGAAAAACTGGCATCATCAGATCATCTTTCTCTTCAAAAAGATTACAATGATTTGAGAACTTCATACAATGCCTTGAAAGCAAAGTTTGATGTTCTTAACCGGTCAAAAGAAAAATCTCAAGTTTCAAACGATTCTAAACCACAAGTAAGTGTTTTAGAGAAGGTTTACACGGGTGAATCTTCAAAACCATTTTTGAAAAGGGTTTCTCAGTTTACTACCTATTCTTTGCAAAAAGGAAGGAAGTTTTCAAAGAGACCAAATTTTTCTGAAACACTTACTCCTCAAAAGATTTCAAATGCAAGTGCTCATAAAGAAAAGAATCAAGGTTTTCAAACTCCATATTACTTTGATAAAGCCAGTGTGGGAACCAAAGCAAAGCCGTTCAAAACATTTGAAATATTCATACTCTGAAATGTTTCCGCTACAACAAAAGAATGGCTATGGTTTGCAAATTCCAAATTCTGGAAGGTTTCCGTTCATCTCTAAAACGAATTTTCGAAATGAAACGCCGAGTTTCAACAATGGATGGAAAACTTCTTCTTCAAGTTTTAAAACTCCAAGAGAGACACCAAGTTTCTCAAACAACTTTCAAAAGCAAAAGAATTTTAAATCACCGTTGATTCCACGAGCTTTATTTCAAAATGAAACACTGGTTTTCAGTCCTCGTTGGAATTCAACTTCTTTGTCTCGGATTAACACAACTTACAAATGGATTTCAAAATATGGTAAACCTGTTGGCGCCGTGCTTAAATGGGTTTAAAAGGTTGTTGTCTAATCTAATCACATAATGACTTCTTAGTATTTCTGCTAAGGACTCGGACTTCAACATAATGACTTATTAGTACTTCAGCTAAGGACTCGTTCTTCAAAGAAAGGAAAGTGCTTAAATCAAAACAAAGGTTTTAAATGTTTTTTGAGCACTTATCTAAAAAACATAATGGCTTATGTACACATAACAGTGTATAACCCTCAATTTTTAAAGAAAGGACCCTGTTGTAAATTTTGTTGCGACAATCCTAAATGAAAAAGAAGACTTCTCACAAAAAGATTATCAATGTCTTCTTAATCTTGAGCATAATTTATTCAAAATGTTTCAAAAGGTTTTCAAAACTTTTCAAAATTTTGCTCAAGATATCACTCCCTCAAATCCTTAAAAGCTTAAATTTACTCAAAATGTTCTACTTTTGAGGTGGAGAAATAAAAAGATGTTCCTGATGAGTGTGCAAATACTCATCATTTTGTTCCCATATTTGATTATAAAAATACTGAAAACACCCAAATATGCCCAAATATACTGCAAATATCCTTGGATTGTGTTTTTATGTGTTTCAGGTGCAAAAGGATTGGAAAAAAAATGAAAACTGAGCAAAGTTTGATTAATTGGCAGAAATAGTCCTTAAACTTCTAGAAAGCTGCATATTTAGTCCCTGGAAGTTTAAATTTGAAGAAATGACAACCTTAAGTCCTTGGGAAATAAAAATGGTCACTATTGGTCCTTGGATTAAAGTTTTCATGAATTGTCAAAACAGGTCCCTCCACTTTAAAAAATGGCATAAATGGTCCTTGGAAGTCTAAAATGGAAAAATATGCAATTATGGTCCTTGGGTTATTAAACTATGGCAAGTTTGTTCCTTTGAACAACTTTTGGAAGTTTACAGGTTCAGCCCTTCAACTTTCGAATAATTACACAATTGGTCCTTGTGATAGTTACCAAACCAAATGGACCCTTTTGATATTATAACCAAATCCACCCAACTTACCAATCCAAACCAAAACACAAACCAAGCCAAACGCCTGATCCACTAACCCCTAAGCCCACCAACCCAAAGCCCGTTTCCTTTTTTAATATAAAAAACCCCTTGGTCAAATGACTAGTCAAACCCTTCCTTCCCAAACCACACATGAAGCCTACCCTTGCAACTCCCCTGCCAACACTCCACCTCCATCACCAACTCTTTCCTCTCCCCATTCCATGTTTCCCCAACCTCCACTAAAACCTAAACCTCATTTAATGCCCACAAATCCCTCCAAGTTACCCCTAACTGCCAAATCTTCTTTTCCCGCCAAAAATCCAAATGAATGGCCAGGATCATTTTTGTCAATCCAAGGGTCAATATGAAGTGGGAAAGACAGAGAAACTCACTAGGGCCTATTTAAGTGAAGAAAACAGAAGAAAGAAGTATCAATGAGAGTAGTAGTAGTTTAGTTTTAGTCTAGTAATGTCGAATGTAATGTAATTTCAATTTAAATTGTATTCTTTAGCTTTTAAATTGTAACTTTAATATTTTCTGTGTATTGGAACCTTAATTCAATTATCAATTTCATATTTTAGTAAAAATACAGTTTATGCTTATTTTTCATGAAATTCCCATATTGGTTCTAAGTTTGGTAAAAGTTACATCTTAGTGATTCCCTAAGCTCAAAATAAGTTACTAGTAAGTTTTTAAAAGCTTTGAAAGCATTGAAATTAGTTTAGCATCAGTTATCTTACAAATTCTAAAAAATCATAAAAAATAATGAAAAATAAAAAATCACAAGTAAAGATGAAGAAAGCAATGGATTAGTGTTTGTGTTGGATTGCCAGGGCCAGAGAACCTCAGGGGAGGTGTTAGGCCAGTGGTACTCCTTGTTCTTGGACTGAGGATCACTCAGGAGCATTTTGTAAGCTTTTTATCAAACTACTTCATTTTACAGGAGAATGGATTGATATAGTTGGTATACTGCTTAATATTGCTCATTTTTACTTATGAGATAACTCAGTATTATGATCCTAGTTTTAAATTGAATTTTGCTTTGAAAATTTTCAAGACAGTTGGTATAAGGGTTGTTTGGATCATAGTAGTAAGCTGTGTTTGTGGTTACTTATGGTGTTGTATTCAGCTTAGATAGACCATGTAGGGGTAGTGTAGTGTAGGGATAGTATAACATCTTTTGTCCTTGCATTATAAGTCAGAATTCACTTGAATCCTCTCATATAAACCCACTGTTAGCACTTCTTGTTCCAAATCTCATCACATTGATGCATAAGTGTATTCCTTAGCTTAATTTAGGTTACTTGCAGCTTGTAACAACATTATAAGTCATTAGATTCAAATCCAAGTTCAATTTAGTCAAACTAAGCCTTAATCTTAAAAAGTCAAATTTGCATGTTCTCAGTTTTTCCAAAAATTCCATGAATTTTCATGATTTTTGTGCTTAGAATTTGGATTTGAAACTTTTACAAGTTGAAGCCTAATAGCTAAGCTTTTGAATCCCAACATTGGCTTATTTTTCAGATTTTTTCTGATCGCATATTTGATTGCTCAAACAGACCTGCAGGGCATGTGTATGCCCTACACCAGGGCACCCATAGTTTTTGTCCATTTTCAATTGTCCTTATCCTGTTCATTAGTGGGCCCCATAGTGTGCTTCTTGGCTTTTTGGAAAGCCAATAAGCTCTTCTTCAAGGCTCAGGGCTTATTTTCAGGTTTATAGCTTATTTGGTAGGGCTGCTTGTTGCTTTTAGGTTATCCATTTCCTAGTGTACACAGAGTGGTCAGTGTACAAGCCCAAGTTCATGCCCTCCCCCTAGTGCTTATTATTGGGACCCAGGGGCTGAAGCTTGGTTTTTCAGAAAGCTCTTATAGCTGGCTTTTAGATTTAGCTTTTACTTTGGATCCTAGTTCACCCTAGTGGGCCCCACAAGGCCTACTAAGTGGCCATTTTTGCCGTGTGGTTGTGTTAAGGATTTGGAATTGCTTATTTGCCCCTTGCTGCTTATTTCTAGTGCTTATTTCTTTTCTATTGCTTATTTCATGTCCCTGTAACTTAGTTGTAGCTTATTTATCCTTGTGGAATCATTGTATCACTTGTTGGTTAGCTTTTTCAACATTGCAAAGTCCTAATAAGCTACTTTACCAAATCTGTTAAGCACTTTGGTTCCCAAAGTGCTTATTTTTTAGATCCATTCCAAGTCCCTTCACAAAAGTTTGTTATTTTGAGTATTTAAGTAGTTTTGAAAAAGAAAATTCCAGAAAAGTCAAAATTAAATAAAGTGATAGCTTCTATTTAAGCTTTTTAGCTTATTTTCAACTTTTTCAAAAAGAATTTTTTATAATTTTCCTAGGTTTCTATAGTTATAAAATAATTTTAGAAAAAGTTTGTAATTTTCACTGTTCATTTGCTATTTTTCTTAATTTTAATTAGTTTAAATTAATTAATAATTAGTTTTTAATTAATAATAATTATTTAAAAAGTCTAAAAAATATATTTTCTGTTTTAAAATTAGTTTTATATTATTTTAGATTTTTCCAAATTAAAATTTTATTTTTCTAGGTTAAAATCATAATTATTTGTATTTTAGTATAATTTAAATATTTGAAAGTAATTAGGACAATAGTAATGAATTAATAATAAATAATTAAATAGTGTAAAAAGTATTTTTCTTTTTCCAAAAATTTTCTTTTATCATTAGGTTTGTAAAAATATAATTTTCATATCCGTAGGCAATTTATTTCTTAAAACTCGCGTTTTATTTCGTACGTTTACGTAAATTTAATTGAAACGCGCGTTTTTAGGTTTTTATACTTTTTTAGAATATCTAATCTCACTTAATCTCTCACATAGCTTTCCTAAGCTATTATCTTTAATAATTCTTCAATTTTACCAATCATAACCCTTTCCTGTGAAAATCACCCGATCACAAGCACGTTAAAAATACTTTTCACACCTCGTCGGGATCTAACGACCCGGTAATACTCTGTACTATCCGGAAGCATTGACCTAGGCAGTTTGACCTTATTGACCATTCACTTGGTTAATTTAGGTTGACCGTTTAGCATCAATCAGTTCCAAAAAAGTCATGCTTAAAAGAAACTAATACGGAAATATCAAACATCTGTTTCTCCCCATAAGTTATCCAACAACAAAGGTTTTAATCAATCGATATTGATTGTGTTGAAAACCAATTACTCCATATATCATTTATAGTCCAAGGAATTGCTCAACGAATAAGCAAAACCCAGGTCGTGTCCGTAAGAAGATGAATGGAATCGTGGTCAACGATTCATGAAATCGTGTAGTGAAAAAATGAAAAAGTGACATTTTTGAATTTTACAACTAATGATATGATAAAACAAGCAAAAACAAGTAATCATGCACAAAGGTACAAGCACATAAAGCACAAACGATAAAAACATAAACGTAAACTAAAAATAAACGTCTATTTAACAAAATAAATTGTGAATTTTAAGCTAGACTAAACCTACGGCTCAAATGAAATTTTTAAAACTTTAAAATGATAAAAGAAAATTTTAGAGAAAATAAAATTATTTATTTTTTTTACTTTTTATTTATTTAAAATGAATTTAAAAAAAACTAATTAAAAAGAAATAAAAGATTTAAAATGGTTGGAATTATCAAATTAATCCAAAATTTTTCCTAAAATCACTTTACACTATTACTGATTTAAGAAAAATTAACAATTTGAAAAAGCTAAAATCTATAAGCTTATACAAGCTTAATCAGTTCACAAGCTTATCTATTTGAAAAAGATTAACTAATATAAAAGTAATAAAGAATCCACACCCTTGAGAATAGTCCCAAGGGCACAGATGGTATTGGTGTGGTGTGTTTGTGGTCTGGTGAAGGGTGAGGTCTGGGGTTCGAATCCCAGGCCTTACTTTTTTTTAAACTATATATATATATATTTTCTTTTTACAAAATGATTTAACTACTAAAAACCAAGAACTTTTGAAAAACAACTTTTATTGAAAAGCTTTTGACGAGCTTATGCAAGCTCAGATTGTTAACAAATAGGTGTATAAAAGCTTAAATGAGAAACAAAAATTTAGCAGCTTACTAAATGAATCAAGAAGCTAAAACCACAAGTCACAGAAGCTTATACACACTAAACTCAAACTAAAAAAAAAAAAAAAAACTTAAAGGACAATCAACAAACTCAGTTTAGCAAACTAACAAGCAGATTCACAAACTGAGACAATCAAATGCTAACTATGCATACAAAATAACAAAGCAGGTCAAATTAGGTCAACTAGAAGGCAAAAATTAAGCTAGCTTGTTCAAACACCAAAACTGATACTGAGCTCAATTATTAAACCAATTTTGGTCTTATGAACTTAGACTGAAAACAACTTATTCTCTGGTACAGGACACTGGAATGACTCAACAGCTCACTTTGGATCCCAATTTCAACAAGTAAATGACTACCAAATTGAAAAATTCTTTTAGATTTTGAAACACAAGCAACAAAATAACAGATAAATGCAATTATGTTTTTTTTTCAATCTATATTTAATCATACAAGCTATCTACCAGTTTGTGCCATTTTTAAGAAATCTGATATTTTTGACTTGTTAGATTTATGAACTTTTGACTTTTCTGAGATTCTAATGATCAAATAAGACTAGAAATGTAATATTAAGCTAGAATCAAACCAAATTAAGCTATAATGACTTATTGTTATACTACTTATCAGATTATGCAAACTAACATGTCTAACAATTAACATTTATGTTAGATTTTAAGATAATTTGACTATTTCTATAATGAGATGCAAGTTTTATGACTATTCTACACTATGTGAACCTAGACTGAACTAATGCAATCAAATTCTATGACTGAAACAAACTATATCTCAGAGATTAACCATGATCCAAACACCACTATATTATGCAATTACACTAAAACTAGCTGATATAAGTCTCAAATCACCTAATCCATTAACACACTGAATCACATAACCAGAATAGGTCACAAATCAACAGCTACAATCAGCAATTAACAACTAGAGAATAGGATCAAACTTCTACCATTACTGATGCACTTAGTTTCACAGATTCAACAAATTAGTTCACAAATGATCAAGCAATTTCAAGTAAAACTATAGCTAACTGCATAACATCAAACAGTAACAATGAAGTAGCCTATCTTTGGATAGGCTAAACACTTCCATTTTGCTGTTTAACATATCAAAATTCACCATGGATCACCATCATCATGTACAGTTGACTATTTGACTTTTATGAGCTATGGATTTTTGATCTGTGTAATCTACAAATAAGCTTCACCAAAAGCTAAACAGCTGAGATGAGCTTCTAAACTACTAAATTAGCTTGGATGCAAGCTGATTTAGAGATTGATGAGGCGAAAAATGAACCACTTTTAGGGGGTCATTTAAGCCCGGAATTGAATTTATTTGATCAAATATTGCCCTAAATCGTTCCTTTTGTGATTTTAGGTACTTTGGGAGTGAATTCTGGAAAAGGAAGCATTTTGGACGATTTTGGAGCATAAAAGTGAAGAAAACGGCAAAGTCTTAATTTTCCTTGCTGGGAACAGTACCTGACGGCATCAAGAGGCTTTTCATGACGGCGTCAAGAGTAAAAGTGGTGACGGCCCAGAAGAAACGTGAAGGCGTCACCCAAGGCCGTCACGTGTTAACTTGTCAAAACTTGCGCGCGGAGTAGCTGATATTGTTTTGGTCATAACTTTTGCATACGAACACGGATTTAGGTGATTCAAAAGCCCACGCGAAGAGGACGAAGAGATCTACAATTTGGTGAAAAAATGGACGTGACGGCATCAAGAGAAACGAGCTGACGCCATCAAGATGGGCCGACAGAAAACATGCTTATAAATTACATCATAACTTCACTTTTTGTAAGCCCTAAACCCTAAGGTCGATTCCTGGGTTTAGGTAGGTGTTTTTCCAGCAACTTAGAGGGTTTCAATCACTCCATAAACATCATGTATTGGTTTGATGATTCTATCTCAATTATGTCTTTCATTATTATTGTTGTTTGCTCTTCATTGATTATGTTTTGCTAATTCACCTTGTGTCTACTTATGATTGTGTGAAACTTGTATATAATTGATTAGATCTTATTGATTCCTTGTTGATGTTTGTGTCTATCTTCATCAATTAGGGTGTGACACTTCGATAGGTCTAATTGGTTTAGCTTATAATTCTTGTTCCCTATTGTCTCTTGTTTAATTGAATGAGTTCGATGTTAGGCTTAAGAAAACTGGCAGATCTCCATAGTGTAACTTGCTTGAACATATTAAGAAACATCAACCAATGTGTACTAGGTTTTTATGGTTGTATTTAATGCATGAGCGAATTCTAGTGATCCCATATTAGGAGCTTCTTAGCCGGCTCGACATAGGAGTGAAGTAGGAGCTTATAGAATTGGGGAAGTAAGTACGCCACCCCATTATTTGTATTAAGGAATACAACCCGTCAATTAAAACAAGGTGTGACAATTCAATAGGTAGAATTGGATAGCTAGCAAGGAGTAACATATCATGGGTAGACATGCTTCACTTATCTTGTAGAACCTTAGTTTATTTTTCTTGTTAATTAGTTTAATTAGTAGCTTTTGGGTTAGTTGATTAGCAACTAATTCCGCCCCTCCTTCCAATACCAGAGATTTTTACCTGCTTTTCATAAAATATATAAAAAAACATAAAAAGAATCATCCTTCACCTTTAGACCTAGTTAGCTTAATTTCAATCCTAACGACACTATTCCTGAGTTGAACGATCAATCCCCCGGTACTTGTCACTATACTATACTACAACGATCAGGTACACTGCCTGGTGGGGGTTGTAAGCTTCTCGAGATCCCTTGAGAGGTAAAGCCTGGTGCAATCCCTATGCATCAAGTTTTTGGCGCCGCAGCCCGGGGAATAGTTATTGTTTAGGTTGAATTTGATTTTTATTAGGTCTACTCATTAGATTCCTATCAAGTGAGATTTTTTTCTTTTTATTTTGTAGCTTTCTCGTAGTCTATCTTTTCTTTGTGATTTTGTTTGTAATTTGCAGCCCGGGGAATAGTTATTGTTTAGGTATGGATAATAAGGTGGTCAGGTTAGATTTACCGGTTTTGTTTTTCTAACGGAGTCTTAAAGTTTTTGTTGAATTATTAAGTTTTATAATCTCCAGGAAATCTGCAAACTTCATTCCACAAGCATTATATCTTACTTTGTTTTCTAGGATTTAGTAACTTATGTAGATTGCCGCCGATTTTATGCGAGGTTGCTTTGTCTGTTTTCTCAGGTTTAACAGGTTATGTACGACAAGAAGACGATTTATATTCTGGAAGGGAAGCTTTGATTGTTCATTTTCTTGGAGGAAGAACTAACCTGGCCACCTTATTATCCATACCGAGCGAATCAGGGGAGTATTTGATTTCATTCTTTTTACTTATTTCACTTTTACATTCTTTACTTGAACATTGGGGACAATGTTCATCCTAAGTGTAAGGGGAGGGTAAAATGATGATACCTTACAGATACACTTTCGCTTGAGTTTGTTTGTTTGATGGTAGATGTGTAATAAAACTATGATAAATACTTGTTAGTGTAATTTTAGCGCCAAATTTAATTTTTTTTACAACATTTAGGAGTGAAACTTTAGCCTTAGCAAGCGTCACATGGATAGGAGATTGTATGACTAGCACAAAACCGTATCATTCAGAAAAATTTTCCACCCAAATATGTGAGGTTCGCCTTTAGATTTGATAGGAAAAGCATTTACTATTAGTGCTTATGAGTGTACCGGTAACATTTAGATTCTAGAACTTGCGTTACTGATGCATCCCAAGACTGCTAGTGAGACTACATTCGTGTAGTAAGATTTACTACATGATAAGAGGCATTAGGATCACCCTTGTGTTAAACCCGTATCATAATTACTTGACCATTTAAGTCATATTACTTGGCAAGTTAAGTCAATTAATTTTTCCCACACCCTTTGCGTTGTACTCATTTTTTTTACACGATACCCCTAGTACACCCCTCCAAGCCTATCTTTTCGTTTCTAACTTTAAGCATTTTACTTAAAGGAAGAATTTGTTACACCCCACTTAAATGTACAACCAAATCGCCTTAGCCTTCCGTGTATGCACTCATCTTTAGTGCATTATTGTTATTTGTTAAACCCTAAGTTAATTATCTAACTGATTACATGGTTGCTAAGTCGAGTCATATCCTTGTACATATTATTTTGGGATGATTGGGACTCATGGGTAAAGTACTTATTTTATGGTGTAATGGGGAAGAACATCATATATTACCCCCATATGTACGTTAATCTTAAAAGTGCTCCAAGTGTTTTGATTTCCTTAATTCGAGTCATTAGATTAGTTTATTGTAAAGTATGTAAAGATTCAAGTGTAAGGGGAATGTTCATTCCCTATGATGTATTATTTTGGATGGTAGGGTAAGAGTGTATGCAAAAAAAAAAAAAAAAAAAAAAAAAAATCGAAAAATTTAAAAAAAAAAAAAAAAAGAAAAGAAAAGGAAAGAGAAAAAAAACATACGGACTACCATCCCTTTTCATTCTATTTTCATTTTATGTTTTTATTATTTTTGATTTATTAGTTTAAGTCGAATCTAGTCTTGGCTTAGCAACGCCATATTGTACATGTAATTGACCAAGATTGTTAACTCGCCACCAATAAAGACTGCCTATATCCAACAAAACCGTGTACTCCATATCCCTACACCTAACGTTACAACCCTTTAAAAGACCTCTTTGATAGTTTATTCTAGGTGCTTACGCCATGTGGTGGAGGTTTGATCCTTTCCCAAGCCTATGGTAATCTATTTTGCTATGACAGGTAGTGAGAGATATTTTCCGTTTCCATATTGTGATATTACTTTATTACACCCGAGAGATGTGAGTATCTAAACACTATTTGTGAGGTGCTAGTGTATAACCTCTGTGCTTGTCTTTGGTCTTTAGTGTAACGATTATTTGTTGTAATTACTTTTATATTAGTGTTAAATGACCCCTAACTTGTATTTTGATTAGAATAAAAGCGCATTTGCTTGAGGACAAGCAAATCTCAAGTGTAAGGGTATATGATGAGGCAAAAAGTGAACCACTTTTAGGGGGTCATTTAAGCCCGGAATTGAATTTATTTGATCAAATATTGCCCTAAATCGTTCCTTTTGTGATTTTAGGTACTTTGGGAGTGAATTCTGGAAAAGGAAGCGTTTTGGACGATTTTGGAGCATAAAAGTGAGGAAAACGGCAAAGTCTTAATTTGCCTTGCTGGAAACAGTACCTGACGGCGTCAAGAGTAAAAGTGGTGACGGCCCAGAAGAAACGTGAAGGCGTCACCCAAGGCCGTCACGTGTTAACTTGTCAAAACTTGCGCGCGGAATAGCTGATATTGTTTTGGTCATAACTTTTGCATACGAACTCGGATTTAGGTGATTCAAAAGCCCACGCGAAGAGGACGAAGAGATCTACAATTTGGTGAAAAAATGGTCATGACAGCATCAAGAGAAACGAGCTGACACCATCAAGATGGGCCAACAGAAAACATGTCTATAAATATAACACCATAACTTCACTTTTTGTAAGCCCTAAACCCTAAGGTCGATTCCAGGGTTTAGGTAGGTGTTTTTCCAGCAACTTAGAGGGTTTCAATCACTCCATAAACATCATGTATTGGTTTGATGATTCTATCTCAATTATACCTTTCATTATTATTGTTGTTTGCTCTTTATTGATTATGTTTTGCTAATTCACCTTGTGTCTACTTATGATTGTGTGAAACTTGTATATAATTGATTAGATCTTATTGATTCCTTGTTGATGTTTGTGTCTATCTTCATCAATTAGGGTATGACACTTTGATAGGTCTAATTGGTTTAGCTTATAATTCTTGTTCCCTATTGTCTCTTGTTTAATTGAATGAGTTCGATGTTAGGCTTAAGAAAACTGGCAGATCTCCATAGTGTAACTTGCTTGAACATCTTAAGAAACATGAACCGATGTGTACTTGGTTTTTATGGTTGTATTTAATGCATGAGCAAATTCTAGTGACCCGATGTTAGGAGCTTCTTAGCCGGCTCGACATAGGAGTGAAGTAGGAGCTTATAGAATTGGGGAAGTAAGTACGCCACCCCATGATTGGTATTAAGGAATACAACCCGGCAATTAAAACAAGGTATGACAATTCAATAGGTAGAATTGGATAGGTAGCAAGGAGTAACATATCATGGGTAGACATGCTTCACTTATCTTGTAGAACCTTAGTTTATTTTTCTTGTTAATTAGTTTAATTAGTAGCTTTTGGGTTAGTTGATTAGCAACTAATTTCGCCCCTCCTTCCAATACCCGAGATTTTTACCTGCTTTTCATAAAATATAAAAAAAAAACATAAAAAGAATCATCCTTCACCTTTAGACCTAGTTAGATTAATTTCAATCCTAACGACACTATTCCTGAGTTGAACGATCAATCCCCCGATACTTGTCACTATACTATACTACAACGATCAGGTACACTGCCTGGTAGGGGTTGTAAGCTTCTCGAGATCCTTTGAGAGGTAAAGCCTGGTGCAATCCCTACGCATCAGAGATTTTGAAAACATTTTTTTTTTTTTTATATTTTCTGATTTTTTATGTATCTTTATCGATTTGAGAACAAGTGAAATGTAAGTAACTTTAGAAAGTGTAAAATAGCTTCTGAGAAGCTTGTTAAAACAGTTATCAGACCTTAATCCATCAAAAGCTACTAAGAGTTACAAGCTTATGTGAAAACTGTAATGGAATTTTTATTAAAATCACTAAAACGTTACAACAATTTAAAAAGAGATTACAATGAAAACTTAGTTGAGTACAAATTTCAGCAGAGTTTAGCTACACTAAAAATTACACACTGAAATGAGAAAATATAGCATCTATTTATAGGATGTGTGAGAATGAGAGGTCACGATTGCCAAGCTGGCAATCAGTGTGCCCTGTGTTAGTTTGAAGATCATCTAAGCCCTCAGATCCTTTCCCAATCATTTCAACAGTAGGATCAAGCAATCATGACGTGTAGGAGCCAATCAAATACTGCCACCTAAGCCATTCGTGTGCTTCTTAATCCTTGACACCATCTGACACGCCTGACATCTTCTAGAAGGCCATTAATATGTCCAATTTGCCCTTAATTACTGTAATTGGGACGGGGGGTAAATTAGGGTTCATGTTATTTTCTGGGTTTGGGTAAAATTGGGTGGCGGGAAGGGTAAAGTTGTTTTTTTTATTATTGTTTGACCTTGGTAAGTGAGTTTGACCTCGTGGGGTTGGGTCGGGGATTATTGAAATGGCTTTGGGCTTGGTGTTATGTAAATGGTTAATGGGTTTAGGATTAGTAAAAAATCCAAGAACCATTTATGTTAAAGCTGAATTTCAAGGACCATTCTTGTCATCACTTCAAAATAAATCCAAGGGTCTTTCTTGACATTTGATAATTCTTCAAGGACTTGTTTTGACATCTTAAGCTCAAATAGAATCCAAAATCTTCCTCGGCTCGGCTTTTATTCCCTTTTCCATTCCCGTGCTCGTGTTTGCCGTTTTCTCATGATTTTTGACTTTTTTCTATGATATCCGTGCCTGCACATACAAAAACACAAAAACGACATATTTTTGGCATTTATGGTCGGTTTTTGGTCAAAAGGTGTGTAAATTAACACACACCAGGTATCAAAAATACCATGGATACGCCATTTTTGAGGGGGAGAAATGTGATTAAAATGTGATCGTCTTGAATCTCAAAAGAGCTCGACTTAGATATAACCAATGAATTGTCGAAGCTTAAATGTCATTAATCGAAAAGACTTGTCCTGGACGGGTAATAACTTCAAGCTAGTCTAACTAGTGATGTAAGCGTGTCTCGAATAGGACTTGTCTGAGTAGAATGTACCGTCTCGAGAGACTTTCTTTGGACTTGACCAGGACGGGTAATAATTTCAAGTTAGTCTAACTAGTGATGTAAGCGTGTCTCGAATCGGTCATGTTCACCGAAAATCAATCAATTCAAAAGTGCGAACTCTACCCAACATGTGCAAATTTATCTTGAAAACATATAAGCACATGTGAAGGGGGAGTATTTCTAAAAAAGCAAAACTCTCGAAGTGTTAACAAAATGTGTTTAGATTCATAAACACTTTGAGAGATTTTCACGAAAGGTTTTATGGCATGTAATCAATAAATCTAGGATAATCATGGAGTTATAAGGTGATTATGGTTAGGTTTATGTCCAATGATCCGCCAGAGCCGGAGGGATCTACCCAAGGACAATTCCAATAGATTAAAATTAGAAGTCCTTAGGTATGGTTGAAAAAATAAAGGAGTAAAGAAATGAAAGGAGAAAGAAGGGGTTGAGGAATTAAAAAGAAATAGCCCTCCAAATGTTCAACCTTAGGGCAAAAACCGGGTTCAATTTCATATGTTATCGGTTGTTACCAAGGTGACACCGTTATTGAAGACAAAGACATCATGGACCCAGTGATGCACTGAACTTAACCTTCTAAGCCACTCAAGTTCTCTTAAAAGAGCTTGTTTCATTCTCATGGGGAACCCTGCATAATCTATCGACCGTTCATTACGAGCCATGTTGATATTGAAATAGGAAACACCGCTCCAGTCTCTGATGACAAAATATGCACTTATTGAGTCTAGAGCCCCAAAATTCATCAAAAGATCTCATAGGAACACATGATACTTCTACACTGGTTGTTCAACATTAAGGACGCCAGATGTAAACTTTAGAGTCCTACGCAGATCTTAGCAATCTGCCAGAACATTTATGAGAGGATTCACTTTTGTGATTCTCAGTGATTGAATGGAAACTCCTGCCAGGGTCAACATCAAACAGCCCTGACAGCAGGTCACTTCGGTAATCTCTTGTGGGTTACGCTTAGTGTTCGCGGTGGTTTCAAAAACGGTCTACAGTCGTGGAGTGATCACCAATGACTCACCAATTCGTTGATCTACTTAGTAGGTCTCGTAAGCTCTCTCAGGGATATTCGATTTGGGAACAGCCTTGGTAAGGGTTAGAAGGAGTCTTCATACTATGCTGTTGATGATCTCTAATTTTGAACCTGTAAGTACCAGATGTTTATTACTAACCGTTTTCATGTAGCTACCCATACCTCATTATTATCACCACCACTACACTAGTTTCCACATGCTCATGCATGCATCACGAAGTCAAAGAAAAGTTCTCATCAAAGATCTAAGCAAAGATAAGTTCAAAGAAAGATTCTACGTAATGTGAAAGAATCTACAGAAGTAAAGTGACAAAGATCAGTGTGAACGAACAGGAACAACATATGTATGTATCTCAAAGACTAAAGACGTATGAGCATGTTGGAAAGGCGTATAACCTCCAAAGACAAAGAAGTGACAAAAGGCAGATGACACCACAAAAACAAAGAACTATGAACGAAGAAGAGTCATTTATCAAATATTACAAAGCATGTTTGGAACAAAGGAACTAGCAAAACTATTACACAACAAGACTCAAAGTTCAAAGAGAACAAGCTTCAAAGATCAAAGATCAAGGTTGTTGAACCTTAGACCTTGATAGATCTTTGAGCACTCGTGGATCGTTCACTAACACACTAAAAGAAAATCTCTAAAACTTGTATTCTAAAGCGGAAACAAACACAAGTATAAACAACGGAATACTAAGAATACTTGATCCTCTATGGATCTTTTAATAATACTGAAAGTGTTTTCTAAAAACGTGTCTCCAATACATATTCGTGTGTTCCTTTTATAGCCAAGGAACTCTAAACCGTTTCACAAGAAACGTATCTTCTAAAAACTTCAAAAGTAACTTTTGTGAAAATAAGTAACTTTTGTGAAAAGACTTTTGTGAAAAGACTTTTGATATAGCTTATTAATAAGCTATGTGCACCCCTTATTGACAGATGATTATAAGCTAAAAATAATTAACTTTTGTGAAAAGACTTTTGATATAGCTTATTAATAAGCTATGTGCACCCCTTTGTGCTTAACAGTTGACTTATTAAGGTTATTAGTATTTGGTGGACTTATGAAAAAGCTATGAAATGAACAAATAAGCAAAGACAGATGATTAACAACTTGAAATAAGGCAAATGACACAAATAAGCACTCTGGATATGCTATTATGAACAAATAAACACTTAAGCAACTATAAGGCCAAAACAGGCCAAACACATGAACTTTGGACCTCTGTGGGGTCTACAGAAGTCAAAGGGGGTCCAAAATAAGACTTGACCTACAAAGATGAACTGGGCAACTTTCAAATAAGCCAATAAGCTGGGCTTATTGCTTATTTTTGAGCACTGGATGGTGCTTGGAACTTGGGTGAAAAACCTGAGTCACTCGGTGTACTCAGAGAAATGGACAACCTATAAGCTACTTGCAGCCCTATCAAATAAGCTTAAAATGGTGAAATAAGCCCTGAACTGTCAAGATGGGTTGGTTGGCTATCCAAAAAGCCAATAAGCTAAGGGTGGGGCCCACTAATGAACTGGCTATGGTCTAGGGAATATTGGTCACTTATACTGATGACTCAGTATATGATTGTGAAATAAGCAAACTTAAAGACTAAAATAAGCTATGCTACAGTGTACTGAGATCCAATATTATTGATGATCTAAAAAGATAAGCTGTAGAGCTTTTCAAAAAACTAAAAATCAGGTTCTAATTTTTTGGTTTGCACCCTGGAGGGGGGTTTGAAAACTTGACCAATTGCACAAAGTGCCCTGGTGCAAAAACAGAACTTGCCCTGCAGGCTTAAATAAGCTATTGCACAAGCTTGAATAAAATTTACAAAAAAAAAAAAAAAAGCTGATGGTAGGTTTTGAAAGATGAGCTGATAGAATATGACTTGTGAAAAGCTCAGGGTCTCAATCCAATCACAAAAATCAAAACAATTCTTCCCATTTTTGGTTTTCTGAGATAAGAGTATTTTTGACTTTTTGAAATTATGAACCAAGTTGACTTTTATGAACTTAGATCTTAATTTTATGACTGAAAATGGTTTAATAAGCTATGTTAAGGCCAAATTAAGCTAAACCACTCACTTGTGAATGGAAATGGGGCATATGCCACTCTTTAACCAACACAGAGGGTAAATTTGGCCTAATGCTAAGTGATTTTGACTTTTTGATGAACAATGCTTGGTTTTTATGCTATTGATGCTCTAATTATACCTAAGGAAACATGCATAAACAATGAACAACAACTAGAACACAGGGAACAAGGGTGAAACCCACTGATCCAAACACACCTACTAAAAATAGTTTATGATGAAATATGATCTAAAAGATTCCAAAGCTTAACTTAATGATTAATAACAACCTAATAAACTATAAGCAAGCAAAATGAGCAATTATAAGACACTGTTACACTATAAAAATTAGAATGAGAGATTTTAGGCTTACAAATACCTTCCAAGCTTGCTTCCAAGGACCAAGAACCACATAACTACCTCCTATAGAACCTCCACAGGTTCACTAACCCAGGGCCATCCATGATTCACCCTGCTCCATTGCCTTCTTCTTGATCTTCATCATTTTTTTTTCTTTTTATTTTTCTGTTTTTTTTTTTTTTTGTATTTTTGGTTTATGATACAAAGCTGATTTTAAAGGTTTCTAAAAGCTTTCATAAGCTTTCTAGGAGCTTAAATGTAACTAAGAGTCCATATCATTAAGCAGAGACAACAATTATGCTAATGAGACTTTTTGAAATAAAATTGAAAATTGCATAGACTGAGATAGGAACTAAAACTTGAATTTGATTAATGAAACAGTTGAGTTTACACTAGAAGACACTAATACAATGCTTGAAAGCTTGAAATTTGATTGAAAATACAAGACACAAACTTAACGACACTATTTTAACTAAAATAAACTACACACACTTCATTGCTCCATCTCTTTCTTTATATAGGGGCATGTAGAGTTCCACTTGGACTTCTGAGTATTCGTCACTTTGAATTGGGACCATTGGATCACTTTTGAGCAATCTCAGCCTTTAAATCATTTTTGGCGCCAAAATGAGATAGAGCAAATTGCTCTGTTTGCGCGTGTAAAGAGGGGGCATTAAATGCTCTTTGGATTGTTAGGTAATAGTGGTGGTAAGGGTGGTGGGATGTGATGGCAAGTGGGGGTGGTGAAGTGACGGAGCTACAGTGCAAGTGGGAGGGGAAGGGGACGGTCAAATGGTTTGACCGTTTATTATTTAAAACGGTTTTTGTGGGTAGTGGGCTTAGGGGTTGGGCCAAGGGGACAGTTGTAGGCTGGTGGTGTTTTTATGTTGGATTGGGTTTGGTTTGGGGTGTTTTAATATTAAGGGTCCGTATGGTTTTAGAAATTAGCAAGGACCAATTTTGCAATTTACCAAATATCGAGGGCTGATTCTGTCATTCTTCCAAAGTTCACAAAGGGGTGAAACTTGCCAATCCTCAATACTACAAGGACTCTTGTTGATTTTTCCATTTTTGAATTCCCAGGGACCAAATCTGCCAAATTGGAAACTTCAGGGACCATTTTTGTAATTTCAACAAACTTTCCAACCAAGGACCATTCCTGCCATAGATGAGTAGCACAAGGACATAAATTGATTTTCTCAAAGTTTTTATATCCTAGGGACCATTTTTGTCAATTTTGCAAAGTTAAGGGACTAAACTTGTAATTTTATGAAACTTTGCACCAAAGGACTAATTATGTTTATTTGTGATTCAAAAGGACCTTTGGTGACTTTTTCATGTTTTTAGAATAACTAGGGACTAGTTTTGACAACTTTTGAAAGTTGAGGGACTGAAACTGCCAATTATGCAAACTTTGCTCATTTTTCATTTGTTTTTGATTATTTTGTATGTGAAACATACAAAACATATTCCTGGGATATTTTCATTATTATGATGCATATTTGAGTATTTTTAGATGTTTTGGCAGCTCAGATTAGGTAAAAATGATGAGTATTTACACACTCATCAATATGCATTATCACTTCCTAAATAAACTCATGCATATCCTAACTATATTACATAATATACAGAATATCTATTTCCGCAGAAACTAATTATGCTGAAACTAGTCTTCAGCAGATACACTGCTTCAGCAGGAACCAACACTTCAGCAATATCCTTCAGCAGTAACCGTCAACAGAATTCTTATTTAGCAGAATTCCCAACAGTCCTCCCCTAATCTTGAATTTGACATGGTTAAGTTCAAGATTCTTGATAGATCTTTAAAGTTACAAACCAAGAGGATTGAAGTCGAACATCATCAGCAAAGAATCTTCATCAGCAGGATCTCTATGATCAGCACAAACTAGAAAACTCCATTCTTTGCAGCAACAAATGACCAAATGTACATCAAAACAGATTAGTTTCATACTATTCTCATCACATCCAGGTGTGTTAACTCCTGTGAGAGGTGAATCATTGAAAATAATTTATTTGATGTCTCTTTACCAATAGCCATCACTACTGGAGTAGTCAAATATTTAAGTTCGAAAACTATGGTACACTAATGACCATATGATTTTTAGCAAATCATAAGCTATAAACGGATTTGAGTTGTCTTTACCTGTAGCCGTTTGCGCAGGACTAGTCAATTATTTGGTTGATTTAATCACCTAGGGAAATTGAATACCAAATATGGTTTTCCACTGCCTTTACCACAAGCCATACACTTGTGGGCTAGCCAATTATTTGGAATCCAAAAAGGAAAAATCCATGGTCAATTGACAACCATCCAACTCTCAACTGTTAAGCATGGGTGAGTTGAGTACCCAATAGTTTTTAGCAAACTATTACAACTATCAACAGATTTGACATGTCTTTACCAAAGCTGTACCCTTTGGACTAGCCAACTTTTTGACGGAATAGTCAACATCAGGTAAGTTGATAACCAGAGAAGGTGTGATATGAACCAACACCATAACCTGCATACAACATACATAAGACTATACAAATCTGTCAGTTTTTTTTTTTCTTTTTTCTTTTTTTTTAAGATAATAAAAAATAAAGAAATATATAACAAAATACCATCAATCAGATGCAGCTCTGGGAATCCTGATCCTGATCTTGAATAATCTAACTAAAGATTCAGCAAACAATCTAGCATTCCCAACTGGATCAGGAGGAATCTCCAGCTTCTGTTGAAGCATTTTCTCCATGAGAGGCACTGTCAGAGGATAATTCTTCCCAAGAAACATGATTACCCTGTGTCCAGATGTAGTCTCCAGTACATGAACATAATGCATAGGATAAAATTCCCAACTTTGTACTTTCCACCTCTGATTTTTCTTCCACACTTCATAACCAGCACCATTGAAAGTAGAAGAATCCATAAGCACTTTAAGATCTCCCAATAGATACAATCCTGCACCGGTAGGAGTATGCGTAGCATAATACTTTTGGACCAACTCATTGAAAGTGACTAAGTCCTGACGATCCACAAGATGTAGAATTTCTTGTAGAAATGTGAATGACAGAGAAGTTTTATCAAGACTATAAATGGTGTTGATTTGACCATTCTTAGACAATTCCCAATGAACTAAAACATCTCTAACACCCCCTGGCCAATCATCAGGGGATCCTTCTTTGATGAAAGAAGCATCAGGAGCATTAACATCTACTACTCTGTGTGCTGAATATGAAGTCCTCACCCTTGCCATTCTCTTGGCCCTTCTTCCAGGAATGTAAATAGCATCATGTGGTGAAGAAGGTTCCTTAGGAGCTACTTCCTCAGCAGATACATCTTCTGCAGCATTAGTTTCCACTGATGGAATATCTAAGTAAACATCAGCAGAATCCTGAGTAGAAGCAAGTGCAACAGATTCATATTGTTCATCCATTGCCTTCCTGACCTGTTTAGCCCTAGCAGCTGCCAGTTCTACTTCTCTCTCTTTAATCTCATGAAATCTTACCAGTTCAGCTTGTTGATCATCATCTAACCTCTTTGCAGCCTCTTCACCCAATCTCTCCTCCTCCATTTGATTTCTGGTTCTCTTTCTAGAAGGAAGATCTTCTGCTACAACTTTGGCTTTTCCTTTATCAACAATAGATGAAGCAGCAATAGTTGTCACATTAGCAGAAGTATCAGGTAAAGATACTTGATCAACAATAGAAACACCCATATCTATAGTAGAACCAGCATCAACAGAAAAAGATAGAGACATAGCAGGCACATTAGTAGAAACAGCTTCATCAATTTGGACTTTCTTAAAATGTGGTTCTGCATCAGCAGCAAGGATAGTAGGAACAAGCTTAGGAGTACTTATCCATCCTTTTCACATCTAGACTTGATTCTATTATACTGAAGAACCAATTGTTCATCTAAAAGAGCCCAAACTTACTTCCTAGTCCAAGCATTATTATATAGTGCACTGGTTTGACTTTTCACATAAGTTCTCATAAAATCCCTTTGCTGTGCTTGAGTCATTGGTTTATCCCTTTTGGCTTTGGCAATTTGCTCATCTGCTTCTTTCTTCCTTTGTTTCATAACCTTTACTATTTCAGAAGCCCAATCACCTTTACTCACATCCTTTCCAAGAATATCTATAACCAAAATAGGAGTAGCAATCACTTGTTCACCAATATGCATCCAATCTGCTTCATCAAAGTTTGGTATTGCAGCATCCAATTCTCTTTGTCTTTCAAGAGGCAGAGTAGAAATATACTTGTCTTGAGCAGATTGAAATTCTTTGTCATATTTAGCTTGCTCTTGATTTACCAATTCTGTGCTTTTCTTGTGATCTTCCCATTCTTTCAAAAGTCTTTCTTGCTCAAGTCTTTCTTCTTTTGAGATAAGATCAGCATCACTCACTTCATTAACTTCAGCAGAATCATCATGAGGAATGAATAACTCTTCCAAAGGATCAGCAGGAATATCTTGAACATCTAAATCAGTGAGATTATCAGCAGATCCTGTAGCATGAAGAGTTGCAGTGGTGTCTTCATGAGAAACTTGCTCAGGAACAGATGAATCAGTGGTAGGGGAATCCATATACTCTTTACCAGCTACAAAGAATGTATCTACTGATGCATGAAACCCATCAGTAGTCTTTTTAGCAGCAATATCACTAGTTGGTTCATTCTCCTGAAGAGTATCACCAGCATCTATCATAAGAATCTCATCACCACTAGACACCTTAGAAGATTCAGCAGCTTTCTTTGCCAAATACTGTCTTCTACTTCTTCTGCTGAATTGAATTGGCTTATTAAGTTTTGAAACTTCAGCAACTTTGGGAGAAGAAGCATGAGTCTGTCTAGCAACTTCTGCCAAGATTTCAAGTGAATCCAAATTTCCCTCCTCATGTACTTCATCAGCATCAATCACAACCTTTCTTTTCTTTTGCTGATCAAGTTGTGCTTCCAACTCCTGAACCTTTCTTTTCAACAGCTCAATCTCACCACCAAGTGAAGATTTGGTATCTGCAAGCTCCTGTTGAAGATCATCAGTCTTTTTAACATACATGCAAAGCAAATCATGTATAGAGGTGAGAGTAATAGGGTTCTCAGCTCCACCAACAGTTTGCTCATTGGTCATGGGAGCGTCATTAAACCTATCAGGAGAAACAGACATATGTACAACATTAGGAGAGCCTGCATCATATGGCTCTCTTACAAGACTAGGTGTGGGTAGTCTAGTAATCTCAGACTCAAGAGGTGTAGGTACTTGGGTACCAAGAGACTGAATTGTCTCTTCAACCTCAGCAACAAGCTCATCAGGAGCAACCGGAGAAGGTGATGGAACAGGACTAGGTGACAGAGGTAAAGGGGAAGGTGGAGGCTGGTCAGAAGAAACATGTAATGCTTCAGCAGTTGTAGATGGCTCTCCATCATGTACCACTGATGGATTTCCATCAGCAAAAACACCAGAAGATGATGGATTACCATCATCAGCAGCATTTTGAGAGGGTATTTCACCAGTAGCATCACCCTCACCTACATCATCATTGCCATGTGGCAATATAGCAGCTAACAGAGGGTGATGTACCCCATCATAGTTAGTTTGCATAGAGTCAAATAACTTAGAACCAAGACTCTTAATGGGCACATGAATTCTGTCTTCTGTGGTTATGTCTAAAATTATTTGTAGAAACCTAGGGTACATTAAAAACTTATGCTTTTTCTTCTCAATATTTTCTATCATATTGTCAAAAATAAACTTTGAGAAATTATAAGTTAACCCTTTAGAAAGACAGACAATACCATAACCCAATTGGGTAGAGAATTGATCCTATCCACCAGACTTATTGCTGATACATTGGAGCAGTGTATGCACCAAAAACCTCCACTTGGGACAAAACTGATTCTTAAGCCACTTAGTTGTGTCAGTGCTTTGATAACCAGCTTCCCTTAACCCAGCAAGAATCTCTTCAGTGTTGGAGTGAAAAACTCCATTCTCATCATCCAACTGAAGCTTTGTCCTTATCAAACTTTCAGTCACCATATACTCAGTTCCATCAATAGTAGCCACGATCTCTTTGTCAGACCTTTTCCTAGCAGATGCCCAAAATTGCTTCACCATAGATTAATATATCACATTCGGAGAATGTGTTAAAGCATAATGAATCTTTGAACGTTGTAGAAACTCCACCATTGAATCATATAGTTCATGATCTTTAGTCTTTTTCAGAATTGCAACCTTGTTATGATCTTTCTTGAATTGAAGTGTTGCCATTTGAAGGATTTGTGAGAGACGGTTATGAATTATGCAAATGAATGATGGGTTTAAATTGATTGATGAGGGAATAAATTAGTTTTGGGCGAAGATATGCGAAGTAGGTTGTAAACGGAAGTTGCCCAATCGTGGTCAAGAATATCGGAACAAATCGTTGACCATATCTGACGTGTAAAGCGGCTTCATCCAAATTCAAAATTACCTTTCAGCAGAAACGAAAGTCAATCTGCTGATGAATGGTCAATCAGTAGAAACCACTTAAGAGTAAAAATATCTTCAGTAAATATCTTGATTTTTACTGTGCCACTCAACTCGCATTAATTATCATAAAGCCTTGACTTCGCCTATTTAATAACCCCCAAATCACACTTTTACAGATATCAATTACCCCCAATTCTTATCAAACCCTAATTTCTCAATTAACCCCAATTATCTACCAAAATCATGTCATCCAAACCCAAAATAATTGACCTAACCTCCTCCACTTCCTCCTCATCATCATCAAGTGATGGGTGCAGTGGTTACTTTCCACCCGGTGAACATTCAAAGAAGAAACATGATGTGAAAACCCCAAGTCCCTCACCATCAGAGGATCCAGCCAACATTCCCTCTGATTTGGATGATTCAGATGCAGAGAGAGAGAGCTCGAGAGAAGGTGGAATGCGTTGAAGAGAGGTGAACCAAGCAATGCCCCCATTTCTGCTGAGAGACAGTATGTCTCTCCCTTCATCTTTACTTCTGATGAAGACTCTTCAGAGGATGAAGACGAAGATCCATCATTCCTTCCTCCTTCCACACCAGAGAGATCCCAACCAAGGCCAAGGAAGAGTAATCCATCTCTTCCAACATCACGGGATGTGGTGTTAGGTCTTCCTACTCCAGGATCTGGTGCTTCATACCATGGACATAGGGGAAAGGGCAAGGAGGTAGAGGTGGTGGGTAAGGGGAAAAGGAAAGTGGAGTAGTTGATGATGGGATGTTACCAGGGACCAAATATGTAAAACTAGGTTCTTGAGCATCTTCTTGCCTTGAACCAAAGATATAAAACTAGGTTCTTAAGCATCTTCGTCGTCATCATCATCATTCTTCCCTTTCCATTTTCACCTTCAGCTTCTTCATCATAGTGGTCATGCATATCCACCAGCCCTTTTGCTATAGATGATAGGAGCTAGAATAACTTTGGTAGACATAGTATAGGAATGATCTTGTATTACGTTTTGAAGTGGATTGTAAGCTGTAATTTGTTTCTTGAATGAATGAACCACTTTTCTCAATTGTGAACTATGTAATTTTACTTTAGTAGAAACAATGATTCTTTTGTTATATTATACTTCAGTAGAAACAAACTCTTCAGCATATATGATCACATTCCCATTGAAATATACTTGGTGAAGTTCATCTTAAAAATAGCAACTCCAAATAAGGGCTTTCTGCAAATCAGACACAAAATAGCAAACAAAACATACAAAACTTACAGAAACATTAGTTGGTTAGTCTTAGCAAAACAATAATATACAAAAATATACAAAGTTACAATGACAATCTTCCCATGAGGCATATGCCTCACCTGAAACTTTGCAGTCAAAGGTTAAGCATACCAATATGGACCACTAAGTGTTGAAACCTAGGTCCATCAAAAGCCTTAGTTAACAAATCTGCTACATTATCATCTGTGTGAATCTTAACCACTTTAATCAAATGTTTTTCATATGCATCCCTTATAAAGTGGTGCCTGATTTCAATATGTTTGGTTCTATTATGAAAAACTGGATTTTTAACAATGCAAATGGTACTTTGATTGTCAATAAAAATGATGGTATTCATGAAATTAAACCCATAATCCAGCAATGGATTCTGAATCCATAGAACCTGTCCACAACAATTGGCAGCAGCAACATACTCTACTTCAGTAGTAGAGGTAGCAACAATGGTCTGTTTTTTGCATTGCCAAGAAATCAATCTTCTCCCAAGAAATTGGCAACCTCTAGTTGTGGATCTTCTATCCGTATTGGCACCAGCATAGTCACTATCACTAAATGCTTCCAACCTAAAAGGAGACTCTTTTGGGTACCAAAGACCTAAATTGGGTTGGCCTTTGAGGTACTTGAATATCTTTTTAATAGCATTCAAGTGAGAAGTAAGTAGAGTGACCTGGTGCCTAGAACAAGCACTCATAGCAAATGTAATGTCAGGCCTAGAAGCTGTCATATACATCAATGAACCAATCATAGACCTGTATAAATGAACATTCACAGGAAGATCTGGTTCAAGATTGTTCTTTGGTTTAGGAGCTTCATAGGGTGTAGTGGCAGTTGTGACATTTTCCATATCAAACTTCTTCAACATATCCCTTACATATTTATCCTGACTGATAAAGATACCATCAGGTTTCTGCTGAACTTGTAAACCCAAAAAGAAAGTAAGCTCCGCCATGTCACTCATCTGAAACTCTCCCTTCATCAAGTCCTCAAACTCCCTGCACCATTCTTCTTTAGTGGAACCAAATATGATGTCATCCACATAAACTTGCACTAGAATGATATACCTGGAGTCTTTCTTAAGAAAGAGTGTCTTGTCAATGGCACCTCTTCTGTACCCATGCTTCAGCAGAAATGCAAAAAGCCTAGCATACCAAGCTCTTGGTGCCTGCTGTAGTCCATAGAGAGCTTTTACAACCTTGTAAATATGATTGGGATGATTTGGGCCTTCAAATCCCTTGGGTTGGGTTACATAAACCTCCTCTTTAATCTCACCATACAGAAAAGCACCTTTTACATCCATCTGATAAACCATGAAACTTATATAAGATGCATAGGCTAAGAAGATTCTGATTGCTTCAACTCTAGCCACTTGTGCAATGACTTCATCATAGTCTATGCCTTCCTCTTACCTGAACCCTTGAGCCACTAATCTTGCATTGTTTTTCACCACAATACCCCTTACATCTCTTTTATTCTTCAAAATCCGTTTTGTCCTAATTGCAAATTTACCTTCAGGGAGAGGTACCAGTATCCAAACCTGCTGATTCTTAAATTGTAGCATCTCCTCTTGCATTGCTTCAAGCCAACTTGAATCAGCAAGTGCTTGAGGAGCACTGGTTGGCTCCATTTGAGAAAGGAAGCAAGCAAACAAACAATGCTTAAAGTCTGTATGATTGTCCCTTTGTTGATTGTAGACATAGGTGATGAGGCGAAAAATGAACCACTTTTAGGGGGTCATTTAAGCCCCGAATTGAATTTATTTGATCAAATATTGCCCTAAATCGTTCCTTTTGTGATTTTAGGTACTTTTGGAGTGAATTCTGGAAAAGGAAGCAATTCAGACGTTTTTGGAGCATAAAAGTGAAGAAAACAGCAAAGACTTAATTTTCCATGCTGAGAACAATACCTGACGGCATCAAGAAGACAATCATGACGGCGTCAAGAGTAAAATCCATGACGACCCAGTGAAAACCTGAAGGCGTCACAACAAGGGCGTCAAGACAATTTTTGGTGACGGCCTGCATAAGGAGTATACATGACGGCGTCAGACCCAGATCTAGGCAGTCCGAGAAACTATTTGGCGGCGAGATGACGGCTTCAGACTTTTGTTCTTGACGCCGTCACCCATCAAAATCTATATATAGTTTTCTATTTTTCATTCATAAGAGAGGAACTTGTATGGAGAATACTAGGGCCGAACTTTGTAAACCCTAGGTCATATTTTACAGTATTTTCAAGGGTTTTCACCCCTTGAATCCCTTCATGTTCAATTGAGATAAGTCTTCTCTTAATTCAATCAATATGTCTATCAGTTGTTTGAATATATCTTATGCTTGTCTTGATTTCAACATGCTAGGCTAGATCTATCTTGTGTTTGCTTAGATGTAATGAAACCTAGATGTTAATTATGTGTTGATTACTTGTTTATGGTTATATTGGATGAATGATTTCAATGTTAGGCTTAAGAAACTGGTAGATCTCCATTGTGTAACATGCTTGAACGTCTTACGTAACATGAACCGATGTGTACTAGGTTTTATTGGTTGTATTTAATGCATGAGCAAATTCTAGTGATCCGATGTTAGGAACTTCTTAGCCGGCTCGACATAGGAGTGAAGTAGGCGCTCATAGGATTGGGGAAGTAAATACGCCACTCCATGAATGGTATTAAGGAATACAATCCGTTATCCACGCAACTATAACAAGTAATTAATTTGTAAAAGATATCTAGGGAGTAGTGAAATCTAAGTAAACACAATTCTCCCACATATTGCTCACAACTTTAGTATAAATTAGTTTATTTTCATTTCTAGTATTTTATTTTGATTGCATCTTTAGTATTGGGTTAGTTGACTAGCAACTAATTCCGCCCAACTCCTTCAAACCCGAGATTTTTACTTGCTTTCATAAAAATATAAAAAATACAAAAAGAATCATCCCTTATCTCTAGACCTAGTCTTTAGGTTTTCTAATCCTAGCCACACTATTCCTAGCTGAACGATCAATCCCCCAGTACTTGTCATTATACTATACTACATCGATCAGGTACACTACCTGGTGGGGGTTGTAAGCTTCTCGAGATCCCTCGAGAGGTAAAGCCTGGTGCAATTCCCACGCATCAAGTTTTTGGCGCCGCAGCCTGGGGAATAGTTATTGTCTAGGTTAGAATCTCTTTTTATTAGGTCTACTTGCTAGATTCCTTTCTAGTAAGATTTTGTTTTTATTTTTAGGTTCTCTTTAGTCTATCTTATTTCTTTGTTTCCTTTGTTCGTAAACTATCTCAATGGATAACAATAACATTGATCGTTTGATTCCTGTTATTCGTGTTTTTTGTCGCAGGATTTTCCGAATGCCCGTCCCAATCCCTTTAGTGGAAAATGAGAACCCACCTAACCTATCGCCTAACCACCACTTTGACAATAATTCTGAAATGGAGGAGTCTGACCATGATAATGACCATAGGGCTAGTCCCTTTTACTATTCAGACTTCGATGAGGATCTAGGTGATGGTGATATGATTAATGAGGATAGGATGGAAGAGGAAGTGAACCCTCTTAGGTATGTCGACCCTAGAACAAGGATTGAGAGTGATAGCTCATTCAATATGCAATTTCCTTGTAAGATTGGATTTAGGAGCTTTGATGCCTACCTTAACTCATCTCTCCCAATGAACATAATCTCGCGTAGTGAATATAATAAAATCATGGTAGATGAGTTAGAATACAAAGGAGATAATATCATTGCTAGGGTAATGTCATTGCATGAGTTTGTAGGAATCTTCGTTTATCTTGTTGAATTCATGGTTATGGAGAATCTAGGAGAATTTATCGATAGTAAGTTGACCCAAGTTGTGTTTGTAAAACCTTTCAAAAGGTTGACCAACCTTGATGAAAAACTTATGGATGGGTTAATTACATTCTCGGATGGGGATGAAAATTTTGTCTACCAAATGCCCCGTGCACACCCTAGGTTCAAGGATTTTTCCATGGAGAAGTGTAGTAAGTATCCACCCATAGAAATGCTAAATGAGAATGATAAGAGAAAAGGGCTTAAATATACTCATGAAAAGAATAAAAGATACTATCGCGGATGTTTAGAGTTAGGAGATGATTATAAGAAAGATGAGGCGACTATTAGATGGCTCACGCTTGGTTATGTGAGCATAAGCGACACACGATAACCCATGACCTTGAGTCTAGCTACAAGACTCGTAAATAAAGAAAAGCGCTTCTTGGGAGGCAACCCATGTTTTGTGTGATTTTTATTTTGGTTGTTTGATTATTTGCTTCCGTATGCATGCATTATTTTTATTGTTGGTAGATCATGTTTCAAAACTAAAAAGTGAAAATACTTTACTTTGTTGTTTGGCTTAGTCTTAACTTCATCCAAAGGTATTTTTGCAAAAGATAAGTGTAAGGGGAAACCCCAAATATGTTTTTAAGAAACAAAACCAATCATGATTCTCCACAATATTAAATGGACATGTATATTCATATTTGTTAGAGTCAAATGCTTGTATCGAGTCATAATGATGTTTTGCAGGATTTTCCAGGAAGTAGGACGAAGTTTTTCCAGAAATTTTCCGGAAACTTAACATAAGAATTTCTGCAGGTCACTTCTGACGGCGCCACGAGTTTCCTTTTGACGGCGTCACGAGTTTCCTCTTGACGGCATCACGTGTAAAAATCTGGAAATTTTACCCGTTTTGTTTTTCTAACGGAGTCTTAAAGTTTTTGTTGAATTATTAGTTTTATAATCTCCAGGAAATCTGCAAACATCATTCCACAAGCATTATATCTTATTTTGTTTTCTAGGTTTTATTAGCATATGTAGATTGCCGCCGATTTTATGCGAGGTTGCCTTGTCTGTTTTCTCAGGTTTTACAGGTTATGTATGACAAGAAGATGATTACTATTCTGGAAGGGAAGCTTTGATTGTTCATTTTCTTGGAGGAAGATCTAACCTGGCCACCTTATTATCCATACCGAGCGAATCAGGGGAGTATTTGATTTCATTCTTTTTACTTATTTCACTTTTACATTCTTTACTTGAACATTGGGGACAATGTTCATCCTAAGTGTAAGGGGATGGTAAAATGATGATACCTTACAGATACACGTTCACTTGAGTTTGTTTGTTTGATAGTAGATGTGTAATAAAACTATAAGAAATACTTGTTAGTGCAATTCTAGCGCCAAATTTAAAATTTTTTACAACATTTAGGAGTGAAACTTTAGCCATAGCAAGCGTCTCATGGATAGGAGATTGTATGACTAGCACAAAACCGTACTATTCAAAAAAAATTTCCACCCAAATATGCGAGGTTCGCCTTTAGATTTGATAGGAAAAGCATTTACTATTAGTGCTTATGAGTGTACCGGTAGCATTTAGATTCTAGAACTTGCGTTAGTGATGCATCCCGAGACCGCTAGTGAGACTACATTCGTGTAGTAGGATCTACTACATGATAAGAGGCATTAGGATCACCCTTGTGTTAAACCCGTATCATAATTACTTGACCATTTAAGTCATAATACTTGGCTAGTTAAGTCAATTAATTTTTCCCACACCATAGCGTTGTACTCATTTTTAGTACACGAAACCCCTAGTACACCCCTCCGAGCCTATCTTTTCGTTTCTAACTTTAAGCATCTTAAAGGAAGAATTTGTTACACCCCACTTAAATGTACAACCAAATCGCCTTAGCCTTCCGTGTATGCACTCATCTTTAGTGCATTATTGTTATTTGTTAAACCCTAAGTTAATTATCTAATTGCTTACATGGTTGCTAAGTCGAGTCATATCCTTGTACATATTGTTTTGGGATGATTGGGACTCATGGGTAAAGTACTTATTTTATGGAGTAATGGGGAAGAACACCATATTATTACCCCCATATGTGCGTTAATCCTAAAAGTACTCCAAGTGTTTTGATTTTCTTAATTCGAGTCATTAGATTAGTTTATTGTAAAGTATGTAAAATTTCAAGTGTAAGGGGAATTTTCATTCCCTATGATGTATTATTTTGGATGGTAGGGTAAGAGTGTATGCCAAAAAAAAAAAAAAAAAAAAAAAAAAAAAAAAAAATCGAAAAAAAAATCAAAAGGAAAAAAAAAATAGAAAAAGAAAAGAGAAAAAACATACGGACTACCATCCCTTTTCCTTCTATGTTCATTTTATGTTTTTGTTATTTTTCATTTATTAGCTTAAGTCGAGTCTAGTCTTGACTTAGCAATGCCACATTGTACATGTAATTAACTAAGATTGTTAACTCGCCACCAGTAAAGACTGCCTATATCCAACAAAACCGTGTATTCCACATCCCTACACCTAACGTTACAACCCTTTAAAAGACCTATTTGATAGTTTATCCTAGGTGCTTACGCCATGTGGTGGAGGTTTGATCCTTTCCCAAGCCTATGGTAATCTATTTTGCTATGACAGGTAGTGAGAGATATTTTCCGTTTCCATATTATGATATTACTTTATTACACCCGGGAGATGTGAGTATCTAAACCCTATTTGTGAGGTGCTAGTGTATGACCTCCGTGCTTGTCTTTGGTCTTTAGTGGAACGATTATGTGGAAAACTAGAAGGGGGGGTTGAATACTTCTTCACAACTTCATGACTTCTCCACACTACTACTTCTTCCCACTACTTCTTACTCACTCATAAACTCACTACTAAGTAAGATCATCTTGATCTACTTAATACATATACATAACTCACAACATTACATAAACACTAACTAGATCTTAATATATCTTTGGCTTTATGATAGGGAGGTTTCTTCTTTTGCACTTTGAGTGGTGAATGATTGGATCACTTGAAACAAAGACTTATAATCTTATGATCAAAGGATTTAGAAGGATGTTTTGAAGGGATTGGGACTGAAAATTTTCGTGCAAAAGGTGAGAAAATTCTGTGGGATGAACCAGTATTTATAGGGAGAAAAATACTGTTTAGGAGCGTGGCCGGTCCCCTTAATTGGGTGCCGGTCCCCTTAATAATTAAGGGGACCACCTAGTATAATTAAGGGGGCCGCCTAAGAAAAAATATTTTTTCTTCAGATTTTTTTGTCTTTTTGTGGGGGAGATTTTTCCTGAAGAATGTAGCCGTTTTTTGGTTTGAAATTTGAATTCAAAATATTTATTTTAAATAAAACATTTCTTATAAATACAAAAATATTTTGTATAAGTTTAAAAATGTGTGTCCCACTTTAATAAAATGTAAGGTTTGTAAAAATAAAAATTCATTTGATCATAAAATGCATTAGACACTTTGCTTATTCATACCTTAAGTGATATGGTGCTAAAGTGAATATAAACGACGAAATACTTGTTTACGTCATAATTTGTAGTTCAATGAGTTTATGTTTTGTGATTATCAAAACATAGAGATATCGATATATGTTAATAACGTCTTAAGGCATTATTTATATCAACAATCTCCCCCTTTTTGATGATTACAAAACCTAAACTCATTAGATCTAAAAATTAATTTTTAGACAAGTACTTAGTGAGTTTATATTCACTTCTCCCCTTTTTGTAGAATCAAAAAGGTTATGCCGACTAGCTTCATGAATGAAGTTAGACGGGTAGAAAGCTCCCCCTTGATGTGTGCTCCCCCTCGTTCAAGGGCACCAAGGAATCGAGATACGAAATTCTCGCAAAAAAAATATTAGAAGCACAAGCATATATAGAAGAATATGCAATATACAAATAACAAGCATAGCAAACAAATATTAAGGATACATAACAATTAATTTAAAGAGATTATGTTAAAGATCCTAATTTGCCAAAGAGAGCCATCAGACTTGCTTGTAACAAAAGGTTGGTTGATTCATATTTGGAAGTGAAAATCATAAGCATATAGTATGCTTAGATGGTTGATGATGGAGTGTTTGGAATGAAGATGGTTTAGTTAGGGTGAGGTTGTTGGATTAATGGAGGTATATGTTTGGGTCATGGATGTTGGAGAGTTTGGTTGTGGAGAGTTTGTAGTAGAAGAGGTTGATTGAGGTTTTGGATGTTGTTCAAGTGAGGGTATTGGATGTGATCTAGTGAGAAGATATTCAATCCAAGTGAAGTGTTCATTGAATGCAATGATTTTTAGGAGAAAGATGCAACAAGGTCAATTGTTGACATGGTTCTCAAGTTGATTTATGTTGTGTGGCGATGAGGGTGATCTAGATGAAGGTGGATCCAAATTGCTTTGAGCAAGATGTAAGGCTAAAAGAGCACTAAGCTCATGGGATTCTTTTAGCGCCTCAACGAACATTAAGTGTTCAGAGGAAGGTGATGGTGGTGGAGCATGATAGTTGTCTTGGGTGAGGGTTTGAACATGCAACATAGGAATGGCATGTGAATTTGTAGGATGTGGTGGTGACACTCTTGGTGGTGTAGACATGTTTGAGCTTGGGTAATCATGAAAACATGATATGGGTGGAAGAGATGATTCACGAGTGGATGGTGTTTTTGTTGAATGAACAACATGTAAAGTGTTGGTAATGAGGTTGGGATTATTGTTTTAGGATTGTGCATACTCATCATAAGAAGGAGCATTGGTGGAAGCACAAATGGATGATTTGTTGTTAAATGGATCATTTGTGTGAGAGTGAGGTTTAGGTGTTGGTTGATTATGAACAACATCGCTTGAGTTGTGAAAAGATTATGAGGTTTGAGTGTAGTGTAGAAGGATATGGGTAAGTAAAGGTTGAGAGGAATGAGAGTGTTTATAATGTAGGATTGGTGGGATTAAGGATGTATAAATTTTGATAGAAGGTTTAGGATAAAATAGGTTTATGAATTTTGGGAAGTGTAGGATGAAATGGGCTGAAAAGTAGAAAAAGGAGACAATACCTTTGACCATCAGATGGCCGGTCCCCTTAATTGGAGGCCGGTCCCCTTAATAATTAAGGGGGCCGCATTATGATTTAAGGGGGCCGCCCATCTGGTGATTCCCAGATTGCCAGAAAAGGGTTTTTGGTAGTGAATTGCAGAAAGGTTTTGTTTTTGGTTTCAAACAAGTCCAACTCTTTGAGGAAATTAAGCATATACTAATTATGTAGGCAATTAAGTAGCCAAAGCATGTTAATCAAAGAGATTAAGTAAACAAGCAATTTCATCTATCATGCAAACATACTCATCAAGAAAGTAAAATATAAGTGCTAGGAAACAATAAGCAACATCAAGTATTTCATAACTACATAACTAGGATGATTAATCCTAATGTGTATCAATGTGCAATAAGTGAGTAGTTATGATAGCATGGATTTCTAGACTTGTTACAAACAAAGTCTTAATGAACAAACCATGGTCCTCTTGATTTGATTTAGTTCACTTATAAGTGTCATTTATATAAATATAGATGACAAATATGAGATCACCATGCATGATTTTAAAAGAGACGTTTTTAGCATTATTCAACAATGTTTGAAAGTAAGTTTTCACTTAGATGTGAGAGTTATTTGAATAAAATAGATTGGGTTTTTACTTCAAAATGTGTGAATAAATGGTAAAGAATATTTTCCCAATCTTTAGTTTTGATCAAAACAACATTGTGGATATTGATAGTGAAAACATGTTATTTAAAAGTGGGATAGTTATTTGAAAAACTATTTTCCAAAATGTGAGGTTTTTGCATATTTTAGAGATATTAGATTTTTGACAACAAATATCATGAATCAAATATTTTTAAAAAAATGTTTATTAAAGATCTCATGCTCAAGAGGGTTGGTTAAGCCTATTATTATCTCATGCTATCGTTTCTACATATCCTATGATCCTAAAGTAAATGAAGACGATAATTTATATGTTAGATGCAAGAGTGTTGAAATAGTTCATTTGTTTTCGCACACTTATCTAACTTAATGCCATAAATCTAGGAATGAAAGAATCTAATGAGAAGCAAAGTTCATAAAAGTAAACTAGCGTTAGGTATATATAGGAAGATCAATTTAATCAAGTTGGAGAATGATTATGAGACTATTACTAGTGGTGCTCAATTCAGGCTAAACACGACCATTTTTACGGGTTACACACACCCAACTTCTCACATAGAAGCAATTCAACCGTTAGGTTACATTGAATTTCTAGTCAATAGATTCTCCAGTAGTCATTCTCTTTTTAGAAGAAATCGAGTTCCTAAATTTACCTATCGAAGATTACTAAATATGAAGTTTGCTTGATTCACTAATACTTGGCTTAATGTGACTCAAACATCATGTTTTTATGAAGGTAAATCTAGATGATATATTTTATTCACGATCCTAATAGAGACGTGTTGAATGTTTAGATAAGAGCAGACAAAAAATTTTAATCCTTTCTTCATGATTTACCGGTTGTTTGGTTTTGATGACATATTACTTGATTTAATAACTGTGCTAGACTTAAGAGTGCACCTTAGCATCTCTTGTGAAATGAATCTCATTAAGATTATTTATCTTAAATGAGTTTGTGATTCTCAAATAATATCAAAACTAGACATTAATATATTTTTAAACAAATATTATTTTCTATGATTTTTGCCAATGTTATATATCATACTTTAACAAGTATTTAAAAAAAAAAAAATTAATTTTACTTGTTTATGGATTGTGATAAGTTATTTTTCAATTCTAATAACTTATATTATTAAAAAAAATGTAGTGCATTATCTTGTAACACAACCATTCATGCTACAAAGAAAATGAAATACATAGAATATATAGTGTATATTATTCTTAAATATGTATTTTATCTTGAAGTGATAATTTTAAGTAGTGTGAGCAAAGTTTACATATATTGTTAGTTTGCTCATGTTTGGTTTTTCGGATATGACACATTTATCCATTGCATTGCAATGTAAATTGCTTGAATATTGAAACATCCAAGTCATCAATCCTACTTCATTGTATATTTTATGAATGTGTTTAAAATGTTATTTTAATATTTGGAACACAATTATTGGACAAGTAGATTCAATATGACATTATCAACATAAGTGTGAGTTATGATCCAATGCATACTCTTTTCATCTACAAAGGATGTAGCTATTTTCATATCAATCTAGTGTGATTGAGTATGTAGATTCAAGACTATATCTTTTGTTGTAATTTGATATAATATCACGTCAATTAGATTTGATGAATATATCAACCATAATTTGAATAATGAATTGATATAATATCCAGATCTTTCTTGACCCTCACGGACACTTATTTGAAATAAATAAATATTTTGATACTGTGTTCCATTAATCCTAAGATTATTTATTAGTGAATGATTGAAAGTTGACTTATTATTTCATGATTGTTATATGTTTTGTTTTTGTGAAAGACTCTTCATTTTTACTTATTATGAACACACTTAGATTTTGAAAATACTTTTTCTTTCATATAACTATTAATGTTTTACAATGATTCAATTCCTCTTATTAAACATCTTAAGGTAGAACAAGCTAATTTGTAGAAAATATTTAAGTGTGTTGTGAAGAATAGATTAAATTGTTTGAAATGTTCAGGTGACTAGATTGAACTCATTTACAAGATGTTTGAGTAACATTAAGCCATCTATACCTATATGCAATGCAAGCATATTATAACAATCCTAACGCAAGAAATCTAGCATAAGATCTAGTTAAGTATAAATCGGCAAACTAGCTATAAACTAATAGGGCACATATGCATAGATATACACATAGCTAAACTTCAAATAGTAACAATCATTTAATGTATTCAATTAAGAAAATAAAATCACAAAGAAGTTCACATAACACATAAAATACTTGTCGTCGTTTTGTGTATTATATACACCAATGTTTACTTAGCTCGAATTTATTTGAAAATAAAATAGTTTCCTCCTTATTCTATAATTTAATTAAGATCAATATTTTGAAAACATAAATACTTAATTTTTTATAAGTATATCAACTAGGAATGCCCGACTTGAAGGAAAATGTGAAACAAAAGTTTTACGTTAAAACGAAACACAAATTTTTGACCACCGTATAGTATTTTGACTTTCTTACTTATTTAAGTTTGTAATGGTTACTTGTAAGTATTTTTAAATGAAAGTAGACTCAATTAACTTTAAAACTCCGGGTGGCACGACTTCTACGGAGTTACGGTTAATTTTATATGATTTTTCAAAGTTTTTGAAAAACTGTCGAACAGACAGGCGGACCCCTTAAATAATTAAGGGGACCGCCCAGTATTTAAGGGGGCCGCCCAGACAATTAAAGTTTCATTTTTTTGTAAAAAAATGTTTTCTGACTTTTCGGAAAGGTGTGTAACTTTCTGATTTTGATACCGAACATATAACACTTATTTTAAGCATAATATTATTTCGAGCTAGTATAATTAGTGTATATATCATCAAAACTAATACAAGTTAATCAACAAAACACTTTTCATATTTAATCCTCCTTAATGGGCAATTTAATACATGGATCATACTCAATTTTTAAAACCATTTGTTTTGAAAATTTAAGCGACGTGGCTCTGGTACCAATTGTGGAAAAATAGAAGGGGGGGGGGGTTGAATAGTTTTCCCCTCTTTTTCATTTTATAAAAACTTTGTTTCAAAATGTTGATTCGAATTTATTCAATTGTTTGTTTGGAAAACCTTTAATTAGAGTTTAGTATGAAAACACCATATAATCAATATGATCAATTATATACGTAAGCTTTTGAAAAAAGCTTAGTTTTATGAATGGAGCTTTGGTCGGTTTTTGTGTGAACACGTTTTCCTTTTAAAATCTTAAAACATTTTGTATCAAATTATCTATCAAGTTAAACTTAATATGAGAAGTGTGAATAATAATCTATTTGACCATATCTTATAATTATACACACAATCACAATATTAACTTCTATGTACAACACAATCAATCATCACAACTATATAAGCAACAACTAAGACATATAGGCAAACATAGATGTTAAGCGATAAATGCAAGAATAAATGAAAAGAGATAAGAGAAAGGAAATGCAAACCGGACACGATGAGTTATAGTGGTTCGGCTACAAGGACACCTTCCTTGCCCTACTCCACTCCCCGAGTCACGTACTCGAGAGTTTTCTTCACAACTAAACAAGCTCCCTTTTGGCGGAGAAAACCGTACACAACTTTTGCTTACACCATTTAACGACACTAAGCTAAATGTTGAGTTCTAATAGTAGCTAGAACTAATCTCACAACACTACTTCGATCACTACACAACTTCTACACGACTTCACGACTTCTTCATGGCTTCATGACTTCACGACTTCTTCATGGCTTCACGACTTCACGACTTCTTCACTACTCCACAACTTCTTCTATACTCCACTACATATTCACACATCTACTTCCTCACAACTTCATGACTTCTCCACACTACTACTTCTTCCCACTACTTCTTACTCACTCATAAACTCACTACTAAGTAAGATCATCTTGATCTACTTATTACATATACATAACTCACAACATTACATAAACACTAACTAGATCTTAATATATCTTTGGCTTTCTGATAGGGAGGTTTCTTCTTTTGCACTTTGAGTGGTGAAGGATTGGATCACTTGAAACAAAGACTAATAATCTTATGATCAAAGGATTTAGAAGGATGTTTTGAAGGGATTGGGACTGAAAATTTTCGTGCAAAAGGTGAGAAAATTCTGTGGGATGAACCAGTATTTATAGGGAGAAAAATACTGTTTGGGAGCGTGGCCGGTCCCCTTAATTAGGTGCCGGTCCCCTTAATAATTAAGGGGACCGCCTAGTATAATTAAGGGGGCCGCCTAAGAAAAAATATTTTTTCTTCAGATTTTTTTGTCTTTTTGTGGGTGAGGTTTTTCTTGAAGAATGTAGCCGTTTTTTGGTTTGAAATTTGAATTCAAAATATTTATTTTGAATAAAACATTTCTTATAAATACAAAAATGTTTTGTATAAGTTTAAAAATGTTTGTCCCACTTTAATAAAATGTAAGGTTTGTAAAAATAAAAATTTCTTTTATCATAAAATGCATTAGACACTTTGTTTAGTCATACCTTAAGTGATATGGATGCTAAAGTGAATATAAACGACGAAATACTTGTTTACGTCATAATTTGTAGTTCAATGAGTTTACGTTTTGTGATTATCAAAACATAGAGATATCGATATATGTTAATAACGTTTTAAGGCATTATTTATATCAACAAATTATTTGTTGTAATTACTTTTATATTAGTGTTAAATGACCCCTAACTTGTATTTTGATTAGAATAAAAGCGCATTTGCTTGAGGACAAGCAAATCTCAAGTGTAAGGGTATATGATGAGGCGAAAAATGAACCACTTTTAGGGGGTCATTTAAGCCCGGAATTGAATTTATTTGATCAAATATTGCCCTAAATCATTCCTTTTGTGATTTTAGGTACTTTGGGAGTGAATTCTGGAAAAGGAAGCAATTCGGACGTTTTTGGAGCATAAAAGTGAAGAAAATGACAAAGACTTAATTTTCCATGCTGAGAACAGTACCTGACGGTGTCAAGAAGACAATCATGACGGCGTCAAGAGTAAAATCCATGACGACCCAGTTAAAACCTGAAGGCGTCACAACAAGGGCGTCAAGACAATTTTTGGTGACGGCCTGCATAAGGAGTATACATGACGACGTCAGACCCAGATCTAGGCAGTCCGTGAAACTATTTGGCGGCAAGATGACGGCGTCAGACTTTTGTTCTTGACGCCGTCACCCATCAAAATCTATATATAGTTTTCTATTTTTTATTCATAAAAGAGGAACTTGTGTGGAGAATATTAGGGCCGAACTTTGTAAACCCTAGGTCATATTTTAAAGTATTTTCAAGGATTTTCACCCCTTGAATCCTTTCATGTTCAATTGAGATAAGTCTTCTCTTAATTCAATCAATATGTCTATGTGTTGTTTGAATAAATCTTATGCTTGTCTTGATTTCAACATGCTAGGCTAGATCTATCTTGTGTTTGCTTAGATGTAATGAAACCTAGATGTTAATTATGTGTTGATTACTTGTTTATGGTTGTATTGGATGAATGATTTCAATGTTAGGCTTAAGAAAACTGGCAGATCTCCATTGTGTAACATGCTTGAACGTCTTAGGAAACATGAACTGATGTGTACTAGGTTTTATTGGTTGTATTTGATGCATGAGCAAATTCTAGTGATCTGATGTTAGGAGCTTCTTAGCCAGCTCGACATAGGAGTGAAGTAGGCGCTCATAGGATTGGGGAAGTAAGTACGCCACCCCATGAATGGTATTAAGGAATACAATCCGTCATCCACGCAACTATAACAAGTAATTAATATGTAAAAGATATCTAGGGAGTAGTGAAATCTAAGTAAACACAATTCTCCCACATATTGCTCACAACTTTAGTATAAATTAGTTTATTTTCATTTCTAGTATTTTATTTTGATTGCATCTTTAGTATTGGGTTAGTTGACTAGCAACTAATTCCGCCCAACTCCTTCAAACCAGAGATTTTTACTAGCTTTCATAAAAATATAAAAAATACAAAAAGAATCATCCCTCATCTCTAGACCTAGTCTTTAGGTTTTCTAATCCTAGCGACACTATTCCTAGCTGAACGATCAATCCCCCGGTACTTGTTATTATACTATACTACATCGATCAGGTACACTGCCTGGTGGGGGTTGTAAGCTTCTCGAGATCCCTCGAGACGCATCAATAGGAAATGAAAGCAACTTCACCATATTTAGTGTTCTTCATAGTACTTCGAGTTCTAACAGGTGCTTGAGGATCTCCAATAACCTTCTACAGGGGATGAGTAATATTGATCCTTGTTGTTGCTGTGGGGTTGACATTAATGGTGGTGTCAAGATTGTTCACTGTGGGTCCAAACTCACTGTCATAGGAAGAGGAGTTAAAGATGCCAGCTTTGGGTTGGTGATTACCAAGATCAGAAGGACTTGGAAATCTTGTATAAGGTTTTCCAAAGTCTGTGGACACACTTGTAGAGATTGGAGATTGTGCAGCAGGACTTTCAGCAGATTTGATCACATCAGCAGGAACAGGAGAACCTTCAGTAGAACTGTCAGCAGCATCCTGGTTTCCATTGACTGCTTATGCTGATTTTTTGAGTAAAGCCTCAGTCTTTTTTGCAAACTTTTCACCAAGCCTCTTAGCTTCATGAGTGGCTGCATGTTCTTGCTTCTTGAGTCTAGCAAGATCCTCTGCATAGTGTGACTCATCCTCATTCTCTTTAGCAGAATGATCACCTGCAAATGGGTTAGGAGGAAAAGAAGGTACAACAATGGTTTGTTCATCTTTCTTAGAGTCACTCTCTGAGTCATCATCCAGGGTACCTGCATGGTTAGTAGGAGATTCTTTTGTACCTGCAGATTGGTTAGAAACATGTCTGGTATAACCTAAGGGATCAGTCAAGTGATATAGGTCAAAATACCAAGTATGACCTTGGCCTTGAACATTAGGTTGATCTTCTAGGTATCTCAGGTTAAGGGTCTCCTCTATCTTTTTAGCATTTAAATTGTAAACCCTATAGGCCTTACTATGAGCTGAATAACCCACAATATACCCCTCATCAGCTTTACCATCAAACTTTCCCAATGAATCACTAGTGTTCAAAATGGTCACTTTACAACCAAAAGGTTTAAGGTAATGAATGTCAGGAACTTTCCCAGTGAGAAGTTCTTAAGGTGTCTTGACATGAGGTCTAGTGATGGATACCCTGTTCAAAACATAACAAGCATTGCTTACTGCTTCAGTCCAGAACATAGTGGGTAACTTAGAGTCTGCAAGCATGGATCTTGCTGCCTCTATTAAGGTCCTATTCTTCCTTTCAGCAACCTCATTTTGTTGTGGGGTCCTTGGAGTGCTGTAGTCCCTTTTTATCCCTTTAGACTTACAAAGTTCTATTAATATGACATTTTTGAACTCTGTCCCATTGTCACACCTAATGCCTTTAACCTTTTTATTTAGCTGGTTTTCAATTAGGGTAATGAATTCTTTTAAAATAGGAGTTGTGTCATCTTTAGTTTTCAAAAAGAATACCCAGCAAAACCTGCTATAATCATCAGTGATAACCAGGCAGAAGTACTTATGATCAATACTTCTGATAGGAGTTGGACCAAATAGATCCATGTGCACCAACTGAAGAGGTTCTGAGATGGTACTCACAGCTGTTATGGCTTTGTATGAGGCTCTGTGTTGCATTCCTTTGTTGCAGGCAACACAATTATGTTCATTGGTGAAGACTTTTGAAGGAAGTCCCTGAACCAGACCAAGTTTAGAAAGCTTGTTAATGGCCTTGAAATTCACATGAGCCATCCTCCTATGCCATCTTGTAGATTCATCCAGGGAAGCTTTGGCCACCAAACATGTTAGATCACCTTCAGGTTGGACATCATTCAGATTAAATGTGTACAAATTGAAGGTTTTTGGAACTCTTAGCAAAATGGTTGTATCTTCTGGAAGTTTGAAGTCCTTGGAGAGCACAAGACATTCATCCTCAGAGAAGAAAACTTTATTCTTGGTGTCACAGATTTTTGATACTGAGAACAGATTGAAGTGCTGAAGTTCCATCACATAATATACATTCTCAAAATCCAACAGAGGTGTTTTAATTGTGCCTTTCCTAGTGATTTTAGCATCTCCTCCACCAAAAGTCACATTGCCTCCTCCTTCTATAGGTACAAAAGCATGCATCTTATCCTTGTTTCCTGACATGCTCCTTGAACAACCACTATCTACTATGCCTACTTCAGTACTCTTCAGGGGATAATCCTACAACAACAACAAAATTATATACAAATGTTAGTACACTTTGGAGACTCAAGTCATTGCTGACTTGAGCCTGCCTTGTGATCATAAGAGTTAGGCCATGTAGATGTATTAGATCCACCATTGTTCTTGGGCATGTATTGAAAATTAGGTCCTTTCTTTGTCCAAGAACAACCTGCTGAGGGCTTCACAGCAGTATCCCAGTACCCTCCACCAACATACATAGAGTCAAAATGTCTAGGCCAATAACCATTATGAAAATAAGAACTAGTGGGTCTCACATATGGTCTAGTACCAGTTCTTCTCCAAGAAGAATGTTTTTCAGTAGAATTGTGTTTCTGCTGATGTGGAACAAAAGATGGTATATCATTAACATTTTTCCACATTGGCCTAGGTTTCCTTTGACTAGTACATACACCCATTCTTTGCTCATGAAAAGTACAATCCTTAATCAAATGAAATTTACTTCCACGCACAAATCATTTCTTATTTTTAGAAGATTTATTCAAAGTGAAAGATGTTCCATAACATGAAAAAGAATTCAAACCACAAACATTAACAGAATTGTTTTTTGACAGAATTAAAAACATTGTTTTGCAAAAAATTAAATAACAAGTCTTCAGAAGAAACTGTCTTAGAATCAGTAGTAACTCTAACAGGCTTGTGGGGAGTCTTGGGTGATGTCTTGGGAAGGTCTGACTTTTCACTTGAATCACAACTGGTATATGAAGTAGACCCTTGGTCAGAGGACTTGTCACTGTCAGAACAAGAGACAAAGTCAATAGATTTAGAATCAGGGTCTGGCAAGTCACTTGACTTTTTGCCATAAAGATGGTGTGATCCATTAAAGTCAACATTTATGGACAGGTCAGTGGGCATGTGTTCTCCTCTAATAGGTCCAGCTACAGCATGTAATTTGCCTTCTTTTACATAGTTAGCTAATCCTGCTGGTGTTGATTTACCTAGGTCATTATTAGCTTCTAAACCAACATACTTCTTAAATCCTAAACCTATTCCAGAGTTAATAGCCTGACTACTATAAAGTATGCTAGCTAAGTTATTACTTGATATTAACCAATTTTTATGTCTAACTACTTCCTCATCTAGTTTTTCTTTAAGCACTAGATTTTCTAAAACTACATCAGATTTCTCTTTCTCAGTACGCCTTAAATCAATCTTAGCACATTCTAAATCACTTTCTAACACTCTTATCTTTTCTTCATATTTAAGCTGATTCTTCTGAAACCATACCTTTTGTCTTTCTAAAGTTTTTAAAGCCTGTTTATAAGCCTTAACTTCTACATAGCATTCATTATATTTAGGTTTAAATTCATCATATGCTTCTTTAAGTTCATTATACCTTACACTACAACCAAACACACAGTTATGTACCTGAGAGATGCCCATTAAGGAAACTTGATCATCCTTATCCTCTGTAGTGCAGAATGCCAGCATATTCACTTGCTCAGAACCTGAAGTTTCCTCCTCAGCAGGTTCACGAACCGTCCAATTGACATGTTCATCCACAGTCACCAAAGCTTTGGAAGTTCCAGCTTTAGTAGTTCCTGCTTCCACTAGACTCTGCTGATAGGAACCATATCTAACCACATCACCAGGCTTTCTATCCTTGCATTCTCTAGAGAAGTGACCCATCTGACCACAAGTGTAGCACTTAACCTTTCTTCTGTCAAACCTTGTTGCATCTCTTCCCTTGAATCCAAACTTTCTCCCAGACATATTCTCAAACATTTTGATATTCAGATAAATCATTGCCAACTGACATTTCAAGTTCATCTCTTCCATCTCCAATGGATCCAACTGTTTAAAATCCTCATAAGCTAGAAACTGCTGATGTTCATATTCAGTAACAAAAGAGGGAAGTACCTCTTCCATTATATTACTGGATTTTAGTTGAGGGGTTGATTTAGTGTGGATGTGAGAGGATGATGCTGAGGTATAAGGGCTTGAGGCATGATGCACCTGATTGAATGTGGTGCTAACAAAGGCTGAGTGAGTGGATGGACGAATGGGACTTCTAACATCAGGCTCAAGAGATTTAAGTCTGTTGTAGAGGTCATCAAAAGAGAGCATATCCAATCCACCTTTAGCTTTGAGAGCAATGCTTACTTGCAACCAAGATGGTTGCAAAGATCTTAGGAACTTAGCATTGCAGTCCTCATTATTTGGTCTAGCCTTCAGCTGATTGAGTTGACTCAAGATCCTGTGGAACCTGTCATAGCCCTTGTGGATTCCTTCTTCCTCAGTTATCTGAAACTCTTGAAACTGTTGTTTCAGCATTGATTTCTTCATCCTTCTTGACTCATCATTCCCACCAAATCTAGCCTTTATTGCCATCCAAATGTCCTTGGCATATTCCATGAAGTGGAAGTCACCCATGTGGTCATCTGGTATAGCCTGAAAGAGAATAGTTTTGACTTTATTCTCCCTCTGAACGGCTAGAACTTCTTCAGCAGTTTTAGGACCCACGATGGTAACCACTCCATCAGCATCTTTGACGTGTTTCTTCAAGCTGTTACCCTTATGGACAACTTCCCAAAGATTCCAGTCAATGTTTGTGATCTAGTTTTGCATCTTCATAGACCACAATTCATACTCCTCTACATTCTTAAGGTATGGGAATTTGGCATTACTGTTTGTGAGAGTGAGTTGTTGGAAAGAAGTGGTGTTTTGGTTCTGAGTTGCAGCAGATTCATCATCTGTTCTAGGCATTGTTTTTGGTTGTTTTTTATTGAGAGGGTGTAAGATTGATGTTTCTTAGTATCACAGAGACTCTCCCAAGGCTCTGATACCACTTGTTGAACCTTTGACCTTGATAGATCTTTGAGCACTAGTGGATCGTTAGTTATGTTAATGTAATCACTAAGACAATTAAAGAAAATCTCTAAAACTTGTATTCTAAAGCGGAAACAAACACAAGTATAAACAACTGAATACTAAGAATACTTGATCCTCTATGGATCTTTTAATAATACTGAAAGTGTTTTCTAAAAACGTGTCTCCAATACATATTCGTGTGTTCCTTTTATAGCCAAGGAACCCTAAACCGTTTCACAAGAAACGTATCTTCTAAAACTTCAAAAGATATGCATTATCACTTCCTAAATAGACTCATGCATATCCTAACTATATTACATAATATACGGAATATCTATTTCCGCTGAAACTAATTATGCTGAAACTAGTCTTCAGCAGATACACTGCTTCAGGAGGAACCTGCTCTTCAGTAGTAACCGTCAGCATAATTCTTATTTAGCAGAATTCCCAACAAAGGTCACAAAAGAGAGATCTCAATGATCACCCTTAGGGGGAGATTGTTAGCATTAGAAGTGTTGATCATTTATGTAATCAAAGAGTGATCTCAATGATCGTCCCTTAGGGGGAGATTGTTAGCATTAAAAATGACGATCATTATTGAGTCGATAAGTATTGTAATAGGTTAACGTTTAATAGTTAGTAATAGTGCTAGTCCAAGTATTTAATGTAAAGCCTTAAAGGCTCAACCCATTAAGGGCCCATTGTAAGCCCATCCATCTCATGTGATGGAAGTATAAAAGGCACACCAAGGCTCATTTGTAAGGTGTGCTTGGGTGTGTATTGTGTGTGTTTCTCTCTCAATAAAGTTCCATATTTCCTATCTCTCTCTACATATTAAATGCCACATATATATCATCATCAAGTCACCACCTTTAATTCATATTGAGCTTATATTGTGTGTTAAAGTTGTGTTATCCAAGGTCCAACAGATACAAAGAACCCATGCCTGACACAATATGCCTCACCAATTGTGCCATATATTAAGAGTTTTTGGTTTCTCAAAATTTGACACAATTCACAATGACAAACTGTATTATACTGTTGACTTTATTATACTATTACGTTGACACAAACAATATGTAAGACTTGCCCGGTGTAAATGAATTGAATAAGGTGTCTGTTATTCACCAGGTCAATAATTTGCCCAAAAGGTCAAAAGTTGCCCTTTTAGTTTAAATAGTTGCCCTATTTAAATGAATTCAATAACTTGTGTGTTATTCACCCTGGTCAAGAAGTTGCCCAATATTTGAATAGTTTCCCATTTTTTATAATAGTTGCCCATTTTTTTTATAATACTTGCCCAGTTTTAAAAAAATAGTTGCCCAAATTCTGGAAGGTAGGTTATGCTATAGTATACACAAGTACGAGTACTTTAATTTATTTTAATGCCACTTGATAGGTGTAATAATAATCAATGAGACCCCTATATATTTGTGTCATACTTCCGATTGCCTTATTATACACAAAAATTTAATATATCCCAGCCATTTCCCATCCATTTCCTCCAAACTCTTAACAAAATGTCTGAAAACATACCTTTGGATGTTCAGCTAGATATCATGAATAGGCTAAAAGACTATAATCATGCTACGTAGGGTTTCAAAGACATGGAAGGCAAACATAGATTCACAAACCTTCATCACTTCATACGGTGCCCGTCATACTGATGAGTGTCTTTTTAATCTAACATTTGATCAGGGTTATAAAGGGTTTATGGCATCTGTATCTGAAAAATTTATCATTACCCCACTTGATTCACACCTACAACTTGCAGCTATGAGACCTGTAGGCAATTATTGCGGCCTAATGTGCTTTATGTATGGTACTACTTTGATGGCTGTTATTGGGAACCCATCCATAAGAAAATCTGTTGGCATATTCAACCCTTTTTATACTGACCAAATAGGATGTTCAAAGATTTGTTTCGGTTTTGGTGTCCGTCTAGACACTCTAGACCCGACTATTGTGAAGGTATCCTATCCTGTTTTCCAAACTGGTTTTTGGTTTGTTTCAGTTTTTTCATTGAACAATATGACCTGGTCGCGTCTCCCAGATTTTCAATTGTCACGTCCATCCCTAAGATTGAAGAGAAAGAGTCAGGTAGTTGTAGGTCGTTTTATCTATTGGGCTGCTACTGAAAGGTTAGTTAGTACAAAGGGGGTCCCGTACAAGGAGTACAGTTTGGTTTCTTTTGATATGGTTACCTCCCAATTTCACATCATAGAGATTCCTTCTCTTTTGAAAATTGTCATGCCAACTCCTTTTTCTGTTTGCGAGCTTGGAAACTCTGTTGTAATTTCTAGAATGATCATGACTTCTGAGGTCCCACTGTTTGTCGGTTGGCTATTGGATGTGGATGGTGCATCTATAACATGATTTTCAAATCTATTCTGCATCCCTACCCCTATGTTGAATAAGCTGATGATGCGTGAGAATTGCACCAGGCTTTACCTTTCAAGGGATATCGAGAAGCTTACAGCCCCCACTAGGCAGTGTACCTGATCGTTGTAGAGGTGAGGGATGATTCTTTTTGTATTTTTATGTTTTATGAAAGCAAGTAAAAATCTCGGGTTTTGGAAGAGTGGGCGGAATTAGTTGCTAGTCAACTAACCCAATAACTAAGATGCAATCAAAATAAAATAAGAAAAATGTAAATAAATTAAATTAAACTAGTGGTGTGAACAATATATGGGAGAAATGTGTTTACTTAGATTTCACTACTCCCGAGATATCTTTTACAGGTTAATTACTTGTTACAGTCGCGTGGATGACGGGTGACTCATCCCAAACCAACCAGTCAACCGGGTGCAGTTGATAGGCCCACCTGGGAGAGAAAAGTCAAGTGTTTATAATTCGTGGAAGTATAGGGAAATCCCTGGGTCGTTAAGTCCCAACGAGATTGAAATTGTATTCTGAACGTTTTTGAGAATAAATGGCACTGAGGACAGTAACCAAGATGATTTGGGAATGATTATACTACTGATTGCTTGGTATTTGAAAAATTTGGAATAATATTAACAATCACAGAAATATATATATAATCACAGATACACAAAATGGGAAATCAGATTACAGACAGAGAAAAATGGGGTTTAACAATTTTACAACTACAGGGGGTGCAAGTGAAACTTTTTCAAACTTAAAATAAAAGAAAATTAAAAATGAAAATGAAATTATTTAAATGATTATTTTAATATTTAAATATTACTTAATTAATTAAAACTATTTAAAAAGTAATTTTAAATCTAATTTAAATTAACTAAAAATGATAAAGACTACAAATTAAACTGAAAATTTGCAAATATATTTTCTAAACCTTAAAATGAACTTGAAGAAAGTATAAAAATTAAAAAGAAATATTTTTGTCTTTTTATGGGTTTTCTAATAATTAATTACTGATTATATTTATTAAACTAATTAAACTATTTTAAATTACTAAAAATACTAAAATACTTAAAAAATTATGGAAAAATTAACAAAACTAATTAACCATCACAGGAATCCTAAAAAATTATAAAAAGTTTCTAAAAATTATATTTAGACTAGTTTACTAATTATTTACTTAATTATTAATTTAAATCTAATTTAACTAAATTAAATAAGAAAATTAGGAAATGAATAGTAGAACTTAAGAAACTATTTCCTAAAAATCCTTAATGATTTATAAAACCTATCAAAAATATAAAAATCTACTGTTGTTAATTAAAATTTAAGAAAACTATTTAATTTCTAATATTACCTAATTAATTAATTAAACTCTTTTTAATTCTAATAATTATTAAAGTAAAAGAGAAAAATCTAGGAAAATTATTGAAAATACTTTAAGGTAATAGGAAATTAAGAAAAATATGAAAATCATGAATTGCTTATTAATAAGCTAAAAAGAAAAATTAAAAATATAGAATCTATTAAATAGAAGCTATCACTAATTTTAAATTTGGGTTTTTGTTGGTTTTTCTTTTTGACAGATTATAATAAGCTAAAAACAAGTAACTTTTGTGAAACAACTTTTGTTATTGCTTAATAATAAGCTATGTGCACCCCCAAGTGCTTAACAGTTGAAATTTTATGCTTATTAGGACTTGTGATTTTGTGAAAAGCAATTCAAATGAACAAATAAGCTACCACAGATGTATATCAACTTGAAATAAGACAAAAGTCACAAATAAGCACTTTGGATAAGCTGTTATGAGTAAATAAGCACTTATCACACTACAAGGCCAAAACAGGCCAAATACATGAACTTTTGACCTCTGTGGGGTCCACAGAAGTGAAGGGGGGGGGGGGGGGGCTCCAAAATAAGTCCTAAACCTTGAAGGTGGACTGGTCAGCTTTGAAATAAGCCAATAAGCTAGGCTTATGGCTTATTATTGAGGTCTGTGTAAGGCTTGGAACTTGGGCTCAACACCTGAGTCACTCAGTGTACTCAGGAAATGATCAATCTTAAAGGATTTGCAGCCCTATCAAATAAGCTCTAATTGGTGAATTAAGCCTTGATCTATAAAGATGAGTTGTTTGGCTTTCCAAAAAGCCAATAAGCTAAGGGTGGGGCCCACTAATGAAGTAGCTAAGGTCTTGGGAATTTTGGTCAAAACCTGTGCACAGGGCATGTGTTTGCCCTGCAGGTCAAAATAAGCTAATGTATAAGCTACAATAAAAATCCCACAAATAAGCTGAACCTAAATTCTTGAAGCTTAGGTGATAGATTTTAACCTCTGAAAGTTTGAAGGCCAGAATAAATTCACAAAATTCTAAATCCTTGAATCTTGATTTCATAAGCTAAGTTGACTAAAGTGAGCTTGAATCTTGATTTTATAACTGATATTGATTCCTTAGGTTATAATAAGACTAAAATAAGTTAGAACTTGAACTTGTAATATGAAATCAGGCTTATGCTACTCTAAATCCAATTCAGAAGGTTTTTAAACCTAAATTTGTGTGATTTTGACTTTCCTACAATTGAGGTCTGAGTTTTATTACTTTGAGGTCCTAGTTAAACCAAAAGAAGCCTGTACCAACAATGAACAACCACCAAAAACCTTTTGATCACTCTGAACACCCTAGATCCAAACAGTCCTGATAAAAGCTTGGATTTTGGTTTTTTAGATCAAACAAATCCCTGAGACCTCTTAATTGCTTCTAATTAACTTATTATGGTCTCATGAGTCTATAAGAACACAGAAACAAGGGCTGCAAACACAGATGACCAAGAAATCAATTATACTAATTTGACTGTATAAATTTGATTTTTAGCAACTATAAATTTAAATGAACTAGCTATCTATTTTAGGTTATATTATGACTAAACAACATCAAATAAGCATAAACAAACCAATAAGCAGATGAATAAGGTATGCCACAGTAAAAACAAGGAAATGAGATTATGACTTACAAAGTGCAATCCTGCCAAACCATGAACCAAGGACCAAAGATCTTTCCTATAGAATCTCCACAGATTCACTAACCCAGGGCAATCCAGAATTCACCTTGCTCCAACTTGTTCACCATGAAACCTGCAATTTTTGATTTTATTTCTATTTTCTTGATTTTTTTTTTATATTTTTGCTTTCTTATGCTAAACTGATTTCCAAGGTTTCTAATAGCTCTTATAAGCTATATGGGAGCTTATATGATCTATTTGAGTCCACAGTAACAGCTTATGATCAATATAACTTACACTTGAGATTTCAAACATAAAAATGCAATTTGGAGAATTGAAACAGGAAACTTTGGAATTAAGATCATAAAAACTTCAACTTAGATTATAGAAACTGAGTACAAGGTTTGAAAGCTTGAAATAACAACTGAATTACAGAGTACAATACATACGATTTTAATTTCACTAATTAAAAACTACACTCCTTGTCTTTTGCCTTCTCTTTCCTTTTATAGCCACCATTAGGGTTCCCCTTGACTTTCTGAGCAAATCCCACTTTAAAGCCTGACCTTTCAATGCTCTGAGATGATCCTAGCCATTTAAACGTTTTTGGCGCCAAAAGTAGAACAGGTGGATTGGGGTTGTTTCAGAACAATTAATGAATTGTGGAGTGTTGTGGAGGTGGCAGGGGACAATTTGGATAGTGGGATTAAGCTTTGGTGAGATTTGACCACAAAAACAGGGGTGTCTCATGGAGGTTGAGTGTTTGAAGGTGGGGAAGCTTTAAATGCTTAGTGGGGTGAAATGATGAGGGGGATGAGGTGGAGTAGCCATGTTGGGAGAGGTGAGGTGGTGGAAAACCACTTGGTTTCAGGTATGCAGGGGTGGAGGTGGAGGGTGAACAGTGTTGGCGGTTTTGGGAGGTCAAACGGGGTCAAACCCCGTTTTGTATAAAAGGGTGTGGGCTGGGAGTAGTTTGGGACTGAGTAGTGGGCTGGTGTGTTTGTGTTTGGATGAGGCTTGGTTGGTTTTGGGTTTAATAATAACCAAGGGTCCGTTTGTTTTGTTTATTATCACAAGGACCAATATTGTAATTTCTGGATTTTTTAGGGTGGGTTTTGACAACTTTCCAAAAGTATTAGCAAGGGTAAAACTTGCCAAGTTTCAATAATGTAAGGACTATAGTCGACTTTTCCACTTTCTAAACTTCCAGGGACCTTTTCTGCCAAATTTTCGAACTACAGGGACCATACATGTAATTTTCTGAAAGTTGAAGGGTTGAACATGTAATTTCCCCATAGTTATCACAAGGACCAATAATGCCATTTAAGAATAGTACCAGGTTTACTTTTGATATTTTTCCATTTTTAAAACCTTAAGGACTATATTTGACATTTTTCAGACTTGAGGGACTAAAGTTGTCATTTTGTAAATTTTAACTTTAAAGGACTTCTTTTGACAACTTATGAATCCCTAAGGACCTTAGATGATATTTAACATGTTTTGGATTACCAGGGACTAGATTTGCCAATTTTTTAAAGTTCAGGGACTGAAACTGTAAATTATGTGAAATATGTTGTTTTTCATCAGTTTTCAATCCTTTTGCATAAAAACACAATCCAGGGATATTTTATGTATTTTAAGGCATTCATGTGTGTTTTCAGATGTTTTTGCAGTCTAAATGTGACAGAAATGATGAGTATTTACACACTCATCAATCCCCCACACTAAACTATTGCTTGTCCCTAGCAATCTTTTGAGAAAATTTTAATGGATTTTTGTCTCTTTACCAAAAGCCATCACTTCTGGAGTAGCCAAATGTATCAGTTCAAGTAAGAACTATGGTCCACCTGATAACCATGTGATTTTGAGCAAACCACCAGCTGTCAACGGATTTGATTAGTCTTTACCAAAAGCCGTTTGCTCCTGGACTAGCCAACTCTTGATGGACAAAGTCAACATCTTGATGAGCTGATTACCAATTATGGTTTTTCCACAGCCTTTACCACAAGCCATAATCTTGCGGGCTAGCCAACTCATTCACTTTTATGGATATGGCGAGTTGATTTACCATACAATTTTGGGCAAATTGCAAGCCATCAACGGATTTGAGATATCTTTACCAAGAGCCGTTTGCTCCTGGATTACCCAATCCTTTTGTGGGTTAGACATGGTGGACTGATAACCATTTACAGCATTTCTAAGTGTGAAAAAGCTTTAAATTTTGATCAAATGAGGGTGCTTGATGGAACATGTGTTTGAATTCGTGATAATCCCCCTCACACTTAGAAATGAATATTGCCCTCAATATTCAAAGCATCGGGTGTTAAACCAACACTTAGAACGTAAGAAGGAAATATTAAAAATCTTTATTTTAGTCTATTTACATTTTTTTTTCATTTTTGAGGATATATACAACATGTGGGGCATCTCCCCCACACTAGGGTGGTACACACGGGTGAAAACCCATGTCTAGCTACTGTTTTTGATTACCGAGTCACTAGCTTGACTCGACCTCAAATTAAATTGTTCATGAGGAAGCTACTGTTTTTGATTACCGAGTCGCTAGCTTGACTCGACCCCGAATTTAATTGTCCTTGGGGAAAGTTTGGAGATCCGGGACAACCATTGGTTGTATGTCCCCTCCAAAATAGTGTTTTAACCGATGGCCATTCACTTTGAAGTTGGAACCGTTAGGTTGGGATAACCAACAGTTCCATATGGAAATACTCTTGTTACAGTGAATGGCCCAGACCAACGAGTTTTAAGCTTTCCTGAGAATATCTTCAATCGTGAATTGAAGAGAATGACTTTGTCACCGATGTTGAAAACACGGTTTTTAATTTTAGAGTCGTGTATCTTCTTGGGTTTTTCCTTGTAAATCAAAGAATTCTCATAAGCTTGATCACAAAGTTCATTTAATTCATTTAGTTGAACCTTGCGGTGATCACCCGCTGTGTGAAGGTCGAAATTTGCATGTTTCAAGGCCCAGTAGGCCTTATGTTCTAATTCGATCAGAAAATGACATGCCTTCTCGTACACTAGCTTATATGGAGTACACCCGATGGGTGTTTTGTAAGCAGTGCGTAAATCCCATAATGCATCATCCAGCTTATCCGACTAAGAGGCATGGTTTTCACCAACCGTCCTATCCAGAATTCTCTTAATACCCCGATTCGAGACCTCCACCTGCCCACTTGTTTGGGGGTGATATGCTGTCAAAAGACGGTGAGTTACACCATATTTCAGCATCACTCTTGCAAATTGTTCATTGCAGAAGTGTGTGCCACGATCACTGATAATGGCATGAGGAGTTCCGAATCTGGCAAAGAGAGACTTCAAAAATTTTGCAACAACTCGGGCGTCATTGGTGGGTAAAGCTTTTGCCTCAACCCATTTAGACAAATAATCGACAGCCACGAGTATATATTTATTCCCTCGTGAAGATGGGAATGGCCCCATAAAATCAATGCCCCACATATCAAATATTTCACAGACTTGGATGGCGTTTTGTGGCATCTCATTCTTTTTGGAAATATTCCCGTGACGCTGGCAAGCCTCACAGGTTTTGATAAGTTCATGGGCGTCTTTGTAGATTGTGGACCAAAAGAATCCCGAATCAAACACCTTTTTGGCGGTGTAGTTTGGGTTATGATGTCTCCCTGTGGGTCCATCATGACAAGCTTTAAGAATTTCCATGGCTTCTTGGCCATGGACACACCGTCGGATGACTTGATCCGCACATATTTTGAACAAGTAGGGGTCGTCCCAGAAGTAATGTTTTACATCTTTAAAGAATTTTCTTTTCTGTTAGGACGACATCTCTTTCACAACGAAATTACCCGCATGGTAATTTGGAAAATCGGCAAACCATGGGGTAGTTGTATCATCCCGGGTAGAGATTAGATTAAGAGTCTCCAGAGGAAAGGTTTCATTAATTTCTTTTCTCTCGAGAATATCCTGATGAGGATTCTCTAACCGGGATAAGTGATCAGCAGCAAGGTTCTATGCTCCTTTTTTGTCTCGTATGATTATATCGAATTCTTGAAGGAGCAGGACCCAACGGAGCAGTCTTGGCTTTGCGTCCTGTTTAGCAAACAGGTATTTCAAAGCCGAGTGGTCCGTATACACGACGCATTTGGTTAGGGTTAAGTAAGGCCTAACTTTCTCAAAGGCATATACCATAGCTAATAATTCTTTTTCTGTGGTAGTATAATGCGTTTGAGCTTCAGTCATGGTCTTACTTGCGTAGTGTATTGGCTGAAAGTGTTTGGTTTTTTGTTGACCCAGAACTGCACCAATAGCGAAATCGCTAGCATCGCACATAAGTTCAAAGGGTAAGTCCCAGTCGGGGGCAACAAGGATTGGTGCCTCGGTAAGCCTTTTCTTTAAAGTAGAAAAAGCTTCGATGCACTCGGGGGAAAAGATGAAAGGAGCTTCCTTTACAAGAAGATGAGTCATGGGCCGGGCTATTTTGGAGAAATCCTGAATGAATCTCCGATAGAATCCGGCATGGCCGAGGAAACTCCTTATGCCTTTAACAGTGGTGGGATGAGGTAGCTTAGCAATAACATCAATTTTGGCCTTATCGACCTCAATCCCACTTTTTGAAATTTTATGGCCGAGGACAATGCCCTCCTTAACCATAAAATGGCTCTTCTCCCAGTTTAGACAAAGATTAGTGTCTTCACAACGTTGAAGCATCTTTTCTAAATGGGAGAGGCATGAGTCGAAAGAATTCCCGATGACTGAGAAGTCATCCATGAATACTTCCATGGTTTTCCCGATCATGTCGTGGAAAATAGCCATCATGCACCTCTAGAAAGTGCCCGGAGCGTTGCATAATCCAAAAGGCATGCGACGATAGGCAAACGTCCTGTAAGGGCATGTGAAGGTAGTCTTCTCTTGATCCTTAGGATCAATGGGAATCTGGAAGTAACCCGAGAAGCAGTCGAGGAAGCAATAATATTCATTCCCCGCTAGTCTCTCGAGCATTTGATCCATAAAGGGTAGAGGAAAATGGTCATTGCGGGTGGCTTCGTTAAGCTTTCTGTAATCGATACATACTCGCCACCCTGTAACCAATTGAGTTGGTATCAACTCATTATCCTCATTTGTGACAACCGTGATGCCACCCTATTTTGGAACACAATGTATTGGGCTAACCCTAGGACTGTCTGATATAGGGTAAATCAATCCCGCGTCGAGAAGTTTGATAACTTCTTGCTTGATAACTTCGTGGATTTTTGGATTTACCCTTCTTTGATGTTGCACGGCAGGTTTAAAGTCCTCTTCCATTAGGATTTTGTGTGTACAAAAATCCGAGTTAATACCCTTTATGTTTGAGAGCTTCCAAGCAATTGCTTGCTTGTGGGACTTTAAAACCTTAAGCAGTGTGGTTTTCTCCTCATCCTTTAAATCTTTCGCAATAATGACTGGTAATTTATCGTTACGTTCCAAGAATGCATATTCTAGATGAGGAGGCAGGTCCTTAAGTTCGACCTCGGGAAAATCATCATTTTTCTCAACATATTTGATTTTCTCGTTATGAAGTTGTTGAGGTAGAACAGGAAGAGGAGAAGGATCTTTGTTTAATAATTTCTCAAGGAGAAAGATATCCTCCTCCGGGTCAATCTCTTGGTTATCAATTTCTTCTGGAACTGAATCACTTTTGAGAAAGGCCTCTATTTCCTCAAAGACGAAATCACTTCCCTCAAACGGAGTGAGGGAAGGAGAAGACTTAGCAATTATGGGGTGAGAAAAGGGAGTGGGATTGCCACTCGGAGAACTATCAGCGAATCCAAGGATTTCCTGAGCATACTCCTCGGATGCAATGTCTATGACATCAATTCGGTTGACTGATTCAGCATCATAATTCGAGGAGTATCTCGAGGTTTGATCAAGGTTGAACGTTATCGCTTCAGTGCCAACTCGTAACGTGATTTCCTCATCGAAAACATCGATTAATGCATGACCCGTCCTTAAGAATCCCCTCCCAAGAATGAGAGGAACTCTTGGATCTGCATCGAAATCAACAACGACAAAGTCTGCCGGAAAATGGAACTTTCCCACTCTTACAAATACGTCCTCGACAATACCAAGGGGACGTGAAATTGAACGGTCTGCAAGCTCGAGAGTCATGCATGTGGGACTAAGTGCCTGAAGAGAGAGCTTTTTCCAAACTGAGTAGGGCATTAAGTTGATGCTTGCACCAAGATCGGCCAAGGCAAAGCACTCAACCATCCCCGGGAAAATACATGGTATTAGAAATTTCCCGGGGTCTCCTAGCTTCTCGGGAAGCTGTTTCAACAGAACTGCAGAGCAGTTTTCGTTGAGTGGAGTTTGTGCCATTTCAAAGAGTTTCTCTTTATTTCCAAGTAAGTTTTTGATTGTCAATGCAAATTTGGGCATTAATATAAGAGCATCCGCGAAATTAATATCAAAGTGCTGCTCTTGGAAAATTTGGAAAAAATTTTCCATCTGATGATTAGCTTTTTCACGGAGCTTCTGATCTTGCAATCGTGAGGGATATGGAATCAATGGTTTTGGGTTGGCTTTTGGGATTTCAACAGGTCCTTCGGGAGTTTCAAACATGACTCTTTTAGGGGGAGTCGGGACCGGGACAACTGGAGGAGGGATGTCAGTGGTACCTCCGTTATTAGTAGGAAGTACCGTATCCGTAGTATCCTCAGTATCACATTCCTCTACCTGGACAGGAGAAGTGGTAGACGGAGCTGTGGGTCCTTTATAAGAAACTCCACTTCTTGTGGTGATCGCCTTTGCATCGCCCCTCGGATTAGCGATCGTATTGCTAGGTAAAATACCTGAGCCTGAGGGTCGATCATTTAAAGACTTCTTCAATTCAGAGATATGACTAACCAGCACTTTGTTCAGTTCATCTTGGGATTTCATAAACTGTTTTAATAACTCATCAGATGATGGTCCAGTTGGAACAATGGCTTGATTTTGGTTTGGAAAATTTTGAGCCTGATTGTTCTGAAAATTCCCATGTTGCTGGTTGTTATTACCCTGGAAGTGGTTTTGTTGAAAATTACCCTGATGGTAATTGTTCTGACCTTGATTACGGTTATAATTTACTTGGTTTTGATTGTTTTGAACCTGGTGTTGACCAGAGTTGAAATTCCCTTGGTTGTTGAAACCTTGATTCATCCGGTTCTGGTTCTGATTCTGGTTAAAGTTCTGGTTTCTGTTTTGACCATTTTGGTTCTGGGATTGATTAAATCCCGGTGGTCCAATGTAGTTATTGGAACGATAGCTCAGCAGATTTCGGTCCCCTTGCGGTTGGTAGGAATTACCTCCCGTATTGTAGGAATCTTTTGCTGCGAATACGTTCTCTTGAGTGAAGCCACCGGAGGCTAGGCACTCATGATATGGGTGTGGACCACCACATGTTTCACAACTGATAGTTTTGATCTGCGGATTATGATTTGCCTGGTGAATTCGGAGAACCGCAGCAGACAAATCATCAAACTTTTTGGTAAGAGTAGCTATTTCATTACTTGCCGGAGTGACTGACTTACATGAGTCATTCCTCTCTGCAGAGGAGTCCCAAAAGTTATGATGGGCATTCATGTTTTCAATTAAGCCATAACACTCTTCAGGGGTCTTTTTCATAAAGGTGCCCCCAACAGCAGCATTGATGGTGTCACGATGACGAAGTGTCAGTCCATTATAGAAGGTATCAATAATGGTGACAAGAAGCATGTTATGATTAGGACACCGATCAATAGCAAGTTTGTAGCATTCCCATGCCTCAAATAAGGACTCTTCGGGAAGCTGTCTGAAGTTACTAATATCGTTTCTCAGCTTTGTAACCATGGATGGTGGAAAATATTTAGCCAAGAACTTAGTAACCATCTCATCAAAGGTATGGATCGAATTCTTAGGAAGTCGATCGAACCAAGAAGTCGCATGATGAGTGAGAGAATAGGGGAACAGGTATAAACGTAGTCCGTCTTCGGTGACGCCATTTTGTTTCATGCTCTGGGTGACGGTCAAAAATTTATCGAGATGCTTGTTAGCATCGTCACCCGGAAAACCGTGGAACTGTCACGAATTATGGACCTGTTGGATCATGTTGTGTTTTAGTCCAAAATCCGTGGCTCCAATTGTGAGTGGTGCAATGGGTCCACCCTTCCCGTGCATGGTAGGTTGACATAGTTCCTCCATTGTTCGGGTGTCAGGAACTACATCCTCCTTGGGAGGGATTGGGGGCTCGTTGTTCATTTTTAGTGTGTGTTCTTCTTCAACAGTACGTAAATCAGTTACTTTTCTATGATGATTATGTCGTGATTGTGAACGAGGGCGCATGCACAAAAAACAATTTTTTCAAAACAAGCTCGAGGCAAAACCACAGTGAACTTAAACCAATAATCACAGGTGAATGGCTTCTTTATAAAAGGTACACCACCCATAGGGATACAATGGCAAGTTTTTATCTTAAGTTTGGGAACTTATTATGTTCACACCTCCAGTTGGCAGGTGTTCTGCCTTGGTTTGTGGTGGTAATCTTTTATATAATTATATTCACAGTAAAATGTTTTTGGCTTTTCGTGTATGGGTGAAAAAACTTGGAAAATATTTTTGGAACTGATTTGTTAACATAAATCGTTCTTTTAAGATTACTCGCAGGCTAGTGGGAGGGAATGAATGGATCCCTCTTCAGTTCGCAATTTAATGTCAGAACTTACCTTATACCAACTGTTTCAGGTTGTAATCTTAAAGTAAACAAAGTAATTTAACTTCACAGTCTGTTTTGTTGTTTATGATTTTTTTGGTGTTGCTAACACTTCAGGAAAAGTGTTAATGAACTTTTTTAGATTTGATTTTGATTTTCACAAAAATTTACAAAGTGGTGATATTTGTAAAGGAGGGGTTTTGAAAACCACTAAACCTAAAACGTTTTGAAATACGCAACAACCTCCCCGGCAGCGGCGCCAAATTTTGACTCCTCCCAAACCAACTAGTCAACTGGGTGCAGTTGATAGGCCCGCCAGGGAGAGAAAAGTCAAGTGTTTATAATCAGTGGAAGTACAGGGAAATCCCCGGGTCGTTAATTCCCAACGAGATTGAAATTGTATTCTGAACGTTTTTGGGAATAAGTGGCACTGAGAACAGTAACCAAGATTATTTGGGAATGATTACACTACTGATTGCTTGGTATTTGAACAATTTGGAATAATATTAACAATCACAGAAACATAGATATAATCACAGATACACAAAATGGGAAATCTGATTACAAACAGAGAAAAGTGGGTTTAACAATTTTACAACTACAGGGGGTGCAAGTGAAACTTTTTCAAACTTAAAATAAAAGAAAATTAAAAATGAAAATGAAATTATTTAAATGATTATTTTAATATTTAAATATTACTTAATTAATTAAAACTATTTAAAAAGTAATTTTAAATCTAATTTAAATTAACTAAAAATGATAAAGACTACAAATTAAACTAAAAATTTGCAAAAATATTTTCTAAACCTTAAAATGAACTTGAAGAAAGTATAAAAATTAAAAATAAATATTTTTGTCTTTTTATGGGTTTTCTATTAATTAATTACTGATTATGCTAATTAAACTAATTAAATTATTTTAAATTACTAAAAATACTAAAACTACTTAGAAAATTATGGAAAAATTTATAAAACTAATTAACCATCACAGGAATCCTAAAAAATTATAAAAATTTTCTAAAAATTATATTTAGACTATTTTACTAATTATTTACTTAATTATTAATTTAAATCTAATTTAATTAAATTAAATAAGAAAATTAGGAAATGAACAGTAGAAATTAAGAAACTATTTTCTAAAAATTCTTAATGATTTATGAAACCTATGAAAAATATAAAAACCTACTGTTATTAATTAAAATTTAAGAAAACTATTTAATTTCTAATATTACCTAATTAATTAATTAAACTATTTTTAATTCTAATAATTATTAAAGTAAAAGAGAAAAATCTAGGAAAATTATTGAAAATACTTTAAGGTAATAGGAAATTAAGAAAAATATGAAAATGATTAATTGCTTATTAATAAGCTAAAACAAAAATTAAAAAAATAGAATCTATTAAATAGAAGCTATCTCTAATTTTAAATTTGGGTTTTTGTTGGTTTTTCTTTTTAATAGATTATAATAAGCTAAAAACAAGTAACTTTTGTGAAACAACTTTTGTTACAGCTTAAAAATAAGCTATGTGCACCCCCAAGTGCTTAACAGTTGAAATTTTATGCTTATTAGGACTTGTGATTTTGTGAAAAGCTATTCAAATGAACAAATAAGCTACCACAGATGTATATCAACTTGAAATAAGACAAAAGTCACAAATAAGCACTTTGGATAAGCTGTTATGAGTAAATAAGCACATATCGCACTACAAGGCCAAAACAGTCCAAATACATGAACTTTTGACCTCTGTGGGGTCCACAGAAATGAAGGGGGGGGGGGGGGGTTCCAAAATAAGTCCTGAACCTTGAAGGTGGACTGGTCAGCTTTGAAATAAGCCAATAAGCTAGGCTTATGGCTTATTATTAAGGTCTGTGTAAGGCTTGGAAGTTGGGCTCAACACCTGAGTCACTCAGTGTACTCAGGAAATGATCAATCTTAAAGGCATTTGTAGCCTTATCAAATAAGCTCTAATTGGTGAAATAAGCCCTGATCTATCAAGATGAGTTGTTTGGCTTTCCAAAAAGCCAATAAGCTAAAGGTGGGGCCCACTAATGAAGTAGCTAAAGTCTTGGGAATTTTGGTCAAAACCTGTGCACAGGGCATGTGTTTGCCCTGCAGGTCAAAATAAGCTAATGTATAAGCTACAATAAAAATCCCACAAATAAGCTGAACCTAAATTCTTGAAGCTTAGGTGATAGATTTTAACCTCTGAATGTTTGAAGCCCTGAATAAATTCACAAAATTCTAGAAAATTCCTTGAATATTTGGTTTTCTGCCTAAGTATGCAATTTTGACTTTTTTAGATATTAAGCTAAGTTGACTAAAGTGAGCTTGAATCTTGATTTTAAAATTGATATTGATTTCTTAGGTTGTAATAAGACTAAAATAAGCTAGAACTTGAACTTGTAAGATGAAATCAGGCTTATGCTACTCTAAATCCAATTCAGAAGGTTTTTAAACCTAAATTTGTGTGATTTTGACTTTCCTACAATTGAGGTCTGAGTTTTATTACTTTGAGGTCCTAGTTAAACCTAAAGAAGCCTGTACCAACAATGAACAACCACCAAAAACCTTTTGATAACTCTGAACACCCTAGATCCCAACAGTCCTGATAAAAGCTTGGATTTTGGTTTTTTAGATCAAACAAATCCCTGAGACCTCTTAATTGCTTCTAATTAACTTATTATGGTCTCATGAGTCTATAAGAACACAGAAACCAGGGCTGCAAACACAGATGACCAAGAAATCAATTATACTAATTTGACTGTATAAATTTGATTTTTAGTAACTATAAATTTAAATGAAAAAGCTATCTATTTTAGGTTATATTATGACTAAACAACATCAAATAAGGATAAACAAACCAATATGCAGATGAGCAAGGTATGCCACAGTAAAAACAAGGAAATGAGATTATGACTTACAAAGTGCAATCCTGCCAAACCATGAACCAAAGACCAAAGATCTTTCCTATAGAATCTCCACAGATTCACTAACCCAGGGCAATCCAGAATTCACCCTGCTCCAACTTGTTCACCATGAAACCTGCAATTTTTGATTTTATTTCTATTTTCTTGAATTTTTTTTTATATTTTTGCTTTCTTATGCTAAACTGATTTCCAAGGTTTCTAATAGCTCTTATAAGCTATATGGGAGCTTATATGATCTATTTGAGTCGACAGTAACTGCTTATGATCAATATAACTTACACTTGAGATTTCAAACATAAAAATGCAATTTAGAGAATTGAAACAAGAAACTTTGGAATTAAGATCATAAAAAATTCAACTTAGATTATAGAAACTGAGTACAAGGTTTGAAAGCTTGAAGTAACAACTGAATTACAGAGTACGATACATACGATTTTAATTTCACTAATTAAAAACTACACTCCTTGTCTTCTGCCTTCTCTTTCCTTTTATAGCCACAATTAGGGTTCCCCTTGACTTTCTGAGCAAATCCCACTTTAAATCCTGGCCTTTCAATGCTCTGAGATGATCCTAGCCGTTTAAACATTTTTGGTGCCAAAAGTAGAACAGGTGGATTGGGGTTTTTTCATAACAATTAAAGAATCGTGGAGTGTTGTGAAGGTGGCAGGGGACAATTTGGATAGTGGGATTAAGCTTTGGTGAGATTTGACCACAAAAACAGGGGTGTCTTATGGTGGTTGAGTGTTTGAAGGTGGGGAAGCATTAAATGCTTAGTGGGGTGAAATGATGAGGGGGGATGAGGTGGAGTAGCCAAGTTGGGAGAGGTGAGGTGGTGGAAAACCACCTGGTTTCAGGTATGCAGGGGTGGAGGTGGAGGGTGAACAGTGTTGGCGGTTTTAGGATGTCAAACGAGGTCAAACCCCGTTTTATATAAAAGGGTATGGGCTGGGAGTAGTTTAGGCCTGAGTGGTGGGCTGGTGTGTTTGTGTTTGGATCAGGCTTGGTTGGTTTTGGGTTTAATAATAACCAAGGGTTCGTTTGTTTTGTTTATTATCACAAGGACCAATATTGTAATTTCTGGATTTTTGAGGGTGGGTTTTGACAACTTTCCAAAAGTATTAGCAAGGGTAAAACTTGCCAAGTTTCAATAATGTAAGGATTATAGTCGACTTTTCCACTTTCTAAACTTCTAGGGACCTTTTTTGCCAAATTTTCAAACATCAGGGACCATACATGTAATTTTTTGAAAGTTGAAGGGTTGAACACGTAATTTCTCAATAGTTATCACAAGGACCAATATTTCCATTTAAGATTAGTACCAGGTTTACTTTTGATATTTTTCCATTTTTAAAACCTTAAGGACTATATTTGACATTTTTCAAACTTGAGGGACTAAAGTTGCCATTTTGTAAATTTTAACTTTAAAGGACTTCTTTTGACAACTTATGAATCCCTAAGGACCTTAGATGATATTTAACATGTTTTGGATTACCAGGGACTAGATTTGCCAATTTTTTAAAGTTCAGGGACTGAAACTGTAAATTATGTGAAATATGTTCTTTTTCATCAGTTTTCAATCCTTTTGCATAAAAACACAATCCAGGGATATTTTATGTATTTTAAGGCATTCCTATGTGTTTTCAGATGTTTTTGCAGTCTAAATGTGACAGAAATGATGAGTATTTATACACTCATCAACGGGTTATATTCCTTAATACCAATCATGGGGTGGCGTACTTACTTCCCCAATTCTATAAGCTCCTACTTCACTCCTATGTCGAGCCAGCTGAGAAGCTCCTAACATGGGATCACTAGAATTCGCTCATGCATTAAATACTACCATAAAAACCTAGTACACATCGGTTCATGTTTCTTAAGACGTTCAAGCAAGTTACACAATGGAGATATGCCAGTTTTCTTAAGCCTAACATTGAAATCAATCATCCATTAATCAACCTATAATCAACATCTAGGTTTCATTACATCTAAGCAAACACACAAAAGATCGAGCCTAGCATGTTAAAATCAAGACAAGCGTCAGATATATTCAAACAACACATAGACATATTGAATGAATTGAAAGAAAACTTATCTCAATTGAACATGAAGGGTTTCAAGGGGTGAAAACCCTTGAAAATACTGTTACAAACGAGCTAGGGTTTATAATGTTCGGCCCTAGAATTCTCCACACAAGTTCCTCTTTAATGAATGAAAATTAGAAAAGTATTTATAGATTTTATGAGGTGACGGCGTCAAGAGTAAAATTCTGACGCCGTCATCTCGCCGCCAATAAAATTCTCGAACTGTCTAGATCTATATCTGACGCTGTCATGTGTATTCTTGTTCCAGGCCGTCACCAAATTTACTCTTGACGCCCTTGTTCTGACGCCGTCACATTTTCTCTGGGCCGTCATCCATTTTGCTCTTGACGCCGTCATAAAATCCTTCTTGACGCCGTCAGGTACTGTTCCCAGCAAGGAAAATCAAGACTTTGCCGTTTTCTTCACTTTTATGCTCCAAAAACGTCCAAAATGCTTCCTTCTCCAGAATTCACTCCAAAAGTACATAAAATCACAAAAGGAGCGATTTAGGGCAATATTTGATCAAATAAATTCAATTCCGGGCTTAAGTGACCCCCTAAAAACGGTTCATTTTTCGCCTCATCATATACCCTTACACTTGAGATTTGCTTGTCCTCAAGCAAATGCGTTTTTATTCTAGTCAAAATACAAGTTAGGGGTCATTTAACACTAATATAAAAGTAATTACAACAAATAATTGTTCCACTAAAGACCAAAGACAAGCACGGAGGTCATACACTAGCACCTCACAAATAGTGTTTAGATACTCACATCTCTCGGGTGTAATAAAGTATATATCACAATATGGAAATGGAAAACATCTCTCACTACCTGTCATAGCAAAATAGATTACCATAGGCATGGGAAAGGATCAAACGTCCACCACATGGCGTAAGCACCTAGGATAAACTATCAAAGAGGTCTTTTAAAGGGTTGTAACGTTAGGTGTAGGGATATGTAACACACGATTTTGTTGGATATAGGCAATCTTTACTGGTGGCGAGTTAATAATCTTGGTTAATTACATGTACAATATGGCGTTGCTAAGCCAAGACTAGACTCGAGTTAAGCTAATAAATGAAAAATAACAAAAACATAAAATGAACATAGAATGAAACGGGATGGTAGTCCGTATGTTTTTTCTCTTTTCTTTTTTCTATTTATTTTTCTTAATTTTTTCGATTTTTTTTTTATTTTTATTTTTATTTATTTATTTATTTTTTATTTTTTATTTGCATACACTTTTACCATACCATCCAAAATAATACATCATAGGGATTGAAAATTTCACTTACATTTGAATTTTTACATACTTTACAATAGACTAATCTAATGACTCGAATCAAGATAATCAAAACACTTGGAGTACTTTTAAGATTAACGTACATATGGGGGTAATAAAATGATGTTCTTCCCCATTACTTCATAACAATAGTAATTTACCCATGAGTCCCAATCGTCCCAAAACAATATGTACAAGGATATGACTCGACTTAGCAACCATGTAATCAATTAGACAATTAACTAAGGGTTAAAACAAATGACAATAATGCACTAAAGATGTGTGCATACACGGAAGGCTAAGGCGATTTGGGTGTACATTTAACTGGGGTGTAACAAATTCTTCCTTTAAGTAAAATGCTTAAAGTTAGAAATGAAAAGATAGGCTCGGAGGGGTGTACTAGGGGTTTCGTGTACTAAAAATGAGTACAACGCTAAGGGTGTGGGAAAATTAATTGACTTTACTAGCCAAATAATATGACTTAAATGGTCAAGTAATTATGATACGGGTTTAACACAAGGGTGATCCTAATGCCTCTAATCATGTAGTAAATCCTACTATACGAATGTAGTCTCACTAGCGGTCTTGGGATGCATCACTAACGCAAGTTCTAGAATCTAAATGCTACCGGTACACTCATAAGCACTAAAAGTAAATGCTTTTCCTTTCAAATCTAAAGGCGAACCTAACATATTTGGGTGGAAAATTTTTCTGAATAGTACGGTTTTGTGCTAGTCGTACGACTCCTATCCATGAGACGCTTGCTAAGGCTAAAGTTTCACTCCTAAATGTTGTAAAAAATTTTAAATTTGGCGGTAAAATTACACTAACAAGTATTTCTCTTAGTTTTATTACACACCTACCATCTGTAACACCCCTAATTCATGGTTGCAGCGGAATTCGAACTGGGTGTTACTTGACGGCACAATAGTCACAATAATAGAAAACGAACTCCAATTGAGTCGTTTTAAAAGATTTATCATTCAAATTGTATAAATATCAGAGATTACAAAATGAGGTCCCAGATGGTTCCATGTTTACAAATTACATTAATTGAGTTTTGAATGATAATAAAATTTATAGCCCTCTTGAGTATCCGTGTCCTTCCGTGCCATCCTTGATCGTCATGAACCTGAAATACATGCTTGACAGGTCAACACAAAGGTTGAGTGGAATTCGTAGAGTTTGTTAAATCGTTTGAACACAATAATCGTAGTGTGAGCTATAGACTCACACTCATAGTTAGAAAACAAAATCGTTATTTATTTCACTAAGCTCATGCAACCAAAACATTAACATCGAACCAACAAAATTGGCATTATAGAAGCCCTATCAAGGTACTTTTGCCATTATACCGCTAAATCTCAAATATAGTGCATTTGTGTGAACTCATCGTTGTTCAACACAAATGGGATTCGTCAATCCCAATAGATCTATTCACAATATTCGCGCTCACTAAAGGTAGTGACTAATGGTTCATGATATAGGGACTTCGAACATGGCAATCGTTACTTAGTGACAATAAAACATAGTCGTGCAGCATACAATAGAAAGCATTGTGTTCGAGTAGAAAAATAATAGCATGTATTCCCCCCATGGGTTTGTAAAATAGTTAAACAATAGAAAGTGGGGCTACGAACTCACCTTAAGTTATGTAGTGAGTAGTGAATGTGATGGTCGAATCGCGAAGGTTTCTACGAGCAACCTATAATAGAATGTAGCGACTTAGGATCGGAGTAAAGAATATGAAGTAGTGCCTATATATATATCTTGCATTTAGTCCATGATGTGGTATGATGTATAGTATAAGTCTTTGAAAGAAAGATTCATGAAACATGTATGTTTTGGTATATCGTTTACTACCGTTCGGGCCGACATAATTCAGAAGTCATGTTAGTAAACGTTCGAGGAGCCAGGACACTTTAATTCGTAAATCCACAACTCATCTCGACGGCTTACATAATGAACTCCTCACATGAGGCTCCCTACTATTGTAGTAGTTGATAATATATATATATATATATATATATATATATATATATATATATATATATATATATATATATATATATATATATATATATATATATATATATATATATATATATATATATATATATATATATAAGTTTTGATCGAAAAGTTACATGTCCGATATTTGAATAAACTTAGGAAAGTTTGTTAGTACATGAAGATTGTTATTAGGGGTAGTTTCATAAGTCTTGTATGACTATTTTCTCTTTGTAATATCTCATGGTTCCTTTTTAAGTGAAGTAGATCCAAATTGCTTGTTCAAGTTATCGCCTAATTCCTTGTTTCATGTTTACGCCTAAGTAATCTTACATGGTCATTTCGTCATGGCCTAGCCATGGCCTTTGGTCCTTGTTCCAAGGTCATGAGACACAACCTTGGCTCTAGCCATGGTTGTGGTCTTGATTATAGGTCATAAGACCTCTTGTTCCTTTTAAAGTATAACCATAATATAGTGACTTTGGCCTAAAAATGGGCTGTTTAGAATTTGAAGAATTTTATCACTCGAAAAGCGTTTTCAGGGCTCGAGCTTCTTTAATCTTGAACGAAAACGTCATTCTGGACAACTTTCGTGTTTTAACTTTTTGATGAATCGGACCAGAAGTGGGACTTTCAAAATCAAAATTTGATCAGAATGCTATTTAGGCAGTTTTGCCAGAAATCTTTGGTAACTTCAAATGGGCGTAACTTTTGACTCGTATACTCGTTTTGGGTGGTTCAAATTGCTATGGTTTCCTTATTAAGTCCTCTAATGTAATATGTAATAATCCAATATCATAATTTTTCCATTTTGATCAGGTCTTACCAAGAAAGTCACTAGTTTGCTTGTTTTAGTAACTTATCTTAACAATCAATCACAACAACATGTTTTAGTCATTTTTATACACCATGGACATTCATACAAGACATAATATAGCAAGAATAACATGTAAATGATATGAACATGATAAATTAACAAGAAGCATGTTAGGTTTAGGCTTACAACTTTTGGCTTTCAAACAAGAAAGGAAGTTAACATGTAAGGATAGGACTTTGATAGACTTGCTTCAACCCACTTCACTTCATGCAATCTTTCTACTCTTGTAATCTTGAAAGATGGATGATGAAGGTTGAGGTGACTTGAGGGGATTCAAACTCAAGAGAATCACCAAGGTTTCTAAAGATTTGAAGTAGTTTTGATGAATCAAAACTAAACTAGGGTTTCTATGTTGTTATAGCTCTTGAATCTTGGATAATACTTGGAAGAAATTTTGCTAGGGTTATGGTGTTGGTGTGGTGTGATGATGAACGAAATAGGAGGGGGGAGGGGGGTATTTATATGGTTTTTGAGGAGGTTACAAAGCATTTAGGATATTTATCTAACCTTGGAGGCCAAGTTCTACACTTGTTAACATCTAATGGCTTTAAGCATGAGATTATGCCACCTATGGGATGACTCCCCCCCCCTATGGCGGTTTGAAAGACTTAGGGAGCAAGTGTTGGTCCTTGGATGATGTTATCCTAAGTATGTAGCTAGTTTTGACTCCGTAAGTTGCTAACCGTAAGTTGTTAAGTCACGAAACGTAAAACCGGGTATCGTAAAAATACGAAACTTGGAAGAATGGTCAAACTTGTCAAAATACTCCATAATAAAATATAAAATGAGTGGTAGGTTCTATCGGGTGCTAAAACCCTGCTAAAAACTGGAAACACGGGTCTAAAACGCGTAATTCGCGTAAAACGCTGAACTGGAAAACGTAAAATTCCAAAACTTTTGGAATTGTCATAAAATGATAGAAAATCATATTTCTATTGTATATAATGTTTTATGGATATATCGGGATGCTGGAAAGACGTTTAAACCTAAAAGTAAATCTCGGACACGGCTTTGTGATTTTTGTAGAAATGATCCGACGAGCGTCAAACTCTCGGATTATCGTTAAAATAGTTTAACTTACGAGAATATGAAATAAAAATTTCTGAGATGAATAGTGAAAAGTGAATAGTAAAAAAGTGAATAGTAAAAAATGAATAGTGAAATTTTCGGGAATAAAAGTTAACCTGAAATTGCGAATTGTTACAGTCTCTACCCCTTACGGGGAACTTCGTCCCGAAGTTCTATGTGTGTTATATGTTGGAGTTGTGACTATGAAAAGGTGTGGTTACTTATGAGGACTAAAGTCTGGGATTACCGGTGATGTAGTTTGATTTGTCATTTCAGTGTACAGCGTAGGATGAGGCTTACTTTTATGTAGGAAATGTATGGTCATAGTCGAATATCAAAGGAAATTGATAAAGCAGTCGAATATTAATAGGAATTGAGATAGTAATTGCAATCATAGCCTAGTAGGTAATCGGTTGTTGTACCTAGTGTTTATTGACTTCATACTTATGTTATTTCGGATACAAATAAGCCCACTTGTTTATAATTCTTTATTTACATAGAGAGGCATCCCAAACAATGTAAATAGGGGAATATAAACTTATGGTTCGGTGATTTACAATTTCTTTATTTAAATGAAAAGGCATCCCAATCCATTCAAATAATTATAAATCATCCTACTTAAGAATTCCCAACACAACATTCATAATTAGCCGATGAGTTACAAGGTAGTGTATTACGAGATGATAATGGTGTTCCAAAAGTACAAGATGAATATTCAATCTTGTAAAGCTGATGAGGGTGCTTGTGGTGTAGCTAAGGATGATTTGAGCTTTAAAAGTGCCTCAAGATCTGTTAATGAGCTTGTGGTTGTAACGGTTGTGAAGATAATGATGTGATATGTTGATGAACAAAAGTGTGTAGTGTATGCTTAACATTAATATTCTTAGGTATAGATGTCGAGTTTGCTTTGAAAATCTTAAGAGATTTTAAAGGTTTATGATGGAATGGTATCCTTAGGACCTAAACATGATAGTACTTCTACGGGATGAAGAGAAGAATTGATAACTATCCCAAGATAGTAGTTCGGATTATCTCATAAATGAAAACATTCAAGAATGAAATTAGGTAGTACAAATAAGGTGTTAAGATTTCGCTGAGTGGTAAGGCACTATCGTGTCTCTAGATCGTTTTAATGTATTCTGGTGGTTTATCGAGTTCAAGTAGGAAATCAACCTAAACATAACCCTAGTACAACTATTCTCAGTATTTGAAAATTTTAAGTCGAATATAGTTAGTCAGACTATATTCCACTGTCCCTAGGTTAAATATAGGTGACTAGTCTATATTTAGCCGAGGTTCGATAAAATTTTCAAATACCTAAATTAGGTATACTTGTGATATGTCCGTTGCTTTCGGGAAACTGTCCACTAAACAAAGGCGATGTCAAACCCTTCAATTGCAAGTCCCGTCCATACAAGACTTGTAACGTATGTTTTCATATTCCATTGCATAGAAGATAGTAAGGGTAGGTACGTATGGAAAGGAAGTTTTAAGTAGTTCTAAAATAGAACATACTTGGCCAGGATCACGAACTTTTAATAATGAAGGTTTCAGAAGAAAACTTTGACGAATGTAGAGAAAGTTCAGCTTTTGTCGATGATGGATTAGTTTGTCCTTTAGAAATCTCATATTTCTTGTTTGGAAATCGATAGATTGTGATGGGTTTTTGATATCATATGAAATGATGTTGATGAGGTGGTGGAATAATTCCAGAGACCATTGCACAAATCACAATGTCTCGGAAGTAGATTAGACCATTGTGTAACTCAAAACATTTGAGAAATGATTAAGACCATTGTGTCATACAATGTCTGGGAAATAGAAAAGACCATTGTAATTAGTTACAATGTCTTGGATATAAAATGTTGGAGTAGGAACATGGTTGGGAGAATGTGGTTGTGTCGAAATGCCATAGAATAGGCATGTGTAGATATGTTTAGATAAAATGATTAAAAATAACTCGTATGTATATATAAATATACTTATATGTTCATGTAGCATAAAATGCTTAATAAGTCCATAATCGTCTGGAGGATGGAAGACACGGAGAGCGGAAGGCTATAAAATGTTTTTACTTGTAATTGTAGTTATAGTTTAGGTCTCAATTAGACCCGTTTCTCTATAACTATGGCTCTGATACCAATCTGTAACACCCCCAATTCATGGTTGCAGCGGAATTCGAACTGGGTGTTACTTGACGGCACAATAGTCACAATAATAGAAAACGAACTCCAATTGAGTCGTTTTAAAAGATTTATCATTCAAATTGTATAAATATCAGAGATTACAAAATGAGGTCCCAGATGGTTCCATGTTTACAAATTACATTAATTGAGTTTTGAATGATAATAAAATTTATAGCCCTCTTGAGTATCCGTGTCCTTCCGTGCCATCCTTGATCGTCATGAACCTGAAATACATGCTTGAGAGGTCAACACAAAGGTTGAGTGGAATTCGTAGAGTTTGTTAAATCGTTTGAACACAATAATCGTAGTGTGAGCTATAGACTCACACTCATAGTTAGAAAAGAAAATCATTATTTATTTCACTAAGCTCATGCAACCAAAACATTAACATCGAACCAACAAAATTGGCATTATAGAAGCCCTATCAAGGTACTTTTGCCATTATACCGCTAAATCTCAAATATAGTGCATTTGTGTGAACTCATCGTTGTTCAACACAAATGGGATTCGTCAATCCCAATAGATCTATTCACAATATTCGCGCTCACTAAAGGTAGTGACTAATGGTTCATGATATAGGGACTTCGAACATGGCAATCGTTACTTAGTGACAATAAAACATAGTCGTGCAGCATACATTAGAAAGCATTGTGTTTGAGTAGAAAAATAATAGCATGTATTCCCCCCATGGGTTTGTAAAATAGTTAAACAATAGAAAGTGGGGCTACGAACTCACCTTAAGTTATGTAGTGAGTAGTGAATGTGATGGTCGAATCGCGAAGGTTTCTACGAGCAACCTATAATAGAATGTCGCGACTTAGGATCGGAGTAAAGAATATGAAGTAGTGCCTATATATATATCTTGCATTTAGTCCATGATGTGGTATGATGTATAGTATAAGTCTTTGAAAGAAAGATTCATGAAACATGTATGTTTTGGTATATCGTTTACTACCGTTCGGGCCGACATAATTCAGAAGTCATGTTAGTAAACGTTCGAGGAGCCAGGACACTTTAATTCGTAAATCCACAACTCATCTCGACGGCTTACATAATGAACTCCTCATATGAGGCTCCCTACTATTGTAGTAGTTGATAAAATATATATATATATATATATATATATATATATATATATATATATATATATATATATATATATATATATATATATAAGTTTCGATCGAAAAGTTACATGTCCGATATTTGAATAAACTTAGGAAAGTTTATTAGTACATGAAGATTGTTATTAGGGGTAGTTTCATAAGTCTTCTATGACTATTTTCTCTTTGTAATATCTCATGGTTCCTTTTTAAGTGAAGTAGATCCAAATTGCTTGTTCAAGTTATCGCCTAATTCCTTGTTTCATGTTTATGCCTAAGTAATCTTACATGGTCATTTCGTCATGGCCTAGCCATGGCCTTTGGTCCTTGTTCCAAGGTCATGAGACACAACCTTGGCTCTAGCCATGGTTGTGGTCTTGATTATAGGTCATAAGACCTCTTGTTCCTTTTAAAGTATAACCATAATATAGTGACTTTGGCCTAAAAATGGGCTGTTTAGAATTTGAAGAATTTTATCACTCGAAAAGCGTTTTCAGGGCTCGAGCTTCTTTGTTCCTAAACGAAAACGTCATTCCGGACAACTTTCGTGTTTTAACTTTTTGATGAAACGGACCAGAAGTGGGACTTTCAAAATCAAAATTTGATCAGAATGCTATTTAGGCAGTTTTGCCGGAAATCTTTGGTAACTTCAAATGGGCGTAACTTTTGACTCGTATACTCGTTTTGGGTGGTTCAAATTGCTATGGTTTCCTTGTTAAGTCCTATAATGTAATATGTAATAATCCAATATCATAATTTTTCCATTTTGATCAGGTCTTACCAAGAAAGTCACTAGTTTGCTTGTTTTAGTAACTTATCTTAACAATCAATCACAACAACATGTTTTAGTCATTTTTATACACCATGGACATTCATACAAGACATAATATAGCAAGAATAACATGTAAATGATATGAACATGATAAATTAACAAGAAGCATGTTAGGTTTAGGCTTACAACTTTTGGCTTTCAAACAAGAAAGGAAGTTAACATGTAAGGATAGGACTTTGATAGACTTGCTTCAACCCACTTCACTTCATGCAATCTTTCTACTCTTGTAATCTTGAAAGATGGATGATGAAGGTTGAGGTGACTTGAGTGGATTCAAACTCAAGAGAATCACCAAGGTTTCTAAGGATTTGAAGTAGTTTTGATGAATCAAAACTAAACTAGGGTTTCTATGTTGTTATAGCTCTTGAATCTTGGATAATACTTGGAAGAAATTTTGCTAGGGTTATGGTGTTGGTGTGGTGTGATGATGAACGAAATAGGAGGGGGGAGGGGGGTATTTATATGGTTTTTGAGGAGGTTACAAAGCATTTAGGATATTTATCTAACCTTGGAGGCCAAGTTCTACACTTGTTAACATCTAATGGCTCTAAGCATGAGATTATGCCACCTATGGGATGACTCCCCCCCTATGGCGGTTTGAAAGACTTAGGGAGCAAGTGTTGGTCCTTGGATGATATTATCCTAAGTATGTAGCTAGTTTTGACTCCGTAAGTTGCTAACCGTAAGTTGTTAAGTCACGAAACGTAAAACCGGGTATCGTAAAAATACGAAACTTGGAAGAATGGTTAAACTTGTCAAAATACTCCATAATAAAATATAAAATGAGTGGTAGGTTCTATCGGGTGCTAAAACCCTGCTAAAAACTGGAAACACGGGTCTAAAACGCGTAATTCGCGTAAAACGCTGAACTGGAAAACGTAAAATTCCAAAACTTTTGGAATTGTCATAAAATGATAGAAAATCATATTTCTATTGTATATAATATTTTATGGATATATCGGGATGCTGGAAAGACGTTTAAACCTAAAAGTAAATCTCGGACACGGCTTTGTGATTTTTGCAGAAATGATCCGACGAGCGTCAAACTCTCGGATTATCGTTAAAATAGTTTAACTTACGAGAATATGAAATAAAAATTTCTGAGATGAATAGTGAAAAGTGAATAGTAAAAAGTGAATAGTGAAATTTTCGGGAATAAAAGTTAACCTGAAATTGCGAATTGTTATAGTCTCTACCACTTACGGGGAACTTCGTCCCGAAGTTCTATGTGTGTTATATGTTGGAGTTGTGTCGATGAAAAGGTGTGGTTACTTATGAGGACTAAAGTCTGGGATTACCGGTGATGTAGTTTGATTTGTCATTTCAGTGTATGGCGTAGGATGAGGCTTACTTTTATGTAGGAAATGTATGGTAATAGTCGAATATCAAAGGAAATTGATATAGCAGTCGAATATTAATAGGAATTGAGATAGTAATTGCAATCATAGCCTAGTAGGTAATCGGTTGTTGTACCTAGTGTTTATTGACTTCATACTTATGTTATTTCGGATACAAATAAGCCCACTTGTTTATAATTCTTTATTTACATAGAGAGGCATCCCAAACAATGTAAATAGGGGAATATAAACTTATGGTTCGGTGATTTACAATTTCTTTATTTAAATGAAAAGGCATCCCAATCCATTCAAATAATTATAAATCATCCTACTTAAGAATTCCCAACACAACATTCATAATTAGCCGATGAGTTACAAGGTAGTGTATTACGAGATGATAATGGTGTTCCAAAAGTACAAGATGAATATTCAATCTTGTAAAGCTGATGAGGGTGCTTGTGGTGTAGCTAAGGATGAATTGAGATTTAAAAGTGCCTCAAGATCTGTTAATGAGCTTGTGGTTGTAACGGTTGTGAAGATAATGATGTGATATGTTGATGAACAAAAGTGTGTAGTGTATGCTTAACATTAATATTCTTAGGTATAGATGTCGAGTTTGCTTTGAAAATCTTAAGAGATTTTAAAGGTTTATGATGGAATGGTATCCTTAGGACCTAAACATGATAGTACTTCTACGGGATGAAGAGAAGAATTGATAACTATCCCAAGATAGTAGTTCGGATTATCTCATAAATGAAAACGTTCAAGAATGAAATTAGGTAGTACAAATAAGGTGTTAAGATTTCGCTGAGTGGTAAGGCACTATCGTGTCTCTAGATCGTTTTAATGTATTCTGGTGGTTTATCGAGTTCAAGTAGGAAATCAACCTAAACATAACCCTAGTACAACTATTCTCAGTATTTGAAAATTTTAAGTCGAATATAGTTAGTCAGACTATATTCCACTGTCCCTAGGTTAAATATAGGTGACTAGTCTATATTTAGCCGAGGTTCGATAAAATTTTCAAATACCTAAATTAGGTATACTTGTGATATGTCCGTTGCTTTCGGGAAACTGTCCACTAAACAAAGGCGATGTCAAACCCTTCAATTGCAAGTCCCATCCATACAAGACTTGTAACGTATGTTTTCATATTCCATTGCATAGAAGATAGTAAGGGTAGGTACGTATGGAAAGGAAGTTTTAAGTAGTTCTAAAATAGAACATACTTGGCCAGGATCACGAACTTTTAATAATGAAGGTTTCAGAAGAAAACTTTGATGAATGTAGAGAAAGTTCAGCTTTTGTCGATGATGGATTAGTTTGTCCTTTAGAAATCTCATATTTCTTGTTTGGAAATCGATAGATTGTGATGGGTTTTTGATATCATATGAAATGATGTTGATGAGGTGGTGGAATAATTCCAGAGACCATTGCACAAATCACAATGTCTCGGAAGTAGATTAGACCATTGTGTGACTCAAAACATTTGAGAAATGATTAAGACCATTGTGTCATACAATGTCTGGGAAATAGAAAAGACCATTGTAATTAGTTACAATGTCTTGGATATAAAATGTTGGAGTAGGAACATGGTTGGGAGAATGTGGTTGTGTCGAAATGCCATAGAATAGGCATGTGTAGATATGTTTAGATAAAATGATTAAAAATAACTCGTATGTATATATAAATATACTTATATGTTCATGTGGCATAAAATGCTTAATAAGTCCATAATCGTCTGGAGGATGGAAGACACGGAGAGCGGAAGGCTATAAAATGTTTTTACTTGTAATTGTAGTTATAGTTTAGGTCTCAATTAGACCCGTTTCTCTATAACTATGGCTCTGATACCAATCTGTAACACCCCCAATTCATGGTTGCAGCGGAATTCGAACTGGGTGTTACTTGACGGCACAATAGTCACAATAATAGAAAACGAACTCCAATTGAGTCGTTTTAAAAGATTTATCATTCAAATTGTATAAATATCAGAGATTACAAAATGAGGTCCCAGATGGTTCCATATTTACAAATTACATTAATTGAGTTTTGAATGATAATAAAATTTATAGCCCTCTTGAGTATCCGTGTCCTTCGTGCCATCCTTGATCGTCATGAACCTGAAATACATGCTTGAGAGGTCAACACAAAGGTTGAGTGGAATTCGTAGAGTTTGTTAAATCGTTTGAACACAATAATCGTAGTGTGAGCTATAGACTCACACTCATAGTTAGAAAACAAAATCGTTATTTATTTCACTAAGCTCATGCAACCAAAACATTAACATCGAACCAACAAAATTGGCATTATAGAAGCCCTATCAAGGTACTTTTGCCATTATACCGCTAAATCTCAAATATAGTGCATTTGTGTGAACTCATCGTTGTTCAACACAAATGGGATTCGTCAATCCCAATAGATCTATTCACAATATTCGCGCTCACTAAAGGTAGTGACTAATGGTTCATGATATAGGGACTTCGAACATGGCAATCGTTACTTAGTGACAATAAAACATAGTCGTGCAGCATACATTAGAAAGCATTGTGTTCGAGTAGAAAAATAATAGCATGTATTCCCCCCATGGGTTTGTAAAATAGTTAAACAATAGAAAGTGGGGCTACGAACTCACCTTAAGTTATGTAGTGAGTAGTGAATGTGATGGTCGAATCGTGAAGGTTTCTACGAGCAACCTATAATAGAATGTCGCGACTTAGGATCGGAGTAAAGAATATGAGGTAGTGCCTATATATATATATATCTTGCATTTAGTCCATGATGTGGTATGATGTATAGTATAAGTCTTTGAAAGAAAGATTCATGAAACATGTATGTTTTGGTATATCGTTTACTACCGTTCGGGCCGACATAATTCAGAAGTCATGTTAGTAAACGTTCGAGGAGCCAGGACACTTTAATTCGTAAATCCACAACTCATCTCGACGGCTTACATAATGAACTCCTCACATGAGGCTCCCTACTATTGTAGTAGTTGATAATATATATATATATATATATATATATATATATATATATATATATATATACTAGATTTCGAAGCCCGCCCGATGGGCGGGCATGACTTATGAATATCGTTGAAAAAAATTAGTTAAAAAAACATAAGATATAAACATTGAATGTTATTTATTTAATACATTAACAACGGGAGAAAATAAATGTTTAGTGAATATGAGAGAAACAAAATTACAAAGTAGTACGTAAGAAAAAAGTATAGAATTAAATAAACAAAACCAAAATAAGTGCGTTAAGCAGTGATGAAAAATCTCAAGTAAGAAAGAAGTCAAATACGGAGTAAACTGCAATGCAAAGCCACCACAGATGACCGCCCTCACCACCTGCCCCTACAACATATTTAAGAATGATTGCGTTTCAGCAAGTAACTAAAATTCTAATACCGATGACTATCAATTTGTGCTACTAATAAATATGTAAAGTTATGTGATTGTGCTACTTATAAAGAACCTTTGGCAACTTAAGATTGGTTAAACATTCAAACAGCTAGTTGTAATAAATACCTATGACTCATTAGAAAACACATAGAGTTCTTTAAATGTAATCACCAATTAATTTCAAGATTTGTCAAACAACAACTATCAATAGCATGAGTATTATTGTAATGGGTTAAGCATTAACATACTGGTTATAATGCTTTTCCCATATGATGAAAGTCCAATATAAATGATACATTTATAACTAAATATATAGCAAAATAAGGATGGTTAAAAATGGTTGAAAAGTGTACATGTTGGAAGAATTGAAAGAAAAGGTTGTGCATAAAAACTTTTAGGTTTAATTGTCTTCACTTGTCGGATGTCGGCGCAGCTATTTGCATATGTGACACATAAAGGCCGGTTATTCTTTCTTTCGACATGTACACTTTTCAACCATTTTTACCACCCTTCTTTCGCTATAGTAAAATATGACAACGATAATATAAAACATGCTCGCCATGCTTAGGGTTGGACATGGGAAATGGAGATAAGAAATAACCCCCCTCCCCCGACGTTGTTCACAAGAATAGGAAGTTGTTAGGAATACAAATATTCCTATAAAAGACTCGGTAATATTATTCATCATGCAATCAAAATATTAAACCTTATGTAGATCATCATGGTAATCAATCATTTTTAAGATCATCATCAATCAGTTAATCTCCTGCATCGATTTGTATACAATATAAGTAGCTTAGTTTATATATAGTGCTATAATTTAACGCTTAATATATGTTTGGTGGAAAACTTTAAACAAACACTTTTAAGATGTGTTTGATATTCACTTCAGTCATCCTGGAAATACATTACCAACCATGTGTATTATTTATACTATTATATATCATTATGAATAGACGACTCGACTCCAACCGAATTCACCAACAGGCTTTCACTCAACATATAAGCATCTCTTGCTATCTTAAAACCAAATGGCAACCTCATTTTATCAGCAACTTTTTTAGTATCATACAATCTTCACAAAAAAAGAATAAAAAAAAAAATAATAATAAAAAAAAAGAAAAAAAATCTATGGTGAAAAGGTGTGGAACCCATGACGTCTTTTTAAGATGTGTTTGATATTCACTTCACTCATCGCGCAAATATCAAAAAATAAAGTTTCCAAATTAGCTTTGAATTAGAAAAAATAAAGTTTCTATTGGCTGCATTCTAACTTGCATGATCGTTACAGCTCCATTGGCTGCACTTTTTAATTGTTACCTTAAATTGTAACTTCTAGCGAGAAAAAACTATACTATCCTGTTGGACGACTTCACAAGTAATAACGAACTTTTCAATGATATAAATTTCATCAAGTGTTATATAATACAAACAAAAATATTTACGGTCAAATTCGGGCCCGCGAACAATTAAAATGGGACGGAGGGAGTATATAGTAACAATAATAACATGTGCAATGGGATAGGTTTATCCTTCAAAGGTAAGAAAACATATTATATTGCATACATTTAGTACTTTATAAAATGGCTAGCTAAACCACACTATGTGATTTACAAAAATCATTAGTGACTTTTTATCATAAAAATCACCGGCTTTAGTGTATGATTGAACTCTTCGGTTTCAGCATCGGACTTCAACTTTCCATCATCTATTCACGAAAATAAAAAAGAAGACTTCATTTGTGAAGATCATTAAGATTTAAAGTGTGAGTATAACAAAAGAGAATGGCGGGTCAGTATCGAGTTGAAAGCTTAAAATGAGTACTCTTGCACAAGTTGAGATGACCATAAAAGTGTGTCCACATCTTATATTTTTAAATCAAATTAGTGTGAGTTTTATATGATAGCAAACATTACTTTAATACAAAAAAATAGTAGATTTAGGAGCTTTTATGTAAAAGAAGCACTTTGTGTGGTTTTAAACCTATTTGACCCGTTTCATTTACTAACTTCATTTATTTGACCCATTAGAAATAAAACATAACCCAAATCAGGCCATTTATAAGCAAAAGGGTTGAATTTTCTATGTCTATCCACTTACCAACAGTGGCTATATCACACATCCCATCACGGTAAGTATCTTTGATATGCTGAACAACAGCTAATGCTTTAACCCTTTCTTGAATGAATGAATTGGAACCATTGAACTCGAATATCTTATTAGTGGCATCAAAGATAAATATGTCATCATGATTGAGTAGAAGGAACCTGCTACCGATCAAATAAAATTTAATAAACTGAATAATCCAAAATGAACGATTGTAACAATGAAGCAGTGAGAACACAAACTTACCTCTTTTACATGAACTACATGTTTTCCTTGGCAAGTAAACATACGAATCTTATACTCTTCAGCTTCAACATGCTTAAAACCAAATGAATTCCACCTTCTTGAGGTATGTGCATGGCTTAAAGTAAGAAAGAAACCTCTCTGTTTCATGACCTTGTACTTCCCGATACTGAACAACACATCCTCCAAGAGCTGCATCAAGTTCAATTGTCTTCAGGGTTGCTGCTCCAGCTTCATCCTGTAACCAAAAAAGTATAGAGAAAAAATAAATTGAATAAAAGAGTAGGACTAAAATTTCGGGAAAAGGAATATGAGATTTAGATAAAATAGATAATTACGCACCTGAGTTGTGTCTTTACCTAGCCAATAATGGATGTCATGGCATAATGTACCAGTTTTCAAAGCTATAATATGCAAATTGAATGTAAATGTATGATTTAGTAACAATGAAAACTAAAAAAAGTAAACAGTTTTTGAACTTTGGAAAAAGAAGTATATTATGCTAACTCATAACCACTTAGAACAAACTACCTGAGAGGAATCACCAGTTGAAGTGCCAAAAGTGTGTTTTAATGTATAAAACCTTAAAGAATTGTTCTAGATCGACTCAACTCAAGCCATTTTGACAAGCACAAAAAATGCCCCATTTTGGTCCATTAACCGACTTGCCTATTTCGCTACCTTTAATTGAAAGTGTTACATTTATGCCCTGCTTCTATGTGAATGTTAGCACAAATAACAAAGCTATAGGAGTCCATGAAGTTGGATATTAATACTAAGAAGCGGATGTGATAGTTAACCTAGGATTACCAAAACTAAAAGTTTAAGAACAGATAAGAGACCTGCCGCAGCAGCTATCTTCGATAGGTTCATAAGCCGCTTTCTGTAAGCCAATGTTGGTTCAATTCTAGTGTCGTAAGATGGGGGGTCCTCGAGTTCTGAAATTGCATTATAACCATCAGAAAGCGCCATGACATGAAGATTTTCAGAAGCTGTGTAAAACTGATGTAAGAATATCTCAGAAAGCGAGAGGAGATCTGGGTGTTTCTTCAAAAATATAGTCATGTCTTATGGAAATTCTTCCCCTAGTCTCATAAGTTTGGAGAACTGTTTGCTGTTGTGCATTTGCTTAAACACGAAGTTACTAAATCCTTCTTTAGGACCATGTGTTATTTCGTGTTTCATGGGTAGAAACTTCTAATGTTTGGATCTAGTGAAACTATTTTAGTCAAAAGTGAGCTTATTAATAAGATAACCTCATAAAAGATATAAATAACTAATCCAAGCACACTTGTAAGAAAAATCAATGGAATATTTATGGAAAAAAATAATAATAATAGCGAATTGGATGTTTACGATGACCCAAAAAACAACTCCCAAACGACATGCTTTTCGCGAAACAAACGACACTTTTATTACTTTTGGATACAAACACAGCTCCATACAATCTAATTAAAACCCTTAAACGTCATTACTGTTAAAGATAAAATATATACCCGCAATTTTGGTATTCTGTTTGGCAAAAAACCACGCCTTGGCAAGAATCTCCATCCAGCAACATCAACGGGAACCTAAAATAACGAATTCAGACGTAAGAACATATACTTAATGAGCTTTGGGATCCTAAAACGGTGCAAAACTTTACGAACTCTAGCTAAAGACATAATGACAGATGTAAAAACACACCCCTACCCTGCCAAGCTCATACAAAACATGCTTTATAGTACTCATGAGTTAACTGACCGGTAATTTTATTACTTTGAAATGCAAACGAAGCCTTGAACGCTCGTACGCAAACCTTAAACCATACACTTTTTGCACAAAGAAATTTGGCTTGTCTTTTAATTGGCATTCCCGTCTTCCTTCTCATAGTTGTGTCAGCATTTACTTCCATGTCCGCCTATATGAGAAGCAATTTTTTTTTTTTTTTTTTTTTTTTTTGGTAACATGGGTTTCCGACTCGACAATGCGAGCCGACTAATCCCACGGCGACTACCCTTTTGGATAGCACATTCAATGCAAACTGATTTGTTACTCCATTCAATGCAAACTTATTTTAATTCTCTCTTCATAAAACGCAAAAAAAGAATTTAAAATTGTTATGGGCACGAAAGGAGATGAGAGTCGTTGTAATGTACCTGATTGCCTGTAGTCTCGGGGGACAATAGAGCGAAAGATTGCAGTGTCTCAGCTTCTATATGTTGTATTAAAAGAATGGAATAATAAAAAAACTGTTATTTTGTAATTATTGTTGTGTATAATTATGGAGCATATACACAACAGCTTACTGTTAGAAAACATAACGATACATAGATGTACACAAATTATCGGTTTCACTTGTACATCTACATCATGTCAAAAGTTCAAAAGCACCTTACCAGCTCTATAGAAATGCAACTCTGATTTCGTAGTCACATGAACCTCCACGCCTGCAAGTGCAAATAATCGAAAAAAGTGAGTCTGGTGCTTCTCAGGCTCGTCTTCAATAACAGTTACGTTAATGAATATTGTTAAAATAACATTCTCAAAAACATAGCCTGCACAATATTAATCCAACCGACTAAAGAATGTGATCAAATAAATAATTTTCACATATTGTTCTAACCTTCATGTTCAGTAGAACCTAAGTAATGGGCTAATTTTAGGCCTTCTTGTTCCCTATCAGAAGCTGGAGTCTCATCCTGCTACAAATGAGGACGTACAACAGACTTTGCAGCAAATCTCTTCTCAGTTTTATGGCTCTCTAAGGTTGAGTCGTAGCGACTATGACAATGCAAATCAGGAACTTCAATTAGATCAGGCTGAAGTGTATTGTGACATCAGTAGATGATAGGCAAACCAATTACTAATCCGGCTTTTTCACGCATTTTTTTGCGTTTGGTTTCTATGTCGGTGACGGTTTGTGTTGTTGTTGTGTGACAGAAAAGACGAACGATTTACAGGTAAGCAAACCTAATACTAACCTGGCTGTAGTAATTCTTATCTTTTTTCTGGGTAAAGGGTTGACTCGAATTACATTTTAAGGGAGTACATCAAATTCGAAGACGAATAAAACTGAATAAAAGAAGTGACAAATCATACAACCATAATTGAGATGGTTGACCGACAAATATGGTAAATGACAAGATTAGCAAAAGTAGCATGTGGGATATCCCAGTATTTGATGACATAAGATTTTCATATACGCATAGACATTAGACCGTGCAGTCTAACAATGCAAAAATGCACAAGAGATTATTGACTGACCTCAAGATGTAAACTTCTTAGGCAAAATTCTTTCTGCAGATCAGTGTTTATATGCTCAGTTTTAAGTATCTTGATTGCCATTTCTTGACTATGATATGTACCTCTATATCTACATTTAAACACATGTCAATAAAACGGTTCTAATCCACAAATGTGACCATTATATTATTTACTTAAATAGACTTACAGGTCACCATATGAGCCAGATGAAACTTTGTGGTCAAGTATAAGAAACCGAGAATCAATTTCCATACATCCGTCCCATATTAGGTATTGCTAGGTGATTAACTTGCATTGGTATGCTTGTTTGATCTAAGTCACCTGAAGGAGTTGATGAATTCTGATTTGACAAAGACTTTCCCTGCACATAAACCAAGTTTATTATTAATAATTATATATCATAACAGACAATTGGCTTTTGGCACTTATGCTGTGTAAGTGACTTCAACACTAATTAACAGGATTTAATGTATTATTGACAACTGCACCAGAAGGAAGCATTTGGACATAAACCCCTTGGTAAATATAATTGTATTGTTTGAGCATGATTAGTAACACGGATGTGCGACATTATATCGTTACACAAGCAGTGTTTGGAGACTTAAGCAACCGTGTTAGTTGTGATTTGACGTTTCTTACTATCAAATGGATACTGCTATTTTGTTCATTAACATTTAATACATTTTTGGCATTATTTTGTTATATTATGTGTCCCACCTTTCTGAAGTAGCTATGAGATACAGTAATATATAAGCAATAGTTAGCATATGGGTGTATAAAATAAAAATAAAAAAGATACATATCAACCCAAAATCTTAATTGGCATGTACAGACCTCATGCACTAAAAGTTCTCTTTCCAGTGCAGTTCGGAGCTGCTCCCTTTCCTGAAAATAAGTAACGCAAATTTGCATAAATATAAAACCAAATTAACCAAGCATCATGGCTCTTTAAAAACAGAAAAGAGCCAAAGCCGAGTAAAATATCGATTTCTTGTAAAATTACTAAAGGACTTTCAACTCTGAAAATAAACAATTACCAGCGTGAAGAACTTCACTGAGTTAAGCTCTGTTAAAGCCCTTATATCAGTCATCAGCTGCAAGGACCAAATTAAAAGGATTACTCAATAACCTTGCACCATAAGTAAGGATAAAGATTCCAAAATTTACATTGCTTAAATTTCATAATTGTGTATGGTCACTTGAAACAACTTTGAGATCCTTAGCATGAACCACTACCTTTACTCAGACCAGCAATAAATTTATACCAGCTACTCAGTAGTTATAAGCCTATTAATATGAATTAACATCGAAGTTAATATATATAACGCCAAACTGAGCTAACCTACATGACTGTCATTCCAAGTACCAATATAACACAACCATTAATTACGTAAGGCCTTTGTCTTGATACCTAGTATATCGATTCAATAATCCATAGGGTTTAGTCCACTGGAATAAGTTATTCAAAAAGTAAATGCATTCCATAAAGTGTATTTAGCATAATAATTCAAGAAAATGAAATCCAGAATTATCATGAACATGCTTTTCAATCCATACATGAAATGATTGACCTGTGATAAAACCATTTTAGATACACATCGGATTATCAGTTCTCTAATTTCGATGGCCATAATCTTGCACATGACAATCGCAAAAGGCTTCATAAAGTCGGAATGAAGTAATAACCTAGACTCATATCAGAAGAAACATAGGAATTCATATTGATCTTTGTAGGATGATTAATGATTTCAGTACTCCTGCAAAGTTGATAATAGAAGTAATCTTATTAACTGTAAGACGATGTTTAGGTGATCAGATCATATTGACTTGTTAACCTTACCTCTGATTTGATGACTAAGTAAACGGAACAGAAACATCAGTAATTCGGTTGGGAAAAGATTTTGATACTGTAAAGTTATAGCATTAGATATGAATATCAAATAAAAGCTTTGTGCTTAGTTAGCCTTTTGTCCTTTTTTTATTTTGTGCAAATTTATATATAATTTTTCTCTTTAAACTTAGTACAAACAACACTAACAACATAACTGGTAATTGTATAAACTTGATTTATTTAATTCCAACAATAGTTTAGCAAACAGTATATATGTTCTACGGATAACATTTATCAATTTGCATTAAGTAATCTAAATTGGTTTTTCTTCTCGATGGTGGTGAAGGATTCAACATAGAAGAAGAGCTACCGAAATCAGAACCTAGAGATGTTTCACATGCTGGAGGGGTCATCACAGAACACAGGCGTCACCATTTATAAAGTGAAATGCCATTCCTTTTTCAAAAGTTGAATTAAGCTTTACTCGGCTACCTCATTCGAGTCACACACCCCATTTGCCATTCCTGACCAGGCCAATCAATTTGGCGTACCTGATGCGTTTCCCTTCTGCTCTTGTGAATACTCTTTCTAAGATTCAACCTACAAAACATCATATTTACAGGACATCATACCATAATTAGTGAAGTGCATCGTAGAACACCATAAGTAGGAAGTTTGTATTTTTTTTTCTAAGAATGGATCTGTTTTGACCCGTTACTTAACCTGACCAACCCGTTTATTTTGTAACGTAATATAAAACATAAGCAGCCAAAGGCATACCTGTATACCAGCTACCAGCTGAAGGGTTTCAATCAGGGTCAAAGATGATCACTCTATCAGGACTCGTAAGATATGCGAGAACACTCGAGTATCGGCCCTCTCCTAAAACGTCACCCCAACCCGCTGAACTTATGTCAATTACACCTTTACTCTAAAGTTCGCTTCGTGCCCACTACAACATAAATGGAGCATATAGTTTTGTTAGTCTTTTTTAAAAGGCGTAGAACTGTAGAAAAGAGATTTTAGCTTTGACTGACCATAACCTGATGAGGCTAGTAAGGCTTGCTTTTGAGCAACTTAAGTTGCATCCATCACTGTATCTGCAAATTGCTTAGTAAAATTAACCGTCAACGCTTTTTAAAAAGTATATATATAGAAGAGAGCTTAAATAGTACTACTTACTAACGGCATCAAGAGAAGCTAGAAGGACCTCCCCGGTAACCATGCTAAAAAAGGTCTTGCCTGCTTGATAACTAATCACAGGGCCATGAACTTTTCTCTTCTTCCTCATAAAATCGTAGCTACCCTGACTTCAGTATATACAAAATAATCTTTAATGTATTCCGGGAGAAAATAACCAAAAAAGAGTAATGGATACTGATAATAACTAAAGATGAATGTGTATACCTGCAAAGCCATTATAAGCCTGCAACTTATTAACGTTAATTAATATAGACAAATATGGCAGAATGATATGAATCTCAGCTGTTAACCAACAACCAATACAATATCAAGATAACAAAAATGAATAAAAATCAAAACTTGAACCACCTATGTAGTTCCACATGAGAAATGTCTTATGGGTGATGATGCATGATTTTATCTCTTCATACAACTCTGCACACCCTGACAATAAAAGATACAATTAGTCGTTTTTATGTCAACTATATTTCAATCATTATTACAAATGTTAACTCTTTTCATTTACGTTAGTACTAAAAACTTTCATGCTCTATAACTGGAGTGTTTGCCTTATTTAAGATGCAACTAAAGTGTTTCACATATTAAAGCTAAAGCTGATAAGCTTACCAAACTATAAGTCAGATATAACAAAGTTAATATCCTACGCTCTAGCAAAACAATAGATACAATTTTTTTGGTGTGTAACTTTATATCTCTGGTGACGCATTTACATATGCCAAATACTCTGTTAATTGGCCTTATATACCTTTTATTATTAGACAATATACCAAAATATTATGCTCACTGGAGAATCAAAACTCAGAAATTAAAAAAGGGCAGTGAGGTTATCTTACTATTGTGTATGTTCTAAAAAGATTGAGTTGCCCGTGACAAAAATAAAGAACCTAGCTCAAATACATTCTATGCATAAGAATAACAAAGCTTCAGAAATACAAAAACCTTGAACCGACTCATGCAATTCTCTGGATGATGAATGAATGATATTAGGGTTTTGATAAAAAGGTAACTTCTTCACCGTCCTCAAACGTGTTTACAGATTGATGAAGGGACATGGATAGTTGCAGTGATTTCTCTGATACATCTTCTTTGATATGTTTAGGGTTTTGATAAAAGGATTAAAACTGAATTCAATCTTTTTAAATGCGCATAATATTCCAATTAATTGTATTTGGATTAGCAGTAATAATTAATAACAAACCTTTAAAGATTTAGACTTGCAAGATATAAATCAAAAGATCTGTCGGTCTAGTGGTTATATGTGAGTTACTCTTTCTAAGAACTCAAGGTTCGATCCTATATGCTGTCATTTTTTAAATTAATTAACACGAATTTTAGGAAAACATTATGTGGAATTTAAATAAATGTTGACGTGGCATTATATAATTTCGAAATAAATTTAAAAAATACAAAATAAATTATACAAATTGCTTACATGGACAGAATGTGATGACATGGCTGAAATTGAATTACTGGGCATTGACTGGACAATGACTGGGCATTTCCTTCAAATGCCTCCTGTTATATATAATGTAGAGATATATAAAAGTTTCGATCGAAAAGTTACATGTCCGATATTTGAATAAACTTAGGAAAGTTTATTAGTACATGAAGATTGTTATTAGGGGTAGTTTCATAAGTCTTGTATGACTATTTTCTCTTTGTAATATCTCATGGTTCCTTTTTAAGTGAAGTAGATCCAAATTGCTTGTTCAAGTTATCGCCTAATTCCTTGTTTCATGTTTACGCCTAAGTAATCTTACATGGTCATTTCGTCATGGCCTAGCCATGGCCTTTGGTCCTTGTTCCAAGGTCATGAGACACAACCTTGGCTCTAGCCATGGTTGTGGTCTTGATTATAGGTCATAAGACCTCTTGTTCCTTTTAAAGTATAACCATAATATAGTGACTTTGGCCTAAAAATGGGCTGTTTAGAATTTGAAGAATTTTATCACTCGAAAAGCGTTTTCAGGGCTCGAGCTTCTTTACTCCTGAACGAAAACGTCATTCCGGACAACTTTCGTGTTTTAACTTTTTGATGAATCGGACCAGAAGTGGGACTTTCAAAATCAAAATTTGATCAGAATGCTATTTAGGCAGTTTTGCCAGAAATCTTTGGTAACTTCAAATGGGCGTAACTTTTGACTCGTATACTCGTTTTGGGTGGTTCAAATTGCTATGGTTTCCTTATTAAGTCCTCTAATGTAATATGTAATAATCCAATATCATAATTTTTCCATTTTGATCAGGTCTTACCAAGAAAGTCACTAGTTTGCTTGTTTTAGTAACTTATCTTAACAATCAATCACAACAACATGTTTTAGTCATTTTTATACACCATGGACATTCATACAAGACATAATATAGCAAGAATAACATGTAAATGATATGAACATGATAAATTAACAAGAAGCATGTTAGGTTTAGGCTTACAACTTTGGCTTTCAAACAAGAAAGGAAGTTAACATGTAAGGATAGGACTTTGATAGACTTGCTTCAACCCACTTCACTTCATGCAATATTTCTACTCTTGTAATCTTGAAAGATGGATGATGAAGGTTGAGGTGACTTGAGTGGATTCAAACTCAAGAGAATCACCAAGGTTTCTAAGGATTTGAAGTAGTTTTGATGAATCAAAACTAAACTAGGGTTTCTATGTTGTTATAGCTCTTGAATCTTGGATAATACTTGGAAGAAATTTTGCTAGGGTTATGGTGTTGGTGTGGTGTGATGATGAACGAAATAGGAGGGGGGAGGGGGGTATTTATATGGTTTTTGAGGAGGGTACAAAGCATTTAGGATATTTATCTAACCTTGGAGGCCAAGTTCTACACTTGTTAACATCTAATGGCTCTAAGCATGAGATTATGCCACCTATGGGATGACCCCCCCCCTATGGCGGTTTGAAAGACTTAGGGAGCAAGTGTTGGTCCTTGGATGATATTATCCTAAGTATGTAGCTAGTTTTGACTCCGTAAGTTGCTAACCGTAAGTTGTTAAGTCACGAAACGTAAAACCGGGTATCGTAAAAATACGAAACTTGGAAGAATGGTTAAACTTGTCAAAATACTCCATAATAAAATATAAAATGAGTGGTAGGTTCTATCGGGTGCTAAAACCCTGCGAAAAACTGGAAACACGGGTCTAAAACGCGTAATTCGCGTAAAACGCTGAACTGGAAAACGTAAAATTCCAAAACTTTTGGAATTGTCATAAAATGATAGAAAGTCATATTTCTATTGTATATAATGTTTTATGGATATATCGGGATGCTGGAAAGACGTTTAAACCTAAAAGTAAATCTCGGACACGGCTTTGTGATTTTTGCAGAAATGATCCGACGAGCGTCAAACTCTCGGATTATCGTTAAAATAGTTTAACTTACGAGAATATGAAATAAAAATTTCTGAGATGAATAGTGAAAAGTGAATAGTAAAAAGTGAATAGTGAAATTTTCGGGAATAAAAGTTAACCTGAAATTGCGAATTGTTACACCATCAAACAAACAAACTCAAGTGAAAGTTTATCCTATAAGGTATCATCATTTTACCCTCCCCTTACACTTAGGATGGACATTGTCCCCAATGTTCAAGTAAAGAATGTAAAAGTAAAACAGGTAGAAAGAATGAAATCAAATACTCCCCTGATTCGCTCCGTATGGATAATATGGTAACCAGGTTAGATCTTCCTCCAAGAAAATGAACAATCAAAGCTTCCCTTCCAGAATATAAATCATCTTCTTGTCATACATAACCTGTTAAACCTGAGAAAACAAACAAGGCAACCTCCCGTAAAATCGGCGGCAATCTATATACTAACAAATCCTTGAAAGGAATGTAAGATATAATGCTTGTGGAATGAATGTTTGCAGATTTCCTAGAGTTTATAAAACTAAAGAATTAACAAAAACTTTAAGACTCCGTTAGAAAAACAAAACTAGCAAAATTTCCAGAATTTTACACATGACGCCGTCAGGAGTTTCTTCCTGACGCCGTCAGAAGTGACCTGCTGAAATCCTTATGTTAAGTTTCCAGAAAATTTCTGGAAAAACTTTGTCCTACTTCCTGGAAAATCCTGCAAAACATCATTATGACTCGATACAAGCTTTTGTCTCTAACAAATACGAATATACATGTTCATTTAATATTGTGGAAAATCATGATCGGGTTTGTTTCTTAAAAAACATACTTGAGGTTTCCCCTTACACTTATCTTTTGCGAAATACCTTTGGATGAAGTTAAGACAAAGCCAAACAACAAAATAAAGTATTTTTACCATTTTAGTTTTGAAACATGATCTACCAATAATAAAAATAAAACATGCATACGGAAACAAATAACAATCAAACAAATAAAAATCACACAAAACATGGGTTGCCTCCCAAGAAGCGCTTTTCTTTATTTACGAGTCTTATAGTTAGACTCAAGGTCATGGGTTACTACGTGACATGGGTGAGTTCCTCATTGAGGACATCTTTGGGATCAAACTTAGGCTTCAACTTCCTATCAGTTTTCTTAGTGCGGTATGACCTTTCAATCTTTTCTCCATCCGGATCATACAAAATCATCTTCATATGCCATGATCCGTCACCTTCTTTAGGTGGCTTGTCCCACCTCCATTTACACTTATCCCCCTCTCTTTTCCACTTGTTCATTTCTATGTTAATGGGCATTACACTCAAGAACTCAATCATTTTCCTAAAGACTAGGGGGTCCTCAAAAGGGTCTAGCTCTTCATCCCTAGCTATGAGTTGTTCCACCGAATGTATTTTATCGATTAAATCTTTTTCTAGATAGAATGGGCGTTAAGGTCCTATAAAGTTTCTTTCTATCCAAGGTCCATATCTAGATGGTCTCCTATTCATCTCTACCCAATGCGGTGTCGGTTCATCCTCACAATCATAGCTATGTTTCTTGACATCATATACCGACCAAGTATCGCCCTCACCTACCGCTATCTTAGACTCCTTACAATCTATCATGGCGCTAGCGGTTGCTAAAAATCCTCTTCCTACTAATAGTCGGCATGTAGTATCACTAACCAGATCTAGGACGTGAAAATCCGCTAAAATAGTTAACTTCCCTACGTGAACAACTACATCCTTAATCATTCCAACCGGGTGGGCAATACTCCCATCCGCTAGACGAATTAATACATCCGTCTCCTCTAATTTTCCTAGCTTGAGAGTGGTAAAAAGGGATAAGGGTATCAAGTTGAGGCTTGACCCTAAATCGGCTAGTGTATCGAAAGCTTCGGATTTTCCTATCTTACAAGGCAAAACAAATATACCCGGATCATCAAGCTTTTTAGGCAACTTGTTTTGAATGAAGGCGGTCCCATTTTTACCTAGTTTAAATTTCTCATACTTTTCTAAGAGGGAACTATAGTAGGGAGCACGGGCTAAGACATCAATGATGGGGCGTTCAAGGTGAAGCTCCTTGAATTCATCGTCAAGGTCTTGCGTAGGAGGTGTTTCAACTATGCTTTTGACCGGTTGTATATCGGGTGTTTTATTTGATTTGTCTTTTTGAAGAATTTGGTTTTGTTTGAAACACGTGCTCATTGATTTAACCGAGTAGTATTGCGGACAAGAAGTGGGTGACGAAACTGATGATATGGAATTAATGTTTAGTTTCGGGTTCTTGACCGTGTCGCTTGGGAGTGCTCCCATTTCTCGGTAATTGAGAACTTTCAACAATGTGTCACTTTTGGTGGTCATCTCGCTTTTCTTTTGTTTGAAATCGGCTTCAAACTTAGATATGCGAGCTTCTTGAGATGCCATAAATTTGGACATCAATCCTTCAAGATTGTTGGTACTACCATAGTTATTAGAAGGATTGTTGTTGAAAGACGGTTGGAGGGTGGACTGTTTAATTGGTAACGATTAGGCGGATTGGAGGAATTGTTTTGGTTTTGCTTCCACCTAAAGGTTCGGGTGATTTTTCCAAGAGGGGTTGTAGGAATCACCGTAAGGGTTTGGCTCGGGTTTGAAAGTGTACCACTTATCTCCCGCTTTGCCGGTACACGAGGATGCGTAGTCCGCAAAAGCTGTTCCGGGGAGTTGCACACAATCACGAGTGTCATGGGGACCATTACATAATTCGCATGAAGAAGTGATTTTATTCACTTGGCTTGAAGGCTTAGGAGCTTCGTAAGATTTCATGAGAAACTTGACTTGGTCCTCAAGTTCCATGATCCTATGCTCGGGAGTGCTAGAATTGTTCGAAGGCAAAGATATTGCCTTGACCGTTTTGTTCAAATAATGGGGATAATTCCAACTTTTTTTTGTCATAGAGAGCAAGATCTTCTATGAGTTCCCATGATTCTTCCGCACTTAGATCACGTAGCTTGCCACCGGCCGATTGATCAATGGTTCGCCTTGTGGAGTGATCGATATGGTCATAGAAGATTTGGACTTGGAGCCAAGGATCTATGCCATGATGAGGGACTTTTTGGAGTAAGTCCTTGAAACGAGTCCATTCTTCATATAGAGTTTCACCTTGACGTTGTTGGAACTTAAAGATATCATTTCTAAGCTTGGTAGTTCTCCCCGGTTGGAAAAATTGAGCAAGGAAACGAGTGGTGAGATCATTCCATGGGTGATGGATCCCGTGGGTAAACGTTCAAGCCATTGACTAGCTTGATCACGTAGAGAGAATTGGAATAGGCATAATTGGGTTGACTCTCTAGTTGTAATAACAAGGTCTATGGAATCTACGATTTTAAGGAAGTCCTTGAGATGTTGGTTAGGATCTTCGGAACGAAGTCCATGGAATGCACATCCGTTTTGCACCAACCGGATGGTGTCGGATCGCAAGGGGGACACATTGGCTCCTTGGGTGAGCTCAATAGTGTTTTGATAGCCTTGGTGGCTAGGTCGGGAATACACTCCTAGGGTTCGGGGCCTAAGAGGTTGGTTTGCTAGTGGTGGGTTTTGTGGGTGGTCTTGTTGTGGTGGGTTGATGGGTTCAAAGATGTTACCACCTTCCATAATGTCGGATGGTAAAGATTACGAACAAAGGCACGAAGAAATAGATAGACTAAAGAAAACCTAAAAAATAAAAATAAAATCTTACTAGAAAGGAATCTAGCAAGTAGACCTAATAAAAAGAAAATCCTAACCTAGACAATAACTATTCCCCGGGCCGCGGCGCCAAAAACTTGATGCGTGGGAATTGCACCAGGCTTTACCTCTCGAGGGATCTCAGGAAGCTTACAACCCCCACCAGGCAGTGAACCTGATCGTTGTAGTATAGTATAGTGACAAGTATCGGGGGATTGATCGTTCAACTCAGGAATAGTGTCGCTAGGATTAGAAAGCCTGAAAACTAGGTCTAGAGGTGAGGGATGATTCTTTTTGTATTTTTATGTTTTATGAAAGCAAGTAAAAATCTCGAGTTTTGGAAGAGTGGGCGGAATTAGTTGCTAGTCAACTAACCCAATAACAAAGATGCAATCAAAATAAAATAAGAAAAATGTAAATGAACTAAATTAAACTAGTGGTGTGAACAATATATGGGAGAATTGTGTTTACATTGATTTCACTACTCCCTAGATATCTTTTATAGGTTAATTACTTGTTACAGTTGCGTGGATGACGGGTTATATTCCTTAATACCAATCATGGGGTGGCATACTTACTTCCCTAATTCTATAAGCTCATACTTCACTCCTATGTCGAGCCGGCTGAGACACTAGAATTCACTCATGCATTAAATACAACCATAAAAACCTAGTACTTATCGGTTCATGTTTCTTAAGACGTTCAAGCAAGTTACACAATGGAGATCTGCCAGTTTTCTTAAGCCTAACATTGAAATCATTCATCCATTACAACTATAAACAAGCAATCAACCTATAATCAACATCTAGATTTCATTACATCTAAGCAAACACACAAAAGATCTAGCCTAGCATGTTAAAATCCAGACAAGCGTAAGATATATTCAAACAACACATAGACATATTGAATGGATTGAAAGAAAACTTATCTCAATTGAACATGAAGGGTTTCAAGGGGTGAAAACCCTTGAAAATACTGTTACAAACGAGCTAGGATTTATAAAGTTCGGCCCTAGAATTCTCCACACAAGTTCCTCTTTAATGAATGAAAATTAGAAAAGTATTTATAGATTTTATGCGGTGACGGCGTTAAGAGTAAAATTCTGTCGCCGTCATCTCGCCGCCAATAAAGTTCTCGGACTGCCTAGATCTATATCTGACGCGGTCATGTGTATTCTTGTTCCAGGCCGTCACCAAATTTACTCTTGACGCCCTTGTTCTGATGCCGTCACGTTTTCTCTGGGCGTCATCCATTTTGCTCCTGACGCCGTCGTAAAATCCTTCTTGACGCCGTCAGGTACTGTTCCCAGCAAGGAAAATCAAGACTTTGCCATTTTCTTCACTTTTATGCTCCAAAAACGTCCAAAATGCTTCCTTTTCCAGAATTCACTCCAAAAGTACCTAAAATCACAAAAGGAATGATTTAGGGCAATATTTGATCAAATAAATTCAATTCCGAGCTTAAATGACTCCTTAAAAATGGTTCATTTTTTGCCTCATCAGCTGCTCGGCTTTACAAGTAACCGAGGTCCAATAGTCGAAGCCAATGTTGGTCACATTTTTGGTCACTCAGTTTTTGTTTATGATCATCAGATTGAACAATTTGTTAGTTTGGGAATTGAAGGAAATGGTGGTTCCTTCTACATTTCTCCGCATAAAGAATCTCTTCTTCTCATAAATGATAGAGACCGTGCATTGTACAGTATGTATACATTTTAATATATCATAATATTGATTCACCTTTGATCCATTTTGAGTATTGTGTTATACGATGACTTTCATAACTATTGTATAGCATTCTTATTCAATTTCAAACATTAACACAAATTTTTGTTCCCATTCGTTAGCAGGTATTCCTGGTGTTTGACAAGGTGTTCAGTTATGGATCAAGCGTTGTGGTTTGACAAGGTGTTGTGTTTGGGTAGGAAGTCGCGTGTGACGAGTCTGTGGAAGCTGGCTACTCTTATCAATGGATGGCCTTGAATAACATTTCAACATGTAATAATTCAGACTATTTTCTAATAATCATGGTGGTTTGTATCCGTTGTCTTCTATGCTTCCATGACAATATTTAATATTTAATTTATCTTATGATGTTAGTCGTTCATTTTATGATACTGATTCTTAATGTTGCAATAGTTTGCAAAGCGCGTACCAAAATAAAAAAAACCAACTAATTTATGCAATAAATATTGTGGGCAACTTATATGGACGTTTTGGGCAACTAACCATCAGTTGATGCAATAACTTTTAGTCCTTTTGGTCAACATGTATTAATTCACGCCTTTCAAGTTACCACTATATTTTTTGACTATACATGTCCACTACATCTATAAAACGAAGCAACACATCACACACACATAAAATAGATGAGGCCAAAACTGAACCATTTTTAGGGGGTCATTTTAGCCCGGATGTGAATTTATTTGATCAAATAATGCCCTAAATTGTTCCTTTTGTCATTTTAGGTACTTTTGGAGTGAATTCTGGAAAAGGAAGCATTTTGAACGTTTTTGGAGTATAAAAGTGAAGAAAACGGCAAAGTCTTAATTTTTCTTGCTGGGAACAGTACCTGACGGCGTCAAGAGTTTTCAAGTGACGGCGTCAAGAGCAATTCAAGAGGTGGAAGTGGATAAAGTCTGTGACGATCTAGAAGAGTTTTGTACATTGGAGATGACGGCGTTACCCAAGGCCGTCATGGTCCAAATGTTAGTGACGACCTAGAGTAATATTACACATGACGGCGTCAAAATTGGATCTAGGCAATCCGATTTCATTATGGGCGGCGAGTTGACGGCATCAGAATTTTCTTCTTGACGCCATCACCCTGTAAAATCTATATATAGTTTTGCAATTTTCATTCATTAAAGTGTAACAAATAGGGTGTAACTTTGTAGAGAAACCCTAGTCCGAATATCACAACTTTTTCAAGGGTTTTTACCCTTTGAAACCTTTCATGTTCAATTAAGATAAGTACTCTCTCAATTCAATCAATATGTCTATGTGTTGCTTGAATATATCTTACACTTGTCTTCAATTTAACATGTGTGGCTAGATCTCTTGTGTGTTTGCTTAGATGTAGTGAAACCTAGATGTTAATTATGGGTTGATTGTTTGTTTATAGTTGTTACGGATGATTGTATTCGATGTTAGGCTTAAGAAAACTGGCAGACTTCCATTGGTGACATGCTTTAACGTCTTAAGAAACATGATCAGAGGTGTACTATGATTTTTGGTTGTATTTAATGCGTAGGAGAATTCTAATGATCCCATGTCAGGAGCTTCTAACGGCTCGGCGTAGGAGTGAAGTAGGATCCTATAGAGTTAGGGAATATTGCACACGGCCCTACGACTAATATTAAGGAAGACGACCCGTCATCCATGCAATTGTAACAAACTATCAACCTGTAAAAGATATCTAGGGAGTAATGAAACCTAAGTAAACACAACTCTCCCTATCATTGTATACACCACTAGTTTAATTAGCTTTCATTTCATTTTTGTTTTTTTATTTTGATTGAATCTTAGTAAATTTGGGTTAGTTGATTAGCAACTAATTCCGCCTACTCTTCCAAAAACCGAGATTTTTATTTGCTTTTCATAAAATATAAAAACACAAAAAGAATCATCCCTCACCTCTAGACCTAGTTTTTAGGCTTTCTAATCCTAGCGACACTATTTCTGAGTTGAACGATCAATCCCCCGGTACTTGTCACTATACTATACTACAATGATCAGGTACACTGCCTGGTGGGGGTTGTAAGCTTCTCGAGATCCCTCGAGAGGTAAAGCCTGGTGCGATTCCCACGTATCCAGTTTTTGGCGCCGCAGCCCGAGGAATAGTTATTGTCTAGGTTAGGATTTCTTTTTATTAGGTCTACTTGCTAGATTCCATTCTAGCAAGATTTTTTTTTTAGGTTTTCTTTAGTCTATCTTATTTCTTCGTGTCTTTGTTCGTAACCTTCACCATCCGCCATCATGGTAAATGAAGATCTTTCTAACATTAGAATCACTAGGAGTCGTAGTTCCGTTAGAAACCTCGTTTTGCCTTATGCAGAACCTGAAAGGGAAATGCGTAGGCTAAGGCAATCCCTTGCAACACCCGAACCATCCAGCATAGCTATCAACTTTGATTAGGCCCTTTCTGATGAAGATTCAAATAATCACCTCACACCCTCTAGTCCCCAATCCAACAACAATATGAGCACCCCTGAAACTCCTACTCCTAAGCGCCTTAAGGACTACTCCTCCCCAAATCCTCGTGGATTCTCAAATGCCATTGTCTTCCCAAACGATCACACCGATGAGGTCTTGCGTGCAAGCAATTTTTGGCTTTTCCAAAGTGTGTGCAAGTTTCGCGGATTACATAATGGTCTCCCGATTCAACACATCTGGGACTTCTTGAAAATAGTGGACACCCTCCATATGGATGGGGCCACTAGAGACACGTCCCGATTATGATTCTTCCCTTTTACTTTTTATAAAAAAGCTAAAGAGTGGTATGATAGACTTCCCTCCGCGTCTATCTTTACATGGGAGAATTTATATCCAAATTTTATGAGAAGTTCTTCTCAGCAAGGAAAACCTCAGTATTTAGGGATAGGATCCTCCGCTTCCGACAGGGAAAGGACGAACCCATCTATAAATCATGGATTAGATTCAAGGATTTAATAAGACAAGTTCCCCATCATGGCATCGAACTTTGGCTTCTGGTCCAAATCTTCTACGACAATGTCTCCTCAAACGACCAACACGGAATCAATAATTCTCGAAAAGGGAAAATAGCTAATCTTAGCACCGAGGAAGGGTGGAATAGGATTGAGGAATATGCTCAAGACCAGGACGATACTTGGGATGAACCCGAATCGACTATGAGCATGTCTAAAATTACACAAACGCCCTCAGATCGGCTTAGGAAAATTCACGGAAGGGTGGAATACCTTGCGGGGTCGCGAACAACTAAACAACTTTCAAATCCTTACTTGATCTGCGACTACTATGGGGGCCCGCACGAAGTAGAGGAATGCGGAGGAGAAACCACGACCGAACATGCGTGTTTGTCAGGACATGACATGTACGCTAACCCCTCCCTTTTACCTTTTTACCAAAACGATGATTATACCCTTTGGGGAAATCTGGTGAAAAGAATAGAAGGGGAGGGAGGCCCTGAATACAAAATCAGGAGCACTTTCGAAGATCACCTTGGTCACTTTGCTCAAGAAAAAGGCTTACAATTGAAGGGTCTTGACGAGCTCATTTCCGAGCAACAGAATGACATGGAAAAATGGTTTGACAAGCTTAATGGCACCCTTAATGACCAAGACAGGCCATCAGTAAGTCAAAAAGATCCTCTGGTCGCAATAACCACTCGAGTTGGAACAACAACCAAGGACCCTCCCTATCCGAGCTCAAACCCTGTTACCATTGATCAAAACGAGCCTCACGAGGAGGAAGGTAATGTGAGCAACGAGGCTCCTGAACAACCTCCCCTGGTGACCCCATCCCCATTAACTCCACCTAACCAACCTGTGAGAATCCCATTCCCATCCCGCCTAAAAAACCAGAAAATTGAGAACGATAATAAGATATTCTTGTCATATCTAAAGGATTCAGTGGTCACCATACGTCTCCTTGATGCTTGCTATCACATGCCAAAGTATAGCTCATACTTCAAAAGATTACTCGCCAACCGAAAGAAACTCGAGGGTCTTGTGACTTTGAGGGAAGAATATTCGGTGGTGACCCAACAAGGGCTACCAAAAAAGGTAGACGATCCAGGTAGCTTCACCTTGTCTTGTTCCATAGGATACCTATCAATAAAGAATGCTCTTTCCAATTTAGGGGCTAGCATCAACCTCATGCCCCACTCCATGTTCCTCAAACTAGGATACTCCGGACTAAAGCCTACTCGTATGAACATCCAACTAGCCGATAGATCGGTCAAATATCCCCTTGGGATATGCGAGAATGTGCTAGTCAAAGTTGGGAAGTTCAAATTTCCGATTGACTTCGTGATCTTGGAGATGGAGGAGGATGACTTGGTGCCCATCATCTTAGGGAGACCATTTCTTGCTACCGCTCGTGCAGTCATTGATGTTCATGACGACATGTTAACCTTACGAGTAGGAACCGATAGCTTAACCTTCAACATTAAAGACACTATGAATCTGTCTCTCGAAGCAGCTAACCGGCTCTATTTCATCAGAGAGATCGAGGAAGGCTGGTTACGGGATGAGAGTTTGCTCCCCATATTGGAGGAGGAAAAGATGGAGGGCGCTAGCGGAGTCTCTTTCTATCCCAGACAAGAGACCACTGAACAAAACGAGCTCTGGAAACCTAAAAACAAGCTTAAGCCCTCTATTATCGAACCACCTAAGCTAGAGCTTAAAGAACTCCCCAACCACCTAGAGTATGCCTTCCTTCAGGGAGAGGATCAACTACCAGTAATCATAAACTCTTCCCTTGAACATGAAAAAAAAGATAGGCTCTTAGAAGTCCTAAACAAAATACAAGGGAGTCCATGCATGAAGTATAGCCGACATAAAGGGGATTGACTCAACTTTTTTCACGCATAAGATTCTTATGGAAGAAAACTATAAACCAGCCGTACAACCCCAGAGGCGGGTGAATCCCAACAATAAGGAGGTAGTAAAGAAAGAAGTCATCAAACTTCTAGATGCAGGACTGATTTACCCAATTTCGGATAGCCCGTGGGTTAGTCCTGTATAGGTTGTACCAAAGAAAGGAGGAATGACTGTGGTGAAAAATGACAAAGGTGAGATGGTACCCTAGAGAACGGTTACTGGTTGACGGGTATGCATCGATTATAGAAAGCTCAATGATGCCACCAGAAAGGATCACTTTCCCCTACCATTCATTGACCAAATGTTGGAAAGATTATCCGGGCACGAGTACTACTATTTCTTGGATGGATTCTCAGGATATTTCCAAATCCCCATAGCACCTGAGGACCAAGAAAAAACCACGTTTACTTGCCCTTATGGAACATTCGCCTATAAAAGGATGCCTTTTGGGCTATGTAACGCTCCCGCCACTTTTCAGCGATGCATGACCGCAATCTTTCACGAATTAATGGAAGACAAAATGGAAGTTTTCATGGATGACTTTTCGGTCTTTGGGAACTCTTTCGACCGCTATCTTGCTAACCTAGAAAAAATGCTCGAACATTGTGAGGAAACCAACTTGGTCTTAAATTGGGAGAAATGCCATTTTATGGTAAAAGAAGGGATTGTGTTAGGACATAAGGTCTCAGGGAATGGGATTGAGGTGGACCAAGCAAAGGTTGAAGCTATATCTAAATTACCTTATCCCACGACTGTTAAAGCAATACGCAGCTTCTTGGGGCAAGCCGGGTTCTACCGGAGATTCATCAAAGATTTCTCTAAAATAGCTCAGCCAATGACTCAATTGCTGGTAAAAGATGCCCCTTTCGATTTCTCTCAAGAATGCAAGGATGGAGCTCACGCAAGCCCCAATCATGGTTACACCCAACTGGGAGTTACCTTTTGAGATCATGTGCGATGCTAGCGACTATACTGTCGGGGCAGTATTAGGCCAAAGGCATGACAAACAATTCCAACCTATCTACTACGCTAGCAAAACTATGAAACCCGCTCAAGAGAATAACTCTACCACCGAAAAAGAATTATTAGCCGTAGTGTTCGCCTTCGACAAATTCCGTCAATATCTTGTCCTTTCAAAGACGGTTGTTTTCACTGATCATTCGGCTCTCTGATATATTTTTGCTAAGCAAGACGCTAAAGCATGACTAATTTGGTGGATCTTGTTGTTACAAGAGTTTGATGTTGAAATTCGTGATAAAAGAGGGGCGGAGAATTTGGCTGCTGATCACCTCTCTCATCTTGAAAATCCCCTTAATGAGCTTGACAAAAGCGAGATTCGGGATTCAATCCATGACGAACAGCTCATGTAAATGACAGATTCTGAACCTTGGTACGCTGATTATGCTAATTATCTTGCAAGCAGGCTCATTCCGAAGTACATGACTAGATACGAAAAGAAAAGGTTCTTTGCCCAACTAAAATACTACTTCTGGGACGAACCATTCTTATTCCACAGATGTCCTGATCAGATAATCAGGCGCTGTGTTTCGGGAAATGAGGCAATAAATATTATGAAAGAGTGTCATTCGGGCCCTTCTGTGGGTCATCATGGGATAAACACCACCGCACGAAAGATTTTCGATGCGGGATTTTATTGGCCCATGATATTTCGTGATGTTAAAGAGATGATACAAGCATGCGATGCATGTCAACGGGCCGGGAATATATCAAGCAGAGATGAAGCGCCTTAGAATTTTATACAAGTTTGTGAAGTTTTCGATGTTTGGGGTATCGATTTCATGGGACCCTTACCATTTTCAGGGGGGAATGAATACATTTTAGTGGCCATCGATTATGTTTCAAAATGGGTAGAGGTACAAGCCCTTAGGACCAACGATGCTAGGGTAGTTATTCATTTCCTGAAAAAGTTGTTCGCTAGGTTTGGTATTCCTAAAGCTCTCATTAGTGATAGGGGGACCCACTTTTGCAATGTACAAATGGAAAAGGTCATGAAGAGATATGGAGTTTCCCACCAATTCTCCACCGCCTATCACCCACAAACCAATGGTCAAGTCGAAAACACCAACACAGCAATTAAAAGAATACAAAAAAAAATGGTTAATCAAAATAGAAAAGACTGGTCATTTAAACTCGATGAGGCCTTATGGGCATTCCGAACTGCCTACAAGACACCTATTGGAACGACCCCATTCCGCATGGTTTATGGTAAGGCATGTCAACTTCCAGTTGAACTCGAACATAAGGCTTATTGGGTGCTTAAGGTATGTAATTTGGATTATACAATCGCTGGAACGAATTGCAACTCCATGAGCTTGATGAGCTAAGCCTAGAAGCATATGCATCTTCCATTACATATAAGGAGAGGGTGAAAAGATGGCATGACCAGCGAATTAAGAAACCTAAGGAATTCTCAGAAGGGGACAAAGTCCTATTGTATAACTCTCGATTAAGGTTATTTCCCGGGAAACTCAAGTCTAGATGGTATGGGCCCTTTACAGTGAAAAGTTCCTCTAAAACTGGAGCTGTTGTGTTAATAGACGATGAAAATAGAGAGTTCACTGTCAACATACAACGTGTAAAACATTATCAAGAAAGTAGTAATGAGATGATTAGTGAGGAGGATGTAACATTTGACGATGAGGTCACGTAGTAGCCGATGACCTTGAGTCTAGCTACAAGACTCATAAATAAAGAAAAGCGCTTCTTGGGAGGCAACCCATGTTTTGTGTGATTTTTATTTGTTTGATGTTATTTGTTTCCGTATGCATGTCTTATTTTTATTGTTGGTAGATCATGTTTCAAATTAAATTGTGAAAATGCTTTATTTTGTTGTTTAACTTCGTCTTAGCTTCATATAAAGGTATTTTGCAAAAGCTAAGTGTAAGGGGAAACCCCAAATTTGTTTTAAGAACGAAATTGATCATGATTCTCCACAACATTAGATGAACATGTGTATTAGTACTTGTTAGAGTCAAATGCTTCTATCGAGTCAAAATGATGTTTTGCAGGATTTTCCAGGAAGTAGGACATAAGTTTTTCCAGAAATTTTCTGGAAACTTAACGTAAAGATTTCTCCAGGTCACTTCTGACGGCGTCAGGAATTAATTCCTAACAGCGTCATGTGTAAAATTCTGGAAAGTTTGCTAGTTTGTTTTTCTAATGGAGTCTTAAAGTTTTTGTTAATTCTTTTGTTTTATAAACTCCAGGAAATCTGCAAACATTCATTCCACAAGCATTATATCTTAATTTGTCTTCTAGGACTTGTTAGTATATATAGATTGCCGCCGATTTTACGCGAGGTTGCCTTGTTTTTTTCTCAGGTTTAACAGGTTATGTATGACAAGAAGATGATTTATTTTTCTGGAAGGGAAGATTTGAATGTTCATTTTCTTGGAGGAAGATCTAACCTTGTTGACACACTATCCACACTGAATGAATCAGGGGAGTATTTGATTTCATTCTTTTACCTATTTCATTTTTACGTTCTTTAATTGAACATTGGGATTAATGTTCATCCTAAGTGTAAGGGGAGGGTAAATAATGATACCTTATAGGATACACTTGCACTTGAGTTTGTTTGTTTGATGGTAGGTGTGTAATAAAACTAAGAGAAATACTTGTTAGTGTAATTTTAGTGCCAAATTTAAAATTTTTTACAACATTTAGGAGTGAAACTTTAGCCATAGCAAGCGTCTCATGGATAGGAGTTGTATGACTAGCACAAAACCATACTATTCAGAAAAATTTTCCACCCAAATATGTGAGGTTCGCCTTTAGATTTGATAGGAAAAGCATTCATTATTAGTGCTTGTGAGTGTACCGGTAACATATAGATTCTAGAACTTGCGTTAGTGATGCATCCCGAGACCGCTAGTGAGACTACATTCGTGTAGTAGGATTTACTACATGATAAGAGGCATTAGGATCACCCTTGTGTTAAACCCGTATCATACTTGACCATTTAAATCATATTACTTGGCTAGTAAAGTCAACTAATTTTTCCCACACCTTAGCGTTGTACTCATTTTTAGTACACGAAACCCCTAGTACACCCCTCCGAGCCTATCTCTTCATTTCTAACTTTAAGCATCTTACTTAAAGGAATAATTTGATACAACCCACTTAAATGTACACCCAAATCGCCTTAGCCTTCCGTGTATGCACTCATCTTTAGTGCATTATTGTTACATGTTTAAACCCTTAGTTAATTATCTAATTGATTACATGGTTGCTAAGTCGAGTCATATCTTGTACATATGGTTTTGGGACGATTGGGACTCATGGGTAAAGTACTTATGTTATGGTGTAATGGGGAAGAACATCATATATTACCCCCATATGTGCGTTAATGTTAAAAGTACTCCAAGTGTTTTGATTATCTTAATTCGAGTCATTAGATTAGTTTATTGTAAAGTATGTAAAAATTCAAGTGTAAGGGGAATGTTCATTCCCTATAATGTATTATTTTGGATGGTAGGGTAAGAGTGTATGAAAAAAAAATTATAAAAAATTAAGAAAAAGAAAAAGAAAATAGAAAAAGAGAAAAGAAAAAAACATACGGACTACCATCCCGTTTCATTATATGTTTATTTTATGTTTTTGTTATTTTTCATTTATTAGCTTAAGTCGAGTCTAGTCTTGGCTTAGCAATGACATATTGTACATGTAATTAACAAAGATGATTAACTCGCCACCAGTAAATATTGCCTATATCCAACAAAACCGTGTATTCCATATCCCTACACCTAACATTATAACCCTTTAAAAGATCTCTTTGATAGTTTTTCCTAGGTGCTTACGCCAAGTGGTGGAGGTTTGATCCTTTCCCAAGCCTATTGTAATCTATTTTGTTATGACAGGTAGTGAGAGATGTTTTCCATTTCCATATTATGACATATACTTTATTACTCCTGAGAGATATGAGTATCTAAACACTATTTGTAAGATGCTAGTGTATGACCTCCGTGCTTGTCTTTGGTCTTTAGTGGAACGATTATTTGTTGTAATTACTTTTATATTAGTGTTAAATGACCCCTAACTTGTATTTTGATTAGAATAAAAGCGCATTTGCTTGAGGACAAGCAAATCTCAAGTGTAAGGGTATTTGAAGAGGCGAAAAATGAACCGTTTTTAGGGGGTAATTCTAGCCCGAATTTGAATTTATATGATCAAATAATGCCCTAAATCGTTCCTTTTGTCATTTTAGGTACTTTTGGAGTGAATTCTGGAAAAGGAAGCATTTTGAACGTTTTTGGAGCATGAAAGTGAAGAAAACGGCAAAGTCTTAATTTTCCTTACTGGGAACAGTACCTGACGGCGTCAAGAGTTTTCAAGTGATGGCGTCAAGAGCAATGCAAGAGGTGGAAGTGGATAAAGTCCGTGACGATCCAGAAGAGTTTTGTACTATGGAGTTGACGGCGTCACCCAAGACCGTCATGGTCCAAATGTTAGTGACGGCCCAGAGTAATATTACACATGACGGCGTCAAAACTGGATCTAGGCAATCCGATTTCATTATGGGCGGCGAGTTGACGGCGTCAGAATTTTCTTCTTGACGCCGTCACCCTGTAAAATCTATATATAGTTTTGCAATTTTCATTCATTTGAGTGTAACAATTAGGGTGTAACTTTGGAGAGAAACCCTAGTCCGAATATCACAGCTTTTTCAAGGGTTTCTACCCTTTGAAACCTTTCATGTTCAATTAAGATAAGTACTCTTTCAATTCAATCAGTATGTCTATGTGTTGCTTGAATATATCTTACACTTGTCTTCAATTTAACATGCGTGGCTAGATCTCTTATGTGTGTGCTTAGATGTAGTGAAACCTAGATGTTAATTATGGGTTGATTGTTTGTTTATAGTTGTTACGGATGATTGTATTTGATGTTGGGCTTAAGAAAACTGGCAGACTTCCATTGGTGACATGCTTGAACGTCTTAAGAAACATGATCAGAGGTGTACTATAATTTTTGGTTGTATTTAATGCGTAGGAGAATTCTAATGATCCCATGTTAGGAGCTTCTAACGGCTCGACATAGGAGTGAAGTAGGATCCTATAGAGTTAGGGAATATTCTACACGGCCCTACGACTAGTATTAAGGAATACGACCCGTCGTCTATGCAATTGTAACAAACTATCAACCTGTAAAAGATATCTAGGGAGTAATGAAACCTAAGTAAAAACAACTCTCCCTATCATTGTTTACACCACTAGTTTAATTAGCTTTCATTTCATTTTTGTTATTTTATTTTGATTGCATCTTAGTAAATTTGGGTTAGTTGATTAGCAACTAATTCCACCCACTCTTCCAAAAACCGAGATTTTTATTTGCTTTTCATAAAGTATAATAACACAAAAAGAATCATCCCTCACCTCTAGACCTAGTTTTTAGGCTTTCTAATCCTAGCGACACTATTCCTGAGTTGAACGATCAATCCCCCGGTACTTGTCACTATACTATACGACAACGATCAGGTACACTGCCTGGTGGGGGTTGTAAGCTTCTCGAGATCGCTTGAGAGGTAAAGCCTGGTGCGATTCCCACGTATCAAAAATCTATCAAATATTAGCACATCTTATCATCTTCACTTGTAATATTATAAAAAAATTATCAGGCACTTCATTATCAATGGCATCATCAAACTGTAGTTTGAGTCTTCTAGGCCAAATTTCTTAAGCATTTCCTTAATGTACTTAGATTGGTTAAAAAATATTCCATCTTCTAATGGTTTTATTTGTAATTCTAGGAAGAAGTTAAGTTCACCCATCATACTCATCTCAAACTCATCATGCATGATTTTGGAAAATTCATCACACATATCTTGACAAGTCGATCCAAATATAATGTCATCAACATGTATTTGGACAATGATGAGATTTGGGTCTTTCCTTTTAGTGAAAAGAGTGTTATCTACCATTCCCATGGAATAATCATGTTTAATAAGAAAAGCTTTTAATCGATCATACCAAGCCTTGGGAGCTTGTTTGAGTCCATACAAATATTTCTTTAACTTATAAACATAATTAGGTTTTGCGAAGTCAATGAATCCTGGAGGTTGTGCCACATATACCTCCTCATTGATAAAACCGTTAACGAATGTACTTTTCACGTCCATTTGGAATAACTTAAAATCTAGGGCGCATGCATAGGCAAGTAATATCCTAATCGATTCTAGTCTAGCTACGGGGGCATAAGTTTTGTCATAATCAATTCATTCTTGTTGATTATAACCTTGGGCAACTAACCTAGCTTTATTCCTAGTAACTATTCCATTCTCATCTATCTTATTTCTATATACCCATTTAGTTCCTATTGTGGTCATATTCATTGGATTTTGTACTAATTCCCAAACATCATTTGCCTTAAATTGATTTAATTCGTCTTGCATAGCTATAAACCAACTTTCATCTTTTAAAGCCACATTAATATTTTTAGGTTCTATTGCCGAGAGGAAACAAAAGAATTTTTTTTTATCTAGGGCTTGTGGCCTAAGGGTTCTTTGGTTAAGATGTCCTATTATATTATCTAATGGATGTGATTTAGATTCTTTAACATTAACAATTTCGTTATTTCCTAAGTGAATGTCTTCATTATCATTTCCTAGGGGTTTTGTTTTACTAACCACAATAGCTTCATCTTCGACTAAGTCATCATCTTCTAAAGGTAATGTTTTAGGAGGTGGTGGTGTTTCATCAAATGTTACATTTAGTGATTCTTCTACTTTCATGGAGTGTTTGTTGAGTATCATATATGCTTTACTATTTTGTGAGTATCCTAAAAATATTCCTTCATATGATTTTGGATCAAACTTAGTGAGGTAATCCTTAGTGTTTAGAATATAACAATTACTTCCAAATACCATAAAGTAGCTTAAGTTTGGTTTTTTACCTCTTAGTAACTCATAAGGAGTTTTTCCTAGAATTCTCCTAATTGATACCTTATTTAAAATATATGTCGATGTATCTACGGCGTGACACCAAAACTTTTGTGGAATGGATTGTTCATTTAACATTGTTCTACTCATTTATTGTAGTGACCTATTTTTTCTTTCTACTATGCCATTTGATTGAGGAGTACGAGGAGCGGAGAAATTGTGAGATATTTCATTTAACTCATAATATTTTCCGAATTGTAATTCGTATCAAATTCCCTACCATGGTATGTCCTAATGGCAACTATTGTGTATCCTAATTTATTTTGAATCATTTTACTAAATATTTCAAATTTTTCAAAGGCTTGGGTTTTGTCACTTAAAAATATAGTCCACGTGTATCGTGAGTAGTCATCTACTATTACTAAGGTATATTTATTTCCTCCATAGCTCCGCACAGCGGATGGACCAAAAAGATTCATATGTAATAATTCTAGGCACCTAGTAGTGGATACTATATTCTTAGCTTTGTGACTAGCATGAGCTTGTTTTCCAATTTTACATGCATCACAAAAATGCTTGTCATATTTTAGATTAGGCAAATTTCTAACTAATTCTTTAGAGGCCAAAGATTGTATTTGTTGCATGTTAGCATATCCTAATCTCCTATGCCACAATGTAGAGTTTTCATCTAGGGTCGTTAGGCATATCCTATCCTCAGGCTTGTTTCCTAGTTTCATAACATATATGCCACCTTTCCTAATTCCTCTACCTCTAATTTTTCCATTCTTAACTATTTCGCTATCCTCTTCGGTAAAAGTGACTCTACATTTATTATCACATATTTGTCTTATACTAAGCAAGTTATATGTTAAATTATCTACATGCTCTACATTTTCAATAGTAAGTGAGTCTTGAGAAATCGTACTTTTGCCAATGATTTTTCCACGTAAGTCACTATCGAAAATAACGTTACCTCCATTGTATGCCTTGTATGTAGAGAATAGCTTGCGGTTCCCCGTCATGTGCCTCGAGCATCCGCTATCTTTGATCCATTCTTCAGGCTCCAAGTCAATTCCTAAACATATTTCGTCTGTTTCTTTTGCCATAAAACACTTTTCGTCTCTTGGCTTTTCAACTTCTTCTTTGTCACTATCACTCCATGTTCCACTAACAAATGCGCCTTGATTTTCATAACCCGGTGGCTTTAGACATTCGCCAATGAGATGATTTGGACTTCCACATCTAAAGCACTTTCTTTTCCCGTAGTTGTCACTTCTATTTCTTTGGAATGGTTTTCTTTCGTTTCGTGATGATCTAGTGAATCTTCCTCGTCTCTTGAAGAATTTCTTGAATTCTCTTACGGCCATTGCATATTCTTCGTCTTCACTTTCGTCACTTGAATCATCATCATCACTAGGTTCCTTTTTGGCTTTTAGAGCAATGGATTTGGTTTGCTCTTTCTTGACTTTGACCGTTTCCGAATCTCTTCTTATAATTTCTTCATGAACCTTCAAGTTGCCAATTAGTTCATCTAGTGATAACGTCATCAAGTTCTTTGATTCTTCAATTGCCGTGACCTTAGCTCGCCATTTCGGATACAATGCCCTAAGAAATTTCCTAACACAATTTTTACTAGAAAATGTCTCATCAAGTGCTTTTAAACTTGTGATAATAGTGTTAAATTTAGCAAAAGCATTATCAATTGATTCCTCTTCCGGAATCGTAAATTGTTCATATTGTTGTACAAGAAGATCTATTTTATTATCTTTGACTTGGCTATTACCTTGGTGAGTAATTAGTAAAGAATCCCAAATTTCTTTGGCGGTTTTACACAAAAAAATTCTTTCATATTCTTTGCGTGGTAACGCATTATAAATGACCATTTTAGCCTCATTATTTTTTGCTAGTTTCTTTTTCAAATCATCATTTTGTTTTTCAAAAGATACAATTTCATCCATTTTAGTTTCAACATTATATTGGATAGGGGGAAAATCACCAAAGGTAATGATATGCCAAAGATCAAGATCTTTTGATTTCACATACGTTTCGAATCTATTTTTCCAATTTAAAAATCCATCACTTTCAAATAGTGGTGGTCATTGCATAGATTGCCCTTCTAAATATTTTTCAGACTCCATAGATCGTTACAAGTTTTAAAATACAATATATTTTAAAAATCTTGCTCGACGTGGCTCTTGATACCAATTGTGGAAAACTAGAAGGGGGGTTGAATAGTTTTACGTCTTTTTAATTCGTTATAAAAGATAGTTTTAGTGTTTTCTTAGTTTTTAAAATTTAGATTCGATAATATATGATCTCAAGTCTTGCACAATATAAACAACTATCACTAAGTAAGATATAACAATGATAAGTAAAGAAATAAATGAGAGATGGAAAGATCGAACCGAGAGACAAGAGATTTATAGTGGTTCGGCTACAATGACACCTTCCTTGCCCTACTCCACTGCCCGAGCATCTAACTCGAGAGTTTTCTTCACTATATCAACAAGCTCCCTTATGGCGGAGAAAACCTTACACACCAATTTACACACCACAACTTCTTCACAACTAAACCACAACTTCTACACAACTTCTTCACACAAATCTACTTCACAACTAACAACTTCACGCCTATCTTCTTCACACCAATTTTCTTCACAACTAACTACTTCACAACTAGATTCTTCACTATATTCTAATTCCTAACTTTTCTTCTTCACACCAAGCAACTAACTAATTACACAATCAATATACCTAGCATAACTATCTACAATCAAATATTCACAACAATCTTCACAAAGAGTTATGTAAATAATCTTGATGATGCACCAACAACTTGAATGTGGAGGTCACAACAAGTTGTAATACTTCTTGTCTTGGGGGATAGAAGTATTCTTCTTTTGCACTTGAGAGGATGATGTTTGAATCACTTTGAAACAAAGAATTATGTACTTATGATCAAAGGATTAAGAGAATAGAAATGTGGATCTAGAACAGAAAGTTTAGGAGTGTAAAAGGTGAGAAAATTCTGTGGGATGAACCAGTATTTATAGGGAGAAAAAATACTGTTCTGGAGCGTGGCCGGTCCCCTTAATTAGAGGTCGGTCCCCTTAATGATTAAGGGGGCCGCCTAAGGAATTAACTCTAATAATACTTGTCTAAAAATTATTTTTTAGACCTAATGAGTTTAAGGTTTTGTAATCATCAAAAAGGGGGAGATTGTTGACATAAATAATGTCTAAAAACATTGTTAGCATATTAACAATGTCTCTATGTTTTGATAATTACAAAGCATAAACTCATTAATCTAAAACTTATGACGTAAACAAGTTTTTAGTGCTTAATATTTGTCTTTGCATCCATATCACTTAAGGTATGAATAAACAAAGTGTTTATTGCATTTCATGATCAAAGAAATTCTTTCTAATCACTAGAATTTTTATAAAATGTATTTAACATTCTATATCTTTTAGAAAATTACTTTTGGAATTAAAAGAATATGTTTAATTCATTATAAATATATAATTTCAAATTTCCAACCAAAAATGGCAAATTTTATCCAGAAAAATATTCCCCACTAAAAGACAAGAAAATCCAACGTTCTGAAGGGGCGGCCCCCTTAATTCCTTAGGCGGCCCCCTTAATCATTAAGGGGACCGGCCACGCTCCAGAACAGTATTTTTTCTCCCTATAAATACTGGTTCATCCCACAGAATTTTCTCACCTTTTGCACTCCTAAACTTTCTGTTCTAGATCCACATTTCTATTCTCTTAATCCTTTGATCATAAGTACATAATTCTTTGTTTCAAAGTGATTCAAACATCATCCTCTCAAGTGCAAAAGAAGAATACTTCTATCCCCCAAGACAAGAAGTATTACAACTTGTTGTGACCTCCACATTCAAGTTGTTGGTGCATCATCAAGATTATTTACATAACTCTTTGTGAAGATTGTTGTGAATATTTGATTGTAGATAGCTGTGCTAGGTATATTGATTGTGTAATTATTTAGTTGCTTGGTTTGAAGAAGAAAAGTTAGGAATTAGAATATAGTGAAGAAGCTAGGTGTGAAGTAGTTAGTTGTGAAGAAAATTGGTGTGAAGAAGATAGGCGTGAAGTTGTTAGTTGTGAAGTAGATGTGTGTGAAGAAGTTGTGTAGAAGTTGTGAAGAAGTTGTGGTGTGTAAATTGGTGTGTAAGGTTTTCTCCGCCATAAGGGAGCTTGTTGATATAGTGAAGAAAACTCTCGAGTTAGGTGCTCGGGGAGTGGAGTAGGGCAAGGAAGGTGTCCTTGTAGCCGAACCACTATAAACCTCTTGTCTCTCGGTTCGATCTTTCCGTCTCTCATTTATTTCTTTACTTATCATTGTTATATCTTACTTAGTGATAGTTGTTTATATTGTGCAAGACTTGAGATCATATATTATCGAATCTACATTTTAAAAACTAAGAAAACACTAAAACTATCTTTTATAACGAATTAAAAAGACGTAAAACTATTCAACCCCCCTTCTAGTTTTCCACAAATTCCATCATTAATGGCCATGGTTCCATGCCCCATATCTATTATTGCCCCACATGTTCTTAAGAAAGGTCTCCCCAACAAAATTGGTAACTCCTTATCAACCGGAATGTTTAGCACAAGAAAATCACACAAAAATGCTTGGTAGCCAATTTGAACACGTACATTCTTAACTTCTCCCATAGCCTTAGCTTTTGAATTATGCAGCATTGTAAGATTTGATTGGTTAGGATGTGGGTTACAAAGTCCTAAACTTTGGTACAACGGATAAGGCATCACACTAACACTTGACCCCGTATCGGCCAACGCATACATTGGTGTAGTCCCGTTCACTTTAATTGGTAAGACAAAGTTTCTCGAGTCACTCATCTTCTTAAGAAGCCCATTTTCTACTATCCTCTCTCTTTCAACTTCATCAAATGTTGTATCTTCCAACCTTGACCTTGCCATCATGACCGAATCCAACTTCTTCCTATAGGTCATGTAATCATTCAAAACCTTAATAACCGGTTTCTTCTCCATGAGTGCATGAATCTTTTCTTCTAAATTCTCAAATATCGCTTCTTTTTGTTCATTAGTTAAAGGTTGGGTAACTTTTGGTGAATTTGGTGGTGTACTAGGTAGTGATGATGATGATGATGTGGAATTAGTTACTTTTGGGTTGGAGGGTTGGGTAAGTTTGTTTAGTGTTCCTTTCTTCCTATTCGCTTTTCCCATCTTATAAACCACTTCCTTTCCTTCCTTTATCTTTTCCATACCTTCACATAACTCCGTTATCATAACATCCACTTCTTTTTCTTCCTCCAAATTAGCTATATTAATCCTTAACTCACTAAGTGCAAAGTCCACCGTGCACTTGGTAGTCACAAGAAATTCCCTACCAAAAACAATCTCCAGTTTATCAGAATTGCAATAATCAAGTACAACAAATTCAACCTTAAAAATGTGTCCATGAATATTCACTTTCACATCCTTAACCTTCTTTCTACCATAATCCTCATAGTCAAGACGAACAAAACCAAGCTTGTCTAGAACATCCTCCGTTATATAGTTATCCCCATACTTCATATTAAGTTCCGCATCCATAGCCTTGATCCCCTCCACTGCACAAGGTGTAGAATACCTCATGTGTGGGGCATCATACTTCTTAGAAGGAGCTCTGGTGAAAACAACCACCCTTTTCTTAGGTTCCTTAGGCAAACAAACATCGTTCTCCCCAACTACTTCTCCATTTTCCAAATCCGTTTTCGCTTTCTCCAACATGCTTTCCAATTTCTCCAAAGAATCGCCCGAATCTTTGAGCATATCCTCCAAGTTCCTTAAGTACTCCGAAATTTGACTTAAACTCTCCATTTCACTAAAGCAAATTACTAACTATAACATAACCATCAACAAAACAACCAAATCATTAGCATTGGGGTTAGTTATAATCAAAATAAACTTAACATGAAATAATACCTAATAAATTAACAAGCCAAAGCTATAAAAACACAAAAACAACTCAAAATAAAATTTTCAAAAAATTAAATCCGAGGCGAGAAACCGTTCTGTTTCTCCTCCAACCGATCGGTTGGATCAAACACAAAAAGTAACCGGATCGGTTACGGGTTGTAACCGATCGGTTTCTTTGAACTTAAAAAAAAATTATTATTATTATACTTTAAATAAAAAGAAAAAAAAACTTTTATTCTAATGACTCAATTGAACTTAAACTATATTTATTATATTATAAAATCTCAATTAATTAAAAACATAAAAGAAAACTTAATTATTAAAAACTTAAAAAAAAAAAAAATCATTATCCTAACTTAAACTAACTAATTAATCTCATAAACCTAATTAACCACTTATTTAAAACATTAATTACTAATCCTAAAACTTAATTAAAACTTTTAATTAATGAAAATTAATTAAAACCATTAAAACTAATCATAACCCATTAACTAACATTATATTACTAATAATCAAAACAATAAACATAAAATAAAAAAACAAAAAACTATTTTTTTTTTACCGATTCAACCAACCGTTCGGTTGGAAATCCAACCGATCGGTTGGAGTGAACAATTATTTTTATTTATTATTATTTTTTTTTAACTTTTAACTTTACCAAATCGAATTTTATGAAAAAACAAACTGAAAAACAAAGAAATCTAATTAAATCCCCGGCAGCGGCGTCAAAAACTTGATGTGCTCACGGTGTGTACAAGTTTTAAAATTTATAAACACGATTACCGATTAACTATTTAACACATACGAGCAAGTATACTCGTCCATTTTAGTAAAGGTGGGTAAGTCGAGATCGTCCCAAGGGATTTATAGATCAAAGTATTAGAAAACTAGTTTGTATAAAAGGGTTGTCAATCCTTTATTATCGAAAATTCAAATATTCAAGAAACAATAAAACTAAAACATATACTTATGTGAAATGCCACAATCAATCAATTGGAGTATTCATGTTAAGCTTGATGTAAACTTGTTATGATGCACAACTTTTATATGAATGACTAATAATCAATGGTGTTTATCATGTTAAACCATTACTAGAATTCAATCATCTAGTTACTTCCTTTCGGCATAAGACAACTAGAATAATAATTCCATTAACACAATGTTGTTTAAAAGCAATTCTTTACTTATGAATTCATACGAATCCTTTTGGCCTAATTTTGTGATGAAATCTTCTCAAATCCATTTTAAAGAGTAAACATGATGCTCGTTACACACCATATCCCATACTAATTCGTGCACTAACTTTTTGGAATAAAAACATTTAGAAAACCCTTTCGGCCAATATTCCCCAAAGATGTTTTTATCAACAAATTAAGCAAGATTAGATATTATCCCAACAAACTCATAAATTAAGAAGAGTTTTCATGCATCACCTTTTTAAAGTAAAGAATACTCGATGACTAACTACATCATTCACACAAGTATATACCAAATCACTCCATATCAGTTATATCGAAACACAAGTAGTAAACAAAACATTCATTATATTCAAAGTAGCAAGAATTCATTGTAAGAAACAAGATGTACCTAGCTTGAGAATTACAAGAACTAAAACCGTGGAACTATAGCAACCACACGCCTCCAATTGACTACAAAATAATATAAACAACTCCACACACTCCACCAAATTATTGAGACTTTAACTCAAAGTTTCCTGGACGTTTTTACTGCTGTATCAACCTTTTGGGTGAGAAATATTAAGTTAGTAATAACTTGGTGTAAGTTATTACTTAGGATTTTGTGGTACACTTTGGTTACAAGCCTAGATGTGCTTAAATAGCGTTCCCTAAGAAGTTATTAGTGAGAAATGATCAGCCATCCTTGATAATGAGGAGTAAAAACGCCATTAAATGCAATCTTGTAAAAACAGCCACCATCCAACCGATCGGAATTTGCTCCAACCGATCAGTTGGTTCTTCAGGTCAACTCCAACCGAATCGATTGCGGGCTCCAACCGATTGGTTGGATTTGACTTGTAACCAACTTTTGTCTTTTTCTTTGTTATTCTTCATAGCATGCATTCTATTCCACTCTGGTGCTAATTCCTTTCATAGAACTTGATATGATCTTGACATATGAACGTAGAAATCTTGAATCTATCAAATCCTTGAGTCCTTGTGTGATTCTTCACTCGTTTCCTTCTCGAAAATTTCCAATTATGCACCTTTACTTCATTTCTTCATCTTTTCATCACTTTTTCCTGTTTTTGGCTACATTTGCTTGTACAAACACTTTTCCATGATTAAATAACAAATACGTACAAATATGGTCAAATATGATGCATAAAACACACCTAAAAACATGTATAATTTACGTGTTATCAGTATATATATTTCATGGTTTCTACACCCTATTAATTTATACAACAGGTCAGATTAAAACGTGTTGTAACCGATTTGAATAGTTTATTAGCTCTAAATTTAAAATTCTTCCACTTGATTTTCTACAAGTCAATGTAGAAACGCTGAACGTTCTGTTACTTAAATGAGATCAAAATTTGAAGTGAATCTTTGTGCATTTTTGTTTATGGGGTGTTTGGAATTGGGATTACGCTCCCCTGTTGCAACACATGAAGGTTAAGTACATGGAAACTTCGACAAATAATAACAGTATTTTGTTTACCAGACATATGTATCTTAGATTCTGAATATCATATTTTTTCTCATGCACTTTCAGTTTCTTGATAGAATCAACCTGACTCCTTTGAGCAATCTTTGGCTCAGGTGCCCAACTTCAAAAGGCGGTACGTACTTAGACTTCACATTTATTCATAAACAAAAGATTGAAGAGATTTCCATATATGGTTGTATAATTTTATAAAATGTTACTAAAGTGGTCTAATTTCGTTGTAGGATGGAACCTGGTGCAAATGGCTTAATCATAGGTCTTCGGTGGACACCAATGCGACAATACTGCTGATGAAAACAACACCATGACCAGTGAAGTAAAATGGTTCGGTCATCTTAATTCATTAAGTCATCTTCTAATAGTACCCAAGGACATGCTTACGGATAAATCAATTGAGGTTTGCCTTTTACCTTGACTATCTTATCATCATAAAATATTCCATATCCTAAAATATTCGTATGATACATGTTAGCCACAACGTTTTTAGGAATGTCCATCAGTAAATCTTATGTTACTTAAGCGAATACTGAGAAATTTTACACCAGATGAATTCTGTCAAGATCCAGTTCCCGATACCATACTGGAAGAAATTAATTCAGAGGTATAATCTTGCTTTCTTTCATATTTTAGAAGCATGCTCAAAATTCTTCTATCAACTATTTGATAAACAATGAGTATAATAGCAATAAACATCATTGGAACCTGAATTACTTTGGTTTGCAACCACTATTTATAAACATCCTTCCTCTATAAGCAAACAATATCTGAACCATGTGGAACCTGTTAACCAAAATATTTCAACCTATGTTGGTGCAAACGCAAGGTATGAATTTTTTCATGAGGAAGTTTTAACTCACTTGCTGTATATGAATAGTACATATTGTATTTCATGTTAGCAACTTATTACTTATATTCCTTTTAAATGTCTTATGCTCTATGATGTTCTAATATCTGATCATGAATATGTAATTTGTTTCTATAGGTTGTCTCGGATTTGAGCAATTTCGCTTTTGGCGAATTCAGTAATCAATGTACCTCTTCCAGTTATTCTTATGTTTCTGATTTGGCTTCTACTTCTGCTCTGCAAGATAAGGTATACTCTCCTTTCCCCCTTGCCTCCCTCAGGTCCCATTAACAAGTGCAAACGATAATTGCAGATTTACATGCTTCAGGAAGAAAACAAGAGTTTGCTGATGGCTCTAAACTTGGTTCTATATCTCTGAAATTAGTATACAGTTGGGTTAATTCAATAGACTGGTGTTAAAAATTTAAATACTTTATCCAGCCTTTTGATCCTAAAAAGTGAAAATAGTAGAAACATGAAGGAAGAGGTAACTGGATGAACTTAGAGTCTAATTTCAAGTCAACTGAGTTATTCAGTAACGCACTATATTTTATGTAGACCCACAAATGCAAATTTTAGTATGTAGGTCTTAAGACTCCAGCATGTCTATTAGTATTTAGAAATATTTATAAATTCCTAATCGGTACTTTTATGACAAGATTTTTATCAGGCGATTGATTGGGTTGGACCTTTAGTGTCATGTGACCCAAGAATTTAGTCTATTAACAACAGGCCCTAATATGCTTCATAGTATTGTCCGAGTTAGATATATGCACTATGCTAAAGAAGTCCTGATATTGAGAACCAACAACATGTAGATGGTTTTGCTTAGCTTGATATGAATTTGAAACATCAAAAATTATGGCGTACATGTAACTGATTACTCGCGGTTTTGGTGGATTCAACCCAAAACTTTCGGGTCATCAACTCCACCATACTTCTACTGTGCTTGAATAACTATCTGAAGTTTTGTTTAATTAGGAGCATTTTACTTAGACAAAGAGAAAAGTTTTGCATTTATCAGGTAATTAGTTATGCTAGAATTGGATTTAGTACTCTCTTTAGAGTTGTAAGAAATTGTTAATATTTGATAAAGGGTATAAATGAGTAGGTACAAGTAAATTATGCAGGAACCTAAAGAAATAACTTACTACATATCTGAGGCGGTTTGTCCTTTCTTCTATAAGTTGATTCTATACTCGAACAATATATTATAAGAAAATGGTCTGATTGGGAAAGTTGGTTAACTTGTCATAAGGTTTCTTTTTGGCTAATGAATTCAGATATACTAATTATCTTCTTATTTAATTATGATTTATTTAAATTTTATTTATATTTTGGTAATTAAGTTTTTGGGTTTGAGTCTGATTCTACTGAGACAATTGACAATGATCATCAAGAATTTGAATCAATAGTGGAAGTAATTGTAAATGAAACACTTTCAGAAAATATGATTGATTAGGTGGAAAGAAAGAGGATCGAGTCTGCAACTTCTTCATCTAAGGTAGCAGGCCTATCAAAATCTACAGGTGCGGGGTGCGAAGATGATACAACAAACAACATTGAGGATAACAAAAAGGTTGGTTCACACATGTAGATTTCATACTCTTTTGCTGCATATTTCGATGACCTTTGTCGTTTGACACAGTGATCACCTTAGCTAACATGGCACGGCTGATCACGTTTTACAGGATGTGCTTTTAGGCAATTTTCAGGTAATTATTTGATTTCTTTTTTTCTATAAACTCATAATTTGTGCATTTTTTAAGTTAAGATGATACATCCTGCTGAGTGAGTTGAAGCACATGTATTTATGATCTTTTATACGGATACTGAATTTCTCACAGTCGTAGTTAATGATGCTAAATAAGCTGGCGAGTTACTTCATTTGTAGCTTTTAATTGTGGTACTTCATTTGATTTAATTTGTGTGAAACATCAAGAGTATAATTTTTTTTCATAGCGATTTTTCATTATATTCTTCGTATATGAATTTGGTATCTGGATTATTTCATATATAATCTTATAACTGCGTTGTGTATGCTAATGGTGTAGGTTTCCAATATTCTTCTCGCTAAGGTCACCTGTGTACGGGAAAGCATGCTCTCCTATTGATTTTCACATTTGGTAGTGCTGTGGAAATACCAAGGTATTTTGTTTTATGTATAAATTTGTTGCGTTTTTTTATAATCGCTGATAGATTAAATGAGTTAAATCCAAATATTTAGCTAAATAGAAAACAGTCGGAAGTCTCATTGGCCAACCAAACTTTTTTGACTCATGACTCACTCCAACTCTTTTTATTTGGAAATAGGTTTGTTATGAATGGTGTGTGACCTCCCCAACTGAAACTCCTATACACAACTCAAATGGACGATTATATTGAGTTGGGTTATGAACCAAAGAGCACGAAGCCATGTCTGTAAAAGGGTTAGGATCAATGTTACTTTACTTCCAACTATCTTTGTGAATCACTCGAACTGTCATGGATCTCAATCTTTCTAGGCCATTACTTTGGGCTTGTGAAGCCTTGGGACATATATACTAAGCCAACGGCTATTAAGGTGAAGTATCACACTCAAATAAGCCTAGAAAATAAGGCCTGCTACTTTTTTATTTATTAACTCAATTTAACATAACTGTGTTCGGATCAGCTTTTCCTTTCGATTTCTAGGCTTATTTGAGCTCTAACTCACAGCCAACTTTATATGCAGCCTTTATTTTTTTAGTTGCTTATTTGGCCCAGTTTATCAATTTCTTTTTCTTATAGAGTAATTTATTTTTTCTTTAATGCAGGCGAGGGCTGCTGAGTTACAGAGAGCTACAACAGCTTAATCACAATCCAGTAGATGACTAAAGAGATACCATTGTGCAGGTCGTGTTACGAGTATCACAAGAGAGATGATAATAAGTGCAGCACTCGGTGCAAGACTCGATACAAAGTACACAAAGGTTTTATAGTTGTGTTGCGTTTGTAACCGATATGGCGCTTTCTTATGACTAATAGATTACTTTGTCTTCATAAAATCATTCCTTATTAATAAAATATGATATGTGAATTAAGTAATTTGTCATAATTTGGAAAGATTATCATTTTATATCTACTTAATTTGTTTTTCTCATTCTTAATATTTCTTTTTACGATGGAATCACAGTTAACTGTTTGAATTTATGCAAACCCATCAGACACTAGAAAAGGGAAAAAGCAAGTAATTTGTAAACAAACATCTAGAAGACCAACTTTACACACTTTGAAAAGGTTAACGGGAAAAACATGAATGTGGTCCAAGGACTTGAGTTGCACACTCGAGTCTTCGAAGCTAACGAGCAAAAAAAGATAGTTGAAGTCGTTTACGTGTTTCAACGCCCGGGTCAAAGAGGGCGGCTTAGAGGTTAGTATTCTACCGTTACTATATATTATAATTAATAAATAATAAAACCAATTTTTTAATGCTTTATATGATTTTTGCATATGTAACATTGAAAAATGATTTTGATAGTGCAGGATACCTCTTCCCATGTGGACAGTAGAAAAACTCGACAAAGATCCAAATTTGGCGTACACAGATCAATGGGGACGGAGAAATTACAAGCATCTTTCTCTTTGGTGTGATACGCTTAATATTGTTATCAGGCTAAAAAGAAATTAGGATTAAGTTATGTCTAACGTAAATGAAAAACATGTGTCGGTGTAAAGAAGCCAAACGTGCGGGCATTCGACCCTAAGCGGCTCGATAATATTCTCAATAACTTGAACTCTTTGGTCCAATTCCAAAATGATACGTGGGAATTGCACCAGGCTTTACCTCTCAAGAGATCTTGAGAAGCTTACAACCCCCACCAGGCAGTGTACCTGATCGTTGTAGTATAGTATAGTGACAAGTACCGGGGGATTGATCGTTCAGCTAGGAATAGTGTCGCTAGGATTAGAAAACCTAGATACTAGTTCTAAAGGTGAGGGATGATTATTTTTGTATTTTTATATTTTTTAGAAAGCAAGTAAAAATCTCGGGTTTGAAGGATTTGGGCGGAATTAGTTGCTAGTCAACTAACCCAATACTAAAGATGCAATCAAAATAAAATACTAGAAATGAAAATAAACTAAATTATACTAAGGTTGTGAGCAATAAGTGGAGAAAATGTGTTTACTTAGATTCACTACTCCCTAGACATCTTTTACACGTTAATTACTTGTTATAGTTGCATGGATGATGGATTGTATTCCTTAATACCATTCATGGGGTGGCGCACTTAACTCCCCGATCCTATGAGCTCTTATCTCCTCCTATGCCATGCCCAGCACAACCATAGGGATTATAAACAGTGGCTCATGCATTAAATACAACCAATAAAACCTAGTGCACATCAATTCATGTTTCCTAAGACGTTCAAGCATGTTACCATTTGGAGATCTGCCAGTTTTCTTAAGCCTAACATCGAATTCATTCATCCAAAACAATTATAAACAAGTAATCAACACATAATTAACATCTAGGTTTCATTAGATCCAAGCAAACACAAGATAGATCTAGCCTAGCATGATGGAATTAAGACAAGAACAAGATATAGACAACCAACACATAGACATATTGATTGAATTAAAAAAATACTTATCTCAATTACACATGAAAGGTATTAAGGGCTTAGAACCCTTGAAAAACCTGTAAAATTCGCACCAAGTTCGTACTTAGGGTTTCTCCAAAACTTCTCCTTTTAATGTGTGAAAATTAGAAAAATATATATAGGAAATAGGGTCTGACGGCGTCAAGACAAATGTTGTGACGCCGTCACCTCGCCGTCAAAATATTTCTCGGACTGCCTTGATCTACTTTTGACGCCGTCATGTATTAGCATTTTCCAGGCCGTCATGCATTTTACTCTTGACGCCCTACTTCGTGACGCCGTCAAATCTGTACTGGATCGTCATGGAAATTACTCTTGACGCTGTCAAGGATTCCTTCTTGACGCCGTCACCTACTGTTCCCAACAAGGAAAATTATGACTTTGGCATTTTCTTCACTTTTATGCTCCAAAAACGTCCGAATTGCTTCCTTTTCCAGATTTCACTCCCAAAGTACCTAAAATCACAAAAGGAACGATTTAGGGCAATATTTGATCAAATAAATTCAATTCTGGGCTTAAATGACCCCCTAAAAGTGGTTCATTTTTGCCTCATCATATACCCTTACACTTGAGATTTCTTTGTCCTCAATCAAATGCGCTTTTATTCTAGTCAAAATACAAGTTAGGGGTCATTTAACACTAATATAAAAGTAATTACAACAAATAATCGTTCCACTAAAGACCAATAGACAAGCTCGGAGGTCATACACAAGCACCTCACAAATAGTGTTTAGAAACTCACATCTCTCGGGTGTAATAAAGTATAAATTACAATATGGAAACTAAAGATATCTCTCACTACCTGTCATAGCAAAATAGATTACCATAGGCTTGGGAAAGAATCAAACCTCCACCACATGGCGTAAGCACCTAGGATAAACTATCAAAGAGGTCTTTTAAAGGGTTGTAACGTTAGGTGTAGGGATATGAAATACACGGTTTTGTTGGATATAGGCAGTCTTTACTGGTGGCGAGTTAACAATCTTGGTTAATTACATGTACAATGTGGCGTTGCTAAGCCAAGACTAGACTCGACTTAAGCTAATAAATGAAAAATAAAAAAAATATAAAATGAACATAGAATGAAAAGGGATGGTTGTCCGTATGTTTTATCTCTTTTCCTTTTTCTACATTTTTTTTCTTTTTCTTGAATTTTTCGATTTTTCTTTTTTTTTTTTTTTTTTTTTTTTTTTTTTTTTTTGCATACACTCTTACCCTACCATCCAAAATAATACATAATAGGGAATAAACATTCCCCTTACACTTGAATTTTTACATACTTTACAATAAACTAATCTAATGACTCGAACCAAGAAAATCAAAACACTTGGAGTACTTTTAAGATTAACGTACATATGGGGGTAATAAATGATGTTCTTCCCTATTACTCCATAAAATAAGTACTTTACCCATGAGTCCCAATCGTCCCAAAATAATATGTACAAGGATATGACTCGACTTAGCAACCATGTAATCAATTAGATAGTTAACTTAGGGTTTAACAAATAACAATAATGCACTAAAGATGTGTGCATACACGGAAGACTAAGGCGATTTGGGTGTACATTTAAGTGGGGTGTAACAAATTCTTCCTTTAAGTAAAATGCTTAAAGTTAGAAACGAAAAGATAGGCTCGGAGGGGTATACTAGGGGTTTCGTGTACTAAAAATGAGTACAACGTTAAGGGTGTGGGAAAAATTAGTTGACTTAACTAGCCAAATAATATGACTTAAATGGTCAAGTAATTATGATACGGGTTTAACACAAGGGTGATCCTAATGCCTCTTATCATGTAGTAAATCCTACTACACGAATGTAGTCTCACTAGCGGTCTCGGGATGCATCACTAACGCAAGTTCTAGAATCTAAATGCTACCGGTACACTCATAAGCACTAATAGTAAATGCTTTTCCTATCAAATCTAAAGGCGAACCTCACATATTTGGGTGGAAAATTTTTCTGAATATACGGTTATGTGCTAGTCATACAATCTCCTATCCATGAGACGCTTGCTATGGCTAAAGTTTCACTCCTAAATGTTGTAAAAAATTTTAAATTTGGCGCTAAAATTGCACTAACAAGTGTTTCTCATAGTTTTATTACACATCTACTATTAGACAAAACAAACTCAAGCGAAAGTGCATATGTAAGGTATCATCTTTTTACCCTCCCCTTACACTTAAGATGAACATTGTCCCCAATGTTCAAGTAAAGAATGTAAAAGTGAAATAAGTAAAAAGAATGAAATCAAATACTCCCTGATTCGCTCGGTATGGATAATAGGGTGGCCAGGTTAAATCTTCCTCCAAGAAAATGAACAATCAAAGCTTCCCTTCTAGAATATAAATCATCTTCTTGTCATATATAACCTGTTAATCCTGAGAAAAAAAACAAGACAACCTCGCATAAAATCGGCGGCATCCTATATAAGTTACTAAATCCTAGAAAACAAGATAAGATATAATGCTTGTGGAATGAAGTTTGCGATTTCCTGGAGATTATAAAACTTAATAATTCACAAAAACCATAAGACTCCGTTAGAAAAACAAAACTGGTAAAATTTCCAGATTTTTACACGTGATGCTGTCAAGAGTTAACTCTTGACGCCGTCAGAAGTGACCTACAGAAATTCTTGTGTTAAGTTTCCGGAAAATTTCTGGAAAAACTTGGTCCTACTTCCTAGAAAATCCTGCAAAACTTCATTATGACTCGATACAAGCATTTGACTCTAACAAATACGAATATACATGTTCATTTAATATTGTGGAGAATCATGATCAGTTTGTTTCGTAAAAACATATTTGGGGTTTCCCCTCACACTTATCTTTTGCAAAAATACTTTTAGGTGGAGTTAAGACTAGGCCAAAACAACAAAGTAAAGTATTTCCACTATTTAGTTTAGAAACATGATCTACCAACAATAAAAATAAAGCATGCATACGGAAGTAAATAACAAACAAACAAAATAAAATCACACAAAGCATGGGTTGCCTCCCAAGAAGCACTTTTCTTTATTTACGAGTTTTGTAGCTAGACTCAAGGTCATGGGTTACTACGTGACCTTGTCGTTGGTTCCACTCTCTAGGTCGTCTTCTAAACTGGTATCGCTTTCATAGTGTAAGTACTTCGGGTCTTCGAACTCGAAGATATCTTTTCGATACTTAGAACCAAGCTTACTAACATCCTTAAAGAATCCACATGATAAATCAGAAGTGTTCTTACACCCTCTCCGAACATCTTCATCGCACAAAATAAGTTGGGAACTAATCTTATCAAGCCCGTCACAATCGATTTCCTTAAGGTCTCTTCTCTTGTATGGCGTTTGGTATGAAACCCTCCTAATCCCATCAGCGAAGGTCATAATTCCGTTCCGGTCATCAATTATTAGATTAGTGATCTCGCAAAATGGCACCCCAAAAACAATTTGTGATAATCTAGGGTCGACATAGTCTTCGATGTTGTCCACGATCGTGAATTCCATAGTAAATGCCATATTTCCTACAAACACCTGGATTTCGTGATCCTTAACAACCACTTTCTCTCCCTTGTAAATCATTCCCCATCTGCAGATATTGTTATAATGGAATAATGACATAAAATTCTTTGGCAGGAATACGTTAATGTAGATGTTATCGAAGTACTTATGACCGATCATGCAAGGGATTTTGAGATTATTCGGATCACACTGTCTTATCTTCCCCGACTCTCCATCCTTCGACCCATATAGATTCCTCTCATGGGAAGGACGATACTCGTACACCTCCTCATTACCCCTACGACAAATTACCTTCTTAACACCATTGGTGAATAATGCACTACCATCTTTCTCATCAAGGATCACTCCCGACTCATTGATAAATGGTTTCCCAAGAACAGGTTGGTTAACGCTTGATTGGTGAGAGGGTCCACGTCATCGACCACGGTGAGGTCAGCATTGTAAACAAGCTCTTCAATCCTGATTGATAAATTTTTCATTACTCTCTCGTACGCAATGCGTTCTGGGAACGCTTCGTGGTATAAGGAAAGGGGGATTATGTTGACTGGGAAGCTAGGATCTATATGACTATCGGTTAAGAGCTTTTCCTTAATGGTGCAGGAGATCTTGAAAACTTTAGGGTTGCTTTCTTTAGTCCTATTGCTACTCCCACTAGTAACATCCTCCATTTCTCTCTCGGGTTCCTTTATAATAGATTCACCCAAAATGGTTGGATTTCTCTCATGCTCTTCCGATCTCTCCTTCCCTTCATTCGATTTGCCAGATTCTCGCGCGGTGTACTGCTCGGATGAGTTGGTAGCTTCTCTGGCCGAATCGTGGTCTACCCTTAAGGTCTCATCTTTAGCTGTATGACCGAATTTGTTAGTTTGTTGTTGGGTTGGGTTGGGTGTTGAAGTAGATATCGTGGTGATGGTGTTTACAAAATGGATTGGTCCTAGGGGGTTAACAGGTTCTTTTCCTTTAGGGGATAAATGTTTGAATAACTTGCTAGGACTTTTTATTTTCACAGGGGAGGTTGGTGGACTCATGACGGTAGCAGACTTAACCTCATCAACGTGAATGGGTTTATTAACAACATGCTCTTTAATAGCAGTTAACAGATTACAAATCTTGTTGTTCATATCAGCCTGCTGTTGTCTAAATTTAGCCTCGAGCGTAGAGAGCTGTAACTCTTGAGATAGAATGAATTTTTTTAGAGCATCTTCACAGCTTTGCCTAGGAATGCCTTGTGATGGAAAATGCTCGGACCAAGTGAGTGGTGAGGAGTCATTGAAAGACACGTTCCACGTTTGGTACCCTCTGAAATTAGGTTTATCCTTCCATGCCTCATAGGCCTCGCCAGAAGTTCGAGGACCTTGACCCACGTGTGACGACGTGAATTCGTTATAAGCACGTTTTGGAAGCTCCATGCAGTTATGAGTCTCGTGAGGGCCATTACATAATTTGCATGTAGAAGCGATTCTGCTTACTTGGTTTGAAGGTTTTTGAGCTTCGTAAGATTTCATGAGAGACTTGACTCGACCTTCAAGTTCGATGATCCTATGGTCGGGAGTGCTAGAATTGTCCGAAGGCAAAGATATTGCCTATACTGTTTTGTTCGAATCACGGGGATCATTCCAACTTTCGTTGTCATAGAGAGCAAGATCTTCTATGAGTTCCCATGATTGTTCCGCACTTAGATCACGTAGCTTACCACCGGCCGATTGGTCAATGGCTCGCCTCGTGGAGATATCGATATGGTCATTAAAATTTGGACTTGGATCCAAAGATCTATGCCATGATGCGGGACTTTTTGGAGTAAGTCCTTGAAACGAGTCCATGCTTCATAAAGAGATTCATTTTGACGTTGTTGGAACATCAAGATGTCATTTCTAAGCTTAGTAGTTCTCCCCGGTGGGAAAAATTGAGCAAGGAAACGAGTGGTGAGATCATCCCATGTGGTGATGGATCCCGCGGGTAAACGCTCAAGCCATTGACTAGCTTAATCCCGTAGAGAGAATTGGAATAGGCGTAATCGGGTTGTCTCTCTAGTTTCAACACCTAGGTTTATGGAATCTACGATTTTGAGAAAGTCCTTAAGATGTTGGTTTGGATCTTCGGAACGAAGTCCATGGAATGCACATCCGCTTTGCACCAACCGGATGGTGTCGGATCGCAAGGGGGTCACATTGGCTCCGGTGAGCTCAATGGTGTTTCGGTAGCCTTGGTGGCTAGGTCGGGAATACTCTCCTAAGGTTCGGGGCCTAAGGGGTTCTAATGGTGGGTTTTGTTGTGGTGGGATGACGGGTTCAAAGATGTTCCCGTTGTTCATGATGTCGGGTGGTGAAGAGTTACGAACAAAGACACAAAGAAATAAGATAGACTAAAGAAAACCTAAAAATAAAAAAAATAAAATCTTACTAGAAAGGAATCCAGCAAGTAGACCTAATAAAAAGAGATTCTAACCTAGACAATAACTATTCCCCGGGCTGCGGCGCCAAAAACTTGATACGTGGGAAGAGTGGGTGGAATTAGTTTCTAATCAACTAACCCAATAGCTAAGATGCAGTCAAAATAAAATAAGAAAAATGTAAATAAACTAAATTAAACTAGTGGTGTGAGCAATGTATGGGAGAATTGTGTTTACTTAGATTTCACTACTCCCTAGATATCTTTTACAGGTTAATTACTTGTTACAGTTGCGTGGATGACGGGTTATATTCCTTAATACCAATCATGGGGTGGCGTACTTACTTCCCCAATTCTATAAGCTCCAACTTTACTTCTATGTCGAGCCGCCTAAGAAACTCCTAACATGGGATCACTAGAATTCGGTCAAGCATTAAATACAACCATAAAAACCTAGTACACATCGGTTCATGTTTCTTAAGACATTCAAGCAAGTTACATAACGGAGATCTGCCAGTTTTCTTAAGCCTAATGATTGGTCCTAAACCACCAACTTAAATTAACCAAAGAATGGTCAACAAAGTTAAATAGCCTAGATCAATACTCCGGGTAATATAGGGTATCACCGGATCGTTAAATCCCGTTGAGGTGTGAAATGTAACTTTAGCGTATTCGTAATCGGGTGTTATTCACAGAAAAGGGTTTGTTGTGAAAATTATTTGGAGATATTTAACAAAAATAGCTTAGGAAAGCTATTTGAATGGTTACTAGTATCGAGATCGAGAAGAAATCACCTAAAACTAAAAACCGTACGTTTGCCGAAGACGTGGACAAACGTACAAAAACGTGAATACGGTGATCTGGAAAGGCTACTGGTATGAAAATTTACTTTTTACAAACATGATGATGAAAGAAAATTTTTGGAAATTTAAAACTAATTTTTACACTAATTTAATAATTACTAATAATTAAATACTATTTTTCTAATTACTTTTAATTAACTAAATTAACCTAAATTATAAATAATTATGAAATTAATCTTGGAAAAATGAAAATTAAACTTAGAAAAATCTAAAATACTATAAAACTAATTTTAGAAATGAAAATATATTTTTAAGACTATTTAATTAATTATTACTAATTATTAATTACTTTTTAATTATTTAAAATAACCTAAATTCTAATTAATTATTAAATTACACTAGAAAAGTGAAAATAAAATTTGGAAAACTTAAAAATAACTAAAAACTAATTTTAAAATTTAAATTATATTTTTCTTATTTACTAATTAATTATTATTAATTATTAACTATTTATTAATTACTAAAAACTATTTTAAATTAAGAAAAGTAGTAAATGATAAAAGAAAAATCTGAAAAAATTACAGAAATAGTTTTTACACACCAGAAGCCTAGGAAAATTGTAAAAATGGAATTTGCTTATAAATAAGCTGATGAATAAGCCAAATGGCTTAAATAGAAGCTATCACTTCTATTAAGTTGGGCTTATTTGAGATTTTCTTTTTCAAAACTGCTTATTACAACTTATTAGACAACTTTTGTGAAGTGAGATTGGCAGAGGCCAAGGAAAAAAGCACTTCAAGTGCTTATTACCTTAACAGTTGACTTTTATTGACCAGAAATGGAAATAAGCTCAAATGAGCTTATGTGGGGTCCACTTTGGTGAAAACAGATACCAATAAGTACAATGAGCAAATTAAAGCAAGTAATGAACAAATAAGCTAAGTAAATAAGCTCAGACACCAAAATAAGCACTTGCCTATTTGATTCTGAGGCAGAAAAAAGGGACAATCTTTTGGGGTCAAACAAAGTGGGGTCCACTGGTCTATAGGTCAAACCATTGGTCAATACAGCTTCCCTGGTAGGAGGGGGTTGTATGGAACCAAGATGGAAGTGTGGGACCCACTAGGTTAGCCACAATCAACCACCAAAGGGTGGTGAGTGAACTTAGTGGTCTGAGACAGGGCAACTAACTTGCCCTGCAGGTGTCTTCCAAGGCCATTTTGGTCATTAATAAAAATTCACAAAAATCAACCAAGCAAGGTTAGAGTTATCCCAAAACAATTTTCAGACCTTAAGTTTAAACACAAAAATCAAATAAATTCTCCCAAGTTTTGCAAAAATCTGAGATATGTATTTTTGACTTTTGAGGAAAACCTAAGTTTTGACTTTTATGAACTTCAATCACTGATTTAGTGATCAAATGTGTTGTGATAAGCTATATGAAAACTGATTTAAGTAAAAACATTCACTTATAAAAGGATTTGATTTGATTTGAACTTGAAAAATCACCACAGTTAACTGTGGTGATTACTTTTTGTTGATTTTGACTTTCGCTGAGTTTGAGACTCAGAATGTGGTCAATATGACTCTAACACACCACAAACAACTAAAAGAAACACAGAGATGCACAATTATACTAGTGAAACCATGTAAACGCCCTTCAACCAAACACCCCTTTAACAGATGTTTAAGATGAAATCTAGGTTCAAACAAGTGTACCACACAATCTACTGTATACAACTACTATATTAAGCAATAATCAAGTAAATTAGACAGTAGTAAACAACCAAACTATTTGAGAGAGTAAAAATGAAGAGAAAGGCTTACATAAGCCTTCCAAGCAACTGATAAGGACCAAAGAACCAAGTTAACCAATCCTAATGCCCTCCCATGAGGTACCTAACCCACAGCCATCCTTAATCAACTGTGCTCCATGCTCATTCACCAATGATCACCATTTTTTTTTATTTTTGATTTTTCTTAATTTTTTAGTAAATATTGAAAACTGAGTTAGGATTGTTCACACAAGTTTATCAAGCTATTAAAACCTTGTTTATGAGTTTGTGAGAGCTTGTGAATAAACTAAACACACATTAGAAGCTTTTGATTAGAACTTGCAATTTTGAAATGTAACTTGAAAAGTGAAAATGAAACTCAAACTTTAAATTAGACTTTCATTGACAAAAAGGAATTACAATGCATTAAAATTAAACTGAAAATACATAAAAACTAAAAAATTACACAATTCAAAGCTTCTATGAGCTAAACTATATATAACGAAGCAAAATAAACTCTCGGACCTCCCACATGGCATAAATTTGAATCTTTGATGCCCCACAAGCTTCCTGTAGACCTCTTGACCAAATCCTCACCTTCCAATTGAATTATGATCAATCTCAACCCTAGATTAGGTTTTGGCGCCAAAACTTTATACGGGGTGTTATGAGTGGTTCTGGTGGGGGGTTGGTGTGGGGAGTTATTGTGGTGGGTTAGTTAGGTAAGAGCATTAATTGTGGGGGGGCTCTTGTTGGAAAAAGGTGAGGAGGGGGGGGGGATGAGTCACCCTGGTTTTACGCTTCTTGGTTGGGGAAGAAGGACGGGTCAATGGTCTTCGTTGACCGTTTGACCTGGGTGGGTTTATTAATAAAAAGGGGAGATGGGCCGGATCTTTGTGGTGGACTGGGCCTAGGGGTAAGGGTTGGTTTTTGGTTTTGGGTTAAGATATTAAAGGGTCCGGTTTGTTTGTTTAGTTTATGAACACAAGGACCATTTTTGTATTTTCCCATAACTTGAGTACTGAAGTGGTAATTTCTCCAAAGTAACCATAAGGACCAATGTTGCCAATACCAATCATACAAGGACCAAATTTGCCAATTTTCCATTTTTCAAAATTTTAAAACTTCCCAGGGACTTATTTTGCCATATTTGGATTTTCAGGGACTAAACTTGTAATTTTAGAAAACTTGCAACCCAAGTGTAATATTTTGATTTTTGACTTTTAAATCCTTGGGTTGACTTTTCATTTCAAAATAAAAGCATAGGGACTAAAATTGACAAGTTTTGAAACTTGGGGGACTGAAACTGCCAATACTGCAAACTTTGTACGTTTTTTCTTTGTTTTTGCACATTTTGCATTTAAAACACCTAAAACACAATCCCTGGGATAATTTAAGTATTTTGATATCTTTTTGATTGCTTTGGTGCGTTTTGGCAGTTTAAATATATAAAAAATGATGAGTGTTTGAGCATTCATCAATCCCCCACACTAAACTATTGCTAGTCCCTAGCAATCTTTTTAGAAAACTTGATGGATTTTAAACTCTTTACCAAAAGCCATCACTTCTGGAGTAGCCAGGTGTAAGAAATGTGGCACACCTGATAACCGTGTGATTTTGAGCAAACCACCAGCTTTCAACGGATTTGAGTAGTCTTTACCAAGAGCCGTTTGCTCCTGGACTAGCCAGCATCTTGATGGACCTAGTCAACATCTTGGTGAGCTGATTACCAATTATGGATTTTCCACTGCCTTTACCACAAGCCATAATCTTGCGGGCTAGCCAACTCATTCACTTTATGGGATATGGGGAGCTGAGGAACCATACAATTTTGGGCAAATTGCAAGCCGCCAACGGATTTGATTTATCTTTACCAAGAGCCGTTTGCTCCTGGATTAGCCAATCCCTTTGTCGGTTAGACCTGGCGGACTGATTACCACAAAATTTTTTGAAATAAAGTGAAAAATTTTGAAAATTTTGGCCAAAAACGGGGGTATTAGAAGACATTTTGATAAAATTTGTTAGAATTTCCCCCCCACACTTAGAAATGAATATTGTCCTCAATATTCAAAGTCCCGGCTATTATGCCGAAGCTATGAACGTAAAAAGCCAAGATTCGAATCTAACTGTGGAAATACCAATTTTCACTTTATTTCTATATATATACAACAACTTTTTTTTTTTATTTTTTTTTTTATTATTTTTTTTTGACTTGAAACTTATATACATATATACATTTCTTTCAAACAGCGGGGGGGTTGGCCATTCCCCCACACTCGGTGGTAGAAAATAGAAAGAATCAGAGATACGGGTGAAAACCCGTATTGTTGCTAATTTTTGTTCATCGAGTCGCTAGCTTGACTCGATCCCCGAATTCAATTGTCCTTGGGGAAAGTTTGGAGATCCGGGACGACCATGGATGGTACATCCTCTCCAAAGTAGTGCTTTAACCGATGTCCATTCACTTTGAAGTTACGACCGTCATTTTGAGATAATTCGACGGTACCATAAGGATAAACTTTTGTGATAGTGAATGGACCAGTCCATCGGGTTTTGAGCTTTCCCGAGAAGATCCTGAGTCTAGAGTTGAAAAGAAGGACTCGATCACCAACGTTAAAAACGCGGTTTTTGATTTTTGAGTCATGTATCTTCTTTATCTTTTGTTTCTAGATCAAAGAGTTCTCGTAAGCTTGATCACGAAGTTCGTTTAATTCATTTAGTTGAACTTTTCTATGATCACCCGCCGTTCTGAGGTCGAAATTGGCATGCTTGAGGGCCCAGTAGGCTTTATGCTCAAGCTCGATCGGAAGATGGCACGCTTTCCCGTACACAAGTTTATAAGGCGTACACCCAATGTGTGTTTTGTAAGCCGTACGGAAAGCCCAAAGTGCATCATCTAATTTGTCTGACCACGATGCACGATTCTCACCTACAGTTCTTTCCAATATTCTTTTAATGCCCCGATTGGAAACTTCGACTTGTCCACTCGTTTGAGGGTGGTACGCAGTGGAAAGACGGTGAGTTACACCGTACTTTTGCATGACTTTGTCAAATTTGTCATTACAGAAGTGCGTACCACGATCACTAATAATAGCACGTGGAGTTCCAAATCGGGCAAAAAGAGCTTTTAAAAATTTTACAACTACTCGGGCATCATTTGTGGGTAAAGCTTTCGCTTCAACCCATTTTGACAAGTAGTCAACTGCCACGAGTATATATTTGTTTCCGTGAGAGGATGGAAATGGCCCCATAAAGTCGATGCCCCAGATATCAAAGATTTCACAAACTTGAATTGCATTCTGAGGCATTTCATTCTTTTGTGAAATATTCCCGTGACGTTGACAAGCGTCACAGGACTTGACCAAATCTTGGGCATCCTTGTAGATCGAGGGCCAATAAAAGCCGGAGTCAAACACCTTTTTGGCGGTGTAGTTGGGATTGTGGTGGCCCCCCGTGGGACCAGCATGGCAAGCCTTTAAGATTTCAGCGGCTTCCTGACCATACACACACCGCCGGATGACTTGATCCGCGCATATTTTGAACAAGTAGGGGTCGTCCCAAAAGTAATGTTTTACGTCTTTGAAAAATTTATTTTTTGTTGGGACGACATCCCTTTCACAATGAAGTTACCCGCAAGATAGTTTGCAAAGTCGGCAAACCATGGGGTAATCGAGTCTCCATGAAATGAAACCATATTGAGGGTTTCGAGAGGAAATGTTTCATTTATTTCCTTTTTCTCGAAAGCATTTTGGTGAGGGTTTTCAAGACAGGAGAGATGATCAGCAGCTAGGTTCTCAGCTCCTTTTTTATCACGAATGATGATATCAAATTCCTGAAGGAGGAGAACCCATCGGAGGAGTCTCGGCTTTGCACCTTGTTTTGCAAATAGATACTTCAAAGCCGAATGATCAGTATACACTATGCTTTTAGTCAGAATCAAGTATGGCTGGAATTTTTCAAAAGCATACACCACAGCTAATAATTATTTTTCAGTGGTGGTGTAATGACTTTGAGCCTCGGTCATAGTCTTTCTGGCATAGTGTATAGGCTGAAAATGTTTTGTTTTGCGTTGCCCCAAGACTGCCCCTATCGCATAATCACTAGCATCACACATGAGCTCGGGCAAGTCCCAATTGGGGGCAACAAGAATCGGTGCCTCGGTAAGCCTTTTCTTTAATGTTTCAAAGGCTTCGATGCACTCAGGAGAGAAGATAAAAGGAGCATCCTTCTCGAGGAGATGGGTCATAGGCTGGGTGATTTTAGAAAAATCTTGAATAAACCTACGATAAAAACCGGCGTGACCCAAAAAGCTCCTAACACCTTTCACAGTCATGGGATGAAGCAATTTTGCAGTGACGTCCACTTTGGCACGGTCAACCTCAATCCCGTTTTTTGAAATTTTATGGCCGAGGACAATGCCCTCTTTGACCATAAAGTGACTTTTCTCCCAATTTAGACATAACTTTGTGTCTTCACAACGTTTTAGCATGCTGGCTAAATGGGAGAGACATGTTGTAAACGAATCCCCAATGACCGAGAAATCGTCCATAAAGACCTCCATACTTTTCCCGATCATGTCGAAAAAAATGGCCATCATACATCTTTGAAACGTGCCCGGAGCATTACATAAGCCAAATGGCATACGTTTATATGCGAAGGTTCCATAGGGGCACGTAAAAGTGGTCTTTTCTTGGTCTTGCGGGTCAATGGGAATCTGAAAGTAACCTGAGAAACCATCGAGGAAGCAATAGTACTCATTCCCCGCTAATCTCTCGAGCATCTGATCCATAAAGGGCAGAGGAAAATGATCCTTACGGGTGGCGTCATTCAATTTACGATAATCAATGCAGACGCGCCATCCCGTAACCAAACGAGTTGGAATTAACTCATTTTCCTCGTTTGTGACAACAGTAATGCCACCCTTTTTTGGAACACAGTGAACTGGGATGACCCAAGGACTGTCCGAGATAGGGTAAATCAATCCGGCATCAAGAAGTTTTAAAACCTCTTGTTTGATAACCTCGTGAATTTTTGGATTCACCCTTCTTTGATGTTGGACCGCAGGTTTGAAGTCATCCTCCATTAATATCTTGTGAGTACAAAACTCCGGGTCGATGCCCTTGATGTCGGAGAGACGCCAAGCAATTGCTCGCTTATGAGACTTCAAAACCTGTATAAGAGCAGCCTTTTCCTCAACACTTAAGTCTTTAGCAATTATGACGGGAAATTTATCATCACCCTCCAGAAATGCATATTCAAGATGAGGCGGCAAGTCCTTTAGTTCAACCGCGGGAAAGTCATCAGTTTTCTCAACATTTTTGACTTCCTCCTTATGAAGTGTTTGTGGTAGAACAGGAAGATGAGAGGGATCTTCGTTTAATAACTTTTCAAGTGTGAGAATATCCCCCCCGAGGTCAATCTCTTGGTTATCGATTCCATCGGGAGTCGAATCACTGTTGAGATAAGCCTCAATTTCTTCTAAGATGAAGTCACTTCCCTCAAACGGAGTGAGGGAAGGAGAAGAATTGGCAATAATGGGGTGAGAAGATGGAGTGAAGTTTTCACTCGGAGAATCATCGACAAAGCCTAAAACCTCTTGAGCGTACTCCTCAGACGCAACATCAATGACATCAATTCGGTTAACCGTTTCGGCGTCATAATTAGAGGAGTACCTCGAAGTTTGATCGAGGTTAAAGGTTACAGCTTCATTACCAACACGAAGAGTTATTTCCTCTTCGTGCACATCAATTAACGCACGACCCGTCCTTAAGAATCCTCTCCCGAGAATGAGAGGAACTCGTGGGTCAGCATCGAACTTAACAACAACGAAGTCAGCGGGGAAATGGAACTTTCCTACTTTCACGAATACATCTTTGGCAATGCCGAGAGGATGAGAGATTGAACGGTCGGCAAGCTCGAGAGTCATACACGTAGGAGTAAGTTGAGGAAGAGAGAGTTTCTCCCACACTGAGTAAGGCATCAGGTTGATGCTAGCGCCAAGATCAGCTAAGGCGAAGCATTCAACCATCCCAGGGAAAACACATGGAATGAGAAATCTCCCAGGGTCTCCAAGCTTTTTAGGAAGCTTCTTTAAGATAACTGCTGAGCAGTTTTTGTTCAGTGGAGTCTTTGCCATTTCGTACAATTTTTCCTTGTTGCTTAACAAGTTCTTGATCATCGATGCGAATTTGGGCATCAGGATGATAGCATCCGCAAGGCTAACGTCAAAATGCAAATCTTGAAAGATTTGATAAAACTTATCCATTTGGTGACTAGCCTTTTCGCGGAGCTTTTGCTCATTAAGTCTTGACGGGTATGGTAGTGAAGGTTTGGATTTAGGGTTCCCTCCAGGAGTTGTTGATGGTTTAAATACAACTCCTGGTTTTGGTACAAGTCCAGATTTTGGTACGATTTCTGGAACAACCTGAGGGTGGACGTGTGCGGTACTTCGTGGGCTAGTAAATTGCACCTTGTCCGTGGTTGCCTCAGGCTCAATTTCTACTTCCTCGGAATAAAGAGGAGGAGGAATAGGAGGAACTGGCGGCTCTTCATAAGCTTTACCACTGCGTGTAGTAATAGCTTTGAGTTCACCCTTGGGGTTAACAACTGTATTAGCCGGGAGACCTCCTGATGTAGAGGGTGGAGTGAGCTGACTCATAAGACTGGCAAGCATATTCTCAATCTTGCCTTGATTTTGATCAATTTTGTTGTTTGTTTGCATCAACTCACTCTTCAGCTCTTGACCCTGTTTGGTTATTGATGATTGGAAATCATTCTTCAAATTTGAGATTTGATTTTGCATTGCCCTCATTTGGGTCTCATTAACTTTCATGTAGTTATTGAGCTCGTTTGGGAGGGGATCTTGATAATTTGGAGCTGAATACCCTTGATTACCCCTTTGGGGTGGGTACTGATTGACGGGGGCAGGATTTTGATTTTGCATATTAGGTCCCCTTGGTGGATTAGGATTAAACCTATTTGGATTTTGAGGAAACCCGGGTGGTCCACCCTGGTTGCTAGCCCGGTAATTTGGTTCCACTTGAGGACGGTATTGGTTACCTCCTTTGTTGGAATTGCCGGCTATTGCATTTACTTCGAATGGATTGCCTTCGGTGGCAGTGCAATTATAATATGAATGTGGACCACCACAAGTGACACAAACTTCTATCTTTTTTATTTCAGCTTGTGGAGAAGGAGAAGAATCTTTCCTGCCTTGGGCGAGAACAAATGCATGGACAGCTTCCGTGAGTTTGTCAAGTCTAGCATCGGTGCTAGACTGAGCCACGGGCGATGAGGAAGAAGGAACAACATCCCTTTGGGAAACAACCGATTTGCTTCGGGGAATGCGGACCTTAGATTTATTCTCAATGATCGCTAAAGCATCCTTTGTGGTGCGATTCAAGAAGTTACCTCCAGCGGAGGCATTTAGAGAGTCTTGATCGGATTGGCTTACACCATTGTAGAAAGTATCAAGTGTCATGAGATCGGAGAAACCGTGGTGAGGGCATTTTCGGAGCAATTCCTTGTAACGATCCCATGCCTCACTAAAGGATTCATCAAATTTCTGCGTGAATTTCATGATCTCGTTCTTGAGACTCGTGATTTTGGAAGGAGGAAAGAATTCATTTACGAACTTTTTCACAAGATCTTCCCATGTCTCAATAGATCGTGGAGGTTGTTTTTCAAGCCAAATCCGGGCTTGTCCCTCAAGGGAGAATGGGAAGAGAAGAAGTTTGATTGCTTCACAGGGGACATCTTTGCATTTGATGGTATATGTGATTTTATTGAACCATCGAATGTGATCTTGAGGATCATCCCTCTCATAACTGTAGAATTGACGTGATGTGGCCAGGTTTATCAACCCTGTTTTAAGCTCAAAATTATCGGCCATGATTGTCGGAACAACGATAGCATCTCCGTAACCCTCGACGGGTGCTTGGAGAAGCTCGTTCATAGCGGGTTCAGCCGCCATGATGACAGCTGGAGGTGGAACAGTACGGATCTCAGATCCGACTGTTGGTGCAGAACGTCTACGAGGCCTTCGAGGTTTCCGGACAAGCTCACGTAATGGGCTAGTGGACCTTGAAGAACGAGTGCGCATGCACTAGGGATAAAAACTTTTTGTACAATATTTTTGTTATCGTCCCGTAATCCAGACTCGTTTCTCTTCAAGAATCACCTTAAAAGAAAACTGAATCAGAAAACGTTACGATATGGTTTTGTTGTTTTTTACTTTTTTTTGGTGTTTTAACACTTTAGGAAAAGTGTCAATGACTTTTTTATCTGTTTTGATTTTGAAAATATTCACAAGTGATGGTATTTGTACAGTGAGTGAAGTGAGATAACACTAATATCGAAAGACGCTACAGAAACGCGCACACCTCCCCGGCAACGGCGCCATAAATTGATTGGTCCTAAACCACCAAATTAAATTAACCAAAGAATGGTCAAAAAAGTTAAATAGCCTAGATCAATACTCCGGGTAATATAGGGTATCACCGGATCGTTAAATCCCGTTGAGGTGTGAAATGTAACTTTAGTGTATTCGTAATCGGGTGTTATTCACAGAAAAGGGTTTGTTGTGAAAATTATTTGCAGATATTTAACAAAAATAGCTTAGGAAAGCTATTTGAATGGTTACTGGTATTGAGATCGAGAAGAAATCACCTAAAACTAAAAACCGTACGTTTGCCGAAGACGTGGACAAACGTACAAAAACGTGAATACGGTGATCTGGAAAGGCTACTGGTATGAAAATTTACTTTTTACAAACCTGATGATGAAAGAAAATTTTTGGAAATTTAAAAATAATTTTTACACTAATTTAATAATTACTAATAATTAAATACTATTTTTTTAATTACTTTTAATTAACCTAAATTATAAATAATTATGAAATTAATCTTCGAAAAATGAAAATTAAACTTAGAAAAATCTAAAATACTATAAAACTAATTTTAGAAATGAAAATATATTTTTAAGACTATTTAATTAATTATTACTAATTATTAATTACTTTTTAATTATTTAAAATAACCTAAATTCTAATTAATTATTAAATTACACTAGAAAAGTGAAAATAAAATTTGGAAAACTTAAAAATAACTAAAAACTAATTTTAAAATTTAAATTATATTTTTCTTATTTACTAATTAATTATTATTAATTATTAACTATTTATTAATTACTAAAAACTATTTTAAATTAAGAAAAGTAGTAAATGATAAAAGAAAAATCTGAAAAAATTACAGAAATAGTTTTTACACACCAGAAGCCTAGGAAAATTGTAAAAATGGAATTTGCTTATAAATAAGCTGATGAATAAGCCAAATGGCTTAAATAGAAGCTATCACTTCTATTAAGTTGGGCTTATTTGAGATTTTCTTTTTCCAAACTACTTATTACAACTTATTAGACAACTTTTGTGAAATGAGATTGGCAGAGGCCAAGGAAATAAGCACTTCAAGTGCTTATTACCTTAACAGTTGACTTTTATTGTCAGAAGTGGAAATAAGCTTAAATGAGCTTATGTGGGGTCCACTTTGGTGAAAACAGATACCAATAAGTACAATGAGCAAATTAAAGCAAGTAATGAACAAATAAGCTAAGTAAATAAGCTCAGACACCAAAATAAGCACTTGCCTATTTGATTCTGAGGCAGAAAAAAGGGACAATCTTTTGGGGTCAAACAAAGTGGGGTCCACTGGTCTATAGGTCAAACCATTGGTCAATACAGCTTCCCTGGTAGGAGGGGGTTGTATGGAACCAAGATGGAAGTGTGGGACCCACTAGGTTAGCCACAATCAACCACCAAAGGGTGGTGAGTGAACTTAGTGGTCTGAGACAGGGCAACTAACTTGCCCTGCAGGTGTCTTCCAAGGCCATTTTGGTCATTAATAAAAATTCACAAAAATCAACCAAGAAAGGAATTCAAAAGATCAGCTTATAGAGTTATCCCAAAACAATTTTCAGACCTTAAGTTTTGCAAAAATCAAATAAATTCTCCCGAGTTTTGCAAAAATCTGAGATATGTATTTTTGAGTTTTGAGGAAAACCTAAGTTTTGACTTTTATGAACTTCAATCACTGATTTAGTGATCAAATGTGTTGTGATAAGCTATATGAAAACTGATTTAAGTAAAAACATTCACTTATAAAAGGATTTGATTTGATTTGAACTTGAAAAATCACTACAGTTAACTGTGGTGATTACTTTTTGTTGATTTTGACTTTCGCTGAGTTTGAGACTCAGAATGTGGTCAATATGACTCTAACACACCACAAACAACTAAAAGAAACACAGAGATGCACAATTATACTAGTGAAACCATGTAAACACCCTTCAACCAAACACCCCTTTAATAGATGTTTAAGATGAAATCTAGGTTCAAACAAGTGTACCACACAATCTACTGTATACAACTACTATATTAAACAATAATCAAGTAAATTAGACAGTAGTAAACAACCAAACTATTTGAGAGAGTAAAAATGAAGAGAAAGACTTACATAAGCCTTCCAAGCAACTGATAAGGACCAAAGAACCAAGTTAACCAATCCTAATGCCCTCCCATGAGGTACCTAACCCACAACCATCCTTAATCAACTGTGCTCCATGCTCATTCACCAATGATCACCATTTTTTTATTTATTTTTAATTTTTCTTAATTTTTTAGTAAATATTGAAAACTGAGTTAGGATTGTTCACACAAGTTTATCAAGCTATTAAAACCTTGTTTCTGAGTTTGTGAGAGCTTGTGAATAAACTAAACACACATTAGAAGCTTTTGATTAGAACTTGCAATTTTGAAATGTAACTTGAAAAGTGAAAATGAAACTCAAACTTTAAATTAGACTTTCATTGACAAAAAGGAATTACAATGCATTAAAATTAAACTAAAAATACATAAAAACTAAAAAATTACACAATTCAAAGCTTCTATGAGCTAAACTATATATAACGAAGCAAAATAAACTCTCGGACCTCCCACATGGCACAAATTTGAATCTTTGATGCCCCACAAGCTTCCTGTAGACCTCTTGACCAAATCCTCACCTTCCAATTGAATTATGATCAATCTCAACCCTAGATTAGGTTTTGGCGCCAAAACTTTATACGGGGTGTTATGAGTGGTTCTGGTGGGGGGTTGGTGTGGGGAGTTATTGTGGTGGGTTAGTTAGGTAAGAGCATTAATTGTGGGGGGCTCTTGTTGGAAAAAGGTGAGGAGGGGGGGGGGGGATGAGTCACCCTGGTTTTGCGCTTCTTGGTTGGGGAAGAAGGACGGGTCAACGGTATTCGTTGACCGTTTGACCTGGGTGGGTTTATTAATAAAAAGGGGAGCTGGGCCGGATCTTTGTGGTGGACTGGGCCTAGGGGTAAGGGTTGGTTTTTGGTTTTGGGTTAAGATATTAAAGGGTCCGGTTTGTTTGTTTAGTTTATGAACACAAGGACCATTTTTGTATTTTCCCATAACTTGAGGACTGAAGTGGTAATTTCTCCAAAGTAACCATAAGGACCAATGTTGCCAATACCAATCATACAAGGACCAAATTTGCCAATTTTCCATTTTTCAAAATTTTAAAACTTCCCAGGGACTTATTTTGCCATATTTGGATTTTTAGGGACTAAACTTGTAATTTTAGAAAACTTGCAACCCAAGTGTATTATTTTGATTTTTTACTTTTAAATCCTTGGGTTGACTTTTCATTTCAAAATAAAAGCATAGGGACTAAAATTGACAAGTTTTGAAACTTGGGGGACTGAAACTGCCAATACTGCAAACTTTGTACGTTTTTTCTTTGTTTTTGCACATTTCGCATTTAAAACACCTAAAACACAATCCCAGGGATAATTTAAGTATTTTGATATCTTTTTGATTGTTTTTGTGTGTTTTGGTAGTTTAAATATATCAAAAATGATGAGTGTTTGAGCACTCATCACCTAACATTGAAATCATTCATCCATTACAACTATAAACAAGCAATCAACCTATAATCAACATCTAGGTTTCATTACATCTAAGCAAACACACAAAAGATCTAGCCTAGCATGTTAAAAGCAAGACAAGTGTAAGATATATTCAAACAACACATAGACATATTGAATGAATTGAAAGAAAACTTATCTCAATTGAACATGAAGGGTTTCAAGGGGTGAAAACCCTTGAAAATACTGTTACCAACGAGCTAGGGTTTATAAAGTTCGGCCCTAGAATTCTCCACACAAGTTCCTCCTTAAAAAAGTATTTATAGATTTTATGAGGTGACGGCGTTTAGAGTACAATTCTGACGCCGTCATCTCGCCGCCAATAAAGTTCTCGGACTGCCTAGATCTGTATCTGACGTCGTCATGTGTATTCTTGTTCCAGGCCGTCACCAAATTTACTCTTGACGCCCTTGTTCTGACGCCGTCACGTTTTCTCTGGGCCGTCATCCATTTTGTTCCTGACGCCATCATAAAATCCTTCGTGATGCCGTCAGGTACTGTTCCCAGCAAGGAAAATCAAGACTTTGCCGATTTCTTCACTTTTATGCTCCAAAAACGTCCAAAATGCTTCCTTTTCCAGAATTCACTCCAAAAGTACCTAAATCACAAAAGGAACGATTTAGGGCAATATTTGATCAAATAAATTCCAATTCCGGCTTAAATGACCCCCTAAAAACGGTTCATTTTTCGCCTCATCATATACCCTTACACTTGAGATTTGCTTGTCCTCAAGCAAATGCGCTTTTATTCTAATCAAAATACAAGTTAGGGGTCATTTAACACTAATATAAAAGTAATTACAACAAATAATCGTTCCACTAAAGACCAAAGACAAGCACGGAGGTCATACACTAGCACCTCACAGATAGTGTTTAGATACTCACATCTCTCGGGTGTAATAAAGTATATATCACAATATGGAAATGGAGAACATCTCTCACTACATGTCACGGAAAAATAGATTACCATAGGCTTGGGAAAGGATCAAACCTCCACCACATGGTGTAAGCACCTAGGATAAACTATCAAAGAGGTCTTTCAAAGGGTTGTAACGTTAGGTATAGGGATATGGAACACACGGTTTTGTTGGATATAGGCAATCTTTACTGGTGGCGAGTTAATAATCTTGGTTAATTACATGTGCAATATGGCGTTACTAAGCCAAGACTAGACTCGACTTAAGCTAATAAATGAAAAATAACAAAAACATAAAATGAACATAGAATGAAACGGGATGGTAGTCCGTATGTTTTTTCTCTTTTCTTTTTTCTATTTTATTTTATTTTTCTTAATTCTTTCAATTTTTTTTTTTTTTTTTTTTTTTTTTTTTTTTTTTTTTTTTTTTTTGCATACACTTTTACCCTACCATCCAAAATAATACATCATAGGGAATGAAAATTCCCTTTACACTTGAATTTTTACATACTTTACAATAGACTAATCTAATGACTCGAATCAAGATAATCAAAACACTTGGAGTACTTTTAAGATTAACGTACATATGGGGGTAATAAAATGATGTTCTTCTCCATTACTTCATAACAATAGCACTTTACCTATAAGTCCCAATCGTCCAAAACAATATGTACAAGGATATGACTCGACTTAGCAACCATGTAATCAATTAGGTAATTAACTAAGGGTTTAAACAAATGACAATAACGCACTAAAGATGAGTGCATACACGGAAGGCTAAGGCGATTTGGGTTTACATTTAAGTGGGGTGTAACAAATTCTTCCTTTATGTAAAATGCTTAAAGTTAGAAATGAAAAGATAGGCTCGGAGGGGTGTACTAGGGGTTTCGTGTACTAAAAATGAGTACAGCACTAAGGGTGTGGGAAAAATTAATTGACTTTACTAGCCAAATAATATGACTTAAATGGTCAAGTAATTATGATACGGGTTTTACACAAGGGTGATCCTAATGCCTCTTATCATATAGTAAATCCTACTACACGAATGTAGTCTCACTAGCGGTCTCGGGATGCATCACTAACACAAGTTCTAGAATCTAAATGCTACCGATACGCTCATAAGCACTAAAAGTAAATGTTTTTTCTATCAAATCTAAAGGCGAACCTCACATATTTGGGTGGAAAATTTTTCTGTATAGTATGGTTTTGTGCTAGTCATACGACTCCTATCCATGAGACATTTGTTAAGGCTAAAGTTTCACTCCTAAATGTTGTAAAAAAATTTTAAATTTGGCGCTAAAATTACACTAACAAGTATTTCTCTTAGTTTTATTACACACCTACCATCAAACAAACTAACTCAAGTGAAAGTTTATCCTATAAGGTATCATCATTTTACCCTCCCCTTACACTTAGGATGAACATTGTCCCCAATGTTCAAGTAAAAAATGTAAAAGTAAAATAGGTAAAAAGAATGAAATCAAATACTCCCCTGATTCGCTCGGTATGGATAATATGGTAACCAGGTTAGATCTTCCGCCAAGAAAATGAACAATCAAAGCTTCCCTTCTAGAATATAAATCATCTTCTTGTCATACATAACCTGTTAAACCTGAGAAAACAAACAAGGAAACCTCGCGTAAAATCGGCGGCAATCTATATACTAACAAATACTATAAAGCAATGTAAGATATAATGCTTGTGGAATGAATGTTTGCAGATTTCCTGGAGTTTATGAAACTAAAGAATTAACAAAAACTTTATGACTCCGTTAGAAAAACAAAACTAGCAAAATTTCCAGAATTTTACCCATGACGCCGTCAGGAGTTTCTTCTTGACGCCATCAGGAGTTTCTTCTGGACCTGCAGAAATCCTTATGTTAAGTTTCCGGAAAATTTCTGGAAAAACTTTGTCCTACTTCCTGAAAAATCCTACAAAACATCATTATGACTCGATACAAGCTTTTGACTCTAACAAATACGAATATACATGTTCATTTAATATTGTGGAAAATCATGATCGAGTTTGTTTCTTAAAAACATATTTGGGGTTTTCCCTTACACTTATCTCTTGCGAAATACCTTTAGATGAAGTTAAGACAAAGCCAAACAACAAAATAAAGTATTTTCACCATTTTAGTTTTGAAACACGATCTACCAACAATAAAAATAAAGCATGCATACGGAAACAAATAACAATCAAACCAAATAAAAATCACACAAAGCATGGGTTGCCTCCTAAGAAGCGCTTTTCTTTATTTACGAGTCTTGTAGCTAGACTCAAGGTCATGGGTTACTACGTGACATGGGTGAGTTCCTCATTGAGGACATCTTTGGGATCAAACTTAGGCGTCAACTTCCTATCGGTTTTCTTAGTGCGGTATGACCTTTCAAACTTTTCTCCATCCGGATCATACAAAATCATCTTCATATGCAATGATCCATCACCTTCCTTAGGTGGCTTGTCCCACCTCCATTTACACTTATCCCCCTCTCTTTTCCACTTGTTCATCTCTATGTTAATGGGCATTACGCTCAAGATCTCAATCATTTTCCTAAAGACTAGGGGGTCCTCAAAAGGGTCTAGCTCTTCATCCCTAGCTATGAGTTGTTCCACCGAATGTGTTTTATCGATGAAATCTTTTCCTAGATAGAATGGGCGTTGAGGTCCTATAAAGTTTCTTTCTATCCAAGGTCCATATCTAGATGTTCTCCTATTCATCTCTACCCAATGTGGTGTGGGTTCATCCTCACAATCATAGCTATGTTTCTTGACATCATATACCGACCAAGTATCACCCCCACCTACCGCTATCTTAGACTCCTTACAATCTATCATGGTGCTAGCGGTTGCTAAAAATCCTCTTCCTACTAATAGTGGGCATGTAGTATCACTAACCATATCTAGGACGTGAAAATCCGCTAAAATAGTTAACTTCCCTACGTGAACAACTACATCCTTAATCATTCCAACTGGGTGGGCAATACTCCCATTCGCTAGACCAATTAATACCTCCATCTCCTCTAATTTTCCTAGCTTGAGAGTGGTAAAAAGGGATAAGGAATCAAGTTGAGGCTTGACCCTAAATCGGCTAGTGTGTCGAAAGCTTTGGATTTTCCTATCTTACAAGGCAAAACAAATATACCTAGTATAAATTTCTCATACTTTTCTAAGAGGGCACTATAGTAGGGAGCACGGGCTAAGACATCAATGACGGGGCGTTCAAGGTGAAGCTCCTTGAATTCATCGTCAAGGTCTTGCGTAGGAGGTGTTTTAACTATGCTTTTGACCAGTTGTATATCGGGTGTTTTATTTGATTGGTCCTTTTGAAGAATTTGGTTTTGTTTGAAACACGTGCTCGTTGATTTAACAGAGTAGTATTGCGGACAAGAAGTGGGTGACGAAACTGATGATATGGAATTAACGTTTAGTTTCGGGTTCTTGACCGTGTCACTTGGGAGTGCTCCCATTTCTCGGTCATTGAGAACTTTCAACAATGTGTTAATTTTGGTGGTCATCTCGCTTTGTTTTTGTTTGAAATCGGCTTCAAACTTAGATATGCGAGCTTCTTGAGATGCCATATACTTGGACATCAATCCTTCAATATTGTTGGTACTACCATAGTTATTAGAAGGATTGTTGTTGAAAGTACGGTTGGAAGGTGGACTGTTTGGTTGGTAACGATTAGGCGGATTGGAGGAATTGTTTTGGTTTTGCTTCCACCTAAGGTTCGGGTGATTTTTCCAATAGGGGTTGTAGGAATCACCGTAAGGGTTTGGCTCGGGTTTGAAAGTGTACCACTTATGTCCCTCTTCGTCGGTACGCGAGGATGCGTAGTCCGCAAAAGCTGTTCCGGGGAGTTCCACGCAATCACGAGTGTCATGGGGACCACTACATAATTCGCATGAATAAGTGATTTTGTTCACTTGGCTTGAAGGCTTAGGAGCTTCGTAAGATTTCATGAGAAACTTGACTTGGTCCTCAAGTTCCATGATCCTACGGTTGGGAGTGCTAGAATTATTCGAAGGCAAAGATATTGCCTTGACCGTTTTGTTCAAATCACGGGGATCATTCCAACTTTCATTGTCATAGAGAGCAAGATCTTCTATGAGTTCCCATGATTCTTCCGCACTTAGATCACGTAGCTTGCCACCGGCCGATTGGTCAATGGTTCGCCTTATGGAGAGATCGATATGGTCATAGAAGATTTGGACTTGGAGCCAAAGATCTATGCCATGATGAGGGAATTTTTGGAGTAAGTCCTTGAAACGAGTCCATGTTTCATATAGAGTTTCACCTTGACATTGTTGGAACATCAAGATATCATTTCTAAGCTTGGTAGTTCTCCTATGTGGGAAAAATTGAGCAAGGAAACGAGTGGTTAGATCATCCCATGAGGTGATGGATCCCGCAGGTAAACGTTCAAGCCATTGACTAGCTTGATCAGGTAGAGAGAATTGGAATAGGCGTAATTGGGTTGACTCTCTAGTTGTAATATCAAGGTCTATGGAATCTACGATTTTAAGGAAGTCCTTGAGATGTTGGTTAGGATCTTTGGAACGAAGTCCATGGAATGCACATCCGCTTTGCACCAACCAGATGGTGTCGGATCGCAAGGGGGACACATTGGCTCCTTGGGTGAGCTCAATAGTGTTTCGATAGCCTTGGTGGCTAGGTTGGGAATACTCTCCTAGGGTTCGGGGCCTAAGAGGTTGGTTTGCCAGTGGTGGGTTTTGTGGGTGGTCTTGTTGTGGTGGGTTGATGGGTTCAAAGATGTTACCACCTTCTATGATGTCGGATGGTAAAGAGTTACGAACAAAAACACGAAGAAATAAGATAAACTAAAGAAAACCTAAAAAAATAAAAATAAAATAAAATCTTACCAGAAAGGAATCTAGCAAGTAGACCTAATAAAAAGAAATTCTAACCTAAACAATAACTATTCCCCGGCAACGGCGCTAAAAACTTGATGCGTGGGAATTGCCCCAGGCTTTACCTCTCGAGGGATCTCGAGAAGCTTACAACCCCCACCAGGCAGTGTACCTGATCGTTGTAGTATAGTATAGTGACAAGTACCAGGGGATTGATCCTTCAACTCAGGAATAGTGTCGCTAGGATTAGAAAGCCTAAAAACTAGGTCTAGAGGTGAGGGATGATTCTTTTTGTACTTTTATATTTTATGAAAGCAAATAAAAATCTCGGGTTTTGGAAGAGTGGGCGGAATTAGTTGCTAATCAACTAACCCAATAGCTAAGATGCAGTCAAAATTAAATAAGAAAAATGTAAATAAACTAAATTAAACTAGTGGTGTGAGCAATATATGGGAGAATTGTGTTTACATAGATTTCACTACTCCCTAAATATCTTTACAGGTTAATTACTTGTTACAGTTGCGTGGATGACGGGTTATATTCCTTAATACCAATCATGGGGTGGCGTACTTACTTCCCCAATTCTATAAGCTCCTACTTCACTCCTATGTCGAGCCGGCTAAGAAGCTCCTACCATGGGATCACTAGAATTGGCTCATGCATTAAATACAACCATAAAAACCTAGTACACATCGGTTCATGTTTCTTAAGACGTTCAAGCAAGTTACACAATGGAGATCTGCCAGTTTTCTTAAGCCTAACATTGAAATCATTCATCCATTACAACTATAAACAAGCAATCAACCTATAATCAATATCTAGGTTTCATTACATCTAAGCAAACACACAAAAGATCTAGCCTAGCATGTTAAAATCAAGACAAGCGTAAGATATATTCAAACAACACATAGACATATTGAATGAATTGAAAGAAAACTTATCTCAATTGAACATGAAGGGTTTCAAGGGGTGAAAGCCCTTGAAAATACTGTTACAAACGAGATAGGGTTTATAAAGTTCGGCCCTAGAATTCTCCACACAAGTTTTTCCTTAATGAATGAAAATTGGAAAAGTATTTATAGATTTTATGAGGTGACGGCGTCAAGAGTAAAATTCTGACGCCGTCATCTCGCCGCCAATAAAGTTCTCAGACTGCCTAGATCTATATCTGATGCCGTCATGTGTATTTTTGTTCCTGGCCGTCACCAAATTTACTCTTGACACCTTTGTTCTGATGCCGTCATGTTTTCTCTGGGCCGTCATCCATTTTGCTCCTGACGCCGTCATAAAATCCTTCTTGACGCCGTCAGGTACTGTTCCTAGCAAGGAAAATCAAGACTTTGCCGTTTTCTTCACTTTTATGCTCCAAAAACGTCCAAAATGCTTCCTTTTCCAGAATTCACTCCAAAAGTACCTAAAATCACAAAAGGAACGATTTAAGCCAATATTTGATCAAATAAATTTCAATTCCGGCTTTATGACCCCCTAAAAACGGTTCATTTTTCGCCTCATCAAAAAGCCATTTGAAGGAAAGGCTACAAAGCTTTCAAAGAGAGTGAGTTATGTATTCATTAGCCAAACTTACTATAATTGATGTTCTAAAAATGAGAAGTGAACCTTTATGTCATGAAACTTGCTTAATATGCATATAGATTCTAACTATTTTCTGCACAAATTGGATCCAATTTTATGATCATATTCCTGTACCTTTTCTTAATTACCTGTTTGTGCACTTTTCACTTTTACTATTTAGTTTGACCTTGATTAAAACTAATATTTAACATTAAGAATTTTTGTTTTTTTTTACTCCGTATAACTTTATCAATAAATTTCTAATTGTTTTTGTCATACAACATACACACACACACACACACACACACACACACACACATATATATATATATATATATATATGCACAAGTAAGGCGTGCGTTTGTAATTCGTTTATTCTGATTAAAATATAGGTTGGGAAAAAGCCAAAACAAAGGTCTTAACACTAAAGCAACAACTACAAAAGGCTACGCAACGAGTAATTTATAAATTCTGCAAATTGTAGTTTCTAGGTTGTTAAGATGATGTATAATGACTTTGTTTTTTCTTCATTTTCATGTTAAGTATGATGTAGAGGATGCAAGAGGAGATAAGAGAGAACAATGGTGTTTACATAATTCGTATAACATTCGGTCTAAAACACAATTATTTTGTATTTGAATTTAGAACATATTCATTCTTCTTTTGGATAACTAATAACTTATATTGTCTCATATCAGATGAACATTTACATTTATATTCTTTTCGTTCCTAATGCATTCAATAAATATATTGGTATGTTTATAACTTATTTTCCATGACTTATTTTTTTAAATGACATTCATAAATAGGCGGCCCGTGTAACTAAGATGTCGTTTTTCCTTAACTACATTGATATGTTTATAACTTATTTTCTTAGCTTAATTTTATTCTTACAATACCCAAAGCGTCTTTTAAATTTGCGCAATGCCCATATGGTCATTAGCCCTTCTGATGATAAGATGTCGTTTAAACTTAACCATAGGCAATTGCCTGTTGCGATGTGTTAGCATTGACTATTAATAAAATTCAATGCCAAACATTGTCAGAAGTTGAGTTGTTTCAAGCTTTGAATTAATATATGTGTCTATAGAAAAATATACCAACGATATTTATAAGTCATGTTCGCCCATTGAACGAGCTATGCTTTGATACTTTGTTCATGCGTACCATTTTGAAACTTTTTTCTCTCTTATATTCGTTAACCATTTATTTCTTTTTGTTTTTATGCATTCAATTAAAAATTTGTACGTTTATATCTTATTTTTCGTTAACTTATTTTTTCAAAACGACAATTATAAGTCATGCCCGCCCATCGGGCGGGCTTTGAAAGCTAGTATATGTATGTATGTATATATATATATATATATATATATATATATATATATAAAGCACAAAATTTCTTGAAATTTAAAACTTCAAAATACATAATGTGGTATACCCAATGTATCTTTGATTAAAATTAGTAACTACTACATCACAAAATTAATAATTTGAAAATTGTTTCATCCTCAAATCTTTGACCATAGGACCTATAGCAGATAAGGGTGTGTTTTGGTGATAGTAATATCGCCATCCATTTGGAGATTTCATCGAACGACCACATACCAAATAGACTTGCTTAAGGAATTAGAGGGGATATAAGTCCCGACCAGCCGCATCCTGTTAGACTATTCTAAGTTAGTAGAGGCGCTTAACGACTCTTGCATCTTGTAGGCCAAGGCCAACCAGGGAACTCTTATAATGAATGTTATAGGAATAGGGCAAGGTGTAAGATAGGATTAGAGGATTTGAACATCTGAGTCTATCGACTTGAATCCCCAGATGAAACGACAGGATGCATTATTAAAAAACTTTTCATGATAATAGCAAGAGTAGTAATTAGGTTAACACTATTCTCCACATCTGATTTCTCTTTGCTATTTAATTGTTTATTTGTTATTTTGTTATTTCAGTAGTTTAATTAATCAATCATTAAAACCCCATTTTTAATTAGTGACACTAAACTTAGATAATTTCCGCACCTTAGCTCTTCGGACGACCTCGACTTTACTATTAGGTATACTTCACACGACCGGGTACACTGCCCGATAGTGCATTAGGTAGACCTTAGGTAGACGAGCAACTTATAAATATTAAAACCTGGTCGGTAAATCATGAATCACTAATACTCCCTTGATTCACTCGGTATGGATGATGTGGTGACATGGTTAAATCTCTCTCCAAGAAAATGAACATGAAAGCTTCACTCCAGAAATATAAATCATCTTCTTGTCCAATATAACCTGTAAACAACTAAGAAAATAAACACAAAACCTCGCATAAAATCGGCGGTAAATTCTATATAAAAATAAATCCTAGAAAGCAATGCAAGATATAATGCTTGCAAAATAAATGTCTACATGTTCCTGGTATTTAAAAATTTAGGATCTTACAAAATTATATAATTTCCAGCAAAAAAATAAAAGCTGGAAAATTTTACTGGTATAACACCTGACGTCGTCAGGTTATAATTCCTGACGACGTCATGAGTAAAATGACATAATTCTTTATATTTTGTTTCTGCAAAATTTCTATAAAAATCTGAGTTTTATAACCTGGAAATCCTGTAAAACACTCATTGTGACTCGATACAAGTATTTCATTCTAACAAACACAAATATATATGCCAATCTTTAATTGTCATTGTTCATGCTCAATTTGTTCTCAAAAACGAATATGATCTTCCCTATACTTATCATTTTGCAAAATACCTTTATATGTAATTAAGACGAGGTTAAAGACAAAATAAATCATTTTCACAATTTTTGTTATACATGAACAATGAACAAAAAAAGATAAAGCATATATATGAAATCAAACAAAACAAAACAAACAAACAAACAAACAAACAATAAGCTTGGGTTACCTCCCAAGAAGCGCTTTTCTTTATTAACGAGTCTTATAGCTAGACTCAAACTCATGCCCAACGTTTTCTTGTTCTTTTTCTAAAGTGCATCCCTAACCCTTTTGGCAAATTCCATATCGACTTTATACCTAGGTCCAAGGGTTTGGCAATCTTTATAGAAAAGGCTCATCTTTTCCCACACATATTCCATGCCCTTTTTCCTATCCTCATCATTAATATCCTTGAATGCACTAATTTTATCTTTATCTAAACAAGGTACAAAACGAAATTCCTTCATCCTATAAGGCATTCTATATGTGATTTTATCGATTTCGTTAGAAAATTGAATCGTTCCTTCTAACTTATCGTACCCTAACTTGGATTCCTCAGTAAACGGCTTACATAGCAGACCATGAGATAAGCGACAATCAATAACACTTCCTATATCCTCTAAAACCATGAAATCAGTGACACAGGTGAAGTTTCCAACAAAGATGTACACACCTTTAACCCTTCCAACAAATTTACAAATTCCGCCGAGGTATTTGGGATCTCTCCTAGGTTCAAGCCATGTGTTCATTATATCATTGTAAACACTTGAAGGCATTGATGTGCTATTTGTTAGTGCAAGTTTTAAATTTATAAGGGTGAATTACCAAATCTAGAAACAACACATACGAGCAAGTGTACTCGTCCGTTATAGCAAGATATGATGGTAAGTCGGGATCGTTCGTAGGGATTTGTGAGTGAATATAAAATATAAGTCTAAAAGTAAATCTATAATGTACGCAAATAAGATAATAAGCAAATTCAATAATATAAAAACTACACTTGTTTAGACTAGTTTTCTATTTAATGACACACATGATTGTGATAAATTTTGATAACATATTGGTTGTGATAATTAGATGGTGGTCTAATCTATTGTTTCTACAAGTTAAACCTTCGTCATGATTTTAGTTCATAAAAACAAGCTTTAGGTGTAAACCAATCAATTCAAGATCCATCCAAGGTTCATAAGGTATGGTGAATATCTTAAACACAAGAACAAACTCTTATTACAAATCAAATACTCTTAGGAAATGGTCAATACAAAAGGTAACCCATTCATAGACAAAAAGGTTACAATTGTTTATAAACATTTAAACTTTTGTCCAACTAAAGGTTTACAAACAATCCGATTTGATGTTATAAAAGCATTCTCATTACAATCATACTTCTTGTTTCTTTGTTTAGTCAAGAATAATTATGGTGAAAAACAATCATTCATAGACAAATGATTATAACTAGTTGAATAATAACAAATCTTTCGACCCTTGAAACTATTATCAATTAGTTAACCTTGGCAAAACAAATGTCACGATGAAACTTAAGGTACAATTGGTTCTTAGGATTGACTTAAAATTGAATTAAAACATGTTATCACAATCATAACTATCACTAAGCATAAAACATCGTCAAAACAAGTGGAAAAAGGCTACTAGCCACTCATAGCAAACATGCAAATAAACTCAGAATATTCAACATTAGAATCCATAGTTTTAAGTCTTACAATGCTTGGGAATTGATAACAATTGACAAGGTATAGATAACCTAAGTGTTGGTGATGATTTCTTGAGATTTTGGCCTCCAAATGTTGCTTCCTTAGTCCTCCAAAGTTCTTGGTTCTTTCTGCCCGAATTTTCCTTCTTTGAGAGCTAGATGATGATAATAATTGAGAGTAGTAATGATAGTAATGGTCTCTTCAATGGTGTCTTCAATTGTGTACTCTTAAGGTCCTTTTTGGCTTGTCAAATACTCCTAGCAATGAATAGGGACTTAAATGCTGGAGCTTGGGCAATAAGATACTAAGAATGGCCTAGAACAATGGAACAAAAGACCAAGATTCGTGCACAAAAGTTGATATGGATAGGCAGAAATGACCATCCGATCGGTTGCGGGTAGATACTGATCGGATGGATATGGTCATTATGGCTATCCGATCGGTTATACTCCAACCGATCAGATGGTAGATTCTGGTTTCATTGGACTTTGACTTTTCCTTGTGTAGTTCTTTATGCACTATCCAAACTTGATTAACTCTGAACTTGGAACTTTGAGATGACAAAACTTAGGTTCTCCTTATGAAATGCTTCACAGATTGGACTTTTGAGCTTGGGAATCTCCGTGTAATCGCATATACTTCATTTTCTTCACTTTTTCTCCATTTTTCCTACATTTAGCTACATATGCTACAAAAACATACTTTGATACGATTTAGTGGCAAAAGAATATAAAAACAACCAAATAACATACACAAAAACACTAATAACGCTTATAAAAACATGTTAACTTTGAGCGTTATCAAATCCCCCACACTTAAACTTTTGCTTGTCCTCAAGCAAATCTAGAAGAAAACTAAATATCCACATGGAGCACAAGAATGATTAGAAAAATGTGATGCAAATCAACCAAGTACATGTACAAGATAAGATTCATCATTTTTAAGCTTTAGTGGTGAAAAACTGAGATGTTTGACAATACCCAATGATTTTCTTGCTTGATTAACATTTCTAGAACACCTCACGAAAGAAAAATAAGATATAATTCACTCATAACACTCATATATGGGGTAGCGTATATGATAAATCACACTCATTGCTCAGTCATGATCTAATTATTACCATAGGCTTGTACAAGAAACAAAACTACACCGCAATGGCGTAAGCACCAAGTCTACATATCAAAGAGGTCTTTTATTCGGGTTGTAATATTTAGGCTTCGGGTTCTACCAGGCTTATGTTCAAACATCTCATACAAAAACACGATAGATTACTGGCGCGAATTCTTGATTACTCAAAAACCGGATGGTCACTACCATATTCTTGCACTTGATATTCTCACAAAGCAATTACTATATCCGGAGACTCGAAAGAACAACGAATAAAGTAATTTGGTAAGGGTAGGGATAAGGCATGGGAATATTTATGAAATTGGTTTTTAAAGAAAAATCAAGTCAAGTCTAAGTCTCATTGTTACTAGTCACCAAACAAACCGCAAACCCAAAAATGATTATAGTTACAATCTTTCCTCTCTTCGCATATCGATCACCATATATATATATATATATATATATATATATATATATATATATATATATATATATATATATATATATATATATATATGTATCACATCTTAGCACATTGGCTACTCGATATCACATAACTTCATCTTCACATATAGCACATTCGCTATAATTGTCACCTTATAGTTGCGATGACTTATTTATTTATTTTTTTATTATTTTTGTTATTTTTTTTAACTCAGAATCATCTCCCCCACACTTCGCATAAGCATACACCACAAAAAATACAAATAAGAAGCTGGAGTCTCCGTCTTTGTCGGAATGGCACACACAAGTTTGGTGAAGTGTGGCTAACTAATAATCATCAAAAACAATCCAACATACCAAGCAACTACCAACCCACCGTTTAGACTTCGACAAGGGTAAGGCTAAGGTTTAAAGTGTAAAATATTTTTGTATTTTTCTGGATTTAACAAAATGAAAAGGATGGCTCAAAGGGTTTAACTAGGGGTATCTAGCGTTAAAGATGAACGCTAACAAGAGGGTTAAAAATTGGAAATTAACTAATCATTGTGACTAGCTAGAAATCAATAAGGAAGGCTATTTGGTTAAAATCCTAATGTTGCCTCTTATCACGCATGTATACTTATATTACAAAAATGTAATCTCACAACAGTCCTGTAATGATTTACAAGTACACGTTCTAGAATAAATAAAATCACTGGCACACTCATAACAAAAGATTCGAGCATAAAAGATGTATGCTAGATATGAAATAGGCTTAAATCCTCACAATTTAGTGGAAAGGGTTATAATGTGTGCTACCAAATGTTGTCGATCCAAAAATGGATTACAATATTAATCGGGACACATCTCAATTTTTTCAAAATTACTGATTTCACCAGTGGATTGATCCAGTTATTCTAATAAATTACTCCTAAAAGTGTGAAAACAACTAGATTATAAGGACAAACAAAATTTAAAAATTAAATCGATATTAGACTTAATTTCTTATTTTACCTACTCACCCCCCCCCCCCCACACTTAAGTTAAGCATTGTCCTCAACGTGATAAACGAACTTAAAAGTATGAAAGTAGGGAAAATGAGAAAATAAACCATGATATCCGGTGTTATCTTCCTATCCAAACTTCTGTTTCTTGTAATCAACACCTGCATTATTAGAAACAAAAAAAACAAACAAAAAGCATTGCAATTTTATTCAAATTAGTGGCACACCCCCACACTTAAATTTGACCAAAAACTTTGGGGTATAGACACTTAAAAATAAAATAAAATCAAAAATAAACACACGGGTTGCCTCTCGAGAAGTGCTTGTTTTATTAACGAGTCCTCAGTTGGACTCAAACTTCGAATAGATTATGTAGTTGTAGTGTTACTTTTCCTTTTAGGGATATACAACACATTTCCTATCACAATTCCCTCCCCTATTTCATCTATGTTTTCAAATGTAACTTTTTCCCATGCTCTAGGAAGAGCATCATAGATAAAACCATTATTGTGTGCCCAAGGGACCATTCCCTTGTGTGAAGCCATGAATGTGATAGCTTCATATTCAAATTTGGATGAAATTTCTTCATTAGAAATTACGTTTAATTGCTCTTTATCATAATAGAGTTTAATTTGGTGCCCATTTACAATGAAACTTTCACCATGTTTGTCATAAAGTTCAACATAACCTGATGAAAATCCATGTTTCACTACATTTGGTCCAAACCATTTTGGCTTGAGTTTCGGAGCTGTAAACTTGTATTTCATATTGAAGAGCAGAACTTTATCTCCAGCTTTGAATTGTTTTCGAATTCTCAGCTTTCTATCGTGGTATGCTTTGGTTCTTGCTTTGTATAGCTTGGAGTTTTCATAAGCTTGAAGTCTTAAATCATCAAGTTCATGCAATTGCAAAAATCTCTTTTCTCCAGCTATTTTTAGATCAGGATTACAGCTTCTTAGCGCCCAATAAGCACGGTGTTCAAGTTCGAACGGTAGATGACATGTGTTCCCATTTAAGAGTCTGTATGGTGTTGTACCAATTGGTGTCTTATATGCCGTACGAAATGCCCATAGAGCGTCGTCTAATTTTCTTGAAGAAATGGAAGGATTGTCCTTAACCGTTTTTTCAAGTATTCTTTTTATAGCTCTATTGGTATTTTCGACTTGACCACTAGTTTGTGGATGATAAGCTGTAGCAAAACGATGATGAACTCCATATCGCTTCATTACTTTCTCCATTTGTTTATTACAGAAATGGGATCCTCTATCACTTATTAAAGCTTTAGGAATTCCATAACGAGCAAAAAGCTTTTTTAGAAAGTTGACAACAACTCATGCATCGTTAGTAGGAAGACCTTCAGCTTCAACCCATATTTGAAACAAAATCGATTGCAACGAGGATATATTCGTATTTGTGTGATTTAGGGAAGGGTCCCTGTTGGGATATGAAATATCAAAGTACTTCTGGATGTCAAAGTACTGCTGCATGAAGAATAAAGTCAAAGTACTGCTGAAGAATAAAGTTAAAGTACTGTTGTTATTGAAGAATGTTTAAAGTACTTCGAAGGAAACAAGGACTGATATGCAATATTAGATAAGGATTAATGTGTAATATTAAACGAATATTCTAGAATTAGTTAGGGATAATTACTTGTCGTTCAAGGATTACATGTTGTAAACCGACTTAAGGTTATCTATATAAAGAGCCTTAAGAGGTATTGGTCGATATAAGTTTTACAAGTCTTAGATACGTTTAGAAGTCGATCAAAGTTAATAGTTAGGGATTGTTAGTGAATCTGTGTAACAAAGCAGGTTCAAAGTTTGGTTAATATAAAAGTTCTTCTTAAGCTTTGTGTTAGTAGATTCCGCATACTTTACAAGGTCAAACAGTGTTTCAATATTAATAGTGTTGAGTTTACTCAATAGTGTTAAACCCTTACAAGCTACAAAGTAGTTTGGTCAGAGTATATCGATCCAACAAGTGGTATCAGAGCTTGTGTTGGAAACTCTGATTAAGAAGACAAACCTTTAAAACCTTTAAACCGATTTCACTACAAACCCTTCAAGATGTCGACAGATGCTGCACCTGCTCCCTCAATCACTGCTGTTAGAATCCCTATTGTTAAAAAGGGAGAATATAACCTATGGGCCATGAAGATGAGGCAGTACATTGCCATCACAGACCATGCTTTGTGGGATGTGATTGTCAATGGAAACATGCAAATTGATGAACCAGTAGAGGTACCTGGACAACCAACACCACCAAAAATTACTGTACCTGCTGCTACCAAAAGAAATCAAGACAAAGCTCTCAACATACTGCTTTATGCTATTCCTGATGGTCATCTATTAAAGTTTCATGATGCCAAAGATGCCAAACAACTATGGGCTGCAATAAAGAAGAAGTTTGAAGGTAATGATGCTTCCAAGAAGATGCATAGGAATTTGCTGAAGCAACAATTTGAAACTTTCACTGTTGGTGAAAGAGAAGGTCTTGATTCTGCTTATGAAAGATTTCAACATCTTTTGAGTATGCTAGAACTATATGATGCTGAGGCATCAGTTGAAGATGCTAATTTAAAGTTTCTAAGGAGTTTGCCATCAGCATGTCATGTAGTAGCTACTATGACCAGAGGACAATCAGGGCTGGATACTATGGACTTTGATGATCTTTACAACAATCTGAAGGTGTATGAGCATGAGATGAATGGTACTACAGGTTCAAGCACACAACAGAACATTGCTTTTGTCTCTTCTGAAAAAAGAAGCAGTACTTCTAACAAAGGTACTACTTACCCTGTTCAAAGTACTGTGACTGAAACACAGGCTCCATGCACAACAATGGTCACCACCAATTCATCACAATCACTTACTCCCACCTCAGATGATGTTCTATGTTCATTCTTTACTCAACAAATCTCTGCCAGTCACCTATCAAGAAGATGTATTGCAAATAGATGATGATGCCTTGAAAGAAATTGATATCAGATGGCAAGTTGCTATGCTCACTGCAAGGATCAAGAAGTATGTGAACAAGACAGGAAAAGGCATTAACTTCAGAGCTAAACAAGGAATAACATTTGACAAGTCCAAGATTGAGTGTTTCAACTATCAAAGGACTGGTCACTTTGCAAGGGAGTGCAAGCTTGAAAAGTATCAAGCAAACAAGATGATTGAACCACCCAAGCCTGAAAGAAAAGAGATTCCAATTACTGAACCAAAACCAAAAGCTTTGGTTGCTCAAGAGAATCTGTCAAAGATTGATTGGTCCAATGAGTTTGATGATGAACCTGTAACCTATTCAATGGTTGCATTGGAAGACTGGAGCACATCATTTAATGAAGAGCCTGGATATGCTGCTTTGGAGTCAAGAGATGAGTTAGGAAGCTTTGATTGGAGCATGGAGTTTGAAGAAGCACCTGTTCAGCTTGCTATGGTAGCTGCTTCACCAAGTTCATCCACTAACTCTGAGGTATGCTCTAAGTGTAATGATATGTATCAAAAGTTACTTACTGAGTATGTAGCTGAAAGAGATAAATTTCAAAAAGCTAGGGCTGAGATAACTAGTTATCAAATAACTTTAGAGTCAATGGAAGCCAAAATTCTTACACATGAAAACAATGAAGTAGCATGGCTTGAAACATATAAACAACAGGATTACCTAGTTAAGTTGAATGAATGGAAACTAGGTTGCAAGGTGTCTAAACTAGAAAAAGTGACTGCTGAAAGGGATAAGTTGTTAGAAAAACTTGTTGTATGGAATGAAGCAGGTGTGTCACATGTTCAATTTGTTGAAAAGCAAAGAACATCTAATATTAAGAAGGGCCTAGGTTATGATAGCAATGAAGGTATTCCAATTAAGAGCAAGGAACTAAATCTTACAGTTGATACCTCCACTAGTGATGAAGAATTCATAAGTCTAGATGAAAACACTTCTAGTGATGAGGAATCCCCTAGTCCAACACCTCCTGTATTTCAGAATGAAAAGGGTTATAATGCAGTTCCTCACCCCCCAGGTAGCTTTCAACCACCTAGAAAAGATGTTGATTGTTATGGTGTAGATAATCTAGAGTTTAGGAAAAAGCTTAAAAGTAAATTTAATCCTGAAACTTTAGAAAGATCTGTTGAAGCTCCTACGGTAGAAGAGACCAAGTTTTCAAAACAATCAGTACCTTCAAACTCTCTTCGAAGTACTGCTGATCACTCAGCAGTACCTCAAAGAAAATTCTTTAAAAATACTGCTAATTTTAGAAACACTTATGGAAGGGGATTTGGGGATATTGGTCCAAAGGTCTGTTATGTTTGTTACAGTCCTCATCATTTGATTAAAGACTGTGACTATCATTCAGACTACTTAAGTAAATATCCAAAGATCAGAACTGCACAACCAAGCTATAGGGAGAACAAGCCAAGGGATAACAAACCAGTTTGGAACTATACAAATAGGGTCAACCATAGTAATTTCTCAAAAGACTATAGGTACCCTCATCAGAAAAGGCCATACTTCAAACCCTCAGTACCTTCACAAAGTACTGATAGAAAGACCCCTAATGTTTCTAGCAAACAAACAAATGTAAGAACTAGGAGGCACAATCATTACAATCCTAGAAAGCCTTACAACACAAGAAAAGATGCTAGGACACAGAACCCAACTCCTAAAGTTACAACTAAATGGGTTAAGAAAGAAAGTACTGCTGGGGAAAAACCAGTACTTTCAGAAGTTAAGGGTGAAAAGGGGACAAGTGATCTTGAAAAATCAACAGTTTTGGAAACAAAAACCTTAATTCTTGATCATGCTTTCAAAGACAGTGGTGATTACATACTCAAAAATTTTGAGTATGTCACTCCACAAGGGGAAGACAAGTCAGTAATGGCTTGGGTTCCTAAAAATAACTAACCTTTTCATGTAAATGCAGGGCAACCCAGAGGAGGAGCTTAAAGATCATCTTATTGTAGATAGTGGTTGCTCTGGCAGTATGACAGGAGAAAAGGAGCTCTTGTCAGATTTTAAAGCTTATTATGGAGGAAAAGTTGCATTTGGGAATGATCCTGATGGAGGAAGAATAACTGGCAAAGGAACTATCAAGGCAGGAAACATTGATTTTGAAGATGTTAGATATGTGAAGGAGCTAAAATTCAATCTTTTGTCAGTCTCTCAGATTTGTGATAAGAAGTACCCTGTGTTATTCTTTGACACAGAATGTCTTATACTTTCTCCTGATTTCAAGTTAGAAGAGAGTAACTTGGTGTTACTGAGAGCACCAAGAACTAATGATGTGTAAAGCATAGACTTGAAGAATGTAAATTCTGCTGAAAGAGCAACATGTTTGATTGCAAGAGCATCTATGGAGGAAGCACATCAATGGCACAGAAGACTGGGACATGTTAATTTCAAGAATATCAATAAGCTGGTCAGAGGTAATTTAGTTAGAGGTTTACCTTCTAAGACATTCAAGAATGATCACGCATGTCTTGCTTGTAAGAAGGGTAAACAGCACAAGGCCTCTTGTAAGAAGATTGATGAGAAGACTATTAGAGAGCCTTTGAAATTGCTGCACATGGATCTGTTTGGACCTGTTTCAGTTGTCAGTCTGAACAAGAAGAAGTACTGCTTGGTTGTAACAGATGACTGTAGCAGATTTAGTTGGGTCTTTTTCTTATGCTTTAAAGATGAAACTTTTGATGCTATTCATGATCTAATTATAGCACTTGAAAATCAGTTAAGACTCAAGGTTATAGGCATTAGATGTGATAATGGAACTGAGTTCAAGAATCAGCTTATGGATGAATTTTGTGCCAAGAAAGGAATTAAAAGAGAGTTCAGTATTGCTAGAACTCCTCAGCAGAATGGAGTTGCAGAAAGAAAGAATAGAACTCTTATAGAAGTAGCAAAGACAATGCTTGCAGACTCTCAACTACCTGTTCCATTCTGGGCTGAAGCTGTAAGTGCTGCTTGCTATATATTGAATAGAGTATTAGTGACTAAACCTCAAATGAAGATACCTTATGAGTTACTCATGGGAAAGAAGCCAAGCATCAAGTTTATGAAACCTTTTGGATGTCCCCTAACCATCTTAAATACTGCTGATAATTTGGGCAAATTTGATGTGAAGTCAGATGAAGGATATTTATTGGGATATTCTACAAATAGCAAAGGATTCAGAGTGTACAATAGGGCTACCAAGAAGGTTCAAGAATGTCTTCATGTTGATTTTTTGGAAGAACATGAGAATTCTAAAGGTAAAGGTCCTGATTAGATGTTTGATCTTTATTTAATGTCTTCATCAATGAATTATGTACCTGTAAGGGAAGAAAATCAAGTTGCTCCCACTGAAAAAGAAGCACAATACATTGTTCATGATGTTAATTTAAGATCTGAAGATGAGCCAAAAAATGATGCCAATGATGCGAAGAAAGGTACTTCTCAACCTAACAGTACTGTTGATCCTCAATGTACTATTCCACCACAAATACCAGTATCTACAGAAGATCAAGCCATTCAAGATGAACTTTCTAGGATGCTTTTTCAAGAAACAATGGCTAATTTGTATGATGATGAACAAAGGAGAGCTTATGAAGCAGAAAAGAAGAAGGCAAAAGAAACAGCCAGTACTTTACCCCAAAGTACTGCCAATCCATTTGAAAGTACTTTTCAACCATTGAATACTTCAAATTGGATAAATACTGATGTTGTTCATGATCCTAATATGCCTGACTTAGAAGATACTGCTGATCCAAACACAATTACTTTAGAAGACACTGATGATGAATTGGATCAAGAAGGCATTTTCTCAGATTCTAATGAAGATCCTGATATAACTAATTTGGAAGATAATCTTGAAGTTTCACCAACTCCTACTCTCAGAATTCATAAAACTCATCCTGTTACCAATATTATTGGACCCTCGTCATCAGGGGTGCTCACAAGGACTAAGGCTAGGAATATGTCTCACCAACATACTTCTTTACTTAGTTTTATCTACAAGCAAAACAGGGTGAATCACAAGGATCAGAAGTTGTGTTTATTTGCTTGTTTTCTATCTCAGGAGGAGCCCAAGAATATCAAACAAGCATTAGCCAAGGAAAGTTGGGTGGAAGCTATGCAAGAAGAACTTCTACAGTTTAAACTTCAAGAAGTTTGGGTATTATGTGATTTACCTGATGGAAAGAAACTTATTGGAACTAAATGGGTTTTCAGAGTAAAAAGAGATGAAAGAGGGAATGTTATTAAGAACAAGGCAAGATTAGTGGCTCAAGGATATAGACAGGAAGAAGGAGTAGACTATGATGAATTTTTTGCTCCTGTGGCAAGGCTTGAAGCCATCAGGCTATTTTTGGCTTTTGCATCTTATATGGGATTCCCTGTATATCAGATGGATGTTAAAAGTGCTTTTCTATATGGCAAAATCACAGAAGAAGTTTATGTCAAACAGCCTCCTGGTTTTGAAGATCCTGCACACCCAAACAAAGTTTACAAGGTAATAAAAGCTCTTTATGGTCTTCATCAAGCTCCAAGAGCTTGGTATGAAAGGCTTTCCAACTTTTTATTGCAACATGGTTATAGAAGAGGAGCTATTGACAAGACTTTGTTTACCAAGAGAGATAAGAAGGATATTATGCTTGTTCAAGTATATGTAGATGATATTATTTTTGGTGCTACCAAACAATCTATGGTGAAGGAATTTGAAGATCTTATGCAGAAAGAGTTTCAGATGAGTTCCATGGGAGAATTAACATTTTTCTTAGGCCTTCAAGTGCAACAGTCAAGCAGTGGGATTTATATTTGTCAAGATAAGTATGTTGCAGATATTCTTAAGAGATTCACTTTTACAACTGTTAGGCCTACATCTACACCAGTGGATACTAACAAACCTTTGGGAAAAGATGAAGATGGAGAAGATGTTGATGTCACACTATACAGGTCTATGATTGGCTGTCTTATGTATTTAACTGCATCAAGACCTGATATTACTTTTGCTGTGAGCTTATGTGCAAGACATCAGGTTAATCCAAAAGTATCTCATTTGAATGCTGTCAAGAGGATTTTCAGGTATCTTAGGCAACAACCTAAGCTAGGATTATGGTATCCTAGGGATTCACCTTTCCATCTTCATGCCTTCTCAGATAGTGATTATGCTGGAGATAACTATGACAGAAGGTCCACAACTGGAGGATGCCAGTACCTTGGAAGCAGATTAGTGTCATGGCAATGTAAGAAGCAAACAATTGCAGCAACTTCTTCCACAGAAGCAGAGTATGTAGCTGCTGCAAGCTGTTGTGCACAAGTACTTTGGTTGCAGAATCAGCTTTTGGATTATGGATTCAATTTCAAGAATACTCCTATCAACATTGATAATGAGAGTACCATCTGTATTGTTAAGAATCCACTCTATCATTCCAAGACCAAGCACATTCAGATTAGACATCACTTCATAAGAGATTGCTTTGAACAAAGGCTTATCAATGTGGTTAAAGTTCATACTGATGACAATGTAGTAGATCTACTCCCAAAGGGCTTTGATGTTTCAAGATTTACTTTCTTAGTTGTGAGTATTGGCATGATTAATATGTAAGCTATTTTTGAGGGGAGGCATAAGTAGTTATTAGTTAGTCATTATTTGAGGGGAGGCTACATGTATCATTCCAAAGAAAGGATTTTATTCATTCATATTCTTACAACTACCATTCAGAAGTACAACACCATTCTTGTTTTCAAGTACCAGACACAGACACAACAAATACAACAAAAACACAAGACTCCATCAACCTACTACCAAGCTCCACACCCTACTCCATAGGCCTTTTACCCTTGCCCTCATAGCCTTGCTTTCCCTTTTGAGCAGTCCTTCTCTTGTCATCAAAAGAAGTCTGCTTTCTTGGGCAAGCTAGGCCAAGAACCTGTTTGGGAGGTCTTTCTTTTCTTGGAGCAGGCCACTTCATATTCTGGATAGCTGTTTCTAGGGCTTGAGTCAATGCATGTGGAAGCTCTTTAGCCAAAGTTGAACCTGAACCAACTTTCTTTTTGGGTTTTTTGATGATAGCACTGCTTGCATCAGTTATGTTAGAGTTGGCTGCACTCATTGTTGATGAAGCTTCTTGATGTCCCATCCATTGCACATGAGGAGGAAAATAGTCTGTCCATCCTGGATCTTCAAACTCAGAATCAGAGTAGTACCTTATCTCAGAGTCTGTGGTACCTTCTGAGTCTGAAGAGATGTTTACAATTGGTATGTGACTCATTGTGCTTACTTGTTTGTGTTAAGAGAAAATATGGTGTTTGCAAAGAATTGGTGAAGTTGCTTTTATAAGCAAGATGCAGGTTACTTCAGTTACAACCTCTTTGGATAAATCTATTTCTGCTCAAGGTACTTCTCCACAAAGTACTAATCCTCAAGGTACTGCTTCAGAAGATTCTCAAGTACCAAATCCCAATGATTATACTTCCACAGGTGGGTTTCAAACACCTGGAGGAGATGAGGGAATTCAAGGTACTGAGAGTACTTCTGATTTGGCTAAGGAATTGGAGAAGCTGAAGTCAACTGTTACTTCTCAAGCTGCAGAAATCAAAAGGTTAAGAAAGAAGTTCAGAAGATTGAAGAAATTTGTCTGGCCTCTTGTTCAGAATTTTAGGCTTTATGTGAAAGAAAAGAAGCAGTCTCAGAAGCCACAATTTAAAAAGAAGAAGTCTAAGTCTAAGAGGAGGCATAGGAGATCATCATCTATCAAATTGGGGAGGAATCAGGATGATAATTTGGATAGATTTGATGATATGGTTCAATTTTCAGAGAACAAGAATGATCAAGATGAAAATGTTGCTCAAAACAGTACTGAAAGAAAAAGTGGTGAGACAGAGCAAATTAATCTTGAAGTTGAGCATGAGAATGTAAAAAGTGGGGATACAGAGGAAATTGGTTTAGAAGGAAATAATGCTCAAAGTACTTTTGTTGAAAATACTGTTGTGCAAGGTACTGATGAACAAGATATTGCTTGTCCTTCTATAAAGTATCATGAAGATGAAGCTGGTCCTTCCACTTTTATACAGCAAGAAGAAGAAAGAGTGCATGCTGCTAGTGATGATGCAACAATTGCTCAGGTTATGATGAATTTAAGAAGACCTACTGGAGGAATACATATATCTGAGCCTGCACAAAAAGATGATGAAAATACTTCTGAATCAGAGAAACTAGATCCAAAAGAAAAAGGGAAAGGAATAATGGTTCAGAAAGATACTAAGAAGAAGAAGAAGAAGAAGAAATTTTCTATTGCTCAGATTAGAGAATTAGAGACTGCAAATGATTTAGAGCATGCTAGAAAGCAACAAGCTGAATATGATGTTGAGTATTTGGAAGAAGTTAGCAGGCCAATTACAAAGAAGTCAATGACCAAAGCTCAGGAAAGGAATTGGATGATGCAATTCTTAAGAAAGAGGGGATACAAGAATTTACATAAACAAATGTATCCAGAAATAAAAGCTTTATGGGACAAAGTACAAGAAGATATCAGAAGAGAGATAGAAAGCTTTGTACCCATGGAAGTTGATAGAAAGAAGAAATTAGAAGATATCAGAAAGGAAGAAGCTGAGCAAATGAGATTGAAAAGAAAGAAATTAGCTGAAGATGATCAACTGACAAAAAGGCTGAAGTTAGTTCATGAAGATACAGTTGATGAACTCAGAAATTATTTAAGAGTTGTTGATTTTGAGAACAAGAAGGTTGATGATTCTGGAAAGAAGTCCAAGATAATCTCATTTTCTGTGGTTGAATCTAAAGAGGGAAATTATTTTATGATCCACAAAGAAGATGAAAGCTTCACAACATTTTATATGTTATGGGATTTGTTGCACTGTATCACAAGGGCAGATCTTTATGACTTATATGTGCTAGTGCAGACTTATTATACAGAGAATGAAGCTTCAGAAGTGGATTAGTTCTGCTTGGAGACTTATTTACCATCTGGGATACTGAAGAAACAAGTGTTGATCCTCTCTGGAATGATCAAGAGAATTGGGAAATAACAAGATGGAGATTCTTTGAGTCATTAGGAGTTCATACACTAGAGATGGAAGAAGGTACCATGATTCACATGTTGGCTGAAAGGAGATATCCATTGATCAGAGATATAATGCTTAGAATGCTGGATCATGGAATGGAACTTGAAGATGAATCTGAAGTAGCTTTGGATGTTATCAAGCTATTCATCAGATGGGTCAAGTATGAAGAGTAATATTGCATAATACTGGTATGATCTATTTTGTAAAATTAAAGTATTTTTCAAAGTACAGCAAAAACAAACAGTACTTTATCAAAGTACTGCTTGCTGATATAAACCAGTATAAGTTCTTTAAAATAAAAATAAGTGTTTTGATGTTTAAATGAAAAGGAAAAAGGATTTGAAAAGAAACACATGGTGTTAGTATTTATACTACACAACAAATGGTAATCAACTCACCATGTTTAACAAACAAGAAAGAGTTTGACTCATCATGAGGGTACGGCTCTGATGTGATAATCAAATCCGTTGATGGTTGATAGTTTACCAAAAACTAGATTATCAACTCACCATACGTCCAAGTGATCAGGAGTTGGCTAGTCCATAGAAAACGGCTTATGTTAAAGACATATCAAATCCATTGATAGCTGATGATTTGCTAAAAATCATAATTTTCAATGATTCACCTCTCACAGGAGTTAACACACCTGGAAGTGATGAGAATAGTATGAAACTTTTAAGATTTGATGATCTTGGTACCTAAATGTTGCTGAGTTGCTGAGAAGATGCTATGGAAGATAAGATGCTGATAAAGAGTACTTTGACAGATGACAGATAGAAGAAAAGGAATAATGAAATAACCTCACTGCATAATTAAAGACTTGAAGATTAAAGATAACAAAGAAACTTGAAATCAAGCAAGTAGAGTTCAAGTTAGGGGAGGATTGTTGGGATATGAAATATCAAAGTACTTCTGGATGTCAAAGTACTGCTGCATGAAGAATAAAGTCAAAGTACTGCTGAAGAATAAAGTCAAAGTACTGCTGTTATTGAAGAATGTTTAAAGTACTTCGAAGGAAACAAGGACTGATATGCAATATTAGATAAGGATTAATGTGTAATATTAAACGAATATTCAAGAATTAGTTAGGGATAATTACTTGTCGTTCAAGGATTACATGTTGTAAACCGACTTAAGGTTATCTATATAAAGAGCCTTAAGAGGTATTGGTCGATATAAGTTTTACAAGTCTTAGATACGTTTAGAAGTCGATCAAAGTTAATAGTTAGGGATTGTTAGTGAATCTGTGTAACAAAGCAGGTTCAAAGTTTGGTTAATATAAAAGTTCTTCTTAAGCTTTGTGTTAGTAGATTCCGCATACTTTACAAGGTCAAACAGTGTTTCAATATTAATAGTGTTGAGTTTACTCAATAGTGTTAAACCCTTACAAGCTACAAAGTAGTTTGGTCAGAGTAGATCGATCCAACAGTCCCATAAAATCAATTCCCCAAATGTCGAATATTTCACAGACTTGAATGCTCTTTTGAGGCATTTCATCTCTTCGACAAAGGTTACCGGATTTTTGGCACGCATCGTAGTTTTGAACGAGAGTATATGCTTCTTTGAAAATTGTAGGCCAATAGAATCCAACATCAAAAACTTTTCTAGCTATAGTGGAAGGATCATAATGTCCCCCAGTTGGGCCATGATGGCATTCATCAAGAATTTTTATTGTTTCGGCACCCGAAACACATCTTCGTATCATTCCATCCTTGCACATTTTTAAAAGGTAAGGTTTCTCCTAATAATAGTGTTTTAGCTCTGAAAAGAACTTACTACGTTGGTAATCACTCATCCCTTTTTTAAGAATATCTCCTGCAACATAATTTGTGTAATCTGCAAACCATGGTACTTACTCATCATCATCTTTATCTATCATCATGAGAGTTTCATCTAGAAAATAATCGTTAATTTCATTTTCTTTTAATTCTTCCAAATTCGGATTCTCGAGACGTGACAAATGATCTGCTGCAAGATTTTCTGCTCCATTCTTGTCTTTTATTTCTATATCGAACTCTTGCAATAGTAAAATCCATCTGATAAGATGCGGTTTTGCATCTTGTTTGGTAAACAGATATTTGAATGCGGAATGATCTGTAAAAACTATTGTTTTTGAAAGCACGAGATAAGATCTGAATTTGTCGAATGCAAAAACTACGGCTAATAATTCCTTTTCCGTAACCGTATAGTTTTGTTGAGCATTGTTAAGTGTTTTACTAGCGAATTATATAGGACGAAAATGTTTCCTTTACGTTGTCGTAAAACAGCTCCAACAGCGAAATCGCTTGCATCACACATGAGTTCAAATGGTAGTGACCAATTAGGTGCAACCATAATTGGGGCACTAGTCAGTTGACTTTTCAATGTTTCAAAAGCTTTAATGCAGTCAGCATTAAAATCAAATACAGAATCCTTTTCTAAAAGTTTAGTCATAGGACGTGATATTTTTGAAAAATATTTGATGAATCTACGGTAAAAACCGCATGTCCTAGAAAACTTCTAACGGCTTTAACGTTAGTTGGTGGTGGTAATTTGGTGATAACATCTATTTTAGCTTTGTCTACCTCCATTCCTAAACTTGATATCTTATGTCCTAACACAATTCCTTCAGTTACTATGAAATGACATTTCTCCCAATTAAGAACTAGATGTGCAGCTTCACATCTCTCAAGCATTTATCGAGATTGGAAAGACAAGTTTTAAAAGAATCACCAAAAACTGAAAATTCATCCATGAAAACTTTCATAGATGTCTCAAGCATGTCTTGAAATATTGCGATCATACACCTTTGAAAAGTTGCAGGTGCATTACATACACCAAAGGGCATACGCCGGTAAGCGTAGGTTCCAAAAGGACATGTAAATGTGGTTTTCTCTTGATCGGCTGGATCGATAGGAATTTGGAAATATCCCGAAAAACCATCAAGGAAGCAAAAGTATTTGTTTCCTGCTAATCTTTCGAGCATCTGATCCATGAATGGTAGAGGAAAATGATCTTTCCTGGTAGCTTTGTTAAGTTTTCTGTAATCAATACATACTCGCCATCCAGTGACAGTTCTAGTAGGAACTAATTCATTCCTTTCGTTGGTCACTACAGTCATTCCTCCTTTCTTCGGAACACAATGAACTGGACTCACCCATGGGCTATCCTCGATAGGATAAATAATTCCTGCGTCAAGAAGTTTGACGATTTCCTTCTTAACAACTTCTTTCATATTGGGGTTGAGTCGATGATTTTATCGTTTTAGTATATTAGATTTTTAACCGAAGAAATACCGGTGAAAGTATGTTCCCCGGGTCGTTATGTCCCAACGAAGGTAAGACGGCGATTGAGTCGGCTTTGAGTCGCGTGATTGTGAAGTGAATGGAATTAAAAAGATGATTTTGTTGGTTTTTGATTACACTACTAAAAGGATTTAAAACGCAGTTAAAGTAAAAAGAAACAATAAAACGACGCAAAGGAATCAAACAAATAAAACAAGCATTGGATAAAATAACTAAAGAAAACGAGATTTAAAACGCGAAAAGAAATTAAGACAGGAAAAGACTTTAACAACAATATGTTTGCTAAGCGACATGAATAAGTTCATCAAGTATGGGTCAAGGATTGACGACGAATTATTTTCCTTAAACAAGACTATTTTCTCACAACGTTGGTTTATTTTGAAAATAATCATTTAAAAAGAAAATAATTACTAGATTTGTAATTTGATTATTCTCCGGCTTTTGCCCTTCAAATAATAAAATCACAAGTCTAAATAATCATAACAATTATTAATCATAATCCTCTTTTATGTCCACACTTAACTCACAAACTCGTTCCACTAAGCAAACACTAATAAACTACTCGAAACTCATATTAATAAAATAAAGTTACTTGATAAAATAAAAAGACTTGATAAAAGAAACAAACTAGATAAGCGAAAATAAAATTCGGCAGAGTTTCGCCTTAGCATAAAGCATAAAAGAACCTCACTCGATAAACGATGAGGCAATGATTATCGTACTTGATAATCTTGGCTAACTCGCCAAAAGAAATAAAACTTGGTATAATCAATACTTGATATATTAAAAAAAATTAAAAAAAATAAAAACAAAAAATCAAACTCGATGGTCAAACAAGAAATCAAACTCGATGGTCAAAAGTAACACTCAAACTCGATATTTAAAAGTAACTCGATAAGTTATTTTTTGCATATTAGTCCCTAACACAAAACATTTAACTCGATAACAATTTCTGAAAAAGTATAACTCGATAACACATTTTTTTTTTACCAAACTCGAAAGTACCAAAAATCTCTAACTCGAAAACTTATTTGACTCTAACTCGAAACTTTGTGAAAATCCTAACTCTAACTCGATAGTCACTAAGTGCCTAACTCGATAAAAATATCCTTTGGACCCTAACTCGATAACTCATTTGACTCTAACTCGAAAGTTATGAGAACCCCTAACTCGATATATATATATTTTTTTATTTTTCAAAAACCAAACTCGGTAACTCTTTTTTTTTTTTTTTTTTTAAATCTAACTCGACAAAATTTTAACAAAACACTATTTTGATCCAAAATAAAGCCTAAAAACTAATGTTTTTTAACCAAATTTATCACTAGACTAACTAGTTTAACCATAAACTTTAAATCCCACCAATAAAAACAAGATTTTAACAACTAAAAATTAAAGATTTTTAGAGAGATAAAGCTAGAGAGAGAAAGTAAAATAAAACTTAACATTAATTCATTACACTACTCCTATACTAAGAGGACCAACCCTCAACAACCAACCTCTCAAAGTTGGTGTTTAAGGGGTATTTATAGACTAGGGGCTAGGGCTTCTCTAATCTTTGAGTTTGTTACATATTTAGCCCCTAGACTTTTACAAAACATGAAAAACTACTTAAAACATATTAAAACGCTACAAATGCAACTAAATACTACACGTAACGATCTAGTAACTTGGAGGAATTTAGTTGACTTTTCTTCCAAAGTTCTTCAAAGGACCAAAGTTGACAACTTGCTGAAACTTGGAGGGCCATTATTGTAAAGGTCTTCATATTTCAACTAAGTGTCTCTTTTGTTTTTCTCTGAATCTCTAAGGATTACTTTTGTCATTTTGGGCTTTTCTTGGTTAAATTTCTTCCTCGGCTTCGGCTTTCTACCTTTTTCCAATCTCGTGCTCGTTTTTGTCGGTTTTGCTTTGTTTTTGTTCATTTTTCATATATCCGTACCTGCACATACACAAATACAAAAACATACATTCTCTTGGCATATTTGGTTAGTATTTGGTGTATTTGGTCTGATTTAAGGTCAAAAAAGGATGTGTAAATAAGCACACATCAAAATCCCCCAGACTAAGGTATTGCCGTGCCCTCACGCAATGTCATCACCTCACGCTTAAGAGATAAATAATTTCAAAACCTCTCTTTACTGACGTTGTAAAGTAGCAATAACTTTCAAAAGAGATAGTAAAATCATTTATTCTCAAAAATGCTCCGTTTTCCGATTTTCATGAATAACAACTACTACTACTATTTTTGTACTTTTTCATTTTTATATGTGATGGTTTGCCTTGACTTTCATTATCAATTCTTATCTGTTGATAACTTTCAGGGTCAACGAGTAGAAACACTTCTCACAGAGAAGAGACCGTACGGATAAAAATCGTCATCCTTGATTTTTCACAAGCTCCCAAACTAAGCGTAAAATCGAGATCATTGTTTATCCAGAAGTTAGATGCTAACACTGCCCACAAAAGTTACTTGTGTATTACCTCTTGTCCCCAGGTCCTAAGTTTTGTATCTAAAGATTTTAATTTGTGAGAAATGAATTGCTTCATATTTTCTCGTTTCAATATTTGTTAGTCCGATAAGAGCACAAAATTTGAACGCTAAATAGTTTCCAAACTTTACCTCGAAAACCCCTGCATACAGAAATCGGGTCCACATGAAGGTCTCTGATTTAACACGATTTGTGGAGGTCCCCTTTTTATTTACAACCGAGACATACCATGTTTGATACCCGAAACGGAAGCTTTTTATTAGGGAAACCCCCGGAGTCGAAGCTTGGCATTTTTGCATAATCATAAGCACTTTAATAATACTTTGGTCCTTAGTCCTTTATTCTTTTACAGTCAACGGTTTATGAGCCGCCAAGATGTAAGAGCTTTATTATGACTTTGGATTTCTATCCGCTGCTTTTTTGTAGCTTTGGATTCCTCTGCCTTTTTATTTGGCTTTGGACTATTATTATTGATATTCATAACTACATGCCAAACCCCAAGTCCTACGGCCTTTACTAAGATCACAACATCGGCTGTAAACCGGCAAGATGCAATAGTCTATTTCACCGTAACACTGGCAGTACCTCAATGTGTACCAAACCCCCATATGCAGAGATTTTGTTGGGAACGAGAAAAAACTAAGTATTGCCCAAACCGTATACCCTTAATTAATCCTAGACATCTATTTATATATTGGTGACGTTGCTGATGGGAACAAGGAGGCCACAAGTACCTCTCGTGGGTTTTTTAAATCCCAGTAATGCGATCCGTGTATAGCACGAAACTTCTAAATAAACTCTATCATTCCTCGATCTCCGCAAATTTAAAATCCCAAGTAATGAGATCCGCGGATGCTTAGCCATAATCTTTTGATTATTTTGGTTAAGGGAGACGAGCTAGGGCTCAACACGCCCGGTCAAGTCGGAACATTTATTTCTACTCTCGCCGGTAGGAAAGTCAAAACAAGGTGTCAAAACTTATTATTCATATCATATATTTTTTACATTTTTTTTCTTTTTTCAAACTTTTTTTTTTATTTTATTATAAAGCAGTGACAAAAATTAAATTTTTTGGTGGAAAACGGAGTTGCGTAAGTTAACAGCTCAGACGATGGTACAGGTCAAATCGAATCGAAGATTCACCCCCCCCCCCCCCCCCCCCCAGACTAAAGTGAAACATTGTCCTCAATGTTTAAAGGGTAAAGGTAATCCTACGTAAAATCTAAGGCCGTTTATTAATTATGCCAAGAGATAAACGTTAGTCGATAAGATTTTGGATATGGTGAATTTCCGAAAGAGCAGCGAAGGATGAGACTCGAGTGGAGAGAACGACAAACCACGAGCACGAGAGTCCTCAAACTTCGGGGAAATTCCTGAACATTCAAAAACAACAATCACGAAAACACGAGTTTTGAAAGGGTCGCCCCCCTCACGTCACGTTATTAAAGAAAATAGAAAATAAAGAAAATGAAATTGGATAAGCATGGGGTGTCTCCCACGAAGCGCTTGTTTTTTATTACCGAGTCACATGAGCTTGACTCAATCCCCGAATTAATTCGTCCTTGGGGATAGCAGATAAAACGGACAACCGGCATAAACGGAGATGCCGGGGTCAAAAACGGTATCCTCACTCCCGGTGGAGTGGAAAAGTGAAGAAATGAGGGGATAAGAAAAGAAAGGATAAAACACCCAGATGATAAAAGCAAAATCGATTTCAGAATCACGGGTGGGTTGGGTGGGTAAAATATCAAGCACATGATTATTATAATCAGAAATATCGTCCACCACTCCAAAAATAACTTCATTCGTATCGGATTCATAATCTACACCAGGTGGTTTTGCCGGTGGACGAGAAAAAGGTAAATCGAAAAGAATATCATTCTCGTCATTCTCAATACCCGGTGGTATCGAGTCATCCGTAGCAAGAAATGGATCGACATCCTCTAAAAGAGGGTTACATAACGGATTATCAAAAATAGATATAGAGTCGATCTCAAAGATAAAACGCTCATAATCCGGAAGAGAGATATCAGCATGAATAGTGGGATTGCCACTACTCGTCTCTTCTAATCGAAAAATTTCAAGCTCGGGTAAGAAATCACTATCCATATTGGGGATAGGAGAAGAAATCGGAGGATCATTCAACGCCTCGATCTTAGAGATAAGAAGATAAACTTTGGATAATTTCTCACGAAGAGCTTCATCTTGAATTTCAGTGTCAACTTCTTCATCATTCTCTTCTTCTAAGCTGACGAGCTCAGAAGGTAACTCCTCAATGTAATCGATATCTCCACAAGATAAAGAAGTACAATCATCGTCGGAATCAGAATGATTATTAGCAAGACAAGCCTCGATCTCATCTAAAAAGACATCGCTCCTCTCAACTGGTTCAAGAGAAGGATGGAAAGAGTCGGAAATGAGAGGATCAGAGGATGAAGTGGGATTGCCACTCGGAGATGAATCTGAAATTTCAAGAACGTCTACGTCGACCTTTTTATTAGTATATAAAGCTCGGATATTCTTCATCTGCTCTTCTGCTAATAATTCTGCAATACTCTTTTCTTCTTCGACGGGTGTGGTTTCAGCAGATGAAGTGTAAATACCCCCAATTTGGATGGAATCCTCATCATCGTCGTCATCGTAAATAAAAGACTTTCGTAATTTAGCCTCTCTTTCCTCGACAAGTAATTCTTCCATGGACTTCTGATTGGGATCGGGAGTATATGTAATACGATTAGCCATGAACTCTCGTACCATTGCAGTAAGGGATTTCATTTCATCAATAACTTCATTTGAAACTTGAACCATGTCGGGAGTTTGTGGGGGTTGGTTAAAACCATGAGAATCGTAACATGAATTCGGCTCATAACAAAAATTTTCAAACGATCCCCCACAATTTTCAAAATTAGATAAACTTTGGAACGAATTATCATTGAAATAAGGTACTTGCTCATAAGAATTGAAATCGTTGTGATAATAATTGGAAAAGTTCGGATCATGATCGGAGGTGAATGTGGGTTCAGTTCTCGAAGCATAACACATACAAAATCCATGAGTAAATCCACATTCTTTGCAAATTTGTTGATTGAATGAATCGGGCTGAGGTGGGTAGTCGGAAAAATTTGGACAGTTGTTGTACGTATTTGAATCGCAAAACCAACAACTTCCGTCTCGAATATCGTTACCACACCGTCCGCATGTACACCAAAAACATGAACCTTCAAAGAACGGTTCCCCACATTTAAAATAAGTCGGATCCATAAGAATTATTGGTTTAGAGGGTTAATGAAGAAGAATTAAATGATAAGAAGATACGAAGATTATTTTTGGTTTTTGAATAATTTGAAAAAGAAAATCAAAAGTAGAAAAGGAAAATCTTTTTGTGTTTTTTTTTTTTTTTTTTTTTTTTTTTTTTTTGGTTTTAAATTTTTTTGAGAATATTTACAAAAATCGATAACTTCTCGGGAGAAGGGTCTTCAAATCACCAACAAACGATACAAGTACGACGCTCTCGTTTCAAACCTTCCCCGGCAGCGGCGCCATTTTGATTTTATCGTTTTAGTATATTAGATTTTTAACCGAAGAAATACCGGTGAAAGTATGTTCCCCGGGTCGTTATGTCCCAACGAAGGTAAGACGGCGATTGAGTCGGCTTTGAGTCGCGTGATTGTGAAGTGAATGGAATTAAAAAGATGATTTTGTTGGTTTTTGATTACACTACTAAAAGGATTTAAAACGCAGTTAAAGTCAAAAGAAACAATAAAACGACGCAAAGGAATCAAACAAATAAAACAAGCATTGGATAAAATAACTAAAGAAAACGAGATTTAAAACGCGAAAAGAAATTAAGACAGGAAAAGACTTTAACAACAATATGTTTGCTAAGCGACATGAATAAGTTCATCAAGTATGGGTCAAGGATTGACGACGAATTATTTTCCTTAAACAAGACTATTTTCTCACAACGTTGGTTTATTTTGAAAATAATCATTTAAAAAGAAAATAATTACTAGATTTGTAATTTGATTATTCTCCGGCTTTTGCCCTTCAAATAATAAAATCACAAGTCTAAATAATCATAACAATTATTAATCATAATCCTCTTTTATGTCCACACTTAACTCACAAACTCGTTCCACTAAGCAAACACTAATAAACTACTCGAAACTCATATTAATAAAATAAAGTTACTTGATAAAATAAAAAGACTTGATAAAAGAAACAAACTAGATAAGCGAAAATAAAATTCGGCAGAGTTTCGCCTTAGCATAAAGCATAAAAGAACCTCACTCGATAAACGATGAGGCAATGATTATCGTACTTGATAATCTTGGCTAACTCGCCAAAAGAAATAAAACTTGGTATAATCAATACTTGATATATTAAAAAAAATTAAAAAAAATAAAAACAAAAAATCAAACTCGATGGTCAAACAAGAAATCAAACTCGATGGTCAAAAGTAACACTCAAACTCGATATTTAAAAGTAACTCGATAAGTTATTTTTTGCATATTAGTCCCTAACACAAAACATTTAACTCGATAACAATTTCTGAAAAAGTATAACTCGATAACACATTTTTTTTTACCAAACTCGAAAGTACCAAAAATCTCTAACTCGAAAACTTATTTGACTCTAACTCGAAACTTTGTGAAAATCCTAACTCTAACTCGATAGTCACTAAGTGCCTAACTCGATAAAAATATCCTTTGGACCCTAACTCGATAACTCATTTGACTCTAACTCGAAAGTTATGAGAACCCCTAACTCGATATATATATTTTTTTTTTATTTTTCAAAAACCAAACTCGGTAACTCTTTTTTTTTTTTTTTTTTTTAAATCTAACTCGACAAAATTTTAACAAAACACTATTTTGATCCAAAATAAAGCCTAAAAACTAATGTTTTTTAACCAAATTTATCACTAGACTAACTAGTTTAACCATAAACTTTAAATCCCACCAATAAAAACAAGATTTTAACAACTAAAAATTAAAGATTTTTAGAGAGATAAAGCTAGAGAGAGAAAGTAAAATAAAACTTAACATTAATTCATTACACTACTCCTATACTAAGAGGACCAACCCTCAACAACCAACCTCTCAAAGTTGGTGTTTAAGGGGTATTTATAGACTAGGGGCTAGGGCTTCTCTAATCTTTGAGTTTGTTACATATTTAGCCCCTAGACTTTTACAAAACATGAAAAACTACTTAAAACATATTAAAACGCTACAAATGCAACTAAATACTACACGTAACGATCTAGTAACTTGGAGGAATTTAGTTGACTTTTCTTCCAAAGTTCTTCAAAGGACCAAAGTTGACAACTTGCTGAAACTTGGAGGGCCATTATTGTAAAGGTCTTCATATTTCAACTAAGTGTCTCTTTTGTTTTTCTCTGAATCTCTAAGGATTACTTTTGTCATTTTGGGCTTTTCTTGGTTAAATTTCTTCCTCGGCTTCGGCTTTCTACCTTTTTCCAATCTCGTGCTCGTTTTTGTCGGTTTTGCTTTGTTTTTGTTCATTTTTCATATATCCGTACCTGCACATACACAAATACAAAAACATACATTCTCTTGGCATATTTGGTTAGTATTTGGTGTATTTGGTCTGATTTAAGGTCTAAAAAGGATGTGTAAATAAGCACACATCAGTCGACGTTGTCTTCTGCAACGGGTTTAGTACCTTCTTCACAATTGATTTTGTGTTTGCAAAAATCTGGACTAATTCCTGGAATATCAGAAGTTTTCCACGCAAAAGCATGTTTATGCTTCTTAAGAACAGAAACGAGTCTTTCTTTTTGATTTGTTTTAAGCAACGACGATATGACTACTGGAAGAAATGAATTTTCTTCTAAGTAGGTGTATTCGAGATTATTGGGAAGGGTTTTGAGTTCCAAATCAGTGGGTGGTTCTTCTAGAGATGATTTGATTTTCATTTGATCTTTTTTAGTGATATCTTAAAATTTCTCTTCTTCCTCTTCTTCTAATTTTATTTCCATGAATTCCTCAAATTCTTTATCAGAATCTGTTTCACTGATCTTTTCTGAAGTAGTCATGAATGGTTTTGAATCGTCAAGTAATGCATCCAATTCTTCTTCAGTGACTTCATCAATGACATCGATGTTATAGCATGTGTCATCACTAGAATTTGGATATTTCATTGCTTTATCGATTAAGAATGTGATTCGATCATCTCCTACTCCAAGATTGAGTTCTCTGCCCTAGACTTTAATCATGGCGTCAGCAGTGTTTAAGAAAGGTCTTCCTAAGATTAAGGGTACTCGACTATCTTCCTCCATTTCTAAGATGACAAAATCCACAGGAAAAACAAATTTACCAACTTGAACAAGCATATTTTTAGCAACCCCAACAGGATATTGGTATGTATGGTTGGCTAATCTTATACTCATCTTAGTAGGTTTCAATGTATTGATGGAAAGTTTAGAATACAACGAATAGGGCATCAAATTGATACTTGCACCTAAATCGGCTAAAACATCGCATGTGATGTTTTTTCCTAATGTACATGGTATAAGAAAACTTCCGGGATCTCCAAGTTTTGGTGGAATTTTGTTTTGAATGATAGCAGAGCATTCTTTATTGAGAACGGTAGCGAAAATTTGTTCCAACTTGTTTCGATTATTAAGAAGTTCTTTCAAAAATTTCCCATAATTGGGCATTCTAGCTAGAACATCAACGAGGGGTACGTTAATTCTAACTTCTTTGATCATCTCTATAAACTTCTTATTTCGCTCCTCTCTTTTCTCTTTTCTTAGGGCTTGTGGATATGGTATTTTCGGTATATAAGGTTTTATTGGTGGAACGGTATTTTCTTTGGTTGGTGTCTGTGTTGGTTCTTCTCCAGCTGCTTCTTCTTCAACTTCTTCCTCCTCCTCTTCTCGAATAATAGTATTATCTGTAGGAAAAGGTGGTGGATCATATGAGAGACCACTTCGAGTGAATATAGAATTGATATGCTCATTTCTGTTTTGTGGTGGACGATAATTCTTATCGTTTGATCCAGGAATTCGAGAAGAAAATTGATCAGAAAGTCTACCAAATTTTTGTTCAAGATCCTGGATAGAAGCTTGATGATTTTTCTGACCTTGCTCAACTTTTGTTTTGAGATTGAAAAATTGAGTTTTTACAAACTCATTTGTAGTTCTTTGAGCAGTTACGAAATCTCGCATCATTTTTTCGAAATCAGATTCTTCCTTTTTATTGGAATTTGTTGGGTTTGGATTGTTTGTTCAGGGTTGAAAATCACGGTTGTTATCCCTTTGTTGGCGGTCTTGCCAATTTCCAAAACTTCTTCCATAATAATTACCACGAAAACCTCCTCCACTATATCCTCTTTGGACATAATTGGCTTCCCCTTCATTGGGTCCATTCATAGGTTGGTCATCACACTCGGATGATGTGTGATTTCCTCCATAATTATTACAGCCATCTCGCATTTCTTTCATTTCTCCTTTAATATCTTTGTATTGTGAGTCAGTTTTAAAAGATAAGGCTTCTATTTTGTCCATGAGTTTCGAATTATCTGAACTTTCGGCAAAAGCAACGGTTTTCCGCAGGGGTTTGGTTTTGGAATCTTTTGACTAATCAAGTTTAAGGAGTACTCGATCTTCGAGAAGTTGATATGCCTCGTTAGGTGTTTTGTAAAGAAAAATACCTCCGGCATCAAGGATTGCTTGGGATGCTTCATCAAGACCATAATAAAAGATTTGGATTATTGTTCCTCGTCCTAAATTATGACCATGACAACTTCAAAGCAAATCTTTCACGCGAAGCCAAGCTTCAACAAGAGATTCATTAGGATTTTGTGAAAAAGCACGGATTTCTCCCATTACTCTATCATACATGGCAGGTGGAAAGAATCGGCTTACAAAAGCTTGCCTCATCTCCTCCCAAGTATTGATAGTTCCTGGGGTTAATTCGTTATACCATACTTTGGCATCTCCGGCGAGTGATGATGGAAAAAGTTTGAGCTTAATAGCATCGACATTGGTATTTCCATAACGAAACATGCCACAAATTTCAATGAATTTGGCAATGTTTTTAGGAGGATCGGCCCGCGAACGGCCATCAAATTGACGGTCTTTGATCATAGAAAGATGGTGACCTTTAACGGTAAAGTTCTCACCAAGGTCGGTGACAACAATAGCAGCTCTAGGAGTAGGTGCTACGGTTCGATTGGCGGCCCACATGGGTTGATCGTCAGCCATGGGTATTGGTTCAAAAAAGATCGGAAATCGGATGTTCTTCGGAAAGATTATCAAACCAATTAAGAATAGATGAAGATCTCTTCTTACGAAACAAACTTTCAGGATCGGATAAAGGTGTACTAAGCTTTTTAGTAGTAGAACGAGTGTTCATACAACTACCAAGAGAATCGAGTCAATTACCTAATCAAAAGAACAAGAAAATAAAATTTTCGAAATCAGAAAAGTCTATCCGAATCGGTTGGATACCAAACCGATCGGATGGATGCTACGGTAAAATAAAAAAAATGAAAAAAACTGGGAAACCGATTGGCTGGAAGTCTATCTGATCGGATGGATGCTACGGAATTTATTTATTTATTTATTTATTTATTTTTTATTTTTTATTTTTTTAGAAAACGAACACGAAAAGAAACAGAATTTTAAAACTTAAAAGAAACACAATCAAAATCCCCGGCAGCGGCGCCAAAACCTTGATGTGCTATTTGTTAGTGCAAGTTTTAAATTTATAAGGGTGAATTACCAAATCTAGAAACAACACATACGCGCAAGTGTACTCGTCCGTTATAGCAAGATATGATGGTAAGTCGGGATCGTTTACAGGGATTTGTGAGTGAATAAAAAATATAAGTCTAAAAGTAAATCTCTAATGTACGCAAATAAGATAATAAGCAAATTCAATAATATAAAAACTACACTTGTTTAGACTAGTTTTCTACTTAATAACACACATGATTGTGATAACTTTTGATAACATATTGGTTGTGATAACAAAATGGTGGTCAAATCTATTGTTTCTATAAGTTAAACCTTCGTCAAGATTTTAGTTCATAAAAACAAGCTTTCGGTGTAAACCAATCAATTCAAGATCCATCCAAGGTTCATAAGGTATGGTGAATATCTTAAACACAAGAACAAACTCTTATTACAAATCAAATACTCTTAGGAAATGGTCAATTCAAAAGGTAACCCATTCATAGACAAAAAGGTTACAATTGTTTATAAACATTTAAACTTTCGTCCAACTAAAGGTTTACAAACAATCCGATTTGATGTTATAAAAGCATTCTCATTACAATCATACTTCTTGTTTTTTTGTTTAGTCAAGAATAATTATGGTGAAAAACAATCATTCATAGAAAAATGATTATAACTAGTTGAATAATAACAAATCTTTCGACCCTTGAAACTATTATCAATTAGTTAACCTTGGCTAAACAAATGTCACGATGAAACTTAAGGTACAATTGGTTCTTAGGATTGACTTGAAATTTAATTAAAACATGTTATCACAATCATAACTATAACTAAGCATAAAACATCATCAAAACAATTGTAAAAAGGCTACTAGCCACTCATAGCAAACATGCAAATAAACTCAGAATATTCAACATTAGAATCCATAGTTTTAAGTCTTACAATGCTTGGGAATTGATAACAATTGACAAGGTATTGATAACCTAAGTGTTGGTGATGATTTCTTGAGATTTTGGCCTCCAAATGTTGCTTCCTTAGTCCTCCAAAGTTCCTGGTTCTTTCTGCACGAATTTTCCTTCTTTGAGAGCTAGATGATGATAATAATTGAGAGTAGTAATGATAGTAATTGGTCTCTTCAATGGTGTCTTCAATTGTGTACTCTTAAGGTCCTTTTTGGCTTGTCAAATACTCCTAGCAATGAATAAGGACTTAAATGCTGGAGCTTGGACAATAAGATACTAAGAATGGCCTAGAACAATGGAACAAAAGACCAAGATTCGTGCACAAAAGTTGATATGCATAGGCAGAAATGACCATCCGATCGGTTGCAGGTTGATACCGATCGGATGGATATGGTCATTATGGCTATCCGATCAGTTATACTCCAACCGATCGGATGGTAGATTCTGGTTGCATTGGACTTTGACTTTTCCTTGTGTAGTTCTTTATGCACTATCCACACTTGATTAACTTTGAACTTGGAACTTTGAGATGACAAAACTTAGGTTCTCCTTATGAAATGCTTCACAGATTGGACTTTTGAGCTTGGGAATCTTCGTGTAATTGCATATACTTCATTTTCTTTACTTTTTCTCCATTTTTCCTACATTTGGCTACATACGATACAAAAACATACTTTGATACAATTTAGTGGCAAAAGCATATAAAAACAACCAAATAACATACACAAAAACACTAATAACGCTTATAAAAACATGTTAACTTTGAGCGTTATCTGGCATCACGTTGATTGGGGATTCAAAATCAATGTAAGCTTGAACAACGTACTTATATCCAATCATACATGGTATCTTTATGTTCCAAGGGCTACCTTTCTTTATTTTCGGATCAATCTTAACAAAGGCGGTCGAGGGTTATCGATTATATTACTATAGAGGGCGATTTCTTCCTTAGTAAGGTACAAATAGAAATAATCGTCCTCTAATCCCTCATCTCCTTTTTCCTTCATAACATCAACAACCGTGAAATTATCAGGTCCTAGGTTATCATTGGAGTACATAGCGATTGCTAGGTCGTTAAGTGCATTATCAAGCTCAATATCTACCAATCTATTAAGCTCCCTAAGTTCCCTAATCTCACTCTCAATTTGGTCACGCAATGAGATCACTTCGTCAGGTGAAAGGGATGTATTCGCGTTTTCCATAGTGGCAAACGGAATAGTCGATGCAAACTTTTTACGAAAAAAGGCACAAAGAAAAAGATAGACTAAAGAAATCTATTAAAAAGGAAATAAAAATCTCACTTGATAGGAATCTTGTGAGTCGACCTAAATGAAATAAAAATAAAACCCAAGCAACAACTATACCTCGGCAGCAGCGCCAAAAACTTGATGCGAGGATTGCGGCCTCACAAAAGGTTTTACTTCTCAAGGGATCTTGAGAAGCTTGCAATCCTCCAGGCAGTGTACCTGGTCGTTGTAGTGTAGTATAGGTATGTCCGGGGGATTGATCGTTCTCTAGGGGAAGAGTGTCGTTCGGTTGAAGTGTATGTCAATTTAAGCCTAAAGGTGAGGGATGATTCTTTTTGTATTTTTTTTATTTATGAAAGCAGTAAAATCTCGGTTTTGATGGAGTGGATGTAATTAGTTGCTACTTAACTAACCAAAAACTACTAATTAAACGAAAAACAGAAAATAAATAACAATAAAATGAAAATGGTGGATTTCTTATAATGAAACAAATGTGTTTACTTAGATTTAGTTACTCCCTAGTTATCTCTTATTGACTCGTTGAATGTCACAATGCAGTTGTTTTAGTTGAAACGTTGTATTCCTTAATACCAGTCATGGGGGTGTGCATAGCCTTCCCCAACTCTATGAATATTAATTTCTTCTTATGACGACACGTTTAGTATCCTATCAAAAAATCATTAACATCTACTCATGCATTAAATACAATGAATAAAACAGTAGTGCACATCCTATTACGTTTTTTAAGACGTTCAAGATGGTAACACAAAGGAGGTTAGCCAGTTTTCTTAACCTCACGCGAGTCAATCAACTAAACAAGAGACAACTTATCAACAATCAATAACTAGGTTTCATTAGATCTAATCAAACACTAATAAAGTTAAGCTAGCATGTTAAAGGGAAGAAAAGATAAACAGATAATCAAACAACACATTGACATATAGAATTACAAGGCTGATGGCATCAGGTTATAAATCCCGACGCCATCAGAACGCCGCTATTAGGGTTTCGTCTTGTGCAATCCAACCTTCGGACATCGTCACATTCAATTATCTTCTGGGCCATCTCTATTTGTGATAACACCAAACGGCTTACTCTCAATTACACCTGACGCCGTCAGGTGTAAATTTTCCAAAGGTTCACTGGAGCATCATGTGTAATATTTTCCAGCCCTTTTATCTTCAAGTGATGGCGTTAGCTATTAAAGCCTGACGCCGTCAGGTGCAATTCCTGACAAGTTTTCTTGACTTTGTTTTTTGCTTCATTCTTGAGCCAAAAAACGTCCAAAATGCTCCATTTTCCAAAAATCACGTCCCAAGTACCTAAAATGAGAAAAGAAACTATTTGAGGCAATATTTGGCCATATATTTACAATTGAAGGCTTAAATTACCCCTTAAAAGCGTAACAAATAAATCCTTATCACATGTCATAAAACACTCAATGTATGGTTGGAGTCATTTGCTCAAAATTATCCTCCCTGAACTGCTGAATCGGATCCTGGTCCTAGCTAGTCAAATTTGGCATTAGGATTTAGTTTTTTTGTTAGAACTATTTGGTTGTAGTATCTTGGAAACAATTTCGATGTTGCTTTGTCCGATAACATGTTGCTAACCTAGGTCTTTTAGATTATGGATTTATGTCCATTAGCGACACATTTATGCATTTTAGGTAATGGATTTGTTTATTTTGGTGATCTATTAATGGTTTTTATTGTTTGAATATTAGTTTTTTGTATTTACAGGTTCGGAAAATCTATTATAATACAAATACAACAGAATTTAGCCACGTGTTTCCCACGGATTAATCAAAAAATTCCCACAATGTAACCACCCATAATTTTCATTTTCATTATAAGGTATTTTCACAGTTAAATTTTTACTTTTCTTATTGCATACATGACCCCTAGACCTGCTCACGTATCCACCTATGCCAAATATCTTTACACCTACATCATATAAACACCTAATATATCAAATCTAAGATCTAAACATTATTACAATAGGTAATCTATCACTCCAATATACTATATCTATCATAAACTCTAAACAAACCCTAATCAAACCCCTAAGTGTTTACGATTATTTCTGAAACCCTAATAACATATCTAAACTTGCTTGGAAGTGTTCAAGGCTTATGGGTAAGTTACATTAGAAACTTTAGGATATCTTAGCCCTCCTAAACCCTAGTACAACTCCCTAGAGCTTAGGTACAAGACCCTGAAGCACAAAACCCTAATTGGGTCTTATAGGTCCCGAAACTATGTTAAATCTTCCCAAATCTTTAGTATAAGTTACCACCACTTAGTATAAGTCTCTTTAGTCCTAACCCTAGTTACTAGGCACCCATAGAACCCTAATCTAGGCACTAAACCCTAAGCTAGACTCTAATTACTCACTAAGCTAGATTAAGACTAAACTAAACCTAAGTTAGTACTAAACCTAAACCTAAGCACCTCAAACACCTAGCCTAGCACCTTGTGCACGTACTTGTCATCACCAAGCACACTAGCACACACCTTACAAGTAGGTGATGCACCTACTTGTCACCACCTTCCATCCGCGGCAACACACCACCACAAACACCCTATATCGTCCCCTACCTACTCCCTAGCCACCCTTAGTCACCACACTACCTCTTCAGAGTCACCAATAGCTGTCATATGTCACCTCCCCCCCCCCATCATGCCACCACACAACCCCTTTCTTGCTCGCTACTCCTAACGTACCCTATAAATACCGTACACCCTTCCATTCTTTCAAATCACACCTCCTCTCTTATTTAGCTTAAACATTTTGTACCTAGTTGTAGTATATGATCCATAGTAGGCCTAGGAGTCGAAAGAACCAAGTCTTCAACCCTTGTCGAGCTGATTTCCCATCGAGAAAACCCTAACACCCGTGTTAAGCCTTTCTTGGTCACATAAGCTTCTAATCAGGTTCTATAAGCTTTAGTATAGTCCTAGGATAGTTATTAGATGTCTTAGATCACCTAGGAAACCTTGCCTAAGCCTTGATCATTTTCCTTTGCATGCTTTCATTTTGAAACCCTAATTATGATCGAATTGCTAATTATATGCTATAATACCTTATCATAAGCTATAAGCTAGTTTAGGTCACTTATATAAGCTTATAATAGTTAGTCATAAGCCTAGAAAACTTTTTGTTTTATAAAAATATAGTTTGCATGGAAAAGGACTAGTTTTGCAAATATTTCCATGCATAGGGGTATATATGGTAACTTTCTAAAAATATTAAGTCTAGGGACTGTTTTTGACATTTCTTATAATTATTAGGTATAAGGATCTATTTTACAAAAGTTATATAACCTAGGGATAAAAATTGACATAGTTTTTAGGACTAGATTTGCAAAAGTTATTAAGTTAAGGGTATAAATGGTAAATTTTAAAAATAATAAGTCTAAGGTTCATTTCTGTCATTTTACTAAAATATATAAATATAGGGACTTAATTTGAATAATATAGAAAGCTAAAGGTTTATGTCACAACTCGTAAATTCTGGTCTTTTCCCGAACTTTCACATTTACTATTCATCGGTTACTATTCATCGATCACTATTCATCATTTTACTATTCATCATTTTTTAGGTCAGTTTGATATTCTGAGAAGCGTTTTAAAATTTTACTATTCATAAAACACTATTCACATCCGGAGAAAATTTGTCATTTATGCGTGAGTTGCGTCATTTCTGTATACGTACGGTTATCTACCTAATAAACGTTATCTTATAAACTATTACTATGAATAATTGATCCGACAATCCCAACTATGGTCCTAACACATTTTTATACTCATTATAATAATATAAAAATTATATTATTAATTTACCCGGTGTTTTAAAATCAATTACTATATTTTACGGTCGGAGCTTATAACTCCGTCGGTTTGCGATATTTCAACCCAATAATTATTTTAACACCCGATGCTCATCAGGAATGTAATCTCATAATTTTTACAACGTCGCCAAATTTTAGTTGGTACCGTTAAACTTTATTTCTAGCAAACCTGGTACCCGATAACACCTAAACTACATAATATCTATCTAAATCTCCACCTAAAAGTCAAATAAATCATGCAAGATCTTTATACTTCAAACAAAATCCATTCTCTTTGAAATTCATCTCAAACCCACGCCTCTCTACCTGCCCACATTTAATGATCTTGCTTTATTGTATTTTTTTACTAGCACTTGTCTAACCTTTCTATATAATAGCAACACATATCATTTTTTTTTATTCATTTTCACTACAACAACAATATTTTCTCCTCTTGTTTCTTTGGTGTGGCAGCCACTCACGAACAAGAAATACACATTTTATTTTCTTATTGATTGAAGATTTGGGTTCAAGAAATATATTGGGTTTATGTTAGAGTAATTTGGGTTATAAAGTTTGTCATTTGGGATGTAATAGGTCACAAATCACCTCAAATATTCAAGTAAGCTTCAAGAACACTTTTGATCTTTTCATACTTTCATTTTTCTAGTTTCATGATGTTTATTCAAGATCTACATGCATATGTTAGTATATACCACTTATTTATATATATATCTAACTTTTGAACTCTAGAAATAGATTATTGTTAGATCCTTGTTAGATCCACTTGATTTATGATGTTTAGGAACCCATGACACCCTAAGAAGGTGTATGGTAAGATTAGACTAGATTTGTGGTGATTGAAAGTGGTTTGGTTGAAGTTGGAACTAGATTGGAACACTAGAAATGGTTTTTGAAACAATATATTTACCTACTGTTGCTATTTTTAAAACGTGGGAAAATCAGTAGATGATGGGTAATTTTTGATCAAAGATTTAGAAAATACTTTCAAAAACGAAGCCGTGGGCGAAAGAACGGATTAAAACGAGTTTATAACGAAGGAGATATGAATTTTTCAATATTAACGACGAAAACTATTTTTCTGAAAACTGCATGCTGTTTGACAGTTTTCGACGGGCAAATAGAGACGTTAGACGTAACCTAGAGGAGCCGAACTACCAAAAACATATTAGTATATACTAAAACGAATCCGTGGATATAAAGAACGAGTAAAATGAGCTTAAAACGACCAAGATATACACTTTTGAAACTAGGCGAACTATATATATATTTGACAACTTCTAATAGCACATATTCTCTTAAGTTATGGAAACACTATAAATCAACGCCAACGCTTATTTTCAAACTACGAGTGGTATAGGCTTCATGTGCATGTGCATTCATCGCATCTCCTCATAATTTAAGTAGATCGTATCATTCGTTCATTATAGGTCGCGGTTAGAGATCGAACCTCATTTCTGTGTAACCACTTTTGTCTTCGTAACTATCGTACCAGGTGAGTCATAGCCCCTACTCTTTTAAATTGTTTTGTTAACTTTTTGGGGGAGAATACATGCTCGTTTTTACATGAATTACTACTTGACCTTTTGAACTCGACTTGACTTTTGAACTTGACTTGACTTTTGAACTTGACTTAAACTTTTGACCCTAATGTACCGTACGTACTATGACCTAAAGTCTCGCCATTTTTGGTGGAGCGTGCAAAGTCTCACCTTATTGGTGGAGCGTTCTTAACCCTAAAGTCTCGCCTTATTGGTGGAGCGTGCTAAGTCTCCCATGTTCGGAGCGTTCTTAATCGTATATAATAGTTGTATGATGTACTGTTCGTACATTCGCATTGTTCGACACCTATTAGTAGTATGGATAGCGCTATTAGAGGTCGGCCAACCTCTCGTCCACCATGTTACGGGACGCATATTATTTAATTAGGGGCTTTGCATGGCATACATTATTATATAGGTGGTGCTTATATTGTGACTTATTATTGACCACGGGTGCTTGACTACTAGACCTAAACTATTTAGCAGTGGGTTGTAAACACACAGGTTGCAAGTCTCTTATGGCGGGATTTGCAACTGAGTGGATTTACGATGCCTTTGCTGTGTGATCATTTTCTATAAACTTTATTTGTTAAACAAACTCTATGAACTCACCAACCTCGTGTTGACACTTTAGCATGTATTTTCAGGTTTTAACCAATGGCACGCTACAGGAGGTTTTGGCAGGGTACGGCATGGTCATAGAAGACTCTGATTTTTTTATATGGGGATCGTTTTAAACTATTTTAAGGGCCTACTTCCGCACTACTTTTAACGATGTAAATTCGATATTTTTGATTTAACTATTTTATTCTAAATGATTGAAGTGAAAACCATTTTTGAACTAGTGTTGTAATACCAATTGAGTTACACCCCAGCTACACGTATGCTTCCGCTGGACCCGATTTTGGGGGTGTGACAGATTGGTATCAGAGCTTTGGCTATAGCGAACTAAGTGTTTTTTTAAAACCTAGACTATAGCTACTTTTATGAAAAACTCAACCCTATGACCGTCACGTGCCTGCCTGCCAAGCTGAAGCCTCATTGTGGTTTGTTGCTGACTTAGGTGATGAGATTTGTGTCTCATTATCTGGTATATTATGTTCATTTATTCTAGTTGATTACTCTCATTGTCTTGCATATAAGCATGTTCACGTATCATATATGTCACCCTGTTATGTTTCTCCTTGCATAGTTTCATCATTTGACCTCGAGTTTGGTCACCTGCCTTAGTCTTTCTGAACGTCTTGGTATTTGTGAAGGACATAGTATTAGTATAACTGAGCTGAGTATTTCAAAATTCATGGAACCTCGGTGGAATATAGACTAGTCACCTATATTCAACCCGGGATAGTGGGACATAGGCTGACTACCTATATCCGACTCAGAAATGAATTTTGTAACACTGAGAATGGTTATAATAAAATTCTGTCTGGATTGAATCCTCTACTCAATTTCCAAATGTTTCATTATGTGTGTGTATACCCTCGTTGTCAGAACGCTTATGTTTTCCATCACCTCGTGAACCGCCTCCTGAAAACAAGTCAACTGGTCATTTCATCTCATGAATCTTCACCTTTATAACACTTCAGAGACCTACGTTAACTGAACTTCGGGACGAAGTTTCCTTAAGGGGTAGAGACTGTCACAACTCGTAAATTCTGGTCTTTTCCCGAACTTTCACATTTACTATTCATCGGTTACTATTCATCGATCACTATTCATCATTTTACTATTCATCATTTTTTAGGTCAGTTTGATATTCTGAGAAGCGTTTTAAAATTTTACTATTCATAAAACACTATTCACATCCGGAGAAAATTTGTCATTTATGCGTGAGTTGCGTCATTTCTGTATACGTACGGTTATCTACCTAATAAACGTTATCTTATAAACTATTACTATGAATAATTGATCCGACAATCCCAACTATGGTCCTAACACATTTTTATACTCATTATAATAATATAAAAATTATATTATTAATTTACCCGGTGTTTTAAAATCAATTACTATATTTTACGGTCGGAGCTTATAACTCCGTCGGTTTGCGATATTTCAACCCAATAATTATTTTAACACCCGATGCTCATCAGGAATGTAATCTCATAATTTTTACAACGTCGCCAAATTTTAGTTGGTACCGTTAAACTTTATTTCTAGCAAACCTGGTACCCGATAACACCTAAACTACATAATATCTATCTAAATCTCCACCTAAAAGTCAAATAAATCATGCAAGATCTTTATACTTCAAACAAAATCCATTCTCTTTGAAATTCATCTCAAACCCACGCCTCTCTACCTGCCCACATTTAATGATCTTGCTTTATTGTATTTTTTTACTAGCACTTGTCTAACCTTTCTATATAATAGCAACACATATCATTTTTTTTTATTCATTTTCACTACAACAACAATATTTTCTCCTCTTGTTTCTTTGGTGTGGCAGCCACTCACGAACAAGAAATACACATTTTATTTTCTTATTGATTGAAGATTTGGGTTCAAGAAATATATTGGGTTTATGTTAGAGTAATTTGGGTTATAAAGTTTGTCATTTGGGATGTAATAGGTCACAAATCACCTCAAATATTCAAGTAAGCTTCAAGAACACTTTTGATCTTTTCATACTTTCATTTTTCTAGTTTCATGATGTTTATTCAAGATCTACATGCATATGTTAGTATATACCACTTATTTATATATATATCTAACTTTTGAACTCTAGAAATAGATTATTGTTAGATCCTTGTTAGATCCACTTGATTTATGATGTTTAGGAACCCATGACACCCTAAGAAGGTGTATGGTAAGATTAGACTAGATTTGTGGTGATTGAAAGTGGTTTGGTTGAAGTTGGAACTAGATTGGAACACTAGAAATGGTTTTTGAAACAATATATTTACCTACTGTTGCTATTTTTAAAACGTGGGAAAATCAGTAGATGATGGGTAATTTTTGATCAAAGATTTAGAAAATACTTTCAAAAACGAAGCCGTGGGCGAAAGAACGGATTAAAACGAGTTTATAACGAAGGAGATATGAATTTTTCAATATTAACGACGAAAACTATTTTTCTGAAAACTGCATGCTGTTTGACAGTTTTCGACGGGCAAATAGAGACGTTAGACGTAACCTAGAGGAGCCGAACTACCAAAAACATATTAGTATATACTAAAACGAATCCGTGGATATAAAGAACGAGTAAAATGAGCTTAAAACGACCAAGATATACACTTTTGAAACTAGGCGAACTATATATATATTTGACAACTTCTAATAGCACATATTCTCTTAAGTTATGGAAACACTATAAATCAACGCCAACGCTTATTTTCAAACTACGAGTGGTATAGGCTTCATGTGCATGTGCATTCATCGCATCTCCTCATAATTTAAGTAGATCGTATCATTCGTTCATTATAGGTCGCGGTTAGAGATCGAACCTCATTTCTGTGTAACCACTTTTGTCTTCGTAACTATCGTACCAGGTGAGTCATAGCCCCTACTCTTTTAAATTGTTTTGTTAACTTTTTGGGGGAGAATACATGCTCGTTTTTACATGAATTACTACTTGACCTTTTGAACTCGACTTGACTTTTGAACTTGACTTGACTTTTGAACTTGACTTAAACTTTTGACCCTAATGTACCGTACGTACTATGACCTAAAGTCTCGCCATTTTTGGTGGAGCGTGCAAAGTCTCACCTTATTGGTGGAGCGTTCTTAACCCTAAAGTCTCGCCTTATTGGTGGAGCGTGCTAAGTCTCCCATGTTCGGAGCGTTCTTAATCGTATATAATAGTTGTATGATGTACTGTTCGTACATTCGCATTGTTCGACACCTATTAGTAGTATGGATAGCGCTATTAGAGGTCGGCCAACCTCTCGTCCACCATGTTACGGGACGCATATTATTTAATTAGGGGCTTTGCATGGCATACATTATTATATAGGTGGTGCTTATATTGTGACTTATTATTGACCACGGGTGCTTGACTACTAGACCTAAACTATTTAGCAGTGGGTTGTAAACACACAGGTTGCAAGTCTCTTATGGCGGGATTTGCAACTGAGTGGATTTACGATGCCTTTGCTGTGTGATCATTTTCTATAAACTTTATTTGTTAAACAAACTCTATGAACTCACCAACCTCGTGTTGACACTTTAGCATGTATTTTCAGGTTTTAACCAATGGCACGCTACAGGAGGTTTTGGCAGGGTACGGCATGGTCATAGAAGACTCTGATTTTTTTATATGGGGATCGTTTTAAACTATTTTAAGGGCCTACTTCCGCACTACTTTTAACGATGTAAATTCGATATTTTTGATTTAACTATTTTATTCTAAATGATTGAAGTGAAAACCATTTTTGAACTAGTGTTGTAATACCAATTGAGTTACACCCCAGCTACACGTATGCTTCCGCTGGACCCGATTTTGGGGGTGTGACAGTTTAATATATATATATAAGTATAACAGTTTAGGGTAGATTTTGTAAATTCTTAAACTTGAAGGATATAAAGTAAACTATTTTCATAAAATATAAAAACCTATATTTATAAAATGACACAATACTAGGGAGCTTTATATGAGGGGTTTCATTTGGTTATTTTTACGAATTAAAGTATCCTTGCTCCTCAAACGTTTACTACATGACCTCTGGATTATGATGGCCCGAAAGATGTTATGTTATATCTATAACCTAAAATACTTAACAACATAACACAATACTATGGAGCTTCATGTGAGGGGTTTAATACCTCTGGATTATGATGGCCCGAACGGTGTTATGTTATATCTAAATACTTAACAACGTGACACAATATTAAGGAGTTTCATTATGATGGCCCCAAAAATGTTACATTATAACTAAATCTAAAAACCCTAAGGAATAAATACTCAAGAAACATAAATAAAATAACTAATACTTAACATACACATACCTACACTACCCACAGGATACGTGAGTAAGCAGTCTAGTAACTGAGTCACTTTTCTCATCAATAAGATTTCCCTAAGCCCAGGTGAGTTTTCATAGCCTCACCTTTTAAATGCTTTACAAACCATGTGAGGGGGATACATGTTTTAAATCAAATATAAGTCTTTTTCTTTGGTTATTGCATGAGTGTTTCCTATGCCACCATTACATAACAAAATTCATACACAATAATCACTTGCGAGTGAACACGAGTATAGTGAATAGATCTATTTAGAGTTTGACAACTCCCGTTGGTTTGCCCCGGATGGTTACCAATAAGCACTATATTTGAAAGCACCATGAATGATTAACCTTGGCAATTTAATCCTTATTACGTCCCGTCATGCAAGGGTCTGCAGTGCTCCATTACTTGGACATGTTAACGTGCGGTGTCATGAGCTTAGTGCAATAACACTACCCTTATGATAATTGTAAATGCATCGCAATTAAACACTACATTTTCCTTGACGAGTGTAACAACTGAACCTGTGGAACTTGTATTCACACTACCACTAAAACCTATGATTCTCACTCAACCCTGGTGTAGACCTTTTTAAGCATGTATCCCAGATAAATTAGCTCGTTATGGACTTATGGCATGAAGTGGCACTGGACTAGGAGGACTTTCAAATTGTTATCATTCAAAACTCTACACTCCACATAGATTTTTGGGACCTCCCCTTTATAACAACTCTGATATTTTAATGAATGATAACTCATTTTCTAAAAAATGTCTTTTTTCGAGTCATTTTCTATTATTGTGTCTGTGATCCATGAAGTAATACCCCAGATCTAAATTCCGCTACGATATGTGAAAATGGGGGTGTTACACATAGAATTTTTTGGGGGAAATTTATTTTTCTGTGGGAAATCTGTAATAAAACCGTCAGAAATTGTAGTGTGAAAATCGTTGAAAAACTGTGGCAAAAAAACCATGGATATGTGTAGAAAATGGCTACTAGAAACCATGGAAAATTTCGTGAGAAATCTGTTGGAGAAATTGTAGTGTGAAAATCATTAGAAATCTGTGGCAAAAACACCACGGATATGTGTGGAAAATGTCTACTGGAAATGTTGATATAAATAATGCATAAAAACGTTATTAATATTTTTCGATATCCCTACGTTTTGACGTTCACAAAATGTAAAAAACATTAAACGTAAAATTATTACGTAAACAAGTATTTAGTTACAAATATCATTTCATCCAACAAAATCACTTAAGGTATATATAAACAAATGTCTAATACATTTTATGATCAAAGGGATTTTATTTAGACACTAAATTTTATAAAATGTTATAAAAATTTTATACATTTTGGAAAAACACTTTTGGTAATTAAATGAAAATGTTTAATTCATAATAAATATATGAATTCAAAATTTTAAGCAAAATCAGTTAGATTTTTACCAAATAAACTTTCACCAGAAAAAGACAAGTTTTCTGGCCGTTACAGGAGGGCGGCCCCCTTAATATTTAAGGGGGCCGGCACGCTCATGTTGCCAGAAATTGTTGCCTATAAATATAGGTCCATTTCTGTAATTTTTCCTAACCTTTTTACACGAAAATTTTCAGTCCCAATCCTTTCTAAACATCCTTCTAATCCTTTAATCATAAGATTATAAGTCTTTGTTTCAAGTGATTCAATCCTTCACCACTCAAAGTGCAAGAGAAGAATACTCCTTCAACATCAAGTTAAGAAGTATTGCAGATTTGTGAATATAATCTTGTAGTTGTGTAAATTATTTGTAAAGGTGTAGAGTGTTTGTAATAGGTAGATTTAGGTGTGTTAGTAGTGAAGAAAAGTAGTAAAGAAGAAGTAGTGTTGTGAAGAAGAAGTAGTGAAGTTGTGAGAAGTCGTGTAGTAGTTGTGGTGTGTACAAGTTGTGTAAAAGTCGTGAGAAGTCGTGAAGAGTCGTGAGATTGGTTCTAGCTACAATTAGAACTAGACATTTTTCTTGATGTCGTTAAACGGTGTAAGCAAAGGTGTGTTAGGTTTCACCGCCATAAGGGGGCTTGTTGACATAGTGAAGAAAACTCTCGAGTTAGGTGCTCGGGGAGTGGAGTAGGGCGAAGAGGAGCTTTGTAGCCGAACCACTATAAATCCTTTGTCTCGCGGTGCGATCTTTTCATCTCTACCTCTTTACTTAGGGGGTGTTTGATAACCTCTTAATGGGCCTTATTATGAATCATTAAGTGGGATTGATTGTTTGATAAACTTTTTTTCTTCTCTTAATCGTTCAACTAAGGGTTGAATTGGCCAGCGTTAAACACATGCAAAATGATTAAGCACCACAAAAATTACATAAATATCATCTTTGAGTGTGTCCAACAGTCAACTTTTAAATATGCATTTGATCATTTCTTTAAGAGTAAACTAGTTTTCGTGATTTCATAATCAAATTGATGAGTTATTTTCTAAATGATAATTATTATTTATTTATTTATTTATTTATTTATTTTTGAATTAGTTTGTAATTATTATTGTTTTATTATCTTTTGATAAAACTATTTACATTTTATTGCTTACTTTAACATTGTTTTCTTATATTATATTTATATTCGCGTCAAAAATCTTTTTTTTATCAAACTATATATTTTGCTCATTACAAATCTAGACACAAGATTAAATTGGTAATTTAAGGCAGCTCAGATAGCTCATTCAGAATAATTATCAAACAATAATTTTCACACAGAATTAGTTTCACTCAGCATCTTGGAATCATTCAGCAGCTTTGATTCATTCAGCGCTAAATCATATTTTTTTTTATCAAACAGCCCCTTACTTGTCTATTTTGTTATTGTTTAATTTCGTAGATATAAGTGTTCATAAGTATGCAAGTATTGATCTCAAATAAAACTAGAATCGAAGTTTTGAAAACAAAGTCTTTATAAAATTAAAACGACGTAAAACTATTTAACGATCCCCCCTCTCTAGTTTTCCACAATTGGCATCAGAGCTACCTTAAACAAGATTTTTAAAATAAATTGTATTTTACAACTTGCAATCGATCTATGGAATCGGAAAAATATTTAGAAGGGAACATGACATTTAAACCACCATATCTTGAAAACATAAGTTTTCTTGATTGGAAAAATCGATTCGAAAGTTTTGTGAAGTCAATAGATTATGATCTTTGGCATGTCATTTCAATTGATGATTTTCAACCAATAAAAACTATTTTTGAAGAACAAGATAATTGTTTCAAAAGAATGCTAGATAAAAATAATAAGGCTAAAATAATTATATACAAAGCTTTACCAAAAATTGAATACGAAAGAATATTTTTTGTCAAATGGCAAATGATATGTGGAAAAGCCTTTTAAACTTTCATCAAGAGAAGTGTCAAGTCAAAGAATATCTTGCATACAAAATAGTAGTAAATGAAAGTATAGTATATAAATATTTAGTTGAAATGAGTACAAGTGCTACTAGTTCAAATCTTTTTTGCGAAGGTAATGATGCCGAAAATTCCATGAGTCACGTCAAGAGTAAACAAAAAGGTTGTATAGAGATAATGATCGAGAAGGAACTTAGTGATGATGACGATTCTAATTCCGAAAGTGAAGACGAAGAATATGCAAAGGTCGTTAAAGAATTCGAGAATCTTCTTAAAAAGTGACAAAGAGAACAAGATAAAAGAAAAACAACCCGAAGGAGAAGATTTAGTGACGAAGAGAAGCACAAATGTTTCGTAGCTCAAGCATCTAATGAGGTATGCCTAGGAGTAGATTTGGAGCCCAATGAATGGATAAAGGATAGTGGATGCTCAAGACACATGACGGGGAATCACAAGCTATTTTCTACATACAAGGCATATAACGGAGGTAACGTTGTTTTTGGTAGCGATCGTCGTGGAAAATCATAGTCAAAGGTACGATCTCTCAAGACTCTCCAACTATTGAAAATGTTAAACATGTAGATAATCTAACATATAACTTGCTTATTATAGGTCAAATATGTGATAATAAGTGTAGGGTTACCTTTACCGATAAAGATAGTGAAATAATTAAGGATGAAAAAGTCATAGGTACAGGAATTAGGAAAGAAGGTGTATATATTATGAAACTAGAAGACAAACCGGAAGATAGGATATGCTCAGAAACTCTAGATGAAAATTCTACTTTGTGGCATAGGAGATTAGATCATGCGAACATGCAACAAATACAATCTTTAGTCTCTAAGGAACTAGTTAGAAATGTGCCTAGTCTAAGATACGATCAACATTTTTGTGACGCTTGTAAAATTGGAAAACAAGCACATGCTAGTCACAACGCTAAAAATATGGTATCCACTACTAGCTGCTTAGAATTACTTCACATGGATCTTTTTCGTCCAACCGCAGTGCGGAGCTATGGTAGCAACCGTTACATCTTAGTTATAGTAGATGATTATTCACGATACACGTGGACTAGGTTCTTAAGTGATAAACCCGAAGCCTTTGAAAAATTTGAGACATTTAGTAAAATGATCTAAAATAAATTAGGATGCTCTATAGTATCAATTAGGACAGACCATGGTAGGGAATTTTACAACGAAGTACAATTTAGAAAATATTGTGATTTAAATGGAATATCTCACAATTTTTCCGCTCCTCGTACTCCTGAATCTAATGGGGTAGTAGAAAGGAAAAATAGGTCTTTACAAAAATTGAGTAGAACAATGCTAAATGAGAAATCTATCCCACAAAAGTTTTGGTGTCACGCCGTAGATACATCAACGTATATACTTAATAGGGTTTCTATTAGACGAATATTAGGAAAAAATCCATATGAGTTATTAAGAGGTAGAAAACCATATATAGGCTACTTTAGAGTATTTGGAAGTAAATGCTTTATCCTTAATACAAAAGATTACCCTACTAAGTTCGACCCTAAGTCATACAAAGGTGTTTTTCTAGGATATTCACAAAATAGTAAAGCATATATAATTTTAAATAAACATACTATGAAAGTAGAAGAGTCCTTAAATGTAACATTTGATGAAACTCCTCCACCACCTAAAACATTACCCTTAAAAGATGATTATGTGATTGAGGAAGAAGCTATTGAGGTTAATAAAAGTAATCCCTTAGGAAATGATAATGAGGTAGAAACATTAGAAGAAAATGAGATTATAAATATTAGGAATCAAAATCACATCCATTAGGTATCATCATAGGTAATTTGAATCAAAGAACCCTTAGGTCACAAGCTTAAGACAAAAGCAACTTCTTTTGCTTTGTGTCAACAATAGAACCTAGGAATATAAATGAAGGCTTAAAGGATGAAAGTTAGCTTATGGCTATGCAAATAAAACAAATGATGTTTGGGAATTAGTCTCAAATCCTAGGAATGAGACCATAATAGGAACCAAATGGGTATTTAGGAATAAATTAGATGAGAATGGAATAGTAATTAGGAAAAAAGCTAGATTAGTCGCCCAATGTTATAATCAACAAGAAGGAATTGATTATGATGAAGCCTATGCTCCGGTAGCTAGACTAGAATCTATTAGAATACTCCTAGCCTATGCTTGCGCCCTAGACTTTAAGTTATACCAAATTGATGTAAAAAGTGAATTCCTCAACGGTTTTATCAATGAGGAGGTTTATGTGGCACAATCTCCGGGATTAATTGACTTCGCAAAACCTGATTATGTTTATAAACTCAAGAAAGCTTTATATGGACTCAAACAAGCCCCTAAGGCTTGGTATGATCGATTAAAAGCATTTCTTATAAAACATGATTATTCCATGGGAATGGTAGATAATACTCTTTTCACTAAAAAGAAAAACCCGAATCTCATCATTGTTCAAATATATGTCGATGATATTATATCTGGATCGACTTGTCAAGTAATGTGTGATGAATTTGCCAAAATCATGCATGATGAGTTTAAGATGAGCATGATGGGTGAACTAAACTTTTTCCTAGGATTACAAATAAAACAATTAGAAGATAGAATATTTTTCAACCAATCTAAATACATTAAGGAAGTGCTTAAGAAATTTGGCTTAGAAGACTCAAAACCCATAAAAACACCTATGTCTACGGAAGTGAAACTCACAATAGATGAAGATGGTGAGTCCGTAGATAATACTAAGTATAGAGGAATAATAGGTAGTGTACTATACTTAACGGCAAGTAGACCCGATATCATGTTTAGTGTTTTCCTTTGTGCCCGCTTTCAAGAGGATCCCAAAACCTCTCATCTAGAAGCGGTTAAGCGTATCTTCTGATACATTAAGGGCAATATACACTAAGCATTTTGGTATCCTAAGGGATCCGGAATAGAAACCATTGTCTATGCGGATTCGGATCATGCGGGAGACTACGTGGATAAAAAAGCACTAGTGGTATTTGCACGTTTAAGTGATTTTTTCGGCCACGAAGAAAAACGTGAAAAAATGAAAAAAAAAATCATCAAAAATATATCAAAGTGCCTATCTATAGAAAGATAATTAAATGTTCGTCGTAACGGTATATCTTTTTTTGTTTAACAATTAACGGTTTGAAAGATATTAGTATTTGAAAAAGAAAGGATGAAAGTGGGTTTTTTAAATTGTTGGTATTAATCTCATCCATTAGATAAAATAAAGATGGAGGGAAGATGGAGGGTGGAGATTAGTTCCTTGGTATGTAAAAAAATTTTGATCATCAAATGATATTAAATCAAAAATATATTACCCCGTATATGTCAACAAGGTGGTAGTGGTACCACCTTTCAACATATGATATTTTAGAAAGATGTCATATATTTGTTCCTCGTACGGTGAAATCGAAACCAATGTTTTAAAAACCAGTTTTTTATTTGATCCGGTTGAGTCGCTGTTTACTGTTTAACCAACGGTTCAATCGGGTTTTTTTTCCACAAAATGAGCTTTCGGACATCTGACCGATTCAAGGTTCAACCGACAGTCAACCCGGATTTTAAAACATTGATTGAAACATACATTATGTTATGTAAGTTTAGATGGTTACCTGACTTGATTCAAGTAAAGGGATAACTTAAATCACCCACAATCCATCAAGTGATCATTAATCACATAAAAAGTTTGTTTTTGTAACCTCGAGTTACTAGAAAGACAATCTATAACAAAAAAGCTAGAGATTGAATAAGAGGTTACAACGACATTCGTACTGTGGATCTTTCTGTTAGAATATGAGAACCAAAGTACACGTATATACGGAAGCTAGTATCATTTATAACACACAAATATTAACAAAAACATAATAGGAACGTACCGTGGTGATTCTAGCCCGAACAAGAATCAAGTAAACAAGTCTTGAACTTCATGTAATTAGATCAATGATAAACCCCTTACCGTTTTGTTTATCGATCTCTTGATATCAACTATAGTGAGTTGTTACCTCGTTCTTGTACACACAAACTAATTCCGAATTAAAGTAATTACCAGATTAAACACAAGAATTGTTTTTGGAAAAACAAAATCGAAAACCCTAAGTATTTAGGGGTGTTCGATTGGCTGGAAACAAAGAGAGGAAAAGAGAACCCATAGGGTATAGAGTGTGCACAAAAGATGTGAATGAGATACCCTTGTCCTTGTATATATACTAGAGGAAACTTTGGGAGCAAGTTAGGGCAATGGGTTGCCCCCTTGGGCTTGTGAACGACCGGTCATACACCCAAGAAGGTTGTTCCGGATCCTTCTTGCCACCAAGTTTCATTCTAGTCCTTTTCCTTGCCAATTCGGGATAGTTAGTCCACAGAATTAATAACTAACGATCACTAGTCCTTAAACTTGTGTTATTAATAAATATACATAACTATTAATATTTATTAATCTTTAATTCTCGTTTGTATTGTGTGCAATCCCGAGGTCTCAGGTTCGATACTAGTCATTTACTTATTAATGTTTATACGTAACATTTAACAGCTCCCACTTGTATATCCATTAATAGTAAAATGACATTGGTTGGCGTCTTGCAACACTCCAATGCCCCCAGCAAGACTCGAGCTAGGTTTCCTGGAAAAAACCTATAATGATTCATCATTATAATTATCCTTTAGTTTCTAATACTACATTAATAAAGATGTGAGATTCTTTATTAAATTTCTGTTTCTTGTCTCTTTATGATTGAAAAAAATTACCAAAACATCTGAACGTATTCTAGATAGACTTTGGGCGTAGCCACGTAAACATTTTGTCAACCCTATGAGGGGCCTAGCAGTATTAAACTTCTGAACAAATCAGAAGGAACAAATTCTTTCTTGACTACAAGAATATCCCATGAACTTTGCAACACTTCTTAAACAACCCTTATAACTCCCTATTACGGTGAGCGGTAGATTGCTTTACAAAAATGCACTACATCCATGACTCTTATCTGGTATCTCAAGTCTGAGGATAACTTTAAATATGATTCTCACATTAAATATTAAATTATATTGTTGGGATAAGTCCTATATTCAATTCATTGAACATCATGTGAAATTGGTATGACTACGCATCAATATACTTTTAAGTATATCCTAAACTAATACTCAAATTTGTCTTAGTTTAATGATATTCCCATATCATTAATCGACAACGGACAATTTAGAATAATAATTTTTTCATGGATTTAAACATGCAAATATAGGATATATTATTAAGACAATGAATAAATAAACATAACCAATATTTTATTCCATTAAAATAATAATTGTACATTACATCCCTTATCCAAATACTAATCACAAATGGGCAAGAAACTTTTAGCCAAACGAAGTCATATGCCTTCAGCATGCCTATAGAGCTTAGTGCCAGGTAGAGGCTTTGTTAACTGGTCTGCTAAGTTTTCATCTGTGTGAACTTTGAGCATTTCGATTTCACCTATTTCGACTTGTTCTAGAACATAGTGATGCTTAATCGGGAAATGTCTGGTGCCTTTCATGATTCCAGGTTCATTGGAAAATGTAATTGCTGCTGATTTGTCTCAATACACTTTTATAGGTCTTTGAATCGAAGGCATAACCCAAAGCCCTGAAACAAACTTCCTAATCCAAACAGCTTCCATTGCAGCTTTTGAAGCAGCTATATACTCACTTTCTGTTGCAGACATTGCTAGTGTACTCTGCTTTCTGCTCCTCCAATCCACAGCTCCTCCATTAATGACAAAGACATAACCCGTCTGTGACTTCGTATCATCCTTATCACCTTTTCAAGAAGCATCGCAGTAACCTGTAACATCAAGTTCTGCAGATGGAGTACCCCCATAAACTAAGAACATATCTTTAGTAGCCCTAAGGTACTTAAGAATATTCTTAACAACAGTCCAGTGAGCTTCACCTGGATTCAACTGATATTAACTGGTTAAATTCTGAGCAAATGCCACATCAGGCCTTGTGCTTTTCACCGCATACATAATAGATCCTACAACCGAAGCATAAGGGACTCTCTTCATGTGTTGCACCTCTGCAGGTGTTGAAGCACAAACTTTGCTACTCAAGCCATGTTGTTCTTGCATTGGCAAATATCCCTTCTTGGAATTTTGCATATTAAATCTCTTCAATATTTTATCAATGTAAGTAATTTGGCTTAATCCAATTAATCGTTGGGATCTATCTCTATATATCTTGATTCCCAGAATGAATGCAGCTTCCCCTAAATCTTTCATAGAAAAACACTTTCCAAGATATGCCTTAACCTTTTGCAAACTTGGAATGTCTTTTCCCATAATCAATATGTCATCAACATATAAAATAAGGAAAATTACATCACTCTCACTAGCTTTGTGATATACACATAGCTCATCAAGATTTTAAGTGAATCCATACTTTTTAATCTCACTATCAAATCTCTTATTCCATTGTCGTGATGCTTGCTTCAATCCATAAATGGATCTTTGAAGTTTGCATACACGATTTGGGAATTCTGGATTCACAAACCCCTCAGGCTGCACCATATAGATGTCTTCATCTAGGCGACCATTTAAGAAGGCGGTTTTGACATCCATTTGCCAAATCTCATAGTCATAGTAAGCAACTATGGCTATAAGAATCCTAATAGCACTAATGTCAGCTACAGGAGAAAAGGTCTCCTCATAGTTAACACCAAAAGTTTGAGTATAGCCTTTAGCTACCAAACAGGCCTTATAGGTGTGTACAATGCCATCCATATCAGTCTTTTTCTTGTAGAGCCATTTACTCCCAACTAACTTGGCACCCGGAGGCAGCTCTACTTCTTCCCAGACTTCATTGTCTCTCATGGATTGCATTTCCCCATTCATAGCAACCTGCCATTTCTCCTTTTTAGGACCATTCAAGGCAGCTCTATAACTAGTAGGTTCATAAAGATCCCCTAGTATAGTTTCCTCGCACTCTACGTTAAGACATAGACTTTCAGGAGCTTTCACAGGTCTAGTTGACCTACGAATGGCAACCACTTCAACTTCAGGTGGAGGACCTAAACTTTCAGGTTCCACAAGAAGTTGGCTAGTGTTTTCAGAAGGTGTTACATCTTCATGATCGTCTTCCAGATCATATACTCTCCCACTGAATTCTTGATATATGAGCTCCTTTTTCCAAGAAGTCTCCATACCTTGCAACAAAAACTTTGTTTTCAGGTGGGTAATAAAAGTAGTAACCCATAGTTTCCTTAGGGTATCCTACGAAGATGCACTTTATAGATCTTTGTTGGAGTTTTTCTGCTGAGTCACGTTTAACATACGCCTCACAACCCCAGACCTTTACATAAGACAAGTTAGGAGCTTTTCCGGTCCACAACTCATATGGTGTCTTATCCACCTTCTTTGTTGGAACCATGTTTAGAATGCGAACCGCAGATCTAAGGCATAATCCTAAAACAAAAAATGAAGAGTTGTTAGATTAAACATAGATCGTATCATATCTTGCAATGTACGATTCCTTCTTTCAGATACACCATTTTGTTATGGAGTATATGGAGAAGTAAGGTGCTGAACAATTCCCTCCTTTCCTAAGTAATCTATAAACTCTTGACTCAGGTATTCACCACCTCTATCGGATCGAAGAGCTTTAATCTTCTTTCCAAGTTGCAACTCTACTTCTGCTTTAAACACTTTGAATGTTTCAAATACCTCATGCTTATGTTTAAGTAAATAAACATATCCATAACGGCTGTAATCATCCGTAAATGTTAAGAAGTAGCTAGCACATCTCCTTGACACATCTGTGTGAATAAGACCAAGTAGATCATTAGCCCTTTCAATCCTATTCTTAAAAGGTTTCTTTGTCATCTTCCCAACAATAAAAGATTCGCACTTATCAAATGATTCATCATTGATCTTTTCTAAAAGCCCATCATGTTGCAGCTTTTCCATGCGAGCCTTTCCAATGTGAGCAAGTTGACAATGCCAAAGATAAGACGCATCCAGACCTTTCTTGATTCTCTTATTCTGGATGCTATACATTGAATTATGTTTAACAAAAGCTTTATCATTATCATTCATATCAATCTCAAAAATACCATTCACAGCAATAGCATTAAAATAAAAAACACCATTTAAAGAAACAGAAATTCCATTGCTAGTAATAGTATGATTAAAACCAAGGTTCAACAAACATGAAAATGAAATTACACCTCTAACAATTGAAGGTGCATAATGACAATTATTTAAAGATAGTACTAAGCCCGAAGGCAACACTAAATTAAAAACGCCTATAGCTTCAACTTCTGCATGTGCTCCGTTACCCACGTGCAAGAATTGTTCTCCATAGGCCAGCTTTCTCTCAACTCTAAACTCCTGCAAGGAATTGCAAATATGAATGCCACATCCCGTATCATTCTGTCGCAAGTCATGAATGTAGAGAGGACAATTGCGCTTCCAATGGCCCTTTTCATGACAGTGGTGACAAGCCTGATCCTTCTTGTTTGGAGGATTAATCTTGTTCTGCTTAGACTAAGGCTGCTTCATCTTGGGTTGTGGTTGATAGGCCATGACTTGCTTGCCTTTATCACCTTTCCCTTTGCCTTTGCTCATGCGATTTATTTTGGATTCTCCTCCCATGAATCGCCAACACTTGCGTGGTAGGAGCCTTGACCTTGGCTGGTAGACTTTTCTCAAAATCAACAAGCAATGCGAGTAATTCTGAGACTGTCTTCCCCGAGCAGTGCATGTTGAAATTCTGCACAAAACCAGCAAAGTCCTTGTTAAGGGACCTGTTGATCAAGTGCACTTGCACATTGTCGAGGTAACCAAATCCAATTATGTGAAGTTGATCAAAGTATTCTTTCATCTCATTCACATAATCTTCAACTGGTTTACGATCACCATGCTTGCAGTTATGTAGCTTGTCAAGTTCATCATACAATTCAACTGCAGGAGACTTTTCATAAGACTTTTGAAGTTCTTCAAGCATGTCTTTAGGAAAGTAATACTCAAAATTCTTTTGTAACTGAGCACTCATGCTAGTGAGCATTAAACAAGCAACCTCATTAAATTTAGCATGCTCCACTCTCCAAGCCGCCTTAACTGCTTCTGGTTCAGTAGCAGCAGGCTCAGCTTCGCATTCATTGGTTAAGTAATCGAGCTTACTGGCCGCCCTCAAGACAATTTTGAGCGAACGGTGCCAATCATTGAAATTCTTTCCAGTCAATTTTTCCCTTTCAAGATGACTCTTGAAAGCAGAAATCACAGATGGGTTATTGGGTTGAGCCATATCTACAGATAAAAGTTCAAACATTAGTATTTTAGATAATTAATATCTCCAAGAAAATATAATACCCAAAGGCTATATTCATATAACCAACTAATTTTCTTGAAAATATAGGATCTAACTTTACATAGATTCCACCACATCAGTTGAGATGCTAGTGGTGAAACTATAAAAGATGGTAATCTGTCGAACAATAATTGGCAAACAAGATTTCCAATTCCTAGACCATTATGGGATTTACATCAAATTGATTCATCAATTTTCCTTGTAAGCATGTTTCATCCCATCTCATGCCTTAAGTTCTCTGTCTCACGCACAACTTAATTAGGTCGTCTATTTTAGAAACTATAAAATTACTATCTATGGTCTCACACATTAACAGAATTTCACCTTGTTATAATAATTTAGCCTAGGTCTCACATTTACTAAATTAGAATTCCATGTGTTCCTTATAGATAGATGGCATGTAACTTAAATTTTTAGGGTATTCAATTTTGATGTGATAATCAAAATATGTACAAAGATGCATGCACTCATCTTTATAGCATAAGTTTTCAAAACCTTTTGATAACCAATTCTTAAGATTAATACACAAAGTTTTACTTGGGGTAAAATACTTTAAGATGACTTTGTAAAAGAATGATTTTAAAAGAAAATCGTTTAAGACGTATTCGTAAGTGTGATAACCAAGGCAGACTCTAAGGCTCTTTCCAAGCCTTCTTACCATGACTATGAATTTGTCTTAAAGGAGTTACTTTTAAAAACCATGTTGTATAAAACATCAATCAAGCAAAAGTTTATGGATTCAATCTCAAAACATGTAATAAAGTATGAATCTTGCTAGTCTCGCCTTGGAGCGAATTACTGTGCAAAGCGAACCATTGTTGGCACATAAGAGACCGCAAGATTCAATCTTTATCACTTAAAGTTTCACCATTATTAGTCCATATTATTTTCTTTATAAAAAATTACCCTTTTATTGCTTACAATCATGTCCAACAATTAAAAACAATAAAACAAGTAATGAAAGACAAATCAAAACAACTAATAATCATAACAATTATAAACGGTGAAACAATTAGCCACATGCAATCTTTATTAGAAAAGATCCTAACAAATCAATTCTAGGTTTTAAATGCATATAATCAACTAGGGCCTTCACCTCTTGAAGGAGGTGAGCCACATGCATTGACAAGTCAATTGCGTAGGCCAAAGTCAATCACATACCACATAGCACATAAATTGATTTTAATATATATATTGAGGTCTTCCCCAATTTTAGATCTATCTAAACATGTGACAAAAATAATAAACAATTAATAGATCCATGACTAACATGCATGTTTTGTCACGGATTAAAGCATAACAATTACCACATAGGTCACAAGATATGTTCAAATAACCAGTTAATGACCTAGGGTTTCTAATGATTACAAGTTAATCAAGAAATCACAAACCCTAATTAGGGTTTCATGGAAATCGACCCCCCATAAATTAGGGTTAGGGTTTCAAATTTTTCAAAAAAAAATTTAAAAGAAAAACCCTAGATCAAACATGTATCTAAAACAATTAAAGATCCGTTTTTTATTATGTTTTAGTAATCAATTACATGTTATACATGGCTTGTGATGCCACTGTTAGAATATGACAACCAAAGTACACGTATAAACGGAAGCAAGTATCAAGTATAACACATAAATATTAACCAAAACATAATAGGAATGTACCGTGGTGATTCTAGCCCGAACAAGAATCAAGTAAGCAAGGCTTGAACTTTATGTAATTAGATCAATGATAAACCCCTTTACCGTTTTGTTTATCGATCCCTTGATAACAAATATAGTGAGTTGTTACCTCGTTCTTGTACACACAAACTAATCCCGAATTAAAGTAATTGCAAGATTAAACACAAGAATTGTTTTTGGAAAAAGAAAATCGAAAACCCTAAGTATTTAGGGGTGTTTGATCAGCTGGAAACAAAGAGAGGAAAAGAGAACCTTTAGGGTATAGAGTGTGCACAAAAGATGTGAATGAGATACCCTTGGCCTTGTATATATACTAGAGGAAACTTTGGGAGCAAGTTAGGGCAATGGGTTGCCCCCTTGGGCTTGTGATCGACCGGCCATACACCCAAGAAGGGTGTTCTGGATCCTTCTTGCCACCAAGTTTCATTCTAGTCATTTTCCTTGCCAATTAGTGATAGTTAGTCCATACAATTAATAACTAACGATCACTAGTCCTTAAACTTGTGTTATTAATAAATATACATAACTATTAATATTAATTCATCTTTAATTCTCGTTTGTGTTGTGTGCAATCACGAGGTCTCGGGTTCGATACTAGTCATTTACTTATTAATGTTTATACGTAAAATTTAACACTTTCATCCAATCTAATGAAAAATTTAATTTGCATTCCAATTCCTGAGACAGATAAAATTTTAATTTCTACGCGTAAAGAATCCAGAAAGTTTCTCGTCAAAGAAAACCGCATTCCTATGTCTCCATACAAGTTATGGTTTGGATAACGACCTCAAAATAAATCTTTGCAAAAAGAAAAGAAAAATAAATAAATAAATAAATAAAAATAACTGTAGTATTATACTTAAAAAAAAAGAAAAAAAAAGGGTATTTTAAGGAACATAAAAAACTAGGGATTGAAGAATCTCAGCCACTTATTTTTAATTAAAATAAAGATTAAAATACACCGTTCTTCCTTAAATTTGTTTAAAAACATCGTCATAGCTCTTAAGTTTGCAAAATTGTCGTCATGCGTTCAAAAGTTGGGTTTTTTAAGCCGATTTCGTCTCTTGACCCATTTTCTTTTAGTCAACGCCTATTATTTCCCCCATGTGCCTTGCACATGAGGGTAAAATAGTCATTTCATCGTTTTTGATTAATTTTTTTGGTGGTACAACTTTAGGGACGAACAGTGTATTTAATAAAAAAGTTATACCACCACTACGATCACCCTTTCTTTATTTTTTTTTCCTGCTTCTCTCTCTAACTTTCTGCTTCTATCTCTAAAATTAACACAATCACCATTTTTAAATCTCGTAAACCATTCCACTAAAAATTAGCTTGTTATTCCGTTGACCTCAAGTTTCAAACACTATGGATAGCTAAACGTTAAGTTTACATATGAGTAATGATTTGCACACTCTAGTTTTTAATTGGCACGCTCTAATCTATGCATTAGACAATTGTATAGTTTATAAATGCCGTTTTAACTAGTTGTACATTAAAGTGTGCAAATCAAAATCAAATGTGTGTAAATTATCCCCTTTACGAATTATTATCCGGCAAAAAGTATTAGAATTGTTGTGCAACCCACTAAAAAACATAACGCAAGTACTTCGTGAAATACTTATAATAGTAAGTTTCTAGTAGAAGTATATTTTTTTGAACTTAGCAGTTAGCAAGTTTCTCTTTGCTTGTAATATACCATAGATGGCATCATTATGAAGATTGGTCATCGTTTTTGTTCTTTTACGATGTGGATGGATAATTTTTTTAGTAATTGGACTCGCATATTTCTTTTTCAGATACTTGAATTCTAATAATGTGAATGCTTTGGAAAAACCTTTTAAAGATGGGAAGTGATTGGGACACTCAACTGTACAAACAGTTGAAACACATTGTAAACAATGTACAAATATATAATGCATACAGTTGAGTGTTCAAATTAACAGTTTGAATGTGTAAATCATTTATGTTAAAAGATGCATAGCATTAGCATTGAGCATGACACGTGTTAATGTGCCCAAGGGTAATTTGGGTATGTTGCTAAATATTAAAATCTAAAAATTTGCATCATGTTTAACATTTTGTGAAACATGAGAAATTTTACTCTAATAAATTTATTCTAATTTTGTTCTACAATTTTGTTCATCCTCTTCAACGCATCATAAGCATCGTCATCATTACATTATTGTCAGTCGTTGCAAATTCTCATTGTTGCATCAAATATTAGTTTGCATTCAAAATTATATACATTAAATCATTTTCCATCATAAATTACTATCAGTGTACCCGTGTGTTGCGACGGCGAGTACTCTGTAAATAAAATTTTATGCGAGTAATGTATCTGATTATATGTTCTTCGTGACAATTGATAATAATATTATAGAGGCCGGCTGAACCGGACAAAACCACCAAAAATCGGAAAAAGTTTGAGAAAGTGGTTCGTTGTACGATCCAGTTTTGAAAACCATGTATACAAGATAAAAAGAAAGTTATATAATTGTATCAAGTTTTTTTAGGTTTGATTAGCTTGTACAATAAGCATATTAACATGTACCTTTTATGTAAAGGGTATTTTTTTTACAAAATTAAATAGAGGGTTGAAAAGTCATATGATTGAACATTTATTGCATTAGATTGTTAGACTAATAGTTTAGTTAATTGTATTTACTTAAAAATCTATTTTTGATAATCTTAAATATTTACTATGAAAGAATGTGTAAGATATATTATAAATAGTATAGATTAGCCAAATAAGGTACTCCTATTAATACTTTGAACATGACAAATGAGATTATCTAGTAAGTTGAACTTTTAAGGTTGTAACATGATACCAATCATAGATGCTGTTAATATATATATATATATATATATATATATATATATATATATATATATATAAAGCATGATACCAATCATACTATGAATTTAACAAAATAAAATTTCTATTACCCTATACTAATTAACTCAACAATTAATTATTTTTCTTTTTTAAAAATTAATTTAATAAAATCTTTTGTATTAAGTAATTTATAGCTAGGTGATTAAATTTTTTCCTAAAATTTAATTATTTTCATTTTTTTAAATTAATAATGTATTTTAAATGATTATTTAGAATATATATGTAGATGTTTAAAAATATTTCTAACGCACTACTCTTCATATATCTTCATATTATATTATTATTATTGAATTTTTGTTTCAAATAGTATCTAGATTAACTTATAACTAATTATATAGGAGCTTCCGGAAATTTCAAATTTTCATATGCATATGAAGAAATAAAATTGTTATGGTGTCAAAATTATTTCAAATATATAATACGGATATCTGTTAAAGGTAGTGCGGTAAATTCATTTTTTATAAAGCACTATTTCAAATATATATGATAAGGTTAAAAGTGTATCGCTTTTAGGGGGTCATTTAATCCCGAATTTGTGATTATTTGATCAATTATTGCCCTAAATCGTTCTTTTTGTCATTTTAGATACTTTTGAGAAGAAATCTGGAAAAGGAAGCATTTTGGACGGTTTAGGAGCGATAAAGTGAAGAAAACGACAGAGTCTCAAAATCCTTGCTGGGAACAGTAACTGATGACGGCGTCAAGCTTGGCAAAAGAGGTGGATATGAAAAATACACATGACGGCCCAGAACAATGTCAAGGCAATTTGGATATGACGGCGTCAGAAGTTGATCTAGGCAATACAAATTTTATCTTGGCGGCGAGTTGACGGCGTCACAAGCTATAACATGACGCCGTCAAGGTGTAAAATGTATATATAGTTTTCTAATTTTCATTCATTAAAGGTGGAACTTTTGGAGAACTTCTTTGTGCAAACCCTAGACGAATTTTCTATAAAAACAAGGGTTTCAACCCTTGTTCCATCCATGTTCAATTGAAGACAAGTTTTCCAATAATCATACAATATGTCTATGTGTTGTTTGATTCTATCTTATGCTTGTCTTCTTTTTAACATGCTAGGCTAGGTTTTTCTTGTGTTTGCTTAGATGTAATGAAACCTAGATGTTGATTATTGGTTGATGGTTTGTTTATAATTGTTATGGATGATTGTATTCGATGTTAGGTTTAAGAAAACTGGCAGACTTCCAATTGGTAACTTGCTTGAACGTCTTAAGAAACATGATCGGAGGTGTACTACGATTTATTGGTTGTATTTAATGCGTAGGTAACTGCTAGTAATACTACGTTAGGAGCTAGTAGTCGGCTCGACCTAGAATGAAGTAGAATCCTATAGAGTTAGGGAAGATCCTACACAGCCCTACGACTAGTATTAAGGAATGTAACCCGTCATCCAGGCAATTGTAACAAGCTAATCAACCGATAAAAGATATCTAGGGAGTAATGAATTCTAAGTAAACACATTTTCTCTTATTATTGTTTACACCACAAATTAGTTTAAGTTTTATTTTATTTTGATTGCATCTTTAGTTAATTGGGTTAGTTGGCTAGCAACTAATTCCGCTCACTCCTTCAAAACCGAGATTTTTATTTGCTTTTATAAAAATATAAAAATACAAAAAGAATCATCCCTCACCTTTAGACCTAGTTTAGTAGACTTTTTAATCCTAGTGAACACTATTTATGAGTTGAACGATCAATCCCCCGGTACTTGTCACTAGACTATACTACAATGAACAGGTACACTGCCTGGTGGGGATTGCAAGCTTCTCAAGATCCCTTGAGAGGTAAATCCTTTTGCGAGGGTGCAATTCCACGCATCAAGTTTTTGGCGCCGTTGCCGGGGAATAGTTATTGTCTAGGTTAGAATTTATTTTTATTAGGTCTACTTGCTAGATTCCTTTCTAGTAAGAGTTTTATTTTATTTTTATAGGTTTCTTTAGTCTATCTTATTTCTTCGTTTCTTTGTTCGTAACCTTTGCCATCCGCCATCATGAAAGGTGGTAATCTCTTTGATCCCATCAACCCACCACAGCAAAACCACCCACAAAACCCACCACAACCAAACCAACCTCCTAGACCCCAAACCTTAGGAGAGTATTCCCGTCCTAGCCACCAAGGCTATCGAAACACCATTGAGCTCACTCAAGGAGCCAATGTGTCTCCCTTGCGATCCGACATCATCTGGTTGGTGCAAAGCGGATGTGCATTCCATGGGCTTCGTTCCGAAGATCCTAATCAACATCTCAAGGATTTCCTTAAAATCGTTGACTCCATAGATCTTGATGTTGTAACTCGAGAGACGACCCGATTGCGTCTATTCCAATTCTCTCTACGTGACCAAGCTAGTCAATGGCTTGAGCGTTTGCTCGCGGGATCCATCACCTCTTGGGATGATCTCAACACTCATTTACTTGCTCAAATTTTCCCACCGGGGAGAACTACTAAGCTTAGAAATGATATCTTGATGTTCCAACAATGTCAAGGTGAAACTCTCTATGAAGCATGGACTCGTTTCAAGGACTTACTCCAAAAAGTCCCTCACAATGGGATAGATCTTTCGCTCAAAGTCTAAATTTTCTATGACCATATCGATCTCTCCACAAGTCGAACCATTGACCAACCGGCCGGTGGCAAACTACGTGATCTAAGTGCGGAAGAATCATGGTAACTCATTGAAGATCTTGCTCTCTATGACAGCGAAAGTTGGAATGATCCCCGTGATTTGAACAAAATGGTAAAGGCAATATCTTTGCCTTCGAACAATTTAGGCACTCCCAACCGTAGGATCATGGAACTTGAAAACCAAGTCAAGTTTCTCATGAAATCCTACGAAGCTCCTAAACCTTCAAGCCAAGTGAACAAAATCACTTCTTCATGCGAATTATGTAGTGGTCCCCACAACACTTGTGATTGCATGGAACTCCCCGAACAAGCTTTCGCGGATTACGCATCCTCGCGTACCGACGGAACGAGAGACAAATGGTACACTTTCAAACCCGAGCAAAACCCTTACGATGATTCATACAACCCCTCCTGGAAAAATCACCCGAACCTCAGGTGGAAGCAAAGCCAAAACATGTCCGAAAACAATTCTTCCAATCCACCTAATAGTTACCAACCAAACGGTCCAACCTCTAGCCGTAATTTTAACAACAATCCTTCCAACAACTATGGTAGAACCAATAATCTTAAAGGATTGATGTCCAAATTTATGGCATCTCAAGAGGCTCGCATAGCTAAGTTTGAATCCGAATTCAATCAACAACAAGCGGAGATGACCAATAAAATTGACAACTTGTTGAAAGCTCTCAACAATCAAGTGCTAACTACACCGAAGAAGGACACTAGGGACACTAGTAGCGGAACCCAAATTAAGGACCCTTCATCATCTAAACACGTCCACTTTGTCAATGTAGTTACTATTAAACTGGTCGACAATAATAAGGAAGAAAGTGACACAGATGAGATTAAGGAAGTTGTAGAGAAAAAGGAAGTAGAAAATGTAGAGGAATACTTCGATAGGTTACCCACCAAGGAAGAACGGGAATACCATAAGGATCTATTCATTGACCCCGAGACACCAAACGTCATTGGTTCACCACTCATCAAAGCAGATGATCCCTCTAACATCAACATACCATACAACATTGGGCATATGCATGTGTGGAAAGCCTACATCAATCTTTGATCTCCCATAAATATTATGACTAGGACTCATTACAATTGGGTAATGAAGAAGCAACTTGGATATAGGATGATGCCCAACACGAGTTGGATGAGTAACTTTGTGGGAAGAGTGAAAGGATTGCACGTCTTTGTAGGAAATTTCACTTATGTTACCGATTTTGTGATTGTACAGGATATTTATCCGGTAATAGATGGTTGCCTAAGTCAAGTAGTGTTCGGAAAACCGTTTGTTGAGGCTTCTAAGATGAATTATGACCAATCTCTAGGGATAGTTAGGTTTAAGGATGAGAACGATGAGATAGCTTACCAAATGCCCTATAAAATTGAACAATTTCGTCTTTTATCAAACATCGAAAAGGAATACAAACAAGCAGTCTAATATAGGAGTGACAAGGATAGACGCAGAGGAGTAGACTATGTTATGAATAAGATATTTGGTTTCTACAAGGAATGCTTGCAACTAGGTCCGGAATACAAAACCAAGATCGACGATGACCTTGAGACCGTGACTGATGACGAGGTCACGTAATAGCCCATGACTTTGAGTCTAGCTACAAAACTTGGTAATAAAGAAAAGCGCTTCTTGGGAGGCAACCCAAGTTTTATTTGTTTTATTTGTTTTGTTTGTTTGATTTCATTTGTTTCCGTATGCGTGTTTCATTTTTATTGTTTGTGGATCATAGTTCAAAGTAAATTGTGAAAATGCTTTATTTTGTTTTTAACTTCGTCTTAATTACATATAAATGTATTTTGCAAAATTTAAGTGTAAGAAAGACCCAAATTTGTTTATAAGAACGAAATTGAGCATGAGCCACAACAATATTAAATGAATATGTGTATTAGTAATTGTTTGAGTCAAATGCTTGTATCGAGGGCATAAGTTTTTCTAGAAATTTTCTGGAAACTTAACATGAGATTTTTGCAGGAACATTCTGACGGCATCAGGAGTTATAACCTGACGGCGTCAGGTACAAAAATTCTGAAAAATTTTGCAAGTTTTGTTTATACCGGAGTCTTAAAGTTTTTGTTGATTCTTTAGTTTTATAAACTCCAGGAAATCTGCAAACATTCATTCCACAAGCATTATATCTTAATTTGCTTTCTAGGATTCTTAGTATATATAGATTGCCGCCGATTTTACGCGATGTTTGCCTTGATTGTTTTCTCAGGTTTAATAGGTTACATTGGACAAGAGGATGATTTATATTTCTGGAGGGAAGCTTTCAAAGTTCATTTTCTTGGAAGAAGATCTAACCTTGTTGACACACTATCCACACCGAACGTATCAGGGGAGTATTTGTTTTCATTCTTTTACCTTATTTTCTTTTACATCTTTTTATTGAACATTGGGGACAATGTTCAGCCTAAGTGTAACGGGAGGGTAAATGATGATACCTTAGAGAATACAATTACGCTTGAGTTTGTTTGTTCAATAGTAGGTGTGTAATAAAACTAATAGAAATACTTGTTAGTGCAATTTTAGCACCGAATTTAAATTTTTTTACAACATTTAGAAGTGAAGCTTTAGCCTTAATGAGCGTCTCATGGATAGGAGTTGTATAACTAGCACAAAAACCTTACCACTCAGAAAAATTTTCCACCCAAATATGTGAGGTTCGCCTTTAGATTTGTTAGGAAAAGCATTCATTATTAGTGCTTATGAGTGTACCGGTAATACTTAGATTCCAGAACTTGCGTTAGTGATGCATCCCGAGACTGATAAGAGGCATTAGGATCACCCTTGTATTAAACCCGTATCATAATTACTTGACCATTTAAGTCAATTACCTTGACTAGTAAAGTCAAATAATTTTTCCCACACCTTTGCGTTGTACTCATTTTTAGTACACGATACCCCTAGTACACCCCTCCGAGCCTATCTTTTTCGTTTCTAACTTTAAACATTTTTATTTAAAGGAAGAATTCGTTTACAATCCACCCCAAATGTGTTACCAAATCGCCTTAGCCTTCCTTTTATGCACTCATCTTTAGTGCATTAGTGTTATTTGTTTAAATCCTTAGTTAATTGTCTAATTGATTACATGGTTGCTAAGTCGAGTCATATCTTGTACATATTGTTTTGGGACGATTGGGAATCATGGGTAAAGTACTAGTGTTATGGAGTAATGGGGATGACGTCAATTATACCCCCATATGTGCGTTAATTTTAAAAGTACTCCAAGTGTTTTGATTATCTTGATTCGAGTAATTAGAATAGTTGATTGTAAAGTATGTAAAATTTTAAGTGTAAGGGGGACGTAAATCCCCTATGATGTATTATTTTGGATGGTAGAGCAAGAGTGTATGCAAAAAAAAAAAAAAAAAAAAAAAAAAAAAAAAAAAAAAAAGTTTGAAAAAATCAAGAAAAAGTAAAAAAAAAAAAAAAAAAAAAAAAAAAAAAAAATAGACAGAGAAAAAGAAAAAGAAAAGGCAAAAAAACATACGGACTACCATCCCGTTTCCTTTATGTTTATTTTAATGTTTTGTTAGTTTTTGATTAGCTTAAGTCGAGTCGAGTCTTGGCTTAGCAACGCCATATTATACATATAATTAACCAAGATGATTAACTCGCCACCAGTAAATATTGCCTTTATCCAACAAAACCGTGTTTACCATATCCTTACACCTCATGTTATAACCCTTTAAAAAGACCTCTTTGATAGTTTATCCAAGGTGCTTATGCCAAGTGTTGGAGGTTTGATCCTTTCCCAAGCCTATGGTAATCTATTTGCTATGACAGGTAGTGAGAGATGTTTTCCATTTTCTTATTGTGATATATACTTTATTACACCCGAGAGATGTGCGTATGTAAACACTATTTGTGAGGTGCTAGTGTATAACCTCCGTGTTTGTTTTTGGTTTTAAGTGGAACGATTATTTGTTGTAATTACTTTTATATTAGTGTTCAATGACCCCTAGCTTGTATTTTGATTTGAATAAAAGCGCATTTGCTTGAGGACAAGCAAATCTCAAGTGTAAGGGTATTTGATAAGTGTACCGCTTTTAGGAGGTCATTTAAGCCTGAATTAGTGATTATTTGATCAATTATTACCCTAAATCGTTCATTTTTTCATTTTAGGTACTTTTGAGAAAAAATCTGGAAAAGGAAGCATTTTGGACGTTTTTGGAGCGATTAAGTGAATAAAACGACAAAGTCTCAAAATCCTTGCTGGGAACAGTACCTGACGGTGTCAAGGCCATACAAGTGACGGCGTAAAGCTTGGCAAAAGAGGTGGATATGGAAAAAAACACATGACGGCCCAGAACAATTTCAAGGCAATTTGGCCTGACGGCGTCACCAAGGCCGTCAGGGTCAGAATACATGTGACGGCCGAGAGTAAAATCACCCATGACGGCGTCAGAAGTGGATCTAGGCAATACAAATTTTATCTTGGCGGCGAGTTGACGGCGTCACAAGCTATAACGTGACGCCGTCAAGGTGTAAAATGTATATATAGTTTTCGAATTTTCATTCATTAAAAGTGGAACTTTTGGAGAACTTCTTTGTGCAAACCCTAGACGAAATTTCTGTAAAAACAAGGGTTTCAACCCTTGTTCCATCCATGTTCAATGGAAGATAAGTTTTCCAATAATCATACAATATGTCTATGTGTTGTTTGATTCTATCTTATGCTTGTCTTCTTTTTAACATGCTAGGCTAGGTTTTTCTTGTGTTTGCTTAGATGTAATGAAACCTAGATGTTGATTATTGGTTGATGGTTTGTTTATAATTGTTGTGTGTAGAACGGTAGAGGGGGGGGGGGGTAAATACGGTTTCTTAGGCTTTTTAGATGTTTAAAAACTTTAAGCCAAATAGAACACCAAGTGGTTGTACAATAATCCAACAATCACTAGCACAACCAAAGTATATAAAGCAGGTAAAGAACACAACGATATATACTAGTTCGGGATGAGGGGTTTATACCATCCGTACATCTAGTTGCGAATCCGCGACTCCGATACTATTCACTAGTATAATCCTTTCGGTGGACTACAAACCGTTACAATTCACTCCACCGATATTCACCAATATCGATGCTCACAAAGAAGGAGTTACTTCCCAACGGTATTCCGCCCTCGGAAACCACCCAAAAGAATCTCACGATTCGAGTTTACCTAAGGGTCACCAAGACCACTACTAAGACTTCCCACCGGAAGTATCAAACCCCAACTAGATCCTCAATGATCTAGGCTTGGTCAGCAAGACACAAGACTTCCCTTACAAACAATTGAATGAATGAATGAATGTTTGTTCAATCAAGTCATAACCTATCCTAGAGACTCAATTGTAATAGAAAGGGTATAAGAAAGAAGACCCTCGAAACAATCACAAGAGTGGATTAGGTTCTTGTGATTCTTCCCTTGCAAAGATATGTGTTCTTCCAAAGATGTTAGTGTGAAAATCAAGAACACAAGATTAGAGATAGAGAGATAGAGAGATAGAGAGATTTGAGAGTGTTTAGAGAGAAAGAATCTAGAGAGAAAGAATAATGGAAAGGGGTGAGGAATACAAGAGGCAAGGGTGGTATTTATAGGCCAAGAACCCAAACTTGGGAAAATTTAATGAGGCCGGCGCGTCACCCGCGCGTCAACACGTGGGCAGCGAGCCAGGCGTCTGTAACCTTTTCCCAAGTGTTGGGTGTTTAGATCTTACAAATACCTATCCTTGCTAAACCCCCAATTATACTTCACACTAAACCTTAACATTAATCAATATAAGGTTTACCAACTCAAATAGCCAATTTGGAAAATGTTTTGTGAAGTGTTTAAAGAGAAACCAAATTACCAAGGGTATAATGTGTAGATAGGGTAATTTGGAAGGGGTAGAAGTGTATCTCCTCACATGGCATAGAAAAGAAAGAAAGAATATGCCAAGGAATATTCCAATGCTTGGGGGGGAAGAATGAGATGGAGGGTTGAGATGAAATGGTTTGAATTGGATGGTTAGGATCAAAGGGAGCCTCCCTTGGTTTTCAAACAATTTGGCATGTGTGGAATGTGAATGGTTGAGATGAATTCATTTGAAATGGATGGCTAGGATCAAAGATGCCTAGGTTAGGACTTGATTAGGATATTCCAAGGAATATGCTTAGCTTGGGGGGAAAGGAGAGATCAATGGATGAGATGTTTTTGGTTTGAATTCAATGGTTGAGATCAAGTACATGTGTTGGCATAGATAGGAGAGATTGGATGGATGGTTGAGATGAGTTTAGTTTGAATTCAATGGTTGAGATCAAGCACATGTGATGATATAGATATGAGGGGTTGGATGGATGGTTGTGATGTGTTCAAGTTTGAAATCAATGGCTTGGATCAAGCACATGTGATGATATAGAGATAAGGGTTGGATGGATGGTTGAGATGTGTTGTAATTTGAATTCAATGGTTAGGATGAGAGGAGCCATATTAGGGTTTCAAACAATTGGCATGTGTTGAATATGAAGGGTTGGGATGTGTTGTAAGAGAATGAATGGTGAGGATGTAGTGTGTAAGGGAATATGTAAGGGTGTAAGAGATTGTGTAAGAGATTGGGTAAGAGAATATTTAATTTGGATATGATTGGATATGAGTGGTTTTGTCTTTTGTATAAATGGGATTAAGAGAGGATTAACACATAATCTTATTGTCATTAAGAAGAAAAGGTTTACACAATAAAGATTATAAGTTGAGAAAATCATAGGTTACTTATAAGTTCAAGTAACACAACGTCAAGAATCCATAGTTCCATATCTCGTGACTTTCCATGACTCGACGTTCTCAACTAATACCTTGGTTCAAACAAGTTAAGTGCTTTGCCTTGATGTAAAGCATAACCCAAGTGGGAAAGGATGCGTTTACGCAAAGTGACATTTGACTTAGTTTGACCAATAAGGGAGTAAACTCGTTACGTAATTAGAGAAGACATAAGCACGGGATATGAGCATATGGATGCTTCAACACTATGTCACTTAAAATATATAAGCTCCCTAAGTTTAAAAAACCCTTGGCTAGAGGCGATAGTTAGAAAACATGAGTTGGCGTTTTCCAGTAAATGGTTGTTCAAAAAGTGGGATCTCTCAAGTCTCAAAACTCGTTTCGAGTGTTCTCAATTAAGCACATAACATATTCATACCTGTATTGAAAGATCCACATTTATCGGGTAAGGGGAAAGCTGACTTTTAAAATTCACCCGGAACCATACAGACTCCTGGCGCGTCACCCGCGCGTTGACGAGCGGGCAGCGCGCCAGGAGCAGACATTGGTTCCGGTGATTTTAAGCTAACGTTTGTTATTTTATGTGTTTCGATGGTTTATTTGTCATCATTAAAACGTAAAGAGATCTTGATCATGTTGCCTTAACAATCTCCCCCTTTTTGATGATGACAAATAAAAACTGAAAGCAAATAAAATTACAAAACTTAGCGAAGACAAAGCGCGCCTTTGGTGTAGCTTGCTTCTTGACCTTTGCCTTGTAATCTGGTGAAGCCTTTAACATTTCTTGAATGGACTTCACGCTCTTGCTTTCTTTCTCCCCCTTTTGTCGAATTAAAAAGGCGGGACTTCCAATCAAGCCAGGTATCGAACTTGGGCCTGTGGGTAAAATGAGCAAGCTTGTATGTGCACCCGAATGTGCTCCCCCTTGAGCATAGCTCCTCCTAGATCGTTGCTCCCCCTTGTTTCAAGGCGGGGATCAATGGGTCAAGAGCCTTGATGCGTGGGAATCGCAACAGGCTTTACCTCTCGAGGGATCTCGAGAAGCTTACAACCCCCACCAGGCAGTGTACCTGATTGTTGTAGTATAGTATAGTGACAAGTACCGGGGGATTGATCGTTCAGCTTAGGAATAGTGTCGCTAGGATTAGAAAGCCTAAATACTAGTTCTAAAGGTGAGGGATGATTATTTTTGTGTTTTTATATTTTATGGAAAGCAAATTAAAATCTCGGGTTTGAAGGATTTGGGCGGAATTAGTTGCTATTCAACTAACCCAATACTAAGATGCAATCAAAATAAAATACTAGAAATGAAAATAAACTAATTTATACTAAGGTTGTGAGCAGTAATTGGAGAAAATGTGTTTACTTAGATTTCACTACTCCCTAGATATCTTTTACATGTTAATTACTTGTTATAATTGCATGGATGACGGATCGTATTCCTTAATACCATTCATGGGGTGGCACACATAACTCCCCAATTCTATGAGCTCTTATCTCCTCCTACACCATGCCCAACACAACTATAGGGATTGTAAACAGTGGCTCATGCATTAAATACAACCAATAAAGACCTAGTGCGCGTTGGTTCATGTTTCTTAAGACGTTCAAGCATGTTACCAATTGGAGATCTGCCAGTTTTCTTAAGCCTAACATATAAATCATTCATCCAAGACAAGAATAAACAAGTAATCAACACATAATCAATATCTAGTTTTCATTAGATCTAAGCAAACACAAGATAGATCTAGCCTAGCATGATGGAATTAAGACAAGAACAAGATATAGACAACCAACACATAGACATATTGATTGAATTAGAAGAACACTTATCTTGATTAATCATGCAAGGTATCAAGGGGTTGGAACCCTTGAAAAACCTGTAAAGTTACACCAAAATCGTACTTAGGGTTTCTCCCAAAACTTCTCTCTTTAAATGTGATAAACTAGAAAACTATATATAGGAAAAGGGGTCTGACGGCGTCAAGACCAATTAGGTGACGCCGTCACCTCGCCGCCAAAACAATCCTCGGACTGCCTAGATCTACATTTCACGCCGTCAAGAACAATTCATTTCCAGGCCGTCATGACTTTTACTCTTGACGCCCTACCTTCATGACGCCGTCAAAACTCTTCTGGATCATCATGTAATTTTACTCTTGACGCCGTCAGGGAACTACTCTTGACGCCGTCATGCACTGTTCCCAGCATGGAAAATTAAGACTTTGGCGTTTTCTTCACTTTTATGCTCCAAAAACGTCTGAATTGCTTCCTTTTCCAGATTTCACTCCCAAAGTACCTAAAATCACAAAAGGAACGATTTAGGGCAATATTTGATCAAATAAATTCGGATTCGGGCTTAAATGACCCCCTAAAAACGGATCATTTTTCGCCTCATCATATACCCTTACACTTGAGATTTGCTTGTCCTCAAGCAAATGCGCTTTTATTCTACTCAAAATACAAGTTAGGGGTCATTTAACACTAATATAAAAGTAATTACAACAAATAATCGTTCCACTAAAGACCAATAGACAAGCTCGGAGGTCATACACAAGCACCTCACAAATAGTGTTTAGATACTCACATCTCTCGGGTGTAATAAAGTGTAAATTACAATATGGAAATGGAAGATATCTCTCACTACCTGTCATAGCAAAATAGATTACCATAGGCTTGGGAAAGGATCAAACCTCCACCACATGGCGTAAGCACCTAGGATAAACTATCAAAGAGGTCTTTTAAAAGGGTTGTAACGTTAGGTGTAGGGATATGAAATACACAGTTTTGTTGGATAAAGGAAGTTTTACTGGTGGCGAGTTAACAATCTTGGTTAATTACATATACAATGTGGCGTTGCTAAGCCAAGACTAGACTCGACCTAAGCTAATAAATGAAAAATAACAAAAACATAACATAAACATAGAATGAAACGGGATGGTAGTCCGTATGTTTTTTCTCTTTTTCCTTTTTTTTCTTTTTTTTTTTTTTTTTTTTTTTATTTATTTATTTATTTTTTTTGTGCATACACTCTTACCCTACCATCCAAAATAATACATCATAGAGAATGAACATTTCCCTTACACTTGAATTTTTACATACTCTACAATGAACTAATCTAATGACTCGAATTAAGAAAATCAAAACACTTGGAGTACTTTTAAGATTAACGTACATACGGGGGTAATAATATGATGTTCTTCCCCATTACTTCATAAAACAAGTACTTTTACCCATGAGTCCAAATCGTCCCAAAACAATATGTACAAGGATATGACTCGACTTAGCAACCATGTAATCAATTAGATAGTTAACTTAGGGTTTAACAAATAACAATAATGCACTAAAGATGAGTGCATACACGGAAGGCTAAGGCGATTTGGTTGTACATTTAAGTGGGGTGTAACAAATTCTCCCTTTAAGTAAGATGCTTAAAGTTAGAAACGAAAAGATAGGCTCGGAGGGGTGTACTAGGGGTTTCGTGTACTAAAAATGAGTACAACGCTAAGGGTGTGGGAAAAATTAGTTGACTTAACTAGCCAAGTAATATGACTTAAATGGTCAAGTAATTATAATACGGGTTTAACACAAGGGTAATCCTAATGCCTCTTATCATGTAGTAAATCCTACTACACGAATGTAGTCTCACTAGCGGTCTCGGGATGCATCACTAACGCAAGTTCTAGAATCTAAATGCTACCGGTACACTCATAAGCACTAATAGTAAATGCTTTTCCTATCAAATCTAAAGGCGAACCTCACATATTTGGGTGGAAAATTTTTCTGAATATACGGTTATGTGCTAGTCATACAATCTCCTATCCATGAGACGCTTGCTATGGCTAAAGTTTCACTCCTAAATGTTGTAAAAAATTTTAAATACTTGCACTAACAAGTATTTCTCATAGTTTTATTACACATCTACTATTAAACAAAACAAACTCAAGCGAAAGTGCATATGTAAGGTATCATCTTTTTACCCTCCCCTTACACTTAAGATGAACATTGTCCCCAATGTTCAAGTAAAGAATGTAAAAGTGAAAAAGTAAAGAGAATGGAATCAAATACTCCCCTGATTCGCTCGGTATGGATAATAGGATGGCCAGGTTAAATCTTCCTCCAAGAAAATGAACAATCAAAGCTTCCCTTCCAGAATATAAATCATCTTCTTGTCATACATAACCTGTAAAACCTGACAAAATAGACAAGACAACCTCGCGTAAAATCGGCGGCATCCTATATAAGTTACTAAATCCTAGAAAACAAGATAAGATATAATGCTTGTGGAATGAAGTTTGCAGATCTCCTGGAGATTATAAAACTTAATAATTCACAAAAACCATAAGACTCCGTTAGAAAAACAAAACCGGTAAAATTTCCAGATTTTTACTCCTGACGCCGTCAAGAGTGAACCCCTGACGCCGTCAGAATTGACCTGCAGAAATTCTTATGTTAAGTTTCCGAAAAATTTCTGGAAAAACTTGGTCCTACTTCCTAGAAAATCCTGCAAAACTTCATTATGACTCAATACAAGCATTTGACTCTAACAAATACGAATATACATGTTCATTTAATATTGTGGAGAATCATGATCGGTTTGTTTCTTAAAAACATATTTGGGGTTTACCCTTACACTTATCTTTTGCAAAAATACCTTTAAGTGGAGTTAAGACTAGGCCAAAACAACAAAGTAAAGTATTGCCACTATTTAGTTTAGAAACATGATCTACCAACAATAAAAATAAAGCATGCATACGGAAGCAAATAACAAACAAACAAATAAAATCACACAAAATATGGGTTGCCTCCCAAGAAGCGCTTTTCTTTATTTACGAGTCTTGTAGCTAGACTCAAGGTCATGGGTTACTACGTGACTTTATCATTGGTTCTACTCTCTGATTGTAGATATTCTTTGTAGAAATCAATCACCTTTTTCTCAACCGCCCCCATAATCATTTGGGCAAATTCTTCATCGACTTTATACCTTGGTCCAAGGGCCAAGCAATCTTTGTAATAAAGACTCCTTTTTTCCCATACATAATCCATGCCCTTTTTCTTATCCTTCTCATTAATATCCTCAAAAGCACCAACGCTGTCCTTATCAAAACGAGATATAAAGCGAAATTCTTTCATCCTATTAGGCATCCTATAAGTGATACTATCAGTGTTTCTTGCAAATCGGATCGTACCTTCTACCTCATCATATTCCAACTTAGACTCCTCAACAAATGGTTTGCCAAACACAACATTGGATAATCGACAATCAATAACATTAGCAAGATCCTCCACAATCATAAAGTCGGTGACAAAAGTGAAATTACCAACAAAGACATGTAAACCTTTAACTCTCCCGAAAAAGTTACAAACTCCACCGGGGTACTTGGGATCCCTTCTAGGTTCAAGTCTTGTTTTCACTATATCATTATAAATAGTTGACGACATAATGTTGATTGGAGATTTAAAGTCAATGTAAGCATTGCTAATGTGCCTATATCCAATCATACATGGTATCTTAGCATTCTTGGGATCGCCTCTCTTGATCTTAGGTTCGATTATGGTGAAAGGAGATCGCGGGTTATCGATAAGATTATTATAATATGCAATCTCCTCCTTGGTGGGGTATAGATTAAAGTAGTCATTAAGCTTCGGGTCTATTTCCCCCTCCTCAAGTCCCTCAATAACATTCACAAAGTCATTAGGCCCTAGGTCCTCATTTGAATACAAGGCAGTCGCTAGGTACTAGATGCATGTTCGAGCTCAACCTTAATCAATTTATTAAGCTCCCTAAGTTCCCTAATCTCACTCTCAATTTGTTCACGTAACACAGCAACTTCTCTAGGGGAAAGGGGTGGATTCGCGTTTTCCATAATGGTCAACGGAATAGTCAATTAATTTGATTTACAAACAAAGGCACAAAGAACTAAGATAGACTAAAGAAAACCTAAAAATAAAAATAAAATCTTACTAGAAAGGAATCTAGCAAGTAGACCTAATAAAAAGAAATTCTAACCTAGACAATAACTATTCCCCGGGCTGCGGCGCCAAAAATTTGATGTGTGGGAATCGCAACAGGCTTTACCTCTCGAGGGATCTCGAGAAGCTTACAACCCCCACCAGGCAGTGTACCTGATCGTTGTAGTATAGTATAGTGACAAGTACCGGGGGATTGATCGTTCAGCTTAGGAATAGTGTCGCTAGGATTAGAAAGCCTAAATACTAGTTCTAAAGGTGAGGGATGATTATTTTTGTGTTTTTATATTTTATGGAAAGCAAATTAAAATCTCGGGTTTGAAGGATTTGGGCGGAATTAGTTGCTATTCAACTAACCCAATACTAAGATGCAATCAAAATAAAATACTAGAAATGAAAATAAACTAATTTATACTAAGGTTGTGAGCAGTAATTGGAGAAAATGTGTTTACTTAGATTTCACTACTCCCTAGATATCTTTTACATGTTAATTACTTGTTATAATTGCATGGATGACGGATCGTATTCCTTAATACCATTCATGGGGTGGCACACATAACTCCCCAATTCTATGAGCTCTTATCTCCTCCTACACCATGCCCAGCACAACTATAGGGATTGTAAACAGTGGCTCATGCATTAAATACAACCAATAAAGACCTAGTGCGCGTTGGTTCATGTTTCTTAAGACGTTCAAGCATGTTACCAATTGGAGATCTGCCAGTTTTCTTAAGCCTAACATATAAATCATTCTTCCAAGACAAGAATAAACAAGTAATCAACACATAATCAATATCTAGGTTTCATTAGATCTAAGCAAACACAAGATAGATCTAGCCTAGCATGATGGAATTAAGACAAGAACAAGATATAGACAACCAACACATAGACATATTGATTGAATTAGAAGAACACTTATCTTGATTAATCATGCAAGGTATCAAGGGGTTGGAACCCTTGAAAAACCTGTAAAGTTACACCAAAATCGTACTTAGGGTTTCTCCCAAAACTTCTCTCTTTAAATGTGAAAAACTAGAAAACTATATATAGGAAAAGGGGTCTGACGGCGTCAAGACCAATTAGGTGACGCCGTCACCTCGCCGCCAAAACAATCCTTGGACTGCCTAGATCTACATTTGACGCCGTCAAGAACAATTCATTTCCAGGCCGTCATGACTTTTACTCTTGACGCCCTACCTTCATGACGCCGTCAAAACTCTTCTGGATCGTCATGGAATTTTACTCTTGACGCCGTCAGGGAACTACTCTTGACGCCGTCATGCACTGTTCCCAGCATGGAAAATTAAGACTTTGGCGTTTTCTTCACTTTTATGCTCCAAAAACGTCCGAATTGCTTCCTTTTCCAGATTTCACTCCCAAAGTACCTAAAATCACAAAAGGAATGATTTAGGGCAATATTTGATCAAATAAATTCGGATTCGGGCTTAAATGACCCCCTAAAAACGGATCATTTTTCGCCTCATCAAGCCTCACCTTTGTGGTGGCCTAGCTACATATAGACATCACAACATGCAACAACCAAGAAATCCTCACATGTGAAAGTTCCAAGATGGGTTAGGTTACCATTTGGAGACTTGCAACATGGGTTAGTCTACATAATAATACCTATATATGTGTATGTGTTTGTCCCCTTTAATTAGATTTTATAAGATTATCCCTTAATGACATTTATAGACCGATTGATGAGAAAGAGCAATACTATATATGTATATATTCATATGAGTATTATTATAACCAAGCATAAGCATTTTATTCCATTGAAGCAACATGGGACATACAACAAAGCAACAACACTTAAAACATTCTAGAACACCTAGGACAAACTACAACAACTTATGAGTAGAACTTAAAACTCAAGAGAGTCCATTGTGAAAGATTCCTCCATGGGGGTCACATCATCAACTTCAATCATTCTTGAATGATCATTTGGGTACTTGCACTTAATGTGGTCAAAGATGTGTGACAAGAGTCTAACATATGGAAGAGGCTCCTTATTGTAGTCCAAAGCCTCCATTCGTTTTGCTATAAAATAGGCAAAGTTGAAAGGAGTCTCGATCATAATACAATAGAGCATGTACCCAACAATGATGGATATCTTCTCTTGAGGTTCCACCTCCATAAACACATTCTTCAACAACACCTCCGCCCAAGGCATCAATTTGACATGAAGTTGTATTTGTTCCAATGTTCGAATGGAGTCCTCCCACAATGGTAGTCGGGTTGTAGAATAGTATTTTGAATGATGACGGCATGAATTGGGGCAACAAGAGCATAAGTGCTCGGATGATAGTGCCTTATGTCCATGAAGTCCTCCGTCTTAGTTGACCTTGTTTAGAACAAGTTCCCTTTAGAGCACACATTCAAAACCTTTCCCAACTTCTTTAAGCTCCATGCATACCCATGCCCATACATACGAAAATTGAGGGTAAGAGAAGGTTGATCAAGATATAACCTAGCAAAAATTTTTTGAAGGTGCCTAGGATAAATTTCTATGGGTAGGTCACGAATTAAGGAGAAGACATTTGCTTTGATGAATGGTTTTGTCATATCGGTGGCACACATGAAATTTTTGTCGCATTCGCGACCTTCATGATATTCACGATACTCAAATGGTTCATACACATTAGTTTCATTTGACACATCAACATGTTTCATGAAAAACTTGGTTGCCATTTTTTTGAGAGAAGATAAGTGTATTTAAGGAAGAAGAAGTTTGTGATGAAGAAACGTGATACAAAATCACTCATTTTATAGCCAATTGGTATGAATTAGGTATGTTTAAGGAAGATCTATAGTCCAATGGATAATCAATCTTAGAACTAAGATTCTTAGTACTAGATGAGTTGAGAGAAAGTGGTGCATGGGGAAGATAATTATTCTTGTATGATATGAGTGGATAGGATTGAGTTAGTTATGAGTTTGGTTAGATTTGAATGCCCATGTTAGATCCTATGGTAATTGCATGCATTCTTTACAAAAGATATGCATGAATTTATCATAGTTGATGAGTGAAGATCAAGTGGCATCAAATCTTTTTAAAGAGACTTTATCAAACACCATTTTGAACCTACAACTACCCAATACATGAACCAAGTGCAAGTATTTCATGTAGGATATTCAATGAGTGTAGTTATAAGTGTTATGATTATAAAGTGCATCTTCATTTTAGGTACACAAGCTAGGTCCTATGAACCATCACACATTGTATAGAATGACATTACACAATACATGATATATCCGGTTCATAGTTCGTTGTGTAGTGTGTCGACATAAATAAGCCTTATGTGTTACTTGCATTAACACCATAAGTTCCTATGTTCTCGGACGAAGAACTTAGCTTATTTAGTCTATTCATTGGAAATTTTAGTTTTTTATGCAATACCATACCGAAGTTGATTCATAGGAATTCTCTTTAACTATGTAAATAGTTTGTATGTTTGCATAAAATCCTTTGTTTCTCTTCTTTCCTAAACACAAAGCATGCCATATACACATAATGGTGAACAAGAAGAATTAGATACAAGATCGTATACACAAGTGTGAATTGTGTTTCAAGATTTTATCTAATCTTGCAAACTTAACATAGTCAAAATTTTCAAGATGAATCAAGATAATTTGTGTCAAGTTTTTCTTGTTCAAACACATAGTATAGACATGTAGAATCTTGGATACTATCAATCATAGTTTTAATAATGAATTGATACATATCTTTCCTCTTGGAACCGTGCTTTCACATAAGCCTTAATCACATAAGCTCTAAGAGCACCTAAAGATTGTTCTCCTAAGATGCAAGTTTTAGCATCAAAACCTATCCCAAAACAATTTGGACTCTTGAAAAATGTCATGTCAAAACTTAGACTTGTTTATTTTGTGACATAAGTGTCCTTTTATTCAAGTCACCAATGACTTGTTGTATAGGATGACCCCTCGCTTCTCTGACTTCCTTAGGATTGCCTTCATCCGAAACATTAACTTGTAATGTTGGCGACCTTTCTTGATCTTGAACTAAAGGTTCATTGATCCAATCATCTTCTACCGAAGGAGGTGATTTAGGCTTGGGCATGCTCTCATCAAAGGTCACATTGAGAGATTGTAGGATCTACACTTGATAGATCTTGAGCCAATAGATCGTTAGTCTACTAATGTAATCACCAGCAAACTAAATAGATAATCTCTGTTAGCTTATACTTATTCCAGAATATAAATATAAACTTGTATGCTAAAATTTGATCCTCTATGGATCGATATTATTCACTAATAATTGTTTTTGAAACTTGTACATATTACAATAACCTTGGGTTCCTTATATACCAGTGGAAACCCTAAATTCTTCTACAAGAAACGTATAAACATAATACTCTAGAAGATATTCTACATATCTTATCTATAAATAACTAACTTCTATCCACTGATTAACTATATCCGCGGTAACACTATTCTTCAGCAGGAACTATACTTCAGCAGAAACCAGTATGTGCTTCCGCAGAAACCTGTCAGCAGTGTCTAAATACTGACTTCACTAATTCCTTACAATCCTCCCCTAATCTTGAAGTTGACATGGTTAACTCCAAGATTCTGGATAGATCTCCAAAGATAAGAATAAGAGGATTGAGGATGAACTTCAGCAGCAAAGAATCTTTAGCAGCAGGACCTCAATGATCAGTAACAAGTGAAACAGCACCATTCTTTGCAGCAAAAATGACCAAATGTACATCAAAACATAGTAGTTTCATACTATTCTCATCACATCCAGGTGTGTTAACTCCTGCGAGAGGTGAATCATTGAAAATAATGGATTTGATGTCTCTTTACCAATAGCCATTACTACTGGAGTAGCCAAATGTTTTAGTTCACAAACTATGGTACACTGATGACCATATGATTTTTAGCAAATCATCAGCTATAAACGGATTTGAGATGTCTTTACCTGTAGCCGTTTGCTCAGGACTAGTCAATTATTGGATGAAAAATCATCTTGGTCAACTGAATACCAAATATGGTGCTCCACTGCCTTTACCACAAGCCATACTCTTGTGGGCTAGCCAATTATTGGGAATCCAAAAAGGAAAAATCCATGGTCAATTTACAACCATCCAACTCTCAGCTGTTAAGCATGGGTGAGTTGAGTACCCAATAGTTTTTAGCAAACTATTACAGCTATCAACATATTTGACTTGTCTTTACCAAAGCTGTACCCGTTGGACTAGCCAACTTTTTGATGGAATAGTCAACATCAGGTAAGTTGATAACTAGAGAAGATGTGGAAACAACATACACAATACTATACAAATCTGTTAGTTATTATTATTATTATTATTATTATTATTATTATTATTATTATTATTATTATTATTATTATTATTATTATTAAAATTAAAGAAGAAAAAAAAATATACAACAAGATACCATACCAATACCCAATCATTCCAAATAAGTTACAATACGAACACCAAGCTGAGTTTCCAATTCCTTCTTAACCAAAATACTCCTCTTGATAGCTCTAATCAACTGTTCAGCCATATGCATATCATTTCCAATCATATCTAAAGGAACAGTGAGTTTTACTTCCAGCAATTGGTTCATAACACCTATTGTGATTGGATATGTCACATTTGCCCAACAATATAAGGTCTTGCCAGTAGTAGTGATGATCATATGAACATCAGTTAGAGGAAAGTATTTCCAAGTATCAACTACCCAATTCTTCTGTCCTTTCCACACATGAAATCAAGTACCAGTAAAAAGATGAGAATCACAGAGAACATGTAAATCTCCCAGCAAAAACATACCAATCTTTTCAGGTTGATGAGACTTATAATAAGTGACAACCTATCCATACAAAGAAAGAATGTCTTGCCTATCCACCTTATGCAAAATTTGACTGAGAAAAGTAAATTCTTTGGTGGAACCATCTTGTCTGTGAAGTACATTGACTTGGCCTTGTCCAGTTGGAGAGTTAATAAGTTCCCATTTGACTATTCTCTCCCAAACAACATGATTGTCATCATCAGAATCAAAGTCAATAAATGTACTATCCTTGGGTGATTCACCTTTAGAAGCCTTTCTCTTCCTAGCAACAGTCTTCTTCCTAGTACCAGGAGTAGAAGGAGTAACAAGTGGAAGAGCATCAGAGGGCTCATCAGTGGGAACTGGTTCTGAAGCATCAAGAGATACACTATTTGGATCTTCAGGAGTAATAGGTTTGGTGTTAGGAGCTTCAGTGGAAACAGATTTTGGAACTCCAAGAATAGCTGATGAAGCATCAATAGTAGGAAAAGAAGATCTACCAACATCTGAAGGTGCAGAAGGCTCCACACTAGTATCAACTACAATATCAGTAGAATCATCAACCTGAGTTAATACTGAAGGAGAATGAATATGCTCCTGAGCACCAAATGAAGACTCAGTGGATTCTGTGGGCTGATCAACAGAATCATCAAGCCTGATCCTCTTAGCAACAGGCCTATCCATAAGTCTGCCACGCTTCTCTAACATATCTGGAACATGGATACCTGAGGAATGAATATTAGAGATGATCTTGTCGTAGTAGAAAGTGAGCTGAGTGTCTAAAAAGCCCCAAACTTTCTTTTGAGTCCATCCTGATCCAAACATAGAACACCCTTGATTCTTGACAAAATTCCTCATATACTTTTTAATCTCTCCTTTTGTCCATGGTCTGTCCCTTAGCTCTTTAGCTTTTCTCTCTTCCTCTGCTTGCCTCTATAACTTAGCTCTTTCAACCATCCTTTTATCAAAATCAGTCTCATGATAATCAACTCCAAGTACAGATTTTGCCAAATCAGGCTCAGCAGATACTTGAAAAGCCAAATTTACCCATTGTTCAGCAGATAACCTCTTAGCAATTTCATCTAACTCCTTTTGTCTTTCAGTAGGTAGTGTATGAGTAAGTGGAGGACCCATTGCATCTAAATCAGCTTGTATCTTTCTAGCAAGTTCCTCAGAATCTTTCATATCCAATTCCCTCTTAGTCTTTGCAGCCTCCTCTTTAGCTTGTAATTGTGCTGTAAGCAGTTCACTAAGCTTCTCATTAGCAAGTTCCTGCTTAGTTTTCTCTCTAGAAGGAATGTCTTGTGCACCTACAACAGACTTTCCTTTATCTTGCTGAGCGGAAATAGCTTCAGGAGGAACAAAAGGCTGAGTAGAAGTATCCACTATTGGAGAACCATCAACATGTAAATCTGATGATTCATCAGTAGGAACTTCCTTTGGTATTGGATCAGCTGATGTTGCCTTGCCAGATGAGACCACATATTCCTTTCCAGCAACAAAGAATGTATCTGCTGATTGAGAAGCATCAGCAGTGGTCATGTCAGAAGGAACATCACTGAGTGGTTCATTCCCTGAAGATTAGCATCAGCATCTGGCAGAAGAGTAACATCATCACCAATCACTTTAGAAAATTCAGCAGCTTTCTTTGCCAAATACTGTCTTCTACTTCTTCTGCTGAAATGAAGTGTCAGTTTAGGTTGTGAAACTTCAGCAGCTTTGGGAGAAGAAGCATGTGTATGTCTAGCCACTTCAGCCAAGATCTCAAGGGAGTCCAAATTACCCTCCTTAGGCACTTCATCAACATCAATTACTACCTTTCTTTTCTTCTGCTGAGTAAGTTGTGCCTCCAAATCCTGAACCTTGCTTTTCAGCATCTCAATCTCACCACCAAGAGTAGACTTGGTATCAGCAAGCTCCTTATGAAGATCATCAGTCTTTCTAATATACCTGCAAAGCAAATCATGTACGGAAGTGAGAGTAACAGGGTCCTTTGCTCCACCAACAGATTGCTCAGTGGTAAAAGGAGCTTCATTGAACCTAGCAGGAGAAACAGACATATGTACAACATTGGGAGAGCCTTCATCAAATGGCTCTCTCACAGGACTAGGTGTAGGTAATCTAGCAATCTCAGGCTCAATAGGTGTAGGTAACTGTGTACCAAGAGACTGAATTGCCTCTTCAACCTTAGGAGTTAGCTCAACAGGAGCAACCTGAGTTGGTGATGGAACAGGACTAGGTGACAGAGGTAAAGGGGAAGGTGGAGGTTGGTCAGAAGAAACAGGTAATGGTTTAGTAGTTGTAGATGGCTCTCCCTCATTTACCACTGAAGGATTACCATCAGCAGCAACACCAGAAGATGATGGATTACCATCATCAGCAGCATTTGGAGAGGGCATATGACCAGTAGCATCACCTTCAACCGCATCATCATTGCCATGAGGCAACATAGCAGCTAACAGAGGGCGATGTACCCCATCATAGTTAGTTTGCATAGTGGCAAATAACTTTGAACCAAGACTCTTAATAGGCACATGAATTCTGTCTTCAGTGGTTATGCCTAAAATTATTTGTAAAAACCTAGGGTACATTAAAAACTTATGTGTTTGCTTCTCAACATTTTCTAGTATATTATTAAAGATAAACTTTGAGAAATTATAAATTAACCCTTTAGAAAGACATATAATACCACAGCCCAGTTGGGCAGAGAACCGATCCCAGCCACCACACTTATTGTTGATACATTGGAGCAGCAAATGCACCAAATACCTCCACTTGGGACAGAACTGATTCTTCAACCACTTAGTTGTGTCAGTGCTTTGATAACCAGCTTCCCTCAACCCAGCAAGTATCTCTTCAGTGTTGGAATGAAAAACATCATTCTCATCATTCAAATGAAGCTTAGTCCTTATCAAACTTTCAGACACCACAAACTCATTACCATCAATGTCAGCCACGATCTCTGTGTCAGATCTTTTCTTAGCAGATGCCCAAAACTGCTTCACCATAGATTCATAAATCACATTTGGAGAATGTGTTAAGGCATAATAGATCTTTGAACGTTGTAGAAACTCCACCATTGAATCGTACTCTTCATGACCCTTACCCTTTTTCAGAATAGCAAACTTGTTATGATCTTTCTTGAATTGAAGTCTTGCCATTTGAATGATTTGCGAGAGACGGTTATGAATTATGCAAAGGAATGATGGGTTTAAATTGAGGAATGGGAGAATAACTTAGTTTTGGTGAAGATATGCAAAGTAGGTTATAAAAGGAAGTTCCCCAATCATGGTCAAAAATTATCGGAACAGATCGTTGACCATATCAGACGTGGAAAGTTATTCCATTCAATTTCAAAATTACCCTTCAGCAGAAATGAAAGTCAATCTGCCGATGAATGGTTAATCAGCAGAAACCAATCAAGAGTAAAAATATCTTCAGTGAATATCTTGATTTTTTTCTGTGCTACCCAACTCGCATTAATGATCATAAAGCCTAGACTTCGCCTATTTAATAACCCCCAAATCACACTACTCAGATTTCAATTAACCCCAAATCATATCAAAACCCTAATTTCACAATTAACCCTAATTCACCAAATAATGTCTTCCAATCCTGAAATTATTGACCTAACCTCCACCTCTTCCTCCTCTTCATCATCAGAGGATCTCCCACCATATCCATCTGAATTAAATGATTCAGATTATGCTAGAGAAATGGAGAGATAATGGAATGCTTTGGAGAAGGGGAACCAAGCAATGCCCCCATTCCTGCTGAGAGACAATATGTCTCTCCCTTCATCTTTACTTCTGATGAAGATTCTTTAGAGGATGAAGACGAAGATCCATCATACCTTCCTCCTTTCACACCAGAGAGATCCCAACCAAGGCCAAGGAAGAGGAATCCATCTGTTCCAACATCACGGGGTGTGGTGTTGGGTCTTCCTGCTCCAGGATCTGGTGCTTCTTATCATGGATACAGGGGAAAGGGCAAGAAGGCAGAGGTCATGGGTAAGGGGAAGGGGAAAGTGGAGTAGTTGACGATGGGATGTTGCCAAGGACCAAAGATGTAAAACCAGGTTCTTGAGCATCTTCTTGCCTTAAACTAAAGATATATAACTCGGTTCTTGAGCATCTTCGTCGTCATCATCATCATTTTCTCCTTTCCATTTTCACCTTCAGCTTCTTCATCGTACTGGTCATGCATATCCACCAGTCTTTTGTAGTAGATGATAGAAACTTAGTATTGGTCTGTTAGACTTAGCATAGGAATGATCTATGTATTCCACTTTGGAGTTGATTGTAAGCTGTAAATTGTTTCTTTAATGTATGAATATCTTTCCTTATTTGTCAATTCTTGTGTATTACTTCAGTAGAAGCAATGTATATCAGTATGAATGACTCTTCAGTAGAAACAAATCTCAGCAAACATGACCACATTCCTTTGAAAACAGCTCGTTGGTGAACAGCAACTAAAGATCAACAACTTCACATAGGGACATTCTGCAAAATAGACACAGAGTAACAAACAAAATGAACAAAACTTACAGAAACATTAGTGGTTAAGAGTTAGCAATAAGCAATAATAATATACAAAAATATATAACATCAATAACAATCCTCCTCAAAGGCATATGCCTCCCCTGAGGCTTATGCCTCCCCTTAAACATAACATTCAAGGGTTAACCATCCCAATGTGGACAACTAAGTGATTAAACCTAGGTCTATCAAAAGCTTTTGTTAATAAATCAGCTACATTATCATCAGTATGAATCTTAAGCACCTGTATTAAATGTTTTTCATTTACATCTCTAATAAAATGGTGTCGAATTTCAATATTTTTAGTCCTTTGATGAAAAACTGGATTTTTAATAATAGAAATGGTACTTTGATTATCAATATAGATTTTAGTGTTCATAAAGTTGAACCCAAAATCCAACATTTGATTCTGAATCCAGAGTACCTGACCACAACAGTTAGCAGCAGCAACATATTCTGCTTCAGTAGAAGAGGTAGCCACAATGGTTTGTTTCTTGCACTGCCAAGAAATGAGTCTTCTACCAAGAAATTGACAACCTCCTGTTGTGGATTTCCTACAAATTAGCCCCAGCATAGTCACTATCACTATATGCTTCCAGCACAAATGGTGAATCCCTTGGATACCAAAGACCTAACTTGGGTTGGCCTTTGAGATACTTGAAAATCTTTTTCACAGCATTTAGGTGGGAAGTCAATGGAGTGACTTGATGTCTTGAGCAAGCACTGACAGCAAAAGTGATGTCAGGTCTTGAAGCTGTGAGATACATGAGTGATCCAATCATGGATCTATATAGATATACATTAACAGCTTCATCTTGTTCATTTGGATTTTTCAGCTTGAGAGGTTCATAGGGAGTGGTTTCAGTCCTCAAAAGTTCAAAGTCAAACTTTTTCAAGATATCTTTCACATATTTCTCCTGATGGATAAAAATTCCATCAGGTTGTTGTTTGACTTGTAGCCCCAAGAAAAATGTCAGTTCCCCCATTGCACTCATCTGAAATTCACCTTTCATCAAATCTTCAAATTCCCTGCACCATTCTTCCTTTGTGGAGCCAAAAATAATATCATCCACATATACTTGTACAAGAATGATATCCCTGGAGTTTTTCTTGATGAAGAGAGTCTTGTCAATTGCTCCTCTTCTGTATCCATGTTCCAAAAGGAAGGTAGATAGCCTAACATACCAGGCTCTTGGTGCTTTTTCTTTTTCAGTAAATTTTAACTCATTGGTAGTTACCTCTAAATCTCTTTTTAATACCCTTATCTTTTCCTCATAAGCTAAATGGTTTTGTTGAAACCACACTTTCTGTTTTTCTAAAGTTTTCATAGCTTCTTTATCAGCTTGAGCTTCAATAAAGGTAGTATTATATTTTGGTTCCAACTCATCATAAGCTGCTTTAAGAGTATTATATTTAATTTCACACCCAAAAACACAATTAGTTACCTGAGGAGATATTCCCATGAAGGCAAAGTCAGCATCACAGCTAGCCACACAGGAGATTTGTTGAGGAGAGCTGCTTGTTGTATCTTCATATTCATGCTCATTCCGGTCAACACACGCATCTACAGCAGTGACCAAAGCCTTTGATTCTCCAGCCTCCACATCCTTCTTACTGTAAGCAGAATATCTGGTACTATCTTCACTCTTCTTGCTCTTGCATTCTCTTGCAAAATGACCAATCTCCCCACATGCATAGCACTTCACTTTTCTTCTGTCAAAACGAGCTGCATCTCTTCCATTAACTTGGAGCTTTCTGCCAACCTTTTGCTCAAAACTTCTGACTTTAAGAGACAGCATTGCCATTTGCCACTTTGAGTCCAATTCTTCCATTGCAAGTTCATCAATTTTCTCAAAGTCCTCATAAGCTATTTGTTTCTGTTGATCAACTTCAGTAACAAATGAGTGAATTACATCTTCCATCACATTGCTAACCTTTGGATGATTCTTTGGACTAGCATTTGTGAAAGACAATGTTGTAGTGCAAGGACTTGGACTGGGAGAGTGTGGCATATAGTTTGAATTACTGCTGATGAATGCACAGTGTGAAGGAGGTGTTGCATAAGTGGAGTGACCTTTGATGTCAAGTTCCAAGGCTCTGAGCTTGTTGTACAAGTCATCAAACGAGAGATAATCAAAGCCTCCTTTGGTTTTCAAAGATATGCTGACCTGTGACCATGAGGGAGGTAAGGATCTGAGAAACCTGGAGTTAACCTCCTCATTATCAGGTCTGGCTAGAAGTTGATTCAAATGACTTAGAATCTTCTGAAACCGATCATACCCTTTGTGAATGCCCTCTTCTTCAGTAATTCTGAATTCATGAATTCTTGCTTCAACATAGACTTTCTCATCCTTTTAGATTCTTCATTGCCCCCAAATCAAGTTTTAATTGCCATCCAAAGTTCTTTGGGATCAGTAAGGTGATGAAAATCTCCCATGTGATCATCAGGAATTGCTTGAAGCAGAATAGTGCTTGCTTTGTTCTCCCTTTGTACAACAAGGATCTCTTCAGCAGATGTTGGAGGCAAAGTAGTCATATTACCCTGTGGATCTTTTCCTTGCTTCCTAGGACTGCACCCAGTCAATACCACATTTCATAGGTTGAAATCTACAATGGCAATCCATTTCTGCATCTTCATGACCCAAATCTCATACTCATCCTTCCTGATATAGGGAAACTTGGCGTTGCTGTTGGAAAAGGCAACCTGTTGGAGTTGTTGAGTGAGGGCGTTGGTGTTTGTGATAATGACATCAGAAGCATCTCCATCAACCATTTTTAATGAGTGAAAAAGGTGTTTGAGTGTGAGTTAGATTACAGAGATTATCTTGTGGCTCTGATACCACTTGTAGGATCTACACTTGATAGATCTTGAGCCAATAGATCGTTAGTCTACTAATGTAATCACCAGCAAACTAAATAGACAATCTCTGTTAGCTTATACTTATTGCGGAATATAAATATAATCTTGTATGCTAAACTTTGATCCTCTATGGATCGATATTATTCACTAATAATTGTTTTTGAAACTCGTACGTATTACAATAACCTTGGGTTCCTTATATACTAGTGGAAACCCTAAATTCTTCTACAAGAAACGTATAAACATAATACTCTAGAAGATATTCTACATATCTTATCTATAAATAACTAACTTCTATCCACGGATTAATTATATCTGTAGTAACACTATTCTTCAGCAGGAACTATACTTCAGCAGAAACCAGTATGTGCTTCCGCAGAAACCTGTCAGCAGAATTGTCAGCAGTATCTAAATACTGACTTCACTAATTCCTTATAGAGATTCCTCAATCCTCATTGTTTCCTTGTTAAGCACTATGTATGCTTTACAAGTTTGAGAGAATCCTAGGAACACACCTTCATACGACTTTGGGTCAAATTTGGTGAGATATACTTTGGTGTTAAGTATAAATACTTTGTAACCAAATACTCTAAAATACTCTAGGGATGGTTATCTATTCCTAAGTATTTCATAAGGTGTTTTATTAATTACCTTTCTTATGTAGACTCTATTAAAAATGTAACAAGCGGTATTTAAGGCATGACACCAAAACTTTTGTGGAATGGATTGCTCGTCAAGGATTGTACGACTCATCTTCCTTAACTTACGATGTGTTCTTTCAATAATCTCATGCGATTGAGAAGTGAACGGGCCCGATAAGTTATAAGATATTTCATGTTGTTCACAAAAGATTCCAAATTTCATTTTATCAAATTCGCTAGTATGATTTGTTTTAATTGAAACAATTGAACAATCAAGTAGGTTTTCCAGTTACTTTCTCAAAATATTTAATTTATTAAGTACTTTATCCTTATTTTCTAAAAACCATTATTCAAGACAATTTGGATAACTATCTATAATCATTAAAGTGTATAAGTTTCCTTTCTAACATTAAATTGGAGATGAATCATGCAAACCTAAGTGTATTAATTCCAAAACCTTATTTCTTGACTCTTCATGCCCATTACTATTGCATGCTTGACCTTGACTCCCTAGAAATGTAACACAATAATGCCTTTCAAAACTTAATAATGGTAAATTGCTTACTAGCTAAACGGCAAGACCTAACTTCCTAAGCTGAGGCGTTGGGTTATTTACCATGTTTGAAATGCATATCATGTTACACATAATCTAAGATTAACAAGTATACAAGTTGTTTTGCCTATGACCTTTAGCTAGTATGTTACCCTTTTTACTAATAATGCAATCTACATTGGTAAACATAATACTAAAATCATCATTAAGATTACTTGTACCACAAAACTTAGAATTTAAATCGCTACCATGCTCATCATTGGTAAATTCTACAAAGTCATGAAGAGTGTTGTTATAGATGTTTACGCAAGAAGTTTGAGGAAAGTATGGTTTAGCAAAAGCGTTTAAGGATGAACCATTTTTACTCAGACATCTAGCGCGTTGATCGCGCGTTGACGCGTCAGTTAGCGCATCAGAGTCAGTAACTTTTGGTTTTCAACCTTCTTTTATAAAAACAATAGATTTGTCTTGACTTGTAGATGTATTTTTATCATTTTCAGAGAAACCAAGACCTCCCTTGTCATGAAAGGGTTTAATGGATCTGAACACCTTGAACTGTGTTAGATTGATACTTTGAGTTTTATCACTAAGTATGCGGAATCTACTTAGTAATACTTAGAAGTTTGATTGTGAATAAAGACAGTTGTATATAAATGAGAACAATGTATATATCAAACGGTTAGCTCCAATATTATTAATAATAATAATAATACGAGTGATCTTTTTATCACTAGGGTTACACCTTGAAGCTCTATAAAAACGTATATCTAACTTTAACCTAGGACCTCCTTTTATAGCACAAAGAGTCCTCTTCTACAAGATAAGTATAAGTCTAATAGAATAAGATATACACAAGATCTATTCTTTAATTATTTTTACACGTTTCCTAACAATTATCCTAACAGCAGTGGTAATGATTGTACTAGTAGTGGTAATGTGTTTCCACTGCAAGTGCATTCTTCAGCAGTTGTAATATCTTCACTAACCGTGGTAACTGTTAGTATAATTCCCAACAATCCTCCCCTAAACTTATGATTAACAAGTAAATCAATAAGTTTTTCAAGTAGTCAGCATATATGAGGATATGGGAATTCTTCCAAATACTTTTCTTCTTCTTCTTAACTCTTTATCAGCTCTCACACTTTGATCATAAATCCTTTGCAACAAATCTTCTATGACTTCACTTCTTTCCCAACATCTAAGCCTTACTGACATCATAACTGTTAAAACTCCAGCTCTCAATGGGTATTCTTTCTCAGCTAACATAAACACATCAACTCCATCTTGAGTAGAAAGATGATGTACAACACTTGAGTCATAAAATTTCCACAAAGTATTCATATTGTGAGCTTCAAATCTCCAATGTCTGTCACTTGGGTCAGGTTCATATAATCTTCTAAAGTGAACCCACAACTCTTTAGCCTTGACATCAACAAGTTCATCTTTCTTGAACTGATCTTGAACAACTCTCCACAAAGTTTCCAAGTCTTCTCTATCACAAGATCTAACAATATCTTCAAAGTCTCTGCAAATACTTGTGATATTCCCTGTTCTGATAATCTTCCATCCAACTCCAAAATCATCAGAATAGATTTCCCAACCAACTACTGGATATTTTGTTTGTAAAGGTTCAATGTTAAGCACATCAGTCTCTATGAACATTATATTATTTACTTGTTCTTCTGTCAACTTGCTAGCACCTTCTTCTGCTTGCTCCTGAGTCTTCAATTTCTTTGCGTATTTGGATCCAAGACTCACTCCTGACCTTTTTGGCTTCATAAATGTAGGTTCTTTATCCATAGGGATGAAATGACTATCTTATCTTTTAACCCTGTAGTAAATACCTTCAATCTAATCATGTGTCATTCCCTTGAATTGTGCCATCTTCATATTACCAACATGACAACAAAAAGTCTTCATCTCAGCAATGATATGTGCCTTTGTAAGTTGCCTTGGCTTCTTTTGACCTTTTCTGTCACACCCCGCCACGGCGGAAACGCGCGGGTGTAACTTCATGGATATCATCACAACACCTGGTGTCTACATAGAGAACAACTACATGCACATAATTAGAGCAATGTACAAACACAAAGTGTTGTAACAATACCCCAAAATAAAATAACCAAAACTAAACATAAATCCAAACATAGATAATAAACCACTTCCAATGCAACTAAGGTCTCGTCTATCCACGTCCTTCTATCTTATCCTTAGAAAGCTCACCTGAAAATGATGCTTAAAACGTCAACATAATGTTGGTGAGATTCATAGGTTTAAGACTCAACACACAAGGCAACCAAATTCACTGTGATTACAAAATATAGCTGGACAAATAAATTACAGTTATCATATAGCTACATGTATTCGCAAGTTAATATTCACACACAAAGGCAACCACACTCATAAGGCAACCAATAGGACGGCTCGTGTCCTCCGATCCCATATTCATTACAATAGGACGGCTCGTGTCCTCCGATCCCATAATCATCAATTAGGACTCATACGCAAGTAACAGGATAACATCCTCCTAATTGGATCCCATCAAACATATCAAACATCAATTAGGTCGCATGCGCGAGTAACAGGATAACATCCTCCTAATTGGATCCCATATACTTCCACACAAACAAATAACCACACATAGCATGCATACGATAACATTATAAGTCCAAGCTCTTTAATACCACACACATAATCACAGTAAATCAAATCATTTAAGACAAGCATCATTCCCATCTCAAGTTTAAAACAAAGTAAAAATATGGGACTATGAACTCACCTTAAACTCAGCAGCTTCCACAAAATCATTACACAAGCTATAGCACACAAAAATAATCCACATTACACATGGTCAAGCTAAAAGCTAAAACCCATGTAATACTCATATGATGGATGTCTAAGACTCATATGACCCACCATGGATCTCCTAGACACCATACTAACCAACACCATAACCTAACACTCACTAAATCCCTTGCACTCTAAAACTCAGAAAATGCAGAATTTTTGAGTACATTCACTCACATGAAATCACGACAAATAAAGCTCATCAACTCACACCAAAAATTTACCATGGTCTCTCATAAGCATAGAAGCTAATCCCAGAAGGCCATGGACCAATAACACACACAAGTACTCATAGAAAATTCAAACTTGTCAACTACTCAAATTCGGATCTGAACACACACCAAAACGTTTTGATTTTTAATAATTACTTCCACAAGTTTTTATCGCGCATCCTCTTCGTGGTAGTCTAATATAACCTAAAACTTAACTATTCAAGAAGACCAAGTCAAAATACTACTTTTACAACCACATGCCACCCTCAAACTTTTACCCAAAATCTGTCCCGGTTTGACAGCTTTGACACCTTAACAAAGAAAAATCAAAAGACCGACTTCCCGACCTCAAAATTGATCGTGGCTGGACTTTTTGGAAAGCTCTTTCATTATACTACAATTTAGACTTAAAATTTGTGACTTAAATCATAACCATCTGTTATGTACCCTCACATCTTTACAGCCTTACAAATCTGTCCAAACCCTAACACCAAAATCTAACGCGTTGAATACTCAATTCCCATAACCAATCATCATAATATTATCATTAATTGATCCCAACATGTTTAATAACATTAATTTACAGAAGTTAACCCAAACCCTAATCCATCATATAATTATTACATGAATTATATTAATTAATCAAACAATTGAACATGTATTTTAAGAATTTTACCTTGATTCTTGATTATTGCTTCACAATTATAAACCCTAATTTTTTTCTCCCTTCTCTTGCTCCTTGAATCGACTAAAATTGCAGGAAAAACGTTTAAGGGGTTTTTGGTTTGGTATATATATTAATTATGGATAATCCTTGGGCCTAAGAGTCATATTTGGACTCAAATTAGGTTTCCTTTTTCCCCCTTATCCATAAAATCCGAATTTTACATATATAAAATATATATTTTTATTTTTTTATTGAATTTATTTATTACACTCAAAACCTCATACTTTTCATATTTTATAAATACCCATAGCTAATCCTAACGTCTTTCGCTTTAAACCTTAATTTTACGAAAAACCGGAAAATATTCATTTTCAAAATAAAGTTTCCAAAAATAGATTTTTACACTCTTTTTAGAAATATAACTCATAAAAACAAATCCCACCTAACTTACTAACGCTCAATTACTTGAACGAAGCCTCGTTATGCGAAAACACAAAAAACACCAAAACTACACAAGTCATTTCTACACCACAAAGGTGATCAAAACAAACTTTCCCAAATTCCAAACTTTCCAAATCACAATAAAACCACTTACGCAAAGGGATTTAGTGCTAAAACTCACCTATATCACACATATAACACTACAATCACCTATAACACATCAAACAAACATCAACCGAGTCAAGACTATCAGGCAAACCGACCTACTAAAACCACGGTTGTTACATTTTTTAACATCTCCAATGATATCATCAAGAGCCTGTTGATTCTTCATTTGAATGAAATCGTTCAGCTGAGCAGACCTTTGATCTTCATTAAGAGTTGTATTAGCAATGAGTTCAATAGCCTTCTTTCTAATCACTGGATCATTAGTAATCATGAATTCAATTTCTTCCTCTGTAGACACATAAGTAAACATAGGAGGTTTCTCATGTAATATAGTTGGTGGAACAACTGAAATTGGTTCTGCCATCACTGTTTCCAATTTTTCCAACCTCTTAGCTTCCATAAAACTAGCAATTTAATCTTCTTCTTGCATTTTCTTCTTTTCAATCTCATCTGCTGCTAATTTCTCTGCCAATCTTGCATCAAAATCTATCTGAGCTTGATCTTTCTTTGAAATCTTTCTTGATTGCTTTTGTTTTGTACCAGTCACAACTGCTTTACCTTTTACTGTTCTTATTCTGGCAGCTTCTTCTTCTTCAGTGGTAACATGTTGCTAGCAGTGGGAACATCTTGTCTTGCAGTGGGAACTTGTTCTACAGCAGTGGTAATTGGTTGAGTAGTTCCAACTGTATCATCAAAATCAAAATCAGCATCAGCATCCAAACCATAATCTTCTCCAAAATCTATCTTCCTCCCCTTAGTCTCAGCATCTATTTTACTCCCCTGTTTGGAAGAATCTCCCAAATCTTTACTAAAACCTGCAACGTACTCATCTTGAGGTGAAGATGAAGAAGAAAACATAACTTTGGCAGATCTTTTCTTCTTGAGACTCTCAACTTCAGTCTGTAACCTTTGAATCTCTGCCTTCATCTGATTCAGCTCTGTGGCATGATTTAGCTTGGTCTGTGCCAGATCTTTCTCCAGAGCTTGAACCTGCTTGACTAATTTTGTACATAATTCCATCAATTCAGGTAGTTGCACACTGCCTTCAACACTTCCAACTGTGTTACCTGTTGGGAGAGGTGAATCATAGGACATTGATTCAGGCTCTTCTCTAGTTAGACTTGGAGGAAGCCTTGAACCACCACTGCTTGCTCCTAAACCAAAAGGTTCAGCAACATGCAATGTTGAGATGAGAGGAGTTGGCTATTTATGCCTCCTCTCATATGTGTGAGTGACTGTAGGGGTATGTTGAATTGGTGGAACAACAATAGTGGGTGTGTGTTGGGATACAACTGGGATAGTTGCATCTTCACCCTGTACCTGTGAAATGTTTGCCAGCGTTTGAGGAAAAAGTGGATGAACCTCCCCATTCCAAAGTTCTGAAGCCTTACACATGTTTTGAAAAACTTTTGGCTTAAGACAGGTAGTTTCATAAATTATTTTGTGAGGTTGCATTTGAAATTCATTTAACATTGCTTGCACAAACCTTGGATACATCAAAAATTTATATGAACTATTTACATTGCCTTTCATATTATTGAAAATAAACTTTGAAAAATTGAAAGTCCTATCAGTAGCCAAGCAAACCAAAGGGTAAGCCATGGTTGATGCAAATTGTTCATAAGATTTTTTCTTAGGACTTAGGAAATGTAGAAGAGTATGAATGAAAAATCTCCAATGAGGACAAAAATATCCTTTTCTGAAAGTTACTTTTTGATCAGATGTATCATACCCCATGGAAGCAATATTTTTGAAAATATATGAATTGTGTAATGTGATGATACATTGAGATCATCCAATTGGAGAACTCTCCTCAAGGATGACTCAGTAACATCAATAGTTACCCCATCCACTGTGGCTCTAAGAGCTTCCATAGTTTCGTGTCTGTCTCCCTGTTCAAGAGTTATGGACTCCATAGTGTTCCAGAACTGTTTGATATGAGAAACAAAGATTGTGGGATTAATAGTTAAAGCATACCTTATATGGGTTGTATTAAGAAAATCCACAATCTGATGGAAAACAGGGCCACTCTTCTCATTTTACTTTTGTAAGTAGGCCACTTGGTTGTGCTCCTCAACAAAGTTTAGAATTGCCATGGATTTTGTGAAAGTAAGATAAAAGTGTTAGTTATCAAGAATAAAAATCAAGCCGTATGATAATCAATTTATACTAATAGGGTTTGAGGAGTTCCCGTAATGTGAATTATCTTTAGAAAGATTTATCTTTGGAAAAGAATAAATTAAAGTTGGTAAGTGGATAATTCACAAAAATTTACCCTATTAATAAGGAAACACGGTTATATTTACAACGGCTAGTAAAAAAAAAAGATTACTGACACAACAGTTGTAACGGGTAGTTCACCAGTGGAAAAATTACTCTTGCAGTGGTAAGAAGTGAACAAGCAGTGGTAAAATTTTCACAAAATTTCAAAGAGCAGTGGTAAGTAAAACATGAAATTTACTGCTCCTATCATAGTTTTTAGCAAACTATCAGCTATAAACGGATTTGATATGTCTTTACCATGAGCTGTTTGCTATGGACTAGCCAACTCTTCATCACTTAGAATATGGTGAGTTGATAACCATATAGTTTTTGGTAAACTATCAACCATAAACGGATTTGAGAAGTCTTTACCAGGATCCGTTTGCTCTGGACTAGTTGATTCTTATGTTGATTAAACATGGTGAATCAATAACCATTTGTTGTGTGTCTAAGATAGATACCTTATAACTCCAATGTCTCAAACAATATGGGTTTGTATTCTGCATAATTAAGTAACACCTAAAAATTAACCCATAAGAATTAACCCAAAGTAACTTTTTGACCAAGTTACTATTCACAAAAATATCTCTCCAAAGTCAACCCGATAATATCCAAATTTACTCCTCCAACTTACCAAAACAGGTAAGAGTAAATATCCTTCATTAATTAGCATTCGACCTTGACTTTGCTTATAAAAAAGGGGCTCATTATCCTTTAGTTTTCATCAAAAACTCATCTTCAACATCACAAACCCTACAAACACATCATGAGCTGGTTTCCACTTGTCTACATATCATCAGATGATTCTTCTGATGAGGAGATTAGTTATTGCTCAAATTCAGAGGAACCTTCTACTGGGTGGAGTGATTACTTTCCTCCAAGTGCTGCCACATCTACATCTTCCAATATGAAATCCAAGAAGATTGCAGCTTCTCCTGCTCCATCCCTTGAGTTCTATTCAAGTTCATCCTATGATGATGATGATCCAACCTACACTCTTTCCAAGGAACTTCCAAGAGCCCTCACTACAGCATTGAAGTCAGCCATAGTCACCCACAATTAAGTTCTCTGCATCTTTAAATAAACTTAAAACAATAGAAATCAAAACTAGCAGTAGTAAAAACCTTCACCTAGATGTAGCATATAAAGGGTTAAACATTTAAACACTTAAGCTTCCCATGAAACCCATATGTTAACCATTTGTTGAATGTAGGCTCCATGTAATAATTACTGATGAAAAAAACTAAGTATAACCAACTTGATGCTGAAGTAGAACCACCCAAACTTGTGCCTTATATCATGTACTAAAATTGACTTCGAATGTATACTTAACGTATAGGGAGATTGCAATCTCTTGACAATAAACACTGAGCACAATAACGTAACTCCTTCAAGTGTTTGTCAATTCGTAGTCACCTAAACGAACAAACAAGTTACTCCACACTGAAAAGGTATGATAAAACACAAACCTGTGAAACTCCACTTCATCGTCAAATAGGTGATAAAAACCTTTCTTCGTAATCAATTGAACAATAAGAATGAGCCTTTGAATCTATTAAGAACCAATAAATCAAAATCCATACTACTCTTGTGTGCGTTTCTTCCCTTGTATGTGTACCAGATCAACAATCAACTATATATATACTTCCCCTCGCTTTTGTAATCTCGTGCCAAAAAACACAACAGTAGAAAACAGCATGAGAAGAATATATATCCACGGCAAATGCATCTCTCCTTAGCGACTTTTGCAAGAAATCATAACATCAAATAAGTGATCCTTGCACATGCTACCAAATCACCACTGCCATTAAATAGTTAAAATGCCACTGTCCTATGTGATATTAAATAATGAAAGAATAATCAAGCACATGCTATAAACTCCAAACCGACCCATGAGAAATCTGTACCTTAGATCCATAATCTTTAAGCATCACCAACAATCATTAATGATGAGTACGAGGTTTAAAAATATATCTTATAAACTCAGTCGATCTTCTAAACCCATTACGAATCCGAACTAGGGTTTTATAGAACTATAATAGCAGCGTATCATCATCACAATCAAAACCTTCATGTCACATTCAACACCAGGTAACACCAAATATTGTCCAAAACGTGATATATGTGTTACAATCAACAAGTAGCATTAATCTCCATTAACCCTTCGAACAACATAAACTTGCAAATTCCTTGAAACTGTTGTCTCTATCCACATTCAATCTCACATCACTAGCTGTACCAACCGAATACTAACAATATTAAATCTTGAATGAGCAGTAAAAACCATATAAAGGTAGCAGTGGGAACAAGTATCGCAGCAGTGGAAATATCTAAACCCGCAGTGGAAATTAAGCGTAGCAGTGGTAACCATCGAAGCTGCAGTGGAAACGTATAACGCAGCAGTGGTAACGATAAGCTAGCAGTGGAAGCCAATTTGCATGAGCAGTGGTAAATTAGAACGAGCAGTGGTAACATTGTACTACCAGTGGAAACTCGTTATAAGTAGCAGTGGAAAAATTGAGCTCAGCAGTGGAAACAAATAGCGATCAGTGGGAACTTTTAAAGGCAGCAGTGGAAAGCTACATAACTGAAAGTGATAAGTTTGTGAGAACCAGTACCTTCTTATGAGAGACCAGTACAAAGTGAAAGAAAGCAGTACCAACTTGTGACCAAAGTGAGTTGTCTCCATCATTCAACAAACAGATCACCAACATGCTCCTCTATTCCAAAACAATTAAAAACAAATATCAGCAAGAACATGGAACGTCAACATCAATAAACAACCAAATCGTGTGAGCAAGGAGTACTTATTCTCATCACACATAGGACCACTTGTACCATGAATCACACATGATAACACCACATCGTTGTCACCAATAGCTGTTGTGGTATCTTTACATAAAAACAGTCGACATCACTTCTCTATCTCAAACCCAAAAATAATAGTCATAGTTTCTTCTTCATGTCAGGTTCACCAAAACCCTAACGAGAATATCGAAACAATAAACACAGCAGCAAGAAACTTGAAAATCAATCCCTTATCAACAAGTTAGGATTTATAGAAAACCCTGCTGCTTCGTTACTTAGTCCAAGAACCAATCAGCAACAACTCTTCAAAAAGAAGCTTGAACCAACATCCATGGCAGATAAGTAGCAGCAGATTTGAGATTTGAGAGGAAAACCCTAAGAGTTTTAGAAACCCTAATCGTACTTATCGTAAAATTGCTTTCTTCCATGAATCATAGACACCAACAATCGTATAAACAACTTCCATAATGAATAAATGCATGTAAACTCGAATTTAAGAAGTTGAAAATCAAAGAAACCCTAAAATTCAAAAATATACCTCTCTGCGCAGCAGTTTTCAAGAATTTTTATCTTTTTATTGGAAGCTCAGATCGAAGATCCCTCCTGTGGAACTCTTCCTTGACATGTTGAGAACCTCCATTAAAAATTTCAGCTCGATCCAACGGTTAACGAAGGAGATATCAATGTTTGAAAACTGCTCTGCACTCCGTTTTGAAGATACGAACCTGTTACGAATTTTCTTCCATCTTCGACAAACCAAACCTTGTAAGATCCCTAAATCACAAGCCAACCTGTGCTCGGATACCACTTGATGGATCTAAACACCTTGAACTGTGTTAGATTGATACTTTGAGTTATATCACTAAGTATGCATAATCTACTTAGTAGTTTTTAGAAGTTTGATTGTGAATAAAGACAGTTGTATATAAATGAGAACAATGTATATATCAAACGGTTAGCTCCAATATTATTATTAATAATAATAATACGAGTGATCTTTTTATCACTAGGGTTACACCTTGAAGCTCTAGAAAAATGTATATCTAACTTTAACCTAGGACCTCCTTTTATAGCACAAGGAGTCCTCTTCTACAAGATAAGTATAACTCTAATAGAATAAGATATACACAAGATCTATTCTATAATTATCTTTACACGTTTCCTAACAATTATCCTAACAGCAGTGGTAATGATTGTACTAGTAGTGGTAATGTGTTTCCACTGCAAGTGCATTCTTCAGCAGTTGTAATATCTTCACTAACCGTGGTAACTGTTAGTAAAATTCCTAACAGGGTTTTTGCTCATGTAACATTTTGTTTAAGTCAATACTACTTTTCTCAAATTTAAGTAATATTAATTTATGTTCAAGTTTATTAATCTCTTTATTGAGTACATGTTCATCCGTTGCATGTTTTTCAATATCTCTTAATATATGTTCATTAAGTTTGATTAGTTCTTCATTTTCTTTTTGCAATCTACGAATATCTAAAATATTATTAGATGGAGAAGAGTTAGATAATACCTAAAGGGCTTCAAGTGTCTTGAGACAAGTGACATCACAATGCGGGTGATTTTCTTGCTCATAAACACACCGAGTTACACCAACGAGTGCAATCTCTTGATCTCTACAATCATCTTGTTCATCATAACGTCTAGGTTGCATTGTTGACGTAATGACCCCTTTTTCTTCTATAACTTCTTCTTTAGGAACAAGTGAATCGATCTCTTCATTGGTGATGACTCTAATATTATCTAGAAATTCTTCATAAGTATGATGACCATCAATTATCTTTTCAAAAGATAATTGTCCTAAACTTCTTGTTTCTTCAATCTTTGCTTCTTTAAGTTGCCAATTTTTGGAAGTAGCATGAACAAATTTTTCAATAGGATTTTTGCTACAATAACTTGGATCTAATGAGTTCAAACTTTTAGTGATAGCATTGAATCTCATTAGGCTAATATCAATAGTTTCATCATTTAAAATAGTGAACTCTTCATATTGTTGAATGAGAGAGTCTATCTTGTTGGCCTTGACTTGTGTAGTATCATGATGAACAAGAAGAAGTAAGTCCCAAATCTCCTTCGCGGTCTTGCACATGCACACCTAGGGTATCAAATATCATCATTTTGGCTCGAACATTCTTGTCGGCCATCTTCCTTTCCTTATCATCAAAATCACCATTTTGGAAAATGTACCACAAGTCATAATCCTTAGACCTAACATAGGTCTCAAATAGGATTTTCCAAAAACGGGATCAAACAAAGGTGGTCTTTCCATAGAACGCCTCTCTCTATAGTTCTCTTGAGCTATGGATCAATGCTTTACTTTACCAAAAACCTTAGTTAGGCTTTTAGATTTTTGGGAAAGAAGTTTTCGACTAAAACAACTTCTCGGGAAGGCTTTAACGCTCAAAAACTTGAGTATACCACTCTGATACCAATTGTAGAATCGTAGAGGGGGGGGGGGGTGAATACGGTTTCTTAGGCTTTTTAGATGTTTAAAAACTTTAAGCCAAAGAGAACACCAAGTGGTTGTACAATAATCCAACAACCACTATCACAACCAAAGTATATAAAGCAGGTAAATAACACAACGATGTATACTGGTTCGGGATGGGGGTTTATACCATCCGTACGTCCAGTTGCAAATCCGCGACTCAGATACTATTCACTAGTATAATCCTTTCGGTGGACTACAAACCGTTAGAATTCACACCACCGATATTCACTAATATCGATGCTTACAAAGAAGGAGTTACTTCCCAACGGTATTCCGCCCTCGAAAATCACCCAAAAGAATTTCACGATTCGACTTTACCTAAGGGTCACCAAGACCACTACCAAGACTTCCCACCGGAAGTATCAAACCTCAACTAGATCCCCAATGATCTAGGCTTGGTCACCAAGACACAATACTTCCCTTACAAACAATTGAATGAATGAATGAATGTTTGTTCAATCAAGTCCTAACCTAACCTAGAGACTCGATTGTAATAGAAAGGGTATAAGAAAGAAGACCCTCAACACAATCACAAGAGTGGATTAGGTTCTTGTAATTCTTCCCTTGCAAAGATATGTGTTCTTCCAAAGATGTTAGTGTGAAAATCAAGAACACAAGATTAGAAATAGAGAGATAAAGAGATTTGAGAGTGTTTAGAGAGAAAGAATCTAGAGAGAAAGAATAATGGCAAGGGGTGAGGAATACAAGAGGAAAGGGTGGTATTTATAGGCCAAGAACCCAAACTTGGGAAAATTTACCAAGGCCGGCGCGTCACCCGTGCGTCAACGCGCGGGCAGCGCGCCAGGCGTCTGTAACTTTTTCCCAAGTGTTGGGTGTTTGGATCTTACAAATACCTATCCTTGCTAAACCCCCAATTAATTGTACTTCACACTAAACCTTAACATTAATCAACCTAAGGTTTACCAACTCAAATAGCCAATTTGAAAAATGTTTTGTGAAGTGTTTAAAGAGAAACCAAATTACCAAGGGTATAAAGTGTGGATAGGGTAATTTGGAAGGGGTAGAAGTGTATCTCCTCACATGGCATAGAAAAGAGAGAAAGAATATGCCAAGGAATATTCCAATGCTTGGGGGGAAGAATGAGATAGAGGGTTGAGATGAAATGGTTTGAATTGGATGGCTAGGATCAAAGGGAGCCTCCCATGGTTTTCAAACAATTTGGCATGTGTGGAATGTGAAAGGTTGAGATGAATTCATTTGAAATGGATGGCTAGGATCAAAGATGCCTAGGTTAGGACTTGATTAGGATATTCCAAGGAATATGCTTTGCTTGGGGTGAAAGGAGAGATCAATGGATGAGATGGTTTTGGTTTGAATTCAATGGTTGAGATCAAGCACACATGTTGGCATAGATAGGAGAGATTGGATGGATGGTTGAGATGAGTTTAGTTTGAATTCAATGGTTGAGATCAAGCACATGTGATGATATAGAGATGAGGGGTTGGATGGATGGTTGTGATGTGTTAAAGTTTGAAATTAATGGCTTGGATCAAGGACATGTGATGATATAGAGTTAAGGATTGGATGGATGGTTGAGATGTGTTGTAATTTAAATTCAATGGTTAGGATGAGAGGAGCCATATTAGGGTTTCAAACAATTGGCATGTGTTGAATATGAAGGGTTGGGATGTGTTGTAACAGAATGAATGGTGAGGATGTAGTGTGTAAGGGAATATGTAAGGGTGTAAGAGATTGTGTAAGAGATTGGGTAAGAGAATATTTGATTTGGATATGATTGGATATGATTGGTTTTGTCTTTTTTATAAATGGGATTAAGAGAGGATTAACACATAATCTTATTGTCATTAAGAAGAAAAGGTTTAGACAATAAGGATTATAAGTTGAGAAAATCATAGGTTACTTATAAGTTCAAGTAACACAACGTCGAGAATCCATAGTTCCATATCTCGTGACTTTCCACGACTCGACGTTCTCAACTAATACCTTGGTTCAAACAAGTTAAGTGATTTGCCTTGATGTAAAGCATAACCTAAGTGGGAAAGGATGCATTTACGCAAAGTGACCTTTGACTTAGTTTGACCAATAAGGGAGTAAACCGTTACGTAATTAGAGAAGACGTAAGCACGGGATATGAGCATATGGATGCTTCAACACGATGTCACCTGAAATATATAAGCTCCCTAAGTTTAGAAAAGCCTTGGCTAGAGGCGATAGTTAGAAAACATGACGTTTTCCCGTAAATGGGTGTTCAAAAAGTGGGATCTCTCAAGTCTCAAAACTCATTTCGAATGTTCTCAATTAAGCACATAACATATTCATACATGTATTGAAAGATCCACATTTTTCGGGTAAGGGTGTCACACCCCCAAAATACCTGAATGGCAGCGGAATGGAATACCTGGGGGTGACTGTCATAGCACCACAGTTACAGTTATATTGAACGACCTAAAGTGTCGTTTTAAAAATACGTCGTTTGATTCATTCAAAATATTCAGAGTTTATAAAACATAGGTCTCAAAAGAGTTGGAAAGTTTAAGTAAATAATTTAGTACAATCAAACGATAGTTCATAAGTGCATGAAATCCAAAAAGAGACGCGTCATCCTAGATACACAAAATGACTCTATGCATGCCATGAAAGCGGTCAACATAAAGTTGGTGAATAATCATAGGTTTATAAGTAAATCGTATGTACAATAACCACAAGTATAAAGTAAGGTGACAAAATGTCAAAAAGCTACATTGTCTCTTAAGCTCATGACCCCGAAGCTAGACGTACTAAAATTTGCCCCAAAGGAGTGGTTACCAGTCACTCAATTATTTAGACATGAAATGCATTCGTTTTCCTTATGGAGCAACCCAAACACGAATGGAGGCGTCACCCACGATAGATCTATCCACTCACTCTCGCTTGACAATATAATTAACGGTCCATGATAATAAAGGGGACTTGAAGTGGTAGTACTAGCAACTTAAGCAATGTACGGAATTTAATACTTGGGCCTGTACAAAAATAATTGTGCAATGTATTCTCCCCCGTGGGATTTGAAATCAAATAAGTAATTAAAACGGGGCTATGAGAACTCACCTCGAAATGATGGTACAAAGATGGTACAATGATGGAAAAGTAGTCGGTACAATGAGGCGCGAACACTAGCCGCAACCTAAATGAATAATCGTGATCTAATTTAGATCATGCCGTGATGTAAATGAATGCACATGCACATGATACCCATACCACTCATAACGTGGAAATACTAGTTATCGTCAAATAAAATACTTTCCATACTTAGGAAAAATAAGTCCAAATAGAGTTATAAAAACTTGTCGTAATATATCTCGTATAAAAATGTTAGTGGTATACTCCTCGTCTTTGAAAACCTTTAACATAATGTCGTTAAGTCGTATAAATATTCTTTTGGGTCATACGTATTCATTTGTTAAGAATATAGTCCTTAGTAACATTTCTAGAAAATATACCATTTAGTGCGTAAGTTATTATTTTTATTTGTGACCAAATATATATATATATATATATATAATTTTGACGATGTTAAAACGGGTATAACTTGGTCGTTTTAAGCTCATTTTCTTCGTTCTTTATATCCACGGATTCGTTTTTGTAAATACTAATATATTTTTGATAACTCGGCTCCTCTAGGTTACGTTTAACACCTCTTTTTGCCCGTCGAAAACTGTCAAACAGCATGCAGTTTTTAGAAAAATAATTTTCGTCGTTAAATTTACAAAAATCATATCTCCTTCGTTATAAGCTCGTTTTAATCCGTTCTTTCGCCAAAAGTTTCGTTTTTGAAAGTATTTTCTAAATCTTTGGTCAAAAATTAACCACCATCTACTAATTTTCCCACGAATTAAAAATATGGACAGTAGGTATTTCTATTGTTTCAAAAATCATTTCTAGAGTTCTAATCTAGTTCCAACTTCAATCAAACCACTTTCAATCACCACAAAACTAATATAATCCTACCATACACCTTCTTAGGGTGTCATGGGTTCCTAAACATCACAAACCAAGTAGATCAAATAAGGATCTAACTAAAATCACTTTCTAGGGTTTAAAAGTTACATATATACAAAAATGGAGTGGTATAAGTTAATACATGCATGAGTTCTTGTAAGAAAAATATATAGCCATAGTAAATACTTGTAAAAATTATGAAATGAGTTTTGTTAACTTACTTTGAATGGGTTAGTTGTTTGGATGAAGAAAACCTAAGGATCCTTGAGTTTATATTGCAAAACTCTAAAAGGATGATGAGATGAACTTGTTTATGTCTTTGATCTTGAAAAACTTGATGATCTTGTGTTGTTGTTGTTGATGGCCGGCACCCAAAAGGAAGAAGAAAAGAGAGAAAACTTTTCTTGCACTAGTAAATAATGAAGATGAAATATCTATTTTTTGTGTTATGTATAATGTATTTAGACAAAAGGTACAACAATTAATATAGTTAGTGAAGTTTTTTCAAGGATGTAAGGAAATGGGGATGGGGTGGCCGGTTATGGAGTGGGGAGGGATTGAATTGCATGACTTTTGGTATATATTGGATATAATATTGTTGATATCTAGTAGTTTTTGGTAGTTTTAGTGTATACCGGGTACCGAGTTAGCTAGAAATCGATTTTTACGGAACAAGACGGAATATATAAAAGTTGTAAACTTCTTGAAATTACTTTCCTGATGGAAATCGGGTGTTAAAATAGTTGTCGTGTTGAAATATCGTAAACCGACGGAAATTTAAACGTATACCGGTAAATACGGTAAAATTCTCAAAACACCGGGTAAATTAATAATATAATTTTTATATTGTAAAAATGAATATAAAAATATATTGGGATCATAGTCGGGAGTGTCGGACGTGTTAGTCACATTTATAGTTCGCGTATTAGTGTTTATTTAAAATAAACATACGTAAATCGTTAGTTATATTAAAAATATAATTTGAATACCCTACGAGTGGAATAGTATGCAAGTGCCATAACTATGATATGCAGACTATTCCTAGTCCGTATGAAATGCCCCAATGATGATGCATGAATTCGCTCCTGAACCAATACGGTTACGCGAATTTTGAATACCCGTAAACTAGGTTTACGATGAAATGAGTAATACACATGAATAGTGGTTTTCTCTCGGAAATGAATAGTGTCATGTGAATAGTGAAATTTTTGAAAGTATCTCAGAATATCAAATTGACCTCAAAAATGATGAATAGTAAAATGATGAATAGTGATTGATGAATAGTAAAATATTGAGGTTTGGAAAAATGACCTGAAATTGTGGGTTGTGACAGTCGCCCATCCAAAAAGGAATTCAGTCCCTGAATTCAGTTAGTGTTGGTCTCGGAAATTGGCTTGGTGAAAAGTTGTGGATACTTGCGTTGCATTTGGTCTCCTCGTTCCCAAGTAAACTCGGGTCCTCTTCGAGAATTCCAGCGAACCTTCACGTTCGGAATTCGACTTTGTTTCAACTGTTTGATCTCGCGGTCCATTATTTCAACTGGTTCTTCCACAAAGTTAAGCTTGTCTTCGAGTTGTATTTCTTCTAATGGTATAATGGTAGACTCGTCCGAAAGACATTTCTTGAGGTTTGAGACATGAAACGTGTTGTGTACGTTGCTAAGTTCTGACGGAAGTTCAAGCTTGTAAGCTACTGGACCAATCCTTTCCAGTATCTTAAATGGACCAATGTATCTCGGGTTCAACTTCCCGCGTTTTCCAAATCGTATTACGCCTTTCCAAGGCGAGACTTTCAACATGACTTTGTCTCCGACCTGAAATTCCAATGGTTTGCGTCGAACATCTGCGTAGCTCTTTTGTCGACTTCTAGCAGTTTCGAGTCTCTCTCGAATCTGAATTATCTTTTCTGTTGTTTCTTGAACCATTTCTGGGCCAGTGCATTGTACATCACCAACTTCGGCCCAACAAACTGGAGATCGACACTTACGACCATAAAGTGCCTCGAATGGTGCTGCTTTAATGCTCGAATGGTAACTGTTGTTATAGGAAAACTCGATCAACAGCAAATGGTTAGCCCAACCATTTCCAAAGTCAATCACACATGCTCGCAGCATGTCCTCAAGTGTCTGAATAGTTCTCTTGCTCTGACCATCGGTCTAAGGATGGTAAGCAGTGCTCATGTCTAACTTGGATCCAAAAGAATCTTGTAATGACCGCCAAAAGTTTGAAGTAAAACGACTATCTTTGTCGGAAATGATGGAAACTGGTGCACCGTGTCTTGAGACTATTTCCTTGACATAAAGTCTAGCAAGTTGTTCCATGGAATAAGTCTCTCTAATGGGTATGAAATGAGCCGATTTGGTAAGACGATCAACAATTACCCAAATAGCATCGTAACCTCCTGACGTCTTAGGAAGTTTAGTGACAAAGTCCATAGTAATACGTTCCCATTTCCATTGTGGAATTTCTGGTTGTTGAAGTAACCCTAACGGTTTCTGGTACTCGGCTTTCACTTTAGCACAAGTAAGGCATTTGCTGACATACGTAGCTATTTCTGCTTTCATGTTCGGCCACCAATAAAGCTTTTTGAGATCCTGATACATCTTATCAGAACCGGGATGAATAGAGTACTTCGACTTGTGTGATTCGTGCATAATCAATTCTCGTACTCCACCATAGAGTGGTATCCAACTTCGGTCCTTGAAGCATAACACTCCATCTGTTCTCTTTACAAAGCCATTTTCGCTTTCTGGCATACCATAAAGTTTCTCATGTGGTCGATTTTCTTCTTTGAGAGCCTCAATCTGAGCTTCTAAAATTTTTTATGGTAATGGTGAAATGATAGTCATTCCCAATGACCTAACTCTCAAAGGTTTGAGTCGTTCTTTTCGGCTAAGTGCATCTGCTACGACATTCGCTTTTCCTGGGTGATATCGGATTTCACAATCGTAATCACTCAACAATTCTAGCCAACGACGTTGTCTCATATTAAGTTCCTTTTGATCGAGTATATGCTGTAAGCTCTTGTGGTCGGTAAAAATTACGCACTTGGTACCATAAAGGTAGTGTCTCCAAATCTTGAGTGCAAAAACTACCGCACCCAACTCCAAGTCGTGCGTAGTGTAATTCTTCTCGTGTGTCTTAAGCTGTCTAGATGCATAAGCTATCACCTTCTCGTTTTGCATTAGCACAGCTCCAAGTCCTTTATGCGAAGCATCGCAATATACCACAAAGTTCTCAATACCTTCTGGTAGTGACAAAATCGGTGCGCTACAAAGCTTTTGTTTCAATAACTGAAATGCGGACTCTTGTTTCTCTCCCCACTCGTACTTTTGATTCTTTTGTGTCAGCTTCGTCAACGACTTCGCTATCTTAGAAAACCCTTCAATAAACCTTCTGTAATATCCGGCAAGTCCTAGGAATTGACGAATTTCCGTAGGAGACTTGGGCGTAGCCCAATCCTTAACTACCTCGATCTTTGCTGGGTCGACTTGTAATCCTTGGCTATCAATGACATGGCCAAGAAATTGAAATCTTCGTATCCAAAAATCACACTTTGAAAATTTGGCATACAATTGCTCCTTCTTGAGTAGTTCCAGGATTGTTCTGAGATGTTCTTCGTGATCTTCCTTACTCTTGGAATAAATCAAGATATCATCAATGAATACGATCACAAACTTTTCAAGATACGGTTTGCACACCCTATTCATGAGATCCATAAATACCGCAGGTGCATTGGTTAATCCGAACGGCATTACTTGGAACTCATAATGACCATAGCGTGTTCTAAATGCCGTCTTCGGGATATCCTCTTCCCGAACTCTAAGTTGATGATAACCGGATCTTAAATCAATCTTGGAATAAAAACTAGAACCTTGTAACTGGTCGAACAAGTCATCGATTCTGGGGAGTGGATAACGGTTCTTAACCGTTAACTTGTTCAGCTCACGATAGTCGATGCACATTCTGAAAGTTCCATCCTTCTTCTTCACAAACAAAACCGGCGCTCCCCAAGGCGAGGAACTCGGTCTAATGAATCCTTTGTCCAAAAGTTCTTGTACTTGATTCGACAATTCTTGCATCTCCGAAGGTGCAAGTCTATATGGTGCTCGCGCAATTGGTGCAGCTCCTGGCACTAATTCGATTTGAAACTCAACTTGGCGTGTAGGCGGAAGTCCTGGCAATTCTTCCGGAAAAACCTCTTGAAATTCCTTAACAATTGGCACATCTTCAAGTCGTTTCTCATCCGACTTCTTCTCCGTGATGTGAGCCAAGAATGCATAACAACCCTTCTTTATGTACTTCTCGGTTTTAATGCATGATATAATATTGAGTCTTGTTCCACTTCGCTCTCCACGAACAACCAAAGTTTCACCGTTATAAGGAAGGTGAACAACTTTCTCATCACAAATAATTCTCGCTCGATGTCGGGATAACCAATCCATACCGATAACAACGTCGAAACTTCCAAGTTCTACTGGCATAAGGTCTATATTGAATGGGTGATTTAGGAAATTTATAGTGCAACCACGAACAATGGTGTTGGTGTTAACTAAAGACCCATCGGCTAGTTCAACGATATAGGAAATGTCTAATGGGGTTGGTTCTATGTTAAGTAAAGGTGCAAATGCAATAGAAACAAAACTTCTATCCGCTCCCGAATCAAATAAAATGGATGCATAACGATTATTAACGAGGAACGTACCCGCAACAACATTCGGGTCTTCTTTGACATCTTCTCCTCCGATAACATAAGCTCTTCCTCGAGCCCTTCCATCTTGATTTCCAGTTCCTTGATTCTTCTTCTGTGGGCACTCACCCCTAAAGTGTCCAATTTCTCCACAGCCAAAACATGTTACTGGTGGCCTCTGATTGTCACCCAAGATTGGAAATTTGCAATCTTTGATGTGGTGACCAATCTTCTTGCAGTTACCACATGGATTTGGGCAACGTCCTGGGTTATGATGTTTCTGACACCTTTCACACTTGGGTAGATTACCCTCATATACTTTCCTTTCATTCGGTCCTGCAGCATAGGCCCTTGCCACTTCTTGCCTCTTAGGTGGTGGCTGAATAGCATTTCCACCTTGGTTGTAGTCAAACCTTCTCTTGTTGTTGTTGTTATTGTTTGGATTGTTGTTTCGGTTATTGGGATAATTGCGGTTTCGATTGTTGTTATAGTTGTTGTTGTTTCGAGTGTTGTTGTAGTTGGTGTTGTTTGAACGGTTATTGTTGTTGACAGCAGATTTTCCTTTTACCACTTGGACCATGAGTTTCTGAGTTATACGAATAGCCTCTTCCATTGATTGAGGATCAAAAGAAATCACATCCCCTCGAACACTTTTAGGCAATCCATCAACAAAGTTTTCCATCTTTTTCTCATCGTCAGGAACCATAGTTGGACATAGTGCAGCCAACTCCTGAAACCTCCTGAAGTAGGTCTCGATGTCATCACCTTTAGTCACAAGCCCATAGAACTCTGCTTCCAGTTTCTGTATCTCAGTACGAGGGCAAAACTTCTTAGACATCAGCTTCTTGAATTCCTCCCAAGTGAGCTTGTAAGCATTCTCCATACCAATCGGCTGAGCATATGAATTCCACCAAGACATAGCTTCATCAAGAAGCATACCTGTAGCAAATTTTACCTTGCTGACATCCGGGCATCCGCACATGAGGAATACATTCTCAGTCTTTTCAAACCAGCGGATCAAAGCAACCGCTCCTTCAGTGCCCTTAAACTTGATAGGATCACTAATCTTGAAATCTTTCCAAGTGCATTCACGCATAGTAGTGGGTGGTTCACCTGCCCCTGTATTAGAAGCAGTTTCAGCAGCCCTTGCAGCAACCTCAGCTCTCTCAATCTCCAGAGCTTCTGCAATACTATCCCTGACCAACTTGCGGATAGCGGCTTGAGTCATAGCGGGTGTTTCTGGTGCAGCCTTACCCTTCCTTGGTGCCATACTTCTGATAAATCACAATGGAAATAACCATGAGAAAAATCATAATAGAAATAGTCATCGAACCAAAGGTATACACCCACAATATGTATATATATACAACCACAACAAGTATAATACAACCACGACATGTACGAGTACAACCACAATCTGTCTAGATACAACCACGACATGTATATATACAACCACAACCTGTATAAATACAACCACAACATGTATATATACAACCACAACCTGTATCAATACAACCACGACATGTATAGATACAACCACAACCTGTATAAATGCGATAATAATAAAGAGCAACCATGAAACATCATAAATATAATCACAACACATGAATATAATACATGAAAATTTCGGCCTACATGGACCGATATAATATATATAGCACAACATTTCCAACATAGTAGAGTCGCACTTGATATATTTGTTTGTACAACAACCAAAAGACTACAAGTTCTTGAACTATGTCCCACACCTCGGGACTAGGAAAATAATAAAAGCTAATATAATACCAGTCTATGTCTAGGCTCCTCTAGGTGCTCTAGATGGTCCAGGCTCTCCCCTAAGGCGGCGAATCTCACGATCCATCGCCACCACGATCTCCTCTAGATGCTGAACTCGTAACTGAAAAGAAGCATCTCTGCGCTCCAATATGACTAACCTCTCTCGAACCAATGCCAACTGGTCTGCCTGCTCCCACTGAGTCTCCTGTGTAGCCTGAGCTCTATCTCGAATCTCAGGTAGCTCATCCCTAAGTTGATCAATCTGCTCCTGGTGCCTCAACTGTCGTGCCTCGAGTCCATGGTACGACACATCGATACTAACTCTGCCCTGAATCAAATCCTCAACCTGCTCCTCGACAGCCTCAAGTCGAGTAGTGATAATCTCATCAACCCTATAACCTAAACTATCAACCTGCTCCTGCTGAGCCCCTAACTGATCCTCTAATGTAACAGCTGTAGGCCCCCTAGCCGCAGCCACTCTCGAACTCTCACCTATGTGGTATACTGGTGGTGGTGGAAGGTCAGCAGTCTCGGTGGTAGGTGAATCTGGAGTGGTAAACCTTGCACGCTTCTTGAGCGGCAAGAGTGAGGTAGATATAGGAGTAGTAGTGGGTATGGCTGGTGGTGGTGGTGTAGGCACAGTAGGACTAGGGAGAGTCCTAAAAGTAGATGTAGCAGGGCGGACACTCTTCCTAGCAACCTGAATGATCTTACTACTAGGAAACATAAGTCTTGGTTCTGAAGGAATAGTAGTAGTGGGAGATGGTATGTCAGTGGGTACACGGGTAACATCAAGTGGTACAGTAGGATGGACATGAGGAGTAGGAGCCGTCTCCTCCTCCTCAAAAGGCTCGGTATTATCATCTGATGCCAAAAGTGGCAACTCAGGTGCAGGAGAAACAAGTGGTGAAACAGCAGTGGAGGACATAGAGCCCTCATCATCAGAGTCTGATATAGAGTAAAGTATGACAGTGTTTGGATTCGAAGACATGTCTCTGTGATAATCAAAGTGAAATAGAAAATAAATAACTCATGTAATGGAATCACCTAAAAATAAGTAAATATGCACGTATGATGAAATGATGATATGCTATGATGGTGTGGTTATAGTCTAGGGTCCATGATGCATCCTAGTTCGCTATAACCTTAGCTCTGATGCCAATCTGTCACACCCCCAAAATACCTGAATGGCAGCGGAATGGAATACCTGGGGGTGACTGTCATAGCACCACAGTTACAGTTATATTGAACGACCTAAAGTGTCGTTTTAAAAATACGTCGTTTGATTCATTCAAAATATTCAGAGTTTATAAAACATAGGTCTCAAAAGAGTTGGAAAGTTTAAGTAAATAATTTAGTACAATCAAACGATAGTTCATAAGTGCATGAAATCCAAAAAGAGACGCGTCATCCTGGATACACAAAATGACTCCATGCATGCCATGAGAATATGCCTTAGTTACCTGAGAAATACATTGCGAAAACGGTCAACATAAAGTTGGTGAATAATCATAGGTTTATAAGTAAATCGTATGTACAATAACCACAAGTATAAAGTAAGGTGAAAAAATGTCAAAAAGCTACATTGTCTCTTAAGCTCATGACCCCGAAGCTAGACGTACTAAAATTTGCCCCAAATGAGTGGTTACCAGTCACTCAATTATTTAGACATGAAATGCATTCGTTTTCCTTATGGAGCAACCCAAACACGAATGGAGGCGTCACCCTCGATAGATCTATCCACTCACTCTCGCTTGGCAATATAATTAACGGTCCATGATAATAAAGGGGACTTGAAGTGGTAGTACTAGCAACTTAAGCAATGTACGGAATTTAATACTTGGGCATGTACAAAAATAATTGTGCAATGTATTCTCCCCCGTGGGATTTGAAATCAAATAAGTAATTAAAACGGGGCTATGAGAACTCACCTCGAAATGATGGTACAAAGATGGTACAATGATGGAAAAGTAGTCGGTACAATGAGGCGCGAACACTAGCCGCAACCTAAATGAATAATCGTGATCTAATTTAGATCATGCCGTGATGTAAATGAATGCACATGCACATGATACCCATACCACTCGTAACTTGGAAATACTAGTTATCGTCAAATAAAATACTTTCCATACTTAGGAAAAATAAGTCCAAATAGAGTTATAAAAACTTGTCGTAATATATCTCGTATAAAAATGTTAGTGGTATACTCCTCGTCTTTGAAAACCTTTGACATAATGTCGTTAAGTCGTATAAATATTCTTTTGGGTCATACGTATTCATTTGTTAAGAATATAGTCCTTAGTAACATTTCTAGAAAATATACCATTTAGTGCGTAAGTTATTATTTTTATTTGTGACCAAATATATATATATATATATATATATAGTTTTGACGATGTTAAAACGGGTATAACTTGGTCGTTTTAAGCTAATTTTCCTCGTTCTTTATATCCACGGAATTGTTTTTGTAAATACTAATATATTTTTGATAACTCGGCTCCTCTAGGTTATGTTTAACACCTCTTTTTACCCGTCGAAAACTGTCAAACAGCATGCAGTTTTTAGAAAAATAGTTTTCGTCGTGAAATTTACAAAAATCATATCTCCTTCGTTATAAGCTCGTTTTAATCCGTTCTTTCGCCAAAAGTTTCGTTTTTGAAAGTATTTTCTAAATCTTTGGTCAAAAATTAACCACCATCTACTGATTTTCTCACGAATTAAAAATATGGACAGTAGGTATTTCTATTGTTTCAAAAATCATTTCTAGAGTTCTAATCTAGTTCCAACTTCAATCAAACCACTTTCAATCACCACAAAACTAATCTAATCCTATCATACACCTTCTTAGGGTGTCATGGGTTCCTAAACATCACAAACCAAGTAGATCAAACAAGGATCTAACTAAAATCACTTTCTAGGGTTTAAAAGTTAAATATATACAAAAATAGAGTGGTATAAGTTAATACATGCATGAGTTCTTGTAAGAAAAATATATAGCCATAGTAAATACTTGTAAAAATTATGAAATGAGTTTTGTTAACTTACTTTGAATGGGTTAGTTGTTTGGATGAAGAGAACCTAAGGATCCTTGAGTTTATATTGCAAAACTCTAAAAGGATGATGAGATGAACTTGTTTATGTCTTTGATCTTGAAAAACTTGATGATCTTGTGTTGTTGTTGTTGATGGCCGGCACCCAAAAGGAAGAAGAAAAGAGAGAAAACTTTTCTTGCACTAGTAAATAATGAAGATGAAATATCTATTTTTTGTGTTATGTATAATGTATTTAGACAAAAGGTACAACAATTAATATAGTTAGTGAAGTTTTTTCAAGGATGTAAGGAAATGGGGATGGGGTGGCCGGTTATGGAGTGGGGAGGGATTGAATTGCATGACTTTTGGTATATATTGGATATAATATTGTTGATATCTAGTAGTTTTTGGTAGTTTTAGTGTATACCGGGTACCGAGTTAGCTAGAAATCGATTTTTACGGAACAAGACGGAATATATAAAAGTTGTAAACTTCTTGAAATTACTTTCCTGATGGAAATCGGGTGTTAAAATAGTTGTCGTGTTGAAATATCGTAAACCGACGGAAATTTAAACGTATACCGGTAAATACGGTAAAATTCTCAAAACATCGTGTAAATTAATAATATAATTTTTATATTGTAAAAATGAATATAAAAATATATTGGGATCATAGTCGGGAGTGTCGGACGTGTTAGTCACATTTATAGTTCGCGTATTAGTGTTTATTTAAAATAAACATACGTAAATCGTTAATTATATTAAAAATATAATTTGAATACCCTACGAGTGGAATAGTATGCAAGTGCCATAACTATGATATGCAGACTATTCCTAGTCCGTATGAAATGCCCCAATGATGATGCATGAATTCGCTCCTGAACCAATACGGTTACGCGAATTTTGAATACCCGTAAACTAGGTTTACGATGAAATGAGTAATACACATGAATAGTGGTTTTCTCTCGGAAATGAATAGTGTCATGTGAATAGTGAAATTTTTGAAAGTATCTCAGAATATCAAATTGACCTAAAAAATGATGAATAGTAAAATGATGAATAGTAATTGATGAATAGTAATTGGTGAATAGTAAAATGTTGAGGTTTGGAAAAATGACCTGAAATTGTGGGTTGTAACAAAGGGGAAAGCCGACTTTCAAAATTCGCCCGAAACCATACAGACTCCTGGCGCGTCACCCGCTCGTTGACGCGCGGGCAGCGCGCCAGGAGCAGACATTGGCTCCGGCGATTTTGAGCTAACGTTTGTTATTTTATGTGTTTTGATGGTTTATTTGTCATCATTAAAACATAAAGAGATCTTAATCATGTTGCCTCAACAGTTGTGGATGTTTGTATTCGATGTCAGGCTTTAGAAAAGTGATACACTTCCAAGGGATCTCGAGAAGCTTACAACCCCCACTAGGCGGTGTACCTGATCGTCGTAGTATAGTATAGTGACAAGTACTAGGGGATTGATCGTTCAACTCAGGAATAGTGTCTTTAGGATTGAAATTAATCTAACTAGGTCTAAAGGTGAAGGATGATTCTTTTTATGTTTTTATATTTTATGAAAAGCAAGTAAAAATCTCGGGTATTGGGTGAGTGGGCGGAATTAGTTGTTAATCAACTAACCCAAAAGCTACTAATTAAACTATTAAACAATAAAAGTAAACTAAGGTTCTACAAGGGATGTGAAGCATGTCTACCTATGATATGTTACTCCTTGCTAGTTATCCAATTCTACCTATTGAATTGTCACACCTTGTTTTAATTGACGGATTGTATTCCTAAATACCATTCATGGGGTGGAGTACTTACTTCCCCAATTCTATAAGCTCCTACTTCACTCCTATGTCGAGCCGGCTAGAAGCTCCTAACATGGGATCATTGTAATTTACTCATGCATTAAATACAACCAATAAAACCTAGTACACATCGGTTCATGTTTCCTAAGACGTTCAAGCATGTTACCAAATGGAGATCTGCCAGTTTTCTTAAGCCTAACATTGAAATCATTCATCTAATACAACCATAAACAAGTAATCAACACATAATCAACATCTAGGTTTCATTAGATCTAAGCAAATACAAGATAAATCTAGCCTAGCATGTTGAAATCAAAACAAGCACAAGATATAGACAACCAACACATAGACATATTGATTGAATTAAGAGAAGACTTATCTCAATAGCACATGTAATGATTCAAGGGCTAAAAACCCTTGAAAAAGCTGTAAAATACGTACAAGGTTCGGCCCTAGGGTTTCTCCACACAAGTTTTTCTCAATGAATGAAAATTAGAAAACTATGTATAGATTTTAGGAGGTGACGGCGTCAAGAACAAAGGTCTGACGCCGTAATCTCGCCGCCCAATAATTCCTCGGACTGCCTAGATCTGGATCTGACGCCGTCATGTAGTCCCCTTTTGCAGGCCGTCACACAATTAACTATTGACGCTCTACTTGTGACGCCTTCATGTTTCTTCTGGGTCGTCATGGTTGTTACTCTTGATGCCGTCAAATATTTCTCTTGACGCCGTCATACACTGTTCTCAGTATGGAAAATTAAATCTTTGGCGTTTTCTTCACTTTTATGCTCCAAAAATGTCCGAATTGCTTCCTTTTACAGATTTCACTCCCAAATTTCCTAAAATCACAAAAGGAACGATTTAGGGTAATATTTGATCAAATAAATTCAATTTCGGGCTTAAATGAACCCCTAAAAGTGGTTCATTTTTCGCCTCATCATATACCCTTACACTTGAGATTTGCTTGTCCTCAAGCAAATGCGCTTTTATTCTAATCAAAATACAAGTTAGAGGTCATTTAACACTAATATAAAAGTAATTACAACAAATAATCATTCCACTAAAGACCAAAAGACAAGCACGGAGGTCATATACTAGCACCTCGCTAATAGTGCTTAGATACTCACATCTCTCGGGTGTAATAAAGTATAAATTACAGTATGGAAACGGAAGATATCTCTCACTACCTGTCATAGCAAAATAGATTACCATAGGCTTGGGAAAGGATCAAACATCCACCACATGGCGTAAGCACCTAGGATAAACTATTAAAGAGGTCTTTTAAAGGGTTGTAACGTTAGGTGTAGGGATATGAAATACACGGGTTTGTTGGATATAGGCAGTCTTTATTGGTGGCGAGTTAACAATCTTGGTTAATTACATGTACAATATGACGTTGCTAAGCCAAGACTAGACTCGACTTAAGCTAATAAATAAAAAATAACAAAAAACATAAAATGAACATAGAATAAAAAGGGATAGTAGTCTGTATGTTTTTTTCTCTTTTTTTAACTTTTTTTTTTTTTTTTTTTTTTTTTTTTTTTTTTTTTTTTTTTGCATACACTCTTACCCTACCATATAAAATAATACATCTTGAACATTCCCCTTATACTTGAATTTTTACATACTTTACAATAAACTAATCTAATGACTCGAATTAAGAAAATCAAAACACTTGGAGTACTTTTAAGATTAACGTACATATGGGGGTAATATATGATGTTCTTCCCCATTACTCCATAAAATAAGTACTTTACCCATGAGTCCCAATCGTCCCAAAACAATATGTACAAGGACATGACTCGACTTAGCAACCATGTAATCAATTAGATAATTAACTTAGGGTTTAACAAATAACAATGATGCACTAAAGATGAGTGCATACATGGAAGGCTAAGGCGATTTGGGTGTACATTTAAGTTGGGTGTAACAAATTCTTCCTTTAAGTAAAATGCTTAAAGTTAGAAACGAAAAGATAGGCTCGGAGGGGTGTACTAGGGGTTTCGTGTACTAAAAATGAGTACAACGCTAAAGGTGTGGGAAAAATTAATTGACTTAACTAGCCAAGTAATATGACTTAAATGGTCAAGTAATTATGATACGGGTTTAACACAAGGGTGATCCTAATGCCTCTTATCATGTAGTAGATCCTACTACACGAATGTAGTCTCACTAGCGGTCTCGGGATGCATCACTAACGTAAGTTCTAGAATTTAAATGCTACCGGTACACTCATAAGCACTAATAATAAATGCTTTTCCTATCAAATCTAAAGGCGAAGCTCACAAATTTGGGTGGAAAATTTTTCTGAATAGTATGGTTTTGTGCTAGTCATACAATCTCCTATCCATAAGATGCTTGCTATGGCTAAAGTTTCACTCCTAAATGTTGTAAAAAATTTTAAATTTGGCGCTAAAATTGCACTAACAAGTATTTCTCATAGTTTTATTACACATCTACCATCAAACAAACAAACTCAAGCGAAAATGTATCTGTAAGGTATCATCATTTTACCCTCCCCTTACACTTAGGATGAACATTGTCCCCAATGTTCAAGTAAAGAATGTAAAAGTAAAATAAGTAAAAGAATGAAATCACATACTCCCCTGATTCGCTCGGTATGGATAATAAGGTAGCAAGTTTAGATCTTCCTCCAAGAAAATAAACAATCAAAGCTTCCCTTCCAGAAAAATAAATCATCATCTTGTCATACATAACCTGTAAAACCTGAGAAAATAGACAATGCAACCTCGCATAAAATCGGCGGCAATCTACAAATGTTACTAAATCCTAGAAAACAAAATAAGATATAATGCCTGTGGAATGAAGTTTGCAGATTTCCTGGAGATTATAAAACTTAATAATTCAACAAAAACTTTAAAACTCCGTTAGAAAAACAAAACTGGTAAAATTTCCAGATTTTTACACGTGACGCCGTCAAGAGTAAACTCATGACGCCGTCAGAAGTGACCTGCAGAAATTCTTATGTTAAGTTTCCGGAAAATTTCTGGAAAAACTTGGTTCTACTTCCTGGAAAATCCTGCAAAACTTCATTATGACTCGATACAAGCATATGACTCTAACAAATACGAATATACATGTTCACTTAATATTGTGGATGTTGACATAAAATAATGTGTGAAAACGTTATTTATATCTTTCGATATCTCTATATTTTGACGATCACAAAATGTAAAATCGTCAATCGTATAATTATTACGTAAACAAGTATTAAGCTAGTTTATATCACTATATCCATCTTAATCACTTAAGGTATGGATAAACAAGTGCTTAATACATCTCATGATCAAAGGGGTATTTAATTAACTAACACAAAGTTTATTTAAATTATATAAACATATTATATATTTTTGAAAAACACTTTTGGTAATAAAGAAAAATGTTTTATTCATACTAAATATATGAATTCAAATTTTTAACCAAAATCAGTCAGTTTTTCACCAAATAAACTTTCCCCACTAAAAGACAAAGATTCTGGCCGTTTCAGCTGGGCGGCCCCCTTAATTATAAGGGGCGGTCCCCTTAAAATTAAGGGGACTGGCCTTGATTTAAGGGGACCGACCACGCTCCTCTGTCAGAATCCTTTGCCTATAAATACCACCTTAAACCTGGATTTTTTCCTCACCTTTTGCACAAAATTTTCAGATCTATAACTCTCTAAACATCCTCTAAAACCCTTTGATCATTTGTATATTAATCCTTGTTTCAAGTGATTCAATCCCTCATCATCCATTCTCATCCAAAGTGCAAAAGAAGAACACTCTTTCTACAACCAAGTTCAAGAAGTGTTGAAGAGTAGTTGTGCATAGTGTATATATACATTCATTTTTGAATATTGTGTTGTGCTTGTTATATATTGTTTAGAAGATATAGAAGTTTTGTAGGAAGTAGAAATTGATTAGTAGTGAAGTAGGTTAGTTGTGAAGATTGGTGTGAAGTAGAAGATTGGTGTGAAGTAGAAGATTGGTGTGTAGAAGATAGGTGTGAAGAAGATTGGTGTGTAGTATATTGGTGTGAAGAAGTTGTGAAGTTGTTGTGGTGTGTAAGGTTTTCTCCGCCAAAAGGGAGTTTGTTGACATAGTGAAGAAAACTCTCGAGTAGGTGACTCGGGGAGTGGAGTAGGAACAAGGAAGGTGTCCTTGTAGCCGAACCACTATAAATCCTTGTGTTGTGGTTTGATTTTTCCAACTGTTCTCATTACTTATTCATTTACCTTTACTATATTAGCTTTGTTAGTTAGTTACCACACAATTGTTCATATAGTGCAAGTATTGAGTTCACATAAACTAGAATCGAAGTTTTTAAAACAAACTTGTGTTTATAAATTTAAAAGGACATAAAACTATTCAACCCCCCCTTCTAGTTTTCCACAATTGGTATCAGAGCCACGTCTAGCAAGATTTTTTTAAAATATATTGTATTTTAAAACTTGTAACGATCTATGGAATCTGAAAAATATTTAGAAGGGCAATCTATGCAAAGACCACCACTATTTGAAAGTGATGGATTTTTATATTGGAAAAATCGATTCGAAACTTATGTGAAATCAAAAGATCTAGATCTTTGGCATGTTATTACCAGTGGTGATTTTTTACCTATTCAAAATAACCCCGAAACTAAGAAAGATGAAATCGTACCTTTTGAAAAACAAAATGATGATTTAAAAAGAAAACTTGCTAAAAATAATGAAGCAAAAATGGTTATTTACAATGCGCTACCACGTAAAGAGTACGAAAGGATCTTTATGTGTGAAACTGTAAAAGAAATTTGAAACTCTTTATTAATAACCCACCAAGGTAATAATCAAGTCAAAGATAACAAAATAGATTTACTTGTTCAACAATATGAGCAATTCACGATTCCGGAAGAGGAATCAATTGATAACGCTTTTGCTAGATTTAACACTATAATCACAAGTTTAAAAGCACTTGATGAGAATTTCTCTAGTAAGAATTTTGTTAGGAAGTTTCTTAGAGCTCTTCACCCAAAATGGCGAGCTAAAGTGACGACTATTGAAGAATCAAAGAATTTGTCAACGCTACAACTTGATCAATTAATTGGTAATTTAAAAGTCTACGAAGCAATAATAAAGAAGGACTCCAAAATGGTTAAAGGGAAACGTGAACAAAGCAAGTCAATCGCCTTGAAAGCTAGAAAGGAATCCAACAACGAAGATAGCTCATCTTCCGAAAGCGAAGACGAAGAATATGCCATGGTCGTAAGAGATTTCAAGAAATTCTTCAAAAGGCGAGGAAGATTCGTTAGACAACCACACGATGAAAGGAGAACATCTCAAAAGAATAATGATGACAAGTATAGCAAGAATGAGAGAAAATGTTTCAAGTGTGGTGATCCGAATCACCTTATTGGAAAATGTCCAATGATGACAAGAGATCAAAATCAAAGAGCGTTTGTTGGAGGTGCTTGGAGTGATAGCGATGAAGATGAGAAAGAAACAACAAAGGAAGAAAAGTGTCTCATGGCTAAAACATCAAGTGAGGTACGTTCCGAAACCGAATATTTTAGTGATGAAAATCTATCATTAGATGAAAAAGATTTAGATAATGAATACAATAGATTGTGCAAACTAGGACAACAAGTTATGGCTAAAAACAAATCACTAATATACATAAACAACCAATTAGAAAATGAAGTACTTGAACTAAAAATTAAAATACATCAACTTGAAAAAGGTAAAGAAACTTTTGAAGAATGTAAATCATGTCAAGAGCTTAGAAGAGAAAACAACAAACTTAAGGAAGAAATTTGTAAACTTGATAAATTTGAAAATAGTAGTAACTCACTTAGTAAAATTATAAGTATTCAAAGAATATCCGGAGATAAAACCGGTCTAGGTTTTAACTCAACCGAAGCCTCAACAAGTGAAGTTAAAATGTTAAATTTGAAAGCGAACTCAAGGAACTAAAACCTTCAAAATCTAATCCTAAGTATATACTCATAAATGATAAGAAAATACCTCTAGCTAGTAATGAAGAAATAAAACCGTTTTATAAACCATCTTTAAAAACCGAAGTAGGATCGTCCAAAACTAAAACAAGATCTGAAACTCCACCACCTAGGAAACCGAATAATTCTTACCCTAGACCTAAAACACCTCAACCAAGAGTAAACCAAAATAGACGAAACTTTAACAATAATCAACAAATGTGGAACTTCAATCCATGGGGAATGTTTCCACCATATATGCACCCAAATCAAATACAAAACATGTTCGGGACAAATAACTTTGGTCAAATGAGACAATGGGGACCAACGTAAAAATTATCGCCATTCAAACATGGAAATCTTTGATGTCACTCCTTGTTCGGACTTTCTCTTGAAGATTTTGAAGTTAAACGCATTGAAGACGAAAGGTACACATTTCCTTTTATTTCCTTGTCAATAAATGCATACTTAGTTTAGTATCTAGTTTTTATGTGATTTTGATTGGTTCATTATTCCCTCTAGTTTTTATTTCTATACATATATATACTTATTTACTTATACTATATATATATATATATATATATATATATATATATATATATATATATATATATATATATATATATATATATATATATATATATATATATATATATACACACTTAGCTATATCTAGGATCTTATAACCTAGAAAATTCATTTTTTGATTTTCTAGAACTAGAAATTGTTCGTTTACGAACCTTTTCTTTTCCCCATTTGCCTTATTGAACCTTAATGTTCAACAACACTCATGCTGATGAAGAGAGATGAGTCGAAAAATCTATGGATGAAACAAACTCCCGGCTTCCGTTGCATACGTCTCCCTCCTTTATTCTCGTCTTATAAGCCCATACTACATATATATATATATATATATATATATATATATATATATATATATATATATATATATATATATATATATATATATATATATATATATATATATATATATATATATGTATACATATACTTATGAACCTTCCACAACTTTCTCGTGTACTTGACAACTTGATAAATTTCATCCGAAATGATCAAGAAAATTTAATTGGCAAAATGTCAAGTAAAAGTGTCAAGTAATTCCTTTCGTGCGACTACCCTCCAATGTATTTTTGATTAAATACAAATCTAATACATACATATAAATATTTTCTTGTTCTTTCCAGAAACCAAAATCACAAAAGTCAAATTTTGGAGGGCGGCCCCCTTAATGTTTAAGGGGACCGGCAGCCAAATGAAGGGCGGCCCCCTTCATGTTTAAGGGGGCCGACCATCTGATAGCTCAAACTCATTTTTCCCTTTGTTCCTTTTGCCAAACACTCCACTTTTTCATACTCTCCTTCCCCTGGTTCTGCTGTGACGAAAACCAAAACCCAAAAACATCTCAAATCACCTCCAAATCACATAATTCAGGTTAATTCGCAAAGGGCAAATTCATCTAACACAATCACCATTACGTATTGTAAGTTTTTCATAATACATTTCATCTAATTTCATCTTATTTGGTCATACTCATGATTATGCATGTTTTATAAAATTCTTCAATTTCACAATTTCTTTCGAATTAAGTCCTAAAACTCCATAACCAAATGCTTCCCCTAGGATTAGAATGATTAATCAACACTAGAAACTAGTAATTATAAACTATCATGTCGAAAATTTTTGAAAAACTTCATACACTCCTCTTCAAAAATTTTAGTAAACTCATTGTTGAATAATGATTTGAAAACGTGTTAAAACTAATCACATTATACTTTTGTAACTTGTAAAACTTGAAATTACATTTTTTGACCAAGAAAAATTATATTGGTTCACAATATAGGGGTGTTTGGATTATGTCCAAATAATATCGAAACCTAGTCATTATAATTTTTATAAAACTTTGTTATAACTATAAACCTAAGAATTGCTAATCGGACTTGTCAAGATATATAATTCATATATATATATTGACATACTAGTGGTATAAGTCACTAGTTAAGGAAGCGTTTGGTTTATTACTAAAAATGACATTTTTAAGTAAAAATACAAACCATCTTTTTCAAAAACAAATCACATGCATAAGAAACTCGCAAGAAATAGCTAGTTTTACAATCTAATGTAAATCTAGTAAATTTCATGATATATTAAGATGTTTAAAAGGGCTTTTGGATTTGTCCATAACTACTTATTAAACATCGTAAAGTATATCTAGAACGAGTTAAAAACAATATTAAGGAACATGATAATCTACTTCTTAGTATTAGTAACGAAGTATGTTTACGTTCCAACATAAGCCTTAACAATATACATATACTTTTATCTTTCTTTATATTTATTTTGGTCTTTTTGTATTATTGATGTGTTTAAGTGAAAATGCCAAAAGCAACTACCGAAGATCTTTCTCACACTAAAAACTACATTCCTAAAGTTTCCCAACTCCCTACCACATCTCCTTCCATTGGACTTATATATCGTCAAATTGAAGATAGAAATGTTCATGAAGGATGTGTAGTAGATCTTGCTTTTGCTCAATCCGAGTACATAAATCGCTTGTTTTCAAGCATCAACTTCAATTGTCTTTATGAAATAAATGAACCTATCATTCCTCGCTTCATAATGAATTTCTATAGCCAAGTCACCGTCCAAGCCAATGATATTGGTTTCATCACCATCTCTTTCATGATTCAAAATGAATTTATCACCCTAACTCTCGAACAATTTGGTCATATCCTCCAAATTCCATTTAGAGGTCAAGCCGTTTTTACAAACAAGTGGGACCTCGAATCTCTTAATCGCTATCGACCAACCTTTGGTCCCTATCTCGACGAAATTCCTCATCCCGACGAAATTCGTCAAGTCCTTGGTGTGGAACATGCCACCACAAGCCGAAAAATAAAATCCAAAAACGTTCAAATCTCTCCATACCAACTTCTCCTCAAGGAATTAAGCCCCCACATGAAGCGTTGGGAAGAACTCATTCGTGAGAATGCGTTTGGTACTGGAGGTCACCGGGACCATCTCCCGGCGTGCCTTGCTCACATGTTGTATTGTATAGCTGTCGAAAAGCTGTACAATTTGGCCTACTTCTTTATCAAACGGATTGGGTGTGCTAGAAAAACTCCCAAAGCCAACCTTCCATATGGAATGTTCCTCACTCGTCTCTATCGTCATGTTATCGAGTACTACCCCGATCTTGACAATAGTATCTATGAGTCCATCTACCCCACTCTACGTCCTCTCGCTCTAAAACAAGCTCGACGAACTCAAAGTGACAAGGGAAAACCTCGTTGTCATAGCTTTCATGGATCATCTTCAAGGCAAGACGATGACGATGAGGAGGAAAACATCCATGATGCTAGTACCCCTTCGTTTTCTGAGTTCGTTGACAATTTAGAGGATCTTGACTATCCCGAGTATTCCACCCCATCTCCTAGTGATCAAAACGAAGAAGTGCTTCATGAACGTACTACCGAGATGCTTAGAAGACAAAAGAGCTTGCACGAAGAAGTTAGAGGTGGCTTCAAATCTATAGGAAAGACTTTGAAGGGTATCTTCGGGAAGAAAAAGAAATGATATGCTTGGATTATGTTTGTTAAACAATATTTAATTTTTATGTCTTGTGTGCTATTTGTCCGAAATACATTCGGAAGTACTTGAAATTTTCTTGGAATAATTGTTTGGATAAATGATTAGTATGTTAACTTGTTTATTATGTTTAATATATGCCTATGAATGCATTCTTTAACTCTTAATTTTTATATATACTTGCATGATTAGCTCATATATATATATATATATATATATATATATATATATATATATATATATATATATATATATATATATATATATATATATATATATATCATGTATGCTTTATAATAGACCCAAACAAATGTGAAATGTCCAAATGGTGCTTGCTGCAAATACAAAACAGAACACAACATTTTTCCAGAAAATTTTTGAAAAATTTTGGTTTCTGGGTCGTCAGATGGGCGGCCCCCTTAAATCATAAGGGCGGCCCCCTTAAAATTAAGGGGACCGGCCATCTGGAACAGTTTTTACACTGTTCTCTTTTGCATCTTGTGATCCCTTTTGCTAGTCTCAACTACCATTTCCCTTAAAAACTAAACTGATTTTGGAATATAACATTACAATTTCAAATTAATTCCACTTCTAAACATGTTTTCCCACTATATAATCCCCATGCATGTTTAATTCACATCCCATCATCCTCAAACATTCATCAAACATCATCATGTCATCACCAAGAAACACCTATTCAAACAATGCCAAGAAACAAAAACTTGTCATCATTCCACCCAAACAACTCTTCATTGATCTTACAAATGAAGACAACACCACTCCATCTCCACCACCTCAATGTTCATCTCCTAGTGCACCAAATGCACCTTCCAAAACACCTTCAACAAATGGAAACTCTACTTCCTCCATACCATCCACTTCATCCATTAATGACTACATTAACACCCACTTATCTCCTCCACCAATAATTCAACCATCACAACATACCAATGAAAACACAACCCTTGCATTAACTCTCTCACTATCACCATTAACACCTCTTGATGCACACTTCTCATCATCCCCTATCAATCCACCAACCTATAACCCCGTCCCATGGAGCTTACTTGAAGCTCATGGTGACACTTGCCTTTGTTGCATCCACAACCGAACAATTGTGTTCGGACTAAGAGATGGAATGCAATACATGTTTTCTCACATTGAAAACTTGTTGCATCCACCATCAACAACAAACTCAACTCCTCCACCACCATCAACTCCTCCTCCATCACCATCTCCATGTTCACCATCCATTCCTCCCAATTAAACATGCTTGGTGTCTCACAAATAAAATTATATTAAACCATTTTGGATGGCAAGCTCTAGAGAGGACTTTCATATTTGGACTTTGGTTTATTATTTCAATGATGATTGTAAGCCTTTAAAGGCTTTTGTTAGTTGCATTACTTATTTCATTTGTTGATGTAATGCTTGATGAATTTATTTCACTTGATGAATGATATGGTTATGTTTAGTTTACACTTTTGCATGCTATATACATATATATGTTGCTTGCCACTAAATATTTTTGCAAGATATCCATATCTCGATTACTTTTGGCCTCAAAACGAGGGGGAGTATACTTCAAGGGGGAGCTTACATTAACACGGGATAACCTTTTTGATGCTAACAAAAAGGGGGAGAAGTGATATAAACTCACAATAATACTTGAATATATACTAATTTTCGATTAATGAGTTTAAATTTTGTAATCATCAAAAAGGGGGAGATTGTTGACATAAAATAATGTGTGAAAACGTTATTTATATCTTTCGATATCTCTATATTTTGACGATCACAAAATGTAAAATCGTCAATCGTATAATTATTACGTAAACAAGTATTAAGCTAGTTTATATCACTATATCCATCTTAATCACTTAAGGTATGGATAAAAAAGTGCTTAATACATCTCATGATCAAAGGGGTATTTAATTAACTAACACAAAGTTTATTTAAATTATATAAACATATTATATATTTTTGAAAAACACTTTTGGTAATAAAGAAAAATGTTTTATTCATACTAAATATATGAATTCAAATTTTTAACTAAAATCAGTTAGTTTTTCACCAAATAAACTTTTCCCACTAAAAGACAAAGATTCTGGCCGTTTCAGCTGGGCGGCCCCCTTAATTATAAGGGGCGGTCCCCTTAAAATTAAGGGGACCGGCCTTGATTTAAGGGGACCGGCCACGCTCCTCTGTCAGAATCCTTTGCCTATAAATACCACCTTAAACCTGGATTTTTTCCTCACCTTTTGCACGAAATTTTCAGATCTATAACTCTTTAAACATCCTCTAAAACCCTTTGATCATTTGTATATTAATCCTTGTTTCAAGTGATTCAATCCCTCATCATCCATTCTCATCCAAAGTGCAAAAGAAGAACACTCTTTCTACAACCAAGTTCAAGAAGTGTTGAAGAGTAGTTGTGCATAGTGTATATATACATTCATTTGTGAATATTGTGTTGTGCTTGTTATATATTGTTTAGAAGATATAGAAGTTGTGTAGGAAGTAGAAGTTGATTAGTAGTGAAGTAGGTTAGTTGTGAAGATTGGTGTGAAATAGAAGATTGGTGTGAAGTAGAAGATTGGTGTGTAGAAGATAGGTGTGAAGAAGATTGGTGTATAGTATATTGGTGTGAAGAAGTTGTGTAGAAGTTGTGATCAAGTTGTGAAGTTGTTGTGGTGTGTAAATTGGTGTGTAAGGTTTTCTCCGCCAAAAGGGAGTTTGTTGACGTAGTGAAGAAAACTCTCGAGTAGGTGACTCGGGGAGTGGAGTAGGAACAAGGAAGGTATCCTTGTAGCCGAACCACTATAAATCCTTGTGTTGTGGTTTGATCTTTCCAACTCTTCTCATTACTTATTCATTTACCTTTACTATATTAGCTTTGTTAGTTAGTTACCATACAATTGTTCATATAGTGCAAGTATTGAGTTCACATAAACTAGAATCGAAGTTTTTAAAACAAACTTGTGTTTATAAATTTAAAAGGACGTAAAACTATTCAACCCCCCCTTCTAGTTTTCCACAGTGGAGAATCGTGATCGGTTTGTTTCTTAAAAACATATTTGGGGTTTCCCCTTACACTTATCTTTTGCAAAAATACCTTTGGGTGAAGTTAAGACTAGGCCAAACAACAAAGTAAAGTATTTCCACTTTTTAGTTTAGAAACATGATCTACCAACAATAAAAATAGAGCATGCATACGGAAGCAAATAAAAAACAAACAAAATAAAATCACACAAAATCATGAGTTGCCTCCCAAGAAGCGCTTGTTTTTGTTCGAGTCACGAGCCTGACTCTAACCTTATTTAACGGAAATAGGGGAGGTTTTCCCTACACTTAGGATTAAGTGCGGGTGGAAGTAGCGATACACACCCTTAGGGTGAAAATATGCCACGTGAGGTAAGAGTGGTGGATGAATTATATGCTCAAAGGGGTGTGCTCCTATCATCATAACCTTAACAAATTCAATTGGGTTAATGGGTGGATTAAGATTTTTTCCTAGAAAGGGATCATTTTCAATCAACTTCAAGAGATTACTAGTTGGGGATCCATCTTGACCTAATAAACCCGGTTTAACCCATAATGTGTTTTGTGATCAATCATGAATGGGTGATGTAAGCATGTAAGGTTATGTTCCACTCCTATATTGGCTTCCTCTCTACATGGCTTAAATTCTACCATCCTTATCCTAAGACTACCCGGACTACATGGTTTGAGGGGTGGATCGGGACCTATTTCAATTCCTAAATTTTCATCCAAGGATAGAAGATTAGGTAACGGTTTTGGTTGAGGCTCCGGTTCATTAAAACTAGGAACTTCCCTAGAAATAAGAGTAAGGTTATCATTATAAGTATTCAAACCTATATCCTCTAGTTGTGTTTGGTTCAAAGGTTCTACCTCTATTGGGGTTCCTATAGTCTCTTCTACTTCTTCCGGGTAAGTTACGGGTGGTATGTGTGCCTCAAATGATGGCAGGACTTGTGGGGTACTTAGTGAGCTTATGTTATTTACTTCATCATTCCCTATGTCACGATCACCTATATCCTCAACATGTGTTTTATTATAATCTAACCCTAACATTTTCCCAAGTATCTCACGTGCTTCTCTAGGCATCTCAAATTCTATATCTGAATCATAAGGATCATCCTCAATATTCTGACTACTATATACAAATTGCCCAAAAGATTCATCATCTGTTTCTTGAGATTCATCATCATCGATCATAAAACCTAGGTCTTTTTGATCAATGTGATCATGTTCGGCTACATCCTCCATCACATCAAGGTTACCTATGTGTTCATCCTGCATTATGGTAGGGCCTAACCATGACATGCAGCTAGGTGGCTCATACGAAACTATCCTAGGTGAAGGTTCATATGGTGCATAGGTTTCACTAAGTGAGGCATTTTGAGGGGTTGATGGAGCTCCTAAGGTGAATTCTTTAAAAGCATTATGCACTTGGCCTCTTTTCTCAAGGTACTCAATAAAATCAATATAAGATCCTGTCCTCCTCATTTCATTCCCCCATCTTGGTATATCCAAACTGGTGTAATTATATTTTTTTTGGTAAAACTCTAGTGTCGAACTTGGTGGATTCGCGTTCTCCATAATGGCAAACGGAATAGTCAATGAACTTAATTTACTAACAAAGGTACAAAGAAAAAGATAGACTAAAGAAAACCTAAAAATAAAAATAAAATCTTACTAGAAAGGAGTCTAGCAAGTAGACCTAATAAAAAGAAATTCTAACCTAGACAATAACTATTCCCCGGGCTGTGGCGCCAAAAACTTGTTACGTAGGGATTGCACCAGGATTTACCTCTCAAGGGATCTCGAGAAGCTTACAACCCCCACCAGGCAGTGTACCTGATCGTCGTAGTATAATATAGTGACAAGTACCGGGGGATTGATCGTTCAACTCAGGAATAGTGTCGTTAGGATTGAAATTAATCTAACTAGGTCTAAAGGTGAAGGATGATTCTTTTTATGTTTTTATATTTTATGAAAAGCAAGTAAAAATCTCGGGTATTGGGAGAGTGGGCGGAATTAGTTGTTAATCAACTAACCCAAAAGCTACTAATTAAACTATTAAACAAGAAAAATAAACTAAGGTTCTACAAGGGATGTGAAGCATGTCTACCTATGATATGTTACTCCTTGCTAGCTATCCAATTCTACCTATTGAATTATCACACCTTGTTTTAATTGACGGGTTGTATTCCTTAATACCATTCATGGGGTGGCGTACTTACTTCCCCAATTCTATAAGCTCCTACTTAACTCCTGCATGGGATCATTAGAATTTACTCATGCATTAAATACAACCAATAAAACCTAGTACACATCGGTTCATTTTTACTAAGACGTTCAAGCATGTTACCAAATAGAGATCTGCCAGTTTTCTTAAGCCTAACGTTGAAATCATTCATCCAACACAACCATAAACAAGTAATCAACACATAATCAACATCTAGGTTTCATTAGATCTAAGCAAACACAAGATAAATCTAGCCTAGCATGTTGAAATCAAGACAAGCACAAGATATAGACAACCAATACATAGACATATTGATTGAATTAAGAGAAGACTTATCTCAATAGCACATGTAAGGATTCAAGGGCTGAAAACCCTTGAAAAAGCTGTAAAATACGTACAAGGTTCGGCCCTAGGGTTTCTCCACACTAGTTTTTCTCAATAATGAAAATTAGAAAACTATATATAGATTTTAGGAGGTGACAGCGTCAAGAACAAAGGTCTGACGCCGTGATCTCGCCGCCCCATAATTCCTCAGACTGCCTAGATCTGGATCTGACGCCGTCATGTAGTCCCCTTTTGCAGGCCGTCACACAATTAACTCTTGACGCTCTACTTGTGACGCCTTCATGTTTCTTCTGGGTCGTCATGGTTTTTACTCTTGACGCCGTCATACACTGTTCTCAGCATGGAAAATTAAGTCTTTGGCGTTTTCTTCACTTTTATGCTCCAAAAACGTCCGAATTGCTTCCTTTTCCAGATTTCACTCCCAAAGTACCTAAAATCACAAAAGGAACGATTTAGGGTAATATTTGATCAAATAAATTCAATTCCGGGCTTAAATGACCCCCTAAAAGTGGTTCATTTTTCGCCTCATCACAGCTGCTAGTGATACTACATTAGGAGCTAGTTGTCGGCTCGACCTAGAATGAAGTAGAAGCCTATAGAGTTAGGGAAGATCGTACACAGCCCTACGACTAGTATTAACGAATATAACCCGTCATCCATGCAATTGTAATAAGCGAATCAACCGGTAAAAGATATCTAGGGAGTAATGAATTCTAAGTATTTTCTCTTATTATTGTTTACACCACAAATTAGTTTAAGTTTTATTTTATTTTGATTGCATCTTTAGTTAATTGGGTTAGTTGGCTAGCAACTAATTACGCCCACTCCTTCAAAACGTAGATTTTTATTTGCTGTTATAAAAATATAAAAATACAAAAAGAATTATCCCTCACCTTTAGACCTAGTTTAGTAGACTTTTTAATCTTAGCGAACACTATTCTTGAGTTGAACGATCAATCCCCCCGGTACTTGTCACTATACTATACTACAACGAACAGGTACACTGCCTGGTAGGGATTGCTAGCTTCTCAAGATCCCTTGAAAGGTAAAACCTTTTGCGATGGTGCAATTCCACGCATCAATATATTTATTCTCAATAACTAAATATAATATTTTATTAATTAAATAGAAAATAAAATTAACTAAATTTCCCAAAAATAGGATTAGTTATCTTAAATTTAACTACAAATCATTTATATTACATTAGGCCTTAGTAAATTGATTCTTTAGCATGAATTAAAAAATTATAAATTATCAAGTTAATTTAGTATTGAGTAGTAGTAATTCTAATTTGTTAAGTTTGAGGTATTATTCTACTGAAATGAGATCAATATATAACTCATATTTTCCATAGAACCAATGAACCAATCATAGCCACCAATTTTTATTTTTCATCTTTTAAAAAAAAAAATAACATATCTTGCAAACGGTGAATCTTCAAGCTACAAAAAAAAATATTATCGCGACGAGAATTAAATCATATTTCTATAGATATGCATTGTTATATACTTTCGACGCATTTTCTTTTAAATTTCCGCCCCGAAAAATCATGTATGATTCGTAAAAATCACATATGATTTGATTTTTACAAATCACATATGATTCTTACGAATCATATATAATTTGTAAAACTCATATATGATTCGTAAAATCACATATGATTTGATTTTAACGAATCACATATTATTTTTATAAATCATATATGATTTTTGGAATTGGAATGCATTTTTTGGTGTGGCAGGTGCGAATAACAATCTTACCGTTTTATATAATTCTCCGTTATTCGACGACCTGATTGATGATATTGGCCATCAAGTTCCGTTTGAAATATACGGACAAAAATATAAACATGGGTATTATCTAGCTGATGGAATTTACCCACAGTGGGTATCGTTTGTCAAATCCTTTACTGTTGCAAGCAACCCAAGAAACGCCGCATGAAAAGCGAAACAAGAAAGTGCTCAAAAGATATTGAAAGAGCTTTTGGTGTCCTCCAAGGACGCTGGCATATTATTGCCCAACCGGCGCGTGCATTTACTGTGGGCAAGTTACGGAGAATCATGTACTCGTGCATCATAATGAATAACATGATTTTGAAAGACCAAAAATTTGCAATATCCGAAGCTGCCAAAATGTATATTCCTCCGACGCCAAATATGCAACAGACATGGATTGAACGTTGCACAACGCAAAGAAGAAAAACCAAATAACTGCACGATAAACGCACAAACGCAAGGCTTCAACGATGTCTCATCGAGCATGTTTGGCAACAACAACAATGAGAAGAAATTCAACGGAATAGGAATAATTAGGTTCGTTATAAGTTGATGTGTTTTAGTTCGTATCATATATTTTTAGTATCGATTTATTTTATTTTATTTTAGTTCGTATCGCATGTTTTTTATTAGAATGAAATAAAATTAGTGTGTTATATTATTTTTTATAATTAGTGAAATGAATTTATTTTATATAATGAAATGAATAAAAAAAAAAGTTATAAGTGGTGGAGCCCGAATGGGCAAGTTGAGGTTAATTGTTTGGTGAGGAGGAGGTTAGTTGTGAAGAGGTGTTGGGATGATGTGGCAGCTGTAGGCCCCAGAATGAAGAGATTTGCTCTCCATCTACACCTAGTGCTCTAAGGAGGTGTTTATTTATTATTTTTTTTTTTGTTAGCTAAGAAATGGGTGGGGTCCATATGGGACCAATGGCTCTTAGTGTGTCTTAATAGGGAGAGGAAGGCATTTTATGACTTTTAGATATAGATGTATTAGTGGAAATAAGTGAGTTCCACACAAAAAATAAATATTATTAAATACTTGTGTGAACTCATGTGGACTCATTCCCTTAGCTAAGAGAAAAAAGAAACACCCCCTAAGAGGGGTGGCAACCTTGCCTAAGGTTGCCTCAAGTTTTTATACCAAGAACCAATCACATTGTTCCAACACATTTTTTACCTCAGCATGCCTCAACATGGATTTTAAGTGGCAATCTTAGTCCCAAAATACTAATTATTATTTTAAGTGGCATTAACTCCCAACGTTCCATTATTTCCTTGATTTTCTCCAAACCGATTCGGTGTGATCTCCCGTTTTAAACACCGAAGTGGTCTTGCCGAAGGACTGGCATTGGTGATTGCCGATCGGCAAGCCTTGCCGATTGCTTTTTACCATAAAACAGCAACCCCTTTATCAAAAATACTACTAGACTACATCATCTTTAAACAATAAAAACAAAGCTAATTTGCATCATTAATAAAGTGTGAAACAATCTCATTTGCATCATCAACTACATCATCATATCATCATCATTTTCAAACAATTCTTCATTCGATATCATGGTCTTTAATGCGTTGAATAACCTGATCGAAATCCATGGATCAATATGGTAGGATCGAAATCCATGGATCAATATGGTAGGATCCATCATCCTGAAACTTCTATTTTGCATCTTTATCATGATCATGATCATCATCGATTTGAATATCACATAATATCTATCATCTTTGAACCATCAACTTTTCGGGAAAAATATAATCGGGGTAAATATGGCGAGAATTAAACGATCAAAACAAGTTGAAGAATTATGAATACAAAAAACACTTAACACGATGGAAGATAGAGACAAATTAAGTAAAGATATTAAATCCTTTTTTTTGTTTGACTCCGTGTGTTAAGATAACCTATATGTTAGACTGTACATCAAGTCAGAGTCAAATAATCTAATGGTTACTATACTTTTTTTAGTTTATAATGTGCTCCGTGTATACAATTTAATAAATATAAAATCATTACAATTTTCAATTATTCAAATAAAATATTCTCTTTCTAATTTTCTTTTAGTTAAAATGAAAAGTGGACAATTAATTTAAGAAATCTTAAGAAAAAAAGAAAAAAAACTATAATTTTAAGAGTGAATGAGTATTTTAAACAAAACCGTTGCATGTCTTTTACAATTCAAACTAATCACGTATAGAAAACATCTTCTATTTGATCTATCAAAGTCATAACATGGCTTAACAAAAATGCATAAATATGGAGAATTGAGCTTTTGATATCAATACAATTATACTATAACCAACATTTAAATTTTGTCATGGTTGTTGAAAGTTAACTGGATTTGACATGTACCCTTTTGAGTTACGTGTCCCTCAAATTCGGTAATCTGATTATTATGCTTCCTTTTGATCAAGGTTTCTGGTACTCACGTGCGGAGACAAGGGGGGTTTGGCCGGTGCTAGGCCACCCCAATCAGCACATTAGCCTGACAAGACAAAAGTGTGAGCAATCAAATACCATTTTTCTACTACACCACCGTCATCTTTAATGCATAGTCTGTTCTATCAATTCTTGAGTTGGTTGTGTTTTTCTTATTTTCATACATCGTATTCAATTGAATACTAGTGAAATCGATTTATAACTCCGATTTTTTTTTTTTTTTTTTTTGAGTTATGATGTACATGAATTGAATTTACATAGTGGTGAAAGGCAAGCGAGCAACAAATTGCGCCGCTAGCTCTTTTAGAATTGCAAAACTCCGATTGAAAAAATTAATTACAAAATATACCAAATAGTATTTAACTATTTTCTTTGATACCCTTTATTTTAAATCATTACTAGGTAATAGAGTTTGCAAATTACTAATTAATCAAAAGAACGATGGTGAAGTTAGTGTGTTCTAAACCATTACGTATTAAAATCAGGCTATTCATGATATACGAACTGGTGTTTATATATGGCCATTACATTACTCAAGGAATGGATTTTGGCAAACTTTTATCTTTATATGAGATATATCATGTAATTATTTCTTTTATTTACAATTTCATTGCCTGTTTCATTTTAAGACGTGAGTCCGTTATGTCTTTTTGATACAAACTTATAGCTATGATTTTACGTTAGAGCGTGCCTTTCTCAACTTATAATCCGAGCTCCGCCCAAGCTGGTACTGCAATGTGTTGTTAAGCAAAATATATTGAATATTATAGTTTTAGTTTAGTTTATATTGGTAAAATTACTTAAATCATGTTTTTATTTTAGATATATGCATTGCTAAAGTTAATCGCTTATTGATCTGAGCTTTTACCAACGCTGTAGTTTTTTTTTAGGTAAAAGGGTTACTTCTAGTAAAATATTATTGTGCCAAAAAAATAATTAAGTACAACGGAGTTTGGGTGAATCCCACATCTCAGCCCAACAAGGCTAACAAAAGCTCCGCCATAGCTTAAGACCCAACCTAGCATAAAAATAACATCCCATACTTGTGTAGAACATAAAGGAAAACCTATCTAATTTGACAACGAACACTAATGTCGTATGCGTTAGCATACTCCATTTGGGCACTAGTCAAACTACAATCATGAATGTCATCATCATCATAAAGGTTTTGATCATATGTATGCTCCTTCCATTGCTCATATAAGCTCTTCTTTCTTAATGCACTACCACTTTTAGAACCGCCATATACCATGTAACTAGAAGTATCATTGTGGACCTTGAGAACTTCACCATCATCACTTCTATCCTTGACAACCGAATCACCAACTTTTTTTTCATCTTTATTCATGTTTGAACCTTGACCAACATTAGCATAAGGTGTACTAAACGAACCATAGGAAGGAGCAACACTAGACAAACTTGGAATATAAGCATTGATATCATAAGGATCCTTATTAGGTGTATTGTTCATCGTACAAGGATGGTCAATAGTAGACGTAATGGTATTACCACTTGGTTTAACATTTTCCTGTAGAATCATCTATTTCATCAAGAGCACCAAACGCATTGGAGATATTTACCACATTACACTCCTTTGTAGATTGTTATGAAGTAGTAGCCACATTGGTTTTATCTTTTGGGCTAGTCTCCTTGTTAGTAGTTTGTTGCTTCACCACCGGCCTATACTCAACTTTTTATTCATGGATACCCCATGAACCCACTTAGGATTAGATTCTTTTCTCTTGACAGTGGTAAATGCATCGTTCGACATCCCCTTTGTAACACCCAAAGTTGGACCTTTGCCTTTTTCAGCCACAATAAATACACTTTTAGGTGTAGCTTTCGGACACTCATCAAGAAGATGACCGTATAACAAACATGTACTACTGATGCGAGATTTTCAAGGCCTTGAAAGGAAGTTTTATAATCTTCAAGACAGTGTACCTAATCGCTGTAATGTAGTATAGGTAAGACTCGGAGGAAAGTTCGTTCTCTAGGGTAATAGTGTCGTTAGGTCAATATGTATGACGAGATATGTCTAGAGGTGAGGGATGATTATTTTTGTATTTTTATAATTTTTTGAATGCAATTAAAATATCAGGTTTTAAAATAGTTGGCGGAATTAGTTGGTAGTCAACCAACCCAAAGATAATAATAACTTAAAATTAAACTAATTATGAGATAAAGTAAATTTGGTGACTTCTTATGATAGGGAAAAGTGTGTTCACTTATATTCAATTACTACCTAGTTATCTCCTACTGATTTGTCGAATTGTCACGTCTTTGTTTTAATTGAAGCGCTGTATTCCTTAATATTGGTCGCAGGGAGGTGCTGAAGTCCCCAACTCTATGAATCTTAGTCTCTCCTAAAAACGTTAAAGTGTATTAAGTTTTCTAGGATCTACAAGCCGCGATTCATGCAATAAATACAACGAGAAAAATCAATAGTGCACTCTACAGTTGCGTTTCTAAGATGTTCAAGCTAGTTACATATAAGGGGTCAGCCAATTTTCTTAGCCTAACGCGAAGCAATCAATTAAACAAGAGACGGAAAATCAGTTATAAAAAACTAGGTTTCATTAGATCTAAGCAAACACAAATAAATCTAAGCTAGCATGTTAAAGATAAGAGAAGATAAATAAGTAATTAAACACCACATAGACATATTGAATGATGTTAGGTACCCATATTGATTACACATAAGCAAGAATGAGATAGATATAAGGATTTGAGTGATTATGAGAATGAGAGAAATATAAGTGCAAGAGTTTCTTTATAATACCAAATAACCAACCAAGTTTACATGTATCTTAAGCTTACTATTTATAAGGAAGGAGTAGGGCAACACTCCCTTCCTCCCTTTTGCTTCTAGGTCGTGGGCTTGGAGGCCCATGGACAAGTTATCATAAGCCTAGTAACATGAAACAATACATAAATGAAAGTAAATAATAACTAAGCAACCTAGTATTATTACAAATGACCGAGACTTGATAAATTAGTAAAACTTCGTTCCCAACAATCTCCCCCTAAGGGTCGGTCATAACGGTTGCTTGACGTCTTTGTCTTGTCTTCATCTTTGACTTTCACAGCTTTAGACGTACTTCAAAATTCATGAGATAAGAATCATTCATCGTACTTTGTTCTTTGTTCATTGTTGTTGTGATAGTGTTCAAGTTATGAAGTTGTCTGCCTTTCGTCACTTCTGCGTCTGTGGTGGTAGTCCTCCATTCCAACATGCTCATACATCTTTGAACTTTGACTTATACATGCACGTAGTTCCCTTTCTTAGAATTTTGATCTTAAGTCTTTATACTCTGTAGATTCTTCTTTTTGGCGTAGAATCTTTCTTTGAACTTTGTGTTGCATTGATCTTTGAGGGAGCTTTTGATGACTTCAAGATGCATGTATGAGCATGTGGAATCCGTCACCCTGGAGATGATGTGTCCCTGCAGGTAAACAGTTAGCAATAAAACATCCGGTACTTACATATAAGGAATTAGAGATCGTCAACAGCATAGTGTGAAGACTCCTTCTAACCCTTATCAAGGCCGTTCCCATGTCAGATACCCCCTGAAGGAGCTTACAAGACCTACTAAGTAGCTCAATGACTGGGTGAGTCGTTGGGGATCACTCCACGACTGTAGACCGCTAAGACACCACCACAAACACTAAGCGTAACCCACAAGGAGTTACCAAAGTGACCTGCTGTCAGGGCTGTTTGATGTTGACCCTGGCAGGAATTTCCGTTCAATCATTGAGAAATACTTATGTAAATTCTCTCATAAACATTCTCGGCAGATTGCTAAGATCTGCGAAGGACTCAATAATTTATAGCTGGTGTCCAATGATGTAGAACACCAGTTGCAGAAATACTAAGTGTTCCTAAGAGATATTTGATATATCTCATGGCTCTAGACTCGAAAAGTGCACACTTAGGTTTCCTATGCGGAGACTAGGGAGGGGTCTCCTGCTTCAATATCAACCATCTCTAAGAGATAAGTCGATAGATTACACCGGTTCCCCGTGAGAATGAAACAAGCTCTTTTAAAAGAACTTGAGTGGCTAGAAGGTTTAGTGCATTGCGTCACTGGGTCCATGACAGATTTATCTTCAATACCGGCGTCACCTTAGTAACAACCAGTAGCATACAAATTGAACCCGGTGTCTGCCCTAAGATTGAACATATGGATGGCTATTTCTTTTCACCCTTTTCTTTACTTTTCTTTTTAATTCTTCAACCCCTTCTTTCTCCTTTCATTCTTTACTCCTTTTTTCATATCATACCTAAGGACTTCTAATACTAACTATTTTGTGATGTCCTTGGGTAGATCCCTCCGGCTCTGGCGGATCATAGGCCGGTTTTTCCTATCTTAATCACCTTATAACTCCATGATTGTCCTACAATTGCCATTGAAACCTTTGAAAATATCTCAAAGTGTTTGTGATTATCAAACATTTTGTTTAACACTTTGAGAGTTTTGTGTTTACTTTTGAAGGGCTCCTCCTTCACATGTTCTCATAAATATTTAATAAAATTGCACATGCGGGAGGAGCAAGCACTTTTTGAATTGATCCGCTTTTAGTGAACCCGACCAATTCGAGACACGCTTACATCACTAGTTAGACTAGCTTGAATTTATTACGCGGCCTGGTCAAGTCCACAGAAAGTTTTCGAAATGGTACATTTCTACTAAGACAAATCTTTTCGAGACACGCTTATTTGGCTAGTTAAAGAGTTCCATTGTCAACTTTTAGGTGACAACCCGCTCTAATAACTAACTTGATGTTATAACCCGTCGAGGATAAGTCTTTTCGATTATTAAGTATTATGTTTCGTCAATTCTTGGGTCAATCCTGAGTCTAGCTCGCATGCGATTAGACATTAAGCAAATTTGAACTTTCATATTTTAATCATATTCACTTTTTCTCCCCCCTCAAAAATAGCATATATTTATGATATTTTTGACAATCTTTTGGTTAAAATATGCCTTTTGAGCCTTATGGTGAGAATTCAACAAGAACTTTTTGATTTCAAGAATGATGATTTTGTTTCAAGTGCTCCCCCTCAACAAGTGAATTCTTATTGAGGTGAAATACTTGTCTTTTGAGCAGAGTTATGAAAATCAAAATTTTTTTGATTAACTCTACTCAAAAGTAAGAAGCCTTCGCTCCTTGTATCAGGATTGAGGCACTAATGCGTACCTCAGGGTCCTTCCTTTTACAAGAACGGGTTGTACACTGTTATGTGTGCACAATCCGTTATAGTTACAAATAAATCAAATGAAATAGATATAATTGAAATGTTAATACCCTTGTGTACCAGTTTATGATTCATCAATGATCGGAGCATCAAAGTCTGTGAACTTAGGATCCGGTCTTTGGAAGAGTCTGACAGGAAATGAAGCTCTGACACCGATATAACTTTCCAATCGTCTGATCTGCTCCTGACGAAATAACCTTTCTTCTATTTTCATGACAAAGTTTCGAACTTGTCTTCTGGAACTGGATTTCCACCTAGCAGTTTCTCCTTTAGATATTTTTCTCCTATGATCATTCAATCTTTTGACTAACCCATCGCGAACAGTTTTGAGCGTAGCATCACAGAACTTGTGTAACTCATCGAGCCTCATAAAACTTGTTTTTTTCTGTTGAGGTACGTGAAACCAAATGACGGTTTTTGGATGAGCGTATACTGTCACATCTGATCTATTCCATCAAATGAGAATTGTGGCTTAGTGAAATTGACCTTCTGTTGGTAACTTTCGACTCCAAGCTGAAGATCTTCCACTCTTTCTTGAACTATCAGTCGTCGGATGAAAAGGAGTAGAGATGAAATGCCAGGCATTCTTCCTTGAACCATTCCTAGATACATGTCTTCAATGTGATTTAGATAAAGGTCGGGAAAGTCTGCTTCAGAGAACTTGTACTTCTTTTCATCTTGTCTTTTAACCACAATCTCGTTCATGAACATGTAGTTGAACCTTTTCGAATCCTGAATTTCCGAGATAGCAATGATTCTTGATTTATGCTTCACATTCTCTAGTAACTTGATTTCTAACCTGTGAGTGTAACCGAGTCGAAGACGTTCGGGCCAGTGCTGAATCCTGTGTAAAACATCTCTGTCGTAGGCGACAATTGAGTTGGTAAATACTGGAGTTGACTCTTCAATTGCAAGAACATCGTACCTTGCGGCTGGCACTAAAATAGTCATTGATGAAGCATATTTCTGTTTGGAGTTCTCTTATGTGAGTTGGAGGTTACGAAGATCTTTGTTGAAGAAGAAGTGGTAAGGTATCTTCGGTTTTTCTGGAAATCCTTGCAAAGGTAATGGTTTATTCCAATCGGTGAAGTAAGGCTTGTCGGGTTTTCCGGAATGGATGTCGAAATTTGCTTCAGGGTTTAGCCAGTCAAACTTTCCTGACATTGCACTAGCTATATTCTGCATGTGAAATTCAAATTCCATCTTGTTTCCAGATCTAGACTTTAGGAATTCCTGTGCATCCCGATTGATTCTTCTTAACTCAGCCTTTGTAAGTTTCTCAATCTGAAGATCCGCCATGATACTCTGAGTGTATTGCAGTGTATTGCCCGGAAGTGGTTCTTCATTTTCGAGAGGAGGTTGAGCCTTGACCAAATCAGTCAACCAATCATCTTGAGGTGTGTCGTCATTGTCTATCCACGAATGACGTCTTCTTTTCTTAAACTTCTTAGACTTGGATGTAGTATCCTTGTCTTGAGCTTTGGAGGTTGATGATGGTCCAGGTTTAGAATCGGGAATTGGAGAGGCACGGTAGTCGGTATCGGGTTTTCCTTGATAATCATCAGTAGGTTGCATGAGTGTTTCTTCCTGGCATATAGGACCTTTACCAGAAGCTGAAGTATGTTGTTGATTTCCAGGAGGAGTTGAATCCTTTTGTGGTTGGTGTGAAGATGATGGACCGGTTCCAGACTTGTGTTTCTTTCCTTTTGAGTTCGGGTCTGGGTCGTCATCTTTCCTTGACCTTTTCAAAGATCCAGCAGCTTCTTTGCACGACTCTTTTGACAAGTTAGCTGAAATGGCGTCGATAAGTGCAGTTTCTTCAGGTGTCAAATTGGTTTTGTATGCAACTTTGTCGTAGAGCTGAGCAAGCAGGTCTTCGACCGATGATTCAGAAATGGTTGGAGTTGATGTTGAAGCTTTTGCAGGGTGAAGAGTGAATGGTGTTGTTGACAGCATTTTCCTTACGACACTTCTGATCATGTGCTCGAAGTTATCCTTAATTGGTTCAACAATACTTGTCACTTCAGGAGTGACGATATCACCAAGATTCTCTGTAAGGTAATCGAGTGTGAAAGTCCTGATGAGTCCTTCCAAGTCTACTTTCATGAACTTATCGATTTGCTGCTTTGCCTCCTGAAAATCTTCAACTTGTTTAGCAAGATTAGTAACCAAGGTTGTGAGACTTTTAACTTGCTCCTGAAGAACAACTGGTTTTGTGGGTTCATTAATTGATTGTTGTTTAGATGCGGTTTCAGATGGTGAAGGAGATGAATGTTCTGGTGATGATTCTGAAGATGATTCATTGTGGGAGTTCGAAGAAGAAGCTGGAGGAGTCGTATCCTTTGGAGGAGAGTCTTTAGGAAGTGGAGGTTGCTCTGAAATGTCTTCTTAGAGTGTGAAGATGATTGAAGGAATATGTTGGTGTCGAATGCTTCTTTTTCTTCACTTTCCTTTCTTCTACGTTCCTCTTCTTCCTGTGCTAGATACTCTGATGTGGTGAAAGGATCAAATCCCTGATCGGTGGCAATGTTCTTCTGTTCATCAACATTCTCCTCAATGTTTGTAACTTCCGTCATAGTGATGTTGCCATCTGCATATTTTCTTCTACTTTGTCACCAGGTTGAATGACTGGTTCTAAAGTGGTAGACACGATGGGAGGAACTATGCTGCTAGTAGTGCCTTCATGTTTAGTTTGATCGACAGGTGGTGATGAAGGTTGAGGATGAAGTCGGCTGAGGAGTGATGCTTCCTTTTGATCTTTGAGAAATTTCTTCTCTTCGGCCCGTGTGTCGACAACAATACTTTTCAATTTTCTTTTGTCGACTAATTGTTCAACAATTGGCTCGTCTTCTTCATCATCATTTGGTTCATTGATCGTAATCCCTTGCCTTTTTCTTTTACCTCGTTCAAAAGTTTCCAGACTTTGTTTTTTAGCAATTTCCATTTCTGGAAATTCTTCTTCAGTTACTCTTACTCTTCGTTCAAATTCTTCTTCTTCATCAGATTCTGTATCAAATTCAGAATCACTTTCTGAGGGTGGCGGTGTAGGTTCATCTTGAAGAGTGCGCTTTTGGTGTAACCTTCTTTCTTGGCTTAGTTGCAGGTTTCGGTTTGGGTGTTGGTTTGGGTTTGGTAGCAGGTTTAGCTTTAGGAGTAGCTTTTGATTTTGATTGTACTGATTCAGTATTGCTATGATGTGCGTTTTATTAGTACAAGTTTTAAAATTTATAAACACAAATTATCCGATTATTTATTTAGCACATACGAGCAAGTATACTCGTCCGGTGTAATAAAGGTGGGTAAGTCGAGATCGTCCCAAGGGATTTGGTTGTTTTAGTAATAAGAAAAACGTTTGTTAAATAAGGGTTGTCAATCCAAATTTATGTAAAATCTTAATTTAAAAGAAACTCAATAAAAACAAAACGTATACTTGTGTATAATTCCTTGATTGGTAATTAGGAGTATTGTAACAATTTGAGTACAAAGTTTGGTGTAAAACTTGTTATGATGCGCAACTAAAAATGAGTAGTTATACAATCTATGACGTATGTCATGTTTTCACTACCACTAAGAACTATATCACCTAAATGACTCCTTTCGGACATATCAAATGAGTATGACAATTCTATAAACACATGGTTGTTTAGAAAATCAATTCTTTTCTTATGAATTCCTACGAATCCTTTCGGTCCTTTTTCGTGATGAAATCATCTCAAATCTATTTTAACAAGTAAATAAGATGGTTGTCAAGCATCCTATTCCATACTAATTTGGTGCATTAATATTTTGGAATAAAAACAAGTTGAAATTCCTTTTGGACCTATTTTTCAATAGATTGTTTTTACCGACAAATTAAGCAAGAAAAGATGTTATTTCAACAAACTCATAAAATAGATATGTTTTCATGCATCACCTTTCTCATAAAAGAATACTCCATTAACCAATCACATCATATACACAAGTATATCACAAATTACTCCATAGCAATCATATAAAAACACAAATAAATAAGAAAACTTTTATAAAACTCAAAGTAACAATTGTTCATTATAAGTATCAAGGTCTACCTAGTATTGAGAATTACAATGAATAAACTTGTGGAACTTTAGCAACCACACTCCTCCAATTGCTAACTAACGTAAGTAAACAACTCCACACTCGAACCAATACTTGAGACTCTAACTCAACACGTTCTGGACGTTTTTACAACACTTAGTAATCTTTCAGGTAATATAAGATAAACTAACAAGATTTGGTGTAATACTAAGTTAGATATTGGTGATACAAGTGATTCTAGACCCAAAGTAGTCATTTATAGCATAATGACACTTATCCTTCAAGTAAAAACGTCCCTCCTTAGTTAATAAGCAGAAATGATCAGCCACACATGATTATGGGGAGTAAATACGTCCATAAATGCAAAACTTGTAACTTCAGTCAACCCCATCCGATCGGTTTCTCACCATCCGATCGGATGGTCAATCTTTTGGCACGTTTCCAGCCGAATCAGTTGCGAGTTGCAACCGATCGGTTGGAATCTATCTGAACCATATTTCTATGTCTTTTCTTTGTCGTTTTACGTTGCATGCACTATTTTCTTTGTGGCATGACTTTGTCCATTAGAACTTGATATTTTCTTGATAATTTCGTGTAGAAAACTTGTCTTTATCAAATCCTTTTGTCCATGCAACGTTTCTTTCTTCCTTGATCTTCTTGAAACTCTCCAAAAATGCATGTCCACTTCATTTCTTCATCTTTTAATCATTTTTACCTACTTTTGGCTATATTTGCATGTATAAACACTTTTCCACGATTAAGTAACAAATATATACAAATACGACCAATTTCCACACATAAAACAAACAATAACGCGATTAAAAAAATATTAATTTTGAGCGTTATCAAATCCCCCACACTTGAGCTTTGCTCGCCCTCGAGCAAGTCTTTATCAAAAGAAAATTGAATTCAATGGCAATAGTGCAAATATCTTATTTGAACTCAATCAAGTAAATAAAGAGCTTGATAACAATTCTAAGCACCTCACGAAGATAATTTGAAATTCACTCATCACTCAATATATGTAATGATTAATAGATCACTCATTGCATAGTCATGATTTATGTTTCTTACCATAGTCTTGTACAAGTATCAAAACAATAGAATAATTCATCAAAGAGGTCTTTTAGTCGGGTTGTAACGTTTAGGCTAAGGGTTTTATAAACTTTCGTGCAAAATAATTATACTAAGCCAAAAAGGTAAGGATAAGGCATGGGAATATTTATCAAATTGGTTTTAAAGAAAAATAAAATCAAAGTTTAAGTCTCATAGTTGCTAATCTCAAACAAACCACAAACCCAAAAATGACAATAGTTACAATCTTTCTCCTCTTCGAACTTTCACATGTCAATACATCGATTCACCATAAAAATATTCTTCAAACTTAGCACATTAGCTAACAACACATCTCATAACTTTCTTTATTCATAATAATATAGCATATTGGCTATGATTGTCACCTTATTGTTGCGATGACTTTATATATATATATATATATACATATATATATATATATATATATATATATATATATATATATATATAAGAAACATCTCCCCCACACTTCGCATAAGCATACACCACAAAAAATACAAATAAGAAGGTGCACTCTTCGTCTTTGTTGAAATGGCACACACATGAATTGTGAAGTGTGGCTAACTAATAATCATCAAAAACAATCCAACAACCAAGCAACTAGCAACCCACCATTTAGACTTTGACAAGAGGTTAGGCTAAGGTTTAAAGTGTAAAATATTTTTGTATTTTTCTGGATTTAACAAGATGAAAAGGATGGCTCAAAGGGTGTAACTAGGGGTATCTAGCGCTAAAGATAAACGCTAACAAATGGGTTCCAAATACGAGGGTAACTAACCGATGTGGTTACCAAAAATTATTTTGTAAACGGATGGCTATTTGGTTTTATTCCTAAGTTTGCCTCTTATCATATGAATATATCCTTATCATTTGAAAATGATTTAACCGTAATGCATACCAAGTACAAGTTCTAGAATTAACACAACCACCGGCACACTCATCATGAAATATGTAAATAGTGTAAGAAACACTATTCACATAAAAAAAACTAATCCTCACAATTTAAAGTAATAAGGGTATAAAATTGTGCTAGCAAATGTTATCAATTCCGAGACGAATTGCTCTTTAAAACTTGAATTTATTCTCCAAAAATATCATTATTATTTACCATGAAATCAACCTTATTTAAACTAAAATATGAAGGGCGAACTACTATTAGTTACGAAAATTTAAAAATTAAAAAAATTATGCAATTTTTCTATTTTTTTTCCTTCCCCCACACTTAAGTTTTGCATTGTCCTCAATGTAATAAAAATAACTTCAAAGTAAAAGAAATGGAAAAATTTAGAAAATACCGGAGTTAAATACGCAACATGCATATTTTATCATAATAAGCAAATGAGTATATCGACTCGAAACATTGATCAACTATATGCTTCCGTAACAAAACTCCTGTAAGAAAACTGCAAAATATATGAAACAACCAAACAAACACAAACAAAACATATCTAAACCAAATAAATAGAAAATTAAGTTACGTTATAAATCCTACGAGAAATAGTTAAAGATAATAGAAATAGAAATTGTTCGACACATAATTTTTTTTAAAACCAACCATAATCCATGCGATCAAACGTCACCATCAATAACTCACATCGGAACGAATGAACTCGTCCTCGCTTTCCTCTTCATCCTCATCTTCCTCTTCAACATCTTCTTCATCGTCCTCGTCCACCACTCGTCTCTTCTTCTTTCCAGCTCTTGACGACGAACCTCCAACATCATAACTCGATCCTCCAGGATTAAAACTTGGTCCACCCACATTAACACCTAAACTACCATACTCGGGAAGTCTAGCGTATGGAGGGTATGGCTCGGGAAATGGTGAATAACCAGGATAAGGGTAGGGGTATGGTCGAGGATATGGAGAATATGGTAAAGGGTATGGTGGAACATTTGGTGAGTTGTAGGGAGGTACCTCATAATTGGCATCTTGTGCCAAATGATGGATCATAGGCATGGAATAATCATAGTTGTAATTATTCCTCATTTGCATTGAATCTCTCCAAACATCCCTACACTCAATAGCATTTAACTCACAGTTCCAATCACCCCATCCTGAATCAAAACCACTTTGGGTATTCCCCGGAAAACTCCCCATTTGAGGTTGTGATGGCGCTTCCGTATAAGCTCAGGATTGTACCCCCACACTTGGTTCGGTCCAAGGTCCCAAAGTCTTTTTATTCCTATCCAATGCTTTTCCAAAACTAAAATCATCCCATATCTCACTCTCCAACCTCACTCTACACTTCCTCAACTCATTATCATTAAAATACCCAAGATTTTTAGCCGACGCGCTCACATAATGACCTCCACAAAAATCACTTTGTTTCTTAATCCCTGGTGCTCTCTTAGAAAGATACTCGGCAATAATCCATGCCACATTCCCATTCTTGTCTTCCTCCAAAAACTTCATCACCCATAGGTCCGATTGACAACATTTGTCTTGACCACCGCTCCTATGTATCAATCCCCAAGAAATCAACTTTTGTAAAACCTTCAACAATGGATTCCTAATCCTAGAAGAATTTCTCGTAAGACAAGTTCGATCACCAATTCTATTCCAATAAGCATCAATACCCGTGTATTGATCATTAGCTCTAGCCAAACTCACAAAATGTGGTCCAAACAACCTATGATTAACCTCACTCTCCTCATACAAACCAAGGGCAACTGCAAAATTTCTCGTAAGACAAGTTCGATCACCAATTCTATTCCAATAAGCATCAATACCCGTGTATTGATCATTAGCTCTAGCCAAACTCACAAAATGTGGTCCAAACAACCTATGATTAACCTCACTCTCCTCATACAAACCAAGGGCAACTACAAAATTTGGCAAAGATAAAGCATGTTCGCGACCACACAATCTAAACCAAACACAAACATCCCCAAGAACATCATTTACCTTCCTATCAAAGTAGAACGTAGAAAAGAACTCCAAACACCATTCCTTGTAAATATTCTTACAAATACTAAAAGCTCTTTCCCAAGAATAATCTTCAAACCTATCTCCATCACCAGGATACACATAAATCATAGTCATCATGCTCCTCAATTGATCCTCACATTCATACTCCGCAAGCAATTCCCAATCAATCAATCTAGGCTTAGCAATCTTCCTTTCTTGAAGTTTTGAAAGACGTTCCATATACGCATTCTTCTCATCTTTGTTTTGCACATTAGAAAACTTGACATTATCATTTGACTCCGGTTTCAAACTGAAAGTGATCCTCTTTCTCTCGTTCCTTTTCAAATACTTGTCAACAATCGGATTTCTTTGATTTCGTCCCACTCTTGCAACATTTCCCTGAAAGAAATCTCAAATTATGTTATTATAAAAGTATAAGAACTAATACCAATCAATTTAGAAACTAGAAAACACATTTTCAAAAATGTCAAAAAATTTTCCGAGGCGTCCATCCGATTGGTTTGAGGTCTATCCGATCGGATGCAACTTTTGGCATATTCCAAACCGATCGGTTGCAACTCGCAACCGATTCGGTTCGAGTTTCTGTATACTACATTCATCCTCAATCCATTCTAAATGTTTTCCAATCAGTCCGAACTTCTTTCTAACTTGTAATCTCCCATTCTTGAGTACTTCTAACATTCAAACTCTCCAATCAATGATTCTTAACATTTCCAATCATCAACCTAATGATTCTATAAAAACCAAGAACATCATCTACTAAAATCTTCCAATTAGTGCTCTAATCAACAATGCAATAACCTAACATGACTAATTATCAATCATGTAATTTCTGAGATTCATCAATTGAAAATAAACTAGCTCCAAAGATTATACCCAATTCAATCCGAAAATTCAATCAATGAATTCTTACTTAAAACTTAACCAATTGATCTAATTCTTTTTGCAATACCTTCTCCTATCATCTAATCACTTATCCCCAAAATATTACATCTCAATTCGAACTAATTCAGAAATACCCAATTCGTGACCTAATTTTAATCATCCGAATTAAAACCTAATTGAACAAAATTAATGATATAACTTACTTGACTTGATGTCATTGATGATTAATTATCACTCCTGCAACCTTCTAACAACTTCTTATGGTCGAATTTTTAACCCCGATTTTTGGTGGATTGTGTGTATGTGTTTTTCCTAAGTTTTTGAAAATTTTGGTTTATATATTCAATTCCATCCGATCAGTTGTGAATACATCCGTTCGGTTTGGTATGAAATTGATTTTTTTCAAAGTTTTTTCTCTACTACTAAACTTGACACAAGTGCTAATAGTTCTTTCTTTTCTCAAAACTTATTATCTTGTATGTATTCCAAACACACTTTGTCTACAAAAAATTTGGTCATCTACTTCTACTTCTAATATTAAAACTAAAACATAACTTAACTTCTAAAAACTAAAAACTTAAACTAAATAAATAAAAAGATAAATAGATAAATATATAGATAAATAAATAGATAGATAGATAGTCTCATTCAAACATGAAATGCATAAAATCTAAAAACATAAAATAAAATGCATGAAAAATAAAAATACGAAACAAACAAACTAGCACAAGATGTGCTTTATTCTTGTGATCATTCTTCTTCATCCATAGAAATATTCATTCCTAAGAATGACTTCTCCACGATACTTTTTTGCCAACTTCCTAGTAGTCTTTTGAGTTTTGAAACTTCGTGCAAAGTTCCTTCCGCTAGGACATGTGATATCAAATTTGTAATGCCAATCACTATCTCCTTCTTCTCTTTTGGGTAACACATTTCATGTGGCAAATAAGAAACATTGTCACCAACAACCTCTTCTCCTTCTAAATCCAACTTAGCTTTTTCCAACATGCTCTCCAACTTTTCCAAGGAATCACCGGAATCCTTGAACATATCTTCCAAATCTTTCAAATACACAGAAATCTGACTCAAACTATCCATTTCAACTTAAGCACTTACTAACTATAACATAACCATCACAAAAAACATCCAAATCATTAGCATGAGGGTTAGTTATAATCCAATAACTCTTAATATGAAATAAGAACAAGTAAATTAACTAAATAAAACACTAAGAATTGAAAATAAACTAACAATTAAAAATGTTTAAAAATTTACCGAGACCTCCATCCGATCGGTTTGAAATCCATCCGATCGGTTTGAAATCCATCCGATCGGATGGCACAATTTTACCTCCTCCAACCGATCGGTTGGAACCCGCAACCGGATCGGTTGAAGTTTTTTGCACTAAAATTTATATATATATATATATATTTTAAGACTAATATTTAATAAAACAGTAATTATAAAATTAAAAACATTGAAAGTATTAACTAAGGTGTCTTTAAAACTAGTAAATCATTAATTAAAATTAAAACTACTAAAAACATTAAAATGACTTATAATGACTACTTATAACTACTAATAACTAACATTAATTATATAATCATTAAAACTAATTAACTAAAAACAGAAAAATAAACATTTATTACTAAAACCAGAATCCTAGAAAATTTACCGAAACCACCAACCGATCGGATAGACATCCATCCGATTCGGTTGGTCAAAAACCAACTTTTTTTTTCTTAACTTTTTACTCTAAAAACTTTAAAATTTCACAAATTACAAACAATTTTATTACTGAAAACTAAGAAAATTAATCAAATCCCCTGCAGCGACGCCAAAAACTTGATGTGCTTTTTATTAGTACAAGTTTTAAAATTTATAAACACGAATTATCCGATTATTTATTTAGCACATACGAGCAAGTATACTCGTCCGGTGTAATAAAGGTGGGTAAGTCGAGATCGTCCCAAGAGATTTGGTTGTTTTAGTAATAAGAAAAACGTTTGTTAAATAAGGGTTGTCAATCCAAATTTATGTAAAATCTTAATTTAAAAGAAACTCAATAAAAACAAAACATATACTTGCGTATAATTCTGTGATTGGTAATTAGGAGTATTGTAACAATTTGAGTACAAAGTTTGGTGTAAAACTTGTTATGATGCGCAACTAAAAATGAGTAGTTATACAATCTATGATGTATGTCATGTTTTCACTACCACTAAGAACTATATCACCTAAATGACTCCTTTCGGACATATCAAATGAGTATGACAATTCTATAAACACATGGTTGTTTAAAAAATCAATTCTTTTCTTATGAATTCCTACGAATCCTTTCGGTCCTTTTTCGTGATGAAATCGTCTCAAATCTATTTTAACAAGTAAATAAGATGGTTGTCAAGCATCCTATTCCATACTAATTTGGTGCATTAATATTTTGGAATAAAAACAAGTTGAAATTCCTTTCGGACCTATTTTTCAAGAGATTGTTTTTACCGACAAATTAAGCAAGAAAAGATGTTATTTCAACAAACTCATAAAATAGATATGTTTTCATGCATCACCTTTTTCATAAAACAATACTCCATTAACCAATCACATCATATACACAAGTATATCACAAATTACTCCATAGCAATCATATTAAAACACAAATAAATAAGAAAACTTTCATAAAACTCAAAGTAACAATTGTTCATTATAAGTATCAAGGTGTACCTAGTCTTGAGAATTATAATGAATAAACTTGTGGAACTTTAGCAACCACGCTCCTCCAATTGCTCACTAACGTAAGTAAACAACTCCACACTCGAACCAATGCTTGAGACTCTAACTCAACACGTTCTGGACATTTTTACAACACTTAGTAAACTTTCAGGCAATATAAGATAAACTAACAAGATTTGGTGTAATGCTAAGTTAGATATTGGTGGTACAAGTGATTCTAGACCCTAAGTAGTCATTATATTGCATAATGACACTTATCCTTCAAGTAAAAACGTCCCTCCTTAGTTAATAAGCAGAAATGATCAGCCACACATGATTATGGTGAGTAAATACGTCCATAAATGCAAAACTTGTAACTTCAGTCAACCCCATCCGATCGGTTTCTCACCATCCGATCGGATGGTTAATCTTTTGGCACATTTCCAGCCGAATCGGTTGCGAGTTGCAACCGATCGGTTGGAATCTGTCTGAACCATATTTCTATGTCTTTTCTTTGTCGTTTTACGTTGCATGCATTATTTTCTTTGTGGCATGACTTTGTCCATTAGCACTTGATATTTTCTTAATAATTTCGTGTAGAAAACTTGTCTTTATCAAATCCTTTTGTCCACGCAACGTTTCTTTCTTCATTGATCTTCTTGAAACTCTCCAAAAATGCATGTCCACTTCATTTCTTTATCTTTTAATCATTTTTACCTGCTTTTGGCTATATTTGCATGTATAAACACTTTTCCACGATTAAGTAACAAATATATACAAATACGACCAATTTACGCACATAAAACAAACAATAACACGATTAAAAACATGTTAATTTTGAGCGTTATCATGCTACTAGTACTCCCTGATTTCCCACCTCTTTTACTTCGAGTCTGTATGGTAGTCTCTTCCTTAATCCCTTTATAAGCATTATCGTAGAATTAATAGCTTGAGCTTTTCCTGATATTTTCATCAAGAAAGTACTCGGGAAGCCTCTTTCCTTGTTGCTTTGTTGAAAACGTGGTCATTTTGACAAAAGAAATGGTGAAGTCGTCCTCGAAGAGGTTCTTAGGCTCATTAGGATCTCCCATTCTTTTGATGAATTCAGGTGTATCTTTGCAGAAATGCTCAATGATTAGCTTTGTAAACATTATGAACGGGATCATAGTCTTTTCAAGTTCGGTTTGAATGTTGTAGACTAGATCACTCATTATGGGAATTGCAAAGTCAATCAGTAGCATACTGACCATTCCCCAAAACACTTGTAAATGCTCAAGTCTGGGATGTTCGTGACAACTTTTTCTTCCTGATATTGAACGTACGACCAACATATAGAAGGTTCTCCAAGGCTGTGGCATGTTCTTTGCATTGAATCTAGAATGCTTAAGCAGAGGTAAGTCGTCTTGAACATCGTATCCTAGATCAGTGAAGAAGTCCAGGAGATCCAGTTCAGGCAACATTGGAACAACTTCGTTCTCAGGTTGAGGTAGAAGGAAAACTGAACAAAGGACTTCGTGATCTGTAGTGTAGACTTGTCGATCCAGCGTGGCAGTGAAAGACTCATCATCCAAGTTAACCTTTGTTGTAAGCCAGAACTGATGAAGGTAGAATACTGGAACTGAAGTTGATTTGTCGAGCAGATGCTTGCATGGATGTTCAAGGAGAATATCTTTGACAATCTTACACGAGTTCTCAGGAATTCTTAATTTGTCGAAGTCAACTCGAGGATTGTTTTTGCCAATGGTGACCCGGTAGTCAGCAGGAATCATGTCATTCAGTGTGAGCAATGGAAGATTTTTTTTAGGGACATTCTCGTTGTGTTCAGCCATGTTTATCTGAAAAGGTATGATCATAAACCGAACATCCAGATTTGTTACTAGTTACCACAAACACAAGTTTGATAGAAGATAAACATCTAGAACATATAAGCACGGATGCTAAAATTATGATATGTGAAGAGACATGTGGTGTAACCTTAGACATAATTGATCTGATTGAATCGTGTAAACAAGCATAGAGTACTAAGACATTCACATGTGCACAAAAGTTATCCTAGTTACATGATTACATCACACGTTACATCAAATAATAATCATAACACAAATACATGATTTCAAAAAAAACAACATACAATGATCTCGAAACTTTTCAAATTGGACAATTTTCGCAAACATGAAAATTCTTATTTTTGAAAAATATCTTTAAGTGTGTTCTCGAAAAACAGAGTTTCGCAAATGCCAAATGTGAGTGATTTCAAAACATTCCACAAAGTGTGTTCTCGATAAATCGTTTATCGAGAATACAAATTTGCAAAGATTTCGCAAACACTAGAATTTGAGCATTCTCGAAAGCTTTAAACAACTGTTTACGAAAGGATTACAAAGTGTATTCTCGAAAAAATGGATTTTTCGAGAAAATACAACACTTTGAAAACTTTTCGCAAACCCTTGTTAGGTGTGTTCTCGAAAGATTTCCACCAGTACTGATGATTGCGAAATTGCGTTCTTGAAAGAATTCTTTTACAAGAATTTCGAAATCGTGTCAACGTACATTTCTCTTGCAACTTTGAGTTTCCAAAGAATGTAATCTGTTAATGTGAATGAGAAACATGCAATCAACACATGGATATGGTACAAACTTACTAATTTCGAAACAAGATAGTAACCACATATCGAGAAACATTAAGTCATGTAATCACTCACCATATCTAAACGTTATGTATCTTTAGTCATGCATAGGAACAGGTTGGTCACGAATAATTGAACATATGAACAGCATACGATAAACACCCAATATGAACATAAACCCTAACTTTTGAATTTTATGCATGTGTGGATTAAGGTATAATCAGAGTAATTCAAAACGTTATTTGCACAAAGAACAACATATCCCACCAATAATAACAACAAAACAAACGACAAATCAAAAGTACCCAAATTGTACTTAAACCCTAAATTTCGAACAACCTTCAAACATGTTTAAGATAATGATTAGCTGTATTAGGAACGTTTAGAACATGATTTAGGACAAGAGCCCTATGAAAAATCATTCAAGCAAACACGTTTAAATAGATTCCGAAATTCATGAAACCCTAGAATTTCAAAACGCGATTTCATGAAATCTATCCGTTAAAACTGCGATTAAACGAAAACCATTGTTTGAAATACCCTTAAGATCATAAAGGAACTTATGGATTGAAGATTTGAAGCACGGATTTTTGTTTTGAATTCAAGCTGTTGATATCACAAATGGGTGTTTGTTTGTTTTGAAAATTTCTGAAACTTGTAAGTATGTTTGAGTATATATTATGAACTTTTTGAATCTTATCACATTTAGTCCCTTAACTTCTTACTTTGCATCATGAGTCCTTAATATTGATACAAGTTAATGACCAAAGGCAATTGTCTTAGATATACTCCCTATTACATAGTTTAATGAAACTTTTAACGGGATGAGACGAAAGAAAAGTCATGGGACTTTCATTATTTCCGAAACAACGCATCTTATGAAAATATGCAAGTATACCGGTTTTTGAAAAAATTGAAAAATTTGAGCGTGTCTCCCCCTCAACATTTGTAAATGATTAAAAAATAACAAAGTGTTGACAGGAAGCGATATACTTGCGGGGGTTTTTTTTTTTTTTTCTTTTTTTTTTTTTTTTTTTTTTTTCTTTTAAATCAAATGAGAGGAAAATCTTTTTGTGTTTTTGATGGTTTTATAATTTTATATTTTGTTTTTGAGAAATTTATATACAAAGATAGTTTTGATGTGTGACTTTTACTTTTGTTTTAAAAACTTTTCCAGATCCTCTGGAGTCAGACATCGCATACCAATTTGGTGAAATAAACAAGCAAACCTTGATGGAGGTAATGCTTTTGTAAGTAATTCTGCCAATTGGTACTCAGTTCCCACAAAATATAGTTCAACTGTACCCTTTTCGACATGCTCCTTGATAAAATGATATCGGAGATCAATATGTTTGGATTTGCAGTGATGGACTGTGTTGCTAGAGATTGCAATGGCACTTTTGGAATCACAGTAGATCGGAATCTTATTGAATAGGTAGCCATAGTCTTTAAGTTGTGATCGCATCCAAATGACTTGAGCACAACAAGCAGACATAGCTACATATTCAGATTCTGTTGATGACAGTGAAGTGCAGTCCTGCTTCTTTGATTGCCAAGACACAAGCTTATCTCCAAGAAACTGTAATCCTCCTGATGTACTTTTTCACGTGTCTAAGCATCCTGCATGGTCAGTGTCTGAAAAGGCTATTAGTTAAAAACCAGAATCCTTTGGATACCAGATTCCCAAGTGGATGGTTCCCTTTATGTATCGAAGGATTCGTTTTGCCTCATTGAGGTGTTTTTTTGTTGGTTTAGACTGATAACGCGAACACATATAGACAACAAATACAATATCAGGTCTGCTAGATGTGAGATACATGAGGGACCCAATAATACTTCGGTATTTGGTTGGGTCAACAGGAGTCCCATGTATATCAGCATCTAGTTTTGTGGAATTGGCCATAGGTGTATTCATTGTATCACAGCTTTGCATTCCATGTTTCTTTAAAATCTTAAGAGCATATTTAGACTGATTTAGAAAAATTCCACGGGGTGATTGATGAACTTGTAGTCCTAGAAAGAACGTAAGTTCACCCATCATGGACATTTCAAAATTATCTTTCATTAATTTTGCAAAATCAATTGAGTAACGTTTGTTAGTTGTTGCAAAAATAATGTCATCGACATAAATTTGAACAATTAATAAGTCCGCCCGTATGTTTTGTAAACAGTGTTGGGTCCACCAAGCCTAAAGTAAAGTTATTAGCCAACAAGAATGTAGATAACTTGTCATACCACACCCTTGGGGCTTGCTTGAGACCATAGAGAGACTTCTTTAGTTTGTAGACATGATTAGGACGGTCTGGATCAACAAAGCCTTCAGTTTGACTGACATAAACCACTTCATGGAGTTGACCATTCAGAAATTCCGTTTTCACATCCATTTGATAAACAACCCTACTCTGATGAGCAGAGTATGCTAGAAAAATCCGTACAACTTCAAGTCTAGCTACTGGAGCAAATGATTCTTCAAAATCGATTCCTTCTTCTTGAGAGTATCCTTTTGCTACCAAGCGTGATTTGTTACGTATGACAGCTCCTTCTGCATCCAATTTGTTTTTCCAGATCCATTTTAAGCCAATGACAATGATTCCTTCAGGTTTTTCATCCATTTCCCAGACTTCCAATCTTTGAAATGATTCAAATTCCTCTTGCATAGCCTCAATCCAGTTTTCGTAAGTCATAGCTTCTTTGACGTTCTTTGGCACGGTTTCACATACTGTGAGTGCGTATATGCAAGTTTCACCATCTGTGTGAAGTCGTTGTCTTGTCATAATAAGTGCATCTGGATGGCCAATTATTTGAACTAAGGGGTGATCTCTAGTCCATTTGTGTGTCGAAGGGTGAAGTTGATAAGAATCTCACAAGTGAGCAGGATCCAAATTTTATGTAGATGACTCAGCAATGTCAGGGGCAAGTGGAGCTGGTGCAAATGGGTTAAAGAACGGTTCTGGGTCATGCTCTACTGTTTGAGGAACTGATATAGGTATGGAGTCTCCAGCTGATTGTCATGAGTTGGACCCGGTTTGTTCTGTAGTTGTTGGGGATACAATTGGAGGACCGTCTCTTCCAATAGTTGTTGTTGTTTGTTGAGGTATATCAGGTACTTGATGTTGATCAAGATGTGCAGCGGAATTTGGTGAGGCCTCAGATGGACGGTTATCAATCGTATCATCAAACAATGGAGCAAACATGGTTTCCACTTCTTTACGGGATAGTGACAATGGTTCAGCCGAAGATTCTGAAAAGTTAAGACGGTTGGAGGCGGGTCCTAAGCTGTTTTGCTCAAAAGCCATTTGAGTGAGTTCATCGAAATTAGCATGAATAGTCTCTTGAATTTCTCTTGTTCGAAGATTCCATATCCGAAAGCCTTTTTAATTTTCATAGTATCCAATAAATATTCCAATGTCAGCCTTTGCTTTAAGTTTACCTAGATCATCACGATCATTAACTGGATAACATAGAGCTCCAAATACATGAAAGTAATTGATGTTCGGTTTCCTTTTGTGAACAATCTGATAAGGGGTTTTGTGATGGCGTTTTGTGATCATACAACGGTTTTGAGTGTAACATGCGGTTGAAACAGCTTCCGTCCATAAGTAATCCGGTAATTGAGCATTGATTAACATCGTTCGTGCAGCTTTCACTAACGTTCTGTTGCGTCTTTCGACTACTCCATTCTGTTTGGTTGTTCGTGGAATGGATGTTTGATGTTCAATTCCCACTTTCTCAAAATACGACCTTAGAGTCTGATTCTTAAATTTTGTGCCATTGTCAGTTCTAACAATTCTGACAGTGTTTCGCAGCTGAACTTGTATTTTGGTGAGAAAGGTGATGATCATTTGAGGAGCTTGATCTTTACTTCAAAGAAAATAAACCCGAGTCCAACGGGAGTAATCATCAACAATTACTAAAATGTAGCGTTTACCGTTGATACTTTGAACACGTATCGGACCACACAAATCCACATGAAACAGGTGTAAAACATGATTAGTATTGTGTTCAGGTTTTGAAGGGAAATGAGCATGGGTACTTTTTCCTTGTTCATAGGCTGGACATAAATGATCTTTGGCATAACAGGATCTTGGAAAGCCATCAACCAATTTGTGATGAGCGAGTTCAGTCATCGTTTTCAAATTCAAGTGAGAAAGGCATTTGTGCCATAACCATGATTTAGTCGTTTCAGCTTTGGATAGAAGACAAATTGGAGATGAATCGATCATGTCAGACATTGACATTATGTAGAGGTTAATGCCACGCTTGCCAGACATCAGATCATTTCCTTGTAGATCACGAACAAAACAAGTTTTCTCCCGAAATGCTACTTCAAGATCCCCATCACAAAATTGACCGACTGAAAAGAGGTTGTGACCCAAGCCTTCAACATAGTAGACTCTGCTAATTTCAATATTCCCATTCACATAGTAACCGTAACCCATGATTAAAGCGTATTGATCATTCCCAAATCTGACAGTTCCGATAAACTTTGAAACAAAGTTGACTAACAGTTTAAGATTTCCTGTCATGTGTCGGGTACAACCCCTATCAACAATCCAGAGAACAATCTGAACCACCTGCATCACAAGGAGACGACAAGGATGGAACTGAGGTAAGGGTGGAACCCGAAGAAATGGTGGGTCCCTGTTGGTTAGAAGCACAAGTATTCAACAGTTTAGGAATCCATTTAAAATTTGGTTTGTATTGTAACCAACGTTGCCAGTTCCAACTAGTTTTTGCTTAATTTTGGTAAATTCACTAGCTTTTGGCTTGTTCCTAGATTTGTTGATTTCTGCTATGGGGGTAACTACAACATCATTCGAAACAGTAGTTGGCGGTTTTTCTAAGATAGACTTAGATGCAGTAGTGGGCCTAGAAGGAATTCCTGATCTACGTTTCTTGTGACGATTTAAGAGAGTATTAGCTACACATTTTGTATGATCACCAGTTAATACCCTTTGACGACAAAACACACAAGATGCATTAATATTTAAAATATTCAAAGGTTCATCATTCGTTACATTTAGATTTTGATTACAATTTGCCATATTAGAATCTAAATCAGATGCAACATGAGTTTTATTCAAATTCCTAAGATGAGCTTCTACTTATTGCACTTCTAGTGTTCCTCTTTTACGTTGCCAGAACCTAGTCTTCCTAGTCTTCTTAATTCTTTTTGTCTTGGGTCTGCTAACGCTCTTAGGGGAAACTAGTCCTTTAGAAGTGGAAGAGCTAACATTAGAATTCTGAGCATTATTACCCTTGTCTGTTTTGTCTATGTTAAACATTCCTTGTGCTATTACTGTGGTGTCAACAAACTTTCCATTTTGAAGTAGCTTAATTTTCTCTTTCAAATCAATGATGATGTGATTTTTATCCTGAATATCAGACTCAAGTAAACCATTGCAATAATGAATGTGATCACGGTTTTGTTGCCATTCGACGTTTTCAATTTTTAACTCCGCAATTTCTTTTTCAAATTGAAGACAGTTATTTTTGAGAAACACATTGTCTTTTCAAAGTTGACAACTTTTTGAAACATTTTGACTTTGTAGTTGCAATTCTGTTTCAAGACTTTGAGCTTGACACCATTCAAGCCTTTATTTGAGTTGATAAATTTCTTTTGAAAGTTTGTTTTTCACATCATCACTGTTTTTTCTCAACGTATCATATTTATGTTTTAATGTCTCAATTTCCTTGTTCAGCAAATGATTATCAGCACAGTGATCTTTCATAAGTATAGAAGTACCAGATTTATAAAGATCAATCATGATAATAGACAATATATCAGCTTCAAGAACTTTTTCCAAGAGTCGATCAGAATCTGTTTTCAAGAATCTGTTTTTGCGTTGTTGAACCAAAATTGCATTTTCATTTAAAGTGAAAACATTTTTCATTGATTTAACTTCTTTGTGGAGTTCCTGTTCCCTACGAGTAGCACAATGACGCAAATTTTGAACTAAAGGCAGAAGTTGTTTTTGAAAAATTTCTTTCTTGTCGCGCTCGTAAGCTGATTGAAAAGTAGCAATTTTTATTTCCGAATTATGTTCAATTACGTCTTATAAATTTTCGATGCCTTTCATGAAAGTTTTAAAATATTCTAAGACTCGACAACGTGTTGGTAAAGGTGTCACAGTACCAGAAGATGGTAATGGTCCCATTTACTTGTGCCACGGGTTTGACAGGAGCCCCATTGGAAGATGAGACATATGACTCAGTTACATACCATGATTTCTCAGGTATTTCTTTTGATGGAACAAAAGATTTTGAAATATGAGGAACTTTTGAGTAATCATATGGTTTGCAATATTAAATTTGACTCATTTTTATTCGACTCTTTTCTTCAAGTTCTTCTTCTTCCTCAGTATTATATACAACAACACGCACAATTTATTATCAAACAATTGGTCCATACTGTAAATCTTAGGAATTGTTTTGAACGCAGTGTGAAGAAAAGTTGATCTGTAATCGCCAATGGCAAAACCTTTATCGGGTCTTGGTTTTAAAGTGAATTTTTGAATCGTTGTTACAGATTCTCCATGTTTATAAATGATATTTTGAAATTCTTTTATTTGACGTTCGAGAGTGAGATTTTCTTCAATTAAAGAATTTTCTTTTTCCTGTTTTCGCATTTTGTGTTCATAAAATTCCTGTTTACAATTTGACAACTCTGTTTGTGTTTTTGAAAGTTCCATTTGAAGTTGTGCAACTTGTTTTTTGAGATCATTTTTATCATTTTCCAGTTTGGAAACCAATTTGCCGTTTGACTCAATTAACTCATGCATTTTGTTTTGAAGATTTTGTTCTTTGACATACGATTCCTGAAATGACTTTTCAAAACACTTTTCATGTTTAACTTCATTTTGAAAATGTGAAAGTTGTATTTTATAACACTCAGTGTCCTTTTTTAAAACTGCATTTGTTTCTTTCAAAGCTTTATTTTGCTCGTTCTTTTTCTGGGTAATTAGAATTTGTGCTTAAAGTTGTTTGGCCATGACAATATAGTCAGGATCTGGATTAGATGAAGGTTCATGTTGTTCAATATGATCATGTTTGTCTTTCTCAATAAGACCATCAAATGAAACGACAGTGTCATCATCAAATATAACAACTATGTTTATTTGTTCATCCTCTTGAGAAGATAAAATTGATTCGGATGGAACAATTTGCGCCATATCTGATTCAGAAGCAGAGGGTGATGCATTTTCTTGTATTAAGCACGTGTTTAGGTCATGTACATGAGACAAGCCAACAGTGTCATACACTGGGCCTAAATCATTCAACTAGAGTTCCTGCATGTTTGCCATAAGCATCACAGCTGCATTGGCTTCAAGATCTTCCATATCATCATCATTGAAAGCATTGGCGATGAAACTATTCTCTTGTTCAGTGAAAGTTCCTTCCTTTTCATTTTTGAGAGCCATTAGTAGTGTCTGCTTGTGAAACTTACTACCTCGAGTTCTCAGTTTTGGATATGCTGTTGCAATATGACCTTTTTCGTTACAATTATAGCACCACACTGCATTCCCAGATTCTGTATTACCATTTGCAGTATTGTCATTTCTTTTCTGAGGAGCACCTGAAGTGTTTCTGAATCCCCCATTGTTGTTAAACCTTGGTCTGAACCCAGAATTTCCTGAATACCCTCCTGAACCTGATTGTCCAATGTTACGGTTCTGAATCTTAACCCGACCATCTTGAATGACAGCTTGATTCCTTGTATTTGATGTAGAACGAAGACGGTTCTTTGTTTTGTTAGAGAATTTGCTGAAAGCACGAGTAATAAGAACAAGTCCCTGATTCAACGTATTAACATCTTCATCATCTTCTATGTAATTCGAGTAGTACATGCTATCATGGTTGTCATATGGAGCAAGTTGAGTAGAAGCCTGTGCGAGGATGATTCAAATGGGACCATTTGGTGTGAGGTTGCAGGTTGTGGATAACTGAAGTAGTTCTGTTCCTGAACATAAGCATGATTAGACATTAGAGGTTGTGCAGCATGAGATTGAGCAACGAGTGCTAATGGATTTGAAGTTGGTGGTGCTGTATAGTCTCCTTGTGAAGCTCTATCTTTTTTAACTTCAGATTCATGGTGTTTGAGATAGTCATACAACAAACCATATGGAGCATCATGGAGATTCTTTGCATGTCTCACAAATGTCACATACTTTTGCCAATCATAACCCAGACTACTGACAAACTTTGTGTTGACTGCGATCCTTGGAAGGTGTACTTCATGTCTCTCTAAGTCATTGAGGATATTGGTGAAACGATGATAGTAAGATTCAAGTGATTCCCCTGGTTCGATCATGAAGTTAGTGTATTCTATGTAAAGTTTACATTCTATATCTTCTTTGTTCAGTTGTGTGCCTTCCATTAGTAGATGAACGTGTTCCCACATTGCTTTAGCTGTATTCTGAGCATCAACACTTCTGGATATTGGATTTGGAATTCCCTGAAGTATGTAAGCCATAGCACACTCATCTGCTTCACGATGAAGATGTTGTTCAGTAGTGAGTGCAGACTCAGGAACTGGTACAGCAGTTGGAGCTACTGGAGGATCGGCAGCTTGGTCACCTCCAACGAAGTTTATAGGCCACTGAAACGGTCCTTCAAGGATAACTTGTTTCATGTACTTACCATTGGGTTTCTTGAGTTCAATAAACCTTAAGAATCGACTTGCCCACTGAACATAATTACCAGGTGTAAGCATTGGTGGTGTGTCAATAGATCCTGTCTCATGTCTGGATTGTTGAGTTGAGATTACTTCACACATTCTATCAAACCAGTGAGTCTGTTTGGATGGAAGTTGGCTTTGTTGTTGTGACATTGGATAGGATTGTTGTAGCGGAACTATCTTATGTTGTTGCATGAGAAGATGTTATTGTGAGTAAGCCGGTTGTTGATGATACTGTGGTGGTTGTTGATACAGTTGATGTTGCTGATGATATTGATGATGACACTACTGATTCTGATGTTGCTGAGGATGATTAAAGTTGTAGTATGGCGGTGGTTGAGACATAATGAGCACTTGTGTGAAAATGGATCTTGTAGAAGGTATATGTTTAGCCAATTCTCAAAAACTTGCACAGGATGTGATTTCGAAACTTAGTCAGAATGAGGTTCTTGAAACTTTTGAGATTGCGAAACTGTGTTTTCGAAAGTTTGGTGATTTCGAAACTTAGTTTGTGAAACCTTAAAGCTTCTGGATTCGCGAACTTTGTGAATGCTGAGTGTTTTTGAAACTTTAGAAGTTTTTGACAAAATGTGTTTTCGAAAATTTTGATGTTTTCGAAAACTCAAACTCACTAATGAATTTCAAAATTATCCAATTTCTAAATTAAGCCAAAAGTCGAATTATTTTCTTTCTTATACAAGAGAGAAAGTACTGAGTATCCAACTGTGAAGACGAAAGGGGCCACGGCTTGTAATCTCGAAAGTTAGTCAACTAGTGATTGCGAAACTGTGTGCTTAGTGATTTCGAATCTTTGGTAGTTTTTGGTTTTTCAAAGAAAGCAATCCAAAAACTAGTTTTTGATCCAAGATTTTTGTACTTCTAGTTGTAAAATGATAAAATCTTTAAGAAAGTTATAAACTTGACAAACTTTTTCAAAAAAATGTAAATGTTTTCGAAAAAGAGTACAAAACCTAACTCGTTAGTTTTTGATGAAAAAGTTGAAGCTTTTTGTTTGTTATGTTTTGTAACACAAGTTTGTAAGCAAAGATGTGATAAAAAGCAAGAAACAAACAAGAAAGTACAAGAGTTTTCACAAAAAAACGAGTAGAAAATGGTGTTTATGGATCTGATTCAAAGAAAAAACAAGAACAATACCTTCATATGGCTCTGATACCACTTGTTAGGTACCCATATTGATTACACACAAGCAAGAATGAGATAGATATAAGGATTTGGGTGATTATGAGAATGAGAGAAATATAAGTGCAAGAGTTTCTTTATAATCACTAGAACAAAAAAATGGAATTGGTTACACCAAATATGTGTGACGATATACATATAGTCACACATGGTTTTTTCATGTGTGTAACTAAAGGTGGTGTGACCATCGGGTACCTACGGTCACATGTTTTGGTTCCTTTTAGTCTCACTTACAAAAGAGTAACCAAAACGTTAAAATGTGTGACTAAATAGGTACAATTTTAGTTGGATTAATCAGCTTTGTGTGACCAAAAACTCTTATAGTCACACGAAGCATTTTCTTTTTGTATATTTAGTCACATACAATTAACCATAAAGTGGCCAAAAGTGTTAATAAGTGTAACCATATGGTGTTGAAAGTGAAGAAATGTGCGGTTTGTGTGACTATAGATCATCCAATTGCCACATAAATTTGGTTTTTGTGTGGCCTTTTGTACCATTTAGTCACACAAATCATGTTTCTTTTGGGTATTTAGTCACATACAATTAAACATAAAGTGGCCAAAAATGTGAATAAGTGTGACCATATGTTCTTTAAAGTGAAGAAATGTGTGGTTTGTGTGACTATTGATCATCCAATGGCCATACGAATTGTATGTTTGTGTGGCCTTTTGTTACATTTAGTCACACAAAGCATTTTTCTTTTGGGTATTTAGTCACATACAATAAATCATAAAGTTGCAAAAAGTGTGAATAAGTGTGACCATATGGTGTTTAAAGTGAAGAAATGTGTGTTTTGTATGACTATTGATCATCCAATGGCCACATGAATTTTATTTTTGTGTGGCCTTTTGTTACATTTAGTCACACAAAGCATTTTTCTTTTGGGTATTTAGTCACATACAAGAAATCATAAAGTGGCCAAAAGTGTAAATAAGTGTGACCATATGGTGTTTAAAGTGAAGAAATGTGTGTTTTGTTTGACTATTGATTATCCAATAGCCACATGAATTTTATTTTTGTGTGACCTTTTGTTACATTTAGTCACACAAAGCATTTTTCTTTTGGGTATTTAGTCACATACAATAAATCATAAAGTGTCCAAAAGTGTGAATAAGTGTGATCATATGGTGTTTAAAGTGAAGAATTTTATGGTTTGTGTGACTATTGATCATCGAATGGCCACATGAATTTTATTTTTGTGTGGTCTTTTGTTACATTTAGTCACACAAAGCATTTTTCTTTCGGGTATTTAGTCACATACAATAAATCATAAAGTGGCCAAAAGTGTGAATAAGTGTGACCATATGGTGTTTAACGTGAAGAAATTTGTGGTTTGTGTAACTATTGATCATCCAATGGCCACATGAATTTTATTTTCGTGTGGCCTTTTGTTACATTTAGTCACACAAAGCATTTTTCTTTTGGGTATTTAGTCACATACAATAAATCATAATGTGGCCAAAAGTGTGAATATGTGTGACCATATGGTGTTTAAAGTGAAGAAATTTGTGGTTTGTGTGACAATTGATCATCCAATGGCCACATGAATTTTATTTTTGTGTGGCCTTTTGTTACATTTAATCACACAAAGCATTTTTCTTTTGCGTATTTAGTCACATACAATAAATTATAAAGTGGCAAAAAGTGTGAATAAATGTGACCATATGGTGTTTAAAGTGAAGAAATGTGTGTTTTGTGTGCATATTGATCATCCAATGGCCACATGAATTTTATTTTTGTGTGGGCTTTTGTTACATTTAGTCACACAAAGCATTTTTCTTTTGGGTATTTAGTCACATACAGTAAATCAAAAAGTGGCCAAAAGTATGAATAAGTGTGACCATATGGTGTTCAAAGTGAAGAAATATGTGTTTTGTGTGACTATTGATCATCCAATGGCCACATGAATTTTATTTTTGTGTGACCTTTTCTTACATTTAGTCACACAAAGCATTTTTTCTTTTGGGTATTTAGTCACATACAATAAATCATAAAGTGGCCAAAAGTGTGAATATGTGTGACCATATGGTGTTTAAAGTGAAGAAATTTGTGGTTTGTGTGACTATTGATCATCCAATGGCCACATGAATTTTATTTTAGTGTGGCCTTTTTTTACATTTAGTCACACAAAGCATTTTTCTTTTGGGTATTTTGCCACATACAATAAATCATAAAGTGACCAAAAGTGTGAATATGTGTGACCATATGGTGTTTAAAGTGAAGAAATTTATGGTTTGTGTGACTATTGATCATCCAATGGCCACATGAATTTTAATTTTGTGTGGCCTTTTTTTACATTTAGTCACACAAAGCATTTTTCTTTTGGGTATTTAGTCACATATAATAAATCATAAAGTGGCTAAAAGTGTGAATAAGTGTGACCTTATGGTGTTTAAAGTGAAGAAATGTGTGTTTTGTGTGACTATTGATCATAGAACGGCCACATGAATTTTATGTTTGTGTGACCTTTTGTAACATTTAGTCACACAATGAATTAAGCAAACTGTAACCAAAAGTGTAAATAAGTGTGACTATGCATCTTTTAGTCACATTTAACAAATCAATATATATATATATATATATATATATATATATATATATATATATATATATATATATATATATATATATATATATATATATATATATATATATATCAAAACAAATTTAAATACAAGAAAATTGAAATGTATATAACTGAACCAAATATAAAATTGTAATGTCGTACATATTAAAATTCTCAATAATTGAAGGACTTCTAACTCTTCTTAGCTTGCTTTTGCATGGCATGACTAGAGATGTAAACGTTTTTGTGCTTCGCTTGTAATTTAGGTGCAGTTTTGTTTTCACCAACCATTTGTATAGTACTTGGTGGTGTTGCCTGTAAGAAACAAAAGCCGCATGTATCAAACACTGAATTAAATATGAAGAATTATATATATGTAGGTCGATAAAACACATGTATGTATCTTTGGATCCAAAACCACTTGATCTTTTGGCCATGCAAAAAGTAAGAAAGACTCTTGTCCCTCCAGTTTCTTTGCTGGTGATGACCTTCGCTCTTGCATACCATACAAGAATGTATAAGTAATTAATCAAATATCACTTTAATTTAGAAACAGGCCCGACATTGGTTAAAACCCACAAATAATTATAAAACAAGAAATTATGTAGTGGTCAAAGCGCTACAAATATTTACCTTGCCACTTATTTCTCAACGCCACTCAAGAACAAGTTATCCAACCATTCATGTAGCAAATAACCCAAGACAACAATATTTCTTCATCTCTACAATTCACTTTTCTGATAAAAGAGAATCAAGGTACTTAAAATTGAGCTGGTTGATCTTTGAACAAAGAATTTGATAGCTTTCTCAAACTAAATATCGTTATTTTTTTATATATAAAAAAGGGACATAAGACTTGAAGTTATAAACGCTGCAACTTCAAAAGGTAGATTACCGATCTTTATTCAAACAAAGGGAGCAATTCTTAAATATCAATATAGCGACTAAAAGAAAACCTGAAATTTGGATGTATGAAAGAAGATACACCAATGTAAGGCACATAACAGCCAATATGTACACAACAACTATTAGACCCCCCAACCACTCAGGGGTGCCTCCAGGATTCCTGCATCCATACAAAAAGCAAATATCGTCAGCACTCAGGTTAAAACAACATGATTCAGCTTGAGCATCCATACCGACATTTAACTTGCACAACATGATTCTAGCACAAATAACTTATATTGCTCTGTTGGCTTATTTCCAAATCATACATGTCTTTAACAAATATACACTTTTCAATATCTAAAGCATCCATACCGATATAAAGAAAGATAAATAACTCTGCAATAAATGAAAATGTTGCAAAGGCGTGCCTGCAAAAATGGAGATAGTTGCAAATGAATGTTTAATTTTTTTGGGGCATTAGCCTAAATTGATAGAAGCATTAACTATGAGAGTAAACATACTTGGTGGTTACTCGAGATTTTTCTGTGACATTATGCCAAGTGTAATGAGACATCGCAATTCCATAAAAGAACACTGTGAGAACATCATATGACCATCAGATCATGTCTTCCTAGAAAGCATGGAACTGACTTAAAGGAAGAGAGTGAGAGGGTGGAAGAAGACTCACCCCTGCTCCTAAAAGTGTGCTTGTTCAAAATATATAAAAGAAATGTCCAACCAACTGAAAAAAAACAGTCGTGTTGAACTGAGATAAATCAAAGTTTTGAACTGCATTCAATATGACAACTGATGTAGCATCGTTCACAGCGCCTTCCCCAAACACTAGACTGTACAATAAAGACGTCTGATCCTGATTTAGCACCTGCATTGTCATATTAGAAACATTAGTACCTCTAAAAGTTAAATATTAATTTGTTTTACTATCATATAATGATAAATGTAAAAAGAATAATATAAATCTATATTTTTGAATAAAACAGTTTGGAAGTTACTTCAGGCAACTTTCAACTTGTTTGACTTATTCCCATGTTAGCGAGTTTTTATTATTTGACCTGCTTCTGAGATAAAATACAACCAATATGGTCCCATTTTTAAGTAAACTGGTCAAAATTTACAGCTCTAACTATGAATAAATAAGAGCTAAATGATTATTTATGTACCTGTAGGGTGCACAAAGAATCGGTTGCTAAAAAGATTGCACCAATTGTTGTGAAAAAACAATTAAAGGTTTAGCAAACAAAAGAAGTTTAGACAAACTTCAGATGATACCAATATAATCTCCCAACACAAGAGAACCAATATTCATCCTCGAAAAGATATTATTGCCCCTACCAAAAATTTAGACAAACTTCAGTATTTTTAAATATGAGCATGTACCAACAAATATAAACCAACACTTATAATTAAAATTAATGTTACATTGGCATTATTTGGATGATTGAATATACATCTATTGCAGCACATAATGCATTACAATATCATTAAGAGAGTGTTTACTTAAGCTTATATAGCGGGCTTATAGCTTGTGTGAGCTTATGAAACATAAGTCAAAACTAATTAATCCATAAGCCCACTATATAAGCTTAAACAAACAACCATTAAAATAATATAGTTATGCATTTAAATTACATGTACAATCCCTTAACCAAAATACTTTTAATCACAACATACTACTTTATACATATTTCATACCTTCACGGTTGTGGTGGTGGTGTAGTAGAGTTGGTGTAGTAACAGGGGCGGAGGTGGTGTCGTGGTGCTGTTCCAATCAACTATGTAAAATAGTCATTAATCTATCAATATAAAAACACTAGCAAAGGTTAAAATCAAACAAAAATTCATGTAACCATTGCAACTATATTCATATACTGAAATGTACAGTTTGATGGCAGATGCGTCTGGTGGAGGTTTTTAATGAGGGTTTGGGATAAAAAAAATGGGGATCTGAGATTATGGAGAGGCAAATGTAAATTTAGGAGTTGGATGTCTAGATCGGGGATATTTTGGGCTCTTAATAAAATTTCGTGATTATAACTTTAAATTTGAAAGGAAATTTGACCGCGAAACAAAAAAATTTGGTTTCACTTGAAAACTAATTCTATTTAGTAAACTATTGTAAGGTTTTTAAATGCAAACAAATTTTAAATCTAATAAGTATAGTAAATTTTGTATAACATCTATTTATGTGTGTATATTAATGTTTTAAAATCCGGTTTGACCCGGCCGGTTCAATCGGTTGAACCGGGAATCGGCTCGGAGACCGGGCCGGATGAGACAAGGTGTTTGCATGTTTGAGAACCGGATTGAACCGCCGGTTTTTTGTTGACCCAGTTTGATAAACCCGGCCAAGTCATGACTTTTTATCAAAAAAATCAACAGAATGTTTTTTTTTTTTTTTTTTTTTTTTTTTTTTTTTTTTTTTCAATTAACTTTTCTAAATTTAATTGAAAAGTTGAAGTGGTGATGACTAATGTTTGTTAAAATTTTGTAAAATAGTAAATTATATTTATACACTATTTTAGAATCACCGATTAATATAGTTTTGCTATAAACCATTATAATTTAGAATCGTTTGTTTAAAATATCATAGATATAGACTTAAAAAGCAAAATTTATCGGTATAGTCTCAATCTTTTTTATTGGTTTAATCGAATGTTTAGAAAAAAGTAGTATATGTATATGTAATACTAATTATTAAATATGGGATAGAAAAAATGCGGATAAATAATGGGATCATGTAATACAAATTATTAAATATATAGATAAAAAAAAGGTATGTATATGTGTAGAACCGGTTCGACCTAGCAGTTTAACCGGTTGACCCGATGACCCGGTGAACCGGCGACTAAACCCGGTCAATAAAAAATGAGGGTTTTAAAACATTGGTGTATATTGTAATTATACTAAATTTCCCCTAAAGGTTTTGAGTGTTTACTTTTTTTCTATAGTATGTTTACTCATATATGTTCGTATAATTGTTTTTGCTAAATGAACATGAGTAACATAGAAGAAAACATAAAACACATTATAATAGCGTATAAGACCTTCAACCCACTCGGCTATGGCCCATACACCCCTGAATCAACTCAAACATGAGCCCAACATGGCCGGAGTTTGACAAAAGGCTTGGGAAATACTTCCTCGGGCATCACTAAGATAAAGCTCGCCTAACAAACGTGACTGGGCGAACGGTACGCCCGGCTAACTCACTAGGACCATTAAGACGACCACCGCGTGCTCTCCTTTCTTCTACCGATAGCCACCATGTAGACCACCATATGGCCTTTACGGGTTCTCACAACCCTAAATGACCTCCTATAAATACTTGACCATTTATCTGACTTTATTCTTACATTTGTTTGAACCGATTAAAAAGATTAAGACTATGCTGGCAAACCTTGTTTTTAAGCTTTATATCTATAATAATATAGCAAAAATTTGCAACAACAATCAACTTATGATTCTAAATTATAATAATCTATATTAAAACTATATTAGTTAGTGTTTCTAAGATAATTTATAAATCTAATTTATTGTCTTGCAAAATTATAACTAGCATCACTCTTAACTACTTTAACTTCTTAATTAAATTTATAAAGGTTGATGGGAAAAAAAAGTTTAGTTAGATTTTGATAAAAAGTCATGACTCGGTCGGGTTTTTCAAATTGGGTCAACTGAAAACCAAAGGTTCAACCGGTTCTCAAATAAGCAAAAACCCAATCACATTCGAACTGGAATCCGAGCCGGTTCCGGGTTCAACCAGTTGAACCATCAGGGTCAACCTGAGTTTAAAATCCACAAAATGTGTGAATTTGCGAGAACACCCTGATCCCGAGTTCATTTTGGCAACAATCATTGTCCACTCCACAAGGAATAGCTCCGCCAAATCTTATGGCATAGTGGGGCACCAACTGGAATGAGCAAGAGCCGTGACTCGAGCCCTTGACCTTTTATCCATAAAAAACTCTCTAGCGGGCCAATGGGTTTTCGGAGATGGGTACCAACTGAGCCAAAGTCATTTGGTATTTTAAACATTGCCAAATACCCCTGCATAATATTTATACTATTTTTTAACATTGTGGGTACAGGATATATAACTTTTTTTTCTTTGAACAAAACCACACTTGAAATCCGACCCCTGAGTTAAAACATCCAAATGGAGTTAGATAATTCTTTGTATGAGGGCCAATAGTGTAATTCTAATGATGTAAGGACCCCAAGGTGTGACTGGAGTCACGAGTTGGGGTAACGCTCATGAGTCGACTAGGTTGTGCAAGGGAATTAATCGTGAGAGAATAATCCGTCAGCTTAGTGTAGCTTGGCCTGGGCATTTCCTGAAAATGGCTAAGTACTTATAGAGGGTCCCAAGCATGGTTGTGGCACTACATCTCCCCGAATTATGTAGTGACATGTGGTGTTTGTTTTATATAAAACCGAAAATGTAACGAAATAAGATCAGTTAGGTTCGGTTTGATCTAGTTCGGATCGGTTTATCAGTTCAGTTCGGTTTTTGTTTGATTTTGCTTGGCCCTACAAAACACTACCCTAGACTAGAGGTGCACGAAGCCCGGGCTAGGCTAGGCTAGGCTTGGACTTAGCCGCAATTAAGTTTTGACCAAAAAAAAATTCCCTCCCAACTTTTAACAAAGCACTGCCTAAGATTTTCCCCAAAATCAAATCAAATAGTCCCCCTCCCATCTTTATTTGTTATCTCAATCTCTAAAATCCTCTTCATAGTATTTTCTCCCCAAACTAGTTCTCTTCATCTTTCTAACATCTTGACAAGAGATGTGGCTTTATAGATGTCTTCCATCAAACCAGTTTGTCCCACCCCCTAAATCAAAATTTTTTGCCCCTAACCCTTACTAAAGTTGTGAATCTCGATTTCATTTTGGATGGTATCTCTAAATTACTGATTCTCACATCAATGGATTTCGGTGTGAATCTCGATTTCGGTTGATTTTGGTAGCGTTCTCATTACTTGAATCTACTTAAGTATACTACTCCTTTAAATTTATGTGTTGTTAATTTTGGATTTGTTTTGTAGAAGCATTTTTTATTTTCCATAATTATCTTGGTTGTTGTAGGTTTCGATATCTAATTCATGTATACTTACTGATTACTGGTAACTCGTGTAAGGTTTTTTGTTTTTTGTTTTTTTTTTTTATTTTATATTTTTATTTTTTTGGTAGTGTGAAATTATTCAATTGTATGTTGATGTGTTTAGGCCTTGATTTTAAACACACTGGAACCAAAGCTCTTTGAAAGTCTTTTGCCTTACTGGTTATGTGCATGGCAAGTTGTTTTTTTTTTTTTTTTTTTTTTTTTTCTTTTTTTTTTTTTTTTTTTTTTTTTGTTTTTTGTAGTGTGAAATTATTCAATTGTATGTTGATGTGTTTAGGCCTTGATTTTAAACACACTTGAACCAAAGCTCTTTGAAAGTCTTTAGCTCTTTGAGTTAGGACCTCTAGATATTAGATGTTAAGTTGCTTGTTATTGGATTTTAAAGACAGTAGCAAATGGATCAAGACAGTTGCTTGTTATTGAGTTAGGACCTCCATATATGTGTGGGGTCACTCATATATATTGTCCCGAATCTTGCTCGCTGTAAAAGTTGCAGTGGTTTGAATTTTGTTTAAGCATTTTCATTCTTCCATTTTCACTATCTAGTTTTAAAGTGTCGAGGTCAATTTTTAGATTTATATGGTTTTCATGTATTTGTAGTAGTCTAATTCTCTCGGAGCTTAAGTGTTTGTGTCTTATATTTTTCTGTTTGTCACTACTTCGTTTTCTTTATTATTAAATGTCGATGCCTTCGCTAAAAAAGGATGTTAGTTGCTTATGAAAAAACTACATAGTAGCTATAGCTTTTCACTTCATTATATTGAACTACAACGTTGAATTCTCATTGGCCTTCAAGAAACAACTATTGAGAAGCCCACTGGCCTTCAAGAACCTATCACTGCCTTAACATGTAGCTACATATTCTACATAGATTTTTCAAATTGAACCCATTGACTTGTAAATGGGCTTATTTGAGCTTATGATTTTATCTCTGATAGGTCAAGTAGGTAAATAAAAAGAAACCTAAAGTGTCTGAGATAGAAGTCTTTAGGTCAAGACAACCCGATTGCACTGAGTTTTAATTGTTGACTCGTTAACAACTCGCATGTTTTGTCACGTTATGTCTGCCTGTATTGGGTCAACTCGTCTTTGGCTGGGACTTTTTAATTGTTGGAGCATGACTAACAATTAAGTAAACGTGTGTAGTAAAATACCCACAAGGCAGATGTTTTGTTAGACCGTTAGGAACAGAGGATGTCGTGAGAGTTTATGCAGAGGCAAACATACAGGAGACAGCAGGCGATCTTGCCTTTTCTGTTTCAAAAGTAGTGGATCAATTTCTTGGATTCAGTAGTTCCTCTTAGAATTGTGAAGGTCAATGGTGCGACCTAGTTTGCTTCCTTATTTCTTGTTTATAATGTGCTCCTTCTAGATTGAGTGTAGGATGAAGTCATGGGCACTTATTGGTATACTAATCTTTCCGTGTGAACTATCAATTACGAGTATTTGTTATCTCCAGATGATCAATTTCTTTATAAGTTAGTATTACACATTGCTTTTTTGGCAGCTATGGAACAGTAATGGGTTGACTATTATCTGAGAAGCTCCTAGACACCAACTAGTCAATCCCTTTTGCAAGACCACCACTTAACACTCCTTCGCTTCATAAATACAAACGGGTATATTAACTTTTCAAATAGTATATTAAAAAAACATTGTAGAAAAACGTCACCATGAATAGGTAAAAAGTTTCAAACGATACTGAATATTTTCATATACCAGATGGTTGATGCATGGGCCGGACGAAGTCTTTTCCAAGCTCTTCTTAAAACTCTTAATCAGGTAGTAGTAAAACATGGAGTCTCCATACCAAGTATTGCTGTAAAGTTCGTACTAGATCAGGTAAACTCGCTCACTCAAATTTGTCTGTTAAACAAATAAAATAACTAGTTGTCAAATAGCCTTTTTTTATACTGAATGCTGCAACACGACTGTAATTGGAGCCATTTGTGGCAGGGTCAATGGTGGGTGTTAGACTTGGGTTTTCAGAACATATCAAAGACTTTACTGCAATATCCTCACTTAAACTTGATGAAGAAGATGTAAACATCATTCAAGTTATAAGCAAGGGAAAAGATGTCAATGTCATATCGTAAATCTGTTTCTCTCTTCGTTTACACAAAGTCTAATTCCCTCTCTAAACGTTTTTAGTATGTTTAGGTTATGTTGATCTAGGATTTGTTATAGCTTTAGTGGTTTTGAGAGTTTGTAGTGAGGATTCTTGTATAAGTGTGTATTGTGTTTATGGTATTGCATCCGTTTGGGGGCAATATATTTTATCTTGTATTTGTATTGGTTAGAACCTGTTTTAGGGACTAATCTTCTATATAGTACTAATATAAGTAATATCACCAAAGGGGTGGTTGGTTGGATGATAATTCTTGGTGTTGTGTTAAATTTGTTATTTACATAATGAAGCAGATATGAGTAAGATTACATAATTGTTGGTGTTGTCGTGTTAGATTGGGGCAAATGAAGCAGATACGAGTATATTTATATATGTACCCATAACAATCCCAACATTGTAATGGGGCAAATGAAGAGTCATGACTAATAGTCTTAACTCAATTTATGCAGTGAATATCAAATTATACTAAAACTAGATAGACTATAAAATACCATATCTAACCCTCAAAATTACAAAAGTTATCAGAAATGTGTGTGATCATATGTATTGAATTGTGACTACACTTAAATAATGTGTGACAAAATATGACTGATTTAGACACATAAATAAATACTTCATGTGACCATATATAACATCTTGAATTTAGTCACAAAAACACGCAATGTGACTAATATCATGGCTAATGATAAATGAGTTCACATTTTGCTATAAATAATAGTCACATGAATATTTCACAATGTGACTATTTTGAATATATTGGTCACATATAATACCCTTATAATATGGCCATAAACATAATTTAGATACAAATTTATGATATGGTGTGACTATTATAAAGCCTATAGTCACATGATCGTGCTACAATTAAATGTGACTATACACATTAGGTTTTGGAAAGCAACACACACTAAACTATAGACACACATATTAAATTACGTGACTAAAAGTGTTAATAAGAGTGACCATATGCTATTTAAAGTGAAGGAATGTGCATTTTGTGTGACTATTGATCATCCAATTGCCACATGAATTGGGTTTTTGTGTGGCCTTTGGTAACATTTAGTCACACAAAGCATGTTTTTTAGAGTGAATTTAGTCACATACAACTAACCATCAAGTGACCAAAAGTGTTAATAAGTGTGACCATATGGTGTTGAAAGTGAAGGAATGTATGGTTTGTGTGACTATAGATCATCCAATTGCCACATAAATTTGGTTTTTGTGTGGCCTTTACTAACATTTAGTCACACAAAGCATGTTTTTGGGAGTGTATTTAGTCACATACAACTAACAATCAAGTGACCAAAAGTGTTAATAAGAGTGACCATATGTTGTTTAAAGTGAAGGAATGTGTATTTTGTGTGACTATTGATCATCCACTTGCCACACGAATTTGGTTTTTGTGTGGCCTTTGGTAACATTTAGTCACACAAAGCATGTTTTTGGGAGTGAATTTAGTCACATACAACTAACCATCAAGTGACCAAAAGTGTTAATAAGTGTGACCATATGGGGTTTAAAGTGAAGGAATGTGCATTTTGTGTGACTATTGGTCATCCAATTGCCACATGAATTTGGTTTTTGTGTGGCCTTTGTTAACATTTGGGCACACAAAGCATGTTTTTGGGAGTGAGTTTAGTCACATACAACTAACCATCAAGTGACCAAAAGTGTTAATAAGTGTGACCATATGCTGTGTAAAGTGAAGGAATGTGTAGTTTGTGTGACTATTGATCATCCACTTGCCACATGAGTTTGGTTTTTGTGTGGCCTTTGGTAACATTTAGTCACACAAAGCATGTTTTTGGGAGTGTATTTAGTCACATACAACTAACCATCAAGTGACAAAAAGTGTTAATAAGTGTGACCATATGCTATTTAAAGTGAAGGAATGTGTATTTGTGTGACTATTGATCATCCACTTGCCACATGAATTTGGTTTTTGTGTGGCCTTTACTAACATTTAGTCACACAAAGCATATTTTTGGGAGTCTATTTAGTCACATACAACTAACCATTAAGTGACCAAAAGTGTTAATAAGTGTGGCCATATGCTATTTAAAGTGAAGGAATGTATATTTTGTGTGACTATTGATCATCCACTTGCCACATGAATTGGGTTTTTGTGTGGCCTTTATTAACATTTAGTCACGCAAATCATGTTTTGGCTACACTTAAATAATGTATGACAAACTGTTTAGTGTGACTATATGTACTGGATTTTGGTTACACTTAAATAATGTGTGACAAACTGTTTTGTGTGACCGTATATGGCATTAGGTCATACTATTAGAAGCAAATGTGACTATAAGTTTTGTGTGACCATATATGGCATCAAGGTTACTTATATTTGTCACACGTTCCAAATGCGTATGTGACTAAATGATCTGGAACAAAATCACCAGTTACGTTTAGTCACATAAGGGTCGATTGTGTGGCAATAGAGGTCTTATGGTCACACATTCGAAATGCTCATGTGTGACTAATTCGTAAATGCTGTCAATTTACCTACCTTCAGCCACACAAACATTTGAATGTGTGGCTGTTCCAAATTGACCATGTATGACCATAAGTCATTTTTGTACTAGTGAATATCAAATAACCAACCAAGTTTACATGTATCCTAAGCTTACTATTTATAGGGAAGGAGTAGGGCAACACTCCCTTCCTCCCTTTTGCTTCTAGGTCGTGGGCTTGGAGGCCCATGAAAATGTTATCATAAGCCTAGTAACATGAAACAATACATAAATGAAAGTAAATAATAACTAAGCAACCTAGTGTTATTACAAATGACCGAGACTTGATAAATTAGTAAAACTTCGTTCCCAACAAATGATTAAGTGGATAACTTATCTTTAATAAACATGTGTTTTGGGGGCTGTAGAACCCTAACAAAAACTGCTAAATTTTTCTACAAAACCCTACTGCAGGATGTTACACGAATTATAAAAAACATACAAAACTGTATATAGATTTACAACTCCGACGGTGTCAGCTTATAGGTTCTGACGTCGTTAGCTTTCCGTGATTAGGGTTTCATCTAGTGGCTAAGAATTGAACGAACCAAGTTCACTTATTCGAGAGTGAGGAAGAAAAACCAACAAGAAACTTCCCACTTTTAATGCAAGTCGCCGTTATGACGGCGTCACCTTGCATCCTCTGACGTCGTCACTTTATATCTGATGCCGTCCCTCAGCAAGTATCTGGGCCATCTCTTGTTGTCTTAACACGTGACTCTCATCTTCAATTAACTCTTGATGCCGTTAGGTTGTAGGTCTTTAGAATTCATCTGAGGCGTCTCTTGTTAATCTTGAACCAAAAATCCATCGTTAGCAATAAGTGACGGTGTCACATTCAATGTTTTAAAAATCGCGCCTACTCCCTAAATCCTACGAGGCTCCAGCCTTTGGGATTTTTTTAGATCGAGGCTCACGACATGCATGAATCCCGTAAAAATCGCAGCGCCTTGGGGATTTTTGCACTTTAGCGCCTTGGGGATTTGTGCGCCTAGAAGATGTAACGGGGTTTTGGCCTTTTTTTTTCTTAATAGTAAGATACATTTTGGGCTTACATGTTATATACATTTGGCCCTTTAAGTTATAAAGTATCTAATAACTCTAATATTTTAGAAAATAACTAAAACACACAATCAACAAAGAACTATGTTTTTTTGTAATCTAATGTCTAAGAATAGTAGCTTATTAACATATACAAATGTTGATTCTTTAGTGTTAAGTGTTATCAAACAACTATAAATTTTTTGTTGTTGATAGTTGATAGTCTGATACATGGTAATTTGTTAAATTTTATAAGTCATAAACTCATATATTGTAATGTACATTCAGGAATTTAGGGTAGTTCATGGATTCTGATATGTTGCCTGCTTAATATTTTGGGTTTAAATGCAACCTTTGTTAGATGTAATAACTATTAAGTGCATTATGCATTGAATATTGATATTTTTGTGTTATTTAAGCTACATAAGTTGTCACATATATTATAAAAAAAAACCTAAATGTATAGTGCACCTCATATTTATGAATCCCACGCCTTGGTTTGCGCCTCGACTGGAGGCTCTTTGACCCCCTTTGCGCCTTAGTGCGCCTTGAGCCTTTCAGAACATTGGTCACATTGTAATGCGTGACGCCGTCAAATCTCTATATCTGACAAAATTTTGCGTCTTCGTTGCTTTCTTCATTTTTCTTCCAAATACGCCCTAAAAGTGGTGATTTCCAGATTTTCCGTCCCAAGTACCTAAAACACAAAATGAAACGATTTAAGCCAATATTTGATCATATTAATTATGATTTTGGGCTTAAATGACCCCATAAAAAGGTACCACATAAATCCTTATCAACTACATCGAGGGGGTTCGCATTCGTATTCGATATGATTAGTTTCTTTCATATATCCACTTCCATTGAGTTTAGCAACAACTGATAAGGAGAAATTTGTTATGCTTTTAAGGGGTCATTTAAGCCCTAAGTCGTGATAATATGATCAATTATTACCTTAAATCGTTTCTTTTGTCATTTTAAGTACTTTTGAGGAGAATTCTGGAAAACAAAGCATTTTGGACGTTTTTGAAGCATAAAGTAAAGAAAACGACAAAGTTAAGAATCCATGCTGGAATTTGCACTTGATGGCATCATGGAGTTCAAGGAGATGGCATCAGCTTATGTGACAAGAGGTGAAAATTACATTTACACATGACGTACTAGAAGAGAAATTGAGACTTAACACGTGACGGCGTCACGTTCTACCAGGAGTAGGCCATCAAGTATCATGCTAAACCATAATGGCCCAGAAGACAAAAAGAAAGGCGGCGTCAAGAAGTTAGATTGGATAACAAGAAACCCTAGCCGCGGCGAGATGACGGTGTCAGCCATCAAAAGGTAACGTCGTCACGCATGTAAATCTATATATAGTTTTCAAGTTTTCATTCATAAGAGAGGACTTTTGGTAGGGAACTTTAGGGTACGAACCCTAGTCGACTTTTGTAGCTATTTTGGGGTTTCAAACCCTCTTTTCTTCCATGTTCAATTGAAGATAAGTTATCCTTTAATCATTCAATATGTATATGTGTTGTTTGATTATATCGTATGCTTTTCTTTTCTTTAACATGTTAGCTTAGGTTCGTTTGTGTTTGCTTAGATCTAATGAAACCTAGTTACTGATTTTCGGTTGTTGGTTTGTCATTTATTGTTGTGGGTGATTGATTTTAGCGTTAGGCTTAACAAAACTGGCTAATCTCCTGTTCGGTAACTTGCTTGAACATCTTAAGAAACATAACCGGATGTGTACTACGGTTTTATTGGTTGTATTAATGCATAAGTAATTATTAATGAGGCCATGATAGGATACTGTTGGGTTTTGGATTCTGCTGCTTGGTGAAACTGCTGCTATGATGAGAATGCTGCTAAGGTTAATGATTCTGCTGCTATCAAAGTGCTACTATGGGAAAATACTGCCAGTGGAATCTAGTGCAAAAGAGATAAGCATGTATACGGAATAGATAATTATAGAATAGATTGTGTGTATATTATATACGTCTAGAATATTTTTATCTTGTCTAGAAAGGTATTGTAAACCTAGTAGGACTCCTTGGCCTATAAAAGGAAGATCCTAGGGTTAGTTTTGAGTACGTATTGTTTTAGTTTCGTTTACACTTCAAGGTTGTAAAACCCTATCATTGCCGAGTGCTCGTATTAATAATATATTGAAGTGTTTATAGTTAATTGTTCTTCTTGAGTTAAGCTTTTATATTCCGCATTCTAGCTTAAGTGTTTAATTCAAGTCAACTTATATATAAGATCGTTTGCTCAACTGGGATCAACAAGTAGTATCAGAGCTTGTGATCTAGAAGTTGTAATCAAGAAGAAACTGTTCCTTGCACGTTTGCTATTCCAAATCTATTGCTGAAGATGGGTGATGACACACATATGGTGACTGATTCAAAGGTTCCCATGCTCAACCCTGGAGAATATGAGCTGTAGAAGATGAAAATAAGACAGTACATTCGCATGATTGACTTTCACATGTGGAATGTGATCATCAATGGTGACTCTTTACCAAATAAGGGTCCTGATGGTAAAGAGATACCCATCAAGTCTGCTGAAGAGAATTCAGTGAGGAAGATGGAGATCAAGGCACACAGTATTCTCTTAATGGGAATACCTAACAAATTTCAGTTGGACTTTGATAGTTGTGAGACCGCAAAAGACTTGATGGATGATGTTGAATTTAGATTTGGAGGGAATGATGCTACTAAGAAGTCAAGGAAAAACATGTTGAAGCATCAGTTTGAGAACTTTACTACTGAAAGTGGAGAAAAGATTAATGGCACATACAACAGGCTTAATCAACTTGTCAGTAATTTAAAGCTTGTTGGTTATGTGGTTCCACAAGAAGATGTAAACCTCAAGTTCCTTAGAAGTCTTGCACCTGAATGGAGTATGCACACAGTTGTTTGGAGGAATAAGCCTGACTTTGAAACTATGAAGTTGGAAAGTCTCTACAACAACTTAAGGGTGTATGAACCAGAATTGACTTCTTCATCTACTTCATCTTCCGGTACACAAAATCTTGCCTTTGTATCTTCAAAGTCAAAAGGGTCTAAAGAATCTCATTCTACTACTTATGGGGTATCTACTGCTGATGGATCTGTTGCTAGTTCAAATGATAAGAATTCCACCAGTGATATTGCTTTGTATGCATTCTTGGCTAATCTAACTACAAGTATAAGGTCACAGGTTATTAATCAAGATTTGGATCAAACTGATCCTGATGATCTTGAAGAAATGGATCTTAAATGGCAAATGGCCATGTTGACCTTAAGGGTAAGAAAATTCTTGAAAAGAACTGGAAGAGAAGTCAAGTATAGGGCTAAAGAAAATTTTGGCTTTGACAAGTCAAAAATAGAGTGCTATAACTGCAACAGGAAGGGTCACTTTGCCAGGGAATGTAGAGCTCCAAAGAAGAATAGTGAAGCTTAAAAGAAGACCACTGAAGAAACAAAGAATACCACTACTGCATTGGTATCTTGTGATGGATTGGGAGATTATGATTGGAGTGATTTGGCTGATGAAGAACCAACTATTCTCTGGTGGCTCAAGTCAAGCCTATAGTGCATAACTTTGCACTTATGGCCTATGCATCATCATCTTCTAGATCTGACTCTGAGGTATCTAATGATTCTGATTTATCTGTGTGTTCTTTTAAGTCATGTGCTGACACTGTAGAAGAACTTAAGTCTAGGAATGAGAGTCTGATGAGGCGAAAAATGAACCACTTTTAGGGGGTCATTTAAGCCCGGAATTGAATTTATTTGATAAAATATTGCCCTAAATCATTCCTTTTGTGATTTTAGGTACTTTGGGAGTGAAATCTGGAAAAGGAAGCCATTCGGACGTTTTTGGAGCATAAAAGTGAAGAAAACGCCAAAGACTTAATTTTCCAAGCTGGGAACAGTAGGTGATGTCGTCAAGAGCATTTTCCTGATGACGTCAAGAGTAAATTGCATGACGGCCCAGTACAGAAATGAAGGCGTCACAAGGAAGAGCGTCAAGAGTTAAATACGTGACGTCCTGGAAAAAGTTAATACATGACGGCGTCAGATGTAGATCAAGGCAGTCCGAGGATTCTTTTGGCGGCGAGATGACGGCGTCACCCCTTTGTTCTTGACGCCGTCAGACTCAATTTTCTATATATAGTTTTCTAATTTTCATTCATTAAGAGAGGAAGAAGTTTGGAGAAACCCTAAGGCCGAACCATATACGATTTCTACAGGTTTTTCAAGGGTTTTCAGCCCTTGAACCCTTACATGTGTAATTGAGATAAGTGTTCTTTTAATTCAATCAATATGTCTATGTGTTGGTTGTCTATATCTTGTGCTTGTCTTGATTTCACCATGCTAGGCTAGATTTATCTTGTGTTTGCTTAGATCTAATGAAACCTAGACGTTGATTATTTGTTGATTACTTGTTTATGGTTGTATTGGATGAATGATTTCAATGTTAGGCTTAAGAAAACTGGCAGATCTCCAAATGGTAACATGCTTGAACGTCTTAGGAAACATGAACCGATGTGTACTAGGTTTTATTGGTTGTATTTAATGCATGAGTAAATTCTAATGATCCCATGTTAGGAGCTTCTTAGCCGGCTCGACATAGGAGTGAAGTAGGCACTCATAGGATTGGGGAGTTAAGTACGCCACCCCATGAATGGTATTAAGGAATACAATCCGTCATCCACGCAACTATAACAAGTAATTAACGTGTAAAAGATATCTAGGGAATAGTGAAATCTAAGTAAACACATTTCTCCACTTATTGCTCACAACCTTAGTTTAATATAGTTTTATTTTAATTTATAGTATTTTATTTTGATTGCATCTTGAGTATTGGGTTAGTTGACTAGCAACTAATTCCGCCCCAAATCCTTCAAACCCGAGATTTTTACTTGCTTTCTAAAAAATATAAAAATACAAAAAGATTCATCCCTCATCTCTAGAACTAGTATTTAGGTTTTCTAATCCTAGCGACACTATTCCTAGCTGAACGATCAATCCCCCGGTACGTGTCACTATTGATGAGTGTGTAAATACTCATCATTTTTATCGTATCTGAACTGCCAAAACATCCAAAAACACTCAGAAATGCATCAAAATACAAAAATTATCCCGAAAGTGTGTTTTATATGTTTTAGATGCAAAATGTTTAAAAACAAATGAAAAACGAACAAATTTTGCATAATTGGCAGTTTTAGTCCCTCAAGTTTCAAAAATTGACAAAACTAGTCCTTGAAGTTTTAAAACGAAAGAAAAGTCAACCCAAGGCATTTAAAAGTAAAATATTATCAAAAACGGTCCTTGGGTGAAAAGTTTGAGAAAATTACACTTTTGGTCCTTGAACTTTCAAAAATTGGCAATTTTAGTCCTCGGGATTTTCAAAAGTGGAAAATTACATTTATGGTCCTTGGTTTATCATATGTTGCAAGAATGATTCTTATGATAATTTTGGAAACTTGCCACATCAGGTCCTTGAACTTTACAGCTTTTACACTTTTGGTCCTTGTGGTATTTTAAATAACAAACCAACCGGACCCTTATGTTATTCCCTTTAAACCCCAACCAACCCAACACCCTTTCCCTAGCCCATTTTATCCCAAGCCCAACACAAATAATAAAAACCACCCTTTTCCCCGTTTATTACTCCCTCCCTCAAATAAATAAAACCCTCCACCTCACCTTCTTCCAACATTACCCCGTGACTCCCTGCTACAAACCTGCCACACCCTCTCCATCATCAACACCCAACACCATCATCACTACTAGCCCACTCTCCACCCCTACACTAACTTTCCCCCACTTAAAAACAAAACCCACCCCCTGCGCAAGTTATACAGGCTAATTGCCAAAACCATTATTGGCGCCAAATCCAATTGTGGGGCTGAGATGATGTCAAAGCAATCCAATGGTGGGGATTTACTGAGAGAAAGCACATGCCAGAAGAGAACAAGGAAATTTAGAAACCCTAGTTTCAATTGTAGTATAAATAGAAAATTTGTATGCCATTATAAGGCATTAGGTTAGCAGTAGTGAATGTAGTTTAAAAGTAGTTTTAATTTAATTTTAAAAGTATTGTTAGCTTTATATCTCAGTTGTAAAACTCTTATTTTTAAAATTAATGAAAGTCTTAATTTCATCTAAAAATACTTCTCAGCTTATTTCCCTGCTCATAATTACAACTGCTTATCTAGTATTTTTCTTTTCTCTGTTTTCTTAGTCATTTATGCTTATATGTTAGTAATGATTGCTTAGTGGTTAGTATAATTATGTAGGTTGCAATTTATTGCTTAACTTTGTAGTTTAGATTGTAACTGCTTATGTATAATTGCTTGTGTAGATTACTGTTATGGGTTCCCTTCTGCTTATTTAGTCAACTTATAGCTTAGTTAGTATTGATCTTTCATTTATTAGCCGTTAATCTCAACTTTCCTTCATAACCTCCCAAAGACCGTCAACATCGCTTTGTAGGCTCAGCTTATCATAACTACTTATTTTGAATTGTCATTTGCTTTTCAAGTGGTTTTCAAACTTAGATAGTTGTTTTGGTTCAAAAGTTGCCAAAATCCTTCGCTGACATGAAATAAACATAACATATAATATAAGAGGGTATTTGGGTCAGGGTTGTTACATGAAGCTTGTAACCATTTTGCCCAATTCTGAACTTTGAGACAGCTTTAGTTTGTAGTATTAATGATTTAGGAGTGAAATTCACCACTATTTACTAGCCTTTCAATAGTTTACCAAGTTTTTTTTTTTTTTTATTTTAGCTGACTTTACATATAGCTTAGGTTAGATTCTGCAATTGAGCTTAGTTATTGGTTTATTTGCTTCATTTTAATTCCAGTTAGGATAATGCAAGTGTTTATGATTCTGTACTTGACCCTTTGTGAGTCAAATACACCTAACTCTCACCATATGACCCATTTTCACACCCATTTGTTGCCAACTGCATGACTGCTCATCAGTTTGACTAAGGTCAAAAACCACTTTAGACCTTTAATTTTAATTTCCTCATTGGTGGACCATTTACTCTAAAATTTGGTATGATGGAAATTTGCCAGCTTGTTTTTAAGGTAGTATTTTCTTTTTAATTTTTAGATTTTTTTTACTGCTTATTTATAAGCCAAAAGTAGTGACAGTAGGATGTTTAGGTTGATTTGTCAAAATTGGCTCATTAGTGCTTTTATGATCTTACACCACTGCTTAATCTGTCCCCATAGAGCTTATTAGGATTTCCCAAGTTTCCCTTTTGCATGTTACTCCCAGTTCAGTTTTTTTATGGCTTATTGATTAGTTTTTTTTTTTTTTTTTTTTTTTTTTTTGTTTTGTTTTTTGTCTGCAAATCCCTCCTAGACTGCCCTGCACCACAGAAACTGACCCATTCTCACCCAACAGCAGGTCCAAACACAATTTTTTAGATCCTATTTTAGATCAGATAGATTAATAGTTAAGGTTTCATTTATGTTTCACTTATAGCTTGTAGGTAGAATCCCTTTTGGTTAAGCTTATTTCAGTGTTTTAAGCTTATTTAGTAACTTATTTGTGGCCTGCAAAACCCCTAGACCAGGCCTGCTCTTACACCAAGTCCAACCCTCCCACTTCATAAGCTGCTTTCTAGCCCAATGTTGGACCCCACCTAGTGTTTTTTGGCTTTTTGAGAAGCCCACAGTGCTGAACTATAGATTCTAGGTTTGATTTGGATTTTGAAGCTTATCTTTTCAGCTTATTTTGTCTCTTATATTAGTATAGTGGTCTGTTTGTTTTAGTAGTATGTTCAGTTCATGTCATGCCTAAATTGATCTTGTTCTAGCTTGTAAGTTTACTCATTTGAGCCTGCTGTGCTGTTCTGAAACTCCACAAGCTTTTGCACCCTAGTTTCTAAGTTATAAGCTTGTTGGACAGCTTTTGGTATGAAGGATTTTCAAAATACCACACTGAGTCAAACCTGACTCAGGGGTCACCTGGTATAATTCACAAGCCCCTAAACTGTTCCACACTTAAGTTTTTCCTGAGCATGTGAGCTTTTTGGAAAGCTCACAAGGTGGGCTTGAAGGATACCAGCTCAATTTGCCCTTCCGAGCTTGTTGTACAAGCTTATACAGGGCCTGCATTTAAGCTTGCAGGGCTGTTTGGTACACAGTTCAAGTTGGAATTGCTCATCTTAGCTTATTAAAAGCTTATTCAGTATGTACCTTTGTGATTCTTTGTTCATTACCAGCTTATCTAATTGAGTGTTATCATTTTGCACCTTTACTTTTAGTTTACAGCTTATTATTAGCTTTTTCAGTTATAAATTTCTTTTTAGCTTATTGTTGTGTCCTGTGGTAATCATAAGCTCTCAAAACAGCTTATATTTGTGTTTTACAAAAGTTGTCTTTTCAAAAAAGTTGTTATTTATAAGTGTTTAGTTGTTTGGTAAAGAGAAAAATTTAAAAATAAAATAATTTTTAAAAAGGTCATAAGTGGGATTCGAACCTGGGGTGTTTGGTTCAGACCTCAAACCAACCTCAAGCACCATCTCCCTTGGCTTTGACTTAGTATCATTACCTCCCACACTTTTATATATACTAGTGTAGCTCCTTTTAAGCTTATTTCACTTTCTCAGCTTATTTTCTAGCTTATTTATAAGCCTTTCTTAACTTTCTTATTTTTCCTAGTGTACTGGTAGTATAAACTAATTTTAGAAAAAGTTTTGTAATTTTCAAAATTAATTTAGTATTTTTAATAATTATATTTAGTTTAATTAGTATTTAATTAATAATAAATAATTAAAAAGTCAAAAAAATAATTTACTTTTTTCTAAAATTTTCTTTTATCATTAGGCTCGTAAAAATATAATTTTCATGTCCGTAGGGTCTGTGTAGCATAAATTTCACTTTTTATTTTGCGCACTCGCGTTTTATTTAAATAACTTTTACGTTTTTAAAAATTTAGGTTACATTAGCAAAAGTAGTTTGTAAAGTAAAGAAAAACCAAAAACATAAATAAAGTGATAGCTTCTATTTAAGCCGTTTGGCTTATTTTTCTGCTTATCTTTAAGCAAACTTTAATTTTAAATTTTTAGATTACGTTTTAGGTTAATTAGGTTTCACGTTATTGTTAATATAGTTTGTTTAAATCGATTTCATTCGTATTTCCTTAGTGTAATCATTCAAACCCTCAAAACCCTATTCCTGTCCAAATTCACCCGATCACAAACCCGTTTAAATACCATCCACACCTCGTCGGGACATAACGACTCGGGGAAACTGATGAGTGCTCAAACACTCATCATTTTTGGTCAAGTCTGAACTGCAAAACATACAAAAACACTCAGAAATGTATCAAAATACTAAAAATATCTCAAAATTGTGTTTTATATGTTTAGATGCAAAACGAGTAAAAACAAATGAAAAACGTACAAAGTTTGCAAAATTGGCAGTTTCAGTCCCCCAACTTTCAAAAATTGGCAAAAATAGTCCCTGAGCTTATATTTTAAAAGAAAAATCACCAAAGGTCCTTTTGAAATCATAAGTTTTCATATTTAGTCCTTTGGTGAAAAATCTAAAAAGTTTTGGAAATTTACAAGTTTAGTCCCTGCACTTTCAGACTTTGGCAGTTTTGGTCCCTAGGAGTGCAATTTTGAAGAAAAATCATTTTCAGACTTTGGCAGTTTTGGTCCCTGGGAGTGCAATTTTGAAGAAAAATTATAATTTATGGTCCATGGGTTATTGAAATTGGCAATTTTGGTCCTTATTATATATTTGGAGGAGTTACATTTTCAGTCCTAATCTTTTGCCAAATTACAAAATTGGTCCTTGTTAACTACAAATACCAAATGGACCTAAAAATTAAATAAACAAACAAAACCAACACCCCTTGGCCTAGTCCATGTATACCCCTAATCCAACACACCACCATCCAGCCCAACTTCCATCCACCAGGCCCACTTCACCCAGCCCACTTCCTAATTAAATAAAACCCTCACCCCGTTTATATTAAACCCCCGGTCAACCCAACCGTTTGACCACCACTCACCCTCACCACTTGAAACCTGATAACCCCCTGCAACACTTCACCTTCCATCCCTCCAGCTCACTCACCCCATCTCTTATCCCTCCACCTCACCAATAAATCCAAGCCTCATTAATTGCTCACAACCCCTCTCCAAGTTACCCACCAACTGCCAAAATAAGATTTCCCGCCAAAAAAATCTCAACGGCCAAGATTGATTTCAAATGATCCCAAGGCTCAGAACAATGGTGGGAAAGTCAAGAAAGGACTCCAAGAGCTATTTAAATGAAGAAAAATGAAGAAAAGCTGAGTAGTTAACTAATGTAGTTTTTTAGCAAAATTAATGGATGTCGAATGTAATGTAGCTTTAGTTTTAGAAGTGTAATTTTCATTCTCAATTGTATCCTCAGTATCATTAGTGTATTCCAAAAGTTTATTTAATCATATGTCTAAGTTTCTTGTGTTCAATTCAGTTTTTACTTCAAATTTCCTAAATTTCCATTTTAGCTTGATTCTAGTTAAAAAAATGTTGTTTGATGTCTCATTGAGTTAAATTTAGGTTACTCATGAGTTTGTATAAGCTCAGAAGGTTTTTAAACATGTTTTACTTACAAACATCAAAAATACTAAAAATTCCAAGAAAATAAGTGAAAAAATGAAAACTCAGAAGATAAGAAGAAAGATGCAAGAAGATTGATGCATTGTGGAATTATATGGTATTAGTTGCCTAATGGGAGGCTATAGGTGGTAATATGATCCTTGGTACCTTAATTTTTCATTATTGAAAGCTTTTGTAAGTCCTTAATTACCTTTTTAGTGTAATACTGTAGCTCAGCTTATTTGTTGATTGTTCCTGGATTTTTATGCTTAATAGGTATATTAGAGTTAAGTTTATGATTGGTATTGTCTGTTTACACACTAGGAGTTATGGTTGCTCTTTTGTTCATTTAACTGTCAATATAGCATTGTAAGAATTCAGTGGGTGTTTGTTGTTTGTTTTAATGTTTTTGAGTTCCAACTAGCTTAATAAATCATGTTAGAACCTTGGGAATCAGTTTCACACCCCAAACCACTTTGACCCTTTGAAAATACCAAAACAGTTACTATTAAGGGGGTGTTTGGTTTATGAGTGTATACCCTGTCAAAACTTGTTTCAGTGGTAGCCTTAGGTTTACTTGACTCACAATAGGTTATATTAGAGTAGTTAAAACATAAAACCTAGTACTTAATAAGAAAAAAAAGTCAAAATCACCACCAATCTCACCCAACAGTTAACTGTTGTGGTCTTGGGGTTTCCAAACTCACCCATTTTGCTTGGAACAGTCCCTAGCAACTTCATGTAGTCCCCTTACAGATTAAAACATCATTTTCAGTTAGTTTAGTAAGATTAAAGTTCATAAAAGTCAAATTGCTAGTCCATAAAAAAAGTCAAATGTGCATGCCTTTCAGATTTTTCCAAAAGTTCATAGATTTAATTTGAATTTTGTGTTTGATTTCATGGTCTGAAATTTGTTTCCATATGTAGTCTACCATCTCTATTTTAAGATCCCACAATTTTTATAATTTTGTGATTTTTTTCCTTGGCCCTAGCTTGCCCTAAAGTTACTTGCAGGGGGCATCACTCCCCTGCATCAGCAGATAACAGCCCACCACCACCACTTGGTGGTGGTTTTCTGGTCACCCTAGTAGGCCCCACTTGTCCACTCTTGGTTCTTTGAAACCCCCCCCCCCCCCTGGTAGGCTGCAAACCTTGACCAAAAGTTTGACCTCAAACACCCTGGGACCCACTTGGATTTGGACCTCAACCTTGTCCCTTTTCTGAGTGGCTGTTTGGTATATAGTTTAGCTTTTTTTTAGCTTTTTGGCTTATTTTGTGGTCCAAGCTTATTGATTTAGCACATTACATGTTCCCTCAACTCAATTACATCTGAATTTTGCCTTGTGGCCCCCCCCCCCCCCAGCTACCTACATCACCTTTTTCCCTTGACAGTTGACCAAAGTCAATTGTCACACATATAAGCTTGTACCTTACTTATTTTTAAGCTCCACAAAAGTTATTTTTACAAAAGTTTCTTATTTTCAGTTATAAAATAGTTTTCCAAAAAGAAAATCCAGAAAATCCAAAGTAATTTCAAGTGATAGTTTTTATTTAATTTTATTTAAATTTTAATTTTAATTTTTATATTTTTGTCAAGTACTTAGCATTTTTATATTTTTATTAATTATCTTTTATAGTAAAGTAATTTTAGTATATTTTTTAGATTTTTATTTTATCATTTAGTAATTATTAGATTTAATTTTAGTTTATTAGTAATTAATTAATAACCAAGTTTTAAATAGCATAATTAGTTTTTATTAAGTAAGACCTAGTTTTTATATTTTTCCTAGCTTTTATATATTATAATATAATTTTAGGAATTTTTCTAGAATTTTTACTGTTCATTTTCTATTTTTCTTAATTTAAATAGTTTAATTAGGTAATTAATAATTAATTAGTAATTAATTAGTAGAAAATTCATAAAAAGACAAAAATACTTATTTTTAATTTTAAAATTAGTTTTTAGTTATTTTATAATTTTAGAAATTTTATTTTCACTTTTCTAGTATTTAATTAATATTATATTGTATTTAAGTATTTTAAATATTAATAATTAGTAATAATTAGTATTTAATTAATATTAAATAATTAATTAGTGTTAAAATTTATTTTCTTTTTCTAAAAATTTTCTTTTATCTTTTAGTTTGTAAAAAAGTCATTTTCACTCCCTGGGTGTTTTCAGAATTCAGTTTTCACTTTTTATTTCGTACGTTAACGTAAATTTAAATATAACGTTCACGTTTTTAAGTTTTAAACGTTTCTGGTTTTTTCCAACTTTCCAGTCTTGTTCATATAGCTTTTTTAAGCTATTTCTTTGTAGATTCCTTAGTTAAATCAATCTCACAAACCTTTTCCTGTCCAAATTCACCCGATCACAAACCCGTTTAATAACCATCACACCTCGTCGGGACATAACGACCTGGTGATACCCTTTATTACTCGGAAGCATTGGTCTAGGCTCTTTGACTTTGTTGACCATGCTTTGGTCAATATAAGTTGACGGTTTGGCATCAATCAGAAACCACTATACTTCCACGAAGATTGATTCTAGGCAGTTTGACCTTGTTGACCATCCCTTGGTCAATTTAGGTTGACCGTTCCGAGCCAATCAACTATAATATACTACAACGATCAGGTACACTACCTGGTGGGGGTTTTAAGCTTCTCGAGATCTCTCGAGAGGTAAGGCCTGGTGCAATCCCTAAGCATCAAGTTTTTGGCACCGCTGCCGGGGAATAGTTATTGTCTAGGTTAGAATCTCTTTTTATTAGGTCTACTTGCTAGATTCCTTTCTAGTAAGATTTTATTTTTATTTTTAGGTTTTCTTTAGTCTATCTTATTTCTTTGTTTCCTTTGTTCGTAAACTGTTTCGATGGATAACAATAACATTGATCGTTTGATTCCTGTTATTCGTGTTTTTCGTCGTAGGATTTTCCAAATGCCCGCCCCACTCCCTTTAGTCGAGAATGAGAACCCACCTAACCTCTCGCCCAACCACCACTTTGGCAATAATTTTGAGTTAGAGGAGTCTGATCATGATAATGACCGTAGGGCTAGTCCTTTCTACTATTTAGACACCGACGAGGATCTTGATGATGGTGATGTGATTAATGAGGATATGATGGAAGAGGAAGTGAACCCTCTTAGGTATGTCGACCCTAGAACAAGGATTGAGAGTGATAGTTCATTCTACATGCAATTTTCTTGTAAGATCGGATTTAGGAGCTTTAACGCCTATCTTAACTCATTTCTCCCAATGAACATAATCTCGCGTAATGAATATAATTGCTAGGGAAATACCATTGCATGTGTTTATAGGAAGTTTGGTTTATCTTGTTGAGTTCATGGTTATGGAAAGTCTAGGAGAATTTATTGATGATAAGTTAACCCAAGTTGTGTTTGGAAAACCCTTCAAAAGGTTGACCAACCTTGATGAAAAACTTATAGAAGGGTTAATTACATTCTCGGATGGGGATGAAGATTTTGTCTATCAAATGCCCCGCACACACCCTAGGTTCAAGGATTTTTCCATTGGGAAGTGTAGTAGGTATCCGCCCATAGAAATGCTAAGTGAGAATGATAAGAGAAAAGGGCTTAAATATACTCATGAAAAAAATAAAAGATACTGTCGCGGATGTTTAGAGTTAGGAGATGATTATAAGAAAGATGAGGCGACCATTAGATGGCTCACGCTTGGTTATGTGAGCATAAGCGATACACGGTAACCCATGACCTTAAGTCTAGCTACAAGACTCATAAATAAAGAAAAGCTCTTCTTGGGAGGCAACCCATGTTTTATGTGATTTTTATTTTGTTTGTTTGTTATTTGCTTCCGTATGCATGCTTTATTTTTATTGTTGGTAGATCATGTTTCTAAACTAAAAAGAGGAAATACTTTACTTTGTTGTTTTGGCCTAGTCTTAACTCCACCTAAAAGTATTTTTGCAAAAGATAAGTGTAAGGGGAAACCCCAAATATGTTTATAAGAAACAAACCGATCATGATTCTCCACAATATTAAGTGAACATGTATATTCGTATTTGTTAGAGTCAAATGCTTGTATCGAGTCATAATGATATTTTGCAGGATTTTCCAGGAAGTAGGACCAAGTTTTTCCAAAAATTTTCCGGAAACTTAACATAAGAATTTCTGCAGGTCACTTCTGACGACGTCATGAGTTTACTCTTGACAGCGTCACGTGTAAAAACCTGGCAATTTTACCAGTTTTGTTTTTCTAACGGAGTCTTAAAGTTTTTGTTGAATTATTAAGTTTTATAATCTCCAGGAAATCTGCAAACTTCATTCCACAAGCATTATACCTTATCTTGTTTTCTAGGATTTAGTAACTTATGTAGATTACCGCCGATTTTATGCGAGGTTGTCTTGTTTGTTTTCTCAGGATTTACAGGTTATGTATGACAAGAAGATGATTTATTTTTTTGGAAGGGAAGCTTTGATTGTTCATTTTCTTGGAGGAAGATTTAACCTGGCCACCTTATTATCCATACCGAGCGAATCAGGGGAGTATTTGATTTCATTCTTTTTGCTTTTTCACTTTTACATTCTTTACTTGAACATTGGGGACAATGTTCATCCTAAGTGTAAGGGGAGGGTAAAATGATGATACCTTACAGATACACTTTCACTTGAGTTTGTTTTGTTTAATGGTGGATGTGTAATAAAACTATGAGAAATACTTGTTAGTGCAATTTTAGCGCCAAATTTAAATTTTTTTACAACATTTAGGAGTGAAACTTTAGCCATAGCAAGCGTCTCATGGATAGGAGATTGTATGACTAGCACATAACCGTATCATTCAGAAAGTATTTTCCACCAAAATATGTGAGGTTCACCTTTAGATTTGATAGGGAAAGCATTTATTATTAGTGCTTATGAGTGTACCGGTAGCATTTAGATTCTAGAACTTGCATTAGTGATGCATCCCGAGACCGCTAGTGAGACTACATTCGTGTAGTAGGATTTACTACATGATAAGAGGCATTAGGATCACCCTTGTGTTAAACCTGTATCATAATTACTTGACCATTTAAGTCATATTACTTGGCTAGTTAAGTCAATTAATTTTTCCTACACCTTAGCGTTGTACTCATCTTTAGTACACGAAACACCTAGTACACCCCTCCGAGCCTATCTTTTCGTTTCTAACTTTAACCATTTTACTTAAAGGAAGAATTTGTTACACCCCACTTAAATGTACACCCAAATCTCCTTAGCCTTCCGTGTATGCGCTCATTTTTAGTGCATTATTGTTATCTGTTAAACCCTAAGTTAACTATCTAATTGATTATATGGTTGCTAAGTCGAGCCATATCCTTGTACATATTGTTTTGGGACGGTTGGGACTCATGGGTAAAGTATTTATGTTATGGACTAATGGGGAAGAACACAATATTATTACCCCCACATGTGCGTTAATCTTAAAAGTGCTCCAAGTGTTTTGATTTTCTTAATTCGAGTCATTAGATTAGTTTATTGTAAAGTATGTAAAGATTCAAGTGTAAAGGGAACGTCCATCCCCTATGATGTATTATTTTGGATGGTAGGGTAAGAGTGTATGCAGCAAAAAAAAAAAAAAAAAAAAAAAAAAATCGAAAAATCAAGAAAAGAAAAGAAAAAAAAAATAGAGAAAAAAAAAGAAAAGAAAAAACATACGGACTACCATCCCTATTTATTCTATGTTCATTTTATGTTTTTGTTATTTTTCATTTATTAGCCTAAGTTGAGTCTAGTCTTGGCTTAGCAACGCGACATTGTACATGTAATAAACCAAGATTGTTAACTCGCCACCAGTAAAGACTGCCTTTATCCAACAAAACCGTGTATTTCATATGCCTACACCTAACATTACAACCCTTTAAAAGACCTCTTTGATAGTTTATCCTAGGTGCTTACGCCATGTGGTGGAGGTTTGATCCTTTCCCAAGCCTATGGTAATCTATTTTGCTATGACAGGTTGTGAGAGATGTTTTCCGTTTCCATATTGTAATTTATACTTTATTACACCCGAGAGATGTGAGTATCTAAACACTATTTGTGAGGTGCTAGTTTATGACCTCCGTGCTTGTCTTTGGTCTTTAGTGGAACGATTATTTATTGTAATTACTTTTATATTAGTGTTAAATGACCCCTAACTTGTATTTTGACTAGAATAAAAGCGCATTTGCTTGAGGACAAGCAAATCTCAAGTGTAAGGGTATATGATGATGCAAAAAATGAACCACTTTTAGGGGGTTATTTAAGCCCGAAATTGAATTTATTTGATCAAATATTGCCCTAAATCGTTCCTTTTGTGATTTTAGGTACTTTGGGAGTGAAATCTGGAAAAGGAAGCAATTCGGACGTTTTTGGAGCATAAAAGTGAAGAAAACGCCAAAGACTTAATTTTCCAAGCTGGGAACAGTAGGTGACGGCGTCAAGAGCATTTTCCTGACGGCGTCAAGAGTAAATTGCATGACGGCCCAGTACAGAAATGAAGGCGTCACAAGGAAGAGCGTCAAGAGTTAAATACGTGACGGCCTGAAAAAAGTTAATACATGACGGCGTCAGATGTAGATCAAGGCAGTCCGAGGATTCTTTTGGCGGCGAGATGACGGCGTCACCCCTTTGTTCTTGACGCCGTCAGACTCAATTTTCTATATATAGTTTTCTAATTTTCATTCATTAAGAGAGGAAGAAGTTTGGAGAAACCCTAAGGACGAACCATATACGATTTCTACAGGTTTTTCAAGGGTTTTCAGCCCTTTAACCCTTACATGTGTAATTGAGATAAGTGTTCTTTTAATTCAATCAATATGTCTATGTGTTGGTTGTCTATATCTTGTGCTTGTCTTGATTCCACCATGCTAGGCTAGATTTATCTTGTGTTTGCTTAGATCTAATGAAACCTAGATGTTGATTATGTGTTGATTACTTGTTTATGGTTGTATTGGATGAATGATTTCAATGTTAGGCTTAAGAAAACTGGCAGATCTCCAAATGGTAACATGCTTGAACGTCTTAGGAAACATGAACCGATGTGTACTAGGTTTTATTGGTTGTATTTAGTGCATAAGTAAATTCTAATGATCCCATGTTAGGAGCTTCTTAGCCGGCTCGACATAGGAGTGAAGTAGGCACTCATAGGATTGGGGAGTTAAGTACGCCACCCCATGAATGGTATTAAGGAATACAATCCGTCATCCACGCAACTATGACAAGTAATTAACGTGTAAAAGATATCTAGGGAGTAGTGAAATCTAAGTAAACACATTTATCCATTTATTGCTCACAACCTTAGTTTAATATAGTTTTATTTTCATTTATAGTATTTTATTTTGATTGCATCTTTAGTATTGGGTTAGTTGACTAGCAACTAATTTCGCCCCAAATCCTTCAAACCCGAGATTTTTACTTGCTTTCTAAAAAATATAAAAATACAAAAAGAATCATCCCTCATCTCTAGAGTGTGAGCTAGAATATGTAGATAGAATTAACCAACAAGATGTTGAGATTTTTAAGAAAAACAGTGAAATTGAGTTTCTTAAGAATAAAATAGAATAAGCAAAAAGAGATAGAGATGCAGCTCTTGCTGATAAAGAAAAACATATAGTAAGAGTAAATAAACAACAATATGCTTCTGATTTGGTTAATAAATCTATTGAGAGTACCATAATGAGGAAAAGAAGTGGAATAGGTTACAATGAGGTTGCTCATCCTGTTAAGAGTGCCTATGCTCCACCAGGAAAAGAATTGTCCTTCATTAGTGAGCTGAACATTGAAAAACCTGTAGGTGAATCTAGTACAAGTGTCTTAGAAACACCTAAGGTAGAGGGTAGAAAATTTCCCGATGCTCCTATTATTGAAGACTGGTATTCAGATAGTGATGAGGAACAGGAACAGGTTGAACTAGAACAAAGTGTAGAAAAGGAAGAAATTCCTACCAAAGTTGAACCTAAAATTGAAGAGGTGAAGTTTGTGGGACCTGTGTTAGGTAAGGGCATCTCTAGGAAAATGGTAGAATATAATGAGATTTCTAGAGAAAAATTGAATGGTGTCTATAATAAGCCTAGGGGAAATCAGAGAAACTTAAATAACCTAGTTTCTAACAAATTAGGTAGTAAGTTTCAATTAAAGAAAAAGGCTTGTTATAAGTGTGGTAGCTTTGAACATTTGATTAATAGTTGTCCTGACCACAAAAAGCCTATTGGAATCAATACTCAAGGGTGAATCATAAATATGTTACTAAGAATACTCACCCTCATCCTAACAGAAACTTGATTCCTAGGACTGTGTTGTTAAGATCTGGTGCAACTAGATCTATTTATGCTGCTAAATCAAATGGTGCTTTTAAAACCACAACTGGTTCTGTTGTTGGCTCTACTGCTAGTAAGCATTCTGCTGCTAGTAAGCAATCTGCTGCTAGTACAAAATTTTCTACTTCTGGTCCAAAAGTTTTATCAAATACAGTTGTTGGAAATCATTTTTATGATGTTAAGGCCTCAGCTTGTTGGGTTTGGAAACCAAAATCAACTGTTACAAACAATGTTTCCAAAAACAGCAGTGCAGCAAGTGATTTAAAGAAGTTTAACTATGTTGATGCACAAGGTAGATCCAAGTCAGTAATGGCTTGGGTCCCCAAGAGAAACTAATTTCTCTACTTTCATGTGCAGGATAATCTACTGGATGATCTAAAAGATATGGTTATATTTGATAGTGGATGCTCTAGACATATGACAGGAGATGAGTCTCAAGTTGAAGACTTTGAGGCTTTTGAAGGTGGTTATGTTGCTTTTGGGAATGATCCAAAAGGTGGAAAGATTATTGGTAGAGGAACTTTAAGAATAGGAAATTTGGACTTTGAGAAGGTGTTCTTGTGAAAGGGCTTATGTTTAATCTCTTTAGTGTCTCACAAATGTGTGACAAAAGGAATTTTGTTCTTTTTATAGACATTGAATGTATGATCCTTTCTCCTGATTTTCAATTGCCAGATGATAAATTTGTGCTATTGAAGGTCCCTAGAAATGAAAATATATACAGTGACCATATTAAGAACATTGTTCCCAAAAGAGCTTTAACTTGTCTGATTGCAAAAGCCACTATTGATGAGTCCAAATTATGGCATAGAAGACTTGGGCACCTGAACTACAAAACTGTTTGAAAATTGTGAGACTTATGTTGGTGAAAGGAAATCTTGTGAGAGGCATGCCCACAAAACTGTTTGAAAATTGTGAGACTTATGTTGCTTGCAAAAGGGTAAACAACACAGAGTTTCATTCAAGTCTAAGACAGTGAACACAAATACAGAGCCCTTGCATTTACTTCACATGGATTTATTTGGGCCTCTTTTTGTGAAAAGCTTGAACAAAAGTCATATTGCCTAGTTGTCACAGATGAATTTAGCAGGTTTACTTGGGTGTTCTTCTTAGCCACTAAAGATGAAACCCCAGAGATACTTAAGGAATTCATTACAAGAGTTGTAAACCTGCACAACCAAAAAATGAAAATTATCAGATGTGACAATGGTACTGAGTTCAAGAATAGTGTAATGAATCAATTCTGTGTGGGAAAAGGAATTCTAAGACAATATAGTGTTGCAAGAACTCCACAACAGAATGGTGGTGCAGAGAGAAGAAACAGGACACTTATTGAGGCTGCAAGAACAATGTTATCTGATTCTAAACTACCTATACCTTTTTGGGCTGAAGCTGAAACACTGCATGTTTTGTGCAAAACAGGAGTAAGGTAGTGAAGCCTCACAACAAAAATCCATATGAGCTTTTTCATGGGAAGAAACCATTGAGTGATTTTCTCAAGCAATTTGGATGTCCTATCACTATTTTGAATACTAAGGATCAGTTAGGCAAGTTTGAAGAGAAAGCTGATGAAGGTTATTTGGTTGGTTACTCTGTACATAGTAAAGCTTTCAGGGTATATAACAAGATAACCAAACATGTGGAGGAGAATTTGCATATCAAGTTTAGTGAGAACACATCTAATGTTGATGGAAAAGGACCTGAATGGATGTTTAATGTTGATATTCTTACCAAAACAATTAATTATGTACCAGTTATTGCTAGTGTTGACACTAACAAACCACAAGAAGACATTGTTTTGATTGAGAAACTAAAGGTTGGTCCAAGTTTCTTACCCTTACAGAAAGATCAAAATATACAAGAAGATGTTGTTACTCAAGAGCAACCTAAGGAAGCTGAAGCAGATATTGAAATTTCTATTGATGCAGAAAAGATACCCAATGAAGTTCCAAAAGTGGTTGTTGATGTCTCTCCTACAAGGCCAGAACACTCTACTGCTGACTCAGAAGACTCTACTGCTAGAACAAAATAGGAAACTACTGCTTCAATCAATTCTGCTGCCAAGCCTATTAACTCTGCTTCTACATCCCAGTTTCCTTCTTTGGACACTCAGGATAGATCTTTTGATGCTTCAAACTATCCTGATGATCTAAATATGCCTCCTCTAGAGAATATCTATGATGACACAGATGATGAAGCTCTTGATGGTAAATTATTTGGAGCTGATGTAGATTTTACTAATTTGGAAGTCAACATTCCTGTTAGTCCCACTACTACTACAAGAGTTCACAAGGATCATCCAAAAGAACAAATTCTCAATGATCCACAATCATCTGTACAAACAAGATAAATGACTAAAGAACTCAAGGATCTTCAACATCAAAGTTTCTTTGCAAGATCTCTGCATCAAAGAAATAGTCACAAAGATCTACAAAATTGCTTGTTTGCCTGTTTTCTGTCTCAAATTGAACCCAAGAACACTTACAAAGCCTTACAAGAAGCAAGTTGGGTGGAAGCAATGCAAGATGAGCTTCTGCAATTCAAACTACAAGAAGTATGGACTTTGGTTGATTTGCCAAATGGAAAAAGAGTGATTGGCACTAAATGGGTTTTCAGATGTAAAAGAGATGAAAGGGGGATAGTCATCAGAAATAAAGCAAGGTTGGTAGCATAAGGATACACACAACAAGAGGGCCTTAACTATGATGAAGTATTTGCACTAGTGGCAAGAATAGAAGCAATTAGATTGCTCTTGGCTTATGCTTCGTACAAAGATTTTGTAGTGTATCAGATGCATGTAAAGAGTGCTTTTCTATATGGGACCATTACAGAAGAAGTTTATGTGTCTCAACCACCTGGTTTTGAAGACCCTGATTATCCTGACAAAGTTTACAAGGTGAATAGAGCAATGTATGGTTTACATCAAGCTCAAAGAGCTTGGTATGATACCTTGTCAACATATTTGTTAGACTCTGGGTTCATTAGAGGAAAGATTGACAAGACTTTGTTTCTCAAAAGACAAAAAGATGATATTTTGCTGGTTCAAATCTATGTAGGTGACATCATCTTTGGTTTTACAAACAGAGCTATGTGTATTGATTTTGAGAAGCTTATGATGGATAAGTTTTCTATGAGTTCAATAGGAGAACTCAACTTCTTCTTGGGACTACAAGTTGTACAAAAGACAGATGGCATATTTATTAGTCAGGATAAGTATGTCAATGACATTTTGAAGAAGTTTGGATTTGAAGATGCTAAGCCTGCTAAGACAACCATGGATACCAACAAACCTTTGTTGAAGGATGAAAATGGAAAAGAAGTTGATGTTCACTTGTACAGATCTATGATTGGTTCATTGATGTACCTTACAGCATCAAGGCCTGATATTATGTTTGTTGTATGTGCCTGTGGAAGATTCCAAGTATGTCCCAAAGAATCACATCTCAGTGCAGTGAAGAGGATTTTTAGGTATCTAAGGCATCAACCCAAATTGGGCCTATGGTATCCTAAGGATTCACCTTTTGATTTGGTGGCATATTCAGACAGTGACTATGCTGGTGCTTGCTTGGATAGAAAGTCTACAACTAGAGGTTGTCAATTTCTAGGAAACAGATTGGTGTCATGGCAATGCAAGAAACAGACAGTGGTTGCAAATTCTACAACTGAAGCTGAGTATGTGGCTGCATCAAGTTGCTGTGGACAAGTACTTTGGATGCAAAATCAACTACTGGATTATGGGTACAATTTCATGAACACCAAAATACATATTGATAACAACAGCACACTTTTGCATAATTAAAAATGTTGTTTTTCATTCTAAAACAAAACATATTGAGATAAGACATCATCTCATAAAGGATTGCTATGAAAAGAAGTTAATTCAAATTGTTAAAATTCATAATGATAACAATGTTGCTGATCTTCTCTCTAAACACTTTGATGTGGGGAGGTTTCAATTTCTAATTGCAAATATTGGTATGATAAATCTTTAAAAATCTTATCTCTTTTTGTTTTTGTAAAGTGTGTAAAGGTCCTGTGCTGTTTGTTACTCCGTTTCTGCTGCTTCTTAAGAAGCATATGGTTATGTTGGAATGTACTCTGCTGCTATTTAACTCTACTGCTAGTACATATGTTTGTATGATTTGTGGTGTTTGGACCAACATTTTGCAGGCACAAGCTATAAATGATGTTAGTTGATGATTTGCAAGTAAACAAAACAGAAAGTAAGCATTCATCATTAATCACCAAAAGAGTACAACTGATCAGGGTAAATTCACATATCACTTCAAAAACCACAAAAGACTTCTACATGACAAGATAAAATCAAGAGACTACAACCTAATACATCACTGTCTAGGGCATGGAAGCCCAAGCACAACTTTTCTCTCCTTGGGAAGAGGAGGGTTTGCCTTTCTTGTCCTGGATGATGGCTTGGGTCCTGGTGTCACACCCCCAAAATCGGGTCCAGCGGAAGCATACATGTAGCTGGGGTGTAACTCAATCGGTATCACAACACAAGTACAAAAATGGTTTTCACTTCAATTATTTAGAATAAAATCATTTAATCAAACGAGTTGAATTTACATAGTTAAAAGTAGTGTGGAAGTAGGCCTTTAAAATAGTTTAAAACGGTCCCCAAATGAATATCAGAGTCTTCTACGACCATGTCATGCCCTGCCAAAACCTCCTGTAGCATGCCATTGCTTAATACCTGAAAATACATGCTTAAGTGTCAACACGAGGTTGGTGAGTTCATAGAGTCTAGTGAAAAAGAATTTAATGCATATGAATGAAGATTTCCCAGCAAAGGCATTGTAAATCCCCTCAGTTACAAGTCCCGCCGTAAGAGACTTGTAACCTCTGTGTTTACAACCCACTGCCAAAAGTAAAAAGTTTGGTTTGTTTAAACAAAAGTAATAAGATTGGTGCAAAAGCATCGTAATTCAGTAATAATGTTTATAAAAACCACCAGTATATAACTTTAATCGTATGTACAATAGCCCAAGTATAAAGTAAAGTAATCCGATTTCAGTCATAAAATTTACATTGGCTCTTAAGCTCATGACCCCGAAGCTAGACGTTACTTGGCCCCAAATGAGTGTTTACCAGACACTCTAAAGATATTAGACATGAAATGCATCCGTAATTCCATTGGAGCAACCCAAACACGGATGGAGGAGTCACCCTCAATAGATCGATTCACTCACTCTCGCTCGTACTTTAATTAACGGTCCATGATAATAAAGGGGACTTGTCAAGACGTGGTAATAAGGCAACTTAATCAATGTAAGGCATTTAATATTTTGGCATTGTACAAAAATAATTAAAGCAGCGTATTCTTCCCAATAAGTAATTCAAATCGTATAAAAGCATAGAACAAGTATTGAAGCATGTATCTCCCCCAAAGAGTTTATAAAGTCATTAAAAAAGTAAAAGTGGGGCTATGACTCACCTCGAAATGATGATACAATGCAATGGAATGATACGGACAACAAGGAATGAATTCAACCGCAACCTATGACGAATGAATATGATCTAATTTAGATTATGAAATGATGTAGAGAATATGCATGCACATGATAACTATACCACTCATAACTTGAAAATATACTAGTTATAGTCTTATAAAAATACATTCCATACTTGAGAAAATAATAAGTCTTAACTAGACTTGTGTAAACTTGTCGTAGTATATATGTATAGAAGTTAGTGTTATAAACTTCGTCTTGAAAACCTTGAAGTAACATCTAATGGTCATAAAAATAAGCTCATAAGCATAAGTACTTTGTTAGTTATAAAATTCTGCAATTTAGTAGTATTTCTAGAAAATCTAGAATTTAGTACGTAGAAGTAGCATTATTATTATTTTTAATAAAAGCTGCCAATTATAGAGGATTTTCGCTGATATTGAAACGTGAATAACTTGGTCGTTTTAAGTTCATTTTCTTCGTTCTTTATATCCACGGGTTCGTCTTAGTATGTACTAATATATTTTTGATAACTCGGATTTTCTAGATTACGTCTAACGCCTCGGTTTGTCCACCAAAAATCGTCCAACAGCAACAATTTTTAGAAAAATAGTTTTCGTCAATAAACTTGCAAAAATCATATCTCCTTCATTATAAACTCATTTTAACCCGTTCTTTCGCCTACGGCTTCGTTTTTGAAAGTATTTTCTAAATCTTAAGTCGAAAAGTTCCCCTGAGTTACTGAGATTTCCAGGTTTTCAAATTTGGGACAGTAGGTATATATAGGTATTCCAAATCCATTTCTAGTGTGCTAAACTAGTTTTTAACATCACCAAATCTCTTGCAAACACCACAAAGCTATTCTAATCCTACCATACACCTTCTTAGGGTGCCATGAGTTCCTAATCATCACCAATCATGTTAATTTAACAAGGGAATACCTAAAATAAATTCTAGGGTTTGTATGTTCAAAAAGTTAACAAAAAAAATGTGGTATAGCTAACTTGTGCATGAAATTAAGCATGAAAATCATATGATACTAGTAAATATAATATGAAATCATGAAAATAAATTTGATAACTTACTTTGAAATATTAGGTGATTAGATGATGAGAAATCTTGTGTTTCTTGAGTTTGTATTGCAAAACTCTTAACTAGAATGATGAAATTAACAACTTTGTAGCTTTAATCTTTGAAAAATAAACAATTGATCATGGTGTTCTTGGTCCTTGTGGTTTGGCCGTGGGTTTTGGGGAAGAAAAAGAGAGAAAGCAATTTTTTTGATCTAAAGTTTTTAAGTGATAATGTGTAACTAGTTTGTAGATATTATTTAGGATTATATTATATAATAAGGACACATAAATGCATGAGGTCAGGGGGGGGGGGGGGTGGGTTCATGGATGGTTTTCAAAGGGTTCAAAAGCATGATTATGGACTTTGATTTATTTAGGATAGTGGATATTTTAGGTGTTAAATTTAGGTAATCGTAGTTAGTTTTTAGTTATAATTGAGTACCGGGTTTGCGAGAAATAAATTTTAACAAGTTAACCGGGACATAATAAAGTCATAAAAATGTTAAAAATATATTGGGTACAAAATTTGAGCGTTTGAATAATTATTAATTAGTTTTCACGAAAACCGTCGTAATTATATTAAACTTACGTTTTAAATTTAATAAATTCCCAAAATACCGGGTAAATGAATTTGATAATTTTTATGACGTTATAAAGGGTTTAAAAATATATCGGAACCATCGTGGGGATTTTTAGATATGTAGGTTATATTTATTAATCGCGGGTTAACGTTTAATTAAAAATTAATAAACGTAAAACGTTAAACATACCAAAAATAATAATATGAATATTCTACTAGTGGTATAGCATGCATATGTCATTATGATGATATGTAGACTATTTCTAGTCTGTATGAAGTGTCCCTAATGATAATGTATGAATTCGCACCTGAACCAATACGGTTACGCGAATTTAAGTACTCGTAAACTAAATTTACGATGAAATGAGCAATGCACTTGAATAGTATTTTCTTTCCGGAAATGAATAGTACTTGGTGAATAGTAAAATTTTTGAATGCTTCTCAGAATATCAAATTGACCTAAAAAATGATGAATAGTAAAGCGATGAATAATGTTTTGATGAATAGTGATTTATGAATAGTAAATTGTCGAAGTTTGGAAAATGACCTGAAATTGTGAGTTGTGACAGTCGCCCACCCAAAAAGGAATTCAGTCCCTGAATTCAGCTAGTGTTGGTCTCGGTAATAGGTTTGGTGAAAAGATGATAATATTTGAGAATTCCAATGAACTTTCACGATAGAAATTTGACTTCCCTTAAACTATTCGACCTAACAGTCCATGGTTTCTATTGGTTCTCTTACCAGGTTTACGTTTGTCATTGGGTTGGATTCCATCCAATGCAATCATGAGTGACTCATCTGAAAGTTATTTCTCGAGATTTTAGAAAACGTGAAACATGTTTGTGTAACCTTCTGTTTGCTAACAAGGCTCAAGTCTAACGGCCACTAGACCTACTCGGTCTGAAATATTAAATAGTCCAGTGTATATCGGGTTTAACTTTCTGAATTTTTCTGAATGGCTACCAACTTGAAGTTGTAATGGTTTACACTTATTGAACTTGTAACTGATTCTTGACTTGTAGGAAATTCCTGGTTATTTCATGAATGTCTACTGGACTAGTTAGTTGGGCTTTTCCAATTTCGATTCGTCAATGGATGTTGGCACTTCGACCATAGAGTGCCTCAAATGGTGTAGTCTCTACGCTCGCGCAATAACTATGGTTGCAACTGAATTTGATTTATGGTAAATGGTTAGTCCAACCATTTCTAAAGTCAATCCTCATACTCTGAGCATATCTTCCTATGTTTGAATCGTTCTCTCGTTCTGACCATTAGTCTGCAGATGATACGTGGTGTGGTTCCAAAGGAATCTTAATGAAATCGCTAGGAGTTTGAGGTGACTTAAATTCCTCTATTAGAAATAATTGAAATGGGTATCATGAATCTTGTTTGAGAGACTTTCAAGGTTAAGTCCGTCAAAGGGTGTTGTTGAAAATAATAGATTAGGATAAGGTTGTGATCCTCTGCAGGATGTCATGAATTGAGTCTTTCTCCACCTATGATGCTTAGTCTCCATTACTAAGATTTCCCCAAGCTCTATGTCATCAAATCACAAAATCCTAAATGTATAAGTGATGTAATATAGTGATTGATTTTTCAAAGTTTGTTTTGAGTTTGTGTGTTTTGTTCATAAACCTTCCCTGAATAAACGAATTTACAACTTTAAGCAAACGGCTTTCGGTGTAACATTTTTCTTGATGTTTCAAAATTTAATAGTTATGCAAGATAGGACAGTTTTCAACATAAGGTGGATACTATGGTTTACCAAAGATCGATGTTTAAAATTTCCTAACATTCAATAGTTTTGTAAAAGATTAACCAAAAGGAATTTGTTTGTCAAAATAAGCGCCTTAGAAAAGTATTTCTTACAAGATATATGTTTGTATAACTGTAGTTTGGAGAAAAATCCATTTAAAAGTGAAAGTATTCAGAGGATAAAATAGCCAGGTATGTATGTCTGCACAAATGCAAAGGTGTCTAACATGTTTGGATAAAGTCTATTGGAGAGGACATGTTCAATCTATAGTCTCGGTTAAGAGGTTGGATTTATCTCTATGGTGTTGCTTAGTGAGCACTCGTATCGAAACTAATCTTGTAATTCAGTCAAGCCAATACTTTCTAGATGATAGAATTTTTGGTGATTAGGCCAGTGATAGTGGTTAGAATGGTTTTGTGATATCTTGAGGTTTCTGTTGAGTTTTGAATGGTCTTAATGTACCGAGATATTCTCCTTATAGATGGTATGGAAAGTCTTTCCTAGGGAGGTCATTGATAATATCCACCTAGCAATATAGGAGTAGTGAGGGATGAGTGGCATAGGAAACTATATAGTGTCAACTAATTCCTTATATAAATAGGGATGGGAAAGGGAAATAATAATGATTGCGAGAAGGGAAGAGACTGTGACAACTGTGACAAAATGAGATTGTGATAAAAGAAAATACTGTGATGTAAGTGTATTGTGCATAGACGTGAATGTTCATGAGATGAAATGACCAATTGACGTGCCTCCAAGCGGCGGTTCACGAAGTGATGAAAAGTATGAATGTTCTAACAACGATAGTATACACACACATGTATGAAACATTTGGAAATTGAGTAGAGGATTCAATACAGACAAAATTTTATTATAACCATTCTCAGTGTTGCAAAATTCATTTTTGAGTCGGATATAGGTGGTCAGCCTATGTCCTACTATCCGGGGTCGAATATAAATGACCAGTCTATATTCTACCGAGGTTCCATGAATTTTGAAATACTCAGCTCAGTCATACTAAGACTATGTCCTTCACAAATACCAAGACGTTCTGAAAGACAAAAGCAAGTGACCAACTCGAGGTCAAATGATGAAACTATGCAAGGAAAACATAATGCGGTGACATATATGATACGTGAACATGCTTATATGAAAGAAAATTATAGAAATCAACTATAAAAAATGAATATAATATATTAGATAATGAGACATAAATCTCATCACCTATGTCAGCAACTAACCACAAATGAGGCTACAGCTTGGCAGGCAGGCACGTGACGGTCACAGGGTTAAGTTTTTGTAAAAGTAGCTATAGTCTAGGTTTTAAAAAAAAACTTAGTTCACTATAGCCAAAGCTCTGATGCCAATCTGTCACAACCCCCAAAGTCGGGTCCAGCGGAAGCATACATGTAGCTGGGGTGTAACTCAATCGGTATCACAACACCAGTACAAAAATGGTTTTCACTTCAATTATTTACAATAAAATCATTTAATCAAACGAGTTGAATTTACATAGTTAAAAGTAGTGCGGAAGTAGGCCTTTAAAATAGTTTAAAACGGTCTCCAAATGAATATCAGAGTCTTCTACGACCGTGCCATGCCCTGCCAAAACCTCCTGTAGCGTGCCGTTGCTTAATACCTTAAAATACATGCTAAAGTGTCAACACGAGGTTGGTGAGTTCATAGAGTCTAGTGAAAAAGAATGTAATGCATATGAATGAAGATTTCCCAGCAAAGGCATTGTAAATCCACTCAGTTACAAGTCCCGCCATAAGAGACTTGTAACACGTGTGTTTACAACCCACTGCCAAAAGTAATAAGTTTGGTTTGTGTAAACAAAAGTAATAAGATTGATGCAAAAGCATCGTAATTCAGTAATAAATCAGTAATAAGGTTTATAAAAACCATCAGTATATAACTTTAATCGTATGTACAATATCCCAAGTGTAAAGTAAAGTAATCAGATTTCAGTCATAAAATTTACATTGGCTCTTAAGCTCATGACCTCGAAGCTAGACGTTACTTGGCCCCAAATGAGTGTTTACCAGACACTCTAAAGATATTAGACATGAAATGCATCCGTAATTCCGTTGGAGCAACCCAAACACGGATGGAGGAGTCACCCTCAATAGATCTATTCACTCACTCTCGCTCGTACTTTAATTAACGGTCCATGATAATAAAGGGGACTTGTCAAGACGTGCTAATAAGGAAACTTAAGCAATGTAAGGAATTTAATACTTTGGCATTGTACAAAAATAATTAAAGCAGCGTATTCTTCCCAATAAGTAATTCAAATCGTATAAAACATAGAACAAGTATTGAAGCATGTATCTCCCCCAAAGAGTTTATAAAGTTGTGGGGCTATGACTCACCTCGAAATGATGATACAATGCAATGGAATGATACGGACAACAAGGAATGAATTCAACCGCAACCTATGACGAATGAATATGATCTAATTTAGATCATGAAATGATGTAGAGAATATGCATGCACATGATAACTATGCCACTCATAACTTGAAAATATACTAGTTATAGTCTTATGAAAATACATTCCATACTTGAGAAAAATAGTAAGTCTTAACTAGACTTGTGTAAACTTGTCGTAGTATATATGTATAGAAGTTAGTGTTATAAACTTCGTCTTGAAAACCTTGAAGTAACATCTAATGGTCATAAAAATAAGCTCATAAGCATAAGTACTTCGTTAGTTATAAATTTCGGCAATTTAGTAGTATTTCTAGAAAATCTAAAATTTAGTACGTAGAAGTAGTATTATTATTATTATTAATAAAAGCTGCCAATTATAGAGGATTTTCGCTGATATTGAAACGTTAATAACTTGGTCGTTTTAAGTTTATTTTCTTCGTTTTTTATATCCACGGGTTTGTCTTAGTATGTACTAATATATTTTTGATAACCCGGATTTTCTAGATTACATCTAACGCCTCGGTTTGTCCACCAAAAATCGTCCAACAGCAACAATTTTTAGAAAAATAGTTTTCGTCTAAAATCGTTTTAACCCGTTCTTTCGCCTACGGCTTCGCTTTTGAAAGTATTTTCTAAATATTAAGTTGAAAAGTTCCCCTGAGTTACTGAGATTTCCAGGTTTTCAAATTTGGGACAGTAGGTATATATAGGTATTCCAAATCCATTTCTAGTGTGCTAAACTAGTTTCTAACATCACCAAATCTCTTGCAAACACCACAAAGCTATTCTAATCCTACCATACACCTTCTTAGGGTGCCATGGATTCCTAATCATCACCAATCATGTTAATTTAACAAGGGAATACCTAAAAAAAAATTCTAGGGTTTGTATGTTCAAAAAGTTAACAAAAAAAATGTGGTATAGCTAACTTGTGCATGAAATTAAGCATGAAAATCATATGAAACTAGTAAATATAAGATGAAATCATGAAAATAAATTTGATAACTTACTTTAAAATATTAGGTGATTCGATGATGAGAAATCTTGTGTTTCTTGAGTTTGTATTGCAAAACTCTTAACTAGAATGATGAAATGAATAACTTTGTAGCTTTAATCTTTGAAAAATAAACACTTGATCATGGTGTTCTTGGTCCTTGTGGTTTGGCCGTGGGTTTTGGGGAAGAAAAAGAGAGAAAGCAATTTTTTTGATCTAAAGTTTTTAAGTGATAATGTGTAACTAGTTTGTAGATATTATTTAGGATTATATTATATAATAAGGACACATAAATGCATGAGGTCAGGGGGGGGGGGTTCATGGCTGGTTTTCAAAGGGTTCAAAAGCATGATTATGAACTTTGATTTATTTAGGATAGTTAGTGGATGATTTGTAGTATAAATATAGGTTTTTAGGTGTTAAATTTAGGTAATCGTAGTTAGTTTTTAGTTATAATTGAGTACCAGGTTTGCGAGAAATAAATTTTAACAAGTTAACCGGGACATAATAAAGTCATAAAAATGTTAAAAATATATTGGGTACAAAATTTGAGCGTTTGGATAATTATTAATTAGTTTTCACGAAAACCGTCGTAATTATATTAAACTTACGTTTTAAATTCAATAAATTCCCAAAATACCGGGTAAATGAATTTTATAATTTTTATGACGTTATAAGGGGTTAAAAATATATCGGAACCATCGTGGGGATTTTTAGATATGTTGGTTATATTTATTAATCGCGGGTTAGTTTTTAATTAAAAATAAATAAACGTAAAACGTTAAACATACCAAAAATAATAATATGAATATTTTACGAGTGGTATAGCATGCATATGTCATTATAATGATATGTAGACCATTTCTAGTCCGTATGAAGTGTCCCTAATGATAATGTATGAATTCGCACCTGAACCAATACGGTTACGGGAATTTAAGTACTCGTAAATTAAATTTACGATGAATTGAGCAATGCACGGGAATAGTATTTTCTTTCCGGAATGAATAGTACTTGGTGAATAGTAAAATTTTTGAATGCTTCTCAGAATATCAAATTGATCTCGAAAATGATGAATAGTAAAATGATGAATAGTGTTTTGATAAATAGTGATTTATGAATAGTAAATTGTCAAAGTTTGGAAAATGACCTGAAATTGTGAGTTGTGACACCTGGCCTTGAAGATTGTGGTCTTTCTGGAGTGGAAAGTGGATTGTCTTGAGGCTCATCCTCATCCTAAAAAGTATAAATGAAGGGGGAAACAAGTTCCATTGGAGATGGAGGTCTGTTAGGGATCCAAGCTAGGTCTTCTGATGATTCTGAAGACGATGGAGATCTAGGGGACATCACCTCTTTACCCCTGGAAGTGCTTGGGGTCTGATTCAAGTTCAATAGATCTTTCAACACAGGTAGATCGTGTTTTCTCTTGCGGGCTTGTTCCTTAGTCCTACATCCGTTGTGGGGAGGACGGAATGGAGGTACATAAGTTTGGAATGGTGCTTCATCATTAGAAGATGAATCCGAAGATATGTTGATTATTTCGGGAATACATTTCATTATTCTTGAGATTTGATTTTGGTGATTGGCGTTTTTTATTGCGATTAGGGTTTGATTGTGGTGAATTAGGGAAAGATTTAGTCCGTTTTTATAGGGATCATGGCGTATCAAGTGCATTTATTGTTGAGGGTCTTTGACTTTTTGACCAAGTTTGATTAGTCAACTCTGCTGCTGGCTAAAATCACTCTGCTGCTAGTTGTTTCATTATGCTGCTAATGTTGTGGATGATATGGTTGTGCTGCTACGGTTGTAAGTGTGGGGGTGGAATGTGTAACTTCTCCAAATTAGTTTAAAACCTAATTAACATTCACAATTGGTTTTTACACGCTCCAAATTGAAGTTTTCACAAACCCTAACACTTCATTACTCTCAAAGTCAATTATCCCCAATTTTTTAAAACCCTAATTCATGGATTGTACACGTACCTGGGTAGAGCAACACAATGATGTTGCTATTTTGGATGAAAAGTTGGTTCCTGAAGGTTTCACAGACATGGTAAAATTCTTGAATGCTACTTCTCTTAGGTATGCATTAACTGTGAATCCTACAATATTTGTTTCCTACATCAAACAATTTTGGCTTACTGCTAAAGCTAAAACTAGGAATGGGGAAAAATATGTTAGTGCTATAGTAAATGGTCAACAAGTTCGTGTAACTGAATCTTCTATAAGGGAAACTCTTCTCTTAGATGATGAAACAGAGACCACGTGTCTTGCAAATTCTGCTATTTTTCAGGGTTTACATGATTTGGGATATGAGGGAAGACATACAAATTTAAAATTTCAAAAAGCTCTCCTCTGTCCTCAATACAAATTTTTGGTACACATTCTCCTTCATTGTTTGAGTCCTAAAACTTCTGGGTGGCATGAGTTTAGTGCTACTATTGCTTCTGCTATGGTATGCCTAAGCAAAGGACATCCATTTAATTTTTTTAATATGATTTTGGAGGGGATTGTAAAAAGTGTTAAAGTGTCTGGTTCTTATTTACTTTATCCAAGATTTATTCAGCTCTTTATAGAAAACCAACTTACAAATTTCATATCACATACTGCTACTTATGATGCTCCTAAATTGGTTTCCAAAACATTTACTTTCTTGATTAAACATGGTAAAGGTTTTTTAGGCACACATACAGCTCTTACACCTTCTATGGTGCAAATTGTGCAAAATATCCAGGGTGAAGAATCAGGAAATCCCACTGATTCCTATCACACACCCAATTTTTCTGCATCTGCTACACAACCCAAAATACACTATACCCATAGGAAAACCAAAAAGAACACTAATCTACCTTAGGATATTGTTAGTATGGCTGTACCAGATGAGGCTGTCCTAGGTGATGAAGGGGACATGTTGGCAAGGGCTGTCACTACTGCTTATAGCTTAGCAGCAGAGCAGGACAGTGATAACATCATTAAGACCGAAACCAAGGCAACATCTAGAGAAAAGGATTCTGCTGAATCTAATTTAAATGATGGTAACCCTAGCCAAATGGAAAATATAGGGGGATCAGATGATCAAACTAGGTTTGATACTGAGTTTATGTCCAAAGATTCACCTCTCGGACCAGATCACACAGGTCGAAGTGATGAGGACAGGACAGAGACAAATGAATTGACGGAAAATTTTATGCATGATGACAATGTCAATGATTCACCTCTCGGACCAGGTTACACAGGTCGAAGTGATGAGACTAGTATGAAACTTATTCAGGAATTGACGGTTACTTGTACCAATTTGGAGTTGAAGTGTACTACATTGGAGGATAAAGTTCTTGGTCTTTCTACTGTTGTTGATGGTCAAGCCAAGCTCATTACCAAATTGCAAAAACAGATCAAGAACTTAAGGAAATCAAGATCTTCAACCTCCTTAAAAAGATTGAAGAAAGTCGGCACTTCTTAAGTTGTAAGTTCACCTGAACACTCTGTTCATTTGGAAGAGGATGCTTCCAAACAGGGGAGGAATGAAGAAATGGGTTCAGGGGAGGAAAATTTGAAGAACGTTGATAGTGCTCAAAATGTGGATGTTGGAATGGTTTCAGGGGAGGTTCCAGAAGTTGGTGACATGGAAGTGGAAAGTCCTCAGGATGTGGAAAATTTTGTGATTGCTGACAAATCAGGGAATGAGGTTGTAATGGAAGAAGTGATTGCTACTCAAGAAAAAGTGGTGGAAAAACTTAAGACTTTGGAGCCTGAGCAATTAGTGAAGGCAACAGGGTTGATGGGTGAAGCATTGATGACTTTGGGTGATTTTGTGGCAAAAGAACTTAATGATGCTGCTATTACTAATAGAATTGATGACTCTACTGCTGCTCAAGACTCTACTGCTAAGGATTTTGCTGATCCTGCTGCTAGTGAATAGGTCAATTCTGCTGATGCACAAGACTCTGCTGTTGGGTCTAGTGATAATGCTGCTGTTGAGGCTATGGTTTTGTTAAGTAAGAAGACAACAGAGATTCCATCTGAATCATCTTCACAACATACATCACTACCAATTCAATCACTACCACAACAACCAACAACCACAATCATATCATCTACACCAAGAATACCTCAAAAAGGAGTTGTAAGCAGAGAACCTGCTGCTCAACAAAAGAAGATTGTTTTATCATCTTCTACTGATAAAGGGAAAGGCAAGCAAGTTGAAGATCCAAAGCTAATGTATAAGGGGATTGATTACTCTCAGATACCTTTTCATTGGTGGCCTAAAGAACTGCAAGTTGAACATGATTCAGCTGTTGCAATTAAAGAACAAGAGTTGATTGATATGGAAGAGCAACAGTTGATTCAAGAAGAAAAGGAAAAGGTTGAAAAAGAAACTGAAGATTTGAAGAGGTATGAAGAGTGGGTTGAGGAAAGATAAGAATATATGCTGATTTAGAACTCTCTAAGATGATTAAGATTGAAGAACAAGAAACTCCAACTTTTGATGTTCAATCTTGGATAAGAAAGTTCACAGCAAAGAAAAAGAAAGAAGATGTTGCTGCTAGAAGAAAGAAAAAGATTCTCAGGGGTCCAACACCATTGCAACAAAGAAGAGAGCAAGAAGGATACCTGAAGAATATGAAGAGATGGAAATTGGTACAGTTAAAACCTAAGTCTGATCAAGAGGTTTTTTACTTGTATCAACAAGCTAAGAAAGAAACAGATACCTTATATCCTATGGGTTGTGCTGAAGACTTAGAACATATTGATCAAATGAATAAAAAGTTGGTACCTGATAAAGTTATTGAAGCAGAGCATGTACAAGAGGCAGATGTTGTTAAGAAGCTTAATGATATAGCAGATAAGACAAATTCTTCTATTCAAAGTGGTAAAAGAAAAGGTGTTGTTCATAAATCCTTTGCAAAGAAGAAGAGAAAAACAGAAGAAGAAAGCAGTTCTAAGCCTGAAGGAGATGAGTTCAAGAATGATTATGATCATATTCCTTCTGAGCATTTAAAGCAACAGTTGAAGGTTCTCACTATGGTTACTAAGATGGATGAACCTGAAGTAGTTGATGCTATACCAGTAGGAATCAAATATCCTATTATTCAAGTAACTACAGGATATGATACTAAAATTGGAGCATTTCATGATGTTGAGAGATCTGATGGAAAGACTCACAGGTTTCTTAGATTTCAACAGATGCTGTATTACTTTGATAGAGAGGATGTTGATGACATGTAGAGGATATATAAGGAAAAGTTTGGAGCTAAGAAGTTTGATGGTAAAAAGTATGAAAAAGAGAAAATTGATTACATTAAGACTATGGCTGATAATATTCTTTGGAGAGCTCTGAAACTTATGTTTGATCTTTCAATGGAAGATCCTGAATGGATAGAGATAGTAGGATATAAAGATTATCCAGTGGTAAGATATTGGAATATTGTCAATCAGATGGTTAATGGTACTGGGTTGCTCAATTTGCAAAAAGATTATGACACTGATGATCAAGCATTTAATTTGTTGTCAAAATATAAGAAGATACTTGGTCAACAGACATCTCAAGAATTGAATGTTTGGAAGCATCCTCCTGGTGTTTAACTGAGTTTTGAAGAAACTTAATGATTTAGAAATAAATATTAAGTTTAGGGGAGGATTGTTGGATTTTAGATTCTGCTGCTTGGTGAAACTGCTGCTATGATGAGAATACTGCTAAGGTTAATGATTCTACTGCTGTCAAAGTGCTGCTATGGGAAAATACTGCCAGTGGAATCTACTGCTAAAGAGATAAGCATGTATACGGAATAGATAATTATAGAATAGATTGTGTGTATATTATGTACGTCTAGAATATTCTTATCTTGTGTAGAAAGGTATTGTAAACCTAGTAGGACTCCTTGGCCTATAAAAGGAAGATCCTAGGGTTAGTTTTGAGTACGTATTGTTTTAGTTTCGTTTACACTTCAAGGTTGTAAAACCCTAGCATTGCCGAGTGCTCGTATTAATAATATATTGAAGTGTTGATAGTTAATTGTTCTTCTTAAGTTAAGCTTTTATATTCCGCATTCTAGCTTAAGTGTTTAATTCAAGTCAACTTCTATATAAGATCGTTTGCTTAACTGGGATCAACAGATACTAAATGTGTCGTCATAGGAAGAGATAGAAGCTTATAGAGTTGGTGAAGATCGTACACGGCCCCATGAATGGTATTAAGGAATGCAACCCTTCACCTATTCAATTGTGACAAACCAATTAATCAATAAAAGATAACTAGGGAGTAGTGAAATCTAACTAAACACGCTTTTCTCATATTAAAAGTCTCTCACATTTTATTTTCTTGTTATTTTATTTTATTTGTTAAGCAGTTATTTGGGTTAGTTGACTAGCAACTAATTCCGCCCACTCTTCCAAAGCTGTGATTTTACTGATTTCATAAAATATAAAAATACAAAAAGAATCATCCCTCACCTTTAGGCCTAGTCAGATTAATTTCAATCCTAGCGAACACTATTCCCTGTGGAGAATGATCAATCCCCTGGTACTTGCCACTTCACTATACTACATCGGTCAGGTACACTGCCTGGTGGGGATTATAAGCTTCTCAAGATCCCTTAAGAAGTAAAACTTTTGTGTAGACTACAATCCATGCATCAAAGTTTTTGGCGCCGCTGTCGGGGAATAGTTATTGTTTTGGTTGAGTTTTATCTTTATTAGGTCTGCTCACTAGATTCTTTTCTAGTGAGATTTTTATTTTTATTTTATAGGTTTTCTATAGTCTATCTTTCTTCTTTGTTTCCTTTGATTGTAAACCTTCTCGATGGATAACAATAGCATTGATCGTTTGGTTCCTGTTATTTGTGTTTTTCGTCAAAGAATTTTCCAGCTACCCATCCCAATCCCTATAGTGGAAAATGAGAACCCACTTAACCTCTCACCTGACCATCACTTTGGCAATGATTCTGAGATGGAGGAATCTAACCATGATAATGACCATAGAATTAGCCCTTTTTACTATTCGGACTCTGATGAGGGCCTAGATGATGGTGATGTAATTAATGAAGATAGGATGGGGGAAGATATGAACCCTCTTAAGCATGTTGATCCTAGGACAAAAATTGAAAAAGATAGCTCTTTAACATGCAGTTCCCTTGTAAGATTGGATATATAGGAGCTTTGATGCGTATCTTAACTCGTCTTTACCTATGAACATAATTTCACATGCCAACTATAATAAAATCATGGTAAATGAGTTAGCATATCAGAGGAATAATATTGTTGCTAGGAATGAACCATTACACGTGTTTGTAGGAAGTTTCATGTATTTGGTTAATTTTATTGTTATGGAGAACCTAGGAGAATTCATTGATGTGAAATTAACCCAAATCATATTTGGAGAACCCTTTAAACGGTTAACATATCTTGATGAAAAACTTATGGATGGGTTGATTACCTTTTCGGATGAGGAGGAAGATTTTGTTTACCAAATGCCATGCTCGCAGCCTAGGTTTAAGAATCACTCAATGGAAGCATGCAATAGAATTCCCCCTATCGAGTTGTTGAGCGAGAATGACAAAAAGAAAGGACTAAAATATTTCCATGAAAATAATAAGAAATACTATCGCAGATGTTTAGAGCTAAATGATGACTATAAGAGAGATGAGGCAACAATTAGATGGCTCACACCTGGGTATGTGAGCATAAGTGATACGCGATAGGGCGTGACTTTGAGTCTAGCTACAAGACTCGTGAATAAAGAAAAGCGCTTCTTGGTAGGCAACTCAAGCTTCATTTGTTTGTTTGTTTGTTTATTTGATTTTATTTGCTTCCCTATGTATGTTTTGTTTTTATTGCTTATTGTTCATGTATCAAACATTTTGTGAAAATGCTTTATTTTGTTTTTAACTTTGTCTTGATTACATATAAAGGTATTTTACAAAAGATAAGTGTAAGGGAAATCCAAATTTTTTTTTAACAACGGGTTGAACATGAATGATAACAATGAGATATAAATTTGCATATTAGTATTTGTTTGATTCAAATGCTTGTATCGAGTCATAATGAGTGTTTTGCAGGATTCCAGGAATTAGAACATAGGTTTTTCTAGAAATTTCCCGGAACAAAGTAAAAGAATTCTGTCAGATCAATTTTAACGGCGTCAGGCATCACCTGACGACGTCAGGTGTAATTTTCTGGAAATTTTTCAGGTTTTGTTTTTCTGCTAGAATTTTAAAGTTTTGTAATATCTGTATTTTATAAACTCCAGGAATCTGCAAACATTTATTCCACAAGCATTATATCTTTAGTTGCTTTCTAGGATTTAATTTTATGTAGATTTACCGGCGATTTTACGCGAGGTTTTCTTGTTTGTTTTCTCAGCTAATTAACAGGTTATATTGGACAAGAAGACGTCAATTATTACCCCCATATGTGCACTAATATTTAAAAAGTACTCCAAGTGTTTTGATTTTCTTAATTTGAGTCGTTAGAATAGTCGATGGTAAAGTATGTAAAAGTTCAAGTGTAAGAGGAATGCAAATTCTCTACGATGTATTATTTTGGATGGTAGGGCAAGAGTGTATGAAAAAAAAATCGAAAAATCAAGAAAAAGAAAAAAACAATAGAAAAAGAAAAAAGAGAAAAAAGAGACTACCATCCCTTTTCCTTTTATGTTTATTTTATGTTTTTGTTATTTTATGATTAGCTTATGTCGAGTCGAGTCTTGGCTTAGCAACGCTATATTGTACATATAATTGACTGAGATGATTAACTTGCCACCAGTAAAAATTGCCTCTATCCAACAAAACTGTGCTTATCATATCCCTACACCTCACGTTATAACCCTTTTAAAAGACCTCTTTGATAGTTTATCCTAGGTGCTTACGCCAAGTTGTGGAGGTTTGATCCTTTACAAGCCTATGGTAATATATGTGCTATGACAGGTAGTGAGAGATATTTTACATTTTCATATTGTGATATATACTTTTATTACACCCGAGAGACGTGAGTATCTAAACACTATTTGTGAGGTGCTAGTGTATAATTTCCATGCTTGTTTCGGTTGAAGTGGAACGATTATTTGTTGCAATTACTTTTATATTAGTGTTAAATGACCCCTAGCTTGTATTTTGATTAGAATAAAAGCGCATTTGCTTGAGGACAAGTAAATATCAAGTGTAAGGGTATTTGATGAGACGAAAAGTGTACCGCTTTTAGGGGGTCATTTAAGCCCCCTAAGTCGTGATTATTTGATCAAATATTGCCTCAAATCGTTCCTTTTGTTATTTTAGGTACTTTGGAGAAGAAATCTAGAAAAGGAAGAATTTTAGACGTTTTTGGAGTGAAAAGTGAAGAAAATGACAAAGTCTCCAAAATCAAGCAGGAAACAGTAACTGACAGCGTCACGCTTTAAAGGTGACGGCGTCACGCTTTGGCAAAAAGGTGGATATGAAGTTTACACGAGACGCGCCAGAATGATTTTTGAAATTAAAGAGTGACGGCGTCACCCTTTGGGACGCCTAGGCCGTCACGTGTAATTTACAAGGTGATGGCCAAGAAATATTATAACGTGACGGCGTCAAGTTTAAAACAGATGGCCATCTAGGGTACGTCTGAAGCCGTCAACCTTGGCTGACAGAAAAGTTGCCTATAAATACAACATTATAACTTCACTTTTTGTTAGCCCCCAACCCTAGGTCCGATTTTAGGGTTAGGGTAGGTGTTTTTCCAGCAACTTAGAGGGTTTCAATCACTCCAAAAATATCTTGTACTGGTTTGTTGATTCTATCTAAATTATGTCTTTCATTGTTATTGTTGCTTGCTCTTCATTGGTTATGCTTTGCTAATTTACCTTGTGTCTACTTATGATTGTATAAAACTTTTATATAATTAATTAGATCTTATTGATTCCTTGTTGATGCTTGTGTCTATCTTCATCAATTAAGGTGTGACAACTTCAATAGGTCCAGTTGATTTAGTTTATAATACTTGGTTCCTAATGTTTCTTGTTTTGATTGAATGATATCGATGTTAGGCTTAAGAAAACTGGCAGACTTCCAATTGGTAACATGCTTGAACGTCTTAAGAAACATGAATCAGATGTGTACTACAATTTTAATGGTTGTATTTAATGCATAAGTGACTACTAAGGAGGCCATGTTAGGAGCTAGCTGTCGGCTCGACATAGGAAGAGGTAGAAGCTTATAGAGTTGGGGAAGATTGTACACGGCCCTACAAATGGTATTAAGGAATACAACCCGTCAATTAAAACAAGGTGTGACAATTCAATAGGTATAATTGGATAGCTAGCAAGGAGTAATATATCATATGTAGATACACTTCACTTCCCTCGTAGAACCCAAGTTTATTTTCCTACACATTAGTTTAAGTAGTAGCTTTTGGGATAGTTGATTAGCAACTAATTTCGCCCCTTCTTCCGAAACCCGAGATTTTTACTTGCTTTCCATAAAATATAAAAATACAAAAAGAATCCTCCCTCACCTCTAGACCTAGTTAGATTAATTTCAATCCTAACGAACACTATTCTTTGAGTTGAACGATCAATCCCCCGATACTTAGCACTTTACTATACTACAACGGTCAGGAACACTGTCTGGTGGGGATTGTAAGCTTCTCAAGATCCCTTGAGAGGTAAAACCTTTTGCGAGGGTGCAATCCCACGCATCAACAGATAAGTACATCTTAACCAATTATTTCCTTTGTATCAATCAATCAATGAACACAAATATGTATTGATGACCAATACGAGAGACAGTGATAAGAAAGAAGAGCATAATCAGATGTAGGAGACCGATTGGAGATTAGGGTTTAGGGTGGATCCCCGTCATCACCATGGGAGAGAAACTAGGGTTTTTACTAGTACTGTAGTTTGTTATACATGATTTTTATTTGTGTATATATATATATATATATATATATATATATATATATATATATATATATATATATATATATATATATATATATATATATATATAGTAGTTTTAGAAGGTTGTTAGCTTTAGAAGTGGTGTTCATTATTAGTATAATGAAACTTGTAATGTTTAGTAAACGTGTAATAGATATGTAATGGTGTATTGGGATTAGCAATAGTTAAGGTATAATGTAAACACAAGTTAAATAGGGCTAGCCCAGCCAAAGCATATATTAGGCCCTTGTAACCAACATATAAATGTCTTCCTATACTTGTAGGAGGGTGGAAGTTCATTTAGTTTATGCAATTCACCTAGTTAAGTTTTCCTCCTTCTCACTAGAACTTTCTCTCTCTAAAAACTCTCTACTCAATCGTATATGTGTGATTCTTGATACAATAAAGGCGACCTACAATTGATATAAGAGCCATACAATGATTGTGGAGTGAATTTGTTTTCCAAAACTAGATCAAAATTTTTAATCCATTCATGTGTCTCATTTTGAACCGTAGGTCTTTCTCTAAACCTTGAGATTTCACGTATAAATTTATAAAAGTTTGTGTTTTTTATGTATTTATAATTTTAGTAAAGATCGTTACAAAAGAAATTCATTAAAACATCAAAATTTGCGGTTTTTTGTAATTTTTTGAGTTATGTTTTGGTCAGATTCGAATCTCGGTAAACTTGAGATTTACCGAGATTGTGGTGATCGGTAAAAGTACAATAGGTTGTGGTCCGAGATTTTAGGTATCCTTTATACTAATTTTGGTGTTTTACTGAGTCTGATATTTCACCAGGTTAGGAGTTTTACCAAATTAAGTATTCACCGAGTTAGGTTTTATTTTACTAAGATACACTTTTTACCAAATTAGGGTTTCACCGAGTTAGTTTTTACCAAGTCAAAATTTTTATCGAGATTTGTTTTTGAGATGTACTTGAAAAATTGTATTTGACATGTAAGGTTTCTCCACTGGTTAATAAGTTTGTTGACATAGTGTTTACAAACTTTCAAATTGGATACTCGGGGAGTGGAGTAGGGCGAGGAAAGAAGTCTTCGTGACTGAACCACTATAAACACTTGTGCTCCCCGACAGCGGCGCCAAAAACATGATGCTTATTTTACCTAGATCACGTTTTAATATTTATAAGTCTCATTTACCTATGATCTATGTGAGCACTAACAGGCAGTATATGGACTATTTTCTCAAAATATAAAAACCTATTCAAGTTAGAAGCATAACACAATACTCGAGAGCTTCATGCGAGGAGTACTATGTGGATATTTCGTTTTGACGAGTTTGTTCGGTTTACGAATTAAAGTGCCCTGACTCCTCGAACGATTATTGCATATACTTTTGAGATATGATTGCCTGAACGGTGTTATGTTATAACTAAACCCTAATAACAACTTAACTCATTAATAGGGAACTTTGTGTGAGGAGTATTAACTTCCGAATTATGATGGCCCGAACGGTATTATGCTGATCACATAATACAATAGTAGGGAGCTTCATGTGAGGAGTCATATACTTCTGAATTACAATGGCCCGAACGGTGTTGTGTTATATATAAAAACCTAAATAGTAATTAGTTATGAAAACCTAGACTAAGACTTGACATACGCACACCCGCACTACCCCAGGATGCGTGAGTAAGTTGTCTAAACCCGTAGGCTAAGACTCAGGTGAGTTTTCATAGCCTCACACCCTTTTAAATGCTTTTTAAATATTTTACAAACCCTGTGAGGGGGATACATGCTTTAAAACCAAATACAAGTCTTTGCTCTGGTTATTGCACGAGTAAACTAACAGCCATCATTACATAACCAAAATTCATGAATCTAATCATTTGGGACCTTTTACCAAAGCGAACGCGAATATAGTTGATAGATCTATTGGAGTTTGACAACTCTTGTTGGTATTAACACCCCACTAGGTGGTACCAATAAGTACTATATTTGAACCCACTGAAGGTTTAACTTTGGCAAGCTATCCTTCACATACCCTCATGGTTTGGTCTACAGACCCCATGACCCGGATCGTTAACGTGTGGTTCATGAGCTTAGTGCAATATACCTTCTTTCTAACACTAACCCTTTTCCACACATAGAGTTTAAACTGAACTCTGTGGAACTTGTATTTACACTTTAACTTTTTAAACCTATGACTCTCACTTAACATACGTGTTGACTTTTAAGCATGTTATCTTAGGTAATTAGGCACTATAGGAACCCTGGCACGGAGAACCACTGGACATGAGGACGTCCAGAATAGTGATCATTCAACAATTTTGTGTCATAAAACGTATCTTAGGGACCTCTCTTTTGGTAAAAGTATATCTTTTACTGTAAAAACTCTGATGAATAAATGAATGATAACAACCTTTTTCAAAAACGCCTCTTTTTGAGTCGTTTTCTATTATCTTGTCTTTGTTTCCATGAGTAATACCCCAAACACTTTATCTGTTGCGATCAGTGAAAAATGGGGGTGTTACAGTACGCCCGATCATGACTAGTCTAGAAATGGTAAATCCGAAGTCGTCCTAAGAGCCATGAGGCGGATTCTAATCTAAGTTCTATTATGTCACTAAAAAGGGGTTTTTGATTTGATTTGTATTAAACTAATGAAATCAACAAAAATGAAATGAGATTAAATAAGTGGGAGAAAAGATGTGCTAGCCTAGATACTACTATTATCATGCCATAACTAGTTTTCCTACAAGTGTCTATTATCGCTTTACGTGGTGGTTAAATGTCACTAGGATCAGTTGGTCAAATCTGCTAGCCTATAATTCAAGACCTGTACCTCCTTTGGTCAATTCGGCTGTTTAGTCCAGTTATAGTCATTAAACACCAGCTATTTATCAAGACCTATTCTATGTCAAGGTTGTGTGGTCATTTGGTCAATTCTCACACATACAAGCAAGGACAAGCATTTCTTACACATTTCTACTAGGATATGTAGTCCTTTGGTCAATTTTTACGCAACGGTTGTGTAGTCCTTTGATCAATTCTTACACACCCTCATAACTGATGCGTGGGAATCGCAACAGGCTTTACCTCTCGAGGGATCTCGAGAAGCTTACAACCCCCACCAGGCAGTGTACCTGATCGTTGTAGTATAGTATAGTGACAAGTACCGGGGGATTGATCGTTCAGCTTAGGAATAGTGTCGCTAGGATTAGAAAGCCTAATTTACTAGTTCTAAAGGTGAGGGATGATTATTTTTGTGTTTTTATATTTTTTAGAAAGCAAGTAAAATCTCGGGTTTTGAAGGAGTGGGCGGAATTAGTTGCTATTCAACTAACCCAAAACTAAGATGCAATCAAAATTAAATAATAAAAATGAAAATAAACTAATTATACTAAGGTTGTGAGCAGTGATTGGAGAAAATGTGTTTACTTAGACTTCATTACTCCCTAGATATCTTTTACACGTTAATTACTTGTTATAATTGCATGGATGACGGATCGTATTCCTTAGTACCATTCATGTGGTAGCATACATAACTCCCCAATTCTATGAGCTCTTATCTCCTCCTACACCATGACCCAGCACAACTATAGGGATTGTAAACAGTGGCTCATGCATTAAATACAACCAATAAAGACCTAGTACGCCTCGGTTCATGTTTCTTAAGACGTTCAAGCATGTTACCATTTGGAGATCTGCCAGTTTTCTTAAGCCTAACATATAAAATCATTCATCCAAGAACAAGAATAGACAAGTAATCAACACATAATCAATATCTAGGTTTCATTAGATCTAAGCAAACACAAAGGAGATCTAGCCTAGCATAATGGAATTGAGACAAGAACAAGATATAGACAACCAACACATAGACATATTGATTGAATTAGAAGAACACTTATCTCAATTACAATGCAAGGTATCAAGGGTTTGGAACCCTTGAAAAACCTGTAAAAGTTGCACCAAATTCGTCTTTAGGGTTTCTCCAAAACTTCTTTCTTTTTAATGTAAAAACTAGAAAACTATATATAGGAAAACTGGGCTGACGGCGTCAAGACAACCATGTGACGCCGTCATCTCGCCGCCAAATACTTCCTCGGATGGCCTTGATCTACTTATGACGGCCTGTGTGACGCCGTCACCAACCACGGTATTTTATTCTTGGCACTTTGACGCCGTCAGGTTGACTTTTGACGCCGTCATCAACTACGGTATTTTATTCATGATGTTTGACGCCGTCAAGCCTTTACTCTTGACGCCGTCACCTAGTGTTTCCAGCATGGAAAATTGATACTTTGCCATTTTCTTCACTTTTATGCTCCAAAAACGTCCAAAATGGCTTCTTTTCCAGAATTCACTCTCCAAGTACCTAAAATCACAAAAGGAACGATTTAGGGCAATATTTGATCAAATAAAGTCGGAATCGGGCTTAAATGACCCCCTAAAAACGGATCATTTTTCGCCTCATCATATACCCTTACACTTGAGATTTGCTTGTCCTCAAGCAAATGCGTTTTTATTCAACTCAAAAGACAAGTTAGGGGTCATTTAACACTAATATAAAAGTAATTACAACAAATAATCATTCCACTAAAGACCAATAGACAAGCACGAAGGTCATACACAAGCACCTCACGAATAGTGTTTAGATACTCACATCTCTCGGGTGTAATAAAGTGTAAATTACAATATGGAAACGGAAGATATCTCTCACTACCTGTCATAGCAAAATAGATTACCATAGGCTTGGGAAAGGATCAAACCTCCACCACATGGCGTAAGCACCTAGGATAAACTATCAAAGAGGTCTTTTAAAGGGTTGTAACGTTAGGTATAGGGATATGAATTACACGGTTTTGTTGGATAAAGGAAGTTTTATTGGTGGCGAGTTAACAATCTTGGTTAATTACATGTACAATATGGCGTTGCTAAGCCAAGACTAGACTCGACTTAAGCTAATAAATGAAAAATAACAAAAACATAAAATGAACATAGAATGAAAAACGGGATGGTAGTCCGTATGTTTTTTCTCTTTTTCTATTTTTTTTTTCTTTTTCTTGATTTTCTCCATTTTTTTTTTTTTTTTTTTTTTTTTTTTTTTTTTACACTCTTACCCTACCATCCAAAATAATACATCATAGGGGATGAGAATTCCTCTTACACTTGAATCTTTACATACTTTACATTAAACTAATCTAATGACTCGATTTAAGAAAATCAAAACACTTGGAGCACTTTTAAGATTAACGTACATATGGGGGTAATAAATGATGTTCTTCCTCATTACTCCATAAAATAAGTACTTACCCATGAGTCCCAATCGTCCCAAAACAATATTACAAGGATATGACTCGACTTAGCAACCATGTAATCAATTAGAAATTTAACTTAGGGTTTAACAAATAACAATAATGCACTAAAAATGAGCGCATACACGGAAGGCTAAGGCGATTTGGTTGTACATTTAAGTGGGGTGTAACAAATTCTTCCTTTAAGTAAGATGCTTAAAGTTAGAAACGAAAAGATAGGCTCGGAGAGGTGTACTAGGGGTTTCGTGTACTAAAAAGGAGTACAACGCTAAGGGTGTGGAAAAAATTAGTTGACTTAACTAGCCAAGTAATATGACTTAAATGGTCAAGTAATTATAATACGGGTTTAACACAAGGGTGATCCTAATGCCTCTTATCATGTAGTAAATCCTACCACACGAATGTAGTCTCACTAGCGGTCTCGGGATGCATCACTAACGCAAGTTCTAGAATCTAAATGCTACTGGTACACTCATAAGCACTAATAATAAATGCTTTTCCTATCAAATCTAAAGGCGAACCTCACATATTTGGGTGGAAAATTTTTATGAAAGTACGGTTATGTGCTAGTCATACAATCTCCTATCCATGAGACGCTTGCTATGGCTAAAGTTTCACTCCTAAATGTTGTAAAAAATTTTAAATTTGGCGCTAAAATTACACTAACAAGTATTTCTCGTAGTTTTATTACACATCTACCATCAAACAAAACAAACTCAAGCGAAAGTGCATATGTAAGGTATCATCTTTTTACCCTCCCCTTACACTTAAGATGAACATTGTCCCCAATGTTCAAGTAAAGAATGTAAAAGTGAAAAAGTAAAGAGAATGAAATCAAATACTCCCCTGATTCGCTCGGTATGGATTTTAGGTTGGCCAGGTTAAATCTTCTTCCAAGAAAACGAACAATCAAAGCTTCCCTTCCAGAATATAAATCATCTCCTTGTCAAACATAACATGTAAATCCTGACAAAATAGACAAGACAACCTCGCGTAAAATCGGCGGCATCCTATATAAGTTCCTAAATCCAAGAAAACAAAGTAAGATATAATGCTTGTGGAATGAAGTTTGCAGATTTCCTGGAGATTACAAAACTTAATAATTCACAAAAACCATAAGACTCCGTTAGAAAAACAAAACTGGTAAAATTTCCAGATTTTTAACTCCTGACGCCGTCAAGAGTAAACCCCTGACGCCGTCAGAATGGACCTGCATAAATTCTTATGTTAAGTTTCCGGAAAATTTCTGGAAAAACTTGGTCCTACTTCCTGGAAAATCCTGCAAAACTTCATTATGACTCAATACAAGCATTTGACTCTAACAAATACGAATATACATGCTCATTTATTATTGTGGAGAATCATGATCGGTTTGTTTCTTAAAAACATATTTGGGGTTTCCCCTTACACTTATCTTTTGCAAAAATACTTTTAGGTTGGAGTTAAGACTAGGCCAAACAACATAGTAAAGTATTTCCACATTTTATTTCAGAAACATGATCAACCAGCAATAAAAATAAAACATGCATACGGAAGCAAATAACAATCAAACAAATAAAATCACACAAACATGGGTTGCCTCCCAAGAAGCGCTTTTCTTTATTTACGAGTCTTGTAGCTAGACTCAAAGTCATGGGTTATTACGTGATTCGGGTGAGTTCCTTGTTGAGGACATCCTTGGGATCAAACTTAGGTTTCAACTTTCTATCGGTTTCCTTAGTATGGTATGACCTTTCAAACTTTTCTCCATCCGGATCATACAAGGTCATTCTAATATGCCATGATCCGTCACCTTCTTTAGGTGGCTTGTCCCACCTCCATTTACACTTATCCCCCTCTCTTTTCCATTTATTCCTTTTTATGTTAATGGGCATCACGCTTAATAACTCAATCATCTTCCTAAAAATTAAGGGGTCCTCAAAGGGATCTAGCTCTTCATCTCTAGCTATGAGTTGTTCTACCGAATGTGTCTTTTTAACAAAGTCTTTTTCTAGATAGAATGGGCATTGAGGTCCTATAAAGTTCCTTTCTATCCAAGGTCCATATCTAGATGGTCTCCTATTCATCTCTACCCAATGCGGTGTTGGTTCATCATCACAATCATAACTATGCTTCTTAACATCATACACCGACCAAGTATCGCCTTCACCTACCGTTATCTTTGATTCCTTGCAATCTATCACGGCACTAGCGGTTGCTAAAAATCCTCTTCCTACCAATAATGGGCATGTAGTGTCACTAACCATGTCTAGGACGTGAAAATCCGCTAATATAGTTAACTTTCCTATGTGAACAACTACATCCTTAATCATTCCAACCGGGTGTGCAATACTCCCATCCGCTAGCCCTATCAATACCTCTGTTTCCTCTAACATTCCTAGCTTAAGAGCGGTGAATAAGGATAAGGGAATCAAGTTGAGGCTTGACCCTAAATCGGCTAGTGTGTCGAAAGCTTCGGATCTTCCTATCTTACAAGGCAGAACAAATATACCCAGATCATCAAGCTTTTTAGGCAACTTGTTTTGAACGAAGGCGGTCCCATTTTTACCTAGCTTATACTTCTCATATTTTTCTAGGAGGGCACTATAGTAAGGAGCACGCGCTAAGACATCAATGACGGGGCGTTCAAGGTGAAGTTCTTTGAATTCATCGTCAAGGTCTTGCGTAAGAGGTGTTTCAACAATGCTTTTGACCGGCTCTATAGTGGGTGTTTTATTTGATTGGTCCTTTTGGGGAACTTGGTTTTGTTTGAAATACGTGCTCGTTGATTTAACCGAGTAGTATTGTGGACACGAAGTGGGTGACGAAACTGAAGATATGGAATTAACGGTTAGTTTCGGATTCTTGACTGTGTCGCTTGGGAGTGCTCCCATTTCTCGGTCATTGAGAACTTTCAACAATGCATCAATTCTAGTGGTCATCTCGCTTTGCTTTTGTTTGAAATCGGCTTCAAACTTAGATATGCGAGCTTCTTGAGATGCCATGAACTTTGACATCAATCGTTCAAGATTGTTGGTACTACCATAGTTGTTAGAAGGATTGTTGTTGAAAGTACGGTTGGATGGTGGACCGTTTGGATGGTAATGATTAGGTGGGTTGGAAGAATTGGGTTGATTTTGTTTCCACCTAAGGTTTGGGTGATTTTTCCAAGAAGGGTTGTATGAATCACCGTATGTGTTTGGCTCGGGCTTGAAAGTGTACCACTTATCTCCCGCTTCGTCGGTACGCGTGGATGCGTAGTCCGCAAAAGCTGTTCCGGGGAGTTCCACACAATCACGAGTGTCATGGGGACCACTACATAATTCGCATAAAGAAGTGATTTTGTTCACTTGGCTTGAAGGCTTCGGAGCTTCGTAAGATTTCATGAGAAACTTGACTTGGTCCTCAAGTTCCATGATCCTACGATCGGGAGTGCTAGAATTGTTCGAAGGCAAAGATATTGCCTTGACCGTTTTGTTCAAGTCATGGGGATCATTCCAACTTTCGTTGTCATAGAGAGCAAGATCTTCTATGAGTTCCCATGATTGTTCCGCACTAAGATCACGTAGCTTACCACCGGCCGATTGGTCAATGGCTCGCCTCGTGGAGATGTCGATATGGTCATAAAAAATTTGGACTTAGAGCCAAAGATCTATGCCATGATGAGGGACTTTTTGGAGTAAGTCCTTGAAACGAGTCCATGCTTCATAAAGAGATTCATTTTGACGTTGTTGGAACATCAAGATGTCATTCCTAAGCTTAGTAGTTCTCCCCGGTGGGAAAAATTGAGCAAGGAAACGAATGGTGAGATCATCCCATGTGGTGATGGATCCCGCGGGTAAACGCTCAAGCCATTGACTAGCTTGATCCCGTAGAGAGAATTGGAATAGGCGTAAACGGGTAGTCTCTCTAGTTTCAACACCTAGGTCTATGGAATCTACGATTTTGAGAAAGTCCTTAAGATGTTGGTTTGGATCTTCGGAACGAAGTCCATGGAATGCACATCCGCTTTGCACCAACCGGATGGTGTCGGATCGCAAGGGGGTCACATTGGCTCCGGTGAGCTCAATGGTGTTTCGGTAGCCTTGATGGCTAGGTCGGGAGTACTCTCCTAAGGTTCGGGGCCTAAGGGGTTCAAGTGGTTGGTTTTGTTGTGGTGGGATGACGGGTTAACAGATGTTACCACCTTCCATGATGTCGGTGGTAAAGAGTTACGAACAAAGGCACGAAGAAATAAGATAGACTAAAGAAGACCTAAAAATAAAAATAAAATCTTACTAGAAAGGAATCTAGCAAGTAGACATAATAAAAAGAAATCCTAACCTAGACAATAACTATTCCCCAGGCTGCGGCGCCAAAAACTTGATGCCTGGGAATCGCAACAGGCTTTACCTCTCGAGGGATCTCGAGAAGCTTACAACCCCCACCAGGCAGTGTACCTGATCGTTATAGTATAGTATAGTGACAAGTAACGGGGGATTGATCGTTCAGCTTAGGAATAGTGTCGCTAGGATTAGAAAGCCTAATTTACTAGTTCTAAAGGTGAGGGATGATTATTTTTGTGTTTTTATATTTTTTAGAAAGCAAGTAAAATCTCGGGTTTTGAAGGAGTGGGCGGAATTATTCAACTAACCCAAAACTAAGATGCAATCAAAATAAAATAATAAAAATGAAAATAAACTAATTATACTAAGGTTGTGAACAGTGATTGGAGAAAATGTGTTTACTTAGACTTCATTACTCCCTAGATATCTTTTACACGTTAATTACTTGTTATAATTGCATGGATGACGGATCGTATTCCTTAATACCATTCATGGGGTGGCATACATAACTCCCCAATTCTATGAGCTCTTATCTCCTCCTACACCATGACCCAGCACAACTATAGGGATTGTAAACAGTGGCTCATGCATTAAATACAACCAATAAAGACCTAGTACGCCTCGGTTGATGTTTCTTAAGACGTTCAAGCATGTTACCATTTGGAGATCTGCCAGTTTTCTTAAGCCTAACATATAAAATCATTCATCCAAGAACAAGAATAGACAAGTAATCAACACATAATCAATATCTAGGTTTCATTAGATCTAAGCAAACACAAAGGAGATCTAGCCTAGCATAATGGAATTGAGACAAGAACAAGATATAGACAACCAACACATAGACATATTGATTGAATTAGAAGAACACTTATCTCAATTACAATGCAAGGTATCAAGGGTTTGGAACCCTTGAAAAACCTGTAAAAGTTGCACCAAATTCGTCTTTAGGGTTTCTCCAAAACTTCTTTCTTTTTAATGTAAAAACTAGAAAACTATATATAGGAAAACTGGGCTGACGGCATCAAGACAACCATGTGACGCCGTCACCTCGCCGCCAAATACTTCCTCGGACGGCCTTGATCTACTTATGACGGCCTGTGTGACACCGTCACCATCCACGGTATTTTATTCTTGGCACTTTGACGCCGTCAGGATGACTTTTGACGCCGTCATCAACTACGGTATTTTATTCATGATGTTTGACGCCGTCAAGCCTTTACTCTTGACGCCGTCACCTAGTGTTTCCAGCATGGAAAATTGATACTTTGCCATTTTCTTCACTTTTATGCTCCAAAAACGTCCAAAATGGCTTCTTTTCCAGAATTCACTCTCCAAGTACCTAAAATCAGAAAAAGGAACGATTTAGGGCAATATTTGATCAAATAAAGTCGGAATCGGGCTTAAATGACCCCCTAAAAACGGATCATTTTTCGCCTCATCAATAACCTACTCAGCTAAGGTCCTTTGGTCAATTCAAGCTATCCTAATAGATACTACCTAGTATAAATTTTTCCAAAACGTGGGTATTATAAAAAGGTTAGAAAGATAAATACGCAAAACTAATAATAAACGGGAAAACAAACATAATGCATTAATAATTTCATAATTAGGCTAACACACGAGTTGTTTAGCCTCTCATATTAAATAGTGCAACAAAAAATGTTTAGTAATTAATAATGAAAGAAAACATGGGATTTGATACAATTACTTGATATGATGCTCAATCTAATGAATTAATGATACAATGTTGGGTTTGAAACTACTGCTGTGCATGAAACTGCTGCTAGTGGTAATGATTCTGCTGCTAATGTCAAAGTGCTGCTGAGGTTAAATGCTGCTGACAGAATCTACTGCTGATGGGATAAGGATGTATACGGTTTAGATAAATACAGAATAGATTGTGTAAATATTATATTTATCTAGAATATTCTTATCGTGTAGACAAAGGTATTGTAAACCTAGTAGGATTCCTTAGTCTATAAAAGGAGGATCCTAGGGTTAGTTTATGTACGTATTATTATTCACTTCAAGGTTGTAAAACCCTAGCATTGTCGAGTGCTCGTATTAATAATATTGAAGTGTTGAAAGTGAATCATTATTCTTCTTAAGTTAAGCTTTTACATTCCGCATATTAGATTAAGTGTTTAATCAAGTTAACTTCTATACAAGATCGTTTAAGCTCAACTGGGATCAACAAGTGGTATCAGAGCTTATGATCTAGAAGTTATTATCAAGAAGATTTTTTTTTCTTAAAAGTTTGTTGTTCCAAATCTATTGCTAAGATGGGTGATGAAACTCATATGGGGACTGCTTCAAGGGTGCCATGCTAAATCCTTCTGAGTATGAGCTATGGAAGAGAAGAATCAGACAGTACATTCACATGATTGATTACAACATGTGGAATGTGATTGTTAATGGTGATTTTGTACCTGAGAAGAGTGCTGATGGTAAGGAGATACCAATTAAGTCTGCTAAAGCCAACACAGTAAGGAAGATGGAAATCAAAGCACATAGTATTCTCTTAATGGGAATACCTAATGAATTTCAAATGGACTTTGAAGACTGTGAATCTGGAAAAGAATTGATGGATGCTGTTGAATTCAGGTTTGGAGGGAATGATGCTACTAAGAAATCCAGGAAAAACATGCTGAAGCATCAGTTTGAGAATTTTAATTCTGAAAGTCGAGAGAAGATAATTGGCACATACAACAGGTTAAACCAACTTGTTAGTCATCTGAAGCTTGTTGGCTATGTGGTTCCACAAGAAGATGTAAACCTAAAGTTTCTAAGAAGCCTTGCACCTGAATGGAGTATGCACACAATTGTATGGAGGAATAAGCCTGATTTTGAAATTATGAAGTTGGAGAGTCTCTACAACAATTTAAGAGTGTACAAATCAGAACTATCTACCTCTTCTACTTCATCCTCTGGTACTCAAAATCTTGCCTTTGTATCCTCTAAAGGAAAAGGATCTCAAGAATCTCACTCTGCTGCTCATTCTACTACTTATGGAGTATCTGCTGCTGATGGATCTGCTGCTAGTTCAAATGATAAGATTTCTACCAGTGATATTGCTTTGCGTGCATTCTTCGCTGAGCTCACAACTACTATAAGGTCACATGTCATTAATCAAGACTTGGATCATATTGATCCTGATGATCTTGAAGAAATTGATCTTAAATGGCAAATGGCAATGTTGACCTTGAGGGCAAGAAAGTTTATGAAGAAGACTGGAAGAGAAGTCAAGTATAAAGCTAAGGACAGTCCAGGCTTTGACAAATCAAAGATAGAGTGCTACAATTGCAACAGGAAGGGACATTTTGCCAGAGAGTGTAGAGTTCCAAAGAAGAATGCTGATGTTACAAAGAAGGTTGCTGAAGAATCAAAGACTGCACTGGTATCTTGTGATGGACTGGGAGATTATGATTAGAGTGATATGGCTGAAGAAGAACCAAATTTCTCTTTGGTAGCTGTTGCTCAACCCAAGGTGCAGAACTTTGCACTTATGGCCTATGGTTCATCATCAGGCTCTGACTCTGAGGTATCCAATGATTCAGACTTATCTGTGTGTTCTTTAAAATCTTGTGCGGATACTATAGAAGAACTTAAGTCTAGGAATGAAAGTTTAAATAGAGAAATTGAACACCTAAAACTTGATAACTTAGGTTACAAAGTAGGTATTCAAAATGTTAGAAGGTTAGAATATCTCAAAGAGTGTGAGAAGGAATATGTAGATCAACTTAACCTCAGAGATATAGAAATTTTTAAGAAAAACAGTGAAGTAGAAGTTCTTAAAAATAAGTTAGAAGAAGCAGAAAAAGAAAAAGAGGACACTCTTGCTGATAAAGATAAACACGTAGTAAGAGTACAAAAACAACAATATGCTTCTGATTTGGTTCATAAATCTATAGAGAATACCCTGATGAGAAAAGGTAGTGGAATTGGGTATAATGAAGTGGCTCCTCCAGCCAAAAGTGCTTTTGCTCCACCAGGAAAAGAACTATCCTTCATTAGTGAGCTAAATATTGAAAAACCTGTAAGTGAATCTAGCACAAGTGTTAATGAAACACCTAAGGTTGAGGCTAGAAAATTTCCTGAAGCTCCTATTATAGAAGATTGGTATTCTGATAGTGATAGTGATGAGGAACAGGTTAAACCAGAACAAAGTGTGAAAAAGGAAGAAATTCCTACAGTGTTTAAACCTAAAATGGAACAGGTTAAGTTTGTCAAACCTGTGTTAGGAAATAACATATCTAGGAAAATGGTAGAATACAATGAGGTTCCTAGAGAACATATGAAAAGGTTCAATAATAAGCCTAGGGGTAACCAGAGAAACTTCAACAACCTAGTTTCACACAGATTAGGTAATCAGTTTCAATTACAAAAGAAGGCTTGTTATAAGTGTGGTAGCTTTGACCACTTGCTTGTTAGATGTCCTGAACACCAAAAGCCTGTTTGGAATCAATACACTAGGGTGAATCACAAATATGTAACTAAACAAAATCACCCACATCCTAATAGGAATATGGTTCCAAGAGCTGTTTTATTGAGATCTGGTGCAACTAGATCTATTTATGCTGCTAAATCAAATGGTGTTTTCAAAACCACAACTGGTTCTTCTACTGGCTCTACTGCTAGTAAGCATTCTGCTGCTAGTATGCACTCTGCTGCTAATAAGCAATCTGCTGCTAGTACAAAACTTTCTACTTCTGGGCCAAAAGTTTTAACAAATACAGTTGTTGGTAATCACTTTTATGATGTTAAGGCCTCAGCTTGCTGGACTTGGAAACCAAAAACTATTGGTTTAAATTCTGTTTCCAAGAATAGTAGTGCATCAAGTGATTTAAAGAAATTTGATTATGTTGATGCACAGGGCAGATCCAAGTCAGTAATGGCTTGGGTCGTCAAGAGGAACTAATGTCTCTACTTTTCATGTGCAGGTCAATCTACCGATGAGCTTAAGGATATGGTTATTGTTGACAGTGGATGTTCTGGACACATGACAGGAGATGAGTCTCAACTTGAAGACTTTTAGGCTTTTGATGGTGGTTATGTTGCTTTTGGGAATGATCCAAAAGGTGGAAAGATTGTTGGAAGAGGAACTCTAAAAACTGGAAATTTTGACTTTGAGAAGGTGTTTCTTGTGAAAGGACTTAAGTTTAACCTTTTTAGTGTTTCACAAATGTGTGACAAAAAGAACAAAGTTCTTTTTACAGACACTGAGTGTATGATTCTTTCTCCTGACTATCAGTTGCCAGATGACAAATCTGTGCTTTTGAAGGTCCCTAGAAATGAGAATATATACAGTGACCATATTAAGAACATTGTTCCTAAGAGGGCTTTGACTTGTCTAATTGCAAGGGCCACTGTTGATGAGTCCAAATTATGGCATAGAAGATTGGGATATCTGAACTACAAGACCATGAACAAATTGGTAAAAGGAAACCTTGTAAGAGGAATGCCTACAAAGACTTTTGAAAATTGTGAAACTTGTGTTGCCTGTCAAAAGGGTAAACAACATAGAGTTTCATTCAAGTCCAAGACTGTAAACACAAATACTGAGCCATTACATTTACTACACATGGATTTATTTGGGCCTGTATTTGTAAAAAGCTTGAACAAGAAGTCATATTGTCTTGTTGTCATAGATGACTTTAGCAGGTTTACTTGGGTATTCTTTCTAGCCACCAAAGATGAAACTCCAGAAATACTCAAGGCATTCATTACAAGAGTTGAAAACCTGCACAATCACAAGGTGAAGATAATCAGATGTGATTATGGTACTGAGTTCAAGAACAGTGTGATGAATCAATTCTGTGTGGGGAAAGGAATTCTTAGACAGTATAGTGTGGCAAGAACTCCACAACAGAATGGTGTTGCAGAAAGAAGAAACAGGACACTAATTGAGGCTGCAAGAACAATGTTATCTGATTCAAAACTACCTATACCTTTTTGGGCTGAAGCTGTGAACACTGCATGCTTTGTGCAGAACAGAAGTAAGGTAGTCAAGCCGCACAATAAGACTCCATATGAGTTATTTCATGGAAAGAAGCCATTGATTGATTTTCTCAAACCATTTGGATGTCCTGTTACAATTTTAAACACTAAAGATCAGCTAGGCAAATTTGATGAAAAAGCTGATGAAGGAAATTTGGTTGGTTACTCTGTGATTAGTAAAGCTTTCAGGGTATACAATAAGAGAACCAAACATGTAGAGGAGAATTTGCATATCAAGTTTTCTGAGAATACATCTAATCCTGAAGGGAGAGGACCAGAATGGTTGTTTGATGTTGATATGCTTACCAAAACAATGAATTATGTACCAGTTATTGCCAGTATTGACACTAACCAACCACAAGAAGAATTTGTTTTGGTTGAGAAACTAAAAGTTCGTCCTACTTTACTACCCTTTCAGACTGATCTAAGTCCTACAGAAGATGTTGTTCCTCAAGAGAAACCTAAGGAAGTTGAAGAAGGTATTGAAATACCTATTGTAGCAGAAAAAGAAACTAATGAAGTTCCCAAAGTAGTTGTTGATGTCTCTCCTACACAGCCAGAAGACTCTACTGCTGACTCAGAAGACTCTACTGCTAGGTCAAAATATACAACTACTGCTCCACCAAATTCTGTTGCCAAGCCTACTAACTCTACTGCTACTTCAATGTTTCCTAATTTGGACACTCAGGGTAGATCTATTGATGATTCTATCTATCCTGATGATCCAAATATGCCTGCTCTTGAGAAAATTTATTATGACACAGATGATGATGCACTTGATGGTAAGTTATTTGGAGCTGATGCAGACATTACTAATTTGGAACTCAATATTCCTGTTAGTCCCACACCTACCACAAGAGTATACAAGGATCATCCCAAAGACCAAATTTTGAGTGATCCACAATCATCTATTCAAACTAGGTAGATGACTAAAGGACTGAAAGATCTTCAACATCAAAGTTTCTTTGCTAGATCTCTGCATCAAAGAAATAGTCATAAAGATCTTCAGAATTGCCTGTTTGCATGTTTTCTTTCTCAAATTGAACCCAAAAACACATACAAAGCCCTACAAGAAGCAAGTTGGTTGGAAGCAATGCAAGATGAGCTTCTACAATTTAAGTTACAAGAAGTTTGGACTTTGGTTGATCTGCCAAATGGAAAAAGAGTAATTGGCACTAAATGGGTTTCCAGATGCAAAAGAGATGAGAGAGGAATAGTCATAAGGAATAAGGCAAGGTTAGTAGCACAGGGATACACACAACAAGAAGGTCTTGATTATGATGAAGTATTTGCTCTAGTGGCAAGAATAGAAGCAATTAGATTATTCTTGGCTTATGCTTCATACAAAGATTTTGTAGTGTATCAAATGGATGTAAATAGTGCTTTTCTATATGGGACCATTACAGAAGAAGTTTATGTGTCTCAACCACCAGGCTTTGAAGACCCTGATCATCCTGACAAAGTTTACAAGGTAAATAGAGCAATGTATGGCTTACATCAAGCTCCTAGAGCTTGGTATGACACATTCTCTACATACTTGTTAGAGTCTGGGTTTAGTAGAGGAAAGATTGATAAAACTCTGTTTCTCAAAAGACAAAAGGATGATATTTTGCTGGTTCAAATCTATGTTGATGACATCATCTTTGGGTCTACAAACAAAGCTATGTGTGTTAGTTTTGAGAAGCTTATGAAGGACAAGTTTGCTATGAGTTCTATGGGAGAACTCACCTTCTTCTTAGGTCTGCAAGTCACACAGAGAGATAATGGTATATTCATCAGTCAGGATAACTATGTCAATGATATTTTGAAAAAGTTTGGATTTGAAGATGCTAAACCTGCCAAGACTACCATGGAAACCAACAAATCATTGCTGAAAGATGAATATGGAAAGGAAGTGGATAGTCACTTGTACAGGTCTATGATTGGCTCATTGATGTATCTCACAGCATCAAGGCCTGATATCATGTTTGCTGTATGTGCCTGTGCAAGATTTCAAGTGTGTCCCAAGGAATCACATCTCAATGCAGTGAAGAGAATTTTTAGATATCTGAGGCATCAACCAAAATTGGGCCTTTGGTATCCTAAGGATTCACCTTTTGATTTTTCATATTCAGATAGTGACTATGCTGGAGCTTCTTTGGATAGAAAGTCTACTACAGGGGGTTGTCAATTTCTAGGAAGCAGATTGGTGTCATGGCAATGCAAGAAGCAAACAGTGGTGGCAAATTCTACAACTGAAGCTGAGTATATGGCTGCTTCAAGTTGTTGTGGACAAGTTCTATGGATACAGAATCAATTATTGGATTATGGGAATAAGTCTCAATGATGATTTGTAATACCAAAATTATGACAACAAAGAAGAACATCTGTCATTCATCATTTATCAAGTTCAGAGGTTCATACATCAAAAGAGAAATTACAAAGACTACTGCAGAAACCACAAAAGAGTGCAACAAACTAAGATGAAATTAAAGACTACAAGCACTACTTCCTAGGGCATGGAAGTCCAAGAACAATTTTCTTTCCTTAGAGAGAGGAGGGTTTGTCTTATTTGTCTTCTTTGTCTTGGTGGATTTCTTTGGTCGTGGCCATGAAGACTAAGGCCTCTCAGGTGTGGAAGGTGGTTCATTTGGAGGCTCATCCTCATCTGATGAAGTGTAGATGAAAGGGGAAACAAGCTCCCTTGGAGATGGTTGCCTGACAGGGATCCAAGCTGGGTCTTCTGATGATTCTGAAGACGATGGAGATTTGGGGGACATTACAGCTTTACCCCTGGAAGTGCTTGGGGTTTGATTCAAACTGAGGAGATCTTTAAAGATAGGGAGATCATGCTTTCTCTTCTTAGCTTGCTCCTTGGTTCTACAACCATTATGAGGAGGACGGAAGGGAGGCAAATATGTTTCATAAGGGGTCTCATCTTCCGATGATGAATCGGGTGAGATATTGATGATTTCGGGTGTTGATTTCATTATGATTTGATTGGATTTGGGTAATTGGATGTTTTGATTTGGTTGATTGGCATTTTGATTGCGATTAGGGTTTGATAGTGATGATTTAGGGAAAATATTTAGTCTATTTTTATAGGGATTACGGAATATCATCACATTAATTGCTGAGGATTCTTGACTTTTTGACCAAGCTTATTTTGTCAACTCTGCTGCTGGATTATTTCACTCTGCTGTTAGTTATATAATTCTGCTGCTAGTGTTATTGTGCTGCTACGGTTGAAAGTGTGAGGGTGGGATGTGTAACTTCTTCAATCAGTTTAAAACCTAATTGATCTTCCTAATTGGTTTTCTCATGTTTCAAATTGAAGTTATCACAAACCCTAACACTCCATCTCTCTCAAAGTCCATTATTCCCAATTTCCCTAAACCCTAACTCATGGATTGCGTTCGTACCTGGGCAAAGCAACACAACAGTGTGGTCCTTCTTGATGCAGAATCAGTTAATGAAGATTTCACAGACATGGTAAAATTTTTGAATGCTACTTCTCTTAGGTATACACTCACTGTGAATCCTACTATATTTGCATCTCACATCAAACAGTTTTGGCTTTCCGCTAAAATCAAAACTAAGAATGGGGAAATATATGTTAGTGCCTTAGTAGATGGGCAAAAGGTTCGTGTAACTGAATCATCAATAAGAGAAACTCTTCTCTTAGATGATGAAACAAAGACCACTTGTCTTGCCAATTCTGCTATTTTTGCTGGGTTAAAAGATTTGGGATATGAGGGAAATCATACAAATTTCAAATTTCAAAAATCTCTCCTATGTCCTCAATACAAGTTTTTGGTACATCTTCTCCTTCATTGTTTGAGTCCTAAAACTTCTGGATGGCATGAGTTTAGTACTACCATTTCTTCTGCAATGGTATGCTTAAGCAAAGGTCAACCATTCAATTTTTCTAGAATGATATTGGAAGGGATGTTTCAAAGTATTAAAGAGTCTGGTTCCTATTTGCTTTATCCAAGGTTTATACAACTCTTTGTTCAAAAACAACTTACAAAGTTTAGAGGACATGTTGCTACCTATGATGCTCCAAAATTGGTTTCTAAAACCTTTACTTTCTTGGTTAAACATGGAAAAAGTTTTTCAGGCACACATACAAATCTTAAACCTTACATGGTGCAACTTGTGCAAAATAATCAGGGTGAAGGATCAGGAAATCCCACTGACTCCCATCACACACCCAATTTTACTGCATCTGCTACACAACCTGAAATACTCTATACCCGTAGGAAAACCAAAAAAGAATACTGATCTACCTCAGGATAGTGTTAGTATGGCTGTACCAGATGAGGCTGTCCTAGGTGATGGAGAGGACATGTTGGCAAGGGCTGTCACTACTGCTTCTAGCTTAGCAGCAGAGCAGGATAGTGATAACATCATTAAGACCCAAACCAAGGCAACATCTAGAGATGATGATTCTTCTAAATCAAATTCTCAGGATGGTAACCCTAGCCAAATGGCAAATACAGGGGGCTCAGCTGATTAAACTAGGTTTGATACTGAGTTTATGTCCCAAGATTCACCTCTCGGACCAGGTTACACATGTCGAAGTGATGAGGACAGGCCAGTGACCAATGAATAGACGGAAACTCTTGTACATGATGACAATGTCCATGATTCACCTCTCGGACCAGGTAACACAGGTCGAAGTGACGAGACTATTATGAAACTCATTCAGGAATTGACGGTTACTTGTACCAACTTGGGGGTGAAATGTACTACATTGGAGGACAAAGTTCTTAGTCTCTCATCTGTTGTTGCTGATCAGGACAAGACTATCACCAAATTGCAAAAACAGATTAAGAACTTTCAGAAATCAAGATCTTCAACCTCTTTGAAAAGATTGAAGAAAGTGGGCACTTCTCAGATTGTTAGTTCTCCTGATGTCTCCACTCACTTGGAAGAGGATGCTTCCAAACAGGGGAGGAATGAAGAGGCAATGGGTTCAAGGGAGGCAAATTTGGAAAAGATTGATGGTGCTCTGGGTATGAATGATGAAATGGTTTCAGGGGAGGCTCCAGTGATTGGTGATATGGATGTTGAAAGTCCTCAGGATGCTGAAAATTTTGTGGTTACTGATAAATCAGGGAATGAGGTTGTTATGGAAAAGGTGATTGCTACTCAAGAGAAGGTGGTAGAACAACTTACAACTTTGGAGCCTGAGCAATTACTGAAGGCAACAGGGTTGATGGGTGAAACATTGATGAAGTTGGGAGATTTGGTGAAAAACAAAAGTCTTGACTCTGCTGCTCAAGATTCTGCTGCTCAAGAATCTACTGCTAAGGATCTTACTAACTCTGCTGCTAGTGGATCTGCTGATGCACAAGACTCTGTTGTTGGGTCTGGTGACAATGCTGCTGCTGAAGCTATGGTATTGTTGAGCAAGAAGACTACCCCATTATCAACTCCTTCACTACCACAACAAACAACAACAACAATCACATCATCAGCACCTAGAAAACCTGAAAAAGGGATTGTTATTAAAGAACCTGCTGCTCAACAAAAAAAGGTTATTTCTTCATCTTCTACTGATAAAGGCAAGGGCAAGCAAGTTGAAAAACCAAGGATTATGTATAAGGGGATTGATTTCACTGATGTACCTTTTGAGTCTTGGCCTAAGGCATTACAAGTTGAACATGATACAGCTGCTGCACTTAGAGCACAAGAGTTGATTAATATTGAAGTTCAACAGTTAGCTGAGAAAGAGGCTGAAGACTTAAGGAGGTATGATGAATGGATAAATGAGAAGATCAGAATAGATGCTGATATTGAACTTAATAAGCTGATCAAGATTGAAGAAAATGAAGTTCCAACTTTTGATGTGCAATCTTGGTTAAGAAAGTTTACTACAAAGAAGAGAAAAGAAAATGCTACTGCTAGAAGAAAGATAAAGATACTTAAAGGTCCAACTGTTAAACAACAAAGAAGAGAATATGAAAGGTATTTAAAGAATATGGCTGGATGGACATTGATACAGTTGAAACCTTATTCTGATAAAGAAGTTTTTGACTTATATCAACAAGCTAAGAGGAGAACAGATACTTTTTATTCTATGGGATGTGCTGAGGATTTGGAACAAATTGCTCAGATGAACAAGAAGTTGGTACCTAAAAAGGTAGTTGAAGCAGAGTATGTTCAAGAAGTTGATGTTGTTAAGCAGTTTGATGATGCAGCTAAGACTACTTCTTTTGTGCAAAGTGGTAAAAGAAAAGGTGTAGTTCATAAATCATTTGCAAAGAAGAAAAGGAAAACAGGGGAAGAAAACAGTTCTAAGTCAGAAGGAGATGAGTTAAAGAATGATTGTGATCATATTCCTCCTGAGCATTTAAAAGAACAATTGAAGGTTTGCACTATGGTTGGCAAGATGGAAGATCCTGAAGTGGTTGATGCCAAACCAATAGGAGTCAAATATCCTATTATCAAAGTAACAACAGGATATGATATAAACATTGGAGCATTTCATGATGTTGAGAGATCTGATGGTAAGACTCAAAGGTTTCTTAGATTTCAACAGATGCTATATTACTTTGATAGAGATGATGTTGATGACTTGTGGAAGTTATACAAGGCAAAGTTTGGAGCAAAGAAGTTTGATGGTGAAAAGTATGAGAAAGATCAAATTGATCATATCATAACTAAGACTAATAATGTGCTATGGAGAGCTCTAAAAATTATGTATGAACCTTCAATGGATGATTCTAAATGGACAGAGATAGTAGATTACAAATTAAGAAAATGGAGACTCTTTCAAGATTCTGGAGTTCATATGCTAGATATTGGACCAACTACTTTGTATATGCTAGCTGAAAAGGATTACCCAGTGGTAAGATACTGGAATATTGTCAATCAGATGGTTAATGGTAATAGATCACTTCAGTTGCAGAAAGACTATGATTCTGATGATCAAGCTTCAAATTTGCTGTCAAAGTATAAGAAGATATTTGATCAACTGAATTCTCAAGGTTTGAAGAGTTTGGAAGCATCCTCCAAGTGATTAACTGTGCTTAGAAGAAACTTATTTATTTAGAAATAAATAATAAGTTTAGGGGAGGATTGTTGGGTTTGAAACTGCTGCTAAGTGAAACTGCTGCTGTGCATGAAACTGCTGCTAGTGGTAATAATTCTGCTGCTAATGTCAAAGTGCTGCTGAGGTTAAATGCTGCTGACAGAATCTACTGCTGATGGGATAAGGATGTATACGGTTTAGATAAAAACATAATAGATTGTGTAAATATTATATTTATCTAGAATATTCTTATCGTGTAGACAAAGGTATTGTAAACCTAGTAGGATTCCTTAGTCTATAAAAGGAGGATCCTAGGGTTAGTTTATGTACGTATTATTATTCACTTCAAGGTTGTAAAACCCTAGCATTGTCGAGTGCTCGTACTAATAATATTGAAGTGTTGAAAGTGAATCATTATTATTCTTAAGTTAAGCTTTTACATTCCGCATATTAGCTTAAGTGTTTAATCAAGTTAACTTCTATACAAGATCATTTAAGCTCAACTGGGATCAACATACAATTTCTCCCTTGAAAAGTGGTTCGGAGCTTCTGATATTCCTCCTTAGCCCTAATTCATTCCATCAGACTTGTGGTAAAGAGTGATCTCAAAATGCAGATTTAGGGCTTGTTTATATAGCCTCGACATAGTTATGGTGTAACCTTAAGTTAAAGGTTACGGCGTAACCCCCGTATCTCTGATGATCTTATCCTTCTAATAATATCTATGGCAAAACCTCAAGAAGAGGTTACGATCGCAGAACCGTCGTCAACATTTTTTGTTGTTTCTATGCCTAACCTTGTGAAGATGTTAGGGCATAACCTTCCTGATCACTGAGATTGGCTATATCTTTAGATATCTATGGCGTAACCATGTCAATGGAGTTAAGCCGTAACCTTCAGAAACATTGACTTTAGTCTTCTATATGTTACAGCGTAGGTTGTATTATCCTTCTACATCGTAACCCTCTCTTGGTCCGCAAACTCTTGTATAACTTCATTAGTTTCATGCTCATCTATATCCTGAAATGAAATAAAAGTAATAAAAGTATATATCCATGCAAAACTAGACAAATGGTGAGCATTTTAAGGGGAAATTTACACTAAATTATCAAGACTATTTGAAGTTATCAACGCCTTGTGGCATGAGATAAATGTGATAAATGCTAAATAGTATTAGCACCCTTATATTAAATGAGATGGTATAAGTCAATGTTTAACTTTATGGAGTCAAAACTATTGAATTCTCCAAGCGAATTATTCCTTAACGAAAATTTATAGAAATGAAGTAGAGAAAATGACGTATAATAGTGGAGATGTTAAAAGAATGGTGAAGTGACTACGGTAGAATGTGATAGTGTGAGTAAAATTTGGCTTATGAGAAGTCAAATTAGTGTAATTAGTCTTTGATTGTAAAGTTAGAATAAATGGAGTAAAAGTATGATGTGATAGTAAAAGTGTTGACCAAATGATATAGTAGTTGTAGTAAATATGTCTCGGCTGACACAATGACCTTTGTAAGATCCATTGATGTGTCTCGTTGTGTATAGGTTTTTATTATCAAGTTTTATTATTCATATTTTGCCGACTTTACCTGCAACAAACACTAACGGGCAGTTACTCGATCAATGGTGAGCTAGTTGGTAAGTAGGGTGTCGATTACTAAGAGTGGAACGTTAACACCTAATATCTATTAGTATCTTAATTCTATTAGTTAGTCTTATTAAACCTAATCTAACGCAGCAAAGGGTTCAGCCTGAGAGACTGGCACGTGGTTTAGATTTAATAAAACAGTAAATGCAATGAGACAGATAACACATACAAGCAGAAACACATATAATAAAGAAGAGATCAAGCCGATAGTAAGGAAAATGGATTAACCAATTTTTAGTCATATACGATGTTTGATAAGTCTAAGACCTGTAGCGACGGTACTCACAACTTGGCGTATTCCATTCCTTGGACTAGGTACCCCTAAACTCCTAGATTTACGTATTAAGTTTTTCAACAGATCTAATTCTGTCACGATTAGTCGAAATCCGCATAAACCTCCTTAATGATTATCAGTTTATTATTTATCCACCTAGGGCTTACATTAACATGCAAAACAATATGAATGAAGTAATAAATGTAATCAAAACACAACATTAAGTTGCCTATCGAATTAGTAACAAATCAAAACATCATATAATCATTAAACATTGCTAATACCTATAGGTACTAGCCTTTAATCTCAGTCATAATACAAAATAACATGTTTTGTAAGATTCAAGTATAAATCAAAAGAGAAAAATATGCTAACCTAACGATTATAGAGTACTAAAACGAATTAAATGAATTCTCCTATATAATTATGCACTAGCAGGATCTTCTTGGTCTTCTTTATGTCTCTGGTTTCATACTTGGTGGTTATCTCCTCTCTGAAAACTGAACTTAGGGTTTTCTATTTATACTTTTCGAATATGGTCAATATGGCGTATCTGATTAGTCTGATATGGCGTATCATGGTAACTTTTCGCGGGGTCTAAGATTACAATATTTTGGAATATTCGTACACTGCCTTCTAGATACTGCGTATCATTATTCTTCATACAGCGGATCATATCTTCAATATCTTGGAATTCAGGTGAAGTCTTTGAGGGAGTTCTGGAATATGCTGTAAATTTCATACTGCGTATCAGGAGAGAGGGAAGCTTGTTCTTCTCGTTGACCAAAGTTTCATATACGGTGTATCATGTAATTAGATACGACATCTCCCCCACTAAAGCTTTGGAGTTTCAAGTCTAAAATGGTAAATTGGTTAAGGCTTAAGGGTTGTACCTAGCTTTTGTTTAACATCGCATACACAAACATAATAGATCACTGGCGCGAATTTCTGATTCACTCAAACAACGGATGGTCACTAAGGTGGAACGTTAGATCGCAGGCGTGTCATTTGATTAGTCAAAAGCTGGATGGTTACTACAATATTCATGCACTTGACATTCTCAATAAGCTATTAGAATATCCGGATGCTCAAAAGCTAACAATGAATAAAGTAACTTGGTAAGGGTAAGATAATAATTAGAAAATACATAAAATTGGTGTAAAAATAAAATAAACAAACAGATAGATTAAGTCCAAAAAAATTTGGTTAATTACTTCCCGACCTTCCCATGAAAAGGATAAAAATCATAAACTAACTCATGCTTTAACACAGAAACTCACGCTTTAATAGTTAGACACGAATTAGACTCAATGATGTCTTAATCATCATCTCATAACATAAACCTTAGTTGGCATTCCCATAACGGCTAACTCCCTTGCAATCCACAATTATAGTACAACAAACAGTGGCGATATCTCCACTAACACATAACTTTACATCATTGGTTTATAACACGTACCAACGAATAATCGATTAGCTCATAAATATAAAATCGGTTAAGTTTAGAGAAAAACCGATTATCACACAATCTCACTTTTCTCTCTTTTTCATTTTTTTTATCTTTTTGATTATTGAGTTTTATTTTTATTATTTTTTTCACTAAATGAATAAACATAACTAATCGTGTAAAATTTTACTACTTCACCATAATAATAAATCTGGATTATTTGTCCATACTTTCAATAATTCAGATATAAAAATAATAGTGATAGTAGCAACACACTAAAATAAAAAACAACTACTATCACATTCAATTCCCAATTGCGATGTGCAATTTCCGACCTAACCAAAGATAAGAAACACATACGAACACAAGAAATACGCACTTTACACAAGCAACCAACAACGGACTTAAATCTATATGGTAGGCTAAGGTGTAAGGGTGTACCGAAACAAATTAACATATGTGTAAGAAACGAAAGGAATGGCTTTGAGGGTTTTTCTAGGGGTATCTTACTCTAAAAATGAGAGTAAACAATGAGTTTTATACGTGGATTAACAAACCAATGTAGTTAATTAATATAACATAACATACGAAGGATTTCACTCTGTTTAACTTGCATGATGACTAGGTTGATTGTGTTTTAATTTAACTTTGATATGTTTCAATTTAACTCTTGGTATCAACTTTTAGAATTTTGACATTATGCATGTTTAATAGCACATAGTGACCCTTGAAAAAATGCCTTAATGGATATCTTTATGTGAACTTTGAGTTATTATATGTGTCACTGCTATATGGACAATCTCGTGTATTTATTTTAATCACATAATAACCCATGGGGGCATGCATTTATAATGGTATGTATATTTCTGTTACTAAGTATTTTAGCTATATTTAACTTTTAAATCTGGGCACTCGCAGGTTAAAATTATAAAAATGAATAACATGAGTCGTTATTGAACGCTAGTAAAAAGAATTACTTTTTGTTGATCCCATTTGAGTAATGATCTAGTTAGTTATCTTAGATATAAATCTAAAACAACAAGTATAGAAACTGACTTAGATTTGAAACAATGTTAAACACTATGCAGAATTAGTATTTAACCTTAAGAAGAATAATAAATATAACAGTAGAATTCTCACAAAACACTTCAATATATTGATCTACGAATACTCAACAGTATTGGGGTTTACAACCTTGAAGTGATCAACTCTATAAATGATATGTACTCAACTCTAACCCTAGAACCTCCTTTTATAGACTAAGGAGTCCAAGTCAGTTAACAATGACTTTCTGTACAAGATAAGTATCTTTGTAATCTATTCTATAATTATCAAACCGACCTATACAATTTATCACATAAACAGTAGAAACTATCTCTAGCAGTAGTATCAATTATGCCTAGCAGTAGTATCCACTTGGTGTATTTCCTTGATCATCTCAGCATCTCTATTAGTAGTATGAAATACACTAGCAGTAGTATTCACACTTAGTGAATTTTCCAATGAGTAGTTGTATGATCATGAGCAGCAACATCTCTAAACCCAACAATCCTAACCTAAACTTGATATTTTCTTCCAAAATCTTCAAGTTTCTTTTAAGCTTGAACCTTCACTAGGAGGATGCTTCCAAACATATTCACTTCTTTATCTGCTTTGGTGGTTTAGGATCTATGATTCTTTCATACTTCTTTAACAGTTGATAAGCTTGATCTTGATAAAAGAAATCTTTCTACATTTGTAACATACAAGGCTTGATCATCTGATTAACAATATCTCTATTGAAGTTCAACTGAGGATAGTCTTTTTCAACCAACATGTAGATAACTACTCCTTGAGCTACTAACATATGAACACCACAAGACTGATACAAATACCATTGTTGAACTGTGTTGTTCTTTAGCTTCATCCACTCAATGTCACTATCATATGGCTCAAACATGATCTTCAAATAATAATATACCACCCTTTCATACACCTCCTCTGGTCTTGTATCACCATATTTTTCTTTATATAACCTCAAGAGGGTAACCACATCATCTCTATCTGTAGAACCGTAGAGGGGGGTGAATATGTTTTCTTCGGATTTTAGAATGTTTAAAAACTTTAAGCAGCGAAGATGAACCAAGTGGTTGTACAATCAACACAACAACCATAAATACAATCCAAGGTATATAAAGCAAGTAAAGAAAGACACCACGATATATACTGCTTCGGGATGGGGGGTTAAACCATATGTACGTCCAGTTGCGAATCCACGACATGATACTATTTCACTAGTATAATCCTTTCGGTCGACTATCAACCGTTACAATTCACTCCACCGATATTCACCAATATCGATGCTCACAAAGGAGTTACTCCCACGGTATTCCGCCCTTGGAAACCACCCAATAGAATCTCACAATTCGACTTACACTAGGTCACAAAGACTACAACCAAAACTTCCACCCGAAAGTATCAAACCCCAACTAGATCCCCAATGATCTAGGCTTGGTCAACAAGACACAAGACTTCCCTTACAACCAAATTGAATGATGGAATATAGTTTCTTTGAATCAATCCCAAACCTAACCTAGTGACTCGATTCTAGTAGCAAAGATATAGATAAGAAGACCCTCGACATAATCACAAGAGTGGATTAGGTTCTTTTTCTTTCAAAGGTGTTAGTATGAAAATTAAGAAAACAAGATAAAATTAGAGGATTAGAGAGAAAGAATGTAGAGAGAAAGAATAATGGCAAGGGGTGAGGAATACAAGAGGCAAGGGGGTATTTATAGGCCAAAACCCAAACTTGGGAAAATTTTACCGAGGCTGGCGCGTTGCCCACTCGTCAATGCGTGGGTGACGCGCCAAACCCCTATAACATTTTTCCCAAACGTTGGGTGCTGGTCTTGTAAATACCTTCTCTTTCTAAAACCCCAATTGTACTTCACACACTAAACCTTAACATTGATCAATCTAAGGTTTACCAACTGATGCAGGTTTTACCGACCATGTTTTAATATTTATAAGTGTCTTTTTTACCTAAGGTCTACCTAATGCACTATCGGGTAGTGTACCTGGTCGTGCGAGGTATAGCTAGTTGGTAAATTCAAGGTCGTCCCAAGAGCTATGAGTATGGAGTCTATCTAAGTCTACTGTCACATTTAAAAGGGGGTTTATGATTGTAGAGATTAATAAACTAATAAAAGTAAATAACAAAACAAGTAAATAAAAGGAAGAGAATCAATAAGGAGAAGTAGTTCTAACCTAATTACTATTCTTGTTAATATCATAAGTAGTTTTCTATAAGTGCATCCTATCGTGTCGTCTGGGGTTATATGCATTTAGGATCAGAGGGTTAAATCATCTAAATCTATCTTACACCTTGTCCTATTCCCGCCTATTGTAAAGAGGAGAGTTCATCGGGCGGTGTGAACCTACGAAGATGCAAGAGTCAATAAGTACCTCTACTAACATGGACAAGTCTAGCGGGATGAGGCATGGTCAGATCTCACACCCCCTCTAGCTTCTTTAAGCGTATCGCATTGATAGGTGGTCCTAGGGTTAATTCGTACATGTATGTTGATATTTCTATCACCAAGTCACATCCCCATCGGCTTGGGTCCTAGGGTTAATTCACCAAGCCTCCAAGGAACTACCAATGCTCAACACTACCAAAACTAGAGTGTCCTAAGACTCGCCATGAAAGTATACAAACAATATGACAATAGATGCATAGAAAACTAAATCATAACAATAACAATTTCATAACTTGGCTAACACCAAGAGGTGTTTAGCCACTCATATTCATAGTTGCAGTAAAACAAGAATGTATTATTACAAATGTAAACATGAATAGAATACAAGACAAAGGAATGAATAAACTTATGATTGGTGTGTGAATTCTCCCTTGGAATTGACTTGTATGTGGATTGAACTTCGTTCCTCCTGGTCCCTGAGTTTCTCCTGTCTGGTGAAAAGCGAATGAATAAACTCGGAATCAGGGTTTGTATTTATAGGCCCGACTTTGCTACGGCGTAGCTAAATGAGCGGCTACGCTGTAGCCTTTGGAAATATCAACTACGCCATAGCTTGATCAAGTTCTACGGGCGTAGTTTCTTCTATAGATGCATCTACGGCGTAGTTATATGGGGTATTACACCGTAACTTCTTCTTTGGCCACTTGAGTTCCGTACTACCTCTTTTTGAGGTCTACACCGTAGGTGGAGAGTAGCAACTCTGTAGAGCCCTTTAGTAGATCACTACGCCATAGTCAGGGATGAGCTACGCCGTAGTCTTCATTAGTTATTGCCACGGCGTAGGTAGATGAAACCTCTATGCCATAGTTGGTGCAGAATCCGCATACTTCATATATTTTTTCTTTAGTCCTTCCATTTCCGCGTTTCTTCGTTCCTTTACTCATCTTTGCCCTGAAAACAGAATATATACAAATAAGAGTATATATCCTAACATATGAATATAAAAGATGAGTATTAAGGGGGAAATTAACACTTAAATCATGGACTTATTTGATGTTATCAAATATCCCCCCACTTGAACTCTACTTGCCCTCAAGTAGACCTTATTAGAATAATTTTTAAAAAGATATTTCCCAAGAAACTGGAAAATATGAGTCTAAAAACTTCCTATGCTAGAATATATCAAAGCTGAACACCTCACGAAACTGGAACAAACACTTATCTCTCTCTCTCTCTCCTAATCTAAGTGTTAATTTCGGGGTGATCACTCAACGCACAAACATTGAAAGTATACTAGCAAGATTTTTAAACTATATTGTATTTTAAAACTTGTAACGATCTATGGAATCAGAAAAATATCTAGAAGGGCAATCTATGCAAAGACCACCACTATTTGAAAGTGATTGATTTTTATATTGGAAAAATAGATTCGAAACTTATGTGAAATCAAAAGATCTTGATCTTTGGCATGTTATTACCTTTGGTGATTTTCCTCCCACTCAACAAAATCCGGAAACTAAAAAGGATGAAATTGTACCTTTTGAAAAACAAAATGATGATTTGAAAAATAAACTAGCTAAAAATAATGAAGCTAAAATGGTAATTTATAATGCGTTACCACGTAAAGAATACGAAAGAATTTTTATGTGTAAAACCGCCAAAGAAATTTGGGAATCACTACTTATTACTCACCAAGGCAATAGTCAAGTCAAAGATAATAAAATAGATCTTGATGTACAACAATATGAACAATTTACGATTTCAGAAGAGGAATCAATTGATAATGCTTTTGCTAAATTTAACACTATTATCACAAGTTTAAAAGCATTTGATGAGACATTTTCTAGTAAAAATTGTGTTAGGAAATTTCTTAGGGCATTGCATGCAAAATGGCGAGCTAAGGTCACGGCAATTGAAGAATCAAAGAATTTGATGACATTATCACATGATGAACTTATTGGCAACTTGAAGGTCCATGAAGAAATTATAAGAAGAGATTTGGAAACGGTCAAAGTCAAGAAAAAACAAACCAAATCCATTGCTCTAAAAGGCAAAAAGGAACCTAGTGACGATGATGACTCAAGTGAAGAAAGTGAAGACGAAGAATATGCAATGGCCGTAAGAGAATTCAAGAAATTCTTCAAAAGACAAGGAAGATTCACTAGATCACCACGAGACGAAAGAAAACCGTTCCAAAGAAATAGAAGTGATAACTACGGGAAAAGAAAGTGCTTTAGATGTGGAAGTCCAAATCATCTAATTGGTGAATGTCTAAATCCGCCGGGTTATGAAAATCAAGGCGCCTTTGTTAGTGGAACATGGAGTGATAGTGACAAAGAAGAAGTGGAAAAACCAAGAGACGAAAAGTGTTTTGTGGCAAAAGCAACCGACGAAATTTGTTTAGGAATTGACTTGGAGCCTGATGAATGGATCAAGGATAGCGGATGTTCGAGGCACATGACGGGAAACCGCAAGCTATTTTATACGTATAAGGCATACAATGGAGGTAACGTTATTTTCGGCAGTGACTTGCGTGGAAAAATCATTGGCAAAGGTACGATCTCTCAAGACTCACATACTATTGAAAATATTGAGCATGTAGATAATTTAACATATAACTTGCTTAGTATAGGCCAAATATGCGATAATAAATGTAGAGTTACCTTTACCGAAGAGGATAGCGAAATAGTTAAGAATGGAAAGATTATAGGTAGATGAATTAGGAAAGGAGGCATATATGTTATGAAACTAGGAAACAAACCTGAAGATAGGATATGTCTAACGACCCTAGATGAAAACTCCACATTGTGGCATAGGAGATTAGGACATGCAAACATGCAACAAATACAATCTTTGGCCTCTAAAGAACTAGTTAGAAACTTGCCTAACCTAAAATATGACAAGCATTTTTGTGATGCATGTAAAATTGGAAAACAAGTTCATGCTAGTCACAAAGCTAAGAATATAGTATCCACTACTAGGTGCCTAGAATTATTACATATGGATCTTTTTGGTCCGTCCGCTGTGCAGAGCTATGGAGGAAACAAGTATACCTTAGTAATAGTACATGACTATTCACGTTACACGTGGACTAGGTTTTTAAGTGACAAAACCCAAGCCTTTGAAAAATTCAAAATATTTAGTAAAATGATTCAAAATAAATTAGGATGCACAATAGTAGCCATTAGGATGGACCATGGTAGGGAATTTGACAACGAAGTACAATTCAGAAAATATTGTGATTTAAATGGAATATCTCACAATTTCTCCGCTCCTCGTACTCCTTAATCAAATGGCATAGTAGAAAGAAAAAATAGGTCACTACAAGAAATGAGTAGAACAATGTTAAATGAACAATCCATCCCACAAAAATTTTGGTGTCACGCTGTAGATACATCAACATATATTATTAATAGGGTATCAATTAGGAGAATTCTAGGAAAAACTCCTTATGAGTTACTAAGAGGTAGAAAACAAAACTTCAGCTACTTTAGGGTATTTGGAAGTAAATGTTATATTTTAAATACTAAGGATTACCTCACTAAGTTTGATCCAAAATCATATGAAGGAATATTTTTAGGATACTCACAAAATAGTAACGCATATATAATACTTAACAAACACTCTATGAAAGTAGAAGAATCACGAAATGTAACATTTGATGAAACATCACCACCTCCTAAACATTACCTTTAGAAGATGATGACTTAGTCGAAGATGAAGCTATTGAGGTTAGTAAAACAAAACCCATAGGAAATGATAATGAAGACATAAACTTAGGAAATAACGAAATTGTAAATATTAAAGAATCTAGATCACATCCATTAGATAATATAATAGGACACCTTAACCAAAGAACCCTTAGGTCACAAGCCCCAGATAAAAATAACTTCTTTTGTTTCCTCTCAGCAATAGAACCTAAGAATATTAATGAGGCATTAAAAGATGAAAGTTGGGTTATAGCTATGCAAGAAGAATTAAATCAATTTAAGGCAAATGATGTTTGGAAATTAGTCCCAAATCCAATGAATATGACCATCATAGGAACTAAATGGGTATATAGGAATAAGTTAGATCAAAATAAAATAGTAACTAGGAATAAAGCTAGGTTAGTTGCCCAAGGTTACAATCAACAAGAAGGAACTAATTATGACGAAACTTATGCCCCCGTAGCTAGACTAGAATCTATTAGGATATTACTTGCATATGCATGCGCCCTAGAGTTTAAGTTATTCCAAATGGACGTGAAAAGTGCATTCCTTAATGGTTTTATCAATGAGGAGGTCTATGTGGCACAACCTCCAGGATTCATTGACTTAGCAAAACCTGATTTAGTTTATAAGTTAAAGAAAGCTTTGTATGGACTCAAACAAGCTCCCAAAGCTTGGTAGATCTATTAAAAGCTTTCCTTATTAAACATAATTATTCCATGGGAATGGTAGATAACACTCTTTTCACTAAAAAGAAAGACGCAAATCTCATCATTGTTCAAATATATGTTGACGACATTATATTTGGATCGACTTGTCAAGAAATGTGTGATGAATTTGCCAAAATCATGCATGACGAGTTTGAGATGAGTATGATGGGTGAACTAAACTTCTTCCTTGGATTACAAATAAAACAATTAGATGATGGAATATTCTTTAACCAATCTAAGTACATTAAGGAAATGCTTAAGAAATTTGGCCTAGAAGACTCTAAACCCATGAAAACCCCTATGTCTACTGAAGTAAAGCTCACAAAAGATGATGAAGGTGAGTCCATGGATAATACTAAGTATAGAGGAATGATAGGTAGTTTACTATACTTAACGGCAAGTAGACCCGATATCATGTTTAGTGTTTGCCTTTGTGCCCGCTTTCAAGAGGATCCCAAAACCTCTCACCTAGAAGCGGTTAAGCGTATCTTCCGATACATTAAAGGCACTATACACTTAGGATTATGGTATCCTAAGGGATCCGGCATAGAAACCATCGTCTATGCGGATTTGGATCATGCGGGAGACTACGTAGATAGAAAAAGCACTCGCGGTATTTGCACGTTTATGGGATGTTGTCTAACATCTTGGTTTTCGAAGAAGCAAACCGCTCTTGCTATTTCTACCACCGAAGCCGAATATGTAAGCGCTGGAAAGGCATGTCAATAAGCACTATGGATGAAACAAGCTCTCATAGACTATGGCATTAGGTTAGAAAATGTTCCCATTATGTGCGATAACAAAGGTGTGATAGATTTAAGTAAAAATCCGGTGCAACACTCTAGGACTAAACATATAGAAATATGCCACCACTTCCTTAGGGATAATGTACAAAAAGGAAACATATCTACAGAAAAGGTTGCATCAGAAGATAACATTGCGGATATATTCACTAAACCCTTAAGCGTGAATTATTAAATCACTTGCGTTTAGGATTAGGAATGATGGAACAAGTTGACTAAATTCTATTGCATTTAGACAAATTTTTTCTCTTGCTTAAAATTTACTTTTCTTCCACTTCTCTATTTCTGAGTCTAGGAATCTATTTCGCACAAAATTAAAGATTGGGAAACCTCATTTTTATTGCATATACTCTCTTGTAAAACCCAATCAAAGTTTCTTGAAAACTATTCTCACATCTAGGAATTACATGAACATCATTTTCCTTGCATTGTTGACAAATGCTAAAAACCTTTTTCCTAAATCATGCATAAACACTCACATAAATTGTCAAAGTATATAATCTAATATATATCATTGACATTCATGAATCGAGCAAAAATCGAATCAAGGAGATTTTAGATTGTTTCTTAGGTAACTTATTTTTCTTTGCATTTAGGAGTCGAAACAATCACAAGTCCACATTTGTTGCATATAGGCACACACTACGACAAAATCACTCATAATGTTGTCATCTTGTTTCATCACTAGTTTTTGACTCACTAGTTACTGTTGCCTTTGATCTAAGATAGTTGCCCTAGGAAGTTTGAGTGCCCTTGCCTTTGCTTGTCTTCTCTTGCTTATTATTAATTGCTTGTTTGCTCTTTTACTTAAGTGTTTTTGCATGCATGCTATATTATGATTAGATTAGATGCTATATTGCCTCAAGGAATTGAACTTGCTTGAATCCAAATCCAAAAACACAACCTTTCTGCAAATTTTCTGCCAAAAGCCCAATTCTAGCAATCTGGAAACCACCAGATGGGCGGCCCCCTTAATAATGTATGGCGGCCCCCTTAATCATTAAGGGGACCGCCCCCTAATTAAGGGGACCGGCCATCTGATGGTCCGATTTACAGAATCTTTCCTGCTTTTTAGCCCATTTCAACCTACATTTCCTAAATTTCACCAACATATTTTGTCCTAATCTCCCAAACAAACTTTATCCATCCATAAACACACAAATCTCACACTAAAAATATCCCCAATATTCAAAACTCTCCATTCATCCCATCGTGACTTCTCCAAACAAACCAAAACCAAAAGCCTCAAGGCTAGCAAGGATGACGGAAAAACCTGTTTGGCGAAGAAAAAGCCTTCGAAACAAATCCATCATAACTAATGAAGTTGGAAATCACTAAACACCTCCAACCACTTACTTCCCAAACTTTACACCAAACCCATAAGGACATTCATTTGATCCTCTTTACAAACCATACAACACTGGCCAAACATCTTCTTTCATGCCAAACTACACATCTCATCCTCCAACCACTTATAATGATCCATACAAGTTTGATCAACCATCAAACTACAATTCCAACTACACAAACCCAATTCATCCATATAAACACAATGATTCTCTCCACATTGCCATGGAAAAGCAAAAGTTCCATGATGAAATAAACCAAATCCATCATCTTAGTGATCTCCTTGCTATGCATCGTGCACAACGCAACAAAGGGCAACCTCCATCATCACCCTATGCAAATTGCCTACCCCACTCTCTCAACTTGGATCAAGTTACAAACCACACTCACTTTTGCCCTTGTTGCATCTTTCTTCAAAAACAAATTCTCTACTTGAGTGAAGATATTTCTTGGATTGAATATCTTCTCACTCGTCTTCATCCAATACCACCCTTAACTCGATACAACATCGTAAGATCCACCTCTTCCGCTCCATACCCCACTCCATATCCCTCTCCATCTAACAACTAAGCTCTATGCTTATGTTCCCCTCAAGCAAATAAAACACTCAACCGTGGGTTGCAAGCAAGTCCAAGTGCTCTCTTCGGCAATATAGGACTATGTTGTTTCTTTTGTTCTATTGTAATCAATATGCTTCAAGCATATTGAATGTTGTAATGATGATCATTTCAATGATTATCTCATATATGCTTGAATGAATCTATTTTTATTTGCATAATTGTTGCTTTGCATATATATATGTCTTGTTCTCCTCACATACTTTTTGTAGCCAAGCTTTCCATAGCTCGTTTCCTTGGTGCTCTCAAATGAGGGCGAGCATACATCAAGGGGGAGCTTTCTACCCGTTTAACTTCTTCTATGAAGCTTACTCGGTTTAACCTTTTTGATTTTACAAAAAGGGGGAGAAGAGAATATTAAACTCTAAAATACTTGTCTAAAAATAAATTTTAGGCCTAATGAGTTTAAGGTTTTGTAATAATCAAAAATGGGGAGATTGTTGACATAAATAATGCCTAAAAACATTATTAACATATTATCAATATCTCTATGTTTTGATAATTACAAAACATAAACCCATTGAACTAAAATTTATTACATAAACAAGTATTTAGTGAATAATATTCTCTTTACATCCAAATCACTTAAGGTATGAATAAACAAAGTGTTTATTGCAATCTATGATCAAAGGAAAATTTTTCTAAATCACTAGAACTTTTATAAAATGTCATAAACACTTAATATCTTTTATAAAACATTTTTGGAATTAAAAGAATATGTTTAAATCACTATAAATATATGATTTCAAATTTCCAACCAAAAATGGAAAATTTTATCCAGAAAAACCTTCCCCACAAGAGGACAAACTACTCCAACGTTCTAGAGGGGCGGCCCCCTTAATTCATAAGGTGGCCCCCGTAATAATTAAGGGGACCGGCCCCTAATTAAGGGGACCGACCACGCTCCAGAACAGTAGTTTGTTCCCCTATAAATACTAGTTCATTCCACAGAATTTTCTCACCTTTTGCACTCCTAAACTTTATATTCTAGATCTCCACTTCTATTCTCTTAATCCTTTGATCATACATACATAAATCTTTATTTCAAAGTGATCCAAACATCATCCTCTCAAGTGCAAGAGAAGAATACTTCTATCCTACTAGACAAGAAGTATTACAACTTGTTGTGACCTCCACATCCATGTTGTTAGAGCATCATCAATTGTATCTATCTCTTTGTGTAATTAGTTGTGAATATTTGATAGTAGATAGTTTAGCTAGGTATATAGATAGTATGATTGGTTAGTAGTTTATTGTGAAGGAGAAGAGTTTGGAAGTAGATTGTAGTGAAGCAGATTGGTGTGAAGTAGATAGGTGTGAAGTAGAAAGTAGTGAAGAAGATTGGTGTGAAGTAGATAGGTCTGAAGTAGAAAGTTGTGAAGTAGATTGGTGTGAAGAGGTTGTGTAGAAGTTGTGATTAAGTTGTGATGAAGTTGTGGTATGTACATTTGTGTGTAGGGTTTTCTCCGCCATAAGGGAGCTTGTTGATATAGTGAAGAAAACTCTCGAGTTAGGTGCGCGGGGAGTGGAGTAGGGCAATTAAGGTGTCCTTGTAGCCGAACCACTATAAATCTCTTGTCTCGCTGTTTGATCTTTCTATCTCTCATTTATTTCTTTACTTACACTATTATTGCTATATCGTACATATTTATTGTTGTTTATATTGTGCAAGACTTGAGATCACATATTATCGAATCTAAATTTTTGAAAATAAAGAAAACACTCCAACAATCTTTTATTATAAATTAAAAAGACGTAAAACTATTCAACCCCCCTTCTAGTTTTCCACAATCCCCCCACTTGAGATGAACTATACATGTACAATAGTGGGTCCTCATGATCATCAAAGATTTGTCTTCAACGTAGGTGTGATTCTTGAATTTCTTGACTTGAACCTCAAATTAGAACAAGTGGCAACTTCCCAACCATAAACCAAGACTACACGGTAGGCTAAGGCGAATAGGTGTATTGAAACAATTATATTGGGTAAGAAACGAAAGGATAGGCTCAAAATGGTGTATCTAGGGGTATCTCACACTAAAAGTGAGTGCAACAAAGGGTTTAACACGGGGGTCGAATAGCCAATGCGACTAATCGATAAACACACACATATAGGTTATTTTGGTGATAATCCTAAAATATTGCCTTCTTAAAAAGTTTTTTTTTAAATGTATCAAGCAATCTCAATACACTACTCATCCATGGTTTTAAAATGATGTAAAGGCCAAGTTCTAAAGTTTACAGACTACCGGCACACTCATAATTTAGGTGGATTTGGGGTAAAATAGGGGAAACTGAAATAGGCTAAACCTCACCATGGTATGAAGGGTTAATATGCTCGGCTAAGGTCTATTCTAGTTAGGTTCGGAAAAACATGTCAAAAGTTTTAGAAGTGGCATAATTTTTCAAAATAAACTAGAAAAATGGGGCAAAATAAAGTTCAAGTTATAATTCTACTCCCGTCCCCCCACTTGAGTTGTACAAAGTCCCTTTTGTACATAAAATAGATATTAAAGAGGAAAAAGTAGAATTGGAACGAGAACTTTCCTAAAATTTGCTCTTGAAAATAATAGAAGGATCATGTTGGAAAACGTGCCTTCGCTTCACTTAATGAGCAAACTTCAAATCCCTGAAATCACATAACTACCAAAAGCATAAAACCTATAAAAGAAAAATAAAAAACCTAACTCACTTTCGTAGGAATCACGATTGCATTTAGCGTATACAACAAGCCTTTTAAACCACTTGGTGTCCCAAGTGGACGAGTGAAGTCTCGTGAGGGTATAAGGGAACACACCCACAAAGTTCATATAAAAACTAATACAAGTTTAAGTTATGATTTGTAAAATAAAAAAATTTTGGTACAGGAGGAAGCTACGGCGTAGCTGGAATTTATTGCTAGGCCGTAGTTGCTAAAATAATCCAGACTGACATCTGGGGTTACTACAGCATAGTAATGGTTGGAGCTACGCCGTAGCTAAGTCATGGGGGATTTTTCTTCGTGCAAAAGTCAAAAATTTGTTCCCCAACGCAAAGCTTCCTCTAGAACCTGCAAATTATTAACACAAAACATACCAAACCAACAAAATACAAGGAAAATGAAAGGAAAAGGATAATTCGGGTTGTCTCCCAAAAGAGCACTTTTGTTTATTACCGAGTCTTTAAGTTAGACTCACTGTAAAGCTAGTAAGCCGGTCGCACACCAAGTTGGGTGTGCATTTATTCTCTTATCAATTCCTTGAGCTTTGCTCCATTCATACGTCCTACTGGCAGCTGTTTATCGATTGATTTATCGATACTTATGAAACTTCCTATTCCATCCATTGTGTATTTACGAACCTTGAAAGTTTTGACTTTTACTTCTGGGGGATTGTACCTCCATCCTTCCAATTGACATTCGTGTACTTCCATAGCTTCCAATTCAACCTCATGCTAGAACTTCCGTCCTTTTTTGAAGGTTCTTTCACATTTATCCCATATGTCCTGGAGCATATACCCTTTTACTCCTATCTTGAGTCCTTATTCATCAAGGAGTTTCAGTACCTCCCTTTTGAATTCTGTCTTAAATTATTCAAAACTTCTTTCAAAAGGGTCATCATACTCCTCTGGTTCATCTGATTTGTCTAAATAACTATCGATCATCCATTCCACAAACACCTTAGGTCTGGTTTTTTTTGTCAATGTTTGTGGTACCGAACCTTCTTTTAATCCTTTCATCAAACGAATAATCATGCCCTTTTGGCATTTTTTCCGAATTAGTATAATTTATTTTGAAGTGCTGATCAACATCTTCAGTGGGGATGCTTTCAAAGCATTCCCCTTTTTCAGCAGCGTATGCCTTTTCATTATAACCCTCGTTCGGTAGATTGCTTTGGCATTCATCAAATGAAAGGTTCGAGCGATAGTAGTTGTAATCTCATTGGAATCCTTTTATCATACACTCGTTTATTAGATTATTTTCGAACCGGACCCTATACCAATCATGAAATGACAGATTTCCGAATTCAATGTCACAACTTTCGATCCCATAAAAGCACGTCCATTCCCAATGAGCTCGTTTGTCTTCATTTAATTCCCTATTATCCCCTCCGTCACATTTGTAATGGAAAGGATTGCATGATGGCCAAGCTTGTTCATACCCTTCGCTAACCATTATTATTGGGTTACAGTGTCACACCCCCAATTTACCTGACTTGCAGCGGAATGGAATACCTGGGGGTGTCTGTCATAGCACCACAGTTACAGTTACATTGAACGACCTAAAGTGTCGTTTGGAAAAATACTGCATTTGATCATTGAAATAATCCAGAGTTTACAAAATGAGGTCCCCAAAATGTGTTGCATGTTTATGAAAAACAAGTCATACTAGATCAAATGTTTACATAAGTGCATGAAATAATGATGAGACGCGTCGACTCCGCGACTCCATGAAGGTCCAAATGCATGTCACATGAGCTACCTTAATAACCTGAAATACATTGCTAAAACGTCAACACGAATGTTGGTGAATTCCATAGGTTTGTAAAATGTAATGATGTACGGCCACCACAAGTAAAAGTGCAAGATAAAAATCTCATGAAAATTGTACAATTGACCTTAAGCTCATGACACCGAAGCTATGACTGATGAAACTATGCCCCTCCTGAATGTTCTGCCGAAACACTCAAATGTAAAAGACATGAAATGCATCCGCTTACTGTTGGTAATCATTACCACGGATGGAGGCGTCACCCTCAATAGATCTATCCACTCACTCTCGCTTACCGGTAAATTAACGGTTCATGATGTTACAGGGGACTTATCACATGGCAAGGTAACTTAAGCAATGTACATATGTTTGAATACTTGGGCTCGTACTAAAATGATTGATGCAATGTATTCCCCCCGTGGGATTTGAAAACAATCAAAAATGTTGAATTGAAAACGGGGCTATGAAAACTCACCTTAACTGATGAAACTGTGATGAAGTGAAATGAACAACAATGAACAATTTGCTGCCGCAACCCAATATGATGGTACCATGAACATGTAATGAGCTGAAAAACAAGGTGCGCACACTAGCCGCAACCTAATATGAATGATGAACGATCTACTTTAGATCATGAAATGATGTTATGAATGTCCATGCACATGTTTCCTATACCACTCTACTCTTTGAAAAACACTTGTTGTTATCAAAAATATATATTCCAAAACTTAGGAAAATATGGCTATTAGAAAAATAAACTAGTTGTAATATATATACTTATATATATATCGTATGTACCAATGTTTGTGTTGAAATCCTCGGTTTGAAATCATTGAAATAACGCCTTGTGGTGATGAAAATATACTTGTGTTCACTAATACGTCATTAGTTATGAATTTAGGTACTTGGTCAATATTTCTAGAAAATCTAGAATTTAGTACGTAGTGTTATTATTATTTATAAAAGCTGCCAATTATAGAGGATTTTTGCCGATATTGAAACGTGAATATCTTTGTCGTTATAAGTCCGTAGTACTTGTTCTTTATATCCACGGTTACGTCTTAGTATGTAGTAATATATTTTGGAAAGCTTGACCCCTCCGGGTTACGTCTAAAGCCTCTTTTTGTCCGACGAAAAACGTCCATCAACATGTATTTTTCCGGAAAATAGTTTTCGTCAATAAACTTGCAAAAATCATAACTTCTTCGTTATAAACTCTTTTTAATCCGTTCTTTCGCCTACGGATTCGTTTTTGAAAGTATTTTCTAAAAATTTTGCCAAAGTTTCATTTGTGTTTACTGATTTTCCAGATTTTACCAAAATGGGACAGCATGTTTATAAACTTGTTAGAAATCCATTTCCAAGGTTCAAAACTAGTTTCTACTTCAACCAAATCTCTTGCAAACTTCACAAAACTATACTAATCTTACCATACACCTTCTTAGGGTGCCATGGGTTCCTAATGACTAGTAATCAAGTTAATTTAACAAAGAAACACCTAAATCACAATCTAGGGTTTGTATGTTCAAAAAGTATTCAAAAATAAAGTGGTATAACTAGTTTGTGCATGAAATTAAGCATGAATACCAAAAGATACATATGTTAATTTGATGAAATCATGAAAATAAATTTGAATACTTACTTTGAAATAATAGGTGATTAAAGGATGAGAAATCTTGGATTACTTGTGTTTTTGTTGGATGATTCTTGATTAGAACAACAAAATGAACAACTTTGATGCTTTAACTTTTCAAAAATGGTCACTTGATCTTGGATTCATGGTTTGGTCGTGGGGTATGATGAGAAAAAGATGAAGATGAGCCTTTTTGATTCTTGAAATGTTAAGTGTTTATGTTATAATGGTTTATGTAAATATGTAGTTGTAAGTATAATAGTATAATACTTGTACATAATGACTAAAGGTTAAGAATACAAAATGAAATTGCCTTGTGAGGACTTTAGGGGGCCGGCTCATGGGGATGAGGGGGGGGGGGGTTGGGGTAGTCTTGATTTAATTAGGAAATTTGTGTAGGATATGTGTTATTAGTTAAAATCGGGTACCGGGTTTGATAGAAATAAATGTTAACAAAGTTAACCGGGACTTAATAATGTCATAAAAATGTTAGAAATATGTTGGGTACAATTACTGAGTGTTCGGGTGATTATTGTTTAGTTTTCACGAAAACCGTCGTAATATTCATAAACTCGCGTTATAAATAAAATAAATTTCCAAAATACTGGGTAACTGAATGTTATAACTTTTATGATGTTAAAATGGATATAAAAATATGTCGGGACCATTGTGGGAATATTTAGATATATTCGTTGCGTATAAACCGTGTGTTAACGTTTATTTATAAATAATTATAAGGAAAACGTTAAATGTATCAAATATATATAAATTTGAAAATCCTAAGAGTGGTATAACATGTAAATGACCTACTAATGATATGCAGACTATCTCCAGTCCGTATGAAATGTCATTACTGATAATGCATGAATTCGCACCTGAACCAATACGGTTACGCGAATTTGAATACCCGTAAACTAAATTTACGATGAAATGTGTAATGCACGTGAATGATGAAATCTTTTCCCGCAATGAATAGTGTTCCGTGAATAGTAAAATTTCTGAATGCTTCTCGGAATGTCAAACTGACACCAAAAATGATGAATAGTAAACTGATGAATAGTGTTTTGATGAATAGTGTTTTTCCAAAGTTCGGGAAATGACCTGAAATGGTGAGTTGTGACATTCTTCCCCTCTAAAAGGAACTTCGTCCCGAAGTTCGGTTTATGTTGGTTTCTGAAAACATATATGTGAAAAGGTGATGATATTCGAGAATTCCAGCGAACTCTAACGATAGGAATTCAACTCTGATTCAACTGTTTGACCACACGGTTCATGATTTCTGTTGGTTCTCTTACAAGGTCTAAGGTTGTCATTTGGGTTGGATCCCTTCCAATGGAATCATTAGTGACTCATCTGAAAGTCATTTCTGGGGATCTGAAAATGTGAAATATGTTCGTGTAATCCTGTTGCTCTCTGGCAATGTTCAAATCTGACGGCCACTATGCCTTCTCTGTCAAAATATAAATGGTCCAGTGTATAATGGTGTAACTTTCCAAGTTTTCTGAATAATAACATGCCTTTCCTAGGCAGAACTTTCTGCATAACTCTGCAGAACTTGAAGTTTTAATGGTTTACGACTTATTGAACTTGTAACTGATTCTTGACTTGTAGAAAATTTCTGGTTATCTCATGAATGATTACTGAACTAGTGAGTTGAGCTTTTTCTGAGTTTGGCCCATCAATCGATGGTCTGCGCTTCTTAATGTTTTAAATGTGGTACTGGTAATATATACTGCTGAATTCTGCCAGAACTCAAGTTTGTACGCTAGTTGGTCGATTCTAAAATGAATCTTAAATGGTCCAATCTGCTAAAGGTTCAACCTCTCTTGTTATCCAATTTGTATCATGCCAATCCAAGGCAATGCTTTTAACTTAATTTGTTCTCCCACTTGAATCTGGATGGTTTGTTGTTCAGGATACCCAATCCAAATGATGTGTGTTGTGTACCAACCTAACTTCTGCCAGTTTCTCGCTGTTGGTGTGATAACTATTGTTGTAGATGAATTTGATTTATGTTAAATGATTGTTCCAACCATTTCTAGAGTCAATCACTCATGCTCTGAGCATACCTTCCTATGTTTGAATTGTTCTCTCGCTTTGACCATCGGTCTGAGGATGATAAGTGATGTTTCCATCTAAAGGGGTTTCGGAAGGAAATTCTGAAATGATTACCTGAAGTCCAAGGTGAATCGGTTTCCTTAACAGGAATAACTGAAATGGGTACAATAAACCTTTGTGACTAATTCCACAACGTTCGGTCCTTCGAACTTGGCGTTATCTGAAAGGGATAGAATATAGGTAACAATTTGATTCCTTGTGTTTTGTTCCAACGGATGATAAGACATATATTTTTCTTTGTCTATTGGGTTTGGTCTCCACTACTGAAGTTCGTGATTAATTTGTGATGTCCTTCCTAATTCCTTCATCACATATTCCAAATATTCTTTATTGTCCAGTCACAAATCCTAAATGCATAAGCGATGTTGTAGGGAAATTTGTTCTGGAAATTTGTCTCGCGATTGTGAGTTTTGGTTGAAATCTTTTTCTGAATAAACGAATTTAGAAAATGGAGCAGATGATTTACTAAGTAATATTTTTCCTGATGATTCAAAATCCAGTAGTTATGAAATAGGAACTGTTTTCAAACATGTTGTGATTAAGACTGCTTACCAAAGTTTGATGTCTATGTATATTTCTCATTGTACAATAGTGTTGCTAAAGATTGACCAAAAAGGATCGTACTTGTTCAAAATAGGAATTTCAGAAATTATTTTTCCACAAGGTATGTGATTTATGTAAACGCATCAACTTTATTTAAAAGTGAAAACACTAACATGGATAAAATGGTAGAATAGGAAATGTTCGCTTAAATGCATCGATGTCTAACACTTAGTTCCTGAGGTTGGATAATGTCTATTGGTGGTTATCTGGCATAACTACAAGCATAGGTATTTAGACTAACTTAAGTCCTGAAATATTTTATCGTTGTAATTGACAAGACGAAGGTATCACTTGATGTTGTGTCGATGAATGTCTATTCTGTTTTCCCATGTTGATGAGGAGATATGTTCTGGTTTGATCCCTTGCTTGGTATGAAGGTGAGGTTATCTGAAATTCCTAGACATAATGCCTTAGAGGAATCTACATCAATATTCTTGATTCAAACAATTGTACTTTGTGAAAACTTACTGCATGAAAGTTTATGTATGGATGAGGCCATGTTTAAATGAAATGCTCTACAGTCTCAATTAGAAGCTTGGTTTATTTCTATTGTGTTGTCCTGCGGACATCTATATTGAGTTCAATCCTGTAGCTCAGTCTAGCTAGTACCTTTAAATGATAGAATTTGACAACTAAGTCAGAGATGGTGATTCAGATGGTCTCGCAGTATCTTAGGATTGTTGTTGAGTTATGAATTCTCTCACTATATACTTCTAGTCCTGGTTAGTAGTTCTGTAATCCTTTCGTTGCTTTTATTGTATAAAGGAATCCTGCATGTAATTGATATGGAAAGTCTCTCCTAGAGAAGTCAATGGGAAAATCCAACTTATTGGCTAAGTGAGTGACAGGTGGGGTAAGTATCCAGGGATAGTTCGGCAAAAGGGATGTTTATGGAAAGGTTCCTTTGTTTACAAAGCTTTTGAATGAAGATTGTTATTAACAATCCTTTGAAAAGGTAATTATTTCCTTCATGGCATAATCCTTCCTGAATTTTACATAGGTGATCAGGCTATGTATAATTGAGGACTAATGATGCGATGTTGGATTTTGTCAAAATATCATAACTTTTATCAAAAGTTTTAGATGGTGTTCAACGCATTGTTATAAAAAATGGTGTCCTGATGTTTTCTTTCAAGTAACATGAAAATTGCTTCGTGTAATAATAGTAAATACTTGGTGTAATGACAGAAAATCAATTTATAGGATGGTAATAAAATAGCTTACTTCAGAAATTTTTCTGTAAAACAATTTCCCCATATGATAGTAAAATAGCTTGAATGGTGTATTGGATACGTGGGTGAATCTTGTCGAATGGTAATAGTCTACTAATTCGTCAAATACGAAATCAACCTAATCCCTGATAAGACAATGCTAAAATGTTGCGAAACGATTGAAGTCTGAGCACTTGGGATAGAAAATGGAGTAAACGATGGTTATGATTATCACCTAGGTAACAAAGGATAGATACCACATTGGACTGGAAAGTGCTTAATACAACTAGGTTATGTCATCGTACCAACGATAAGTACAAAAGGAAAAGTACAACCCTACAGGGCTCGAACTATGGTTTATATATTGAAACAAGGCTCCTGCTGCTGAAGTATTGTTGTTATCCTTGATGTTGCTAATATCCTGACTGTTCTCTTTCAATAGCTCACGCTATTCCTCGAGCGATTCATTCTTGATTCCAAGTTCCTGATTTTCCTTGTCCCTTAGCTCCGGGCAGTCATTCTTGAAATGCCCAAAGTTTCCACATTTGAAGCAACTCCCTGGGATTTTCTGATTAGTGAGTTTCCTAAAATTTTCAGTCCGATGACCCTGCTTCTTGCACACTCCACACGTTTTACTGCAATGACCTCGGTGATATTGATTACACAGGTTGCAGTAAGATAACTTTCCAATATACCTTCTCTTTGTGTGCGGTTCTGCAGCAAAGGCTCTATTCACTTTTTGTCCTTTGGGTGATTGTTGAGCAGCATTACAACCTAGATTGTTGTTCCACTTCCTTTTATTGTCATTATTGTTTCCTGATGTCTCGGCGTGAACTATGAGTTCCTTTGCCTCGATCGCCATTTTGATAGCTTCAGACATGGCATCGGGTTCCCATGCGATGACCAACATACGAATTCCATTTGAGAGTCCGCCAATGTACCTTTCAAGTTTCTTGCTTTCCGGTTCATCCATTGCAGAACCTAGTCGTTTTAATTCATAAAAATGAGTAGTATACTTGTCACATCATTTCCTACCATGATAAAGTTTAGTGTTTCCTGTTCCCTTGTTCGTAATTCACTTCTTACACAAGATGTTATACTCGTCATCCTTCTTAGTTTCTCCCAAGAGTGTGAGTAGGCAGCATCAACTCCCACCATCTTAATATGTTTGGTCCACCATTCCTGGGCATGATCCTGAAAAGTGCATGTGGCGAACTTAACCTTGTCTTCCTTACGACAGTCGCCACATTGAAATATTGTTTCTATCTCTTCGAACCATTTGAAAAATTTCTTTTTGTCCCTAGTTCCGCTAAAGGAGGGAGGATTGCACCCCATAAATTCCACGTGAGTAAGTTCCTTAGTGAGGGCGATGACTATGTTCTTGGCAATAACTTGTCCAACAGCAGCTTGCGTCATGCTTGGAGTGGTTTGCTTAAATTTCTCTTCATCAAATCATAAGTGACCATGAGGGTATATAGTTAATCAAAGTCATCATATTCACAACACATGAATATAATACATGAAAATTTCGGTCTACGTGAACCGGTATCACAAATAGCACAACCATTTCTTACATAGTAGAGTCACACTTGATGTATTTGTTTGTACAACAATCAAAAGATAACAAGTTCTTTAGACTATGTCCCACACTTTTTGTGGCTAGGATAATAGTAAAAACTAGTGAGGATATAAGTCTGGTCCAGGGACTTCCTTGTGTCCCTCTGTGTGAAATCAGGTTTGTGGCATCATAAGGTCGAGATAGTCCTGAAGTGGTGTCTGAAGTTGTGCATCTATCAAATCTTATATAATGTAGGTTCTGAACCATTCCTGAAGAATCTGCGGATGTTCCTGTTGAGTCCGTGTTATTGGTATTATCTACTAGATGTTATCTAGTTCATGGCAAGTGGGAATGGAAAAGGAAAATGACAATGATGGTACCAGTGAATGAAATACTACCCTCTTTCGCGCTACCTCGCGACATCCAAAAGGTAAAACTAAAGTACACACTGTGGGAAGGCCAATAGTGTAATAAGTAACTGATGGTGGTGATAGTACCTGAGTAGTAAGTGCCCTACTAGTGATGGAAAGAAACATATACTATCTTCCTTGCAATAAACATCCTAATAAGTCCATTAAGATTAAGTCTGAATACTCTACCAAAAGGCATTCTATGTATGGGCTGAATGATAGGAAAACCCTGTTCCTATGGCAAATCAATAGTGCTAATGGTGGTGTAAATGCAACTGGTGGTATAATGGTAGTGGAAGATGACAAGGCATCTTCAATGTCGGAATCCGATAAAAGGATGTCAGGGTGAGTATCTGAAGACATGTCACTTGTGAACCAGGTCAATAAAATGATATACATATACGGATATGAGTATAAATAACTCGCACAGGGTATGTATGAAACAACATGTATCATGATTATGCACTTATGATGAAATGATGAGATGCTATGCTGATGTGGTTATAGTCTAGGGTCCAAGATACATCCTAGTTCGCTATAACCTTAGCTCTGATGCCAATCTGTCACACCCCCAATTTACCTGACTTGCAGCGGAATGGAATACCTGGGGGTGTCTGTCATAGCACCACAGTTACAGTTACATTGAACGACCTAAAGTGTCGTTTGGAAAAATACTGCATTTGATCATTGAAATAATCCAGAGTTTACAAAATGAGGTCCCCAAAATGTGTTGCATGTTTATGAAAAACAAGTCATACTAGATCAAATGTTTACATAAGTGCATGAAATAATGATGAGACGCGTCGACTCCGCGACTCCATGAAGGTCCAAATGCATGTCACATGAGCTACCTTAATAACCTGAAATACATTGCTAAAACGTCAACACGAATGTTGGTGAATTCCATAGGTTTGTAAAATGTAATGATGTACGGCCACCACAAGTAAAAGTGCAAGATAAAAATCTCATGAAAATTGTACAATTGACCTTAAGCTCATGACACCGAAGCTATGACTGATGAAACTATGCCCCTCCTGAATGTTCTGCCGAAACACTCAAATGTAAAAGACATGAAATGCATCCGCTTACTGTTGGTAATCATTACCACGGATGGAGGCGTCACCCTCAATAGATCTATCCACTCACTCTCGCTTACCGGTAAATTAACGGTTCATGATGTTACAGGGGACTTATCACATGGCAAGGTAACTTAAGCAATGTACATATGTTTGAATACTTGGGCTCGTACTAAAATGATTGATGCAATGTATTCCCCCCGTGGGATTTGAAAACAATCAAAAATGTTGAATTGAAAACGGGGCTATGAAAACTCACCTTAACTGATGAAACTGTGATGAAGTGAAATGAACAACAATGAACAATTTGCTGCCGCAACCCAATATGATGGTACCATGAACATGTAATGAGCTGAAAAACAAGGTGCGCACACTAGCCGCAACCTAATATGAATGATGAACGATCTACTTTAGATCATGAAATGATGTTATGAATGTCCATGCACATGTTTCCTATACCACTCTACTCTTTGAAAAACACTTGTTGTTATCAAAAATATATATTCCAAAACTTAGGAAAATATGGCTATTAGAAAAATAAACTAGTTGTAATATATATACTTATATATATATCGTATGTACCAATGTTTGTGTTGAAATCCTCGGTTTGAAATCATTGAAATAACGCCTTGTGGTGATGAAAATATACTTGTGTTCACTAATACGTCATTAGTTATGAATTTAGGTACTTGGTCAATATTTCTAGAAAATCTAGAATTTAGTACGTAGTGTTATTATTATTTATAAAAGCTGCCAATTATAGAGGATTTTTGCCGATATTGAAACGTGAATATCTTTGTCGTTATAAGTCCGTAGTACTTGTTCTTTATATCCACGGTTACGTCTTAGTATGTAGTAATATATTTTGGAAAGCTTGACCCCTCCGGGTTACGTCTAAAGCCTCTTTTTGTCCGACGAAAAACGTCCATCAACATGTATTTTTCCGGAAAATAGTTTTCGTCAATAAACTTGCAAAAATCATAACTTCTTCGTTATAAACTCTTTTTAATCCGTTCTTTCGCCTACGGATTCGTTTTTGAAAGTATTTTCTAAAAATTTTGCCAAAGTTTCATTTGTGTTTACTGATTTTCCAGATTTTACCAAAATGGGACAGCATGTTTATAAACTTGTTAGAAATCCATTTCCAAAGTTCAAAACTAGTTTCTACTTCAACCAAATCTCTTGCAAACTTCACAAAACTATACTAATCTTACCATACACCTTCTTAGGGTGCCATGGGTTCCTAATGACTAGTAATCAAGTTAATTTAACAAAGAAACACCTAAATCACAATCTAGGGTTTGTATGTTCAAAAAGTATTCAAAAATAAAGTGGTATAACTAGTTTGTGCATGAAATTAAGCATGAATACCAAAAGATACATATGTTAATTTGATGAAATCATGAAAATAAATTTGAATACTTACTTTGAAATAATAGGTGATTAAAGGATGAGAAATCTTGGATTACTTGTGTTTTTGTTGGATGATTCTTGATTAGAACAACAAAATGAACAACTTTGATGCTTTAACTTTTCAAAAATGGTCACTTGATCTTGGATTCATGGTTTGGTCGTGGGGTATGATGAGAAAAAGTTGAAGATGAGCCTTTTTGATTCTTGAAATGTTAAGTGTTTATGTTATAATGGTTTATGTAAATATGTAGTTGTAAGTATAATAGTATAATACTTGTACATAATGACTAAAGGTTAAGAATACAAAATGAAATTGCCTTGTGAGGACTTTAGGGGGCCGGCTCATGGGGATGAGGGGGGGGGGGGGGGGGGGGGGGGTTGGGGTAGTCTTGATTTAATTAGGAAATTTGTGTAGGATATGTGTTATTAGTTAAAATCGGGTACCGGGTTTGATAGAAATAAATGTTAACAAAGTTAACCGGGACTTAATAAAGTCATAAAAATGTTAGAAATATGTTGGGTACAATTACTGAGTGTTCGGGTGATTATTGTTTAGTTTTCACGAAAACCGTCGTAATATTCATAAACTCGCGTTATAAATAAAATAAATTTCCAAAATACTGGGTAACTGAATGTTATAACTTTTATGATGTTAAAATGGATATAAAAATATGTCGGGACCATTGTGGGAATATTTAGATATATTCGTTGCGTATAAACCGTGTGTTAACGTTTATTTATAAATAATTATAAGGAAAACGTTAAATGTATCAAATATATATAAATTTGAAAATCCTAAGAGTGGTATAACATGTAAATGACCTACTAATGATATGCAGACTATCTCCAGTCCGTATGAAATGTCATTACTGATAATGCATGAATTCGCACCTGAACCAATACGGTTACGCGAATTTGAATACCCGTAAACTAAATTTACGATGAAATGTGTAATGCACGTGAATGATGAAATCTTTTCCCGCAATGAATAGTGTTCCGTGAATAGTAAAATTTCTGAATGCTTCTCGGAATGTCAAACTGACACCAAAAATGATGAATAGTAAACTGATGAATAGTGTTTTGATGAATAGTGTTTGATGAATAGTGTTTTTCCAAAGTTCGGGAAATGACCTGAAATGACCTGAAATGGTGAGTTGTGACATACAGTACTGGTTTATTAATACAGGGTTTCTCTCATCCATGACCCTGCTCATAATTTGATCATGCCTATCCCGTGCCTGCTTAGAATAACTAACACGTTCATCAAAAGGGTTAACATTGCAATTTTCACAGGATTCCGTATCACATAAAACAGGCTTAGTGTAAATATCCAGATTCTTACTCGTATTATTATCTTCGTTAATCATGCAAACTTCTTCAACAGGGATATTAATGGATTTCAAGGATCCGTTATGAATAAATGTAATTCTCTCTTTCCCACTTTCTAGAGTTATTTCTTTCTCAAAAGCTTTTATATTAGTATGTGAAGTAGCCAAAAATGGTCGTCTCAGAATAAGGTTATTATTACGCTCATCAATCATATCAATAACCAAAAAGTCGCCAAGGAATATAAACTTGTTAACTCTTAGTAAAACATTATCCACAATTCTCTTAGGTGTTGCTCTAGACATGTCTGCCATTTTGACCATCGATGTTGTTTTCTTAATGTTGATAAGATTCAATTTTTTAAATAATGAAAATGACATCATATTAACACTGGCCCCTAAATCAGCCAAAGCAAACATATCAAAATTACCAATAGTGTAGGGGAGTAGAAACTTTCCTGGATTTGGTTCTTTTTCTGGAAGCTGGCTAGGAATCCTTTCGTATGAAAAATTGTTCTCCTGAAGGTAACTAACCCCACAAAATTGCTGCCAATATCTGTATCTTTTTTGGCATCGTCATTTCCCTCATGTAGGGACAGAACCTTGCATTCCTCAAGGTCAACATTTGATCTCTTCATTTGGATATTTTTTGCTAATTGTCCAATTTGAGTTTTAAGGTTCTTAATTGCGGTGCTCTGATTTCGTAAATTTCTTTGTGTGTCTCCCTTCATCTCATTCATCCATTCTTGAAATTTTTTGTTCTTCCTTGAAGATTCCTCGATGTGTTTATTAACCATATCCTCTAGGCTAATTTCTTTGTTTCCATAGATTGGCTGATTTTCAATCTTTATGTAGTACCCCTGAGGTCCCACTCGATATTTAGCTCCATTTCCTGGCCCTTGGCGTGTTCTACCAATTTCCCCAATCATGGCTCTCTCAACTCTCTTGACTTCTTCCTTAATCACAAAAGTTTCCCTTCCTTGCTCGCGCTCCGACCAGATGGCATGCACATTTTCCTTGAGTTTTTTAATTTCATGCCTTAAACTTTCGATCTTATTAGTGATGAGGGTGATTCCGTCGGTGCTCCCATCAATGCTTCTACTATTTCCACCCTCGTGCCACTTTTGAGAGTGGTCTACCATGTCGTCAATAGTTGTGAGGCAAAAAATGAACCGTTTTTAGGGGGTCATTTAAGCCCGGAATTGAATTTATTTGATCAAATATTGCCCTAAATCATTCTTTTTATGATTTTAGGTACTTTTGGAGTGAATTCTGGAAAAGGAAGCATTTTGGACGTTTTTGGAGCAAAAAAGTGAAGAAAACGGCAAATTCTTGATTTTCCTTGCTGGGAACAGTACCTGACGGCGTCAAGAAGGATTTTATGACGGCGTCAGGAGCAAAATGGATGACGGCCCAGAGAAAACGTGACGGCGTCAGAACAAGGGCGTCAAGAGTAAATTTGGTGACGGCCTAGAACAAGAATACACATGACGGCATCAGATATAGAGGCAGTCCGAGAACTTTATTGGTGGCGAGATGACGGCGTCAGAATTTTACTCTTGACGCCGGCACCTCATAAAATCTATAAATACTTTTCTAATTTTCATTCATTAAGAGGAACTTGTGTGGAGAATTCTACGGCCGAACTTTATAAACACTAGCTCGTTTGTAACAGTATTTTCAAGGGTTTTCACCCCTTGAAACCCTTCATGTTCAATTGAGATAAGTTTTATTTCAATTCATTCAATATGTCTATGTGTTGTTTGAATATATCCTACGTTTGTCTTGATTTTAACATGCTAGGCTAGATCTTTTGTGTGTTTGCTTAGATGTAATGAAACCTAGATGTTGATTATAGGTTGATTGCTTGTTTATAGTTGTAATGGATGAATGATTTCAATGTTAGGCTTAAGAAAACTGGCAGATCTCCATTGTATAACTTGCTTGAACGTCTTAAGAAATATGAACCGATGTGTACTAGGTTTTTATGGTTGTATTTAATGCATGAGTGAATTCTAGTGATCCCATGCTAGGAGCTTCTTAGCCGGCTCGACATAGGAGTAAAGTAGGAGCTTATAGAATTGGGGAAGTAAGTACGCCACCCCATGATTGGTATTAAGGAATATAACCCGTCATCCACGCAACTGTAACAAGTAATTAACCTGTAAAAGATATCTAGGGGGTAGTGAAATCTAAGTAAACACAATTCTCCCATATATTGCTCACACCACTAGTTTAATTTAGTTTATTTACATTTTTCTTATTTTATTTTGACTGCATCTTAGCTATTGGGTTAGTTGATTAGCAACTAATTCTGCCCACTCTCCCAAAACCCGAGATTTTTATTTGCTTTCATAAAATATAAAAATACAAAAAGAATCATCCCTCACCTCTAGACCTAGTTTTTAGGCTTTGTAATCCTAGCGACACTATTCCTGAGTTGAACGATCAATCCCCCGGTACTTGTCACTATACTATACTACAATGATCAGGTACACTGCCTGGTGGGGGTTGTAAGCTTCTCGAGATCCCTTGAGAGGTAAAGCCTGGTGCAATTCCCCCGCATCAAGTTTTTGGCGCCGCAGCCCGGGGAATAATTATTGTCTAGGTTAGAATTTCTTTTTATTAGGTCTACTTGCTAGATTCCTTTCTAGTAAGATTTTATTTTTATTTTTTAGGTTTTCTTTAGTCTATCTATTTCTTCGTGCCTTTGTTCGTAATCTTTACCATCCGAAATTATGGAAGGTGGTAACATCTTTGAACCCATCAACCCACCACAACAAGACCACCCACAAAACCCACCACTAGCAAACCAACCTCTTAGGCCCCGAACCCTAGGAGAGTATTCCCGACCTAGCCACCAAGGCTATCGAAACACTATTGAGCTCACCCAAGGAGCCAATGTGTCCCCCTTGCGATCCGACACCATCCGGTTGGTGATAAGCGGATGTGCATTCCATGGACTTCGTTCCGAAGATCCTAACCAACATCTCAAGGACTTCCTTAAAATCGTAGATTCCATAGACCTTGATATTACAACTAGAGAGTCAAACCGATTACGCCTATTCCAATTCTCTCTACGTGATCAAGCTAGTCAATGGCTTGAACGTTTACCCGCAGGATCCATCACCTCATGGGATGATCTCACCACTCGTTTCCTTGCTCAATTTTTCCCACCAGGGAGAACTACCAAGCTTAGAAATGATATCTTGATATTCCAAAAACTTCAAGGTGAAACTCTATATGAAGCATGGACTCGTTTCAAGGACTTACTCCAAAAAGTCCCTCATCATGGCATAGATCTTTGGCTCCAAGTCCAAATCTTCTATGACCATATCGATCTCTCCACAAGGAGAACCATTGACCAATCGGCCGGTGGCAAGCTACATGATCTAAGTGCGGAAGAATCATGGGAACTCATAGAAGATCTTGCTCTCTATGACAACGAAAGTTGGAATGATCCCCGTGATTTGAACAAAACGGTCAAGGAAATATCTTTGCCTTCGAACAATTCTAGCACTCCCGACCATAGGATCATGGAACTTGAGGACCAAGTCAAGTTTCTCATGAAATCTTACGAAGCTCCTAAGCCTTCAAGCCAAGTGAACAAAATCACTTCTTCATGCGAATTATGTAGTGGTCCCCATGACACTCGTGATTGCGTAGAACTCCCCAGAACAGCTTTTGCGGACTACGCATCCTCGCGTACCGACAAAGCGGGAGATAAGTGGTACACTTTCAAGCCCGAGCCAAACCCTTACGGTGATTCCTACAACCCCTCTTGGAAAAATCACCCAAACCTTAGGTGCAAGCAAAACCAAAACAATTCTTCCAATCCGCCTAATCGTTACCAACCAAACGGTCCACCCTCCAACCGCACTTTCAATAACAGTCCTTCTAATAGCTATGGTAGTACCAACAATCTTGAAGGATTGATGTCCAAGTTTATGGCATCTCAAGAAGCTCGGATAGCTAAGTTTGAAACCGAATTCAACCAACAACAAACGGAGATGACCAATAAGATTGACAACTTGTTGAAAGCCCTCAACAACCAAGTGTTAACTACACCTAGGAAGGACACTGGGGATGCCAATAGCGGAATCCAAACTAAGGACCCCTCGTCATCCAAACGCGTTCACTTTGTCAATGTTGTCACCATTAAGCCAATAGATAAGGATATAGAAGAAAGTGAAAAGGATGAAGTTGGAGTAGAAACCGAGACTAGGGATGAAATTAAAAAAGTTGAGCATGATAAGGGAGAGAAGTTAGAAGAAGTAGAAAACATAGTAGAATACTTTGATAAGTTTCCCACCAAGGAAGAACGGGAATATCACAAAGATCTATTTGATGATCCCGAGACACCATATATCCTTGGTTCACCCCTTATTAAAGTAGGTGATCCCTCTAACATCAACATACCATGTAACATTGGGCATATGCATGTATGGAAAGCTTATATCGATCCTAGGTCTCCTATAAACATCATGACTAGGACTTATTATAATTGGGTAATGAAGAAACAACTTGGTTATAGGATGATGCCCGATAAGAATCTGATGAGTAATTTTGTAGGAAGAGTGAAAGGATTGCATGTGATTATTGGAAACTTCACTTATGAGACCGACTTTGTGATAGTGGAGGATACTCGTCCGGTGATAGATGATTGCCTAAGTCAAGTAGTGTTCGGAAAACCATTCGTTGAGACCTCTAAGATGAGTTATGATCCGACTCTAGGGATAGTTAGGTTCAAGAAAGAGAATGATGAGATTGCTTACCAAATGCCTTATAAGATTGAACAATACCGCCTCCTATCGAACATAGAAAAGGAACACAAACAAGCGGTTTACTATAGGAATGATGAGGATAGACGTAGAGGAGTTGAATATGTTATGAATAGGATACTTGGTTTCTACAAAGAATGCTTGCAACTAGGTTCGGAATACAAAACTAATATAGGAGATGACCTAGAGAGTGAAACCAAGGATGAGGTCACGTAGTAACCCATGACCTTGAGTCTAGCTATAAGACGTGTAAATAAAGAAAATCGCTTCTTGGGAGGCAACCCATGTTTCGTGTGATTTTTATTTGTTTGATTGTTATTTGTTTCCGTATGCATGTTTTATTTTTATTGTTGGTAGATCATGTTTCAAAACTAAAATGGTGAAAATACTTTATTTTGTTGTTTGGCTTTGTCTTAACTTCATCCAAAGGTATTTCGCAAAAGATAAGTGTAAGGGGAAACCCCATATATGTTTTTAAGAAACAAACTCGATCATGATTTTCCACAATATTAAATGAACATGTATATTCGTATTTGTTAGAGTCAAATGCTTGTATCGAGTCATAATGATGTTTTGCAGGATTTTCCAGGAAGTAGGACAAAGTTTTTCCAGAAATTTTCCGGAAACTTAACATAAGGATTTCTGCAGGTCACTTCTGACGGCGTCAGGAAGAAACTCCTGACGACGTCATGTGTAAAATTCTGGAAATTTTGCAAGTTTTGTTTTTCTTACAGAGTGTTAAAGTTTTTGTTAATTCTTTAGTTTTATAAACTCCAGGAAATCTGCAAACATTCATTCCACAAGCATTATATCTTACATTGCTTTCTAAGATTTGTTAGTATATAGATTGCCGCCGATTTTACGCGAGGTTGCCTTGTTTGTTTTCTCAAGTTTAATAGGTTATGTATGACAAGAATATGATTTATATTCTGGAAGGGAAGCTTTGATTGTTCATTTTCTTGGAGGAAGATCTAACCTGGTTACCATATTATCCATACCGAGCGAATCAGGAGAGTATTTGATTTCATTCTTTTTACCTATTTTACTTTTACATTCTTTACTTGAACATTGGGGACAATGTTCATCCTAAGTGTAAGGGGAGGGTAAAATGATGATACCTTATAGGATAAACTTTCACTTGAGTTTGTTTGTTTGATGGTAGGTGTGTAATAAAACTAAAAGAAATACTTGTTAGTGTAATTTTAGCGCCAAATTTAAAATTTTTTACAACATTTAGGAGTGAAACTTTAGCCTTAGCAAGCGTCTCATGGATAGGAGTCGTATGACTAGCACAAAACCGTACTATTCAGAAAAATTTTCCACCCAAATATGTGAGGTTCGCCTTTAGATTTGATAAGAAAAGAATTTACTTTTAGTGCTTATGAGTGTACCGGTAGCATTTAGATTCTAGAACTTGTGATAGTGATGTGTCCCGAGACCGCTAGTGAGACTACATTCGTGTAGTAGGATTTACTACATGATAAGAGGCATTAGGATCACCCTTGTGTTAAACCCGTATCATAATTACTTGACCATTTAAGTCATAATACTTGCCTAGTAAAGTCAATTAATTTTTTCCACACCTTAGTGTTGTACTCATTTTTAGTACCCGAAACCCCTAGTACACCCATCCGAGCCTATCTTTTCGTTTCTAACTTTAAGCATCTTACTTAAAGGAAGAATTTGTTACAACCCACTTAAATGTACAACCAAATCGCCTTAGCCTTCCGTGTATGCACTCATCTTTAGTGCATTATTGTCATTTGTTTAAACCCTTAGTTAATTATCTAATTGATTACATGGTTGCTAAGTCGAGTCATATCCTTGTACATATTGTTTTCGGACGATTGGGACTCATGGGTAAAGTACTATTGTTATGAAGTAATGGGAAAGAACATCATTTTATTACCCCCATATGTACGTTAATCTTAAAAGTACTCCAAGTGTTTTGATTATCTTAATTCAAGTCATTTTATTAGTTTATTGTAAAGTATGTAAAAATTCAAGTGTAAGGGGAATGTACATTCCCTATGATGTATTACTTGGGATGGTAGGGTAAGAGTGTATGCAAAAATAATATAAAAAAAAAAACCGAAAAGATAAAGAAAAAGAAAAAAAAATAGAAAAAGAAAAGACAAAAAACATACGGACTACCATCCTGTTTCATTCTATGTTCATTTTATGTTTTTGTTATTTTTCATTTATTAACTTAAGTCGAGTCTAGTCTTGGCTTAGCAATGCCATATTGTACATGTAATTAACCAAGATTATTAACTCGCCACCAGTAAAGATTGCCTGTATCCAACAAAACCGTGTATTCCATATCCCTACACCTAACGTTACAACCCTTTAAAAGACCTCTTTGATAGTTTATCCTAGGTGCTTACGCCATGTGGTGGAGGTTTGATCCTTTCCCAAGCCTATGGTAATCTATTTTGCTATGACAGGTAGTGAGAGATGTTTTCCATTACACTCGAGAGATGTGAGTATCTAAACCCTATTTGTGAGGTGCAAGTGTATGACCTCCGTGCTTGTCTTTGGTCTTTAGTGGAACGATTATTTGTTGTAATTACTTTTATATTATTTTTAAATGACCCCTAACTTGTATTTTAATTAGAATAAAAGCGCATTTGCTTGAGGACAAGCAAATCTCAAGTGTAAGGGTATATGATGAGGCGAAAAATGAACTGTTTTTAGGGGGTCATTTAAGCCCGGAATTGAATTTATTTGATCAAATATTGCCCTAAATCGTTCCTTTTGTGATTTTAGATACTTTTGGAGTGAATTCTGGAAAAGGATGCATTTTGGACGTTTTTGGAGCATAAAAGTGAAGAAAACGGAAAAGTCTTGATTTTCCTTGCTGGGAACAGTACCTGACGGCGTCAAGAAGGATTTTATGACGGCGTCAGGAGCAAAATGGATGACGGCCCAGAGAAAACGTGACGGCGTCAGAACAAGGGCGTCAAGAGTAAATTTGGTGACGGCCTGGAACAAGAATACACATGACGGCGTCAGATATAGATCTAGGCAGTCTGAGAATTTTACTGGCGGCGAGATGACGGCGTCAGAATTTTACTCTTGGCGCCGTCACCTCACAAAATCTATAAATACTTTTCTAATTTTCATTCATTAAGAGGAACTTGTGTGGAGAATTCTAGGGCCGAACTTTATAAACCCTAGCTCGTTTGTAATAGTATTTTCAAGGGTTTTCACCCCTTGAAACCCTTTATGTTCAATTGAGATAAGTTTTCTTTCAATTCATTGAATATGTCTATGTGTTGTTTGAATATATCTTACGCTTGTCTTGATTTTAACATGATAGGCTAGATCTTTTGTGTGTTTGCTTAGATGTAATGAAACCTAGATGTTGATTATAGGTTGATTGCTTGTTTATAGTTGTAATGGATGAATGATTTCAATGTTAGGCTTAAGAAAACTGGCAGATCTCCATTGTGTAACTTGCTTGAACGTCTTAAGAAACATGAACCGATGTGTACTAGGTTTTTATGGTTGTATTTAATGCATGAGCGAATTCAAGTGATCCCATGTTAGGAGCTTCTTAGCCGGCTCGACATAGGAGTGAAGTAGGAGCTTATAGAATTGGGGAAGTAAGTACGCCACCCCATGTCTTCCTAATTTGAAGATTATCATATACATGAGAGCATTTCTTTTAACTAAGAATGTATTTAAGAAGAATCTTACTATTAATCTATTATTTAGCTTACATGTCAAATTGTACCTAATTTCATAAAAGATTTAAGATCCCTAAATCTAATTTTACAATTAACCATAATTGTGTAATTCAAAGAAAGAATTGAATGAGTTTGACTTAAAATTGTTGATTAGTATGTAGAAGTGTTTTGTGATTTGAAGCTTGAGACTTCGAATTTTATACTTAATGTTGTAGATGATAATTTAACCTTGTTTTTCAGCAACTCAGTTGTTACACCAAGTGTATGATTTGTTTTATTGATAAATGCAGAGTGAAAGCGTATTTTTTTTTTAAATCACGGACGGTCCGTTATCAATAAGGGACCGCCAATCGTTTGGGGATCGTCGGCAGTGGAGTAGTGATTTTTTTCCGGTTTTTGGTGTTTTTGGTCTTTATGAAAAATCTTTGGTTTTAGATTATTTTAAAAAAAACATAACTCCTTGTATTTGAAGATACGAAATAGACTCAATACATATGAGTAGGCTAAGGAATGGGTATGGAGTACGTAGAATCGAGACAGAAGAAAAGGAAAAGACTCAATATGCTTGAATAAAGAGTGGAATTTGAATTGAAACGGAAGAAGTGAAAGTGTAGTGAATGAGATGAAGCTTAGGTACAAGATTTGCATCGGAGAGGCTAGAAGTCAATCATGTAGATTTTAAGAAAGTCATAAAGAGAACTAGATAAAGGAAAAAGAGTGAAACAAGTGTACATCGTCTATAGTGATTGGTTGACGCAAGATTCGATATTAATAATGGTTGTGATAAAAACATTATTTTTTCAAATAGTTTACTTGAATCCAAAAGGGATAAGCAATTAGACATAACGTCTAAGTAACACAAAGCATTTAGCACATATTAGCACACAAATATTATCTAGCATGCAGGTGAGTAACAGCAAATCACATAATCACATAATCATATAGCAAATACTCAAATAGCAAGCATAATAGTCAAGGTTGTAAGAAAACTTACCTTGGACTCTAGCTATCCTTAATAACACATAACTAAAAAATGTGTTGTAGGTGATGTAAGAATTGATGACACTCACTTGGTGAATCAACTACTTGATAAGTTCCATATACAAGGCGCACATTGTTTTGTCCGCTAGCAATTCTCTTTACACATTAAAAACCGCATAATGTCTTCTTCATCGACATCACTTCAAGATTTGAAAACTAGTGCATCAAATAGATTGCTTGTGTGATCCTTGTCGGCGACATTTCTCACAATAAAAACATTCGAACTAGTAGTACATGATTCTACTTAAACTAAGTGTTTTTCTAATAACACATTTTCAACATCTTTGGCTTGAACATTTCTTTGATGCAAGTTTAAACCATTTTACCATATGTCATTTGCCACTTGACATAAAATTGTTTCATCAAAATCAATTTTCGGCAAAGATTCATAACCAATAATTTTGCTTCAATGTTTTGCAAAAGTTTTTTTATAAAATTTTGATTCTCGAAATTTTCTATCATTAAAAGAAATATTACCAATTGAAATGTCATGTCAAAGATTTTGATCTATTGATTTCACATAACTTTCAAATTCATTTTTCCAAATGACAAAATTTTCATTTTCGAAAAATAGTGGCTCATTCAAAGAACGCCCTTCTAGTTATCTTTTTGATTCCATAGATCGATTCAAGTTTTAAAATACATTATACTTTAAAGATCTTGATAAACGAAGCTCTGATACCAATTGTAGAAACTAGAAGGGGGGTTGAATAGTTTCTCTGCTTCTTTTAAACTTTCTAAAGCATCTCGCCGTTTTTAGGTCCGGTTAATTTACATTTGCAAACTTGTTGAATTCTACTTGTTATAGGATATCAATTTAGCTACTAGAAAATATAAACAAACAAGTAATATAAAGAGTAAGGAAAGAACACAACAAAAGAGACGCGGCGATTTATAGTGGTTCGGCATGAAGCTCAGTCCTCCGTCCTACTCCACTCCCCAAGTACCACACTCGAGAGCTATCAATCACTATGTCAACACACTCCTTCAGGTGGAGCAATCCATACACAAGCTTACACAAGGTTTAATGATACTAAGCGGAATGTCGAGTTCTAATACTAGCTAGAACCAATCTATACCAAGGCTCACGTAGCAACACGAACAAGCACTCTTGTCCCACTTACATCGACACATGATCTAAGCCTTCACGTGAACGAACACTCCCGTTCACTAGATTCTTCTCACTAAGACAGACTTGGATCTTCACCCAATCTAAGTCTTCATACACGATACACTTGGATCCTTTCCCGATTCAAGCCTTCAGACACGACACACTTGGATCCTTTCCCGTTCCAAGCCTTCACACAAAGACTCAACTAAGTCCTAACCTAACCACTTAGGACATCACTCTCCTCACAATGAATACATGAACTAATCTAGTTACAAGACTTCTTGGATCTTCATCTTTTCCAAGTTCACACACATATATCTCCATCCTCGACTCACACACAAGTCGGAAGTATTTACAATATTTACAAAACCTATAACAGTAACACTTTTTACGTTTGTGTGTGGACACCTATAACATCTCGAATTTCCATCTACGTCGAGAGTTCTTCTCTTGCACTTTGGGAAGAGGCATTGACTTTAACTTCTCGAATCTTCATCTACGTTGAGAGCTCTTCTCTTGGACTTTGCGGAAGAGGAAATCACTTATAAACACATATACCGACATGTTATAGTGATTAAAGATAAAATAAAAATAAAACAGAAATTTTTTGTGTGTATGAAAGCTTATTTTCTGAAAGGGAATAGTTCAGTATCTATAGACGACAAGAACGGAGGTGGCGGTCCTTTATCACTAAGAGGCCGCCGACCACTTTAACGGACCTTCCCGACAAGACGCTCCCATTTTGTCCTGACGTGGTGAAAACTTATCTGGTGCAAGCTGAACTGAATTAGGGGGAAATATAGCTGTTATAAGTTTGAATTTGAATATATTTTCTTAAAAAAGCATTTCTTTCAAAACACAAAAATACTTTTGTGAAAATGTTTTGTCAAACTTAAAAATGTAAGTTTAGGAGAAAATAAAATTCTTTGATCACTTAACTAATGGCGGTATAAAGTTTGTTCATACCTGAAGTGACGTTATAGTAGCTACGTGGAAGAAACGAGCTTCCTCGATTAAAAACTTATAAACCGTAACTTTACATAACATGTCTTTATATTTTGTGATTATCAAAACACGAGAAGACCGAATAATGCGAAGAACGTTTTTGACATTATTTGTATTGACACGGACAAAAAATGAAGCTAAATGGATCAAGTTGGAAAAGTATAATAAATTGAAGGACATATGCCGTATCATTCTTGACAGATACGTCGTATGATCATACTTGGATGAATTCGAAGACCATTGCCTGACTTTGAAGAATGTGCCGCATGTAATTATCTCATGCACCGCATATGAAACCTTGATCAACGAAGAAGATCTGACTTATCTGCTCCAGTTACGTTGCATGACTTTCCTAACATACGGCGCATCATTCTCAAGACTTCACCAAAGATTATCCAAGATACTGAAGGACATGTGCCGCATAGAGATTCAAGTTACACCGCATCTGAAGAAGGTGTCCGAATATTCCAGAATATAATAATCTTGGACCCCACGTGAAGCTATCTAGATACGCCGCATCAACTAAGTTGATGTGCCGCATTGTGCCCTCAGACAGAAAGTATAAATACCTCGTTAGACCGTCGAATTTGGTGTGCAAAAAGTTACAGAAGCTGCAACATAAAGCCTAAGGAGAAGAATACAACAAAAGGGCAAGAAAAGACACACCCAATTGAAGATCTCAGAGCAGTAAGAAGTTCCTGCTAGTGTTATAAATTTATTAAGTAGTTTTGTTTTATTGTAATAGTAAGCTTTAATCCATCAAGATTAATGGGCTTGTGACCGCCATATTGCTCCGCTTAAAATTGCTTTCCCATCGATTAAAGTTTATATGATGTTTATTTGGTTCTTTTTTTTATGTGCATTGATAACCTTTGTGTCTAGCTGTGGAATGCTTGGGCTGCCATACCCCTCCTACGATTTCTTCACTAGCATTATAAGTTATTGTAAGCCCTTAAAAAGGTTAAATAATATAGATATAAGTAATCATTAAGAGTTTACTCGCCTATAATTTAGATACCAATGAGAGAGAATATTTTTTAGCACTCAATCATTCGTTAGGCCTCTAATATGTATCTGTTATCTATCTGTGTACGTGTTCACCATTCGTTGTATTCTATCTCATTATTTTTATTTTAAAAATCAACTCAAATCGTGCCAGTATCTCAGACTGAAAACCCCGTTGCGTTAGATTAGGTTGTAAAACTAACTTAGAAATTAAATTACTGATAGACATTCTAGGTGTTAACGTTCCACTCTTAGTGATAGACACTCAACTTACCAACTAGCCATATTGATTGGGTACACTACTCGTTAGTGTGTGTTATAGTTTAAGTTGGCTAAATATAAATTTAAAACTTGATAAAGAATAATCTATACTTACAATGATATACGCACGCATCAAGTTTGCGGCGCCGCCGCCGGGCAGTGAATTGTTTAATATCTGTTTATCTATTTGTATTTTATTTAGGTTTTTAACTTATTAAGTTTTTAATTTTTAACTTTGTTATGTATTAGTATAATTGCATTTATTGTATTTTTCTACATAATTAGTGTTTATTAGTTTGTTTGTTTTCTGTAATTTTTTGAATTTTTATTTTTCTTATTTTTTTTGCATTATTTTCTGTCTGTTGTATTTTGTTAATCTAAACGATACGGCGCATCTGTTTCACTGATACAGCGTATTGCGTTTTAATTTTTCATATAGCGTAATTATTTAATAATTTGAGTATGACGCATCTATCCCCTATATACGGCGTATTCTGCTTTTAATTAGAAGTTTTTTTCAAAACTCTAAACGCCATACGAAGCATCTGTTTTACAGATATGGCGTATTAATAATATATTAAAAATAGTTTTCGATTTCTGACGATAGGGTGCATTAATATCGAAAAACTTGTATTTAAAACGTAACGAACATACGACGTATTAGCTTTTACGTATACGGCGTATTTATTTTTAAAAAGTATATGTAATTTTGATAATTTTAAACATACAACGTACTCATTTATTTAATACGGCGTATTGATATTCTAAAATAAAAGCCTGATTAATTTTTGACGTATCAAGATATAGCGCATCCTATTTATTGGATTTCATATTGCGTTTTCGTTATTAATTTTCTGATATTTTACTTTATCAACCTATCCTACTAATACTTTTGTGCTGATTTCAGGAAGTGCATGACCAGGAGTTCAACTAAGAACTTAACCAAACCTTTTGAAGATCCTGAAAAAGCTTTCCACTCGCTTAAGAAGCTTTTCAACCAAACAAGCCTTGATTGTTCGAGTTCGGTAGAGCTCAATTACTTTTCTAATCAAGAACCTCAAAGTGAAGAAGAGAAAGTAACAGAAACAATGACAGATCCAACTATGGAGGAATACATGAACAAGACCCCGGGCGGACTATGGTTCGGGTGTTGCTAGGCCTAAGTTTGACGAACAGGACAAGTTTGAATTGAAGGGTCAATTCCTCAAGGAGCTACGAGAGAATGCTTTCAGTGGATCAGAACATGAAGATGCTAATGAACATATGGAAAAGATCCTTGAAATTACAGTGTTGAACTATAATACCTTGATAGATCTTCTTGGGCACTCTAGAATCGTTAGTTATGTCACTGTAATCAATAACACACTAATAGACAATCTCTGCAACTTGTATTTATAAAGCGGAAACAAAACACAAGCTTGATACTAAGAACTCTTGATCCTCTATGGATCTTTTAATTATAATAAGAGTATTTACGAAAAGTTATTCAATACATAATTGTGTGTTCCTTTTATACACAAGGAACCCTAAACCATTTCTCAAGAAACTTATATTCTAAAAACTTCTAAAAGATATGCATTATGACTTCCTAAATAAACTCATGCATATCCAAACTACATTACATAAAATACGGAAATACTATATCCGCAGAAACTAATAATGTTGAAACTAGTCTTCAGCAGATACACTACTTCAGCAGAAACTAACTCTTCAGCAGGAACCTTTCAGCAGAAACAGCAGCAGAATTCTTACTTCGCAGAATTCCCAACAATCCTCCCCTAATCTTGAATTTGACCTGGTTAAGTTCAAGATTCTTGATAGATCTTCAAAATAACATACCAAGAGGATTGTAATAAGATAGCACCAGCAAAGAATCATCTTCAGCAGAATCTCTATGATCAGCAAATACTTGAAAGCTCCATTCTTTGCAGCAACAAATGACCAAATGTACATCAAAACAAATTAGTTTCATACTATTCTCATCACTTCCAGGTGTGTTAACTCCTGTGAGAGGTGAGTCATTGAAATTAATGGATTTGATGTCTCTTTACCAATAGCCATCACTACTGGAGTAGCCAAGTGTTCTAAGATACACTGATAACCACATGATTTTTAGCAAATCATTAGCTATAAACGGATTTGAGATGTCTTTACCTGTAGCCGTTTGCTCAGGACTAGCCAATTATTTTGATGAAAATCATCTTGGTTAACTGATTACCAAATAGGGTTTTCCACTGCCTTTACCACAAGCCATATACATGTGGGCTAGCCAATTATTCAGAATCCATAAAGGAAAAATCCATGGTCAATTGACAACCATTTCAACTACTCAGCAACAAAGCATGGGTGAGTTGAAAACCCTATGATTTTGAGCAAACCATTACAGCTATCAACAGATTTGATGTGTCTTTACCAAAGTTGTACCCTTTGGACTAGCCAACTTTATGATGGAATAGTCAACATCAGGTAAGTTGATAACCAAACCTGCATACAAATACTATACAAAAAGTGTTAGTTTTTTTTTTTTTTTTTTTTTTTTTTTTTTTTTTTTTTTTTTTTTTTTTTTTACTTATAATAAAAACAAATATACAACATGATATCCCTAATCAGATGCTGCTCTGGAAGACTTAATCCTTTGTTTGAAAACCTTCACCAAAGATTCAGCAAACAACCTTGTATTCCCTGCTGGATCAGGAGGAATCTCCAACTTTTGTTGTTGCATTTTCTCCATCAAGGACACTTTCAGAGGATATCTTTTGGTAAGAACCATAATTAGCCTCAGACCAGTTGTAGTTTCCAACACATGAACATAAGGCATAGAATAGAACTTCCAACTTTGAACTTTCCATCTCTGATTATTCTTCCATATGTCATAGCTTGCACCATTGGGAGTAAAAGAATCAAACAACACTTGAAGATCACCCAACAAATACAATCCAGATCCTTCAGGAGTATGAGTTGCATAATATTTAAGAACTAACTCATATAGAGTTACCAAATCCTGATGATCCACAAGATGTAGAATCTGTTGAAGAAATGTAAAGGAAATGGAAGTTTTATCCAATCTGTAAATGGTATTAACTTGACCATTTTTACTTAACTCCCAATTAACCAAAACATCTCTAGTTCCCACAGGCCAATCATCAGAGGATCCTTCCCTTATAAATGAAGCATCAGAAGCATTCACATTGATAAAACTTTGTTTGGAGTGTGAAGATCTGACTTTGGCCATCCTCTTGCCTCTTCTTCCAGGAACATAAATAGCATCATGAACTTCTGTTTCAGCAGATTCAACTTCTGCAGCATTAGTATCTACTGATGGAGTATCCAATTGTTCATCAGTAGAATCTTGAGAAGATTCAAGTGCCGCAGAGGCATATTGTTCATCCATAGCCTTCCTTATTTGTTTGTTTCTAGCAGCTTGAATCTCAACTTTTCTTACCTTCAGTTCATGAAATCTGGCAAGCTCAGCCTTTTGTTCAGCTTCTTGTTCCTCAGTCAACCTTCTAGCAGTCTCTTCACCTAATCTTTCCTGCTCCAATTGTCTCCTAGTTCTCTTTCTAGTTGGAGCATCTGAAATCATCACTTTTGCTTTACCTTTATCCACATAAGCAGGAACATGTGATAAATCAGCAGAAGTATCAGGTAAAGATACTTGTTCAGCAGCAATAGGAATATTCACAGATGAAACAGCATCAGCATTGAGGAGAGGAATATTCTTGGAAGCACCCATTCCAGCTTTGTCATTCCTAGCCTTGATTTTGTTATAAATCTCAACTAGTTTGTCAAATGGAAGTCCCCACACTCTTGATTTGGACCAAGCAGTATTAAATAATGAACTGCTTTGACTTCTCACATATGTTCTCATATAATCCTTCTGCTGTGCTTGAGTCATAGGTTTTTCTCTTTTAGCTTTGGCTTTTAATTCATCTGCTACCTTTTTCCTCATCTTTATTACTTTCACAATTTCAGAAGCATAGTCTTCCTCCTCTACCCGTTTTCCAATAATATCAGCAGCTACATCAGGATTATCAAGCATTTGTTTTCCAATCTGCTGCCAGTCTGACTCATCAAACTCTAGAACAGCTGCATCCAATTCCCTTTGTCTTTCAATGGGTAAGGTAGAAACATATCTTTGAGTGACTGTATCCAATTCTGCATCAAACTTAGCTTGCTCTTCCTCAGCTAGATTAGCACTCTTCTTATAATCTTCCCATTCTTGAAATAGTTTTTCTTGTACAGTTCTGTCTTCAGCTGTTACAAGCTCATCCAAATCATCATGAGGGACATTATCTGCAGCAATATCATCATGAGAAACATTCACATCTGGCATAGGTTCATCATGTACATCTTGAACCTCTCTATCAGAAGAAACTTGTTGATTCTCAGATGAATGATGAACAGGAGAATTCAAATATTCTTTCCCTGCTACAAAGTATGCTTCTCCTGATGTATTTCCTTTATCAGCAGATTGATCAGCAGCAACCCCACTTATTGATTGTTTCTCCTGAAGTATATCCACAGCTTCAGTCATCAGCACATCATCATCACCAGTCACTTTTGAAGTTTCAGCAGCTTTCCTTGCCAAATACTGTCTTGTACTTCTTCTTATGTGGACTAGTATCTTTGGTTTAGATTGAGGTACTTCAGCAACTTTAGGAGGAACAACATGAGACTGTCTAGCAACTTCAGCTAGAATCTCAAGAGAATCTAAATTTGCCTCCTTTGCAACTTCAGTAGAATCCAATCCATCCTTACTTTGCTTCTGCTGACTTAGCTGTGCCTCCAAATCTTGAACCTTGCTTTTCAAACTTCTAATTTTATTACCAAGAGTAGTCTTGGTCTCAGCAAGCTCTTTCTGGAGATCTTCAGTCATTTTCATATACCTGTTAAGGGAATCATATACAAAAGTGAGAGTAATAGGGTCCTCTGCTCTACCAGCAGATTGCTCAGTGGTATATGGAGCTTCATTGAACCCAGCAGGAGAAACAGACTCATGTACAACATTAGGAGAACCTTCATTAATTTGCTCTCCCAAAGGACTGGGTGAAGATAGTCTAGTAAGCTCAGGTTCAAGAATCTGAAAGTTATCTTCAAACTCATGAATTTGCTCAGCTGGAGCATCCTGAGCTGGTGAAATGGTAGGACTAGGTGACATATGTACAGGAATAGGTGGTGGTAAGTCAGTAGAATCAGGTAATGGTTCAGCAGTTGTAGCTGGCTCTTCCTCGATTACCACTGAAGGATTACCATCAGCAGCAACACCAGAAGATGATGGATTACCATCATCAGCAGCATTAGGAGCAGGCACATTACCAGCATCATCACCCTCAACTACATTGGCATTGCCTTGTGGCAACATAGCTTCCAACATAGGATGATGTTCCCCCAGTATAATTAGTTTTCATTGAGGCAAACAACTTAGAACCTAGACTTTTAATAGGTACATAGGTTCTATCTGCAGTGGTTATGTCTAAAATAATTTGTAAGAATCTAGGGTACATTAAGAACTTATGTTGTTGCTTATCTATATTTTCTAGCATATTATCAAAAATAAACCTAGAAAAATTATAAGTTTGACCCTTAGAAAGACAAACAATACCACAACCCAATTGCAGAGAGAATTGGTTCCATCCACCACACTTGTTGCTTATACATTGAAGTAGCAGATGCACCAAATACCTCCACTTAGGACAAAATTGATTCTTGTGCCACTTGGATGTCTCAGTACTTTGATATCCAGCTTCTCTTAGCCCAGTAAGAATCTCTGCAGTGTTGGAATGATATACACCATTCTCATCATCCAACTGAAGCTTTGTCCTAATCAACCCTTCTGTCACCACATATTCTACACCATCAATTTCAGCCACAATCTCTGTATCCGACCTCTTAGTAGCAGATGCCCAAAATTGCTTCACCAAGGATTCACACACCAAATCGGGACTATGTGTCAAAGCATAGTGAATCTTTGACCTTTGTAGAAATTCCACCATTAAATCAAATTCTTCATCTCCCTTTGCCTTTCTCAGAATAGCATATTTGTTATGGTCGCCCTTCAATTCAAGTTGAGCCATTTGAATGAACTTGTGTGAGATGGTTATGAATTACTCCAGAGAATAATGGGTTTATTTGGAGTGGTTAGCGAATAATTTTGTTTCGTAAAAGATATGCAAAGTGAGTTAAATTTGGAAGTCCCCCAATCGTGGTCAAAATTATCGGAACAAATTATTGACCAAGTCTGACAAGCAGTTCAAAAACTTCGAATTTTGAATTTACCCTTCAGCAGAAATAAAAGTCAAATCTGCTGAAGAATGGTCAACCATCAGCAGAATCAACCAATAGTAAAAATATCTTCGGTCAATATCTTGGTTTTACTGTGCCACCCAACTCGCATTAATTATCATAACGCCTAAACTTGGCTTATTTAATCACCCCAAGTAACACATCTCAGTCATCAATTTACCCCAAATCATCTTTCAAACCCTAATTTTTCAATTAACCCCAATTCTTCACCAAAATCATGGCATCAAACCCAGAAAGCTCAGATCACCATTCTTCTTCTATATCTTCAGAAGAAGATCTACCACCTTATCCATGGGATCTTGATGGTTCTGACTATGAAAGAGAACTGAAGAAACGATGGGATGCACAAGAAAGACAATGGAATGTTCATAGGAAGGGTGAACCAAGCAATGTACCCATTCCTGCTGAGAGAGAGCTTGTCTCTCCCTTCATCTATACCTCTGATGAAGACTCTTCAAAAGAAGAAGATGAAGAACCAACCTTTCTTCCTCCTTCCACACCAGAGAGATCCCAACCAAGATCAAGTAAGAGGGATCTATCTCTTCCAACATCACAAAATTTGGTGTTGGATCTTCCTGCTCCAGGACTTGATCTTCCACATCAAGAACATATTGGACAGAGCAAGAAGGCTGAGATCATACGTAAGAGAAAGGAGAAGCTGAAGTAGATGATTGAGGAATGTTGCCATGGAACAAAGTTCTTGAGTATTTTCTTGACTTTGATTCATGAGCATCTTCACAATCTTCCTTCTCTTCTTTTTACATTTTCATCTTCAGCTTCATCATTGTACTTGTCATAGCCTCAAGTATTTTGTAATAAGTGATAGAAGAAAGTAGTACTTAATTAGCCAAATGTTTAGGAATGGTCATTGTAACTCAGTTGTAACATTGAATGTAAGCTGTAACTTGTTTCTTTGAATGAATGAAAAGATCTTCTTAATTAATCCACTGTGTAAGACCTTCAGCATTTTCAACTTATCAGTAGAAACCATGTTCAGCACTTTGACCACATTCCTTTGACTTCTGCTCTTGGTGACTTTAACATGAAACTTACATTCTCAGAACATCTGCAAAACAGACATCAAACAAGCAAATACACCAAACAACTTGCAAACATATTAGTGGGTTAGTATTAAAAATTAAACAAATTATACAAAATATACAAAGTTTACAGTCATCATCCTCCCCTGAGGCATATGCCTCCCCTGAGGCTTATGCCTCCCCTTAAACTTTGCAGTTAAGGGTTAAGCATTCCAATATGGACCACCAAATATTGAAACCTTGGTCCATCAAATGCTTTGGTTAATAAATCTGCCACATTTTCATCTGTGTGAATTTTTACCACTTTAACCAAATGTTTCTCATAAGCATCCCTTATAAAGTGGTGTCTGATTTCAATATGTTTGGTTCTATTATGAAAAACTGGATTTTTAACAATACAAATGGTACTTTGATTGTCAATGAAAATGGTAGTATTCATGAAGTTATACCAATAATCCAGTAATTGATTCTGAATCCATAGAACCTATCCTCAACAATTCGCAGCAGCAACATACTCTGCTTCAGTAGTAGAGGTAGCAACAATGGTCCGTTTCTTGCATTGCCAAGAAATCAGTCTTCTTCCAAGGAATTAGCAACCTCCAGTTGTGGATCTTCTATCCAAATTGGAACCAGTATAGTCACTATCACTATAAACTGCTAGCTGAAATGGAGACTCTTTGGGATACCAAAGACCTAGGTTTGATTGGCCTTTAAGATACTTAAAAATCTTTTTGACAGCATTCATGTGAGAAGTAAGTGGAGTGACAAGCAGTACTTACTGCTTCAGTCCAAAACATTGTGGGTAGTTTGGAGTCTGCAAGCATTGATCTTGCTGCCTCAATGAGGGTTCTATTTTTCCTTTCAGCAACCCCATTTTGTGGTGGGGTTCTTGGAGTACTATATGCCCTTCTAATCCCCTTAGACTTATAAAATTCTATGAATACAACATTTTTGAATTCTGTACCATTGTCACACCTAATTCCTTTAACCTTTGTATTCAGCTGGTTTTCAACTAAGATAATGAATTCTTTCAAAATTGGAGTTGTCTCATCTTTAGTTTTTAGAAGAATACCCAGCAAAACCGGCTATAATCATCTGTGATAACCAGGCAGAAGTACTTGTGATCAATACTTCTAATAGGAGTTGGACCAAAGAGATCCATGTGCAGCAACTGAAGAGGTTCAAAAATGGTGCTCACAGCTTTGACTGCTTTGTAAGAGGCTTTGTGTTGCTTTCCCTAGTTGCAAGCAATACAATTGTGTTCATTGGTGAAGAGTTTAGAAGGAAGGCCCTTAACAAGACCAAGTTTGGACAACTTGTTGATAGTCTTGTAATTCACATGTGCCATTCTCCTATGCCATTTATTAGATTCATCCAGGGAAGCTTTGGCTACCAAACATGTTAGATCACCTTCTGGTTTGACATCATTCAGATTGAATATGTATAAGTTGAATGTTCTAGGAACTCTCAGCAATACAGTTGTGTCTTCTGGGAGTTTGAAGTCCTTGGAAAGTACAAGACACTCATCTTCAGAGAAGAAAACCTTATTCTTAGTGTCACAAATTTGTGATACAGAGAATAGATTAAAATGTTCCAGTTCCTCCACATAATAAACATTTTCAAAATCTAACAAGGGTGTCTTAATTGTTCCTTTCCCTGTAATTTTGCCATCTCCACCACCAAAGGTTACAGTGCCTCCTCCTTCTATGGGCTCAAAGTCATGCATCTTGTCCTTGTTCCCTGACATACTTCTAGAACAACCACTATCAACAATACCAACTTCAGTACTTTTCAAAGGATGTTCCTACAACAACAACAAAAAATTATACAAAATTAGTACACATTGGAGACTCAAGTCATTGCTGACTTGAGCTTGCCTTGTGGATCATTAGTGATAGGCCATGTAGATGTTTTAGATCCACCATTGTTCTTGGGCCTGTAATGCATATTAGGTCCCTTCTTTGTCCAAGAACAACCTGTTGAGGGCTTCACAGCAGTATTCCATTTCCCACCACCATAATACATTGAGTCAAAGTGATTAGGCCAATAACCATTAGAAAAGAAAGAACTAGTGGGTCGAACATATGATCTATTACTGGTTCTTCTCCATGAAGAATGAGGTTCAGCAGTATTGGATTTCTGCTGATGGGGAACAAAAGAGGGTATTTCACTAACATTCTTCCACATTTGCCTAGGTTTCCTCTGACTAACACATTCACCCATTCTTTGCTCATGAAATGTACAATCCTTAATCAAGTGATATTTACTTCCACACACAAAACACTTCTTACTTTTAGAAGATTTATTCAAACCAAAAGAAGTACCATAACATGAGAAAGTATTCAAATCACCATGATAAACAGAACTGTTTTTAACATAACCAAAAGAATTATTGTGCAAAGAATTTAAAAACAAGTCTTCAGTATAAACTGTCTTGTTATCAGCAGCAACTCTAGAAGGCTTGTGGGGAGTCTTGGGTGATGTCTTTGGTATGGTCTTGGGGGTGGTCTTGGGAGTGGTCTTGGTCAGGTCAGACTTCTCACTTGAATCACAGCTGACAAATGAGGTGGACCCTTCATCAGAAGACTTGTCACTGTCACAACAAGAGACAAAGTCAGTAGATTTAATAATAGGGTCTGGCAAGTTAGTTGACTTTTTGCCATAGAGATGGTGTGATCCATCAAAGTCAATAGGTATGGATAGGTCTATAGACATGTGTTCCCCTCCTATAGGTCCAGGGACAGCATTCATTCCCCCTTCCTTAACATATTTAACAGGTGTTTGATAAGCTAAGGCTAGTTCAGGGTCAAAAACACTAGACATATTAGGATATGTTAACTCTTCAGGGTCTATATATTTCTCATATCCAAATGCCTTTCTAGACCTAACAGATTGGCGACCATCAATTAATTTACTTAAATTAGATGCCCCTTCTTGCCATTTCATACGACCAGCTATCTCTTCATCTAATTTAGCTTGTAATTCTTGTTTTTCCTTTTCTAGATCAGACTTCTCTTTTTCAGTACGTTTTAAGTCTATCTTAGCAACTTCTAAATCACTTTCTAGAACTCTTATTTTTTCATCATATTTAACTTGATTCTTTTGAAACAAGATTTTTTTGTGGAAAACTAGAAGGGGGGGGGGGTTGAATAGTTTTGCGTCTTTTTCGTTTAATAAGAATTTCCTTTTCAAAGAGTTGATATTAATTGTAAAAACCTTTGAAGCTAAAGTATAGATACAAACCTAATTCACATATATCATATATATATACACTACTTGTTTAAAGTGTTGAATAGGAATTATTATTTCATATATCTCACTTAATTACAAGTTTGTACTAATATATATATATATATATATATATATATATATATATATATATATATGTGTGTGTCTTAGTAATTGTTTATACTTATATTTTACCAAAGTATAATTAATGTTTTAAATGGAACCTAGTTTGATCTTTATGTGAAATCAATATATGCACAACACACAATATTAGCAATATATGAAAAGCTAGTAAGTAAGCAAGTAAAGAGTGAGAGATGGAAAGATCAAACCGAGAGACAAAGGATTTATAGTGGTTCGGCTACAAGGACACCTTCCTTGCCCTACTCCACTCCCCGAGCACCGAACTCGAGAGTTTTCTTCACTAAGTCAATAACCTCCCTTATGGCGGAGAAAACCGTACACACCAAAAGCTTACACCAATTAACGACACAAAGCAAGATGTCGAGTTCTAATCGTAGCTAGAACCAATCTCACACCAAATATCACACCACTTCTTCTTCACACCTTTGCACTACTTCAATACTACTTCACACCACAAGTATCTTCACACCTTCAAGGCACTAATGTCTTGACACCTTCAAGCCACCAATGTCTTCACACCTTTAAGCCACTAATGTCTTGACACCTTCAAGTCACTAATGTCTTCACACCTTTAAGCTACTAATGTCTTGACACCTTCAAGTCACTAATGTCTTCACACCTTCAAGCTACTAAAGTCTTCACACCTTCAAGCTACTAAAGTCTTCACAACTTCAATCTACTAATGTCTTCAAGTCTTCTTCACTTGAAACCCTCAATATCTTCACAACAAATTCCTATTGCTACAATCTCCTATCACCAATACTATCTAACCCTTCTTCTCCACTTCAAGTTCCACTTTACACTTACACCAATTCTAGATTCTTCAACTAAATCTAGCTAACTAATACATACACCTTATTCACCAATGAATGAAAGATTTACAAGAAAATATAAACAAGCAACTTAGATAGCAAGATGATACTAAGTTGTAATACTTCTAATAGAAGTATTCTTCTCTTTGCACTTTGAATGTTGAGGCTTGAATCACTTTGAAACAAAGATCAAAGTATATAAGATCAAATTATTATTAGAGAAAGGAAATGGATGTTTAGATCTGAAAGTTTCTGGTGCAAAAAAGTGAGAAAAATATGTGGAATGATCCAATATTTATAGGGCCAGAAAATACTGTTCGGGAGCGTGCCGGTCCCCTTAATGATTAAGGGGGCCGCCTAGTAAAATTAAGGGGGCCGCCCTCCTGAACGTTTGAAAAGATTCTCTGGATAAAATTTGCCCTTTTTGGTTGGAAATTTGAAATCATATTTTTGTGGTTTAATAAAGCTTTACCAAAAATGATTTACAAATATATATAAAATGTTAAAATCATTTTATATAATGTTATGTCTTAAGAAAAGATTTCCTTTGATCTTATAATGCACTAATCACTTTGTTTATTCATACCTTAAGTGATTAAGTGGTGAAAATGAGTATTTACTACTAAATACTTGTTTACGTCATAACCTTTGGTTTGATGAGTTTACGTTTTGTGATTATCAAAACATAGAGATGTCGAAAGATATGAATAATGTTTTTAGTCATTTATTTATGTCAACAATCTCCCCCTTTCTGATGATTACAAAACCTAAACTCATTAAATCCAAAAATTAATTTTTAGACAAGTATTTAGTGAGTTTATATTCACTTCTCCCCCTTTTTGTAGAATCAAAAAGGTTTAAGCCTATAAGGTAAAGGCTCCCCCTTGATGTATGCTCCCCCTCGTTTGAGGGAACCAAGGGTTCGAGATATGGAATTCTTGCAAGAAAAATATTAGAGGCACAAGCAAATACATATAGCATAATAACAACTAATAGTAAGCATGGCAGAGAAGAATTTTAAACACATATAAAAGCATTCATTAATTCAAGATGATTATGTCAACCACATAATCATTGTTACAAAAGCCATAATGATGGAATTCTAATACTAAGTAGAATATCCTATTGTGCCAACAAGGAGTGTCACCAAACTTTCTTGAATTCCAAAATGGTTGAAAGGTTTTATTTGAAAATGAGAAACATAAGCATGTAAAATGCTTAGTGGTTTAGTGGAGATAAACTTTTGGTTGCATGGATGTTGGTGAGTTTGGAGATGTGGAGGTTGTAGGTGGTGGATTTGAAGTTGGGTTTGTTGGTTGAGGGTTTTGATGTTGTTCAAGTGATGGTGTTTGTTGAGATCTAGTAAGAAGATACTCAATCCAAGTGAAGTGCTCATTCAAAGCAATGGTTTGTTGTTGAAGGAAGATGAAACAAGGGCAATTGTTAACATGCTTCTCAATTTGGTTGATGTCATGTGGTGATGATGGTGAGCTTGATTGGGGTGGATCCAAATTGCGTTGCGCAAGATGTAATGCTAAAAGAGCACTAAGCTCATGAGCCTCTTTTAGCTCCTCAACGAACTTCAAGTGTTCGGAGGAAGGTGATGATGGTGGAACATGGTAGTTGTCTTGGGTGAAGGTTTGAACATGCAACATAAGAGTGGCATGTGAGGTTGTAGGATGTGGTGGTGGTACTCTTGGTAGTGGAGACATGGTTGAGCTTGGGTAGTCATGAAAACATGAAATGGGTGGAAGAGGTTCTCCAAGAGTGAGTGGTGTTTTTGTTGAATGAGCAACATGTGAAGTATTGATTGAGAGATTGGGATTGTTGTTTTGGGATTGAGCATGCTCATCATAAGAAGAAGCATGAATGAGGGAATGAGTGGGTGATAGGTTGTGTGATGAATCATTATTGTGGGTTTGAGGTTTAGTAGTTGGTTGACTTGGAACAACATCACTTGAGTTTTGACAAGAATCAAGTTTCCTCCTCCAAACGGGTTTGACGGAGATCCTTGCGGTTCTTGAAATTTTTGGTTTTTGGTTGTTTGGAGATGACATGTTTGGGTGTGATGGCATTTATGATGGGAAGAGGGTATTTATAGTGTATGAGAAATGTGGTTTAGGAAGGTAAATTTTGAGGGATAGCATGGGGCAAAATATGTTTGTGAATTTTGGGAAGTATAGGCTGAAGTGGGTCAAAAAGTGATAAAGAAAACAGTATCCCCGACCATCAGATGGCCGGTCCCCTTAATTAGGGGCCGGTCCCCTTAATCATTAAGGGGGCCGCCTTATATAATTAAGGGGGCCGCCCATCTGGTGATTCCCAGAATGCCAGAAATGGGTTTTTGGCAGAAAATTTTCAAAAAGGTTGTGTTTTTGTTTTTGGATTCAAGTAAGTTCAACTCTTTGAGGCAATATAGGGCATACTATTCATGAATGTAGAGAGTGATATAGAATTAATTAAAATAGGCAATTAATATCTAATGATCATGTTATCTATTAATTCATCAATTAAGATATGCAATAAATGAGACAAAAAGCCAAATAAGCTAAATGAGCAACTATATGAAGATGATAACATTTAGCCTAGAGAAAACATGTTGATGATTGTAGACAAGTAACAAATAGGTGGATATGATTATATGGACTTCAAGACTTGTTACAAACAAGATCCATATGGGCATGCCATGATTCTCATGAAATGATTTGATTAGATTGTTAAATGTCATTTCCAATAGAAGTGTATGACACTTGAGAGAGTTGAATGTGTTTTAAGCAAAACGTTTTTAGTTTTATTCAACAATGTTTTTGAAGTGAATTCAAGTATGCAATACACTAACATAAATTGAATTTTGTTTCTTAACGTGTAACAAAAAATATTTCAATCTTGTTCTTGAGTAAAATAATGGTTATGAAAGAAATTTTAGTCAAATAAATTGTTAGAGAAAATATTTCATTCTAAAAGAGAGAAGTTTTGAACATGATGTTTTGATCATGATAATTAAGAAGTTTCAAGTGAGGGGTTTGATATGGAAACTTATCAAGCTCAGGAGAATCAATTAAGCCCATCGTCACACATAATCATCTTTAATGATACCTAAAGATATTAACGTGAAATGATAGATATTTATGATCTAAATGCAATGGGACAGGAAAGAGCAAGGTAAATAGTTCATGAATACAAGATAGACATGTGTATATATATATATATATATATATATATATATATATATATATATATATATATATCTACATATATAAATGTATGTATATATGTATACAAATAACATCATAATATCAAGTTGCAAGCAAATATCAATTATAATATATCTATTAATGCAACAAGTAAGATCATATAGCATAAGTGGAAGAGTTCTACTATAGATCATAGAAGATTAAGAAAAATGATAATATACTAAACAACAATAAGGTTAATAATGCTAATATCATGTATGCATATATTAGTGTTAATAATCTAAAAGCATGGCAACTTATCAGTTGAATCGTATTGACACACTAATTAAAACATTCTAAAATATAATGTAACATTGACAAGTTTTTGAAAAGAAAACTTATCTCAGGTCCAGCTTTTCAAAGAGAATGGGCATGACGGTGATAGAAGAAAACTTAAGAGTAAGTCCAAAACATGTCGAAGTAGCCAAGCAGTATTACCATGATACCAATGCTCCAAGAGTGAATAGCACAATGCCGAGACAAGAATATTCCCGCAAGAACGTCATAGGCGAAACAATTGCAGAATGTGAAATAGCGTGATAGAAGCCAATATTCGTCAAACATAATAGAGCGAGATGAGAAGATCAACACGTAATAGACTCTTCATTCGTTAGTTACCTAAACATGATAAACAGCTTGGTACCCAGATTCTCATGGGTCCTAGATGGTTAGATGAGAACATCCATTGCATTTAAATGCACATGATGGGGATGTCGTCGATAAGTACAAGAATTCATCAATAGTTTGTTTTAATTAACAAACAATGACTTTCTTGACTAGAATAATAAGTAATGAATGTTAATAGTATTAGTTCTAAATTTATTCACTAGATTTAACAAATTTTATTTGTTATAAAGCATTTGTTGAAGGATCATTTATGATAAATCCTAACCCGGTTTTATCATAAAATGGCTTTTGAATGTCGAGAAGATATTTTAAAGATTTAGAGCTATTTTCGAATTTTGCCAATGTTTTTGCTCTTTCATTTTCAATTTTGATTTCATGTTTGTAGTCTCGACATTTTTTACATTCAAGATCGATTTCGATATTACTTTTAAGTCTAGACATTTTATCTTCTAAAATGATTTCTTATTCAATGTTTTCAGCGGATGTTGAAAATTCGTTCTTAAAAGTAATTTTTGAGTCAATGTTGCAAAAATGTTTGAAGTTATTTTCCATTTTTAAAAATTCTAATATAAATTGATCATAGCAAAAATGTTTAGTTTTGGATTTTACCTTCTTTGTAGTTGTACATTCCTCACATGCTATATGGTGATCAATTCCATCTTCCATGTCGCTCCATGTTTTGTTTGTAGTTTCTCTTGGATCTAGAAACATGTAGTTCTTGCCATCAATACTTGTGTTCTCATTTGTCTGAATGTTCTCATAAGCCGTGTTATCATCGTCTTCTTTGCACTTGTTGCACCATGATTTATCCACGCTCTTTCTTCGGATTTGGTTCACGTATTCTTCGTTGTAGATACCTTCAATGATCACATTTGAACTAGTAGTACATGTGTTTATTTCAACTAAATATTTATTTACTAAATTTTCTAGATTAACTATTTCTTGTGCAATATCAAGTTTATCATCTTTGGTTTTACATTCTTCTTGGTGAATTTCTAAAAGACATTTCCAAACATCATTTGCCGTTTTACAATGAAATAATCTTTCATATTTAACTTTTGGTAGAGTTTTGAAAATAAGTAATTTGGCTTTAGTGTTTTTATCAATTTTAGTTTGAAAGTTATTATTTTGATTTTCAAAATCTATTTTGGTTGATTTAAGATCACCAATTGAAATGATATGCCAAAGATCAAGATCTATTGATTTCACATAATTTTCAAATTTGTTTTCCCATTCAAGAAAATGATCATTTTCAAATAATGGTGGTTGTTGCATAAATTCCCCTTCTAAATATTTTTCAAATTCCATAGATCGTTACAAGTTTTAAAATACAGTCTATTTTAAAAATCTTGCTAGACGTGGCTCTGGTACCAATTGTGGAAAACTAGAAGGGGGGGTTGAATAGTTTTGCGTCTTTTTCGTTTAATAAGAATTTCCTTTTCAAAGAGTTGATATTAATTGTAAAAACCTTTGAAGCTAAAGTATAGATACAAACCTAATTCACATATATCATATATATATACACTACTTGTTTAAAGTGTTGAATAGGAATTATTATTTCATATATCTCACTTAATTACAAGTTTGTACTAATATATATATATGTGTGTCTTAGTAATTGTTTATACTTATATTTTACCAAAGTATAATTAATGTTTTAAATGGAACCTAGTTTGATCTTTATGTGAAATCAATATATGCACAACACACAATATTAGCAATATATGAAAAGCTAGTAAGTAAGCAAGTAAAGAGTGAGAGATGGAAAGATCAAACCGAGAGACAAAGGATTTATAGTGGTTCGGCTACAAGGACACCTTCCTTGCCCTACTCCACTCCCCGAGCACCGAACTCGAGAGTTTTCTTCACTAAGTCAATAACCTCCCTTATGGCGGAGAAAACCGTGCACACCAAAAGCTTACACCAATTAACGACACAAAGCAAGATGTCGAGTTCTAATCGTAGCTAGAACCAATCTCACACCAAATATCACACCACTTCTTCTTCACACCTTTGCACTACTTCAATACTACTTCACACCACAAGTATCTTCACACCTTCAAGGCACTAATGTCTTGACACCTTCAAGCCACCAATGTCTTCACACCTTTAAGCCACTAATGTCTTGACACCTTCAAGTCACTAATGTCTTCACACCTTTAAGCTACTAATGTCTTGACACCTTCAAGTCACTAATGTCTTTACACCTTCAAGCTACTAAAGTCTTCACACCTTCAAGTTACTAAAGTCTTCACAACTTCAATCTACTAATGTCTTCAAGTCTTCTTCACTTGAAACCCTCAATATCTTCACAACAAATTCCTATTGCTACAATCTCATATCACCAATACTATCTAACCCTTCTTCTCCACTTCAAGTTCCACTTTACACTTACACCAATTCTAGATTCTTCAACTAAATCTAGCTAACTAATACATACACCTTATTCACCAATGAATGAAAGATTTACAAGAAAATATAAACAAGCAACTTAGATAGCAAGATGATACTAAGTTGTAATACTTCTAATAGAAGTATTCTTCTCTTTGCACTTTGAATGTTGAGGCTTGAATCACTTTGAAACAAAGATCAAAGTATATAAGATCAAATGATTATTAGAGAAAGGAAATGGATGTTTAGATCTGAAAGTTTCTGGTGCAAAAAGGTGAGAAAAATATGTGGAATGATCCAATATTTATAGGGCCAGAAAATACTGTTCGGGAGCGTGCCGGTCCCCTTAATTGTAGGCCGGTCCCCTTAATGATTAAGGGGGCCGCCTAGTAAAATTAAGGGGGCCGCCCTCCTGAACGTTTGAAAAGATTCTCTGGATAAAATTTGCCCTTTTTGGTTGGAAATTTGAAATCATATTTTTGTGGTTTAATAAAGCTTTACCAAAAATGATTTACAAATATATATATAAAATGTTAAAATCATTTTATATAATGTTATGTCTTAAGAAAAGATTTCCTTTGATCTTATAATGCACTAATCACTTTGTTTATTCATACCTTAAGTGATTAAGTGGTGAAAATGAGTATTTACTACTAAATACTTGTTTACGTCATAACCTTTGGTTTGATGAGTTTACGTTTTGTGATTATCAAAACATAGAGATATCGAAAGATATGAATAACGTTTTTAGTCATTTATTTATATCAACATTTTTGTTTCTCTAAAGTTTTTAAAGCCATTTTATAAGACTCTACCTCTATATAACACTCATTGTACTTTGGTTTCAATTCATCAAATTCTTGTTTAAGCTCATTGTATCTTACACTACATCCAAACACATAGTTGTTTACCTGAGAGATTCCCATCAAGGAGACTTGCTCCTTCTTGTCTTCTGAAGGTGAGAATGCCAGCAGATTCATTTGTGAAGAAGTAGAAGCTTCCTCTCCAGCAGGTTCATGGTCAGCCCAATCAATTTGGTGATCCAGAGTCACCATAGCCTTTGAAGGTACAGTCTTGTTATTCCATGCTTCCACTGGATAAGAGCCATATCTAACTTCATCTCCAGCCTTTCTCTCCTTGCATTCTCTTGAAAAATGTCCCACTTGACCACAAGTGTAGCATTTAACCTTCCTTCTATCAAACCTTGCTGCTTCTTTTCCATTAAAACCAAACTTCCTTCCAGACTCGGCTTCAAACCTCTTAATGTTCATGGAGATCATTGAAAGCTCCCATTTCAAGTGCATCTCCTCCATTTCCAATGGATCTACCTGTTCAAAATCCTCATAAGCAAGAAACTGCTGATGTTCATATTCAGCCACAAATGAATGAATAATATCCTCCAACACACTACTGGATTTTGGTTTAGGAGCAGATTGAGTATGATTTTGAGAAGATGCTTCTGATGAATATGAACTTGAGGCTTGATGCACAGGTTTTGTAGAGGCACCAACAAATGCAGAATGAGTGGATGGACGAATGGGACTTCTAACATCAGGCTCAAGGGATTTAAGCCAATTGTAGAGGTCATCAAAGGACATCATGTCCAACCCACCTTTGGTCTTGAGAGCAATACAAACTTGTAACCAAGATGGCGGCAGAGATCTCAGAAATTTAGCATTACAGTCCTCATTATCGGGTCTAGCCTTCAACTGATTAAGTTGACTTAATATTCGATGAAACCTGTCATAACCCTTATGATTCCCTCTTTTTCAGATATCTGAAATTCTTGGAACTTTTGCTTCAGCATAGACTTCTGCAACCTTCTTGATTCATCATTCCCACCAAATCTTGCTTTTATAGCCATCCAAATGTCCTTGGCATCCTCCATAAAATGGAAGTCACCCATGTGGTCATCTGGTATAGCTTGGAGCAGAATTGTTCTGACTTTACTCTCCCTCTGCACAGCCAGAATCTCTTCAGCAGTTTTGGGACCTACAATAGTAACAACTCCATCAGCATCTGTAACATGTTTCTTCAGACTATTCCCTTTTTTGACAACCTCCCACAGATTCCAATCAATGTTTGTGATCCAGTTCTGCATCTTCATGGACCACAGATGATATTCTTCAGCATTCTTCAAGTATGGAAACTTAGCATTACTGTTGGAGAGGTTGAGTTGTTGAAGAGAAGTGGTGTTAATGTTCTGGGTTGTATCAACATCATCATCAGATCCAGGCATGTTTGTTGATTTGTTTGGATTTTAAAGGTGTAAGATTTGTGTTTCTTAGTATGACAGAGACTCTCTCGAGGCTCTGATACCACTTGTTGAACTATAATACCTTGATAGATCTTCTTGAGCACTCTAGAATCGTTAGTTATGTCACTGTAATCAATAACACACTTGGTTCGTTGTGTTTTGGTGTGAAAACAACAATTTATCAAAATATCAACAAACGTGAAGTTTGATTTGTCGTGAGACAAATAAACGTGAATTAATACGAGTAAACCGTTTAGGAAAACGATTACCTCACAAACTTGTGAAAGTGATATTCAAATTGTGAGACCGGGAAGTGATTACCCGGGTCGTGTCCCAACGAGGTGTGAATGGACAATATCGTGAGATTCGGAGATTAAAATGCTTGTAAGGAGTGGTTTTGATTATTTGGAATTGTTGAATTACGCTAAATTGCAAATAACGTACGAAATATAAAATAAACGAAACTAAATCATGAATTCAAACAAGGAATAAAAGTTAAAACTTAAAAACTACTTAAAAGGTTACGGGAAATGATAATAGGAAACTAGGGAACCTTAAACGTAATCTAAACTTAAAAACGTAGAATTTAATTAAGAAAAATGGGAGTGCGCGAAATAAAAAGTGAAATCAAAGCTACGCTAGGCCTACGGGTGTAAAAATGATTTTTTTACGATTCTAATGATGAAAGAAAATTTTTGGAAAAAGAAAAATATTTTTTTGGCTTTTATATTTTTTATTATTAATTAATTACTAATTAAACTACAATTAATTATTAAAAATATTAAATTAATTTGGAAAAATATGAAATTTTTTATGAAACTACTTTATACTAACAAAAGTCTAAGAAAAATATGAAAAGTCCCACAAACTTATTAATAAGCTGTGGGATAAGCTAAAAGGCTTAAATAAGCTAAAAGGAACAAGATGTATCTAAGTAATAAAAAGAGTAAGAAGTGAATGACTAAAGTCCCTAGGGCAGTTGGTGGTGGAGTTTGATGTTGTGTCTGTGTGAGCTTTGAGGTCCCATGTTCGATACCTACAAACTCCAATTTTTTTGCTAAACTTTTTTTTTTTTTTTTTCTTTTTGCACGACAAAATAACACAACTTTTGTGATAAATATTTAAATGAAGAGCTTTTAATAAGCATATGCAGGCCTTTAAGATGCAACAGTTTGATAATAAACACAAAGGCAAAAGCTAAATGTACACAAACACAAGCACCATAAATTAAGTAAGAAAAACATCATATCAACAAGCTTGAATCAAGCAGAAACAAAGGGTCTAACAAGCTCAATGGTTAACTGTAAGCAAATTCACAACGCAATCACAAACAATCACAACAATAAAAACAAACTGCAAAAAAATAAGCAAGGATCCAGGAGATTCCAAAGCACATAGATTCAATTGGAACTGCTATGCACACCAGCAGCCTAAGGATCCAACATTGTGCAACTAACGGACACGATAAAATGCTCTAAGTTAGACTATAGCTAAGGGGGACCTAAATAAAGCCATGAACCAAGAAACCTACACTACTTTTGCTAAAATTTAAGTTGAAGTGGGCTGTTTGTGACAGCAAAACAGCAGGCCTAAATGGGTCCAATGGGGCACTTTCGAGGCTGGAAAAAGCTGTCAAAGAAATTTTGGAAAAATCAACGAAAAATACAGGCCATTAGATAAGCTGGAGAACAAGCTCTAAACTAATTTTCACGACGATTGAACAAGTAACGAAGAAATTAAAAATGCCATCCTAGTAGCTGTTGGGACCAAGAAACATAAAGAAAAGAGCAGGTCTGATAGTGATTAGTCAATTTGCAGCCTACAATCAAACCATGTAATGAGTTCGAAAATGAAACTTAATCTACAAATATTAAACGCTACAATGCCAAATACTGGTGCAATCAATTCCTAAGGCTAGATCTACCCTAAGCACGGCTAATACATGGACTAAAATGGGGGCTGCAAGCTGCTAGTTAACTAAAAATCCTAAGTTGAAGTCTACTGTGGCTAAGCTAATTTAAGATCCAAAGGGCTGATGTAGATGGTTTCATGAGTTGAAAATATGAAATCTATACAAGTAACTAATTGTGCATCTAATTGCGAACACTAATTTCAACTACGACTAACCTTAAATGAGATCAAAAAGGGTCGTTGGAGGCTGCTTAGCTGCTGAAGCAGTGGGCCAATGGTTACAACAAGCTACTAATTTAAGCTATACCAACTGAGATTATTCTCATAAGCTAAATGGGACGAAACATAAGCAGTTGAAATCTAATAAAAAGCTCGAAATAAGTCATGAAATAAGCTAAAATAGCAAATGGCAAATGTAATTTTTTTTTCACTGAAAGCTGAAATTTAATTAAGTTGAAATTGACTTACAATGTTTGAAAACTGAAAATACACTAACAAATTAAAAACCAAGAATGGAACTACGGCTAAAACTATTTATCACTAAACTAGATTAATTCTCAAACTAAATCCTAATTGCCTTATAACTTAGGCTACATATTCTATTTATACTAAAGCTATTAATGTTTCAAGTCTTGTGCTCTTCTTTGTCTGCTTCTGAGTTGCTTCTTGTGTGAGCGAGAGGAGGCTTGAAACCAACTTGTGCTTTTCTTGAGCCTTCACAGCCATAGGATGAGACTTGGAGACCACATCTTCTAAATATAACCGTTTGATCTTTTGTGGGTGCCTAGGATTGCCAGCGTGGCTGTCTACATGTGAGGAGGTATCTCGTGACTTGTTTGGTAACATGTGAAGGGGTGGAGTCTCGTGATTCTTTCTTGGGGAAGGAGACATGGTGCTTTTGAAGAGGTGTTTGGCGGTTAGTAGATTTGGAGGAGGGGGGTTTGTATTCTGGGTAAAATGGGGAGGTGGAAGAAGGTGTACTGGTTTGACTTGGTCAAAAAAAAAGGGAAGGGGCGTTTTATTATTAAACACAAATTGGGTGTTGGGCTGGGATTTGTTTGGTTTGGGCCTGGTGTGGGGTTTAAGGTTGGGTTGTGTTTAATGTTTGGATTAGAATTGGACATTTTAATATCAAAAGCCCTTTGGTTAAGTATCAAATAAACACAAGGACCAATTATGTAGTTTCTGATAATTAAAGGACCATTTCTGCCAATTGTCCAATCTTTATTCAAGGGTCATTTTATTGAAAAGTCTTGAATTACCGAGGTCCACTTTGTCCTTTTCTTCAAATTACAATACCCGAGGACCATTTTTGCCAAACTTGTAAATTTGAGCGACCAAACATGTACACTTTTGAAAACTTTTTACCCAAAGATCATTTCTTTGATAACTTTTGATTTTTAAGGACTTGGTTTGACTTTTCTTTCAAAATAAACGCTCAGGGACTAATTTTGACAACTTTTGAAAGTTGGGGGACTGAAACTGCCAATTATGCAAACTTTGTTCGTTTTTCGTTTGTTTTCAATCATTTTGCATTTAAAACATATAAAATACGATCTTTGGGATTTTCTTCGCATTTTGGTACGTTTTTTAGTGTTTTCTCGTGTTTTGGCAGTTAAAATACGGTAAAAATGATGAGTATTTACACACTCATCAACACTAATAGACAATCTCTGCAACTTGTATTTATAAAGCGGAAACAAAACACAAGCTTGATACTAAGAACTCTTGATCCTCTATGGATCTTTTAATTATAATAAGAGTATTCACGAAAAGTTATTCAATACATAATTGAGTGTTCCTTTTATACACAAGGAACCCTAAACCGTTTCTCAAGAAACGATATTCTAAAAACTTCTAAAAGATATGCATTATCACTTCCTAAATAAACTCATGCATATCCAAACTACATTACATAAAATACGGAAATACTATATCCGCAGAAACTAATAATGCTGAAACTAGTCTTCAGCAGATACACTGCTTCAGCAGAAACTAACTCTTCAGCAGAAACCATTCAGCAGAAACAGCAGCAGAATTCTTACTTCACAGAATTCCCAACATACAGATTTGTTTACAACTAAGAAAGTTACTATTGACCAACTAATGCTTCGAGTTTTCCCTATCTCACTTATAGGAACTGCTAACAGGTGGCTAAAGAATGAACCAGCAGGTTCAATTAAAGAATGGGAATATTTGAAGAACAAGTTTCTAAGGAGATATTGTCCACCTGCTAAGAGCGCTAAAAAGATTGAGGCTATCAATAACTTCAAGCAAGAGCTCGATGAGACTCTTTATCAGGCCTAGGAGCGATTTAAAGAGTTATTATTGAAACACCCTCAACATTATTTGACTGCTATGCAGGAGATAATATTGTTTTATCATGGATTGGATGTGCCTACTCGACAGATCTTGGATTCTAAAAGAGCTGACCTCAGATGAGTGCAACAAATGCTAGGAAAACCATCAAAGAAACGGCTGATCATTCTCATAAATGGCATAATGGAACCTCTACTAGATCTAAGAGCAGCAATACTTTTGATGGATATGCTGTTATTCAAGCTCAATTGGATAAACTTAGTAGAGATATGAAGAAAAGGGATGAAAAAGCTTATGCTGCTCAAGTTGGTTGTGAAATATGCCAAGGACCTCACTACACCAAGGATTGCCCATAAAAGAATGAAGGGAAAGCATTTGAAGAAGCATATTACACCCAATTTGGCCAACCATTCCAACCTTCAGGAGGGTATAGAGCAGCTTTGGATGACACCTTAAAGCAGATTATGGATAATGGATGATGTTGCTAAAAGACATGAAGAAAACAGTGCTATGATCAAAGAAATCTGAGCTTCAACCGATGTTGCTACCAGAAATCAATGAGCTTCAATCAAAGCATTAGGATAACAAATCGATCAGATAAGCAAGGTACTTCAAGAAAGAGGATATGGAAGTCTACCAGGCTCAACTGAAACAAATCCAATGGATCATGTCAAAGCAATCACCACTACTGAAGAAGTCTTGCCTAATGTACCTTTTCTGGAAGACTATTGGATGCTACTGATGCTACGTTTTTCTGTAACTCTTCAATCAATTTAAGAAGATTGCTCAAGGAGAAGTCTAGGATTGAAGAGGAGGTCAAGGCTACAATGAAAGAAGAGTGCTCTGCAACTGATCACAAAGCCTTACCTCACAAATAAAAAGACATGAAGTTTTGCTTTGCCTTGTTCTATTAATGATATGTCTTTCAATAACACCTTAGCTGACTTAGGAGCTAGTATTAGTGTGATGCCCCTTAAGACATTCACTACCTTAGGCTTAGGAAAATTAGCCCCCACTAAGCTACTTATTGAATTGGCGGATAAAACTGCAAAACGACCTGAGGGTATAGCAGAAAATGTGCTCGTTAGGATTGAGAAGTTTGTATTCCCAGTAGATTTTGTTATACTAGATATGCCTGAGGACATCAAGGTTCCCTTGATCCTTGGATGACCTTTCTTGTTTACTGCTCACGCTAAGATAGATGTTTTTAAAAGAAAAATCTCGTTAAGAGTAGGGAATGACAAACTAGTCTATAAGTGTGAAAAATCCTATTAAGAGCATAATTAAAAGTGTTTATGTGCTAGGATTAAGAGAACGAATGGACCTCGACCTATAAGCTAGGCTAATGGGAGAAACCTTAGTGCAAAATAGATCACTTGAACCTTATGATGGAGACTATATCGAATTAAATGATCTTAATACACCATTAGAGCTCAATGATTAGTTTATGGAGAATCCAAAACCCAAATTAGAAAAAGGAGAAATTGTGGGTATTCCTAGACTTAATGTTATTAGTATTAATAGTGAGTTTTAATTAAAATGTACAAACCGGAATGCACACCGTACAAACCTGCAATACACAGGCCTCACGAACCCCCCCCCCCCCCCCCCCTATGGGAGGGTTCGTATAAACTCCCAAAAAAAAAGACCATTGATTGCCATACATAATAGTATACCTAATCTATGTGTCATCTTCTTGGTGACAATAAAGGGCTCTACATTTTCATAAACTAATAAAACACAAACACTTTAATTTACGCATAAAATTATTCAGGTCTCAAAAAACAAATAATAATAATAAAATAAAATAAAATAAAATTATACTACCGTAAGAGAATGTTTATATAGTCTAAGCACCACGTCATGCATGTGACCTTTCATGAAGACCACATGTCCACACTAATATAGTAATATGCCTTGAGCTTGATTCTACAAATAAAGAATCAATAGAGACATTAGTATCAAAAATGATCAAACATAAACAGTTCATTACTGAAAGTGATGAACCAATAGAGACATTAGTATCAAAAATGATCAAACATAAACAGTTCATTACTGAAAGTGATGAATCAATAGAGACATTCAAATAGTATCATTCATGATCAAACATAAACAGCTCATTACTGAAAGTGATGTTTATAATCAGGGATGGATTAGAAACAATGCATTTACAATACACATTGACCAAAAATTAATACTGCGTCGTAAAATTTCATGGATGTCTCAGGACCTTCCGGAACCTACCTTGGTTCCATCATTGCTTATAATCCAAACAAAGTGTTTACATAGAGGTGTCACCGTTAATCACGAAATTATTGACTTTAATTGTTTCAAGATAAAACAAGATAAATATTTTTATATTTTGCCTATATAAACCCCACCAAAAGCTGCAATTCTCTCGATAACAATATAGACATTGTATTATTCATGTATACAGTAAAATTAAATACTTTAGATAGCAACGTACTTAACTGCCTATATAAGGAGAAAAGCACATAAAACTTAGATGAATAAAATCAAGTTGAACCAAACTATCCATGATTTGCATGGTAAACGGTCATCGATCTAGAACTTAATATGGCCGTTTAACATAGATGAACATTATACTTGACCAGCAATGTCCTTGCAAAAAAGGGTATGGTACAACGGGAACCATGGTACGTTAAGTATAGGTTGTCTATTTCGTTTGCTTGCCAGGACTTGACCTCTTAAGTTTTATGTGAAAACTTGACAATAGAAATTGTATTACGGTTGTAGCGGCCCATAATTTGATATACTTACAATGCTACAATCAATACATGCAATTTCCAGGCAGCATTTACAGGTTACATGGTCCACGGGTTTATTAATTTAATTTTATTGAAAGAAGCAATAATGATATACCCCGTATTAAAATAAAATATGAATAATTCTACTAGAAATTTATTACCATACTTTTGTAAACATGAGATTGTCTACCGAGTGATCTAATGGTACTGGTGAAACCGTATTTATTAAATATAATTCTTTTAAATCAAAAATTGCATTTAATGAATATTAATGAAACTTATAAATTATTATAATTAAATATAATTTTTAATTAAATAAACTCAGTTTTTTCATAGTGACATTATGTTATTCAAGTGTGGTTTACATATCTCTTATATTTTCCTTCACTATAATTTATTGTGATCCGCCAGATATTTTATTTGTTATTAAAACATTTCTATGAATTTGATTTCAAGTAAAATTGACAAAAGATTAATATAGATCTCGAATTTGTCATATATCTAATAAACCTATTTTAGAAACAGTAAATCTTTAAGTTACGAAAAATACACAATGCGACAAGAATTAAATTATCTTTATATATATATATATATATATATATATATATATATATATATATATATATATATATATATATATATGCACTTTTATAAACTTTTGACAAAGTTTTTTCTTTTCAAAATTTCCGACGATAAAAATCACATGTGATTTTTTTAGGCGGAAATTTAGTTGAAATTATATAAAAGTCCATATATATAGAAATATAATTTAATTCTCGTCGCAATGGTATGATTTTTTTTAGCAAAACGATTAAAATTTTGCGAGATATTAAATTTTTAAAAAATGGTGAAAGTTTATTATTATTATTGTTGTTGTTATTATTATTATTATTATTATTATTATTAAAAAAATGAATGTACATGATTGGTTTATTATATCTATTGCAAATATAAGATAAATAATGGTATCAACTCAATAATGCATTATGACGAATTTGATGATCTAATTGGACGACGACAGGGAACCAACAGGCATAACAATAGTAAAGGCTATTGTGACTTATTTCTTATTTCCATTATGATAAAAGAACCCGTGAATGGGGTTATTGGCAATTTTTTTTCTCAATGACATGTCAAATTCCATCGATTATGTAATGTAATTCGTCTTTCGTCAGCCAATTCTCATCTCGTTATACGGTTTTTCCGTGAGTTAGTGGGATACTTTTGGTGGTGCGCTATGCGACCCACTTGTGCCTATAAAGTAATTGGGTTGTGGAGTTATGAGGTATGTTTTGACATGACAACCCAATACCTGTAATTGGGTTGCCACTGCACCAAGCTCTCTAAGCGTGAATGGTGCAATACCACAATGGTGTGTTATTGGGATTTTTTTTTTTTACTTTTTTTTTTCTTTTAATTTTATTATTATTTTTTTTCCCCAGTGGCACTAATAGGGGTGTAATCGAGCCGAGTCAAGCCTGAGCTCAACAAGGCTCGAGCTCGGCTCAAAAGGTAAAAGGTTGGCTCAAGCTCTGCTCGATTACTCGTTAAGCTTTAACCATCTAAGCTTGAGCTCGGCTCGAGCAGGATTTGAGCAAAGCTCGAGCTTAGCTGGAAAAGCTCGAATCTATGCCAACTGGTATTTGCAGCTGAACTGAGCTCAAACAAAATAGCGGATACACCATTCCGTGTCAAAACGAATTGCAAATTGCAGCTGCCACAAAACAAATATAGTTTTCACATAGAACTTGTACATGATCTCGAATCACAAACTAAAAATCATTTGAAAACCAAATTAGATATTTTTAAAAGTAATAATACAAACAATAAAATTCTCATAACAAATACTAGAAAATATTTTATCCTTTATAGAGTTAGTCCTTATAATTAAGTTCATATTTAAATCAGCCCTTATTTACATATATAAAAATAACATGAAAATATATCTATACTAAGGCTCGAAAAGCTTGATAACCGCTCGAACCAAGCTATCAAAAGCTCGAGCTCGACTCATTATATGTTTCGAGCCAATTTACTGGGCTTGAGCTCGATAAAAGCTCGGCTCGTTCGAGTCGAGCTTGAACTCGAACTCAAGTTGTTTGATAAAATCTTGGCTCGTTTACACCCCTAAGCACTACAGTGTCATGCCAGACAGTACCATGGTTCGTGTTATTCGTCCGCACAGTCAAGGGGATGGCTTTTTTTTAGTGGGTGAGTGGGGTTTTTTTGGTGATGTTTTATGTGACTCAAATGCCCCTATAACTGTTATAACTGGATAGAGTGTTTTATCTATTGTGATTTTATTGTTAGGGCCGGCGTTGCCCGGTGCTGGGCGAGAAGGGTGGCGACCCAAGGCATCAAATGAGTATGGGCATCAAATTTTTGCTGTAATTTTTTTATTTTGGATGACGCTACTCGTATAATGGAGAGGTGCAACAACATAATGAGAGGATGCTTGCATCGAGTCTTTTAAAACCAAAGCTAAAAAGAACTTAGTATCAGGAGAAAAAAAGAAGAAATGATGAAGAAAAAACAGGAGGCATCAACCCATCAACCATGTGGGGTAGATGGTTATGTTGTTTCTTTTTCTTATAAATGTACATGTTATTAAGTTTCTGACTTATAAGAGCAGTTACATCACTAACGCATGACTTGCGTTAAAGTCATTTTAACCCACTTTAAAACTAAGTTATTGTTGTATGGTGTTGCGTTAAGCCGGCGTTAATGCCCGGTGTTAACTCCTTAACCCAGCGTTAAGGGTGTATTGTGTAAAAAAAATCACTTCCCCCCCCCTCCCCCCCCCCCCCCCCCCCCCCTCCCCTCAAATGAAGGAGTGTTTTTGTAAATTGTTGTTGAGTTAAGGTTAAGTTATTGCTGTGTGTGTTTTTTTTGTTAGTTAAGGTGAAAGTGTTAAACCTGATGTGACGCTGACGTTGCATCGTGTTAAAACTTAACTTATGTGACTGCTGCAAGTGCTCTAAGGAAGATATTTTTTTCTTTTTAAAAAAAGGTGAAATTTTTTTTCCTGGATAAGTTATATAAAATGACATTTTAGTGTAATGTTCTTATACATTTTTGCTTTAGTTTAGTAAGTATTTTATAACACTATTTAGTATGTAACATAATTCTAAAGGTTATGCATATATAATGTTTTAAAACGTGTATACTTTTTAAGTGTTAACCTACTGAATATAGTCTCATGAGTTGACAAGTAAGTTGTGCTACTAAATCAATTATTGATCGCAGCAACAATTATCAGGGGTATTTTTTATTGTCTCGCCCCGGGCATGAAAAGCTTCAGGAGCGACCCATTGCGTGTATGTTGAGATGGTGACCTGATAACAGTTATTGGATGCAAACTGCCCCTAGCTCTCTTAAGGTGTGTTTTTTTTCCTTCTTAGCTAAGGGTCTATGTGAGTCCTATTACTATATAAGTCTCTTAATTTGGAAGGGATGATAATTTAAGCCTTATGTTTATAGAGGGAACAAAATAATTTTATGATCCATATCTAAAAAGTAATAATATTAAATTGTATCTCTTAGCTAACGAAAAAAAAAAATCCTCTTAGGTCTTTCCATTAAGATTAAAAGATAGATGCAATGCTACTACTTCAAGAGAGCTAGATATCATGGCATGCCGAAACTTCATTTTTAGTGGCATTTCAGCATCCTTACTTTTAACAATCACACACCAAACAGGCTTCACCCACTATTTTATTTTATTTTCATTTTTTCTAACAATTTAAGTTTTCATTCATTCAAACAAAAATACAAATTACAATAAATAAAAAAGCATACGAAATTTAGAAAATAATACGAAGATTAGAAAATACACAAAATTATGAATAAACTATTTTTCTTGTTGATGTTGATAATATTGTTGCCAAATATGCTTAATAAGATTTCGTTGAAGACTTGCGTGTATTTGTTTATCACGTAGTTCTTTGGCTTTCCACCGTTGCACCTCGCATCTCTTGATTCAAGAACGTTGTATATTTGGCTGCGGACTAATATACGACTCCTAGAATTCACTTATCGCAAACTATTGATATTTCAAAATTATGTTATGCAATATGATGCAAGTGTACATGATTCTTCATAGCTTGTTGACAAAGTAAGCACACGCCGGTTGTTGTATAATAATTTCCCAAAGTCCTTATAAAACACCAAAAAGAGTTCAACATTCTTTCGAGCACCTTCGTGTCGCTGTTTAAATAAGGCATTCTTCTCGTCTTGTGCAACCAAAAATGATTTGACAAAAGTTGCCCACTATAGGTAGGGGTGTAAACGAACCGATTCGAGCCGAGTACTACCAAGTTCGAACTCGACTCGATTACTAAAACTCAAGCTTAAAACTCGACTTAAGCTCGGTCAAGCTTTGGATTTCAAGCTCGAGCTTGGATCATCATCTCAAACTCGAGCTCGATTATTTATACATTTAAAGCTCGAACTCAATGAAAAATAGTTATATGAAGCTCGACTTGACCCGATTTTATGATAGTTATGTATCTAGATGTATATAAAAGAGTAAAAGTGTGATATCATAAAAGCTCGATAAGGGCTCGCGAGCCTCATGAGCCGAGTACTTTCAATCTCAAACTCGGCTCAAAAGTGTACTCGAGTTGCTCGAGCTTGACTCATTTATATCGAGTCGATTTCGAGTAGTTTACGAGTCGATCTCGAATAGCTCATTAGTTGTCTCGTCTCGTTTACCTAACCGTGGGTAAATCTCGTCAGCTAGGTAATACGATTTTTCATATGTAACTCCATTTACTTTAAACGGAGCTAGGGCGATGTCATCTAGAAGGTTGTTGTTGGCCAACAAACGTGCTTCAACAATATCACGTTCACGGTGCTTCGGATTATGGGTACGTGAACTTTCAGCTTGTTGTTGTTGCAACGATTGCTAATCCGGAGTAGCTTGCGTAATGAACAAAATGTCACTCAAATCAATGGCATCTAATGCATCGGAATATCATCACTCATGGTTTTAAGAATATATTTTTTGGTAGAGAGTGTGTGTTTTTGGTATTGAAAGTTGTGTGAAAATTGCTTTAAATGGGGGGTAATATATATAGTGTTTAAAAATGTTAATTTTGCATTAAAAAATCTTTTTTAAAAAGTAGCCATTTTTCACTTTCACACAAAAATAACCGAAGTCCAACTTGGCGCTGGGGAGGCAGTATCGTGGCATGGACTTGGCGGCGCCATAAATGAAGCCACGCCAAACTTGGCAGGGTTGTGAGCCATGGTACCATCTGCTCTAAGACCAAAACTATACAAGGTTTTTAAGATTGGGATCCTATCTAGAATCGTGTTCATTTTAGCAAAATCGTGATCGTAAGATCATATCGAGATCTTAAGATCCTACTATAGCGTCATTTTCTTAATAGAATTTGTAAAATTATGCAAAGCTACATGTTATTATATATCATGTGCTCTATCATGTATACGTATTTCAGAATTATGATTATTAAATGTTTAATACAATTAGCATCTTATTTTCATATTCTATACAACTTAATGCACAAATTTATAGTTTTTTTGGCTTGTTGTTTGAGAAAAGTAACATCAGATCGATCGAAATTTTAAAGATCCTATATTGTCAAGATCGGAATCCTATCGCGCAAAGATCCTACACAAGATTGATATCGTTTTTTATTTGTAGTATCGTAAAATCGTAATATCCTACGATTAAGATCGGAATTTTAACAACTGTTATACTTCTTCTATTAAGCAGACAACCTATACTCAAAGACAGAAACAAACTTTATCTTCACATTTGTTTATATTACAAAATAATTACTTAGAACATAACATGTAGATATATATATAGCCTCAACAAAACGTACGGTTGACGTATATATTAATTGCAAATACGAAGAAGGTGCGAGTAGAAAATTCTTATTAAGGTTTTTGTGGGCGGTTGATTTTTCTAGTCTACTTGACCCACAACCAATATATAAAAACGTACAGGTGCATGCATGCGGCACTTGCACAACTACCTTAAACATTAACGGCGTACATAAACACACATCCAAATGAGACGTAGAAGCTCAGTGTCTCAACGGCCACCAGCGGCGAAAGAAAAGGAACGCCGAGACCGTATGAAGGACCTATACTCCACGCTTGCTACACTACTACAACTTCAACCTCACGTACATCTCTCGTTATCCCTTTAATTTAACTTTCTTTAATTACGGGCCGGATTGCGTTGTCTTCGAAATTTTTTTACATACTTTGATATTGTATATATGTTGTCAAGTCTATTAACTTTTCTTTTTGAGTTTTTGGAACTCATTAGGCTCTTCAAGCTTGTTTGTTGGAACATACTTATGTTATAGATAAGTTTAGAGCAACAAACAATCTTAGTACTTAAAAATCAATCACAAAAGAAGAACTGAACGTTGATTACATCATGAAATTACGTAAAGTTAACCTTCTGCTTATACAAAATACAAGATAACCAAATTTGTTTCATTGTTAGCATTGTTTCTAAATGAGATACGTATCTCCTTTTGGAGCAATCGTGTGGCTCCACACTCGTCGCCCTCCCGCCCTCTAGCATGCATGTCTGCCCGTAACGTACACAAACACACATACTAACACACAACATGATAGAAATATATTAATGATGAGCAAACTAAATAACCATCATTAAAACAATCAATGATACAGGAGAAAATGTCACTGCCGGATTTATTGGAACGAGCTACAGATTTCCTGAAACAATATAAGGAAATAGTAGAACGATTGAAGAGTAGGAAAATGGAGCTAGAAAAAGATTCTAAGGGCGATTCAAGCAACAACATACGGAAGTTGCAACAGTTTGTTCAAGTAAGGGAAGCAGTGGACTTGCAACTAGAGGCAAATCTAAAAATCTTGGCGAATAACAAGAAGGTGGAGCCTTTCGATATACTGAGAGTTATAGAGGAAGGTGGTACTCATGTTACGAGCTCCAATTTCTGTACCATCGGCCACAACCTCTTTTGCACTATTCTTGCAGAGGTGAGATATATATCGAATCATTTTTTAGAACACGTTTGCTCCTTGTGCAAGACTTTACACTTGCAAAATATAAAGTGATCTTATATGCATATAATATATACATTAATTTATACGTCATGCATGCATACGTATAGCATATATGAGTATGTATATGCTACTCTAGGTTTATTTGTTCTCAAAATTAATTTGCAACCATTTTAAAGCTCATGATGTGCATGCATGAATGTGCGAATACATATATGTTTTGTTTATTCATAAGGTATTTACGCTAGCTTGTAGTCAATTTCAGTGCAGATTTTACCGACAATTTGCATATATTCAGATGATAATTTGTTCTATATATGTGTAGGCTTCTAATGCTCGCGTAGGGTTCGATGCTGAACTAATAGAGTCACGATTGCTGGAACTTGTTTACTAGCCATGACAAACCTGTAGACATGTTTCATGTTCCACCAAAATATAATTTCATCATTTCTGTATGATAAAAAGATACAGTCATTCATGTGACTGTTGTACGATGTTGTAATTATCAGATCGAAGTCATGATTTGTGCAAATTGTATGATGTGTGTATCTGAGATTGTATTTGATCAAGTTTTGGTGCGTTTTGTTGCAAGTTAATTTGAATTTGGTCTCGATGTTTTCTTTATACATCTATATACCTATTCTTGTGAAAAACTTAAATTGATGTTTTGTCTAAATTATGCATAATTAAACTTAAAAACTCTATTGAAGTAAATATTGAATTGAACCACATAAATTTACTGAAGGAAACTATTGAAAATATTGCTTGATATGACAACTATTGAATCATTCACACAAATTACGATAGTGTTTGTTAGTTTAGGTTTTTCCAATTTTTTTGGTTTTAGCACTACAAGAAAAAGGGGCGATACCTACGAAAATTCCTAGGGAATTCGTGTATTTTTCTCACGAATTACGTGCACAGTTACCAGTGACTATTTTCTTAGTGATTTCCTAGCAATTAGTGACCAAATATTCGCCCTAATTAATCCGTCGGAATTTCCTCCTAAGGATTTCTTATGAATAATAATTACTAGGAAATTTCTAGGTAAATTATAGCTATCATATAGGGATATGTCTAAAAAGTATAAAGAAATGTTTTAATTGTAAAAATAAATTTAAAATTCCCAACAACCATTTTTCCACCAAATCAGCTGCAAACTTCCACAAATAAACTTTCACTACTAAAAACAAAAATTATGGCGTCCTTGTCTGGGACGGTACAACAGTACCACTAAATTTAGTGGTACCGTCCCTCCTGTAATGGTCATATCTTCATTTTCTATAAATACCAACCCACTTCACAATTTTTAGGCATCCTTTTCCACATAAAACTTTATGTGTCTGAGTCCTATTCACACATACATTTCCTTGATCATTTAGATAGCTTTCTTTTGTTTAAGAGTGATTCTTTCTTCCAACCATATATCACCTTCATTCCTCTTTTAGTCAAAGAGAATAACACAAAGTATCAAGAAGATACAAGGTGTTAGAATCATAGTGTAGTGCACTTGCATTACTTGTTGTATCTTGACATACATCAAGTTGTCATTGTCTTGTTTAGTCACCTTGTTTGGATCATTGTGATCGTGTAGAGACCGTGTGGATCTTGTGTTGATTGTGTAGAAAGTGTACAGCTCAAGTCGATCTAGAGTAGAGTATGTTGATCGTGTGGATCGTATTATTACCAAAGATCGCGTGGATCGTGTGATTAATAAGGATCGTGTGGATCGTGAGTGAGATTGGTACACTAGCTAGATTAGTGCTCGACATTTAGCTTAGTTGGGTACTCGGGGAGTGGAGTAGGGCGAAGAAGAGCTTCGTTATTGAACTACTATAAATCTTGTTTTCTCGGTTTGATCTTTCCATCTCTACTCTTTATATTTATTGTTTAGAATTATTAGTATTGATAAGTGTTCATATTGATGTTGGTTGATTTCACAAAAGAGTTGAATCTAAGATTTTCAAAAAATAAATAATAATAATAATAAAAAATAAAAAATAAAAAAATCTATTTAACGAAAATAAATCGGTAAAACTATTTAACCCCTTCTAGTTTTTCACAAAGTAGTTAAGAAAAAAATATTAATAGAATTTATATTTTACATATGTGTTTATATAGAGATGACTATTTTTGTAATTGGTGTAGCTTTTTGTCTAACAAACTTAGCCCATTTACAAGTGTGATTTTGTTTTAAAAAAGGCTCTACAAAAAATGATAACATTTGTTGTTATACTTACACATTTATATTAACGTGGCAATTGTTTATATGCAGACGACGCCATAAAAGGTAGATTTGAGTTAAACAAGTTAAGCCAACAAACATGTACGGATGTGATTGCATCTATATATAAGTATCTGCAAGTACAATGAGGTTAGAAGTATTGGTTCTTGTTCAAGAGCTTTTATGTCAATTTAGTTCGTTTGTGATTTTTAAATATAGATGCAATCAATTTAGTTCGTTTGTGATTTTTAAATTAGGGTTTATGTGACCTCGCATTTATATAAATAACATGACTGATTTTGGCCATCAATTTGTTTGTTTGAATTTCAATTGTGTACTTTGGCCATTTTGAGAATAATAGCAAAAATAACATGACTGATTTTTGTTCAATTTTAATTCTTTATTGTTGTGGATATGTTTATGCTAATAGTGGTATGTTTAAGGGTTCTTATCTATAATCTCAGAGGTTGTTGTCTATGTTTAGTTTAAGGGATAATTTCGAAAATATCTAGTTGCTTAATACTTTTGCATTTTTAGACGGAATCTTTTGGTTTTGCTTTTTTAGACAAGGGCAACCTGTACTTTTTGGGCAACTAAAATCTGCAAGTGACAAGTGTGACTTTACGTATTACAATGTAGGGCAACTTGTGTACTTTTTAGGCAACTGGTGTACTTTTTGGGCAACTAGTATACTTCATGTCGGATAAGTGGCGACACATAGTTGGCTAATGCAAGTTTCCCAAGGTAACTCGTCTAGAAAAGAAAAAGCAAAAGATTCCGTCCAAGAAAAGCAAAAGCATTGGGCAACTGGAGCATTTTTGAAATTATCCCTTAGTTTTTTGTGCTTGTCTTGTATATATTCCTAGCAAGTGTGGTAGTTAGGTAACAAATTCATTATATAGAGTTGGTTAAGGAACAACATCACTAAACATAATAGTTGTTATTGTTCTGTTTTTGTTTATGTTTTTTTATGTATGTTTAAGTATGAAATCACTAGAATTTATAGTTATTTAGCCTTTGTTAACTGTTATAGTACTTGTGTATGAGTGGATTTGTAGTTTGTTATACAACTTGCTTGTCACATGATGAAACAAACATGTATTCTTTATGTGTCTAATGTTCTTGTGATGACCACTATGTAGTATAAAGTATGTAGTTTTTCATATGCATGCATGACTTATTAATTTGGTTCTAGCAAACATATGTTTAAATCTTTTTATAGTTATTCACTTAAGTATTTCATTCTTTCATATTTTAGATAAATCATGTCAAAGCGAGCATTATCCGGTAAAGCTAAAGATAAAGGTCCTGCTAGAGATGGACCCGAAGGTAGACCTCCTAATCGACCAAGATATTAATTTGAGAATGGTGATCCGTTTGTTGATGATCGGGGAAATATATAGGAGCATTTTGACGAGGGTATTAGACCTTCAAATCTGCCTTCAGGAAGAGGTCATAGTTGTAGTGCTACTAGGGATGGGGATCTCAGTGTTGATAATCACAGGGAGTACCTTGAGGAGAGCATGTTAGTCATGGTGTCATGACAATATCGACGTGGGTCGCACATGGCTGATACACCACATAACCAATCATCGCTCAAGAGTTGGTCTGATATGATTGACTGGGTGTGGCTAAGAAAGTTAATATCATGTCGGGGAAATATGCACACCTTTGTTGATGGTCAATTCTCGAAACATACTGCTGGCTCAATTTGGATTGATCAGAATCGTCTAAGAAAGGTACATATGTATTCTAGTACTCCCTCTGTCTCAAAATTATTGTCAGGAGACAAAAACCACCAAGTTTAATAAAAGTGGGGCCACTTTTATTTTCATCCACTAAAATAGAATATTCCCACAATAGATTCTCTAGTTTTTACTTTAAAAGGAAAGTGGACAATTAATTTAGGACATCCCAAAAAGGAAATATGGACTATTATTATGAGACGGAAGGAATATTCATATTTCTTTTATCTAACTTAAATTATTAACTCCTTATGTAAAGGAATTGAAAGAGATGGTACAGTAAGTTCCATCGAAGTTTATCAGCACTGCCATATGAAGCGAAGCTTGGTTTCTGAGTATACTGCTGCGAGGGCAAAGAATGTGGCGGTAAACAAATTATTATTATTATTATTATTATTATTATTATTATTATTATTTAAACTATAATTCTGTTTAAAGGAAAAGTGTTCAGATTTGATGGACGAAAAGTATGAGGCAAACCAGGCATGTCATCCTTGTGTTGGTGATAGGGAGATATGGGAGCGGGCTTGTGGTGGACCCTCTAAAAAGGGAAGATTTTTTGGGTTTGGTACCCTGATGGATATCAATTTGGCCTTAACAGCTACATCGAGCACGCCAACCACTTGCAGCTCTTCAACTCATTGTTTTGGTATAGCATCTTTAGATGAGGTATGTTTTATCCGCTCCTAAATTATATCATATTCTGTTAAAGTGTGTCAAATTGGGTTGTAATGGTTCATCTAAAGTTGTTATAGGTCATAACAGATTATAATAGGTTTCAATGGGTTAATGGGTTAACACGAGTCATAACGAATTCATGGGTTGCAATACGTGTTGTAATGGGAAAGTCAAAAAAGAATGGTACAAGTGTTTCTCAAAATAATAATATACGCTTCATAGAAATAGTACGTAGTAGCTAATGTGTTTGTAAATTGAAAAAATAATCGAATCATGTTTAGCATAATTAACATCATCATCAGTATATAGAAATACTTTTGCTATATGGTTCATTGCATCCAATCGGATACATTTCAAAGCCTATGCCAACTGATTTGATATATCCATTTCTTATTTTTATATCGTTTCTTTAAACTTGTTCAATAAGCATCGGTATGCATATCTATGCTTGTGGTATTTAAACATAAATATGAACTTGGATATGTTTCATCCTTGGTGATTATTCTAGTAGCCTTTGTACATGTATATTTTTAGTAAATACATCACATAAAATGATTGAACAATTACTTATCCCACCATTCACTCTTAGTTGGTTTTAAAAGATGAGAAAATGGGTCGTTTGTGAGGTTTAGTAACGGGTTAAAATGAGTTGTTTGCTATTTACAATTAATGATTTTCTCGGTGTTTGGCTGTTGATTTATTTGGTTTATATCAATATATTTGTTTTGGGTTGCGGTGCAACTTGTTGCTCGTTTACCTGCTGTGAAAAACTAGAAGGGGGGGAAGAATAGTTTTACGTCGTTTTCTATTTATAAAACGGTTGTAAAAAGATAACCTCAATTAAAGATTTGTTCTGAGAACTATACTTGATCGAAATGATCAATTGAACATGTATATGTGTATATATGTATTTTATCCTTTTATGTTGTTGGCAAAAGCTTTATTTTTGTGAATGAACTTTTAGTTTGATCTTTATGTGAAATCAATATTAGCACGATATGATAAGTTGTAACAATATGTAAATGTCTATGTCTACGTAAGTAAAAATGATGTAGATAAGATAATAAGTAAGAGATGGAAGGATCAAGCTAAGACACAAAGGATTTATACTACAAGGACATCTTCCTTGCCCTACTCCACTCCACGAGTCACCTACTCGAGAGTTTTCTTCACTAAATCAACGAACTCCCTTTTGGCGGAGAAATCTTACACGACTTTTCCTTACACCGATTAACGACACTAAGCTAAATGTCGAGTTCTAATCGTAGCTAGAACCAATCTCACACCACTAGTCACGACACACCTTTTTCACAACTTCTGCACACCACACCTTTCTCCTTCACTACACTATTTTTTCTTCACAACACTACTTCTTCTACTTCACAACACAACTTCTTCTTCTCTACACTACTAACACACCTAAATCTACCTATTACAAAACTTCTACACCTTTACAAGTAATTTACATAACTACTAATAATATTCACACATCTACAATACTTCTTAACTAGATGTTGAAGGAGTATTCTTCTCTTGCACTTTGAATGATAAGAGATTGGATCACTTGAAACAAAAACTTATAATCTTATGATCAAAGGATTTAGGAAGATGATTTGAGAGGATTTGGACAGAAAGTTATAGTGCAAAAGGTAAGAAAAAATGCAGGATTGAACCAGTATTTATAGGCAAAGATTTCTGACAATAGGAGCGTGCCGGCCCCCTTAAATGGAGGGGGACGTCCCTCATAATTAAAGGGGCCACCCTCCTGTAACGGCCAGAGATCTTTGTCTTTTCTGGGGAAAGTTTATTTGGTGAAAATTTAACTGATTTTGGTTAAAAATTTGAATTAATATATTTATTATGAATTAAACATTTTCCTTTAATTACCAAAAGTGTTTTACTAAATATATAAAATGTTTATACCATTTTATATCATTTGTAATGATTAAATAAACCTTCCTTTGATCATAAAATGTATTAGGCAATTGTTTATTCATACCTTAAGTGATTAAGTTGGATATAATGATATTTTGTCACTAAATACTTGTTTACGTAATGATTTTACGTTTAATGATTTAAGATTTTGTGATTGTCCAAACATAGGGATATCGAGAAATATTAATAACGTTTTTACGCATTATTTATATCAACAATCTTCCCTTTTTGATGATTACAAAATCTAAACTAATTAAATCAAAAATTAATATGTATACAAGTATTTAGTGAGTTTATATCATTTCTCCCCATTTTTGTTAGCATCAAAAAGGTTATCCCGACGATGTTAGAGCTCCCCCTCGACATGTACTCCCCCTCGTTTTAAGGTTATAAGACAATTCGAGATATGGAATGCTTGCAAAAATATTTAGAATACACAATATATATGATGCATGCAACAAATTTATATGTATATAAATAAAACAAGCAAGTAGAGCATGAAAATATCATTTCTACTAAATGGTAATATGGTTACAAGCAAAATGCATCCACGATGCATAAACAAGATATCAAATATACTAATGCTCTATGGACTTACAAGCATACAAAATAACATAAACAAACTAGCAACCAAAACTCTAATAGAAATATTTTTTCTAGAGCTTGCCATCAAAATGGTTGAAACAATTTTATTTTCCAAACGTGAGACATGCTTAGTTTGCGGGAAGCAATGTTGTAGGTGGAGATGATGATGGTGTTGATGGAGGTGTGTTTGATGTTGGTGGAGGTAGAGGTGTGGTTGATGTTGGTGGTGGAGGTGTGGATGTTGTCGGTGGAGGTTGAGGGAACAAGCTTTCAATATATGAAAACATGTAGTGTATTTCATCTCTTAGGCCAAAGATGATGGTACAATTATGGATGCAACAAAGGCAAGTATCACCATAAGCTTCAAGTAGGCTCCATGGGATGGGGTTGAAGTTTGGTGGGTTGAGTGGTGATGGTGAAAATTGTGCATCAGGAGGTGTGATGGGTGATAATGAAAGGGTGATGTCTAAAGATGCATTTCAATAGGTGGTGGTGGTGGTATTCTTGGTGGAGGTGATAAGTGAGTGTTAATGTAGTCATTGATTGATGATGATGATGGTATAGAGGAGGTAGAGGTTCCATGAGTTGATGATGTTTTGAATGGTGCATTGGGAGCACAAGGAGATGAACATTGAGGTGGTGGTGATGGAGTGGTGTTATCTTCATTTTTGAGATCAATCAAGAGTTGTTTTGGTGGTATGATGACAAGTTTTTGTTTCTTGACTTTGTTGGAGGTGGTGGTTTTTGGTGATGACATGATGAATTGGTTGAGTTTGATAAGTGTGATGATGATGGAGTGTGGATGAAAAATGTATAAGGATTTTATAGCATGAAAGCATGTTTAGAAATGGAATTAATTTGAAAACACATGGTTAGATTCCAAAATCTATTTAGTTTTTAAAGGAAATGGTAGCTGGGACTAGCAAAAGGAGTCACAATGTGCAAAAAAAAATAGTGTAAAAACTGTTTCAGATGGCTGGTCCCCTTAATTTATGGCCGGCCCCCTTAAAATTAAAGGGGCCGCCCTTTATAATTAAGGGGGCCGCCCATCTGGTAATTTTTCAGGCGACCAAATTTCAAATTTTTTTCTAAAAGTGGTTTATTTTTGTTTTGTATTTGCAGCAAGCTCTATTGGAACAATTCATGTTAGTTTTGGTCTATTCGAAAGACAAGTAATTCATATATAATCATATATTAATCATGCAAACATGTATCTAAACCAAAGAGAAATTCATGCATACTTGCAAAGCAAGTAACAATAATAAAACACAAGAAACATTCATTGATTATTTAAGTAGATTATGTTGAAAACATATTTATTAGTACAAAGGCATATATATATAAGTATACATGCTTTTCTAGAAAACTACATTAGATAATATTAAGTTGTCGACTCGAGGTCTCTTGAACTTGCTTAGGGTACAAAAGTTTGTGATGATTTTATTTGAGGATGGAAGCATGGTGATTGAATTTAGTGGTATGATGGTGAGGGGTGTGGAGCGGAAGGAGTGGATCTAGGTATGTTGTACCGAATTAGTGAAGGTATTGGATGAGGAGGAGTGAGGAGATATTCGATCCACGAAATGTCTTCACTTAGGTCAAGGATTTGTTTTTTGAGGAAGTGGCAACAAGGACAATAGTGGGTGTGGTTGATGACTTGATCCAGGTTTAGAGAGTGAGGTAGGCAATTTGAGTATGGAGAGTAGGGAGGTTTGTGTAAGTTGCGTTGTGTAAGATACATGGCATTAAGATCATGAAGATCATGGATTTGGTTTATTTCTTCACGGAACTTTTGCTTTTCCGTGGTGATGTGGAGTGAATCATTTTGTGGAGGTGGATGAATAGGGGTTGTGTAGTTGGTAGTGAAGTTATTGGAGGTGTAGTTTGATGATTGACCAAAGTGATATGGATCATTGTAGTTGGATGGAAGTTGAGATGTGTGATTTGGGATGAAGTTGGATGTTTGACCAATGTGGTAAGGTTTGTAGAGTGGTTCAAAGGAGTGTTCTTGTGGGTTTGGAGTGTAGTTGGGAAAGTAAGTGTTTGTAGGTGTTGATTGATTACCAAATTCACTTGTTGCGATGGATTTGTTTCGAGGGTTTTGTTTCTTATGCCACATGGGCTTTTCGGTCATCCTTGCTAGCTTGGAGGATTTTGATTTTGGTTTGTTGGGAGAAGTCATGATTGTAATGGTTGATCAAGGATATGTGATGAGGAGAGGTATTTATAGTGTGATGATTATGTATTAATGGAAGGATAATAAGTTGAGGATTTACTAGAAAAAATGTGTTTGTGAGATTAGGGAAGTGAAGAATCAAAGTAGGGTGAAATGGGCTAAAAAGCAGAAGTCAAACAGGGAACCTCGCCCTTCAGGTGGCCGGCCCCCTTAATTAATGTCCGGCCCCTTTAATTTTAAGGGGGCCACCCTTTATAATTATGGGGGCCGCCCAGGGCCTGGTTCCCAGATTGCCAGAAATGAGTTTATTGCAGAAATTCTTTCAGAAAGATATTTGTTTGGAGGTTTGGTTTTGGGCAAGTTTATCTCTTTAGGCAACTAAGCATGCATTATCTTAATGAAGTATGCATGGAAAGTATATATGTAGGCAAATAAGCATATAATATAATTTCATGCAAAGACAATAATGTAAAAGAGCAAATAAGTAAGTTATATTTCCTAAGCCAACTAACTTAGTGTAAGGGTAAAGGCAACTAGTGAGTGGGAAGCTATTGATGGAACAAATATGACAAATTGATTCTTGACTTTGTTCTAGTGTGTGCCTATATGCAACATTTGTGAAGATGCGATTGCTTCGACTCTTAGTGCAAAGATGAATATATCCTAAGAAGCAATCCACATTCTCCTTGATCCAATTTGCTTGACCCATGATTGCCAAGAATATATATTAGATTATATATTTTGACAATTCATGTGAACTTTCATGCATGATTTTTAAAGAAAGTTTTTAGCATTATTCAACAATGCAAGAACGAAGAGAAATGATTTTCATGTGTCTCCTAGAAGTGAGAATTGTTTAGATTAGATAGATTGGGTTTTATGAAAATGTTTATGCAATGTAAAATGCCCAATCTTCAATTTTGTGTGAAATAGATACCTAGACTCAGAGATGAAGAAAAGAAAAGAAAGCAATTTTATACAAATAAGTAATTAGTGAAAATGCAATAGAATTTTGTCAATTTGCTCCATCATTCCTAATTCTAAACGCAAGTGATTAAATAGTTCATGCTTAAGGGGTTTAGTGAATATAACCGAAATGTTAGTTATTCAATTAACAATATCAACACAAGGACATATAATCAAAAATTTTGGAAGTTTGAGTTATAAAAAGAGAAAACATACCTTGCGTCTTTAATTGATTTAACTCAATAAGACTTACGAGCTTGTGAAAAGAAGAAACAACGAATTCCCAAGAAGACCGTAGAGAGAAAGCAACGCAATAGAATACACAAAACAAGACAACACCATAGTATCGCAAGCAAGTTCTTGAAGCATAATTACTTGAAGGTTTAAATGCATGTCATAATGGATCACCAAACTTCACGTATATGCAAGTGTGCCAACCTCGTGATTTTGACACCTAACATGTAAAATAACTTGGTACCCAAAATCTTATGGGTCCTAGATGGTTAGTTACAACATCTATTGCATTTAAAATGCATATGGTATAGATGTTGATAACAAATACAAGAATTCCTTATCAATATGTTTTCACATAATGATAATGGCTTTCTTGTCTCAAGAGATAAACAATTATTATAACTAGAGTAATTTTCTAAATTTCTCCACTAGGTTTCACAAACTTTATTTACTTTGATTTATTTGTCGAAGTATCATTAGCATTAAATCCTAAGCCGGTTTTGCCATCAAAAGCCTTTTGAATATTAAGTAAGCATATTAGAGATTTGGAACTATTTTCAAATTTAGCTAGTATTTTTCCTTTTTCATTTTCCTTTCTAATTTGTAATTTGAAGTCTTGGCAATTTTTACATTGAAGATCAATTTCAGTATTACTTTCAAGTCTAGACATTTTATCTTCTAAAGTTATTCCTTTTTCAAAATTTTCTTCAGTAAATGTTGAAGTTTCATTTTTAAACGTGATTTTTGAGTCTATGTTGCAAAAACATTTGAAGTTGTTTTCTAACTTTCAAATTTCTAATATGAATTGATCATAGCAAAAATGTTTGTTTTCGGATTGTACCTCATTTGTGGCTTTATATGCTTCACAATCTTCACATGCTATATAATGATCCTGTTCACCGTCCATGTCGCTCCATGTTTCATTTATAATCTTTCTTCGGATTTGGCTCATGTATTCTTCGTCATTGATACCTTCAATGACCGTATTTGAACTAGTAGTACTTGTATTTACTTCAACTAAATGTTTGTCTATTAAATTTTCTAGAACAATTAATTCTTGTGCAACATCAAGTTTATCATCTTTGGCTCGACATTTTCCTTGGTGAAAGTTTAAAAGATATTTTCAAAAATCAATTGTCGCTTTACAAAAGAATACTCTTTCGTATTCAACTCTTGGTAGAGTTTTATAAATCATTAGTTTGGCTTTAGTATTTTTATCAATATTTGTTTGGAGGTAATTGTATTGATTTTCAAAATCCGTTTTTGTTTGAATATCACCAATTGAAATGATGTGCCAAAGATCTTGATCTATTGATTTCACATAATTTTCAAATTTATTTTTCCATTCACAAAAATTATCATTTTCAAAATATGGTGGTTTAAATATCATGTTTCCTTCTAAATATTTTTCCGATTCCATAGATCGATTTCAAGTTTTAAAATACAATTTATTTTAAAAGTCTTGTTCAACGTAGCTCTGATGCCAATTGTGGAAACTAGAAGGGGAGCGGGGGTTTGAATAGTTTTATGTCGTTTTCTATTTATAAAATGGTTGTCAAAAGATAACTTCAATTAAAGATTAGTTTTGAAAACTATACTTGATCGAAATGATCAATTGAACATGTATATGTGTATATATTTATTTTATCCTTTTATGTAGTTTGTAAAAGCTTTATTTTTGTGAATGAAGTTTTAGTTTGATCTTTATGTGAAATCAATATTAGCACAATATGATAAGTTGTAACAATATGTAAATGTCTATGTCTACGTAAGTAAAAATGATGTAGATAAAATAATAAATAAGAGATGGAAGGATCAAACCAAGACACAGAAGATATATAGTGGTTCGGCTACAAGGACACCTTCCTCTCCCTACTCCACTCCTCGAGTCACCTACTCGAGAGTTTTCTTCACTAAATCAACGAACTCCCTTTTGGCGGAGAAACCTTAAACGACTTTTGCTTACACCAATTAACGACACTAAGCTAAATGTCGAGTTATAATCGTAGCTAGAACCAATCTCACACCACTAGTCACGACGCACCTTTTTCACAACTTCTTCACACCACACCTTTCTCCTTCACTACACTACTTCTTCTTCTTCAAAACACTACTTCTTCTACTTCACAACACAACTTCTTCTTCACTACTTCTCTACACTACTAACACACCTAAATCTACCTATTACAAAAAACTTCTACACCTTTACAAGTAATATACACAACTACTAACAATATTCACACATCTACAATACTTCTTAACTAGATGTTGAAGGAGTATTCTTCTCTTCACTTTGAGCGATGAGGGATTGGATTACTTGAAACAAAAACTTATAATCTTATTATCAAAGGATTTAGGAAGATGATTTGGACAGAAAGTTATAGTGCAAAAGGTAAGGAAAAAATGCAGGATTGAACCAGTATTTATAGGCAAAGATTTCTGACAACAGGAGCGTGCCGGCCCCCTTAAAATTATGGGGGCCGCCCCTTATAATTAAGGGTGCAGCCCTCCTGTAACGGCCAATCTTTGTCTTTTCTGGGGAAAGTTTATTTGGTGAAAATTTAACTGATTTTAGTTAAAATTTCGAATTCATATATTTATTATGAATTAAACATTTTCCTTTAATTACCAAAAGTGTTTTACTAAATATATAAAATGTTTAAACCATTTTATTTAATTTGTAATACTCCCTCCGTCCCAAAATTATTGTCCAGTTTGAATTTTCAAAGTCAATATGGTTCAACTTTGACCATAAATATATATTTTTTATTATATAATATTTGATGAAAAATTATACCATTGAAAAGTACACTTAAAACACAATCTATTTATATATTTTGCAACAAATATTATATAACACCCACAAAAATATTTAAAGTCAAAGTTGAAGAAGAAAGACTAAAAAAGTCAATAGTGGACAATAAATTTGGGACGAAGGGAGTAATTAAATAAACCTTCATTTGATCATAAAATGGGTTAGGCAATTGTTTATTCATACCTTAAGTGATTAAGTTGGATATAATGATATTTTGTCACTAAATATTTTTTTACGTAATAATTTTACGTTTAATGATTTAAGATTTTGTGATTGTCAAAACATAGGGATATCGAGAAATATTAATAACGTTTTTACGCATTATTTATATTAACACCTGTCATCTTATTGTAATCCAATATTGAAATGAAATGAAAATTCAGTTTTCTTATTAAAAAATAAAACTAAAAAAAAAAAAAAAAAAAAAAAAAAAAAAAAAAAAATTGGTTACTTTTGCCTCTTGTTGTTTAGTTATTTACTGTCAGGTATTTGAGGTTCCTGGTATGGTAGTTATTTGGTTGTTCATGGCTAATATTGTAGGTTGAATAGGTGTCACAAAAATGGGACGAGTTGCCAAGGAGTTGCAACTTGCTGTTGAGGAGCGGAAAAGAGCAGCTGAGAACATAGGAGCAAGTAAAAGACATTGCTAACATGCTTAAACCTCTAATACCGCCACGTTCTTCACCTCCTAGTTAGTTAGTTATCGGGTATCACCAAACTTAAATTTTGTTTCTAGAAAGTTTGAACATGGATATCTAGATACCGTCAAATATGTATCTTTTGCTAACATGACCAGAAACACTTTCTACGTCCGAGCTTTTTTGGATATTGTTTTATAAGCTCCGATTAGGATTTTATGAATGAAATGTAGTTTCGTGATTTGACATTTGTTGATTGTGTATTAGGTATTTAATCTCATGCATTGATCTTTTAATGATTATTTGCGGAAAACTAAATTATCGTAGGAAACTCCTATTGGAAAAAAAAATGAAACTTGCAAGGAAATCACTAGGAAATCGAAGTAAAATATGCTTGGAAATCGCTAGGAAACAATTTCTGTCATTGAAAGTCCCTAACAAATTCAGTAGGAAATCAGTGGCCATTTTGTCATTTGGTTTGGATCAAATGTGATGGATTTCCTAGGGAAAATATCTGTCGGAATCTTTTAAAATACGTCGGAAAGCTTCGTCACTAAGCGTTTCCAAGCATGGTTTTCCTTTGGGATTTTTTCATCGGAAATTCAACGCTAAAGGCTTTTTGTGATGGATTTCCTAGGGGGTTTTCTGGCGGTAAAGGAACTTTTTCTAGTAGTGAGTTACATGAATGATCAGTCGGATAATATAAAACTAAATAAGCTGATTATCGACTAAAAGTTCGGGCTATAGGTGGACGTGTGTTGATGGTTCCATTTTGATCAATTTCGTGTGATTTTAGTTTATTTTTCTATATTTCCTTTAAATACATTACTTTATTTTTATTTATCTTTCATTGTCTCTAGCATTTATTTGTCTTAAAATTACCCGATATTGCATCACTACATCCTTAAAGATGATTTCATCCCCAAAACTAACGAAAAATAAGTCTTTTACTTTTATAGGTTATTATGATATAGTCACATTAATAAAAGAGATTTCATCCTAGATATAATATTGGTCTTAGTATAATTACTAGACGAGTACCCGTTCATAGCAACAGAATTTTATAGCGGCAGATAATTATTGTGATATTTTGGTTAAAATACTTAACCAAAATATCATTTGTGTAACTAAAATATCTAACTATCTGCTCCTATAAAATCTCGTTGTTATGCACGGGGTACTCGTCTAATACATCATATATATGTATTAACTTAAGTATACATCATCTTTTCAAACACTCACGATCTCATAAATATCACAATCAAATATACATGTTTCAACAAATGGCAATTCCTCTTCAAAAACTTCTCTACGTTAAAGAAAAGTGATAAAATCATAAAACAATTAAGGGCGAAGATAACCGTAAACTTTTGAAACAACCCTAAAGATTCACAAAATCAGTTTTAATTCAACCAAACTTTCCTTTTATTTTTTATTTAGGACATATTAAGTACGTTATGATGTGATATTTTAAGTTCAAAACATACAAAGAAAGAAGAAAAATTACACTAAAAGATCAAACCATAACATACTAATCACACCTAGAACACACACTTTGAGAGAGAAAGTAAAATATAAGTTATTAAAAAAAAATCTATGTATAGCTCGGTCTTGAGATGTTTTCCTTTAGCCCTTTCACTTCCAACACAAGTACAAGTAACACCCTTAAACTTTGACAAAACTTGCAAAAGTAACCAACACTATACAAAACACACTTTCATAAATGACAACCAAACCCTTCAACTTGTAACAACTTAGATTAAACATTATTTTCAATACACCCCTTAATCTAAGGCTGGTACAAGTTAAGCAGATGTAACATATCACACAACTTCTTATGTTTAGCAGTCTACAAGCCTTTAGTGAAAATATCAGCAGCATTATCCTTAGAAGGAACTATGCAAATTCTGAAAATTCTATCTGCAATATTTTCTCTTAAGAAATAGAGATCAAATTTAAAATGCTTTGTTCTTTCATGAAAAACAGAATTTGCAGCAATCTCCATTGTTGCACTAATATCAGAAAACATATTCACTGGTATAGAATGTTTGACTTTGAAATTCGTCAACAACATTAAATAAAATAATTGACATAGCTCCTATATTCAGCCTCCCGGGAAGATTTGGCTAAAATAAACTATTTTTTACTTTTCCAGGAAACCAAACAACAACCTAAGAAGACTATGTACCCTGTTACAAACATCCTGGTAGCTATACATTTTGCCTAATCAAAGTCTACATATATAACAACCCACAAACATCCGTTACTATCATTCCCATTGCAAATACCTATAGTAGGTATTTCACAGGTAAATTTTTGCTTTTTATATGCACTATTACTTGCATGACTCACTAGACCTGCTCACGTATCCAAACAAGCCAAATAACTCAACACTCACATCCTATAAACCCTAGGTATGTCAAGCATAAAATCATAACAACACCATAATAAGTAATTCACCAATCTAAAACACTAAACATAATACAAAACCCTAATAAACACTAACTAAAACTTAAGTAGGATTCTGTGCTTATTTGAACCTATATGCTTAGTTTAACAAGTATGAATGTGTCCAAGGCTAAAGTATGAGTTTCCTTAGGAATATTAGGATATATTAGGACCATTAGGCTATAGAATAAAATAAACTCTTTAGAACTTAGATACAAACCCCATAAGCCCAAAACCATAACTAGGTCATAATTAACTAGAATTAGGTCTAAACCATCCCAAAACTTCCCCATAGGTCACTACCACTTAGTATAAGCCTCTTAGAACTTAGGAATAGTTATTAGACACTCATAGGACATTAGTCTAGGCACTAAACCATAGGATAAACCCTAGTCTCTCACTAAACACACTTAGGTCATTTAGGTTACAAAACTAGGTCAAACCTTCCCAAACCTTTCCCACCCTTACTTAGAATAAACCATTTAGGAGTTAGGATTAGTCACTAGACACTCTTAGGAACTTAACTTAGGCACTAAACCTTAGGTAAAACCTAAAACACTTAATAAGTAAAACTAGGTCTAAACTTAACTAAAACAAGTAAAACCTAAACATAAGCACCTCAACCTAACACCCTAACACCTTAGTCATACCCAAGCACACACCCTAACACCTCTAAGCACCCACACAAGTAGGTGCATCACCTACTTGTCTAATCCACCACTAAACCTGTTAGCAATAGAAGTGTTGATCATCAATGGAATCAAAGAGAGATCTCAATGATCGCCCCTTAGGGGGAAATTGTTAGAAATAGAAGTGATGATCATTTATTAAGTCATTTAGTCTTGTAATAATATTGTAATAGTCTTGTAGTTTAGTTAAGGATAAACGAGCTTGGTTTAATCTAATATTGTATTAGTTTAGGTATTGTTCATTACAAAAGCCCAAGCCCGACCCATCTTCTTATCTTACCTATAAATACCCTCAAATGCTCCCATTTGGAGGTGTTGCTTAAAGGGTGCTTCTATGTGTGTTTCTCTCTCTTAATCTAATACATATTTCTTTCTCTCTCTAGAAGTTACCATCTCTCTCTCTCTCTCTCTATCTCTCTCTCTCTCTCTCTCTCTCTCTCTCTCTCTCTCTCTCTATCTATCTCTCTCTCTCTCTCTCTCTAATCTTTAATAAACTTGTGTTAGATATAGTATTTTAGGGTCCTACACTTTCAACTTTTCTTCATTTTCACCCCCATCACAAAGCTTCTTGCTTGGGTTGCATGCGGGCCATAGGTCATGAGACCACCTATTCTCTACCGGAATGGCAATACACCAATGGTATCTTGTTTCAAGCATAGGTGTGACTCTAGGCAAGTCCTTGTGTTTAACGAAATCAGCTCTTGGGTTACTAGTGACAATCTTCAGCTCCTCGTTTCTTACCGTAGCATCCTCCATAGATATTGTGGCACCTGCTTCCTCTGGTTCTTTGTTACGTCGTAATTGTGTAGGTGCGTTACGGCGTAACTCAGTTCTGTCATACAAAGATACTTGGAGATAGTATCAAGATGTTCCTTGTCCACCGGTACAACCACGCAAAACTTAGCTTTCTCAATTACCATTTGTTCCTGCACATCTTTGGATAACAATTCGATTTTTGCCTCAAGGTTCTTTAAAGTCTCATCATGATATTTTAGATTAGCGTCAGTCCCATCTTGAAAACCTTTTAGCCAATTTTCTCTTTCGACTTCTCTCTTAGCTGATTCTTCCAAGAATTTGTTGATGGTTTCTTCAAGAGATGATCTCCTTTCACCATAAGAGGGTCGGTTGTTGTATCGGGAATTGAATACCTGTGTTCCCATTCGATATCCGTTACCATTTCCCTGAAAAGGTCTTCCATCTCCATACTTGACTTCCTCAACCTTTTTCTCATCCTCAGTTAAGGGGCAGTCTTTTGCAAGGTGAGCTCCCTCGCAAATATCACATCCAACTTGGATGACGTGCACGCTTTCCTTGAGTTTCTTCATTTCCCTACCTAGATTCTCAAGCTTATTTGTAAGAGCGTTCATACCTTCCAACCCTGTTCCAGTATTTCTGGTGCTTCCTCCATCATGCCATTTTTTAGAGTGGTCAGCCATGTCTTGAATTACATCAAGGGCTTGAGCAGGAGTCATTCCCGGGATAGGTCCTTGGGAATCGATCATCTGCCTTGTTGCAATATTGATCCCTTTATAAAATATGTTTACCTTCTGCTGGTTGTTCAAGTCATGTGTCGGGCACCTGTATAGAAGATCATTGTACCTATCCCAAGCTTGGTACAATGTCTCGTCGGCTTCTTGTCTGAAATAATGAATCTCCTCTAATTGTTTTGTTGCCCTAGAAGGAGGTCAGAAACGTTGAATAAAGTTCTTCTTAAGGAGATTCCAAGTGTTGATGGTTCCAGATGGCAACCTATCAATCCATCTTCGTGCGGCTCTAGTTAGTGCCATAGGGAACACTCGAAGCATTACAGCATCATGAGAGACCCCAGGGATATTGAAGGGGTTAGTGATATAAAGCACATTTTCCACGTGCTCATAAGCATCTTCCGTCTTGAGTCCAACGAATGGTTTCTCTCTCAGCTCCCTCATAAATTGCGGCTTGATCTCAAACTGAATATCCGCTCCAATCAATGGCTCATAAGGCCCAGTCTTCGCTCATCTCTAGTCATAACAAGGTATTCTTCCAGAGTCAATGAGTCAATATCAGAACCACATGCACTACCCTTTGCTAGTAAGCTGACGTATGGTAGATGAATTTGAGTCATTAACTGCTACTACATGCTAGACTTATCTTTTATGGCCCGTTGTCACGATCATAGGCCATACTTTAACTACCTAAGATTGTCCACCCCGGAAATTGGTCCTATGGTCAAATTGCACACAAGATCCATAGTTAGTTGTCATCCCAACCACATCCTTGCAACCCAACTACGCCTGGATCCTGTGGTCAATTCCTCCAGCATACTAGGTATAATCGAGTGTTCAAAACTACCGTAATTAAAGGGTCACAAGATAAACTAAGCATGCACACACGTAAAAGCATTAAGAAAAGTACGAAAGCATAATTAAAGCAATAAAGGATTCATAATTAGGCTAGCACCAGAGGTGCTTAGCCAATCCTATTCAATAGAACACTCGAAACAATGTTTATACAAGTCATGAATTCGAAATGTGAAATTGAAGATGAAATGCTAAAACTTATGGTGATTGAGGCGTGATTTCTCCCTTGGAAAGGCTCCGTATGCTGCTGTAGAAGGGCCTTTTGAATGCTCCAACGATCTCTGATTTTGTGTGTGAGAAAGTTGTATATCAAATGCAGAAATTAGGGCTGTATTTATAGGCCCGATCGTTGCTACGTCGTAACTGAGAAATGTGTTACGCTGTAGCTAGTGTAATCTTATCCAGATTTGGAGGTTACGGCATAGTTGAAGAAGCATTACACCGTAACTCCAATATTAGGGCTTCTTCTACGTCGTAGTTATGAAACATGTTACGCCGTAGCTGATTTCTTGGATCTTGAATTACTTTCGTAGTTGTTGTTACACCGTAGTCCCTAGCTATGTTACAGCGTAGCCTTCCATCTGAAGGTTTAGTTGAAGACTTGAATATGTTACGGCGTAGACCAGAGGTTTGGTTACGCCGTAACTCTTGATCAGAGTTGACTTTGGTCTTCTTAATAAAATATCTAGCTACGGCGTAGTTGAGAGATGATGTTACGCCGTAGTTTCTTCTAGCACACTATAATTTGTCTATCTTTGCACATTCTTTCCAAATTTCTCGTCTCTTTAGCTTCTATGCTCATTAGTATCTTGGATACAAAATGTAAAGAAATCAAAGTATATATCCATAATATGAGTAGAATAAATGAGCATAATAGGGGAAAATTGACACTTAAATATCAGGACTATTTGACGTAATCAGCGGGAAAGAAGGGAAAAGGGTGGAATTGCGATTATTGAAGAAAAAGATGGTAAAATAGTCATTTCACATGGCATTTAACGAGATTTCTTAACGAGCGTTAGCCAAAAAACCATTTTTGCATGAACAGTAACACGCAAAGGGCATTATTTGCAAAAACCCAAAAGGTTAAGAACAATATTTGCAAAAAAAAAAAATTTCGAGGACATTATTTGCATTTTTTGCAGTGTACTCAATAATTTATTGACACTTATATTTAGATATATTTTTTATATATATAATGAACCAATTCTAACCATCCATTTTTCTTATATTAAGATTAAAATAAAAAATAAAAAATACTAAAAAAATAAAAAAATAAATCCACATTTTTAAAAAAATAAAATATCTTGCAAACGGTACATCGTTAAGCGACAAAAAATAAACCATCGCGACGAGAATATTTTTAATCTTTCAGTAGACGGGAACTTCGATATATTTTTGACGAACTTTTTTTCGAGTTTTGTTTTAGTATTAAAATTTGTGTCTGGAAACTACATGTGATTTGTATGTTAGATAGGGGTGAGCATGGGGCGGGGTGGGGCGGTTTTATGGTAAAATCAAAAACCGAACCATATATTTTGGTTTTTGAAAACTAAAAACCGTTTGGTTTCGGTTTATTCGGTTTCGGTTTTTTGGTTTTTGACATTGAATCGGTTCGGTTTCGGTTTTGTTCGGTTTTTTCTTACTTGAAAACAATCAAGTTTCAATCTTATATAAAGTTTACGATTCCAAGTTTCAAGCAAAAATATTTAAACAAATATCAACAATTGCATAATATCCGGTAATCAAAAGCTTCGAAAAAACGTACAAAACAACCAAACATTTTCTAAAATATAAAATGATGGTCTTTGCGGCTTTACACTTTTTGTTTGCAAAAACATTCAAAGAAAACTACTGTTCGAAAACAAAGATATAACATCTATAAATATAACAAATTTGAAGGTATAGACAATAAACAACACTATTTTTTAATAGATAAAGTTGTATAATCAAATCTTCAAAATTTAATTGCAACTTTCTTATATAGATAAAATTATATAAAGGTGGAGCGGGGCGGTTTTTTCGGTTCGGTTTTTCTTATGAAACCAAAAATTGCCCCAAACATTTGGTTTTTATAAAATTCAAAACCACCACCATCGGTTTGTCAAATGGGGCGGTTTTCTCGGTTCGGCTTTTTCGGTTTTTTCGGTTTCGATTCGGTTTTTCGGTTTTTGTGCTCACCCTTAATGTTAGAAATCACATGTGATTTCACAAATAAGATGTGATTTGCATGGCAGGAAATGTTATTTCACAAATCACATGTGATTTTAATATAACAAATTATATGTGATTAAGTGTCCTTTTATAAAAAGATGATTTAAATCTCGTTGTGTTTGTATGATTTTTTTTTTTTTCGCATAATGATTAACGGTTTGTGAGATGTTTATTTTTCTATTTGAAAAAAAAATTAAAAAAAAAAAAAAAAAAAGACAAAAGTCGTGTTCTCTTTCTTTTTGATAAAAAAAATGAAAAACAAGTATTGGTTCATTGATTTATAAAGAATTTGCGGTATATATTAAACTTTTCTCTATGATGCATAAGTACCTTATTTTATAGCTCAAATCTAATGGTTCACCAATTTAGTAAATTTTGAACTTATAATAAGCCCATTAGATACCACACCTATAAAAAAAAGAACATAAACACGATGTTCATTTTCAGAATCTAGTAGCCTAATATATATAGGGCAAATGACAAAAAATGCATCGAATATGATTATTTTTGTGATTGTATGTAAACAACTATTTTTATTTTTTATTTTATGTACCGAACTTTTAAATTTCGATCATTGTGTTTATTTTGTAACCATTTTACCTTTACTTTTTTTCAAATTTCGAAAGGTAAAATTATCATTTTACATGACAAAATAATCACAAAATAAATAAAATGATCGAAATTTGAAAGTTTAATACATACAATAAAAAAATAGTTATCTACGCATAATCACAAAAAATATTAAATTCGATGCATTCTTTTGTTATTTGCTCATATATACACCATGTTCTTGTAAATCTTATACACTTCTTTACGATTTACGTTTTTTGCAAACTTTAGTGCACACAAATTTAGCTTTGATATGTCATCTTGGAGAAATATGATATGCGATATATATATATATATATATATATATATATATATATATATATATATATATATATATATATATATATATATATATATATATATAGGGAAAATGTTAGCTACAATTAATTGTAGCTAGTTGGCTACAATTCCTTTGAAAAAACTTTTAATAATGTACAGTTCAGTCCCTGCGGTTAGACCCTGACACATATTTTCCCCCTGTCCCCACCTTTTTTTTCAAAGAAAATGTAGCCAATTGGCTACATTGTGTTGTAGCTATGTTTTCCCCATATATATATATATATATATATATATATATATATATATATATATATATATATATATATATATATATATATATATATATATATATATATATAAAACCTTATAAATTGAGCGTATAATAACTTGAAAGTAACACTTTGATCATTAGAATTTTAAATTTCAGAAAATAAATCAAAGAGCCAATTTTTTATTTTTATTTTTATTTTTTTTTAAGTATCTATTTTGGTTGATTTTGGCATTAGAGTTCGGTTTAAATTAACTTTTAATCACAACTACTCCTTCCGTCATATAATTATTGTCCACTATTAATTTTTTAAATCTTTAGTTTTCAACATTAACCTTATATATTTTTATTTGGGTTATATATTACATGATGAAAATATATAAATTGATTAAGTTTTAAATGTATTTTTATTGATATAATTTTTATCAAGTATCGTACGCCAAAATTAAAATATTTAAGGTGAAAGTTGTGAAATAAAGAGTTTAAAAGTCAATACTTTGACAATAATTATGAGACGGAGATAGTATTATATGGTCTCATACTCTCGATGTTACAATTCACAAAATACGTATCACTAGTAGTCATCTCAACAAAACGGTGAGGAAGGTTAAGGGATACACAGAAAATTATATGATGCATTAACGTAGAACTCGACCGTAGAGCGGCCTGTATAATTCTAACTTGGATGAAGTTTTCTAAGCCTTTTTACTCTGTCCTTTTACTGCTAAAGAAGTTTATCTTTGTACTGTTTAAAAACTTCACATGCATATAATTTTTATAATTACAAAAGTTTAATGTACGTACGTGTTCAAGTTAGCAATATTTATTCAGACTTACATCAATTTAATTAATTATACTGGAGTAAAAGATTTAAAAGTTGAAAAACTAGCATTTAGTTGTAGAAATTTTTTCTACTTTTCTGTTTTTAAATTCTTTAAAAAGGTAATTATTCTTCTTCACTATATAAGATTTAAAAATTTTGAAAACGCATTTAGATGAATTATATTCTTTTAAAAATATGAAAAGTTGATTAGATGAAGCGATGGTGGGCGGCGACATCAGGGCCGTCCCATGAATTTACGAAATTTTTGAGGGCCCTGGACAAAATTAAATAATGAGGTCTTTCGATAAGGAATGTTATATATAAAGTGTCACCACTTATAAGATATAATGCAATTAGTTAGCTAAATGTTCTAACATATTACTCATTTAATATACTTTCTCATCTAAATACTTTTTTCTTTGTGAAAAATATGCGTACACATGCATATAATTATTAATGGGACAAATTTTGATGCCCTTAAAAATTTTGGGGCCCTGTGCGGTCGCTCACCTTGCACACCCTCAAAGCCGGCCCTAGCGACATCTATGATGGAAGATGGAGATGTTGCAATATTTATTAAGGTTAGTTAGAGATACTTGAATAATAGATTGAAAATTCCCGTTTATTTTTGCTAGAGAGAGAAATATATATATATATATATATATATATATATATATATATATATATATATATATATATATATATATATATATATATATATATATATATATATATATATAGCAGTGTTTGGGATTTGTTTTTGAACTGAATGTGGATTAAAATCATTTAAAATAAGCGATTCCAAAAGGCCTTATAAAAAACTATAAATAAGCAATCTCATACATGGGTTTTCTTTTGTCTGTGTTGTTTTTAAAATGTATGTTCGCTAAGAACTTGGAATTTTATTTTCCTAATGTTAGGTATTGTAATAAAATGTATGTTCGTCACTTTGATAACGTGTTTGAAGTTTGTTATAGACTAATTATAAGAAAGTTATTTTCTTTTTAAAAATAGTTAGTATGTATGCGCACAATCTGTTCGATGAAATGCATTCATTAACAAACTGTGAAACGCATTCACAGTTGATCATTGATTATAGCCACAATCAGGGGCGGACCCAAGCTTTGACTTTGGGGGGGCGGTGCCCTCCACGACTCGTCGAAAAAGTTCAGATTTTAGTGTTAAAAAAAATAAATAAAAAAAAAAAAAAAAAAAAAAAAAAAAAAAAAAATGGACCTTTTTATTAAAGTGCACCCCTCCAAAAAATCAAATTGCCCCCACCTTGAAGCCAAAAATATAAAAACCTTAGTTTTAAGTGTAAAAAAATATATATATGACATTTTTATTAACGTGCATCACGAATTTAAAAAAAAAAAAAAAAAAAAAAAAAAAAAAAAAAAAAAAAAAATGCCCCCGCCTTGGAAAATCCTAGATCCGCCATTGGCCACAATAGCAAAGTGTTTTATTAAATGAGTAAATGAAACCAAATATTTAAGTATCTTCCATGTTTGTTCACCAACTATTTGTGTATATGATGCAACATTATTGGTGATGAAGATGTCATTGCTTCAGGTGATAACATTTTCAAGCCATGAATCTTAAGGTAAAAAGCTTGAAGATTAGTTTAAAAGTTGCACCAGTTATACTCGAAAGTGAGTGAGTATTTTGTTTTTTTATTGTTTATTTATGACTCATCTCTAGATTTTTGAAGCATTTGGACCAGTAGAGTTAGTGCAATCGCCAACGGATTCTGAAACCGGAGGTTGTAAAGGCTTTGGGTTTATTCAAGTCAGTGTTTTTATCAATTAATCATTTTATTCCATCAGTGTTTTATTCATTAACATAGACATATAACCCTTCTTCCTTCTATATTGAAGTTTGCTTAACTTGAGCATTCAAAAGCACACAAAGTTTAAACAGAAAGCTTGAGATAGTTGGGCGTATAATCAAGGTAGAATTTTCTGCTTATTTGACTGCTTTATTAATAACATGTGACTTTTCTTAATGTCCACTTCCATATTTTTTTATGTATATGAAGATATTGACCATGTTAAGGCACAAGACACTCGAGCAGCCGATTTTGGTGACGATAAAGGTGGAGGTTTGGTGAGACCACCTACTTGATGAACTCCATAGATATTATTATTTTATTTATCAATTTGCAAAAAATCGTATATGAAGCTGTTTAAATTCCACTATAATGGTTTTAACAACTGTAACATGAAATACATAAAATTATATGTTTGTGGAGCTGAAAATGGTGATGGGTATGATTTGGCCAACTGTGTTAATAACTTAATATGACAGAGATAAAAGATTTGATGGGTATGGTTGGTATCAAATTTCATAATTTCATGTATTTTCTTCTTACCTTATTCTCTAATATTAGGATGGGAGAAGGCCGAGAACGAAGTGTTAGCTTCCAGGAAACAACTATAGGTTTGATTGCTAATTTAGTGAACATGATTTTTAATATTTGTGTCATTCTGATCTTTAAATTTCATGGTTTGTTAGAGACTTATTTGAGTGGATTTTGCTTAAACCCGTCAGTTCTGGCACTCACTACTATTCATGAATCAAGTTAGCTAATATATATAGTACACTTTTAAGTTGATAGTGCTATATTTAGAAGACTATAAGAGTGATTAAGAAATTACTATTTTACCTTTTTATAACAGTACGACTATGGTGGAATCCAAACAAAATCAGATGAAACGCCATCAAGACGAGAGAAGATCTTAACCCTGAGATAGGTATTAATCGCAGGCAGTTCTTTAAATCTTGGTTTTTTATGGCCTATGGGTGTGTACGATAAAGGGGGTGTTTGGTTTAACTTATTTAGTTGACTTATCACCATATTTAGCATACGAAAACCTTGAGCAATTTAGCTTAGCAGACTGTTTCTGGTCAGGTTGGACAAAAAGCGTATGCAGAAGCAATATGGTGTCATATGCTCCAGAAAATAGAGTTTTATTTCTTAACGACGTCAAAATGGATCTATAAGTGTGTAAATAGGCATTCTTGCGGTACATGTATATTGCGGTACCGTTAAGTTCTTGGAAATTAAGGGGGTGTTTGGTTTAACTTATTTAGTTGACTTATCACCATATTTAGTCTACGGAAACCTTGAGCGATTTAGCTTAGCATATTGTTTCCGGTTAGGTTGGACAAAAAGCATATGCAGAGTGAGGCTTAACAAGAAGGTAAAATACTAAAGATGTTTATTATACAGTGTCAGTTACTAATTTGTTTTGTTAGCATCAATAGTTAGAATACAAATTGTAGTGTTCTAAAAGAAGTAACATACTCTCAATTGAGCCCCTATTTAGCTCTCTTTGTTTAAAAACTATGACGAGGCATTGAGGTCCCAAAATAAGCTAATTCAAACATTCCCAGTTGTGTTAGTTTAGTTGGTGTGTTCAGTGAGTGGTTTCAAGGGGTGGGTTCATTGCGTGGAATCTACAATCACTTTCTAACTTCACACTTTTTAGTTTGCAGGTTCTGCTCGACGTTCTTTCGATCTTCCTGGGTCTTCCAATCTTGGAGGAGATGATACCGCGATCACAATTGAAACTGAACCAAGTAATAACTGAATCGACACCCAATATACAAATAAAGTCGGTAATTGCTATTATTTTCTTCATGTAATAATTGTTTTTCATGATACAGAACCGCCACATGTTACTGCACAACCTACCGAAAGACCATGGCTCGGTCGAGATGGTTTGCTTCTAAAATTCGTGAAAAGTATTTTTTTTATGGAGGTTTAATGGACCTGATCGCAAGCTAAAGCATTGTAGCATTTGTTGTTCATAATTTCAGATGATATTACGGACCAATCAAACCTGACATTCTTTGACCTGTACAAATATAGCCATTTGGACCGATCACCAATAGTAATGTATCCGGTTATCGTCTGCTATGTATATATAACTTTGCTCATGGAAGGATTCCCATTAAATGTTCTTTGAAATAAGGTCAGAGGTGTTGCTAAACAAAGACTACTAACAGAGTATTTTAACTTCAGGGATGTATTTGATACTTACTCATCAAAGGAACATGCAAATGTAATGTCTGATGCACCAGTTTTTCCCTTGTCTGCTGCTCTGCAATCTCTGTAAGTAACATTTAATTTTAGCCCATTTCCAGGGAGTAATGTCTATTTTCCTTAATTTTAGGCAGATGCTTACAAAAATTCTAACCAAGGTTCCTTAAACGTGTATTCTGGCTAACAAAAATTCTAACCAACAAAAATTCTAACTAAGTTTCCTTAAACATATATGTATCATTACACTGAACAAGCTGGTGATGAATTGATTCATTTTGTTATTACTTAGTTATGATTCGAATTAACTAACCTGACCTTTTACTTCGGGTATTGTCACTTATATATATGTTGGTGATTAGATCTGAGCGAATTTCAGTGATACCAGGTACCACGGTTCATTGGTCTAAGGTTCGTATTAGGGGTTGCTTAAGCAACTACTTACCTGATGATGGCAACACATTCAAAGTCATTGATCTTATGAGGTACCAGTAAGCTATATAGTAATCTCTTTAAGCTATTTAATATTACAACTTAGCACACATATATGTGTTTAGTTAAGATACTAACTATTGTTTGGTCTTAATTTTCTAAAAATATAGATATCGATGTGAGAAGTCCAGCTTTGGCTCATGTCAGTGTCACCCAGCCACCACTTAGTGGCTCTACTTCTGAGGACTGTGATTGCGTTTCAGTAAATGGAGTATCAAGCCAAGAATTAAGTTACTTTGTTGCGACATGGAAGGCAACTAGACCGATGAAACCACTAACGTTGTCTAGAAAGAAATGTTGCATAAGCTTTAAACATATTTTTTGTATTCATTCAATGCTTGGTTATTCCTTTAATACAATTTTACTTTTTATATATTCGTGCGATCGTGTCACTCATTACATTTCTTTTATGGTCTTTTTTTGTCATGAGATAATTAATTTTATAAGTACTTTTATTATATATTAAAATGATTTTATAATGCTAGCCCGCTCATCGGGCAGGTCTTGAAGCTAGTGTGTGTGTGTGTGTGTGTATATATATATATATATATATATATATATATATATATATATATATATATATATATATATATATATATATACATATATATGAGACAAGTTTTGAGTTGTATTTGATGCTTTGAAGGTTATACCATGACCCTCAAATGCCACTTGGCATCACATGCTGACTGGATAATATGAGTCATCATGTGACTAGGCAACACTTGACATGCTGGTAGCTTTATGATACCACGAAATTATTAAAAAAAAAATTGACACTTACGGGAATCGAACCCTGGTCTCCCCTCCCATGCAACATATTGATAACCAATGGAGCAACTTGGTTTTTGTGTTAGATGTATACAAAGCATTCATGTCATGCTTTAATAACTCCTCACAATTCAAAACACAAACACATAAACACATACGGAAGCTTTACCACTCTTATCATTAACTACATTCCATGATTCTCTCCCTATGATCTTGGCACTTTTTGAAACTGATTTGACATTCCATAACCTACAACATAATTTTGAAAACATTCCATCTTTATCCCATCCTATTTTGAGTTAATCAACATTCTTGATTTGCATTCTTCCACATCAGTCTCATATATCATGTTTGTATGATTTTTATTACAGAATCACATATGTTCGTATGATTTATAATTAATAAGGTTTATGCTTTTTGTAGTTCGAATCGATAACTCACTGGTGGGATTGATTATTCGGAGTTAACTATGAACGATCATTGTAAGGTATGTTTGGTCTTTAAGTTCCATTTAAATCATTCTTCTCATTCGAATAATTAAACATTATTATCTAAAACATAGGGTTTTTATGATTCATCGTTTGATGTGTTGTGCTGCTTGAAGGTATTTTTAATCTTTAACTGAAGTGAAACGTCTTTGTTATTGGAGTTTTAGCACACCAAGTGTTTGATGAAATACCAATATACTTTTGAGGTTCTTAGTTCCACTCACTTTTTTCTTGGAAATCTAATCCTTTTTTCGTTACAATATTTTGAACATCATATAATCATTATATTCTCAGGAGTGGTTTCATCAACATTGCTAGAGTTTCTACAATCCCAGGTTTGTTGTGGGAATTTCCTAAAAAAGCTAATAAAGGATTTTTTTTTTTTTTTTTTTTTTTTTTTTTTTTTTTTTTTTTGTCACTTTTTTTATCATGTCAATTTGTCATGTTTCTTTTATGTCAAGTTTAATAAATTGCTAGCTTTCTTAAAGGTTGTTAGAGAACAGTTGGTGCATTTGATGTTTGAAACATTTAATATCTCCTGCGTAGTAAAAATGTGCATGTACATAAGCCGTTTAATAATGTAATCCCAGAAAGTTGCTTATCTAAGTACAAGTTTTGTGACTAATTTTAGAATCCCACATCCTAGACATTCTGGTGGAAGATTTTTTTTTTTTTTTTTTAATTTTTTATTATTATTATTTTTTTAATAGATATTGGAATGCCTTTGATGCTCAATTGGGTTCTTCGTGGCAATGGGTGAGTGACATCCGCGTGTTCATTATATAAAACCTGATTTTTATACGTTTTTGGCAGCTCTAATATCTGCTACCTGTGACAACTCCTTTTCACTAGATGTTGGCGGTAGTGACGATACCCCTTTTACGTAAGAACATATTCTTTTACAATCAAGAAAAGCCACCATGGATTACTTATCCTGATTTAGCTCTAAACAGTAAGCAACTCTATATCTTCTAATGCTTACATTTTCTCACTTTTTATATGATCCTAACCCCTTAAAATTTACGCAGAATAGCCACGTTGCTTCAGTATCTGATGTGGATAAGGCAACAATAATGTACATAGGTTATATCACTTTTTGATTAACTATAACAGAACACATGTTCTCATTTTAATTATCTAAGACTTTCTGAAACAACCATTTTTTAATATTCATTTTTTATTTTCAGGTTGCTTTTATTGTTGATCAATTCAGATACTTTTATGGGATTGCTAAATATATGCCGACCACCAACTATTACCACTAAATTCAATGGTATACATAACATGTAATTTCTTTGCTATAAAATATTGATGATTCTGATGGGCTTCGTAACTTATTTGTATATTTTATGCTGTTACAGGAACAATGCCATCACGACTGTGATGAAGAGATCAAACTTATTGCACAAACCAAGCCATTAAATTAAGGGCAACTATGACACCAAAGCCATGGTTGTTTGTCGGTTTGGGTAATCCCGAGGATAAGTTTAAAGGAACAAGACACAATGTATGTTCCAAAGTTAACCTGTCACAACTCACAACTAAGATTTATTTCCTTTTTATCTTATCCATTAAATTGCATTTATGATATCAGGTCGGCTTTAACATGATTGATACTTTTTCAGAGTCGGAAGGGACTGCTATGGATACAGTGTTTTGTAAAGCCATTTTTGGAAAAGGCTTGTCAGCTTCTCTCACTTTCTAATATATTTTACATTCACAAGTTATTATATTATAGCAGATTTAATATTTGGATTGGCATAACACGTATTGTAGATGGTGTTCCTGTTTTACTAGCAAAGCCTTAAACATATATGAATTTAAGGGGTGAATCAGTTAGTTCAGGTATTGTGCTATTTTTTCCAGCACTCGATAGGTTTTGTTCTTATTTGTCACTTTTTTATGTTATTTTGGGCTCCAAATTCTCCATACTGGTGAAATTGCACTTCTCATATCACACATTGTTGGAAATCTTGGTGTTAAGGTTGAGGAGCGAGCTACAGGTTCCGATACAAGCTTTGTTTTCAATGCTATATATCATTTTATCTGTTAATGAATGGATAATTTAATCGAGCGTGTCTCACTTACCATCAATGTTGGACAATGTGTTTTAGTTTTGAATACGCGGCAAGTGTTTGTGAAAATGTGTCACTGAATTCACCATTTTTTTTGTACAAGATACGCTATTGCCAATGGTTGTTCCAATTAAAATGACATGTATGTGTGTTATTTTGGCACTGAATTTATCCATGTTCCAACTATGTTATGCAGGTCGTTATATCATGCTAAAACTACTGCCAAGTCATCCAATGGGCGATGAGGTGCTCTTTTCTTTCACATTATATAGTTGTGGATCTAATTTAGTTGTTTTTATGAGTACAAGCTTATTAAATATGCATATAGCTTCCAAGGATTAAGAGTGACATTTTGTTGTAGGTGATGGTTGTAACCACTCACGAAGGGATGCCGGAAGAATTTCATGTCGCAAAATTGGTTGGTTCCCGAAGGTTGGTTTCTTGATTAAAAAAACTATTTGTCAGACGTTAAATATAATGTTATGAACTATGATACCAATGGTTTGTTTTTTTAATACCATTTCTTATGGTATGAGCAGGTGCCATGAATTTTTATGTGGGTTGCCATTATTTAACCCTTATTCTGCAGCTGCTCCAACAACCATGTTTTATATTTCTTAATTGATGTTTCATAAACACGATTAATAAATATGTAATTTTAGGAAAAGTGCTTGACAAGACAAATGGAGCTGAATTCATTGCTATTATTGCTTCTATTCAATCGTTTACAAGGTACCGATTAGTTTTAGGAAAATTGTTTTGAAGTTATGTTTGCAATTAAATTTACATAGTGTCCATTATAATCATTTATGCCATGATGACTCCTAATTGTTAACATCAGAAAGTTATTTCGTACAAGGTTGCCTCTATTTTTTTTTTTTTTTTTTTTTTTCTTTTTTTTTTTACAACTGCTTAATGTTTATTGATTCTCAATATAATTTAAAGACAATTGTAAAACCTAGAAGAACCAACTTTAGTGGTATTACTTTGCTTCCACCTTTGTTTGAAGAGTAAGTTACGGTTCATTTATCTTTCATTTATTTCTGGTCAAGGATCACAAAGTGCACAACTCACTTTTTTCATTTGTGCAGGGCTGTCCTAAACCTATTTTCAAAGAATATGAGTACAACGGTAGAGAAATTTCAGGTAAACAGGCATTTTTATTCCCTGCATGACCTATCCAGCGGGCCCAACAGCCCATTTTGCTCATTTCCAGTGAGATACTTTGTTAAGAATTGTGTTCCCAAATTTTTTTTAAAGATGTTACACATTCTTTGCACAATTGACTATATTTGGATCCTCATATTGGTGTAATAATTTTTGCAATATCAGGTGTCAGTTTAATGCTTATATTTTCCTAAATCTCTAGGTGATGGTTGATCATATGGTATTGCTTAATCAAGGGTTACAAATCACCAATAGTTGACACCATACGGTCCTTCCCCTGCATCAACAGGTACCCGTTGTACCTATGATTCAATCTTCGGTTACCTTCATGTGCAATCTTAAGACTGATATACCTTTTTACTTTAAGTGAACTAATTTTCTATTCTCTCTTTTGGTATAGATTGTATTATGTTCTGCTGTGAAGCTTTTCCGTAGGGGAAAGAATGATACAACTATATGAGAGGTAAAGTCAGTAATCATATTATCTTTCACGATAAATTATGATGTTGTAATCTATGTTTACCAATATTTGTTTATTAAAACAGTTAGTACTATATTGAGCTCTGCAAATCAACTTCGATACCATTTGTTGGATACTGGAACTTTCATAGATGTGTAGAGTGCTGGGAGATCAGGTAAGATGCGACACCTTTTAGTTGATTACCCATCTATCAAATGGCAAACTTATGTCATTTTGTAGGGAATCCTCAAACTCACGACCAAACTCACAATTGATTATTTATCTTTGAAGATGAGATAAGCAGTTATCATTATGTTTATAGGATTATTAGTTTCACCGAAGTCACGATATTATGAACATAAGCAAGGCTTAGGATATTGGGATGGAAATTGCTATTAAATAGCCTTGTGGATAACATCACACCACGAAAAAAGATATGTTTATTATCAAAAACTAAGCTCTTGCGCTCTTTTTTAGTTAAAGTAAGCTTTTCTGAAAGTTTGATTAAGATAACTATGTTAAAGTAAGTTTGAATTAGTTAAGATATTCTTTGGAAAAGAGCTTAGGCTTAATATGATTGAGTAGACTTTATGTAATTGTCACCTTAGATTCGTTGTTCTGTAAGAAAGAGCCTAGAAAGTTCATATTTATGATACTATTTAGTAAAACCACTGGCATCTTGTGGTTGGCAAAGCCGCTGAATTATGCTATAATAGTGGACGATGTTTGGAAGATGCTGAGTGAGACAATTTAAATGCATAAATAACCACATTATATCTACTTCTAAATAAGTCTTTAGGCATGAGAAGAGAGTAGTGGTGCGACTTTCTCAGCTGTAAAACCAGCCTGTATAAGGTTATGTTGTTTTACTTGATGTAACTGAAGTAGCGTACATGTTTGGTCGTCTAATAATTTATACCACTGTTTATGGTAGCTGAAGTTGTATCATGTTTGGTGCATGATGAAAACTCTTATTAACTCAGTTAAAAGAACCATCATTTTTAATAATAGAACATTTTAAGTGCAATAGTGTCTATTTCTTTTCTTGTGGCCAAATTAGTCACATGGGTTCTAAAAAAATTGGTTAACAAAATAGTTACATGCTCTTAAGAATTTTGTCCTGAGATTCTTGCATGCTAAAAATAATCATAACTACTGAATTATTTATATATGTATCTGATATCACCTATTATTGTCACAGGATGCGATATTTAGAGTTGTCGATGCAATTCTTCATTAATTTATCCAGGGAACATTTGACATGGTGGGAACAAGATGAGAAATACATCATCGTTTATCAGTATTAAGTAAACTCGATTGACAACTTTATGCAGTTGTTTCCAGAGTCGAGACAAAAAAAGTTTCAATGTTCTTTGTTGTAACAAAGATGGTGAATGCTCAATCTTTACAATAAACGTTGTGTACAATGAATTTTTATCATGTATTTGAATAAGCATCATGTAATTTATTTGTTCTCACACTTATCATTTTTCTTTTTACATATAGTACATGAACAATGTCTTTTCGTTTCCAATTTATGTGTTTAACATATTTGTCGTTATTCATTATTTACTTACTTCCAGTTAGATATTGTCAACCAATAATATGAAGCAAACCCGCCCATCGGGCGGGTTATGAAGCTAGTATATATATATATATATATATATATATATATATATATATATATATATATATATATATATATATATATATATATATAAGGGTAAATTGGGGTTTTCATTTTTTTTAATTAAAATTCGAAAAGTGTAACTTGATGGATTTTCAGATTTTTCATTTTCTTATGAAAATTAATTTAAAAACAAAATGTTTTGTTAAACGCATCTGTTTTGTTGGACCAATGTAGGGGTGTTCATGGTTCGGGTAATAAACCGAAACCGAACCGAACCCAAAAAAACCTGAACCGAACATATAACCGAACCGAATTTGTTAAAACCGAATCGAACCGAATCAATAATTCGGTTTTCGGTTTGGATATGGGTTTGACTATCTGAATCGAAAACCGAATTTATATAAATATATATATTTATATTATTTTATATATAAAAAATGTCCATTAAAATTTTATACTAATATAAAAACAACACTTTTTTATGCTTGAAATATATTTTTTTTAGCTAAAAATATATATAGTTAAATTTAAAAAATAAATAGTGTAATTCAAGTATAAAATTCGGTTTTCAGTTTTGACCCATAACCAAACCGAACTTCGGTTCGGTTTGATTTTCAGTTATGACCCAAAAAATTTTTTTAACCAAACAACTTGAACCGAATAAACAGATTAACCGATAACCGAACCGATGAACACCCTAGACCAATGTTTGCATTTTTTATATTAACTTATTAATTCGTACTTGGGCCACTTTTAAGATGTTTATATTCCTTGGGCTGAAACCCAAATATCATAATATAAAGATTTACAGACATGCACAAACTTAATTGGACTTGTGCCAAAAGATAGTATCTTATATACCTGTATGTGTCAATAAATAATCAATTACAGTATATAACTTCTTGGATGATGGCAAAGTTTCGAACTTGCCTCTTCATTCTCTCTGGTTTTTTTACGTCTTTGATTAGTGGAAATGTTTCTGAGCATGTCAATTTTTATTTTGTTCTGAAGTTTGTACTTTGTAATTTTGTATTGTCTTCTCTATCTGATTTTTTTTTTAGTTTCTATTATTATTATTATTATTATTATTATTATTATTATTATTCTTTATTATTTTTATTTTTTTAGATTCACATAAACAAGTACGAAGTAGAGTGATATTTACATTTTCTTTATTACTAATACTCTTTCAAGAAATTTCTTCTTAACATAAGATAATTGTAATTTTAATAAGGTTTTGCTAACCTCTGCTCAGTGAGCACGAATTAATCAGTTTATATAAAAAATGTTTTAATTTATTCAAACGAAAATTATGTACGAATATATAGTAACTTACAAGTTATTTACTGCTTTTCTTGATTAATTAAAAAAGTTTGTGTTCATTAACTACACATTAGTTACTGTGACACTTCGATTGCAAAATCCAGATGCCGTGTAGAATCCATTTGCTACTCATGGCATGTAAATTTTATGATGAATCCGTTTGGTAATGATGGCAACCACTTTAGGGTGGGGGAGTGCATCACTCACTCCTCTCCCATTCACTCACTCACAACCAATCCCCTTGCGCCACATCATCTTTCACTTTTTCCTTCACTCACCCTTCACTCACTTCATTTTTGGAGGCGGCACCTTCACTCACCCTTCACTCACTTCTTTTTTTTTTTTTCTTTTTTTCTTTTTTTTTTAAATTCTATTAAAAAATGTATTTGAAAACAAAAATTCCATTAAAATTTAATTAACATTACATAATATTATTAAAAACCATAAAATAACTAAAGTCACATTAAAATTTAAAAACTTAAAACTTAAACATTAAATCCTACAAACCACATGGCCAACTGTATTTGGCGCATAGCTCGCATTTCCTGTTGATGACGAATTCTTTAAAAGTCGGGTCCGGGATTTGGTCGTGCGGGTCCATAACGAACTTTATGTCACGATTGTAAACCTCCCCGTTAATAAAGTTGAAATATTCGTCGTCTTTTTTCTTTTGAGACTCCAACTGCGCTTGCAATAAACTTTTCTTCTCGGAGGTGTAACTTTCAAAGGCATCACGCATCGAGCTTCGGCTTGAATCTCCTGAAGTCGTCTTTTTTTTTTTGCCTTTCGGTTGACGTGATGGAGTTGGGTTCTCGTTGAGGTTCGGTAACTCACACTCGAAATCTTCCACGTTTACCGGCGTTTGAGCGCTACTCGAATCCGACGACTTTCTCTTCTTGCTCGATCCCGTGGATTCTTGAGTATAAGTTGGTTGTTCTTTCCACTTTGGTTGATCTTTGACAATCTGCCACGCTTTAGAATGCGCGAAACTTTTCTTATAATGTTTCGCAAAATCACGATTGGCTCTTTCAAGGACTTGAACATCGTTGCACCCACTATCTCTCAAGCGATTCTACAAAATTATAAAACAATATACAATATACAATATATAACAATATCCAAATATATATATATATATATATATATATATATATATATATATATATATATATATATATATATATATATATATATATATATATATATATATATATATACGTTTTTAGAACTAAAAAAATCAAAAATATATAAATATACCGCTTGTGTATAGTAACCGTTGAACGCTGCGATCAAAGGATGTATATCTCTCCATTTCGATGTCAATTGATGATGTGTACGTTCGGTTCTTGGGACAAGCGTTCTAAAATGTATTAGAATTCGCTTCCAAAATCCTTTCTTGGGTTGACGGTCGCCAACTTCTTTGTCAACCGAAATTTTAACCGAAGACTTAGCTAACGTCTCCTCCTCATCGGGCGTCCAAGTCTTTGCTTTTTTTTCTTTACAACAACCTCTTCGACATCTTCCTCCTCTTCGAAATACTCATTTGGTTGTGTCTCGGGTACCACGTCAACATTGTCGAAATCTTCATCTTCATCGGTATCAAATGGAATGGGTAACGGTTCACTAACCCGTTCACGCCTTTTTTGTTGGGTATAACGCGGCTCATACGGGTTGAAGTTAGGATTTGGCGGTGGAGATTGTTGAGTATAGTTCGACTCAAACGGGTCGAAAGGGGTTGTTGTTGGGAGTAAAAAAATTGTGGAGATTGAGGATACATTTGGGGGTGATAAGGTTGTGCTAGAGACGATGGTTCGGGACCGGGTTGTGATTGAATCCGAGGACGAATTGCGCCTCTCGATCCACGAGTACCTCTTCTTGGATCTCTATTTTTACCACGTTCCATATTTTTTGAATGAGAATTTTTTATTTTTTATTTTTTTATTTTTATTTTTTTTATTTTTTTTTTTTTTTTTGCTTTCGAATTGCAGCAACAAGGGGAAGGAAGAAGGAATGTTTTTTTTTTTTTTTTTTGTGCTTTTTTCCTTTGGTTGTGCTGGTAAAAAAAAAAAAAAAAATAGCCGTTGAGATCCAAACGGCTCTTTTCACCCACTTCAACGTCTCTCTCTTTTCTCCCCGCATGCGTGAAATTCCCTCGCATTTTGCCTCTCCGTGCGGGGTTACCCGCAAGGCGGCGGTGTTCCCGTGCGGGGTCCACCCTCCCCGCAGCCTTCACTCACCCACTCCCTCTCCTCTTAAAGCGTGATCCAAAAAGTAAAAAAACTAGGGCATTCATTATCAATAGATCTAGTTTATACAATGTACCATATCTTTAACCACCCTCTAATTAATTTTTTCCAATTATGAATAGTCCTATCTTGCGACAAGTGGCATATCAATTCTATAACTAGAACTTTAGGGGAAAAAATGACGATAATTATTTTACGTACCAAACCCTTTTTAACAAATCAAGGGAAATATTCTTACCATTTATCTAAAAATAAAATCAGTGACTGAAATTTAAATTATTTTAATATTTTTTATAATTTAAATATCACATGAACCGTTAATTATTACAAACAAATTATACCGTCACAACTAACATTTAATTATCTTTCTATACATGGGCACTTTGATATACTTTCGACAAATTCTTTTTTTATTTTTTCACATTTTTTTCGATTTTTACATTTTTCGTCTTTTTTTCGTTAAAACTTGTATGAGAAGTCACATGTAACTAAACATTAATTTGAATATTCTAATAAAATCACATGTGATATCAGTATTAAATCACATATAATATGTAATAAAATCATATGTGATTTAACACCAATATCACATGTGATTTTATTAGTATATTCAAATTCGTTTTTAATTACATGCGATTTCTTCATTCAAGTTTCAACAATACCGAAAAAATCTTTGTCGAAAGTATATCAAAGTGTCCATCTATTGAAAGATAAGTAAATGCTCGTAGTAATATTAGATTTTTTTTTCACTTAGCGATTAACGATTTAAAAGAGATATATATATATATATATATATATATATATATATATATATATATATATATATATATATATATATATATATATATATATATATATATATATATAAGTAGGTTTTTTTAAATGTTGAGTTTAATCTCATTAATTGAATAAGATGGAGATAGAAGGTGAGAATTGTTCCCTTAATATCCAAATAAAGTTTGATATGTAAATGATCTTAAATCATGAATAGATAGCAGAACCTACCACTTTTTTTCCATGCGAACTTTGAACCACATGCTTTTAAACTTTGCCGCTCAAAAACTCTCGTGCCCTAAGATTAAGTGTATTAAGGAGCGAAAACCTAATTTTGGATTAATAAAAACTACCTCTAGATTGTATTATTTCGCCCCCAAGCAAAAACCTAATTCTGGATTAATAAAAACTAACTCTAGATTGTATTATTTCGCCCCCAAGCGAAAAACTAATTCTGGATTAATAAACACTAACTTCAGATTTTATTATTTCGCCCACAAGTGACCCCCTTCTCATATGGCCCTTGAGTTTTCTTTTTCTTAAACTGCTTTATCGATCTACTTGATATAATAAGATGATTGACATTTTCAGTTTTTTATTTTTTACATTTTCTAATCTTTTTAACAATAAACCTAAAAATTCATTAATAATAGAAAAATTACATAATAATTCAAGTAAAATTAAAAATATTGTAACAAAAATTTAAAATTGTAAACTTTAATTTCTTAATGGGTTTCAATATAAGAAACATATGTATAAGTTTTTTTTTAATTGCTAATTGGGCTTTAAAAATTGTAAACTTTATCACAATTAGTATATATTCTATAAGGCATCAGAAAACGACGCCATTTTTGTCGTTTTAATATGAATCTACAATGTTTTATTAGGCTCCCAATGACCTATTACCCTTACCCATTTAGTCATACCCCTTCAATACTTTTTTTTTTTTTTTTTTAAATAAACTTTTCTCTCGTTAGTGGTTTTTTGAAACCACACATACAACCATATAGTTTCACCGTTGTTTTTCTCTTAAACCACAAAGAACAAAATAGTTCTCTTATTTTAGATTCAAATGATTTATACTTTGAGGGGGGAAATTGTTGATTCTTGGTGATTCGTGTTTTATGTGTTACGTAGTTGCTAGGCTTTGTATATGATTTCTTGCTATGTGTTATATAATTGCTAGATTCTCTTTGCATATGATATGTTTTTTGTTAGATCTATGACGTATGACTGTAGTTTGCGTTAATCTCAGTTGTTACAGATCCGCTCTATTTTGTAGGCCTTATGTTTGTACGATATTGTCTAAAGTTTTCTTTTATTACACGTATTTAATTTCTGGTACTTATATTTGTTAGATCTGCATTGTATGATTATATTCCGTGTTGGTATTAGTACTGTTACAATTAATGTTTTGCTTGCAACCTACTTTCGGTATATACAAATTTGCACATTCTATTTGTTGATGTTTTGATTTACTTGGTATTGCTAAATTTTTTTTACAATATTAGTTGCCGCCTACTTTGTGTATTTGCAAGTTTGCACGATATATTTATATTTTTTTCCGTCTATCAAATAGCTAAATTATTGCTCCATAAAATGTTTGTTAGTCGAGCTAGTGTGTCACTCATATTCGGGCTAGATACGCCTGCTGGCCATGAGTAACAGATTAGGTGATCTAAGTAGTGTTTCATATTTATTTTCCTTGCTCTAAATCAGCTTCAAATTTACGCAATTTAGTTTATTATTACCAATAAGTACTGCCTTCAAAAACTTTGGGGCTATCTTAGTGAGCATTTTTTTGGTATATTCGGTTTCCAAATTGTTGTTCATAAATGTATAAATGTACAGCCTTACCGACAACTTCAGTAATCTAGAAAGTCTCTTGGTAAATATGCACTTAGTCATAGTAAGATGCATCCTATAAACCACCTAAAAACAACAGTTTTTTGTCGTTTTAACGGTGGTTGACTGTGTTTTCTCGGCTCTAACCGGCATATTAGCCATTAACCATTATGTCAGCTGTGGGGTATCCATTAATGATACGGCTTTCATTGTGTTTTTTTCCCTTAAATAAGATGCATCTATGGTTCTGTTGGCATTGTATTGTCGTGTTTTGAGTTCATCTCTAACAGATGATACATGCTCTAAATTGAATCACCTTTTAGTACTGAATGTTTGTTGTGGTTGTTTTTGTGCTGAACAATAAGCACAAACCAAGACACCGACTACTTATTCTTTACCAGTTGCAGTTAAGGTGTTACGCCCCGTGCTCGATTTGACCAAAATTTTAAACTTTTACATGAAAAAGACTCATCTATAACTTCCCTTCTGTTACACTTTAAAAAACTGAAAAAATTTATAACAAATTAACCATTGCAAATATTTTTAAATGAAACTAGACTCTAATACCTTCATCCGACAAAACCCACTGAAGCTCTTTTCCGGTGGCCAAGTGCCTCAGAAAGGCCACGACCGTGCGGCTAAGTCCCCTGGCTAGTGACTAAAGGAATCAGGCCTGCAAAACTTCACCCAACTTGCCTTTTTTTACCCAAAACTCGACTTTCAAAACTCGTCACATGACAAGAACTTCCAAAATACATTTAGACATCATAATAAATCATTTCTATAGCAATAATTGGTCTAAAAGACCCAAGAACATATACTTTACATAACGACGGGTGTTTTGCCAAAAAACCCTTTTTGTCCCATTTTGCGAACTCTTGAACACATATCTATAACACAAGCCATTAAATATACTTTGACCATTACTATAAATGAAAAGGCGTTTCAATCTATTTAAACAAGGAGATTATAAATCATCGTACTTATACACTTCTGACATAACATTCGTACTAGTATTACATGCTTTAACTTCTCCTTTCTTTTATATTTCACATTCATCGTTCAAAGGTCAAACACTTTACCTTCAACTTCATCATTCTCACCATTCTCATTTCTATCCGTGGATCCATTTCCCATAATATTCATTAAGGGGATAGTTAAATATGCCAAGGAAGTAGGCAACCCCTGCAGGTGAAGGCAATTCATTTCATCCCGAAGGATTTATATAACATTTATGATGCGTGGTTTTGCAACCTTGCAAAAGGTTTTACTTCTCAAGGGATCTTGAGAAGCTTGCAATCCCCACCAGGCAGTGTACCTGATCGATGTAGTATAGTGAGTGGCAAGTACCGGAGGATTGATCGTTCTCTAAGGGAATAGTGTCGTTAGGATTGAAAGCTACGTAAAGTAGGTCTAAAGATGAGGGATGATTCTTTTTATATATTTTTATATTTTTATGAAAGCCAGTAAAATATCTCGGGTATTGGAAGAGCGGGCGGAATTAGTTGCTAGTCAACTAACCCAAAATAACTACTAATGCAAATAAAATTAAATAACAAGAAAAGTAAAAGTGGTGAACTTCTTATAGTGAGAAAATGTGTTTACTTAGATTTCACTACTCCATAGCTATCTTTTATTAATTAATTGGTTTGTTATAATTGTTTAAATGAAGGGTTGTTTTACTTAATACCAGTCGTGGGGGCATGTACGTCCTTCCCAAACTCTATAAGCTTCTATCTCTTCCTACGACGACAGGTTTAGTATCTTATCATGGCCTCCTTAATAGTCACTTATGCCTTAAAAACAACCAATAACATCGGTGTACACAGCCGAATACGTTTCTAAAGACGTTCAAGCCAGTTACCATATAGGAGTTCGACCGGTTTTCTCGAGCCTAACGCGAAATCAATCACCCAATACAATCAAACAAACCAACAATCAATAATTAATAGCTAGGTTTCATTAGATCTAAGCAAACACTAAAAAACCTAAGCTAGCATGTTAAAAGAAATACAAGCATAAAAGATAATCAAACAACACATAAACATATTAAATGATTAAAAGATTAACTTATCTTCAATTGAACATGGATGAAAGAAGGGTATGAAGCCCTTACAATAGCTGTAAAATTCGGCTAGGGTTTGTTCCACAAAAGTTCCACACTAATGAATGAAAAATCCAAAACTATATATAGATAACATTGGTACAAAAAGTTGAAATGGTCACGCCAAAAATGTGTGACGATATGCATATAGTCACACACGTTTTTTTTGTTGTGTGTCACCATAGGTCCCGCCACCGTAGGTGGCATATGGTCACATTGTTGAGTTCGTGGCCTTTTCCATCAAAAAAGAGTGACCAAAACCCAGAATATGTGTGACAAATTAGGCACAATTTTTGTTGGATTAGTCATTATCAGTGACCGTAAACACCTTATAGTCACACGAATATTTTTTGAGAGTGACTATTGGTCGTCCTTTGGCCACATAAATATATAATATATGTGACATTTGAGATGATATATTCAAGTAAATGTGTATTTTGTGTGACTATTGATAATCCAATGGCCACATGAATATACAATAAATGTGACGTTTGTGATGATTTAGTCACACAATGGGTGTTATTTTTTTGGAGTTAGTCACATACAACTTAACACAAAGTGGCCAAAAGTGTGAATAAGTGTGACCATATGCTGTTTAAAGTGAAGAAATGTGTATTTTGTGTGACTATTGATCATCCAATGGCCACATGAAGTTTATGTTTGCGTGGCCTTTTGTAATATTTAGTCACACAAAGCATGTTTGTTTTGGGTATTTAGTCACATACCATTAAGCAAACAGTGGCCAAAAGTGTGAATAAGTGTGACCATATGCTATTTAAAGTGAAGAAATATGTATTTTGTGTGACTATTGATCATCCAATGGCCACATGAAGTTTATATTTGCGTGGCCTTTTGTAATATTTAGTCACACAAAGCATGTTTGTTTTGGGTATTTAGTCACATACCATTAAGCAAACAGTGGCCAAAAGTGTTAATAAGTGTGACCATATGCTGTTTAAAGTGAAGAAATGTGTATTTTGTGTGACTATTGATCATTCAATGGCCACATGAAGTTTATGTTTGCGTGGCCTTTTGTAATATTTAGTCACATAAAGCATGTTTCTTTTGGGTATTTAGTCACATACAATTAAGCAAACAGTGGCCAAAAGTGTTAATAAGTGTGACCATATGGTGTTTAAAATAAAGAAATGTGTATTTTGTGTGACTATTGATCATCCAATGGCCACATGAAGTTTATGTTTACGTGGCCTTTTGTAATATTTAGTCACACAAGCCATGTTTTTTTTGGGTATTTGTTGGGATATGAAGATCTAAGTACTGCTGAAAAGATCAAAGTACTGCTATGTCAAAGTACTGCTCAAAGTCAAGATGCTGATTAAAGTCAAAGTACTGCTAGTTATTGAAGATTATTCAAAGTACTTCGAAGAACAAGGACTAATGTGTAATATTGTTTAAAGGATTACTATGTAATATTATATGAATATTCTAGAATTAGTTAGGGATAATTACTTGTCGTTCAAGTAGATATTGTAAACCGACTTAAGGTTATCTATAAAAAGAGCCTTATAATGGTATTAGAGGTACGAAGTTTTTCTAAGAGTCTTAGAGGTTCACAAAATGATTTTTAGTGAAGTTAGGGATTGTTAGTGAATCTGTATTTAGAGAAGCAGGTTCAAAGAATTGTTTTAATATTAACATAGTTCTTCTTAGCTTTGTGTTAGTAGATTCCGCATACTTTACAAAGTAATATCAGTGTTTCAATATTAACTGTTTTGAGTCATTCAAGATTGTTAAAAACTTACAAGCTACAAAGTAGTTTGGTCAGAGTATATCGATCCAACAAGTGGTATCAGAGCTTGTGTTGGAAACTCTGGTTAAGAAGAAAATCTTTCAAATCGATTCTACTACAAACCCTTAAAAGATGTTGACAGATGTTACACCTGCTCCGTCCATCACTGCTGTTAGAATTCCTATTGTCAAGAAGGGAGAATATGATTTATGGGCCATGAAGATGAGGCAGTACATTGCCATCACAGACCATGCACTATGGGATGTGATTGTCAATGGCAATATGATAATTGAAGAACCATTAGAGATCCTAGGAAAACCAACACCACCTAAGCCAACTTTGCCAGCTGCTACCAAAAGAAATCAAGATAAGGCTCTCAACATACTGCTCTCTGCCATTCCTGATGGTCACTTATTGAAGTTTCATGATGCCAAGGATGCAAAGCAACTATGGGCTGCTATTAAAACAAGATTTAGAGGTAATGATGCTTCCAAGAAGATGCACAGGAACCTGTTGAAGCATCAGTTTGAAACCTTCACTGTTGGAGAAAGAGAAAGTCTTGACTCTGCTTATGATAGATATCAAAATCTACTCAGCATGCTAGAGTTATATGGAGCTGAGGCAACAGTTGAAGATGCTAATTTGAAGTTCATGAGGAGTTTGCCGTCTGCATGGCATGTGGTTGCTACCATGATTAAAGGACAATCTGGTTTGGACACTATGGACTTTGATGATCTTTACAATAATCTAAAGGTGTATGAGCATGAGATGAAGGGTAATAAAGGTTCAAGTTCTCACAACATTGCTTTTGTCTCTTCTGAAAATAGAAGTAGTACTTCCACTAAAAGTACTGCTTATCCTGTCCAAGGTACTGTTGCAGAAACACAGAATCCATGTACAACTTTGATCACTACCACTTCATCACCATCACATACCCCCAACTCAGATGATGTTTTATGCTCATTCTTTGCCCAACAAGCTACTCTACTTGTTACTTATCAAGAAGATCTCCTGCAAATTGATGATGATGCTATGGAAGAAATTGATATAAGATAGCAGGTTGCCATGATTGCTGCAAGGATCAAGAAGTTTATGAACAAGAAAGGGAGAGGTATTGATTTCAAGGTTAAGCAGGGTATAGCATTTGACAAGTCCAAGATTGAATGCTTTAATTGTCAAAGAACTGGTCACTTTGCAAGGGAATGCAAGTTTGCAAAGTATCAAGCAAACAGGATGATTGAACAACCTAAACCCAAAGTTGAAAGAAAAGAAGTTCCTATTGCTGAGCCAAAGTCACAAGCTTTGGTTGCTCAAGACAACTTGTCAGAAGTTGATTGGAGTAAAGAATTTGATGATGAACTGGTAACCTATTCTATGGTTGCATTGGAAGAGGTTGATTGGAGCACAGCTTTTGATGAGGAACCAGGATATGAAGCTTTGGAGTCAAGAGATGGTCTAGGAAGTTTTGATTGGAGCATGGAGAGTGAAGAAGAACCTGTTCAGCCTGCTATGATGGCTACTTCACCAACTTCATCCACTATCTCTGAGGTATGTTCCAAATGTAGTAACTCTTATCAAAAGATGCTTAAAGAATATGAAACTGAAAGAGATAACTATAGAAGGGCTAGGTCTGAGATAGCTGGTTACCAATTAACTCTAGAGTCAATGGAAGCTAAGATAATCACTCATGAGAATAATGAAGTAGCTTGGGCTGAAAAATATGAGCAACAAGATTATCAATTAAAGTTAAGTGAGTGGAAGTTAGGATGTAAAGTTTCTGAATTAGAAAAGGTCACTAAAGAAAGAGATAAGTTGCTAGAAAAACTTGCTGTTTGGAAAGAATCAGGTCTGTCACATGTTAGTTTTGTTGAAAAACAGAGAACAGCAAACATTAAAACTGGCCTAGGTTATGATAATAATTCAGAAGTACTTTCATCTAGGAACCAAGAATTAAATCTTTCTCAGGAGACCTCAACTAGTGATGAAGAATTCATAAGTTTAGAAGGAAACACATCTAGTGATGAGGAATTACCTTGTTCAACACCCCCTGAGTTTAAGAAAAACAAAGGTTATAATGAAGTTCCTCCACCCTTGGTAGCTTTCAACCACCTAGGACAGATGCTTCTTGTTATGGTATAGACAACCTAGAGTTTAGGAAAAAGCTTAAAGGTCAATCTAATCCTAAGTCTTTAAGAGAATTTGTTGAGACACCTAGGGATAATAATAAGGTTTCTGAATGTGAAAAAGATTTTTCAAAACAAGCAGTACATCCAAAAACTTCTCAAAGTACTGCTGATCATTCAGCAGTACCTACAATAAACTCTTTTCAAAATACTGCTTATCATAGAAAACCTTTTGGGAATGGATTTGGGATGATGGGACCAAAGTTATGCTTTGTATGTTATAGTCCTCATCATTTGATCAAGGACTGTGATTATCATTCAGAATACTTGAGCAAATATCCAAAGACCACATCTGCAAACCATAAGCACAAAGAGAATAAACCAAAGGAGAATAAGCCAGCTTGGAATTACACAAATAGGGTTAACCATAGTAATTTCTCAAAAGACTATAGGTACCCTCATCAGAAAAGACCATTCTCCAAACCCACAGTACCTTCAAGAAACACTTCTCATAACACTGGTCAAGCAGTACTTTCTCAAAGTACTGATAGGAAGTTTCCCAATCAAGGTACTGCTAGCAAAGACTCAAGTGTAAGACCTAGGAGAATCAACTCTTACAAACTTAGAAGGCCTTACAACCCAAGAAAAGCTACTAGAACTCAGAACCCAACACCAAAAGTTACAACTAAGTGGGTTAAGAAAGAAAGTACTGTTGAGGGTGACAAAGTACTTTCAGAACATAATGGTGAAAAAGGGAGTGTTGATAACAATTCAACACAGATTTTGAAATAAAAAACAGTAGTTCTTGATAGTATTTTCAAAAACAGTGGTGATTACATACTCAAAGAATTTGAGTATGTTACTCCACAAGGAGAATACAAGTCAGTAATGGCTTGGGTTCCTAAAAGAAACTAACCCTTTTCATTTTTATGCAGGGCAACCCAGCAGAGGAGCTTAAAGATCATCTTATTGTGGATAGTGGTTGCTCTAGAAGTATGACAGGAGAAAAGGAGCTCTTGTCAGATTTTAAGGCTTATTTTGGAGGAAGAGTTGCATTTGAGAATGATCCTGATGGAGGGAGAATCACTGGCAAAGGAACCATTAAGGCAGGATCTATTGATTTTGAGAATGTCAGATATGTGAAGGAGCTTAAATTCAACCTTTTTTCAGTCTCTCAAATCTGTGACAAGAAGTACCCTATGTTGTTTCTTGACATAGAATGTCTTATTCTCTCCCCTGAGTTTAGATTAGAAGATGAAAACTTGGTGATGCTGAGGGCACCAAGAACCAATGATTTGTATAGCATAGACTTGAAGAACATCAATTCTGCTGAAAGAGCAACATGCTTGATTGCAAGGGCAACAATGGAAGAAGCACATCAATGGCATAGAAGACTAGTGTTAGGTGCCCATATTAATATCACACAAGTAAAGAATGAGATAGATATAAGGATTGGTTGATTATAAGATATGAGAGAATTATAAAAACAAGAGTTTCATTAGAATATCAAAATAACCAACCAGTGTTAAGGCTACATATGCCTTGTATTTATAGGAGGGAAGCTAGGGCAACATTCCCTAGTCCCTTTCATCATGTAAACGTGGGCTTGTAAGCCTTATGGGCTTTTACATGTTGCCCATTTACTAAAACAATAAACATAAATAATACTTAAGCAACCTATTACAAAATGTAATGACCGAGACTTGACTAAATACTAAAGTATGATCCCAACAATCTCCCCCTAAGGGTCGGTCATTACGGTTGCTGGACGTCTTCATCTTTGTCATTGACTTGTGACATGTAAAACTTTTGATGTCTTCAAAAAAAATGTTGTATAAGGAATGTACTTTGCTCTAAATCTTTGTTCTTTGGTGATGATGTTGTGATTGTGTTATGAAGTAGTCTGTCGTTCGTCACTCCTGCGTTTGTGGTGGTTGTCCGCCATTCCAACATGCTCATACATATTTGGACTTAGTCTTTCACGTGCACGAAGTTCCTTTACATACTCTAAGATCATTAGTCTTTATACTTTGCAGATTCTTCTTATTGGCGTAGAATCTTTCTTTGAACTTTGTGGTGCATAGATATTTGAGGGAGCTTTCTTTGACTTCAAGATGTATATATGAGCATGCTGGAATCTACCATCATGGAGGTGATATACTTGTAGATAAACAGTTAGCAATAATCAACCGGTACTTACAGATAAGGAATTAGAGCTCGTCAATAGCATATTGTGAAGACTCCTTCTAATCCTTATCCAGGCCGTTCCCATATCAGATACTCCCGAAGGAGCTTACGAGACCTACTGAGTAGCTCAATGACTGGGTGAGTCGCTGGGGATCACTCCACGACTGTAGACAGTTAAAGAACCACCGTGAACACTAAGTGTAACCCTTGTGGGGTTATCGAAGTGACCTGCTGTCAGGGCTGTTAGATGTTGACCCTGGCAGAAATTTCCATTCAATCATTGAGTAATACTTATGTAATTCTCTCATAAACGTTCTCGGCAGATTGCTAAGATCTGCGAAGGACTCAATAGTTTACAGCTGGTGTCCATTGATGTAGAACACCAGTTGTAGAAATACTAAGTGTTCCTAAGAGATCTTTGATGTATCTCATGGCTCTAGACTCAATAAGTGCACACTTAGGTTTCCTATGCGGAGACTAGGGAGGGGTCTCCTGCTTCAATATCAACCATCTCTAAGAGATGAATCGATAGATTACACTGGTTCTCCGAGAGAATGAAACAAGCTCTTTTAAGAGAACTTGAGTGGTTAAGAAGGTTTAGTGCATTGCGTCACTGGGTCCATGACGACTTTATTTTCAATACCGGTGTCGCCTTAGCAACAACCAGTAGCATACGAATTGAACCCGGTGTATGCCCTAAGGTTGAACATATGGAGGGCTATTTCTTTTCACCATTTTTTTTACTTTTCTTTTTAATTCTTCAACTCCTTCTTTCCCCTTTCATTCTTTTCTCCTTTTTTTCGTATCATACCTAAGGACTTCTAATTCTAACTATTGGTGATGTCCTTGGGTAGATCCCTCCGGCTCTGGCGGATCATAGGACGGTTTTTCCTATCTTAATCACCTTATAACTCCTTGATTAACCGACAGTAGCCAAGAAACCTTTAATTGAAAATTTCTCAAAGTGTTTATGATAGTCAAATATTTTGGTTAACACTTTGTGAGTTTTGTGTACACTTTTGAAGGGCTCCCCCTTCACATGTGCTCATAAGTATTTTAATAAATTTGCACAGGCGGGAGGAGCAAGCGTTTTTTTTAATTGATCCACTTTCAGTGAACAAGACCGATTCGAGACACGCTTACATCACTAGTTAGACTAGCTTGAAGTTATTACCCGGCCTGGTCAAGTCCACAAAAAGTTTCTCGAGACGGTACATTTCTACTAGGACAAATCCTTTTCGAGACACGCTTACGTGGCTAGTTAAAGAGTTCCATTATCAGCTTTTAGGTGACAACTAGCTCTAGTAACTAACTTGATGTTATTACCCGTCGAGGATTAATCTTTTCGAGTTTACTAACTTTTATGTTTCGTCAATTCCTGGGTGAATCTGAGTCTAGATCGCATGAGATTTGACTTTTAAGCAACATTTAACTTTCATATTTTAATCACTTTCACTTTTCTCCCCCTCAAAAATAGCATATGAGATGTTGTTTTTGATAAACTTTTGATTAAAATATGCTTTTTGAGTCTTATAGGGAGATTCACCAAGAACTTTAGATTTTTAGAACAAAGCATTTTTGTTTTGAAAAGTGCTCCCCCTCAACAAGTGATTAGGTCTTATTGAGGTGAAATACTTGTCCTTTTGAGCAGAATTATGAAAATCATAAAATATTTGATTAATTCTACTCAAAAGTAAGAAGCCTTCGCTCTTTATATTAGGATTGAGGCACTGATGCGTACCTCAGGGTCCTTTCTTTACAAGTACGGGTTGTACACTATAATGTGTGCACAAGCCATAATGAATAATAGTATTGGCAAATCATATCAAAATCTTACAATACTTCTACCATTCCGGTCTCTGAAACGTCAACACGGGAAATCCTGGTCTGCCTCCCACATAGCTTTCCAATCTCCTTATCTGATCACTACGCTTCAACCAGTTCTCAATCCTTGTAATGAATCTGCGAGCGTCTCTGGCCTCATTGGTATTCCACCTTTTGGTTTTGTATAATGCAATATCATTTAATCTGCATTTGATTCCATCTCTGACAAACTTAAGGGTTTCGTCACAGAACTTGTGGATCTCATCAAAAGCCATGAAGCAGTTTCGATGGTTGATGCTGCGGTAAGTGAACCCAAATGCCAGATGCTTGATCAAGGTGTATTGAGATTGGTGTTGAAGGTTGGGGATGTTGTAAAGGTTAGGTTTGGTGAGATTCAGCTTCTTCTGATAAATTTCCACTCCCAGTTGAAGATCTTCTACTCTTTCTCTGATGACTATTTGTCTTATGAAGATTAGGAGAGCTGTGATAAAGGCAAGCTGCATTGGTTTGGGTAAGTTGCAAAGCTTTCCTTGGACTTTGAGCAGGTACATATCTTCTATGTCGTTGAGGAGCAATCGTGGAAAGTCTGACTCGGAAATCACGTACTCTTGTTCATCAAGCCTTTTGAGTACGATTTTGTTGAGAAAGGAGTACCCGAAGTGAGTGACTGTCGAAATGAACTGGATGGAGACAATCTTCAACTCACTTGTCACATTACCCATAGTCTGATTGAGTCTGCTGCTTCGATAATACTGTGCCTGGTTATCTGGCCAATGATGTATTCCATAGAGTGCGTTCCGGTCATAGTCAACAACTTTGTCGATGACTAAGTCAGAGGCTTCTTCTTTGATGGCGTTGTTGAGGTATCTGGCTGCAGGGATTGAGAAGGTAAGTGATGTGGCATACTTCTTTTCTATCTTGCTTCCGTGTTGTAGAAATTCCAAGTCGTTGTTGAAGAAGAACTTGTAAGGGATTTTCTCTTGTTTCGGCTTACCAACCAAGGGTAGAGGTTTGGTCCAGTCAGTGTAGTAAGGCCCTTTTGTCTTTGAATAGTAATCAATGTTGGACTCGGGATTTAGCCAGTCAATTTTGTTAGACATTGCACGGGCTATGTTTTCCAGGTGGTATTCGAGTTCAACAGAGTTGACTGAGCGGTCTTTTAACAGGTTGAATGCAGCATTCTTAATCCTTCTCAGCTCTTTCTTGCTCATATTCTTTAAGCCATAGTCTCTTTGCAGAAGTTGTGCATATTCCACTGTGTGACCGTATTGTGGTGATTGATCTTCTGCAAGAGGTGGTTGAGCTTTAACCATTTCATCAAACCAAGAATATTCAGCCGTTTTATCTTCGTCCAGCCAGTTAAGAATCTTTTTCGGTTTCTTTGGTTCGGTGCTTTTCGAAGAGGTTTCAGGTTTATGCTGATGATGTTTTATTTTCTTCTCTTTCTTCCTTGGTGATGGTTCTGGTATGTCCTCTGGCTGAGGGAAATCGTCTCCGCCGGTGTACTCAAAATGATCATGGGCTTTAGGACCGGAACCCGATGCCTTTGGTTGTTGAGTGGATGTTGTGGTACTAGGAGTTATGACCGGTTGCTTGTGTTGAGATGAGGGTTCCTCAGCTTGTTTTTGTTTCTTTGCCTGTGAGTTCGGGTCTTGGTCTTCATCATCTCTTTGACGTTTCAGTTTGTCGGCCTCAGTGCTGCAAGTATCTTTAGACATCTTGGCTCGTAAAGCTCCCCACAATTTGGTTTCTTCTGGTGTCATGGTGGTCTTGCGTGCCAATATGTAGAAGAGCTGAGTCTCAATCTCATTTGCTGTCAACTCTTGTTGTGGAAGAGGAGTCTTGTCAGCTCGGAGAGTGAAAAAAATGGTTCTAATCACTTTCTTGATAGCCTGTTCACCAATCTTTGTAAGTTCGTCCTTCATCGGCTTCAGCAAATCTTTCAATTCAGCCACTAGGTGTTGTTCCATGAATTGAGTTGCTTGAGCAGCCAAAGTAGCTTCCATAGCTTCATGTACATCTTTGGATAAGAAGGCGTCAACTTTTGTATTCATTTCTTGAGCAGTCGTCATTTGTTTGGTTAACTCTGCAACTTGGTTAGCCAGTGATTCAACTTGTGTTTCTAGCTTGTTTTTCTTCTTATCTCGAACTCTCTTAACTGCCCTCTTGATCAACTTTGATGTAGCTGAGGCTTCAATTTGTGAAGGTTTCTTGATAGATTCGTCATTAGTAGGTTGTGATGCAAGAGGTGATGATTGTGTTGATTCAATGATGGTAGTTGTGTCTTTATCATCTCCTTTGGGTGATTCGGGTTTATCCTTAGTCACTTCAGTCTTATATGCAACTGTAGCTTCTTTATCTCTCAATCTCTGCTCTTCTACAAGTAGGTCAGCTTCTGCCTTTTGTCTGAGTTCTTCTGCAATTCTAGCTTCTTCTTCTTTTCTTTTCTTCGTTTCTTCTTGAAGCTTTAATTCATCGACAAGTTTAGCTGCCTCTTCAGCTTTCCTATTTTCCTCCATTCTGATGGCTTCTTCCAGTTTTGCTTGTTCGATAGCCTCAAGCCTTGCCTCTTCAGCATCTTCTTTTCTTTTGAGCTCTTCCTCTTGAGCCTTTTCCCTGGCCTCCATCTCTTCCATATACATAAGATGTGGAATATCTATGTCCATATGGTCTTCCACATCATCGTCTCCTCTTTCTGAAGCATTCAGCATCTCTACGTCTTCAGGTGTGACATTGGGAGATTCGTAGACTGTCAACTCAGCAGTGGTTCCCGTTTCCTGAGTTTGATCAACTGGAGTGGACTTAGGGATACTGCTAGACTCTCCTGCTTCAGGAATGCTACTTGATCCTCCAGCCTCGGTTGTTTGAGTAAACAAAGGTGGCGGAGGTTGATCAGCTTGGAGGGAGTCGATTCTGCTGTGGAGGAGTCCTAACTTTAGTGCTCGTTCATTTTCTTCTTCCACGGATAAACCAATGTTCGTGTCAGCCTCTTCTTGTAGTTCCTGTTCGGTAGTCATTGGTTCTTTCAACTTTTTACCCTTTAACAGTTCTTCCTCCATCTTAGCATCCTTTTCAGTTAACGGTCTTTGAATTGTTTCCCTTTCGATTTGATCAACAAATTCATCAATGTTTTTATCCCAACCTTCTAGAGACATGTCCAGATCATCTAGATTGTCATCTGGTTTGTTATAGGCTTCGCTGTAAACTGGACCTCTATAAGATTTGGTTTCTGAGTCGGATGGTTTTGGAGATTGTGATGGTGAGGGTTCAGGAATTGGTTCAGGGATAGGTTTCTTTGCCGGTAATCTGATTTTGAGAGTTCTCTTGTGAGGCTTTTTGGTAGTCTTTGAAGAGCTTTCGGAGCTGCCAGACTTACTTGCTCTCTTTCCCTTTTTCTGCATGAAAGATGGTAAAGGGATTTCGTCCAAGAACCCAACTTTCTCTTCTTTAACAGCTTGGACATAGTACTTGTAATTTGAGCATTTCTTTACCTTATCATTCAGAAGGCACTCGGGAAGAATCATTCCTTGCTTCCGTGTACTAGTCTCAACTCTTTTAATTTGCCTAAGAGTAGACACATTCCTGAATGTGTTTTTGTCTTCATCATCCAGTCTCTAAGGAATGTCGTCATACTCACGAAGGAAGCTTTCGATGAGCAGCTTGGTGTAGCGAATAAATGGAATGTTTGTTGTTGGGTGTTGAATGTGCCACACTAAGTCTTCCTAGATGATGCTAGCAAAGTCCACCTTCTTGACATTTGCCATAGCCCAGAAGAGTTTGAGATGCTGGAGTTTGGGGTGTTCGTGATCGGTGTCTCTGCCAGACATGGACTTGGCTATAAGGATATACATGGTCCTCCATGGTTGTGGAAGATTCCTTGTGTTGACCTTAGAGTGTCTAGTCACGACTTCAGCTGACTCATCGTAACCAATATCACGTAACTTGAATAAAACTCATGTTGCATCTGATTTAGATTCTAATCTGGCAAATTGTAATCAAAATCTTAATGTAACGAATGCTGAACCTTCAAATGTTTTGAATATTAATGCATCTGGTGTGTTTTGTCGTCAAAGTGTGTTATCTGGTGATCATACTAAATGTGTAGCTAATAATCTCTTACATCGTAAAAAGAAACGTAGATCAGGCTTTCCTTCTAGGCCTACTAATGCCTCTAAGTCTACCTTAGGAAAAACGTAGACTAGGGCATGTAAATTTCAAAAACATCAACAAGCTGGTCAAAGGAAATTTAGTTAGAGGTTTACCTTCTAAAAAGTTCAAACTTGATCATTCATGTCTGGCTTGCAAAAAGGGTAAACAACACAAGGCTTCATGTAAAAAGGTTGAAGAAAGAACTATTAGGATCTGTTTGGAGTTGCTGCATATGGATCTGTTTGGACCTGTTTCAGTTGTTAGTTTAAACAAGAAGAAGTACTGTTTGGTTATAACAGATGATTGTAGCAGATTTAGCTGGGACTTTTTCTTAGGATTCAAAGATGAAACTTTTGATTCTATTCATGATCTTATAATAGCACTTGAAAATCAGTTAAGACTCAAGGTTAGAGGCATTAGATGTGATAATGGGACTGAATTCAAGAATCAGCTTATGGATGAGTTTTGTACTAAGAAAGGGATTAAAAGAGAATTCAGTATTGCAAGAACTCCTCAGCAGAATGGAGTTGCAGAAAGGAAGAATAGAACTCTAATAGAAGCAGCAAGGACAATGCTTGCAGACTCCGAATTACCCATTCCATTTTGGGCTGAAGCTGTAAGTGCTGCTTGCTATATACTGAATAGAGTATTAGTGACAAAACCTCAGATGAAGACACCTTATGAGTTACTCATGGGAAAGAAGCCAAACATTAAGTTTATGAAACCTTTTGGATGTCCGCTGACCATCTTGAACATTGCTGATAATTTGGGAAAATTTGATGGTAAATCAGATGAAGGATACTTATTGGGTTATTGTACCAATAGCAAAGGATTCAGAGTGTATAACAGGGCTACCAAGAAGGTTCAAGAATGTCTTCATGTTGAATTTTTAGAAGAACAAGAAAATCAAAAAGGTAAAGGACCTGATTGGATGTTTGATCTTGATTTAATGTCCTCATCCATGAACTATGTTCCTGTAAGAGAAGAAAATCAAGTTGTTCACAATGAAGAGGAATCACAATACATTGTTCATGGAGTTAGCATAAGAGCTGAAGATGATTCTGATGAAGCACTCAGTGATGAGAAGAAAAGTACTGCTGCACCTCAAGGTACTGTTGATCCACAAAGTACTGTTCCACCAAAGACCACAGTATCTGATGAAGACCATGCTATCCAAGATGAACTTAATAGGATGCTTATTAAAGAAACAATTGCTAAGTCATGTGAAGATGATCAAAGGAGAGCTTATGAAGCAGAAAAGAAGAAGGCTAAAGGCATTGACAATACTTTGCCTCAAAGTACTACTGATCCATTTGAAAGTACTTCTCAAGTCTTTGATACTTCAAAAGAGAGTTGGGTTGAAGCTATGCAAGAAGAACTCTTACAATTTAAACTTCAAGAAGTATGGGTATTATGTGATTTACCTGATGGTAAAAGGTTAATTGGAACAAAATGGGTCTTCAGAGTGAAAAGAGATGAAAGAGGGAATGTAATCAAGAATAAAGCAAGGTTAGTAGCTCAAGGATATAAACAAGAAGAAGGAGTAGACTATGATGAAGTATTTGCTCCTGTGGCAAGGATTGAATCCATAAGGCTATTTTTGGCTTTTGCATCTTATATTGGTTTCCCTGTATATCAGATGGATGTTAAAAGTGCTTCTCTATATGGCACTATTAAGAGGAAGTTTATGTTAAACAACCTCCTAGTTTTGAAGATCCTGTACATCCAAACAAAGTCTACAAGTTTATCAAGGCTCTGTATGGCCTTCATCAAGCCCCTAGAGCATGCTATGAAAGACTCTCCACTTTTCTATTGCAACATGGTTACAGGAGAGGTGCTATTGACAAGACCTTGTTTATCAAAAGAGATAAGAAGGATATCATGCTTGTCCAAGTTTATGTAGATGATATTATTTTTGGTGTTACTAAGCAATATATGGTGAAGGAATTTGAAGATCTTATGCAAAAAGAATTTCAGATGAATTCAATGGGAGAATTAACATTCTTCTTGGGACTTCAAGTGTAACAATCAAGCTGTGGAATCTTTATAAGTCAAAATAAGTATGTTGCAGACATTTTTAAGAGATTTAACTTCACAACTGTCAAGCCAGCATCTACACCTGTTGATGCTAACAAGCCTTTGAGAAAAGATGAAGATGGAGAAAATGTTGATGTCAAACTATACAGGTCTATGATTGGATGTCTAATGTACTTAACTGCATCTAGGCCTGACATTACTTTTGCTGTTTGTTTATGTGCAAGACATCAAGTTCAACCCAAGGTACCACATTTGAATGATGTCAAGAGAATCTTTAGGTACCTTAGGCAACAACCTAAGCTAGGATTGTGGTATCCTAGAGAGTCCCCTTTTCATCTACAAGCCTTTTCAGATAGTGATTATGCTGGTGATAATTATGACAGAAGATCAACAACTAGAGGATGTCAGTATCTTGGAAGTAGATTAGTCTCATGGCAATGTAAAAAGCTAACAATTGCAGCAACATCTTGCACAGAAGCAGAATATGTAGCTGCTGCAAGTTGTTGTGCACAAGTACTTTGGTTGCAAAATCAGCTTTTGGATTATGGATTCAACTTCAAGAACACTCCCATCAACATTGATAATGAGAGTATAATTTGTATTGTTAAGAATCCAGTTTATCACTCCAAAACAAAGCACATTCAAATTAGACATCATTTTATCAGAGATTGCTATGAGCATAGGCTTATCAATGTGGTTAAAGTCCATACAAATGATAATATAGCAGATTTACTCACAAAGGGCTTTGATGTTTCAAGATTTACCTTCTTAGTTGTGAATATTGGTATGATTAATAATCAAGCTATTTTTAAAGGGAGGCATTAGTAGTTAGTTATTATTTGAGGGAAGGCTACATGTATCATTCAAAAAAAAGATCTTTATTCATTATTTCCAAAAGGGTTACATTCATCAGTCCAAGTGATACAGACAACCATGACAAAGACACAACCAAGACAATCAGAGAACTACTTCAAACATCCTACACCAAACCTACCTAACCTACCCAATACACCCTACCCCATTGGCCTTTTTCCTTTTCCCTGATAGCTTTGCTTTCCCTTCTGAGCAGTCTTTCTTTTGTCATCAAAAGAAGCTTGCTTCCTTGGGCAAGCTAGGCCAAGTATTTACTTGGGAGGTCTCTCTGTTCTTGGAGCAGGCCACTTCATGTTATTTATGGCTGACTCAAGAGCCTGTGTCAAGGCCTGTAGGAGTTCATTTGCCAAAGAATTGAAGTAGTTGGATCAGGGACAGACACCCTTTTCTTAGGTTTTGGGTTGGTAGAGCTTGCTGCATCAGTGATGGTAGAGCTTGCTACACTAGGAGGAAAGTAGCCACTCCATCCTGCATCATCATCAATGTCAGAGTCAGAGTAATAGATGATCTCCGAATCAGTGGAGCCCTCAGAATCAAATGAGATGTACACCAAAGGGAAGTGGCTCATGTTGTTGATTAGGATTTTTGTGTTGTGTTTTACAAGTGTTGATGAAGAGATGTGTTGGTGAAAAGTTTCTTTTATAGGCAAGAAAGTTATAAGGGATATTAATGATGCTCATGCAATTCTACTTTCCTTGGTAGCTTTGGGGAATTAATTTGGAAAGTATTAATTATCTCGGGTTGACTTTCAACAGATATTTTGGTCAACAAGTCAACTCTATAACTCTGTAGATATTTTGATGGGAATGTACTTTGTCAAGGTACTGCTTTGTTCAACTAATGAAAGTACTGCTCCATTTTATATGGAAAGTACTGCTTGGTGTTCTGAAGGGTACGCTGACGTGTCAGGATACTGTTCCAACGGTCAAAAATACGGGTAACAAACTTTCGAAAGATATGGGGAAGATAACTTCCAAAAATAACGGTAAAATAATTAATTCACCGCGATTCTTCGTATATTATCCCTCTATACACATATCTTTTCATATTTATATACCCGTATTCATTCATCAATTCCACCAAGTTCATCTACGATTATCATTCTTTTCTCAAATCTTACTCGCATTGGCAAACCGACCAACCATCACCAAACATTATATGATTGCAAACCTCGAGAAAACACAAAAGAACATTGATTTTCATGGAATAATTGATTTTCTCACCGGATCCACCATCAATTACTCACTTTTAGTAAACCCAGAGATTATCGGTCCTTGGATACAAGAGTTTTGGGCTACGGCTAGGGCTGAGATAGAAGATGGAGAGGATGTTATCCATGCTACAGTTTCTAAAAGAGCCATACGTATTACTGAAGCAACAATCAGGGAGGTTTTGTTGTTTGATGATGAGGGAGGCTCTATTTTGTTTGCTAAACAAGAGGTTTGGAATGCACTGAGAGATATTGGGTATGAAGGTCCTTTGAACAAGGTTACTTTTCAGAAAGCATTGGTAAGTCCTCATTGGAAATATCTTATTCATGTTTTGCTTCATTGCTTAAGTCCCAAAAGTACTGCTTGGGATCAATTTGGACATGCCATAGCTTCTGCCTTAGTTGGCCTAGTTACCAATCAGCCATTCAATTTTTCCTACATGATCCTTGATGGTATGATTGCACGCATTAAGGCTGGATCACCTTTCTTGATGTACCCTAGATTTGTTCAGCTTTTCTTAGAGAACCCACTTGATGGGATACCAAAACCTCAGGATTATATACCTACTGTTAGGCTTCAACCTAAGGTGTTTACCTTTATGTCTCATAACGGAATTAACTTTTCGGGTACCAATACACCTCTTAATGCTTATATGTTAGAAGTAGCACAGGCTGTTAGGGATGATGTTGCTGAAGCTAGTGGTTCTACTAATTCTAAACATGCTGAACAATCTAATCATTCTGAGCATTCTGCATCAGTACATACATCTACACCACCTATTGCTTCACCACAGTCTGATGATTTAAGTGAAAGAACTGCCTCAGTATCTGTTTCTGGGGAAAAGCCTATTTCTGCTGAAGGTACTTCTCCACAAAGTACTTCTCTGCAAGGTACTGCTTCAGAGCATACTCCAGTACCTTCTCCCAATGATTATACTTCCACAGGTGGGTTTCAAACACCTGGAGGAGATGAGGGAATTCAGGGTCCTTTGGATAATTATGCTTTGAATAGGGAGTTCTGGAGAATGAAGAAAGTAGTGGATAATCAGGCTGCAGAGATTAAAAGACGGAGAAATAAGTTCAGAAGGTTGAAGAGATTTGTGTGGCCACTTGTGAAGAACTTTAGACTTTATGTAAAAGAAAAGAAGTAATCCCAAAAGAAAAAGTCTAAGTCAGCCAAGAAAGCTTCTAAGTCAAAGAGGAGTCACAAGAAGTCATCATCTTTCAAATTGGGGAGGAATCAAGATGATAATTTGAATGATGATGATGCTGGAGTTCAATATTCAGAAGATGCTCATCTTTGGCATTATCCAGAAGAACCTTTGAACTTTGTGCCAGAGAAATGATGAGAATGAGAATATTGTTCAAGAAGAAGTTGATGAGCAAGAAGCTGGAGAACAAGTTGAAAATATTCAAAGTACTCACATTCAAAGTACTGATGTTCAAAGTACTGTTGATGAAAGTACTGGTATGCAAAGTACTGATGTGCAAGGTACTGTTGCAATGGATATTGATGGAATTAGAACTTCTACAACTGGAACTTCTACAAAGACTTTTGAAGATGAAGCTGGTCCTTCTAATCCTATTCAGCAAGAAGAAGTCAAAGAGCATACAGCAAGTGATGATGAGACAATAGCTCAGATAATGCTCAATTTGGATAGACCTTCAGGTATACATATTTCTGAGCCTGCACAACAAGTCTCTGAGTCTTCTTCTGAACCTGAAGCTTTAGATCCTAAAGACAAAGGAAAAGGGATCATGAAGCAGACCAAGAAGAAAAAGAAGAAGTTTACTCTTGCACAGCTGAGGGAAATAGAGATAGCAAAGAATGAAGAAATTGCTAGATAGCAGCAAGCTGTGTATGATGCAGAGTATTTGGAAGAGATAAGGAAGCCAATTGCTGTAACAAGAAAGCCTATGACTATTGCTCAAGAGAGAAGTTGGATGATTAGTTTCTTGAAAAGAAGAGGATACAAGAATCTACAAATGCTAAGATATCCAGAAGTGAAAGCTCTATGGGATGAAGTACAAGAGTCTATTAAAAAAGAGTTGGAAAGTTTTGTCCCCATGGATGCTGATAAGGAAAAGAAATTAGAAGATATAATGAAGGAACAAGCTGAGAAAAGAAAGTTAAAAAGGAAGAAAGCTATTCAGGATGATCAATTGTCAAAGAAGCTTAAAACGATACATTCAGATACAATTGATGAACTAAAGAATTATTTCAGAGTTGTGGATTTTGAGAACAAGAAGACAGAAGACTCTGGAAAGAAGTCATAGATCATCTCATTCTCTGTAGTTGAATCAACTGAAGGAAACTATCTCATGTTCAACAGAGAAGATGAAAGCTTCACTGTGTTTAATATGCTATGGGATGTTCTGCACATAATAGACAGAGAAGATCTATACAACTTGTATTTAAAAGTGCAGACATACTATGAGAATATTAAAGCAACAGGAGTGGGATTAATCTTACTTAGAGATTTGATAACCATCTGGGAAACAGAAGAAACAAGTAATGATACTCTGTGGAATGATCAAGAAAACTGGGAGATAACAAGATGGAGATTCTTTGAGTCATCAGGAGTTCATTCACTTGAGATGGAAGATGGTACTATGATTCACATGTTAGCTGAAAGAAGATATCCTTTGATAAGAGAACTTATGATCAGGATGTTGGATCATGGAATGGAGGTTAAAGATGAAACTGAAGTAGCTTTCATGGTGATTAAGCTATTTATCAGGTGGACAAAATCAGAAGAATAATATTGCATAAGTACTGGTATGATTTGTTTTGAATAATAAGTATTTTTCTCAAAGTACTGCAAGACAAACAGTACTTTACCAAAGTACTGCTTGCTGCATAAAACCAGTAAAAGTCCTTTGTAAAATAAAGTAAAGAGTTTTTGAAGCTTAAAGATGATATAAAACAAAAGGATTTGAAGAGTAAAACATGGTGTTAGTACTTGTACCGCACAACAAATGGTAATCAACTCACCATGTTTAACAGAAAAGAAAGAGTTTGACTCATCATGAGGGTACGGCTCTGATGTGATAATCAAATCCGTTTTTAGTTGACAACTTACTAAAAATTGTATGGTTTTCAACTCACCATATCTGTAAAAGTGAAGAGTTGACTAGCCCACAAGAAAATGGCTTTTGGTAATGGCTGTGGAAAATCCATTTTATGGTAATTAGTTCACCATGGTTGAAATCAAAAAACTAACTAGTCCAAAAGCAAACGGCTATTGGTAAAGACTACTCAAATCCGTTGATAGCTGATGATTTGCTAAAAATCATATGGTTATCAATGTACCATGGTTGTTCTAACCTAAACATTGGCTACTCTAAAGTTAATGGCTTTGGTAAAGAGACATCAAAATCCATTAAAAGTTTAATGATTCACCTCTCACAGAAGTTTACACATCTGGAAGTGATGAGAACAGTATGAAACTTTAAAAGATTTGATGTACACTTTGTCAAAATGTTGTTGAGTTGCTGAGAAGATGATGATCAAGAGTACTTTGACATACTAGATTGAAAAGAGATAAAGACACAATCTTCCTGAATGATAAAGATATTGAAGATCCAAGAAAGCAAAGAAACTTGAAATCAAGCAAGTGGAATTCAAGTTAGGGGAGAATTGTTGGGATATGAAGATCTAAGTACTTCTGGAAAGATCAAAGTACTGCTATGCCACATGAATTTTATTTTTGTGTGGCCTTTTGTAATATTTAGTCACACAACGCATGTTTTTTTTTTTTTTTTTTTTTTTTTTTTTTTTTTTTTTTTTTTTTTTGGTATTTAGTCACATACACTTAAGCAAACAGTGGCCAAAAGTGTTAATAAGTGTGACCATATGCTGTTTAAAACGCAGACATATGTGTTCTGTGTGACTAATGTTAATCCAATGGTCACATGAATTGTTAATTCGTGTGGCATTTGGTAATATTTAGTCACACATCGAATTAAAGAAATGAGTGACCAATGATGTTAGTATTGCTAGTACTAAGTTACTACTGCTGGATCAGAGTTACTATTGCTAGTATATAAATAAGACAGAATTAAAAACAAAAAGCAATTTCAAATTCCATACAACTCGAATGTATATAAATGAACAAAATATATATAGAATTTTAGTGTCGCATATAATGAAATTCTCAACTACTATAAGTTAAAACCTTTTGAATCTTCCCCGGACCCCTAGCTTGCTTTTGCACTTCTGTACTAGAGACATAATTTCTGCGCTTTGGTTGTAGTTTTGGTCTAGGAATGTTTTCACTAACTTTTGATTTCGTAGTTGGTGGTGTAACCTGTGGTAAACAAAAGATGCTTGTATCAAACATTGAATTTAATATGAAGAATTATATATATATATATATATATATATATATATATATATATATATATATATATATATATATATATATATATATATATATATATATATATATACACACGAATTGGCTAAAAAAAATTGTTGCCAGGCTATCCCAACATATATTATATATTTCACAATTTGGTGCTCCATTATATTGACATCTAATAAGTGAGACTCTTTTAAGGGCATAAGACAACCCTGCTCTAAAGATACATCTAATCAATTTAAGAGCATCATTTGTAGTTACCCAAGCCAAAACCCAAAAAGAGTGTCACGTCATGTTATCTCAACATTTTTGTCTTTCACTTCCTTTATCACTCTCACACCCAAAACCCTCTCCCTAGTCCCTTAAGCCAAAACCCACCATCTCATTTTTTTTTTCAAAACAACAAATATATATATATATATATATATATATATATATATATATATATATATATAGTTAGGATCAAATAGGAAGAATAATTAAAATAGGAAGGATAAGAAGTAACCACAGCCACATATTCTAGATGCACCTACAAAAATGGATGCATCTTCATTTAAATTTTCCCTCCCATATAAAAATGTGTGGCTAGAATTACTTCTTACCCTTCTTATTTTAATTAATCTTCTTATTGAATAAGCAAACATAAAGATGCATATTTACCAATGGACCAATACAACTTTTGATGTTTGTTTTACAAATCAAAATATATAAAGATGATTTTATTAATACAAATTATAATTAAAAAAAATAAAACGTATAATGTATACAGATTAGGGTTTAAAACCCATTCTAGCGTATAACAAAAGAAGGAAAAAAAAAAAAAAAAAAAAAAAAAAAAAAAAAAAAAACAGTTCATTATCATACTCTGTATATCCTTTTTATCAAAACCCAAGAGCCCTAATCGGAGTATCTCTTCTCCATCGTATTCAATTTTAAACACGAGGATGAAGAAGGGGAGGCTTCTGAGAATATAGTATTCAAGGTATATTATTGCTACTGTTCTGTTGTTGATAACATATGGCTAATATCATTCATTCATCTTTTGAATAATAGAATAACCACCATTACAATACAATTTTTCAACGCATATAACTTTTGGAGGTAAACTATTATGTGATGTATTGACTACCCTACATGATATATTTAAATTACTAAGACTGTGTATTATATCTTTTCAGATGACTTTGATTCAGAAGTTTTAATGATTAGGGATAATGGTACATAACACGAAAGTTGCTCCTAAACCAAGACCCATGGGAAAGGAGCTAATGGCAGAACCACATGGCACTAATTTAGCCACTTTAAAATCCACAAACATAAACAAGGCCTTACACGTCAAATTATATCGCAAATGGACTGTCACAAACAAAGAACCGAAGCCGGTATTGTTTTGTTGCATGCTACTTGATCAACTGGTATCATACACTTTCTTTTGTAATTTACCAAAACTCCAGCCGCTTTGAGTACCTTTACTATAAAGCATAAAGCTGCTGCAAATTAAATTTTTGGTCAACATATAGGGCGGCGCTATCCAAACAAATATCAGTTTACAAGAAAAAGATAGATTGGACAACAGCCTTGGGCTAAATGGAACATATACGATCACAGGTTTCGGTTTCCAGGATTCGCGCAAATAATTTATAGACACTGCCTCACATGCTCTGCTTGGCACTTGGTAAATATACCAACGTGCACACGTACTCTGGCACAGGATTCCCAGCACATCACTTCAACTTCGTTCCCTATAATGAACTGTATGCAAACGTTGGCGCCAAATAAGAAGTGCTTACAGGTACACCGTAACAATAGCTGTAAAGTTTATTTTACTGCAATATTAATACTGACTATGAGATAATGGGACCCTAACAAGAAAAGTTGTATGGTGGGATATTGGTATTCAGAATCTCGAGTGATACTATCACCTAAAGGTTTGTGCAAATACCTAGAGGAAACAGCATTAGATTCACTCTATGGGATGACAAGCACGTGCTTTTGATATGGAAGAATATAAGCGTGCTAAGCCACCGGTCGTCATTGCAGTTAGCTCATGTGGGGTAAAGACATATGGTGGTTAGTATGTTTTTGATATAATTTTTGTAGCCAACAAAAACTGTAGTCTCATAACTACGAACATGCCTCCTGCGGTTTACAGCTTTCAAACTCACATGCGAGGCCCTACTACTTCAATCCTGATATACCCGAAACCCATGAGATACTCACAGTGTATTGAAGTCCTTTAAAATGCATTTGGTAAAATTGAATAAAAATGCCATTGGTCAAATGGGTCAAGCTTGATGAATGGATTGAAGTCCTTTAAAATGCATTAAGATGCATAATAGCTATTAAAATTGTTGTTTCACAATGAAAAGTTTATCATATTAATGTAGTTATAGTTTTGTGATCGTAGTAAGCAATAGTTAAGCAGCTAAATATAAAGCAGAAGTGTATGTGGGTTGAACCAATCCAACATTTTTTACCAGTCCTAAGTTTTATTTATATTCTCCTTCTTGAGCAGTTCCACAATACGACTTACCCATCAGCCTGCCACATTGACCTGGGCGAGAAGATATACAAGCATAAAACCGACAAGAATTGAGATGGTTGTTATAATTTCATTCAGGAAGTTCATTCTCAGCTTAAGGAATTGATTCCAAAAAGCAGGTACGTTTCCTGCATTTATGGTTGCATTGTTCTTTTTAAAATTTCTTTTCATTCACATTCACTGTATTTTAGACTTATACCTGTCATTCTAATGTGTCAAATCGCTTTGATTACTCTTTTTTGTTTCTTAACTATGCAACTTAAGTTTCTAAATTCTGAGTTAAACTCCTAAATTTGGTTGTTGAAATCTTGTGTAGGAACATAACTACACTCCTCAATTGTGCAGGAAGATAGCTCCAATTCAAAAAAAGGTTGGTTATTCACACTAATTAATAATTTACATAAATCATGTAGAAAGGTTGTGCTCGATCAATGACAGGTCGTTTTAATAACAAGCTAGCTTTTGCTTATTCATTTGCAAACTAAACCACAAAAGGGCATGAAATCAAATGAGGAGATACTTCAACCACATACTTAATCTAAAATCTAACATTTAGATATAAAAAAGATCACGTGGTCTGTTTCGGATTACTTACTATTTAAAGGACAAGAATCAGAGAAGAACCTTTAAAACGCATTGGCAAACATCCTTTAGAATATGTGTAATTTGAACATTGAAGCTCCATATAACTCTTATTTCATAGTTACTGAAACTTGGAGAGGATTGTCCTGTCTTTGATGATATGTTCGAATTTTTTCTAATATATGTTGGTGCAATGAATGGTAAGTTTTAATCGTCAACAGTATTTTATTGTAGTTAAAATTTCAGATTTTATGCATAATATCACAATTATACTTGCTTGCAGATGCTGATGCTGCACGTAGATTAAATAATCAGTTTTATGCATTTCCATTAATTGGTTTGGTGGATTACACCATGCCAAAAGTGCGAGTCATCTGGTTTTTTTATCAATAATTTGGTTTTGGGCATTTTAGAGCTTCTCAAGTATCATGCATGAGTTATGTAGATTGATATATATGTTTATCATTGTGATGGTGTAGAGGAAGCGTTTTACTTCACTGACAGAGTGACAGTTAACCTTATTATCATATTAATTAGATTTGTTTGAAAATTCATCATTAATAAATAATGCGAGCTCAAAAATTGGGATACCTAACTTTATATTCAGAGTTGCATCTTATGGTTACTTCCAAAGTCAACAGTATGTGAATATCAATAATCATTTTTCAAGCAATGTTTTTAGAGTATCAGTTTAATCACACATAATATGTGACGACACACAATTAAACGATGGTATAAAAGGCTAAAAGACCATAAAGTATTTGATAGTCAAAAGAGCTTTAGCCCCTTCATTAGGATAAATGGAGATTAGCAGAACTGAGTATCATGATTGTCCCTTTTGATTATACGTTTGGTGATTTGCCTATGAGGTTACATATAGATAAACCACACAGTTGAATTTTAAGATTTCAAACTTTCCCATAGCCTAAAGTTCTAACATAGCCCAGATATTGAAGGCTAAACCATGCATGTGTGTGTCTATCGTTACAAGTTCTTATGAAGTTATTAATGTTAAACAGGCAGATCTTTGTTGACGTGTTTCTCTTTTTACTGCACTAATGAAGTTTGTTTCCAGCTACGCTCTAACATCAGTTCGACATGGCAACAACAAATGTGCGGTAACTCACGGATCGACATTGGAAAGTGTAAAGTATATATTATTATGTATATAAAAACTAATGCTATGAACATGGGAAAGAAAGGCCACTGTTGGTTTTCCGCTATCAGGAAGGTTTTTACATCTAACTCTGAAGATAAGAAGTCACTGACTAGTACTACTACTACTACTAACCACCACCACCACCACCACCACCACCACCACCACTACCACCACCACCACCACCACCACTACTACCACCACCACTACTACGACCACCACTACCACTACGACCACCACTACCACTACCACCACCACTACCACCACCACTACCACTACCACTACTACTACTACTAATAATAATAATAATAATAATGTAAGCTGCTAATGGTTTGAAAAGTTATCAATACTTTAGTCCGTAGAAACTACACGCTGAGATGGGGTATGGTTTGAATGTTGATGGTGATATTGAGTTGGATCACAAAGTTAAAGGGCAAATGATCTCAGTAAGTTTTTTTCTTTTTTAAGTTAAGATATGCTTTTACCAGCTAACGCTTATCTGATTTCAGGTTATGTTTCATATTTTCAATTTTATTGCTTATTTTAAAACTTATCACCTTATATAATGGGCTTATAGGAGTTAGTAATCTCAAAAATAAGCTTAAACAAGCACCCCATTAGTTTGGTTACCGCTTTTGAATCAGTATATTCAAAAAGTAATCATTGATGATAAGGCGCAATTAGCAAGCTAATAGGATAGCCTTGCAGCAGTATATTTTACACTGTATGAAGTGCTATTCAAGTTAGCAATGCGAGAACATGGGTTTGGGTGGGCATGATTACCTGTGGCATTGTATCAGATACATTGTTCTTTGTATTCCATTAAGTTCAGATATATCAAAAGGTATGGGGCTGGCAGAAATTATTTAAGTTAGCACCACCCATTATATTAAAAACTAATGTAACACCCCAAAAACGACCCATATATATATGGAACCAACTCACCAATATGTTCAATGTTATGATTTTTAGGTATCTAGGAAGCAATAGCTTAAACGGGGAGATCCCATCAAATATAATAACTCCACAACTTCGGGGACTGTAAGTACCAAAATGGTGTCTTGAGCCACCTCTTAATTTCCTTCTATTTATCATTTTTGTTTCATTATGTTGCAACATAGACGTCTCCTTCAATTCCATCACAGGAAATTTACGTGCTAATTTTGAAATTATTGGAAGATCATTGTGAGTTGAATTATTCTATTTCATCTTTAAGTCCTCGGATTATCGCAACACCACATAAACATAATACTTTTTTCTGAAGAAAAGTTGTAGTAACTTTGGTGAATGGAGACAGCTTACCAAACGGTTAAACTGCCATTCCTTTAAGATTTACGATTCCATTCTCTTGGGATTTTTATATGTGGAAAAGCCTAATGTGTTTACTTAAAAATTGGTGCAGGAAGGTGTCTGAGATCTCACGTTGCCTGCTAGGTGATAACAAGTGCACAAAAAACGTTCAAGGCAGTAAGTTCTATTCAGCATCATTCATAGTTCGACTCTCAAGGTCAGACGAACAAATTTTTAACGTCATGTTCGATAAACATTTTCTATAGGTTCGATAGTTAAACTATTCCACCCGTAATGTAACTTTGAAATTTCTTATCAAATTTTGAGTAGAAAATCAGTGTGTTTGACTTTGACTTTGCATTGTAGATTCTTTTGCTTTCAAATGTGGTGGATCACAATAAGTATCTACATATGGTGTTAGATTTGATGATGACTCTGAAATCCTCGGAGCTTCGCCAGTCTACACAAGTTCAAACAACAAATGGGTAGTAGGCAACACATGAAGTTTCATATCAAACGGGTTAAGAAGTGGAGGAGAAAACCAATCTCTTGGTGTCAGTAGTATCCAGGATGTAACTTCACTGTAAGTTCTTTTCTCTTAATTCTAATTTGGATCAAAAAAGACAACTCTTTCAATATAAAGTCGATGGTAAGTGTAAGTCATGACTAATACGCCAATGTTTCACGTTAAATTAACGAGTGTGGCCTGGCGAGAAAGACGAACTATTATATATTTTCCGAGCGGCAGGCAATAATCAAGAATGAGGTTGGCGAGTGTTTCAAGTCACGAGGAATAGTGATATTTGAACTCCAACATGCTTTACTACTATGTTGCATCAATTTAATTTCAATATCTAAAATTAACACGATGTTTAGGATTGCTTATTGTTTTTGGGTATAAGGCTTCTGACTACTAGATGATTGTAGATATCAATGTTTCGGTAAATTATAGTTAAAAGTAGAAAAAAAGTAGAACGGGCGTGTTGAGTAATGGGTCAAAATGGGTTGATTCAGTTTGGTTGTTCCTGAATTTTTTTTGTTTGGCTTTTGTCTCACAGGTAGCTCAGCTGAGAAATTTAAAATTTCATGTACATTAAGAGGGGCATACGAAAAACTTAAGAGGTTCATTTAGCTTGGTGGTTTGCTCAAGTTGGTTCTCAGAAAGAGATTCGAAAGGCACGTTTTTAGTTGTCTTAAGTCACAAGTTCAGGTCAGCATTTGAGCATTTGTTATGATTTGGAACTTCTTATGGGGTAAGAAGTTCACATCGACACACACACACGTAATGGTGATAATCTATTTGATTGCTCTAAATTACAGTGAATTCACAACCTTATTGTAGCTTTGGAATTAATGTTTAGGCCATCTCTAAATTAGCATGGTCCATACATATTTATGCCTGTTGAATGGTGTACAGTTAAGTAATTTAGGCTCTGTATGTGGCTTAAATTGACATGGCATCTTATAAAGTTTTTTTTAGGTCCGCCAATTATTATGGTTCTGCAAGACGCAAATTTATTTGAGTGCATGTTGATGGGAGATAAATTATGTTTATTGTTCCTACTTTTAGAGCAGAGTGAAACGCATTTTGATGTTCCAAAAAAGAATGTAAGCGTGATGTAGAATTATCATGATATAGCACCATTGACTTCTTCATCATTAAGTGCCGAAAACATATCATTAAGCTAAGTATCAAGGAAACAAATTACAAATGCCTCAATAAACATATACATAAAAGAAATAGATGGTCACCTAATTATACGTAGTGAGCCATTTTTTCCCATCACTGATCTATGATATACGATTTGACCTCACCTTACGGCGTGAACTGGACGACTTCCCTATTTCTAACATTACAGATTACATTTGACTTACATTAGGTATTTTTGGTTATTAATTATAGTTGCATTGAAAAATTATTATATTTGGTATTGATGTTTTGTTTTGTAAGCTATAACTAAAGTGCATAAGTTTTCAAGATGTTAAAATGTAAGGGTCTAAACGTGCTATTTATACTTTAATTTGGTCTGAAGCAACCTTTATCACGGAAGTGGTTGAGACAATTGACTGAACTAAATCTAAAACAAGTTAGTATATACGGGGTCTATAAATTATTATCTATTCATACATATACCAAATTCTTTTAGTCGCATGATATCACAAATCAATCACTTATATAAACATGTTTATGTTCATAATAATAACAAAACTCTCATTACACGGTTTACAATTTCATCCCTTACATTTCAGTGTGCTGCGAGTTGTGATCTGTGGCTACTGCTCACATCAAATACTGACACCTTACTACTCAAAACTCACTGCTAATTTTACCAAAAAACATTAAAAAGAAACAATACATAATATACATACACACACATTAAGAGAAACAATACATCCATATAAAAAAATAATTATAAAAATTAATTAATACTCAATCACAAATAATCAATAAATAACAATTAATTAATGACCATCTAATATTAACCAACAAATAATTACAAGTCATGCCCGCCCATCGGGTGGGCTTCGAAATCTAATATATATATATATATATATATATATATATATATATATATATATATATATATATATATATATATATATATATATATATATATATATATATACACACACTAGTAGAAAAGGGCTATTTTACAACCGACATTTTAAAACGGTTTTCAATTCCACCGCACTAAATACTTTGAAAAAGATTATATATTACGGTTAATAAAGTACGTAGTATAAAATGTATCATTTAAATCGGTTGTTTTGTATATTTAATATAATCTTTTTATTTAAAGCGGTTGTATATAACCGTTGTAAAAAATTGAATATTTTATAATCTAATTTCATTATTTGCAGCGGTTGTAGATAAGTGTTCTATTTCTAAATGAATTGGACAACAAAAAAGTGAATGGCGGGTAAGAGCACAAGGTGCAAAGTTGAGGCATTGACTCCCCATTCGGGCCCCACCATGCCACATCACCAAAACACCTCAACTTCAACTAACCACAACAAACTTCTCTCATCAAACAACAAATCTCAACTTCCCCATTAGGGCCGCACCTCTTACACATTTATCTTTTTATTCATTTCATTAAAACATTTTCAAAAATAAAATCACAAAATCATTTTTTTTGTCAAAACCTTTTTATTTTATTAAAACCTTTATTATTATTATTATTATTATTATTATTATTATTATTATTATTATTATTATTATTATTATTATTATTATTATTATTGTTATTTAAAAAGAAAGAAAGAAAAAAATAAAAATAAAAAAAGAGTATACTACAAAAATCGTCCCTTGGTTCCTGGATCTCACAACACACAAACATATTATCATCATCATCTTCAATATCAATATTCAAAGTCAAACACAAACCACCACAACCTCCGCAGCCACCACCGCCTCCTTCCCCAACACAACCGCCGCCCCTAAACCGGCCACCACAGCCACCACCGCCTCCTTCCCCAACACAACTTGTAAACCACCACAACCTCCCATCATATACATTCTTACAATAAAGCCAAGATATAAAACCCAACAAAAAAGAAAAAAAAAATGAACCTGCCAACTTGTCAGAATTTTGCTTCGCCGTGGCCACGGGGAGGTGACCAACGGCGAGCAACGGTGAGGGGGGTTTGGTGTGGCGGCGAGCAACGGCTCGCCGTTGTCATTGCCAACTAAGACTGCGAGCCCCCCTTCCCCATCTGCACCTTGTGCTCTAAGTTGGAAATGCCAAAACTTAGCGGGATAAAAAATTATTTTGAAAATTTTGGGCGGGATGCACATTAACTTTTTGACATTAATTGATACGGTTTTTATATAGTCACCGTTCTGAAAAACACACGATAATGCACCCACCTCACACTTCACCAATTAAAATTCACCAAAACCCTAGATCTTGTTTCTCTTCTATGTGCCGCCCCGTCAATACCTTTTCAAAATCAACAATTATCGAACAAATCTTTCATTTTTAACCACCACTTAACACCTAAAACCTTCAAAATCATATTGAAACAAGAAATTATCCACAAATTCGGGCAAAATTTGCATTTATAGGGAAAAATTTATGATTTAGAGTTTGAAATATTTTACTCAATCTTGTGAGGTAATTGTTTTTCATTTTTTGTCTATGTGTTAAACATGATCTCATTTCATTTTTTAATTACAAAGCAACAAAGTTATTACATATCATATGATTGTATTGATTTTCTATGCTTATGCTGTGTATTTTGTGTGGGCTAAATGGACCTCAAGACTTTTGCGTTTGTACCTTATGGCTTATGGTGTGTCTTGTGTGGCTGAGTATTGTCAAAACAAAAATATTTGATTTTTACTTGGTCTTTCTGTAGTGTGGGCTACAGGAATGACTTTCAAAATGTACAGCTGTGATGCATTTTAATGATCGAATAATGAAGATAGAAACTGCGCGCTAAAGACTATCAATTAAGTACTCAAGGGTTGAGGTTGTAAACCAAATACTTAAAGTAAGACTTTGGTGCCCTAATTGAGTATTTCATATACGTGTAAAACCAGTAGGTTTCTAGAACGTTGGATGAGGAATTGAAAAGCTGGCCAGCTTATTGAAGAAATAAGCCACCATAAGCTAATAAGCGCATGATGATTGTTACCTTTTTAATAATTGATATCTAACACACTTTGCATTGCAAGACTGGTCGAACTCAATCATTCAGTTTGAATAGTACGTTATCTTGATCGTAATATGGAGTCCAATCCAAGATTTGTTGATGTTGGACATAAAATGGCTCAAGTGAAATCTTATGATTGATCGAGTAACATTAACTTAGTAAGTTTTACTTTAAAACTACGGTAATTTAAAAAAGAAATCAAGATTGTATACACGGGGTTTTACTTTTTAGTGACAGTTATCAAAAAGTATTACTCGTAAAATTCTTGATTAATCAAACATGTTTTATTTTTGCCGTCCAAAAAATAAATAAATAAATAAATAAAATAAAAAAATCAAACATGTTTTTATTACAAAGATCGACTTCAGTTCACGAAACATACAAGTTAGGACTTTAGTTTATTACTTTATTATACGTCTAGCATATATTGAAACTCCTTTGGATCCTGTTCTTTTTAACCGCTTGCTAAACACATTTATATCATAATAGTATCACTTATTTAGTTACTCGCATTTATTAGCATATAACATATACATCATGTTTATTTGGTGTCATGGTGATGATAACTGAATGATCCTAAGAATGTTCCATAATATACAGCAAGATTAACATTAAGAATACCCCTTTTAAGAATTTAAGCGCGTTTGATAGTTTATAGGTTTGTTTGGATTGGATAAATAATTTCACCCAATGCATAAACAAAACTTAACTAATTAATCCAATTCATACAAACCAACTAAGAAGCTAGGTAAGAAATGAAGCTCGACTCTAAGAGATGTAACGCTGCGGTCACTCCCAACTCCACGTTAGAGTCACATCATCCCTCTCCTCACCACTTTAGTCACCTCAATTCTTTACCAGTTACATATACCAATTGCATATAGCTTATTTAAACACAAAATACCCTAAAACACGGTCACCCACCTTTTTTTTTTTTTTTTTTTTTTTTTTTTTTTAATCAGTGACCGCCTTTGACCAAAATGTTCAGCACTTCGCACTCGAAGCATGTGAAGGTGTAGTATCGCTCGGTAATTATTGGTGGTGTCACATAGAACTCTAAGAAGATGAACAATAACGTCTAACAATCTTAACCTTACAACCAACAAAAAGAAAGACAGATGCTTTAGGACCCGTTTGGTTTATATGTTTATCTTGGGTTTGGGTTAGAAAAATACACCCCACCACATTTTTAGTTGTTTGGTATGATTTGTGTTTGGACTATAAAGGTATGTAAAAAAGTAAGTTAGTATGGTAGGTTTTATGACAAAAGATAAAACCCACATTATCTTCTCTTTTTCTCTCTCATCTAAACTTTTATATAAATAATATATTAATCATATTTTAAATATAAAATAATTTTAAATATTTTTCTCTCTTTAAATTAAATGCAAATTCTAATGTAAATTATAATCATAATCCAAATCCAAATCATAATCATAAACCCACCTACAAACAAAACGGACCATTAAATGTGATTAAAAAAAAAGGCACCAACGTAACCTGGCATTAAGTTTTCATATTTGTAAATATTAAACAGTGGTGGTTAACACAACAACAACAATATATATATATATATATATATATATATATATATATATATATATATATATATATATATATATATATATCATGTTTTTCATTCTTAACATGGTCCTCATCTTTTGAATAAAAAATACTCCGTAGATAGCATACGCATTAGGCATTCGAATAGTGATTTCTATGTTTTAACTGAATTAAAATCATTTTCCAACTAAATTTGAGAGCTTCTGCCGTTGGGTAGAACATTGAATTATTAAAATTTAACTAAATTTAGTTCTTAACATAATCTTTTATATAATAAAATAAAACCCCTGTTGGAATTTTTTCATTTCAAAAAAATCAATTCATTTCTTATTAGGCAATAATTAAATTATTATTATTATTTTTCTCTGCAATATTTAATTAAAAAAACGAAAATCTTTCTTAAATTGTCTAATTTTTGTTCAAAAGTCGTTTTTCTCATAATAGGTAAAAAAAATGAAAGATACACATGTCCTTACCATGTATTTCTTAATAGATTTGGACTAATTTGTAAAATTTTATAAAAAAACGCACTCCGTGACATTGATATTCATCAACACAATAACAAAAAAACTCACACACACACACATCTTATCCACCTACCTAAGCTTCACATCTTATTCATCAGGTTCATGCTTAATCTTGCACTATGGATCATATACGCAAACCTGCCCCAAAGGGAGAAAATGTTTGCAATTGCAAAGATCTAATTAGAGTTCAAAGGCAGAGGCAATGGTCATATTCCAAAAAGGTTTGTAATTAGACGAAACATAATAGAAAGAGAAAACCTAAGACTCAAGTTTATGATTTCAAGGAACGGCTGCAAGTCTGCAACAAGTCGGGAACACGTTGCTTTCTTTATGAGTTCGGTTTGATTCCCGATCACAAACGGTAGGTAAATATATTTGTTTCTGATTTTGAATTTAGTCATCATTGATAAATATGGGAGGACACTCATTTGTCAAAATCCTATTACTATTAAGATATTTTTGATTGTTGATATTCGTTTCTCCCCTTGATCATGATTTAAAAATATGTTTAGAAGTGATTCAATTAGATACATGATTGTCGGAGTTGTATTATTAATGGTGTGATTCGGTTGTAAGTATTAATACATAGGGTCTCACAGTTTAATAAAAAAAATGGTATTGTTTGATCGGAACCAAAGCATATGACGTCTGTTGTTGGTAAACAATGGGTAAAAAGGATTTGTCATATGAACTTCATTTAATATTGTTTGAAAACAATACGGAGTATTAGTAAAGCATGTGACGAGTGTATGCCAACGCCTGCACCAAGACAATTCAGAAATAAGCCAAACATTAAGCAGTTGTTAAAGATGCTAGCACATAGGAAACACTGATATTGATTTTTTCACCACCCTTTTATGTAGTTACCCAACATTGTTTCTTGGATATAATTGGTGGTTGTAGTTTTTATATTCCATACAAGTACAGGTTTAAGTATGCAAGTGAATGTCACATTGCAACTTCTATAGAGTATTTAAATGGTTGTTGTAGTAGTAAGAGAGGCTAAAACTGCACATATTTGATAGTTAAGGTTATGGCCATGCTTATTGTAAGTTATTATGAATTTATGACTTTACTTTTTTCGTAAGTTTTAGGTTGTCGTCCAATTATGCAGGTGTCACTTATATAGAGCAAAAAACACCATGTGGAAAGCTTTGTAGAATCACAAATTACTTATATGTTGTCATGTTTAAGAAAAAGAAGAATCGCAAGTTCACTAGCAATGAGCACTAGGTGCAGTTTGTGATATAGGGGACTAGGGGTATTATACACCCAGCACGTTAATTGAAATGCCATTCCAAAAAAAAAAAAAAAAAATCCTAATTACATTCATATAACACACAATTAAAAGACCCCACTTACTCTGTTTTTAAACTAAAAAAATACACAAAATCACCTTTTTCAACACGCCGGTTATCAACATGACGGTGAACCTATAACACTGGAGGCCGGTGCAAGGATAGCGCCGTTATATGTACAAGATGCATGCCTTAAAAGTAAGCATGGTATGCACGGCTAACCTTCTAAACAAAACAACCCTAAATGCATGCCTTTAAAGTAAATAATTTGTAGTAAACCTTTTCATATTTTGCGTTTTGAATTAATTATGTTATCTATCATGGTTAGTTAGTGGTTTTCGAAATGAATTTTATTAATTTCAAAGTTATTTGTCATAGGTCACGATGTAGTGACAACAGACAAAAAGTGCTAAATGGGATGACATTTGTAATGGTGTCATCAAAATGAAAATTGTGATATACTCTTTGTTTATGTTAATAAAAACAAACAACGTTTAAAGAAGAGGAAGATATGAGGGTGAAAAAAGACGAGAGCAAATAATTTATGTAATATTGATGATATAATCATGTATTGGTTATCCATAACAGATGAATCATAACAACTTTGGATCAAGTTTTTAGACGTGTCATTCATATACATTAACTTCATATTAAAAATATAGTTGTACTGTAAATAACTATTAGTTGCTAATAATATTAAAGGATGTTTGGGTAAGCTAGATACAAGTCTTAAAGAGCTGTTGTTGTTGTTGTTGTTTTTTTATTTTATTTTATTTTTAATTTTTTTTAAATATTTGGATAGCTATTAAGCACTTAAAGGGTGTTTGAATAAGATTATTTTTAAAAAAGTATAGGTTTATTTAGAAACAATTGTAAGTAAATTGTAACTTCATGTCAACGACTAACCTAAAGGGTCACCTATTTAAAACAATGTTATGTGAACAATGCAATTGCTTGATAACTACTACTACTATGAGCCTTGTTATGATTCATTTGAGGGTGCATGGGACTGGGCACGTACAACACTTATAGACCATGCTTTTGATAAACGTCAACGTACATATACGTGAATGCATAGATTTTTAAAAGTTTAAGGTTAATGAAAATTACAGGTTTCAAGGGTATGTTCGATATGGGATGATTGATACGATAATCTGCATTGTTATTAAGGAGATTGAGCCTGTGAATGCATCCTATTATCTAACTCAGCATATACTAGATGTCTAGATGCCTCTTGATGCAATTGTATGTAATACTGATTGAGCAAATTAGTCCTTTTTCGTGTGCCTTTTTAGTTTAACTTTAGCTTAGGTGTGGCTGATATGAATCTTGAATCAGAGTACAAACAAGCTTAAATCTATTAAAAAGAATTTCGTTAATTTGTTAATATTGCAAAAAATGCTATTAGTATCTAGAAAGTATTAGTTGCATTGCGATACAAGTCTGCTAATATAAATCAAATAGATATACATACAAATGAGATTAAACTGAGATCTAAGTTAAGGTGAGGTTTCCATTTATCTATTAGAGTCATAGTATTGATAAGTCCCTTAAATCAACTAAACAAGCATGTAGCTAGCTCACACACTATTTTGAAAAGATCATTCGAGCTAGGCCATACTAGCAACTACTTGGCCAAACAGTAACCGTAGCTATGCATGATGCTCCGGTGAAGGGGGTGAAGGAGGTTGCTTTCCAGAGATGAACCTTTCGGCATCAGCAAGCTGGGACAAGACTATAAGGAGTGCAATTAAATGAAATTTCATTTTTTTTTAAACTTATATTTTGCTAAAAGCAGTGAATGGCTATAATCATTTGACAACTTCACTATATATATTGTCAAAGTTTGTATTTTTCTACTTAGATATCAAAGTATTTCATAGTTCAGTTTAAAATTGATTTCCATGTGGAACTTCTACTTTTAGCGAGTATACGGTTGTTCATGTTGAATGTCTTGCTAAAATCAACCCTGAAGCCCTTCTTGATAAAGTTTGTGTCCTAAGTTGTGGTATCTCCACGGGTACAAATATAGGTAATAATCACCATCTATTTTGTGTCGATTTTTTTCTTGTGATCTTGATGAAAATAATTTGGGTCTATTTAGATCTTAGTGCTACTTTAAATGGCTCATCTATAGCGGGTTTTGGACTAGGAACTGTGGGACTTACAGTGAATTATCAATTATCTAATATTGTAACTCTTTAAACATGTGACATATTTATTTATTTTGATGCTAATGATTTATCTGTTACTAGGATGCTCAAGGGGAAAGAGTTGCGGTGTTTCATTGATTATTGGTGTTGATCTTACTGCCAACTGGTTTGAACTTGGTAAACTGTAAAACAAAAAACTTGAAGATTCTATGAAATAGAGTTTGACAACAACATTGATATATTTCTTTGTTTCGACAGCAAAACAGTTTGGGGTGACTGAGTTTGAACCCAAAAGAGTACAAGAAACCAGTACATGAAGTGATTGCAGAAATGACTAATGGAGGATTGATGGGAGAGTGGAATGTACTGGCGATATTGATGCTATGATATCTGCTTTTGAATGTGTTCATGATGTATGAGTTTACTTTTAGACCCTTCTTATCTTCTCTGTAATGCTATTTTTAATATTTGGTTTGTGTGCTAACAAGATTAAAAATAATTGTGGATATGTATGAGATGAATCAGGTGTATGCGAGAGAGGTTGTATCCCGTGCATATGCACTGGTTTTATATATTACGTTAATTTAGATTTTACTTTTTAAATGCCTGAGGACAACTCAAATCTTTCAGTTTGGATTATCTCGATAAAAAAATAATAAATAATATGTTTTTGGTTTAAAACAGAAAATGCACTTTTCATTGTAACAAATAAAATAAAAAGTATCAGTATGAATTATGGTAAACAAATGCGTTGAACATAGCTTTAGTCAAACATATAAAATAATTATAAAGTACAAAATTATATAAAAAAAAAATGCATATCGCATTTATATTTCAAAAGATAATAAAACTACAAACATATTATATTAGTATTCCTTATTGTCTAAATTTTTTTTTTAAATGTTATAATAGCTAAACGTACAACAGTGACATGTTAACACAACTATTAATATGTCAACATAAGATTAAACTATAATTGATCTAAACTACTGATACACAATTACAACATGCGGTAGCTAAACTTTGCACATAAAGACGATCTATATGCAAAAACTATATATAAACTCTTACAACGTATAGTACTTCAAACATAATTATATGAACCAAAATTAAAAACAATAAGTAAAACAAAAGCATAACATAAACCATTTCTTTTTTAATAGACAAAAATACGTTATTAAAAAAATTTAGAAAAAAACTCGTGCGTGCACGAGCATTATAACTAGTAAACATATATAGAGACAAACAATTATCAAATTAATTATTTGAATAACTTAATATTAGATCTATATTTATTTTAGTATTTATGATGGATTTTAACTTTTCTTTATTTGAGGGGTTTAGGCCGTAAAATAGCTACGTACTTTCGCTGATGTACCGTTTTGGTACGTGTACTTATTTCTGTTCCACTTAATGTTGTCTACTTTTATGTTTTGTACCATTTTGCACTGCTGAACTTGTTTTACCGAAACTCATAACATCATTGCTGAACTTGTATAAAAAAACGTGATTTGACTAAAATACCCTCGAATTTACCCATAGAATTTGCACCATTCATCCTTGAGCTAACGGCCGTCAGTTCTGTTAGTTATTATGTGGCAACGTTAATCCATTTAGCCATCAATCATTTGCATCGTTAGTCCTTTATACATTTTTGTCCGTTTTTCTTACGGTTTTGTCCTTTATATACGTTTTCGTCCATTTTAGTCATTTTCGTCCGTTTTTCTTACGTTTTTGTCCGTTTTAATCCGTTTTTGTCAGTTTTTCTTACGTTTTCATTCGGTTTATTACCTTACTTCACCAACGAACTATCAAATTTTGTTCGACTTCACCAATATAACCTTGAAGTGACAATTTTACCCTTATCTTTTTTACCCTCACTTGCATCATTAGTCCTTAATACTAACGTACGTTAGTCCTTTTGCACCTTTTTGTTCGTTTTTTAGAAAAAATATTTTTTTTCGAAAATATTTTAGAAAAATATTTTTCTAAAATATTTTCGAAAAAAAATATTTTTTCTAAAAAATATTTTTTTTTCGAAAATACTTTAGAAAAAATATTTTTTTTTCTAAAATTTTTATTCAAATATTTTTTTTAAAAAATATTTTTTTTATTCAAATATTTTTCTAAAAAGTTTTTTATTTTTTTTCTAAAAAATATTTTAGAAAAAATAATTTTTTTCGGAAATATTTTAGAAAAAATATTTTTTTTTCTAAAATTTTTTATTCAAATATTTTTTTTTTAAAATTTTCGAAAAAATGTGCAAAATGGTACATTAGTAAAAGTACGTAGCTATTGTACAGCCTAAACCCCGTAAAAATGGATTCTTATACAAAGTCAACAAAAAGTCTCCTATGCCACGTTGGACTTTAGCCGGTTTTTAAAAAGTTTAGCCGGTTGCCAGTAAAATTTGTGCAAAACGGAACAAAACATAAAAGTACACAACATTAAGTGGAACAGAAATAAGTACACGTACCAAAACGGTACATCAGCGAAAGTACGTAGCTATTTTACGGCCTAAACCCTTATTTGAGTAAACTGATGGCGTCCTTGGTAATTGTAGATCTACAAGGAAAAAGAGTCATTATAAACTAAAAAAAATATATCGATTTTTATTTAATTAACCGGTGTCCATCATAGAAAAAACGTAGAGACTAGTTTCATCAAAACAACCAATGTCTTTGATTTTCTGAAGAGACTGGTTTCTTACAATTGAACCAGTTTTAGTGTGATTTTAAATAGACCGGTTTGTTTGAAAAAAGTGGTTTGCGTGCTCCTCATGCTCCCTACTTTTTAACTATAGAAACTTGTTTTTTTTTTAAACTGGTTTCTAATTTTCTATGAAAGGGTGTCTATGACCTTTTGTGTAGTAGTGTCAAGGAGTTATTTGAGGCCATCCCGCCAACAAATCCTTGCCAATTTGAGTTCACAAGATTTATAGACCTTTACAAATACGTCGAATCCAACTCCTGACAGTAAATCTGCTTATTTTACTACAAAATTTTGGCTATTTAATTAGTATTTACTTTGCTCGTGCAAACTACCAAACTATTTTCTTTTCGTAATACATATTTTTGAGGCATTATTTTTCAAGTCTCTTCGAGTAAAGAACAAGGATCTGAAATTGTAACACGGAGGGATTTAGTGATAGTGAATCAAGAGTAAGATAAATTTATCACATGTCCTTGCCATTAGTAATTTACATTTGATGTTTTGATATTTTCTTTATAGGAAAAAAAACTTTATGACATTATGGAACAAGTTTGATGATAATGAAGGTAACACACTTGCTGGTATGATCGGGTGTGGATTTATTATTTAGATTGATAATAGTGTCGAAAAATATGGTAAAAATATTGAATGACAATTGATTAAAAATACATTAATGGAAATTAACTTGAGTAGTTAATTCATGGTCAAATGTAACCACAAAATTTATTTTGTGTTCATGAACCATTAGTGCGATAATTAACGTGACCGTTTTTCTTGATCTTGTCTCCTTATTTATTTTTATTTTTATTTTTATTTTTATTTATTTATTTATTATTATTATTATTATTATTATTATTATTATTATTATTATTATTATTATTATTTTGTAAAAGATCAAAATTAAGACTCGGTAATTACATTACTCCAAAAAAGCGTTTAAGTACAAAAGATATGGGTGAGTCTCATATCCCAGCCCATTACATAAGCAAAAAAGCTTACATAACAATATACTACCTATTTTCTAAAAAGAAAACAAATCACTACTCAAATGATAACAAACGACAATGACGAAATAAAATAACTTCCTTAAGACCTTGAAGCTTAGTGTCATACATGTCATTAAAAGCATCCAAATTCCCTGTAAGATCATAAACCTGGTACGCATAGTCATCGTAATCATATCCATCATAGTCGTATTCACGCTCGTGACCACCACCAAATAGGTTACCAGACTCATCAAACGTGTTAACAACCTCCTCATCATCACTATCAGACACAACGATCTCTCCCGCCTTAGAAAATGGGTTACCCCTCTTTGTAGAAGAAGTAGGCGGGGAAGAAAAAGCACTAGGTTTAGAAGTCCCAACCTGTTCCTTCTCTTTTGGTTCACGCACAAGGGGTTTTTGTGATGTAGTAGTAGTCTTAAAAGACCCATCCTCTTTAGCTTCCACTGTACTTCCAGACACCACATCCAAAGTCAATTCCTTAGTAGGAATACCAAAATTATCAGTATCAGCCATATTAAGGGCATCAAACTGATTAGATGTAGCAATATTCGTTCCACTTATACTAGGCACATCAGCAGCCTTTTTCTTGTTGACATCCACTTTCTTAGGTTCAGAGGGAGGCGTTTTTGGTTGATAAATGAACTTCTTACCCACAGTAGGTTTAGTAAACCCTCCTTGACCCGTATTAGTTCACTAGTACAAAAAGTTCTATTGGTCACGCATGGTTGATTTTGAAATGTCACACTATAACATTTATACGTGACTAAATGTACCAGAATAAAATAAGCAACCACACTTGATCTGACTTGTGTGACCATTTCGGAATTCTATTGTCACACATTTGAATATTTATGTGACTAGAGGTAACTGGAAAAAAAATTGGAATATTTAGTCACTTATAATTTGGTACATTTGACAGATAGAAATGAGTTTGAGACATTAGTCACACTATATATATATATATATATATATATATATATATATATATATATATATATATATATATATATATATATATATATATATATATATATATATATACGTATGTGACAAATATATGTCACACAATTGAACAGTGTGACCAAAATCCATATATGGTCACATGAGGTAATTGTATATGTGGCTAAATTATATAGTCAAGTTTGTCACACATTATTTAAACGTGATTGCTATTCTTTGCTGAATATTTAGTCATATAGTGTTTGAAATGTGTGACAACGGAAAAGTAAGTTTGAAGCGTTAGTCACGATATGCATTTAATATTGACAAATATATGTCACACACTTGAAAAGTGTGACCAAATGTCATAAATGGTCACACTAAACCATAGAAACATGATTAAGTGTAACGAAAATTCGATACATTTGGTCACGTAAATTAATATGTGTGTCTAAAGTTTAGTGTGTGTTTGCTTGCCAAATCCTAATGTGTATAGTCACACTTAATTGAAGCACGATCATGTGACTATAGGCTTTACAAAAAAACATTAAAAAAAATAATAATAAATAAAAAATAAATAAATAAATAAATAAGTAAAAATAGTCACATTGTAACTATAGGCTTTACAATAGTCACACCATATCATAAATGTGTATCTAAATGATGTTTATGGCCACATTATAAGGGTATTATATGTGACCAATACATTCAAAATAGTCACATTGTGAAATATTCATGTGACTATTATTTATAGCAAAATGTGAAGTCAGTTATCATTAACATTGATATATATTAGTTACATTGAGTTTTTGGCTCTTTCATACATTTTGAAGATCTCATCATCCGAGTATCGCTTTAATTGAACAAGCTTTCAACCCTTCATATTGTTTAGATAGTACTCATAGTACTTCCTCTTTTGCTTAACTGTTGGACGACTGAGCACTTTTCTCTTCTTTCTTTGATTTAGATAAAATTTCTTCCTTTCAGCTTCATAATTTCTCTTCCATTAATTTTTTTCACTAGTACAAAACTGGGATTTCGTCACACATGCTGTTTTTTGAACGGTCACACAGTAACTTTTTTATGTGACTAAATGTATCAGAATAAAATAAACAGCCACACTTGATCCGACTTGTGTGACCATTTTGGAATTACATTTGAGGCTACAGCCACACATTTGAATATTTTTGTGACTAGAGTTATATGGTAAAACTTGTTTTGATTATTTAGTCACTTATAATTTGGGACGTGTGACGGATACAAATAAGTTTGAAACATTAGTCACGCTATATGTAGACATATGTGACAAATATATGTCACATATTTAAACAGTGTGACCAAAATCCATGTATTGTCACATGAAGTAATTGTGTATGTCGCTAAATCATATACTAAAGTTTGTCACGCATTATTTAAATGTGACTGCTAGTTTTTGTTGAAAATTTAGCCACATATGAATTTGAAATGTGTGACAACTGAATAGTAAGTTTGAAGCAATAGTCACGATATGCATTTAAAAGTGAAAAATATATGTCACACACTTTAACAATGTGACAAAATGTTATATATGGTCACACTTTTTCTTTTATAGTTCAAATGTTTTATAATAATTCTCAAATTTTGATATGTTCCTCACATATTTTCACTACTCCCGCCCACTTTTTTCCCCAAAATCAAATTTACATTTTCATTCTCCCTCTAATATCCAATAGTTATCTAGGTCACATAACCCACACTTATATAATCTTCTTTCTCTCTTCTTTACCGCCAACCACAAACCATTAATTTTCCTTTGCTAGCCACCCTATATCAGATCTTATCTTTTTCTTTCACAAAAAGTTCCATCTCTCTCATAACATCTCCTTCTCTCTGTCACCGCCACTCTCCCACCGCCAAACATCAGGCCACCATCTCCGGCTGCCATCATCATCATCAAGCTCAAGGGTGTGGTTAATTACGGGATGGAAACTAGGATTTGATTGTTGGTTGATTTAATAAATAAGAGTTTAGATCTATTCGACTTACCAAAAAGAAAGGTAATGAATAGGAAGAGGGTGGACAGATGGTGGTATGTTGTTGTGGTGAATCATGGTTCAAAACCTCATGATCCCCTATCCCTCCCCAAGCTCTCACATCAGTTACTTTGATTCGCTATGTTCTGATAGGCATGTGAAATTCTTCATAGATATTGCAAAAAATTATTCCCACATAATCATCCTCAACAACTTCTTATTCTTCGTTGCTATTCTTTTGCCCACAAAAAGGTAAATTTTGTTAATTACTGTCATTTTTTATGTTTAAGGATTAAAAGTTGTGTTAGTTATTTGTAAAACACACCGCAGTATATTAGTGATTGATTAGGTGTCGATCGACCATTGTACTAGTTTTGTTAAACTTTACCTTAAGTGGGCGAGAGGGACATCTTTTTCAAAGTAAAAAAATTGAAGCTAGATAATAAAATAGTACTTCTATTTTAACAGTTGATATGATATATCTTTGATCGTCATGTTTAGTTCTATTGCACAGGGCCTTTTTTACCAGCCCTGATTAGTTGATAAGAGATTTAAATGTTATCAAATCAACAAAGTAACAAAACTTGCATAATATATAGGTATAGTTGATTGATCATAAGTTTATATTGTTAGGTCTAATCCCAAGTCATAACATTAGTACTTGATTTGTGGGTTTTTTTTTTGTTTTTTTTAAAGCAAAATATAAACTGCTGTTGATTGTTTTGCAGTTATTCATTAAAATGGAGCGAATTCCAAAACGACAGTTGTTTGGTGGAGCAATTTCCGTAAATTTCCCTCTTAGGTTTGAGGTTAGTTTGTAGTTTTTCTTTTTGGTGTGTGTTTGTTCAGCGTGTGTTTATAGATTTTAATGAGGAGGTATCTGTTTTGAATTGCAGGATGTGAGCAATATACGTGAAGTGCCTGATCACCAGGTTTGTTTCTTTCATATGTTTTATATTTGTACTCGCTTTAAGTCGTCAAAAATAGTTAGTTTTACTTCTTTGATTACTCACAGTTTTTACTAAACTGTGCGTTTGTTATTGTGTTCAGGAAGTGTTTATGGACCCTGCACGTGACGAGAGTCTGATAATCGAGATTTTGGAATTGAAGGATGATGTTGCTGACAATGGAAGTGCTACTTGGTTTCTACAAGACCTCGCTATTGAACAAAACGCTGAGGGCACTATCGTAATTTCCTTTTCCTTTCGTGTTCCTTACAATTTATTCTAAACTTAAATTATTGCTAGACTTATTTGACTTTTTTCAAATATCTATAATATTTTGCTTAATTTTTCTCGTTTAGGTGACTGACCAATTAGCTGTCTTCGAGGCTCCGGGATTGGGATACAGGAAAATGACTTCCATCATAACAACTGCTACTACCTAACTGGTAAACAAGATACCAACTTTGACTTTCCGCGAGGAAGATTGATTGGTCCCAAACGGTCAACCTAATTGACCAGGTGATGGTCAACCGAGTCAAACGTCTAAAACCAATGCTCCGCGGAAGTACAGTGTTTCCCCGGGTCGTTATGTCCCGACGAGGTGTGGATTGTAATCAAACGGTTTCGTGATCGGGTGAATTTGGACAGGAAGGGGTTTGAAAGTGATTACACTACTGATTTGTACAAGGAAATAACTTAAATAAGTTATATGAACAGAACTGGACGTTTGGAAAAACCAGAAATGTTTAAAACTTAAAAACGCGTACGTTACGTTTAAATAAAACGTAAACGCACAAAATTAAAAGTGAAAACTGAAATCTGAAAACACCCAGGGGGTGAAAAGGACTTTTTTACAAAGTAAAAGATAAAAGTAAATTTTTAGAAAAATAAAATAAATTTTAACACTAATTAATAATTTAATATTAATTAAATATTAATTATTACTAATTATTAATATTTAAAACACTTAAATACAATATTATATTAATTAAATACTAGAAAAGGTGAAAATAAAATTTCTAAATTTATAAAATAACTAAAAATAAGTTTTAAAATTAAAAATAAGTATTTTTGTCTTTTTGTGAAATTTATATTAATTAATTACTAATTACCTAATTAAACTATTTTAAATTAAGAAAAATAGTAAATGAACAGTAAAAATTTATTAAAATTTCTAAAATTATTTTATAACATATAAAAGCTATAAAAAATATAAAAACTAGGTTTTACTTAATAAAAACTAATTATGCTATTTAAAACTTAATATTAATTAATTATTAATAAAACTAATATTAATTCTAATAAATACTAAATGACCAAATAAAAATCTGAGAAAATTACTATATATACTTTAATATAATAGGTAATTAATAAAAATATAAAAATGACAAGTACTTAACAAAAATCTAAAAATGAAAAATAAAATTTAAATAAAATTAAATCGAAACTATCACTTAAAATTACTTTGACTTTTCTGGTTTTTATCTTTTAGAAAACTAATTCACAACTAAAAACATTAACTTTTTATAAAAACAACTTTTTTGTAGATTGAAAATAAGCACAATGGAACACAAAAAGCCACACAGTTGACTTATGTTGACCAAGGGGTAAAATAAGCTGAAATCAGCTTAGGTGGGACCCACAATGGTTAAAACAGATGTAAATAAGTTAGATGAACATGTTTAAACCAGAAAATACAAGTGGGGTCCACAGATTAAGCAAATAAGCTATGAATAAGCACTTGGAAAGCTGTTTTGAATCTGAAAATGGGACAAAGTCTTTGGCTTGATTCAGGTGGGTCTCAGTGGATCTCAGGTCAACCCAATGGTCAAACCATGCACCCTACCAGGAGGGGGTTGAAATAGGCCAAGTAGTGGTTGTGGGTCCAACTGAGGTGGTCAGAAACCACCACCAAAGGGTGGTGTTGGGGTGAGTTAACTGCTGCTGCAGGGCAAGGCTTGCCCTGCAGCCTTGTTTGGCTTAAGGTGGGGCCCACTGAAAAATTAACAAAAATAATAGACCAATGGGATCTCAAAGATGAGCTGGTAGGCTGCAAAACCTCAAAAGCTCAAGGCTTGAATCCCTTCCTAAAATTCTATAAAATTATTGCAATTTTGGAAAAAACTGAGCAAGTGCACAATTGACTTTTCATGAAAACTTGGGATTTGACTTATTTGAACTTAACTCCTAAATTACTGACTGAATATGTACTAATAAGCTATATTAAGATAATTTTGAGCAACCTTGACAACCTAAGAGCTAAAATGACAGGTATGCAAACATAAATCCTTAACAGTGAACCCCTAAGGTAAATTTTGAAGGAATTTTGACTTATTAACCTATGAGGCCTGAACTATAGCCTTGACTAGTAATATTTAACCTTAAGCAAGTTGTCTGAGTAGCATTTAACTACCAAAATCCATCAACACCAACCCAAACCAGTTAAACCAAACACCCCTTTATCCTAGTCTGTTAAGGATTTAAGTGGTATAAGGCAATTTCAACCAATGCAAATACACACAGCTTATCACTAAACTTAAATGAGATGAAACAAGTAATAGGAAACCAGAAATAATCACTAAATAAGAACTAGAATGAGCTATGAACACAAGACAATATATAAACTGAAATTTTAAGTAAAATGAGACAAAGGAATTCTGACCTCAGGACCATAGCATAACACTCATATGAGCTCCATATCAACCAACTAAAACCTATTTAACCCACAATTACCATTCCTGAGTCAGTCAAAGCTTCATATAACCCATGTTGACTTTTGTTGACTCACTTGAGCTCATGAAATAAAATAGTAACAAATGGAGCACCAATTCACTAACAGCTATTGTTTGATATTACATGAGCTTTTGATCAAGTTCAGAACACCCAATGAGCAGAAATAAGAACTTTACTAAAAACTTAGAATTTTTATAGAAACTAAAAATGGCAATTAACTAAAATTTAGAGAATGCAAACTTAAATTGACTTAAAAGTGACCAATTACAATCTAATATCACCACTGAGAATGTTGAATTACATTAGTTTTACATAAGTAAAAAAATCTAAAACTACACTAGCTACTGTGAACTATTACTACTCTACAGCCTTCTTTCTTCTCTTTTTATTTTCTTTTTATAAACCCTGGAGGATGACTTGACTTTCCCATTTGCCCACAGCCATTGGATTGCCTAATTTGATCTCATCCGTTTAAAAACCTTTTTTGGCGGGAAAGCAGGGATTGGGCAGATAATGGGTTTGGTGGGGGTAATTATGAGGAGGGGGTTGGTGTAAGTTGTAGGTGAGTATATTTATGAGGGTTGGTGAGTTGGTGAGTGATTGGAGAGGAGGGGGAGCAAGGTTGCAGAAAAACGGGGAAGTGGGGGAGGAAGTGAACAGTGGTCGGGGTTGTGGTGTTGACCGGGGAGTTATTAGAGGTGGGTATGGGCCAGTTTGTATTTGGGCTTGGATGTTTTGTTGGATCAGGCCTGGTTTGGTTTTGGATTTGGATAAAATTAACAAAAGGGTCCAATGGGTTATTAGTAATACTACAAGGACCAAAGATGTAATATGCTGAAAATGGAGGGGTGGGTTTGACAACTTCTCCAAAGTATTTCAAGGATCATTCCTGCCATAGCTCCATATTCCAAGGACCATAAATAATTTTTTCCATTTTTAAAATTTCCGGGGATCAAATTTGTAAATTTCCAAACCTCGGGGACTAAACTTGCAATTTTCTGAAAATTTCACCCAAGGACTATTTGTGATACATTTTGATTTTCCAAGGGCAAAAAATGATTTTCCTTTCAAAAATATCCAACCAGGGACTGAATCTGCCAAAATCTGAAACTCCAGGGACTTAAACTGTAAATTTCCAAAACTTTCCAATTTTTCACCAAAGGACTCAATATGACATTTTATGATTTCAAAATGACCTTTGGTGATAATTTTCCATTTTTTTGAATGACCAGGGACTAGTTTTGTAATTTTATGAAAGTTGAGGGACTGAAACTGCCAATTTTGCAAACTTTGTACGTTTTTCATCTGTTTTTGCTCATTTTGCATTTAAAACATATAAAATACAATTTTGAAATATTTTTAGTATTTTGATGCATTTCTGAGTGTTTTTGTATGTTTTGCAGTTCAGATTAGACCAAAAATGATGAGTGTTTGAGCACTCATCAATCCCCCACACTAAACTATTGCTAGTCCCTAGCAATACTGTTTTGAAAACTTGATGGATTTGAAAAACTCTTTACCAAAAGCCATCACTTCTGGAGTAGCCAGGTGTAAGAACTGTGGCACACCTGATAACCGTGTGATTTTGAGCAAACCACCAGCTGTCAACGGATTTGATTTGTCTTTACCAGGAGCCGTTTGCTCCTGGACTAGCCAACTCTTGATGGAATAGTCAACATCTTGGTGAGCTGATTACCAATCATGGTTTTTCCACGGCCTTTACCACAAGCCATAATCTTGTGGGCTAGCCAACTCATTTGTTTTCGGGGAGTTGAGGAACCATACAATTTTAGGCAAATTGCAAGCCGTAAACGGATTTGATATGTCTTTACCAAGAGCTGTTTGCTCCTGGACTAGCAAATCCCTTTTGTCGGTTAGACAAGGCGGACTGATTACCACAAAAATTTTGAAGCACCAGTGAAAAATTTTTGAAAATTTTGAAATTTTGGCAAAAACGGGGGTATTATATAGTAAAATGTGATAAAATTCGCTAGAATAGCGAATACCCCCCCCCCCCACACTTAGCATGAATATTGTCCTCAATATTCAAAATCCCGGCTATTATGCTGACATTTTGAACGTAAAAGGGCAACATTACAAGCTAAGCGTGGAAAACACCATTTTGTTTTTCACTTTTGTAATCATAGCATGGGGGACTCCCCCACACTTAGGGTGAAAACCCTCTAAGCATGCTATTGTTTTTGTTTACCGAGTCGCTAGCTTGACTCGACCCCGAATTCATTTGTCCTTGGGGAAGCATGATGTGGAAGAAACAATCTCAATCGGACTTTCATTCAAGATGTTTGGATAAACATTTGAAGCACGTGAAAGTTCCACACTGATGAGATAAGTATCCGGCTCAAGATAATGATACATGAAAATGCCGGGATCAAATATGGTGTCTTCATTCCCGAAGGAGTGAAGAAGAGAAGAAGTCACCTTATAGGTGAAGAAAAGGAAGAAAATCATGATAAAAAGCATGATTTGATCTTCTTCCTCGAGAGTAGGCCCAATAGCCTGAGTTTGGATTTCAAAAGGTAAGCTCGTAAACAACCCGGGAGG